>OZ005738.1:159563252-160825752 GCA_963930755.1 Eudasyphora cyanicolor | reverse complement strand
TTTTTTTAATACAAAATTCCTTTTTTTATTCAGTGAAAATTTCTGAATTTTCTTATTTATAGAAAATTTCATATATATATTTTTATTAATAACAAATTTCATAGATATTTTTTTTTTATATTTATAGAAAACTTATTAGATTTTTCTTATTTATAAATATTTTTTCATATATTAAACATATCTTATTTTTTCTAAAAACGTTCTTATTTTTTTCTTCTTTGAACATATCTTATCTTTTTCTTAAAATTTCGCAGAATTTTTTTTATTTATTGCATATTTCTTAAATTTTTAATAATAAAAATTGTTTAGATATTTTTTGCTTTATTAAACATTTCTTAATTTTTTTTAATTATAACATTTCTTTAGTAATTTTTATTACTACATAATTTCTTAGTTTTTTATTTCTGAAAATTTCTTATTTTTTTTATTTATAGAAAATTTCTTAGATATTTTTTTTATATAGAAATTTCTAAGATATTTTTTTATTATTAAAAATGTTCATAGATATGTTTGTATTTCTTGAAGTTTTTATTTATTTTTGGATAGAGCCTGAGATATTTTTTATTTATAGATTTTTTATTTATTGAAAATTCCTGTTTTTATTTATAGAACATTAATTAGTGAGTAATTTTTTTTGTTTAATATTTCTTCTCTTTTTTTATTTATAGATATTTTATAGATATTTTTTTTATTGAATATGCCCTAATTTTTTTATTTATAAAATTATTTTTATTTATTTAATTATAGAACATTTTTTGAATATTTTTTTGCTACGAAATGTCTGAATTTAGTTTTAAAAAAAATTGTAGATTTTGTTATTCATAGAATTTAATATTTATACAAATTTTCTTATTTATTAAACATTTGTTAATTTTGTTCTTAGAAATTTTGTATTTATTGCATTTTTCTTAAATGTTTATTCATAAAAATTGTATAGATATTTTTTTTAACATTTTTAGATTTTTTAATAACATTTCTAGATTATTTTTATTAATAACAATTGTCATAGATATTTTATTTTTTTAATATTTTTATTAATACGAAATTTCTTAATTTTTTATAAATTGGGAATTTCTTATTTTTTAAATTTATAGAAAACTCATTAGATTTTTCTTATTTATAAAGTATTTTTTTTTTAATATTAAAGATGTTTTTTTTCTAAAAACGTTCTTATTTTTTTATTTATTGAACATATCTTATCTTTCTAAAAATTTCTTAGAATTTTTTTATTTATTGGATACTTCTTAAATTTTTAATAATTCAAATTGTTTATATTATTTTTGCTTTATTAAACATTTCTTACATTTTATTAATTATAATATTTCTTAAATAATTTTCTTTGTGTTTTATTTCTGAAAATTTCTTAATTATTTTATGTAGAGGAAAATTCTTGATTATTTTATTTAGAGGAAATTTCTTAGATATTTTTTATTTATTTTTTTAATTGCATGTTTTAGTTTGATTTAAAAAAAAAATAATTATTTTTTATTTATATAGAAATTTCTTAGATTTTTTTATTATTAAACATATTCATAGATATTTTTGTATTTATAGAACTTTTTATTTGTTTTTGGATAGAGTCTTAGATATTTTTTATAGATTTTTCTTAATTTTTTTATTTATAGATTATAGATTTTATAGATATTTTTTTTTGAATATTCCCTAATTTTTTTAGAATTATTTTTATTTATTTTATATTTCTAAAAATGTTTTATTTATAGAACATTTTTTAGATATCTTATTTATTGAAATTTTTTTAATATTTTTATTTATAGAAATATTGATTTTTTCTTAATTTTTTGTATTTATAAAATTATTGTTACATATTTATTTTATATTTCTAAAAATGTTTTATTTATAGAAAATTTCTTAGATATCTTATTTACTGTAAATTTATTATTTTTTTAATTTACTAAAAATTTTCTTAATTTTTTTAAAGATATTTATTAGATATTTCTATTTATATAAATTTTTTTATTTATTGAATAATTCTGCATTTGTTTTATTAATAAAAAAAGTCAGAGATTTTTAAATTTATTAAATATTTCTTAAATTTTTTTTATTTATAGAACATTTCTTAGGAATTTGTTTTTATTATAATTTTCTTTATTATAAAATACCTTTGAATTTTTTTTTGCTTTATCTAACATTTCTTGAATTTTCTAGTTACATATATAAATTTTTTCAGTATTTTTTTTACTACAAGATATTGACAATTTGTTTGATATTATTTTATTTACAAAAAATTTCTTAGATATGTTCGTATTTATTGTTTCTAATTTTCTTTATATTATGTATTACTTATTTGTTTTTGATCAATTGGAAATTTGTTAGAAATATTCTTAGTTTTTTTATTTATTGAATATTTCTTATTTTTGTATAAAAAATGTCTGATATTTTTTGGTTATTGAAAATGTTTTTGATATAACATTTCATAAATATTTTTTATTATTACGAAATTTTTTAATATTTTTATTATTTATTCAAAATTTCTTAATGTTATTATTTATTGAACATTTCTTATTTTATTATTTATAGAAAATTTCTTAGATATTTTTTTATGAATAATTTTTTTTTAGATATTCTTAAATATATTGTTGAACATTTCCTATTCTTTTGTTTTATTTATTTTATTTGTTTATGATTATTTTATTTTATTTTCTATTTATTTTATTTTTTATTTTATTATTTATTTATTATATTATTTATTTATTTTATTTTACTATCTATTTTTTTTATTTATTTTATTTTACTATATTTTATTTTACCATTTATAGAAAAATTCTTAATTTTTTATTTATTGAAATTGTCTTAATTTGTTTTATTTATGTCATTTTTTATTTACAGAAAATTTCTTTTTATTGAATATTTCTTAATTTTTTTAAATCCTTTTTTTATTTACAAAAAATATCTTATTTTGTTGAATTTCTTACATATTTTTATTTATAGAAAATTTTATATTTTTTTTGCTTTATTGGATATTTCATGATTTTTTATTTGCCGAACATTTCTTAGAAATTTTATATTAATACAAAATTTATTAATTAAATATTTCTTAATTTATTAATTATTAATATATATAAATTTCTTAGATATTTTTAATTTTTATATTTTAAGGATATAAATATTTTTGGAATATTTCAATTTATAAAATGTTTAGTTTTAAGAAAATTCCTTTATACATTTTTCTTTTACAAAATTTCAAAATCATTACCTTAAAAAATGAAATCGTCTCCACTAACGAAAAACTGATTGTGTGAGCGATTGCCTTGGGGCTAAATTGTTGTTAATTAAATAAAAATTAATTTAATTTTTGTCTCTTGTACAATTTCATTATGTGCCTATTGTTGTTGTTGTCGTCTTTGTTGTTGGAATTCTGACGACTTCTTTTTCGTTTTGTCTCGTAACGAAGAGACAAAAAAAGACTTGACTTGTTTCGATTTAATTGCCCACAGTTACGAATGTGAGTAATTTAATCGAGCATTATTATTATTACTATTATAAAGCGGTATGAGAAGGTAACTCTATTTGGCTGTTGTTGTTGTTATTGTTGTCTTTTTTGATTGTTGGTTGAACACATATTTTGAACTTAATTGAATGGTTGGTTTGGACGACATAGTTCAGAGATACCTCTAAAGGTTTCGTAAAGTTTCACCACCGCCGCTTTGTGTGAAACCCAAAAATGATTAGTACTCACAACAAGTGGTGGAAGAAGTCGTCGACGACGAAGAAGAAGCAGCAGCAGCAGGGGGGGAACTGAAATCTCGAAAATATCTACAGAAATATTTTTGCTCGGTAACCGAAGAAATCTAAGAAAACGCAACTTGCCACCGAAATCCGCAAACACTCTGTCAGTCAGTAAACCAGTCACTCAGTCAGTGGGGCAGTCAGTCATTCAGAAAGTCGCTCTGCGATGGGGCTCTGTCGACCAAGTCAGCCACGCATGCGCACTTCTTCATCGTTATCCGTCTTTTATTACCCCTAAAAACAATAGAAGCACCTCCACCCTCATAACCGCCACATCCACCACTAAAACCACAATAAAATAAAAATTAAAAATAAAAAACAAAACAATTGCGAGCAAAATAAACAAACACTTCAAATCTAATATTGTTACAATATAGAAACTCTATAAACGCCATAGAGAGTTCACCGCCATCGCCACCACCAACGACGACTGACGTTTGTCGAGGTACGGACGGTAACAACTCTGTGAAATGAGGTTGAGAGACTGCCTTCAGCAAGGTCGTTTTGACTTGGATCGTATTTTTTTTCTTCATCGCCTTTTTAAAGTTGCAATTGTTGGAAGTACTCACTTCACTCCACTCCACTGTTTTGCGGTTGCGGTGAAGCTAATTGGTGATGGTGTTGTGGCGTGGTGGTGGTGATGGTGGTCGTGGTTTCGTTATGGTAAAGTCCATTCTTTTGCTTCCAAAGGTACCCTATAGTTTAATGTAAGTGAACAGTAATACGACGAAGGCTTTGTCATAATTTTAGGAGTATCTCTTTAAAAGGCCATACACATTTTCTACAAATCGATACCTCCATTCTAAACAAGTCTACTTACAATGTTCTTAAGGAGATTGCATTTTTAATTACAAAATATTCCAAATTATATTCAGTCAAAATTTGCAACGCAATCAAAAGTTATTTACAAAACAGTACAGGTCATTCGATTTGCATTATAAAGGAATTCCACACAAATGTAAAAAATTTATCAAACTTTGATTGCATCTCCTGAAAAACTGCCTTTTTGCACTTAGCATAGTTTAGACTGGAGGTATCGAAATATAAAATGGCAAAGAATGGCCTAATAAATCTTTCTATAATTTTCTATGAAATTATAAAATTTCTATGAAATTTTCCATAAATATAATATTTCTAATAAATTTTCTATAGATATAAAATTTCTACGAAATTTTCTATAACTATCAAATTTCTAAGAAATTTGCTATAAATATAAAATTTCTAAGAAATTTGCTATAAATATACAATTTCTAAGAAATTTGCTATAAATATAAAATTTCTAAGAAATTTGCTATAAACATAAAATTTCTAAGAAATTTGCTATAAATATAAAATGTCTAAGAAATTTTCTATAAATATAAAAATTTCTAAAAAATTTGCTATAAATATTAAATTTCTAAGAAAATTGCTATAAATATAAAATTTCTAAGAAATTTGCTATAAATATAAAATTTCTAAGAAATTTGCTATAAATAAAAAATTTCTAAGAAAATTTCAATAAATATAAAATTTCTAAGAAAATTTCGATAAATATAAAATTTCTAAGAAAATTTCAATAAATATAAAATTTCTAAGAAATTTGCTATAAATATAAAATTTCTAAGAAATTTGCTATAAATATTAAATTTCTAAGAAATTTGCTATAAATATAAAATTTTCAAGAAATTTGCTATAAATATAGAATTTCTAAGAAAGTTGCTATAAATATAAAATTTCTAAGAAATTTCCTATAAATATAAAATTTCTAAGAAATTTCCTATAAATATAAAATTTCTAAGAAAATTCCTATAAATATAAAATTTCTAAGAAAATTGCTATAAATTTTAAAATTTTTAAGAAATTTTCTATAATTATAAAATTTTTAAGAAATTTGCTATAAATATAAAATTTCTAAGAAATTTCCTATAAATATAAAATTTCTAAGAAATTTCCTATAAATATAAAATTTCTAAGAAAATTCCTATAAATATAAAATTTCTAAGAAAATTGCTATAAATTTTAAAATTTTTAAGAAATTTTCTATAATTATAAAATTTCTAAGAAATTTGCTATAAATATAAAATGTCTAGGAAATTTTCTATAAATATAAAAATTTCTAAGAAATTTGCTATAAATATAAAATTTCTAAGAAATTTCCTATAAATATAAAATTTCTAAGAAATTAGCTATAAATATAAAATGTCTAAGAAATTTTCTATAAATATAAAAATTGCTAAAAAATTTGCTATAAATATAAAATTTCTAAGAAATTTCCTATAAATATAAAATTTCTACGAAATTTGCTATAAATATAAAATGTCTAAGAAATTTTCTATAAACATAAAAATTTCTAAGAAATTTGCTATAAATATAGAATTTCTAAGAAATTTGCTATAAATAAAAATTTCTAAGAAATTTCTTGTAAATATAAAATTTCTAAGAAATTTGCTAAAAATTTAAATGTCTAAGAAATTTTCTATAAATATAAAAATTTCTAAGAAATTTGCTATAAATATTAAATTTCTAAGAAAATTGCTATAAATATAAAATTTCTAAGAAATGTGCTATACATATAAAATTTCTAAGAAAATTGCTATAAATATTAAATCTCTAAAAAAATTACTATAAATATAAAATTTCTAAGAAATTTTCTATAAATATTAAATTTCTAAGAAATTTTCTATAAATATTAAATTTCTAAGAAATATGCTATAAATATAAAATTTTTAAAAAATTTGCTATGAATATAAATTTTCTAAGAAAGTTGCTTAAATATAAAAATTTCTAAGGGAATTAGCTATAAATATAAAATTTCTAAGAAATTTCCTATAAATATAAAATTTCTAAGGAAATTGCTATAAATATAAAATTTGTAAGACATTTTCTATAAATATAAAATTTTTAAGAAATTTGCTATAAATATAAAATTTCTAAGAAATTTTCTATAAATCTAAAATTTCTAAAAAATTCTCAATAATATAAAATTTCTAAATTTTTTTTCTATAAATAAAAAACTAAAAGAAAAAAATATTTCTACAAGTAAAAAAAATTCTACAATTAAAAAATTTCCTATACATAAAAAATAATAAAAAAAATAAAAATATGCTATAAAATCTAAAAATGCATAAAATCTAAAAAAATTGCTAAAAATAACAAAATTTGTAAAAAAATTTGTATAAATAAAGAAATTTTCTTTAAATAAGAAGTAGAAATACATAGACATTTTTTTTTAGAAATTTCGTATTTATCCTAACAATTTTTGTCTTTTGTACAAAATTTTTTATTTATAGAAATTTTTTTAGAAAATTCTTATTTATATTAAATTTTTTAAACATTTTTAAAACTAAAATTTCTATGAAACTATATAAATCTAAAATTTTTAAAAAATTTTTAAAATATAAAATTTTTAAAAAATTTTTAAAATATAAAATTTTTAAAACAATTTTCTATAAATAAAAAAATTTAAAAAAAAAATCTGCACCTAAAAAAGTCTACAAATAAAAAATTTCCTGTACATAAAAAATTGCTATAAATAAAAATTTTTAAAAAATTTTCTATAAATAAAAAAATTTCTAATAAATTTTCTATAAATAAAGAAATTCTAAGAAATTTTCTATAAATAAAGAAATTCTAAGAATTTTTTTATAAATAAGAAATTTGCTAGAAATAGAAAATTTCTTAGAAATTTCGTATTTATTCTAACAATTTCAGAAATTTTTTATTTATAGAAAATGTCTTAGAATTGTTTTGTTAATATAAAATTTATTATTTATATAACATTTATTAGAAATTTTTTATTTGTAGAAAATTTCTTAGAAATTGTAAATAATCGAAAACTTCTTAGACATTTTTTATTTATAGAAAATGTCTTAGATTTTTTTAATTATATAAAATTTATTAGAAATTTTTTTTATAGAAAATTCTAAGAAATGTTCTTAATAAAAAAATGTCTAAGTATAAAATTTTCAAGAAATTTTCTATAAATTTTCTATAAATACAAAATTTCTTTGAAATTCAATAAAAATATAAAATTTCTAAAATTGTTAATTTAAATACAAAATTTTCTATAAATAAATAATGTCAAAGAAATAATTTTTTTTAGAAATTCTCTATATGCAAGTAATTACTAAGAAATTGTCTATAAATAAAAAATCTAAGAAACGTTCTACAAATAAAAAATGTTTAATACATTTTCTATAAATATAAAATTTCTAAGACATTTTCTATAAATATAAAATTTCTAAGAAATTTTCTATAAATATAAAATTTCTAAAAAATTTCCTATAAATATAAAATTTTTAAGAAATTTCCTATAAATTTAAAATTTCTAAGAAATTTCCTATAAATATAAAATTTCTAAGAAATTTCCTATAAATATAAAATTTCTAAGAAATCTTCTATAAATATAATATTTCTAAGAAATTTTTTTTCATAACTAAGCAATATTTCATATAATTCTATAAATAAAAAAAAAATATTATCAACTAACTATAGGCATTTATTGAAAATTAATATATGATTTGATTTTCAAAAATTAAAAAAATTAAATTTTTTGTCTTTGTTTTTGTTCGCTCAAAAAAATCTTTACCTTTGGTTAGTGTAGGGTATCCCCATAGCATTACAGACTTTGCCCAAAACCATCTTTTCGGTGCACTTGTTCATTAACTATAACATCTAACCAAGAAAGATTATATGTTTTTTTTATGATTTTCTACATTAATTTTTGTTCAATGAATTCAGATTACATTGTGTACCAACTTTGGTACTTGTACGTGTTTATTAATGTAGGTTGTGGGTAACTCTATTTACGGATGTTAAATGTTTTCGGCGAAAATCGCAAAATCTTGTTTATTGTCAATTATTTTGTTTTGTCTTTTTTTGTTATGTTTTATGATATTATTATTCTGTTGTGGTTGTTGTTGTTACATCTGCTATAATTCTAGCATTTTTGTGGAACAATTTTGTCGGCCGTTTCCATCTAATGCGATTTTAAAACACCTTTAGTTAGGCAATTGCTTAATTCTCAACACTAATAAAGTATTTTTAGTTTTTTTTCTAATTGTCTCTTTTTGCCTCAATGGCGTGCAAAAATGCAAGAAACTGAAACGAAATCAGAATTATTATTAAGTACAACAAATTTGAAATTGGAAACAATACAAACGAACACTAAAGGAATTTGGGTTTTTTCTGTGTTGTTCATGGCAAAACTAAGAATTAATTACTCTACTTAGTTAGTTAGTCGCCACATTATTTGATGGTTGTTTGGACGGACGTATGTTGGATTTTGTGGTGTTGGTTGGTTTTTCGTGGCGATGGAAGGGATTACAAAACGCTGAAGAATTTCAAGAACACCAATGAAGGGTGGTGTTGCGGATGTTTGATTTCACAAATTTCATAATTTTCATTATGAAAATTTCATAATTTTGTGAAAATTTCATAATTTTCACTGTAAAAATTTTATAATTTTCATTGTGAAAATTTTATAATTTTCATTGTGAAAATTTCATAATTTCCATTTTGAAAATTTCATAATTTACATTTTGAAAATTTCATAATTTTCATTGTGAATTTTTCATAATTTTCATTGTGAAAATTTCATAATTTTCATTGTGAAAATTTCATAATTTTCATTGTACAAATTTCATAATTTTCATTGTACAAATTTCATAATTTTCATTGTGAAAATTTCATAATTTTCATTGTGAAAATTTCATAATTTTCATTGTGAAAATTTAATTTTTTTCGATATTTTTGCAAATTTGTCAGTATTTTTTATTTATAGAGAATTTCTTAGATACTTTTTATTTATAGAAAATTTCATAGAAATTTTTTTTTATGGAAAATGTCTTAAATATTTTAGATTTAGAGAAGATTTCTTAAATTTTTTATTTATAGATTTTTTTTTAGGAATTTATATATAAAATTTTATATTTATAGAACACTTCTTACATCAATTTTTATTTGTGGACAATTTCTTAAATTTTTTATTTAAAGACAATTTCTCAGTAATTTTTATTTATAGAAAATTTCTTAAAAATTGTTTATTTATAGAAAATTTCTTAGTTATTGTTTGTTTTTAGAAAATTTCTTAGAAATTTTTTATTTATAGCAAATTTCATAGAAATTTTTTATTTATAGCAAATTTCATAGACATATTTTATTTATAGCAAATTTCATAGACATTTTTTATTTATAGAAAATTTCATAGAAATTTTTTATTTATAGAAAATTTCATAGAAATTTTTTATTTATAGAAAATTTCATAGAAATTTTTTATTTATAGAAAATTTCATAGAAATTTTTTATTTATAGAAAATTTCATAGAAATTTTTTATTTATAGAAAATTTCATAGAAATTTTTTATTTATAGAAAATTTCATAGAAATTTTTTATTTATAGAAAATTTCATAGAAATTTTTTATTTATAGAAAATTTCATAGAAATTTTTTATTTATAGAAAATTTCATAGAAATTT
Organism: Eudasyphora cyanicolor; assembly: GCA_963930755.1. NCBI lineage: Eukaryota > Metazoa > Arthropoda > Insecta > Diptera > Muscidae > Eudasyphora > Eudasyphora cyanicolor. The sequence goes on along the minus strand of OZ005738.1, from coordinate 160,815,551 downwards.
TTTATTTATAGAAAATTTCATAGAAATTTTTTATTTATAGAAAATTTCATAGAAATTTTTTATTTATAGAAAATTTCATAGAAATTTTTTATTTATAGAAAATTTCAAAGAAATTTTTTATTTATAGAAAATTTCATAGAAATTTTTTATTTATAGCAAATTTCATAGAAATTTTTTATTTATAGCAAATTTCATAGAAATTTTTTATTTATAGCAAATTTCATAGACATTTTTTATTTATAGAAAATTTCATAGAAATTTTTTATTTATAGAAAATTTCATAGAAATTTTTTATTTATAGAAAATTTCAAAGAAATTTTTTATTTATAGAAAATTTCATAGAAATTTTTTATTTATATCAAATTTCATAGACATTTTTTATTTATATCAAATTTCATAGACATTTTTTATTTATAGAAAATTTCATAGAAATTTTTTATTTATAGAAAATTTCATAGAAATTTTTTTATTTATAGAAAATTTCATAGAAATTTTTTATTTATAGAAAATTTCATAGAAATTTTTTATTTATAGAAAATTTCATAGAAATTTTTTATTTATAGAAAATTTCATAGAAATTTTTTATTTATAGAAAATTTCATAGAAATTTTTTATTTATAGAAAATTTCATAGAAATTTTTTATTTATAGAAAATTTCAAAGAAATTTTTTATTTATAGAAAATTTCATAGAAATTTTTTATTTATAGAAAATTTCATAGAAATTTTTTATTTATAGAAAATTTCATAGAAATTTTTTATTTATAGAAAATTTCATAGAAATTTTTTATTTATAGAAAATTTCATAGAAATTTTTTATTTATAGAAAATTTCATAGAAATTTTTTATTTATAGAAAATTTCAAAGAAATTTTTTATTTATAGAAAATTTCATAGAAATTTTTTATTTATAGCAAATTTCATAGAAATTTTTTATTTATAGCAAATTTCATAGAAATTTTTTATTTATAGCAAATTTCATAGACATTTTTTATTTATAGAAAATTTCATAGAAATTTTTTATTTATAGAAAATTTCATAGAAATTTTTTATTTATAGAAAATTTCAAAGAAATTTTTTATTTATAGAAAATTTCATAGAAATTTTTTATTTATATCAAATTTCATAGACATTTTTTATTTATATCAAATTTCATAGACATTTTTTATTTATAGAAAATTTCATAGAAATTTTTTATTTATAGAAAATTTCATAGAAATTTTTTATTTATAGAAAATTTCATAGAAATTTTTTTATTTATAGAAAATTTCATAGAAATTTTTTATTTATAGAAAATTTCATAGAAATTTTTTATTTATAGAAAATTTCATAGAAATTTTTTATTTATAGAAAATTTCAAAGAAATTTTTTATTTATAGAAAATTTCAAAGAAATTTTTTATTTATAGAAAATTTCAAAGAAATTTTTTATTTATAGAAAATTTCATAGAAATTTTTTATTTATAGAAAATTTCATAGAATTTTTTTATTTATAGAAAATTTCATAGAAATTTTTTATTTATAGAAAATTTCAAAGAAATTTTTTATTTATAGAAAATTTCATAGAAATTTTTTATTTATAGCAAATTTCATAGAAATTTTTTATTTATAGCAAATTTCATAGACATTTTTTATTTATAGCAAATTTCATAGACATTTTTTATTTATAGAAAATTTCATAGACATTTTTTATTTATAGAAAATTTCATAGAAATTTTTTATTTATAGAAAATTTCATAGAAATTTTTTATTTATAGAAAATTTCATAGAAATTTTTTATTTATAGAAAATTTCATAGAAATTTTTTATTTATAGAAAATTTCAAAGAAATTTTTTATTTATAGAAAATTTCAAAGAAATTTTTTATTTATAGAAAATTCATAGAAATTTTTTATTTATAGAAAATTTCATAGAAATTTTTTATTTATAGAAAATTTCATAGAAATTTTTTATTTATAGAAAATTTCATAGAAATTTTTTATTTATAGAAAATTTCATAGAAATTTTTTATTTATAGAAAATTTCATAGAAATTTTTTATTTATAGCAAATTTCATAGAAATTTTTTATTTATAGCAAATTTCATAGAAATTTTTTATTTATAGCAAATTTCATAGAAATTTTTTATTTATAGCAAATTTCATAGAAATTTTTTATTTATAGCAAATTTCATAGAAATTTTTTATTTATAGAAAATTTCATAGAAATTTTTTATTTATAGAAAATTTCATAGAAATTTTTTATTTATAGAAAATTTCATAGAAATTTTTTATTTATAGAAAATTTCATAGAAATTTTTTATTTATAGAAAATTTCATAGAAATTTTGTATTTATAGAAAATTTCATAGAAATTTTGTATTTATAGAAAATTTCATAGAAATTTTGTATTTATAGAAAATTTCACAGAAATTTTTTATTTATAGAAAATTGCAGACATTTTTTATTTATAGAAATTTTTTATTTATAGAAAATCTCATAGAATAAAATCGGGCCATTACGAAGAAAATCGAAATTTTATATATATAGAAAATTTCTTAGAAATTTTATATTTATAGAAAATTTCTTAGAAATTTTATATTTATTGAAAATTAGAATTAGAAATTAAATATTTATAGAAAATTAGAATTAGAAATTTTATAATTAAAATTCGCAATTTTTTTTTTGGACCATTTCAATAAGTGTTTGTTGTTATGACCGTGCTTAAATTTTCAATTAGTTATGTTGTTCAAATAAGTATTTTTATAACAAAAATATAATTTTTTTTTGAGAAACATAATTTTGTGGCCAATCCCAGCGAACTCAGATGGACTTTTAAGGCACGAGTTTAAGGCTGAGTTTAAACTCTGTTGTCCGCATTTATCATACACACATATTTATAAAATATTACCACGTATATATCTCCTATATTTCTATTCTGAAAATTTTACTAATTTATGTTTTTATTATTTTTTTTAGGTAAGTGTCTGGAATTTGGGAAATTTAAGTAAACATTTGCTATACAATAATATGTGGTATGTATACATAAAATATTTAAAATTTTATATTTTTGGTTAATCAAATCCACAAGGGTCAGTATAAAGTCGTTAAAACCGGGTCATCGTTCGTAACTGAAATTTAATCCGTTTCACTACATGTTTTTTGTAGTTTGTTTAAATAAATTAGTAATTTGTTTCCAACTCGTTGCTGGTTTAGTTTTGGATTTACTTATTTAATTGATCAATTAATAATTATAATTATTTTGCGTTTTTTGTGTGTTCAACATTAGTTACGTGCAATGAACAACGTTTGTAACAAATATTTAGAATATAACTTTAGTTCGTTGGCGAAGTGGCGTTGCTGCAGCTGTGTTTTGGTGTGTGTGTGCTTGTTGTTGGTGTTGATCGCCATCACTCCATGACATACCAACACCACACCCAAATGCCTGTCAATTGGCAATTCTAACAGCACAAAAAACGCGCTTAATTATAATTATTTAAAAATTTGTTGCTTGTCTGTCTATGTGTGTATGTGTGTGCGAGTGCAACTTGTTGATCTACTTTTACAAAAGACAACAAAACGGCAGAAGTAAAAAAATACAAATAAATAAACGGTGCGCAAAAAGCGCATGCGCACATTCATGGATTCTTTGAAAACGGATTAAGGAGAACAAGTTGCAAAACCGACAAGCCGGACCAAGATATGAGCAACAAAAAAAATACTATAAAAATAAAAAGAAACTCAGCAAAAGTAAGAGTGGTTTGCGTGAATGGTCTAAATTTACAAAAAGCCCTGAAACGGACTTCAAATACTTAAAAATATATGTATTTATTTTAGGGATTAATAAAACTTGCTATTACAGAAATAAGCTTTATTGCTGATATTATAATAAATTCCTATTTGTCAGAACTAAAGGTTTGTAACTTTCAATTTCAAGTTATGAACATTTCATCAAAATACAATTTGAATATTTAATAATTTTCATTGCGTAAAAAATTATAAATATAAATAATATAATTATTTTTTTAATTTGCCTTAGAATTGTTAAAATTAAGAAACTTAATTTATATTTTTATTGTGAAAATTTTATAATTTATGATATAAAAATTGTACAATTTTTATTTCGAAAATGTTATAATTTTTTTGTTCGAAAATTTCATAACTTTTTTTTAGAAAGGTTTTATTATTTTTAATAATGAAGTTTTCATAAAGAAGCTTTATGAAAATCTCACAATTTTTCTTAACAAAAATGTCATTACTTTCTTAGTGAAATTTTCATTATTTTCATTATCTTCTGTATGAAAATTTGCATTAATTTCTTTATGAGCATTTTATAAACTTTGTTATGAAAATTTCATAATTTTCTTTAAAAAAATATCGTTATATTCTCTATGAAAATATCATAATTTTCTTTATGAAATGCAATATTTTTTTTTGGAATATTTTATTAATTTATTTATGAAAATTGTATAATGAAAATATAAAAATGTCACATTTCTTTTTATAAAAATTTCACAATTTTTTTAAATAAAATCCACATCATCGGTTCAGATTTAGATATAAACTTCATATATATGTTCCTCCTGATTTGGTATCAAGGCGGTTTAGAAGTTGTACTTAACTTCCGATCATTACAAAATTTGGCAGAAAGATGTTTCTCAATGTGGGAAGGAATATTTCTTAATTTAGCTATAATCGATTCAGATTTAGATATAGCAACATAGATATGTTCCTACCTATTTACTAATTATACCAAATTGTTATCGCAATGACCCTTAACGCATTGATAGCGGCCGACTTTCTGGTTATTATATAAATTTCACATTTTTTTATATAAAAATCAATTTTCTAAACAAAATTTCACAACTTTTTATAAAACTGCATTTTCGTTTGTTTCACAATTTTTTATGAAAATTTCACAATATTCTTTGGTGAAAATTTAATTATTTTTGTATGAAAATTTGACATTTTTGACATTTTCTATTTTATTTAAATATTTTCCTTATTTTCTATTTTATTTCATTATTTTACTTATGAAAATTTCATAATTGTAAATATAACAGTTTCATAATTTTCCTTGTGAAAATGTTATTTTTTTTTATGAAATTCTCATTACATTTTTTTAAGAAAATAAAATAATCTTTAGTATGCAAATTGTAATTTCATTATTTTCTTTACGATAATTTGATAAAATTAAATATGAAAATTTAATAGTATTGAATATGAGAATTTGAAATTTCTTTACAAGAATTTAATTATTTTCATTAATAAAATTTGACTAATTTTTAAAATTACTAATTTTTATGAAAATTTCAATTTTTGTAATGAAAATTTAAAATTGTTACTATTAAAATTTCGATTTTTTTATGAAAATCTCACAATTTTTTATGAACCTTTGTTTCATTATATTCTTTATGAATATTAATAATTTTGAATGTGAGAATTATATAATTTTAAATATGAAGATTTTATAATTTTGAATATGAAAGTTGATTATTTTAAATATGGGAAATTCGTAGTTTTAATTATGAATATGTTAAATTAATTTTATGGAAATTTAGCAATAAAATTTTGTAATTTCTATTTATAAAAATTTCATAATGTTCCTTATCAATATTTCATTTTTTTAGGCATAACTTCATAACATTCGTTATGAATATTTCATTATTTTATACATGAAAATTTGATTAATTTCTTTATGAAAATTTAATTATTTTCATTAAGGAAATTGCCAAATTATGAAAATTGCGCAGTTTTTATGAACATTTCATTATTTTCTTAATGCACATTTCATAAATATTATTATAAATGTTTCGATTACAAAATTTCACAAATTTGATTATAAACGTTTCATAATTTTGAATGTAAAAATATCATAATTTTCGTTATGGAAATTTCATAATTTTCTTTATGAAAATTTCATGACTTTCATTTTGAAAGATTGAGAATTTTCTTTTTGAAAATTTGATAATTTTGAAAACGAAAATATCATAATGTTGATTTTGAAAGTTCATAAATGGGATTATAAAAATGTCATAATTTTTGTTATGAATAGTTATCAGTAATGAAAGTTATAAAATTTTCATAGACGGAAATTTATGTAACTTTCACCAAGAAAACTATAAAGTTTACATAAAGAACATTTATGAAATATTCATAAAAACGAATATTTGAACTAGAACCGAAGATATTCTCAAAAAGAAAATTTTAAAATTTTCATACAAATAATGAAATATTGATAAAGAATATTATGAAATTTAAATAATAGAAATTATGAAAATTTTTCACAACAAAATTGTGAAATTTTTATAATCAAAATTAAAAATTTTTCATAATCTAAACTAAAAAATTTTCATATTCGAAATTAACAAATTTTCATATTCGAAATTTTCATAGTTAAAACTTGAACTGAAATTTTTAGGAAGAAAGTAATGAAATTTGCGTTATAGAAATTATGTAATAATTATTGATAACTTTTCATAAAGAAAATTATAAAATTTTCATAATAAAATTTATGAAATTTTCAAAATCTAAATTATAATATTTTCATATTAAAAATTTTGAAGTTTTCATATATAAAATGATCAAATCTTCATATTCAAATTTATGAAATATTCCAAAATTAATAAAGAAATTTTCATGAAAAAATTGTGAAATTTTCTTAATGAAAATAATTAAATTTTTATAAATAAAAGAATGAAATTTTTATATAGAAGATAATTAGATTATATGAAATTTTTATTGCCTGATTTTCGTAAAGAAAATTACGAAATTTTCATAACAAAATTTATGAAATTTCCATATACAACATTTTGAAATTTTCACTTTCAAAATTGTAAAATTTTCATATTTAAAATTAAAAAAATTTTAATATTTAAAATCATAAAATTTTCAAAAAGAAAAAAATAATTTCAAATTTGAAATTTTCATTTTCAAACTTTAGGAGCTTTTATAATCCAAATTATGAATCATTTACAACAAAGTTCATGAAATTTTCATAAAGAAAATAATGAAATCATTAGAAAAAATGGTAAAATTATCACAAAAAATTTCATAAAAAATTCGAAATTTTAAATTTTTTTTATTTTTTGGAAATTTTTTAAAGAAATTGTGAAATTTCTTAGTGAACATAAATAAAATTTCATAAAGAAATTATTAAGATTTTCATAAAGAAGATAATGATATACAATTCGTAAAGATTGTTATGAAGTTTTTATTGCTAGAAGAGAAAGAAAATTACTAAATTTTCATATTCAAAATTATCAGATTTTCATATTCAAAATTATTAAATTTTTATATTTATAATTTTGATTCTGAAAATTTCATAATTTTCTTCATGTAAGTTTTATGGTTTTTTTTTTGTAAAAATTTCATAATTTTCTTTATGAAAATTTCATAATTTTCTTTATGAAAATTTCATAATTTTCTTTATGAAAATTTCATAATTTTCTGTATGAAAATTTCATAATTTTCTGTATGAAAATTTCATATTTTTCTTTATGAAAATTTCATAATTTTCTTTAAGAAAATTTCATAATTTTCTTTATGAAAATTTCATAATTTTTCTTTATGAACATTTCATAATTTTCTTTATGAACATTTCATAATTTTCTTTATGAAAAATTCATAATTATGAAAATTCTGTATGAAAATTTCATAATTTTCTTTATGAAAATTTCATAATTTTCTTTATGAAAATTTCATAATTTTCTTTATGAAAATTTCATAATTTTCTTTATGAAAATTTCATAATTTTCTTTATGAAAATTTCATAATTTTCTTTATGAAAATTTCATAATTTTCTTTTGAAAATTTCATTGTTTTCTGTATAAAAATTTCATAATTTCCATTATGATAATTTCATAATTTACTTTATGAAAATTTCATAATTTACTTTATGAAAATTTCGTAATTTTCTTTATGAAAATTTCATAATTTTCTTTATGAAAATTTCATAATTTTCTTCATGAAAATTTCATAATTTTCTTTATGAAAATTTCATAATTTTCTTTTGAAAATTTCATAATTTTCTTTTGAAAATTTCATTGCTTTCTGTATAAAAATTTCATAATTTCCATTATGATAATTTCATAATTTACTTTATGAAAATTTCATAATTTTCTCTATGAAAATTTCATAATCTTCTTTATGAAAAATTCATAAATATCTTTATAAAAATTACATAATTTTATTTATAAAAAAATTTCATAATTTTCTTTATGAAAATTTCATAATTTTCTTCATGAAAATTAAATAATTTTCTTTATGAAAATTTAATAATTTTCTTTATGAAAATTTAATAATTTTCTTTATGAAAATTTAATAAAAATAAAAAATTAAATTTTCATAAAGAAAATTATGAAGTTTTCATAAAGAAACATAAAATTGTGAAATAAAGAAGATGATGAAATTTTCATAAAGAAAATTATGAAATTTTCATAAAGAAAATTATTAAATTTTCATAAAGAAAATTTCATCATCTTCTTTATTTCACAATTTTATGTTTCTTTATGAAAACTTCATAATTTTCTTTATGAAAATTTCACAATTTTCTTTATGAAAATTTCGTAATTTTCTTTATGAAAATTTTATAATTTTCTTTGTGAAAATTTCATAATTTTCTTTATAAACATTTTATTATTTTCCCTGTAAAAAATTTCATAATTTTCTCTATGAAAATTTCGTAATTTGATTAGTTTGAAAATATCATAATTTTGATTGATAATGAAAATTTTATAGTTTTGATGTTAAAATTTTCATTATTTTAATTTTGTAACTTTCATAAATTTGCTGAAGAAAATTTCATAAATTTGATTATGAAAATATCATAGTTTTGATTATGAAAATTTCATAGTTTTGATTTTGAAATTTCCTAATTTTGATTATGAAAATTTCACAAGTTTGATTATGAAAATTTTATAATTTTGATTTTGAAAATTTCATATTTTTGATTATGAAAATTTAATCAATTTCAATATGAAAAGTTAGCCACAGAATTTCATAATTTCTATTATGAAAATACGAATATGAAAATTTTATAATTTTGAATAGGAAAATTTCATAATTTTGATTATGAAAATTTCATAATTCATACTTTGAAAATTTCATAATGTTCGTTATGAAATCAAATCATTTTTTTTTATAAAAATGTCATGATATCCATTTTGAAAATGTCTTCAGTTTCGTTGTAAAATTTTAGTTCATTTTCAAATGCTATATCTAAATAATTATACAAAAATATCATTTTTGTTAGAGATTTTAGGTATCAACTAGGATCGAAATAGTGACATAAGTCCTTAGGTATGTTTTGCGGAAATCCGTTTCAGGTTATTTAAGCAATGTCCTTCAGCTCATCCCATGCCAAGTAGGAAAATGACTCACATTTGTCCACTGCGTCAGCTTCATTGGCTATCCATTCGCCATTATCAAAAATTATATATCCAATGCTTTATAACAATTTTAGGTATTTATTTTCATGGATTTCTACGTATATACCCGCTGGCCCAGCATCCGTTATTCTGCTCTTGCAATGATGGCAGACAAATATGTACAATATGTTCGCGATGCTGTCGCGCCACCAATCGCATCCATTGTGTATTGAGTGCATTTTTTATTGGCAGTATAAACTTTTACTATGAATATGAATTATTTTCGAGCATAAACTATGAATTTGGCCACAACATGATCCCCCGACTATTACAAGTATTTTTATATATACGATTGGTTTTATACATACGATTTGCAAATGCACACAAGAGTTGTAAACAATTATAAAGCTAAATAAAATGTAAGAACTTGTTCTCAAGCCCTGTTAATATATGCGTGACAAGCTTTTTTCAAAACAAAAATCTGATCATGTTTCAGAGAATTTACATTATAAATATGTTAATGAATCTTGAAAATATTTTCCATTTTTTAAATGTTTTTTCAATTATCCACATTTACTCTTCATTTCAAAATACCGAATTTTTGAAAAACGGAAGTTGTGATCTTGTCGTGTTTCTGTTTGGAATTTAATTAATTCTTCCTTTTTAAATTAACATTTTATTTTTCCATATAATCGTTCATACATACATACATAGAGACAACAGTACCTTGTGACCGTTTTTCACTTTCAAAATTCAAATGTTGTAACTTCATTAAGAAATCGATACGTTTGTGTCACCAAAGCCAAAGCCTACACAGGCGGTGGCAAAGACTTGGTGTCTTTTATATAGACGGACGGACTGACGAACAGAGAGTGATTGAAACTCAAGAAAATGCCGACTTTGGTTTTTTCGGTTTTGGGGTTGTTTTTGAAAGGCATCGTTTTTTTTTTAGCAAAAAACAAAAATCTAACAACTGATCATTGATCATAGCAACCGATGGATGATGATGAGTGGTTGGATGGATGACAGTTAGGCAGGCAGCACAGTGCACAGTGGGGGAATTTAGAAAAACAATTTGTTGAAATAAACAGGCAGCTTTTGAACATAAAAATTAATTTATACTAGATTAGAGTAGGGAAAAAGCAATAATTGCAATATTCAAATAATAAATAGTAATAAAATAATTCTCAAAATTTTCCTCAAGTGGAATTATGTTTTGAAATTGAAAATACAAAAGTTAGAAGTAATGAAAAAAACTAAAAAACATTGATAACAAGAAAGTTGACTCCGTTTTGACTTCAGTTTCTGAAAGTTCTAATCGAAAGTAACAAAATGTCATTTGTGTTTTTCTAGTTTAGCTCCAATTTGGATTTTATAGTATCCTGAATATTTTGGTTTAAACTAGATGTTGGATTTTTTTCATAGAAAATTTTAATTTTTCCAACGGATATATCTAGTTAACCCATGGGAATTTTTATTACGAGAATTTCATAATTTACTTTATGAATATTTCATTATACTCTTTATGAAAATTTCATAATTTTTACGATGACAGTTTCCTAGTTTTCCTTATGAAAATTTAGCAATTAAAAATTTAAATAATTCTATAATGAACATTTAGTAATACTATTATGAATATTTCATTATTGTCCTTATGGAAATTTGATTAATTTCTTAATGAAAATTAAAAAAAAAACATTTTTTTTTCGAAAATTATTAAATTTTTTTTTGAACATTTCATAAACTTTATTATAATGGTTTCATAATTTAGATTACAAAATTTTGAATATGAAAGTTTCGGAATTTTGAATGTGAAAATTTCCTATATATCTTTATGAAAATTTCGTCATTTTCTTTATGAATATTTAATTATTTTCTTTATGTTTATTAATGAAAACGTCATTACCTTCTTTATGAAAATTTAATAATCTGCAAAATAAAAATTTATATGAAAATTTTATAACATTTCATAGATTTTGAAAATTTTATAATATTTCATAGATTTCAAAAATTTTATAATATTTCATAGCTTTAGAAAACTTTCATAGTTTCATAGTCTTTATGGTTAGTTATCAATAATGAAAATTATACAATTTCTATGGAGAAAATTACGAATTTTTCACAAGAAAACTATATAATGAATATAAGGAAAATTATAAATATTCATAAAAAACGAATTTTTGAACTGGGAACGATAATATTCTCACAATGGAAATTATGAAATTTTCATAGAAATAATGAAATATTCCTAAAGAATATTATGAAATTTTGATAATAGAAATAATAAAATTTTTATTGTTAAAGATTTTTATTGAAATTTTCATAGAAATAATGAAATATTCCTAAAGAATATTATGAAATTTTCATAAAGACAAATATGAAATTTTCACATTCAAAATTATGAAACATTCATATTCAAAATTTTGCAACCTTTGTAATCGAAATTATGAATCATTTATAATAAAGTTTATGAAATGTTCCTAAAAATTTTAAAATTGTAAAGTTTCATAAAGGAATTTATCAAATTTCCAAAATGAAGTATTCATAAAGAAAATTGTGAAATTTTCATATTCAAAACTACGAATTTTTCCTATTCAAAAAATATAAAAATTTTCATTTTCATAATTGTGAAACTTTAATAAACGAAATTATAAAACATTTAAGTATGAAATCTTCATAAAGAAAATAATCAAATGTTCATAAAAAATTATGAAATTTTCCTAATGAGAATTGTGAAATTTCCCTAATGAAAATTATGATATTTTCCTACTGAAAATTGTAAAATTTTTCTAATGAAACTTACAAAATTTTCCTAATGAAAATTACAAAATTTTCCTAATGAAAATTATGAAATTTTCCTAATGAAAATCATGAAATTTTCCTAATAAATTATGAAATTTTCCTAATGAAAATTATGAAATTAATGAAAATCATGAAATTTTCCTAATAAATTATGAAATTTTCCTAATGAAAATTATGAAATTTTTCTTAATGAAAATTATGAAATTGTCCTAATGAAAATTATGAAATTTTCCTAATGAAAATTTTGAAATTTTCCTAATGAAAATTATGAAACTACGAAATTTTCCTAATGAAAATTACGAAATTTCCCTAATGAAAGTTATGAAATTTTTCTACTGAAAATTATAAAATTTTCCTAGTGCAAATTATGAAGTTTTCCTAATGAAAATTATACAACTTTCCTTATAAAATTTGTGAAATTGAATATTATGAATTTTTCCTAATGCAAATTATGAAATGTTCCTAATGAAAATTATGAAATGTTCCTAATGAAAATTATGAAATTTTTCGTAATGAAAATTATGAAATTTTCCTAATGAAAATTATGAAATTTTCCTAATGAAAATTATGAAATTTTCCCAATGAAAATTACGAAATTTCCCTAACGAAAATTATGAAATTTTTCTACTGAAAATTATAAAATTTTCCTAGTGAAAATTATAAAATTTTCCTAGTGAAAATTATGAAATTTTCCTAGTGAAAATTATGAAATTTTCCTATGAAAATTATAAAACTTTCTTTGTAAAATTTGTGAAATTGACAGCCTGTTTCTGTAAATTAAAAATTTGCTTTCGTTCGCCTGCCAGACGACAAACAGCTGATTTGGGTTTCACTAACCACAATCACAACGACTGGTTTTCGTTCGCAGAGACTTTCGTTAGAAATACAGAAACAGGCCGTGAATATTATGAAATTTTCCTAATGCAAATTATGAAATGTTCCTAATGAAAATTATGAAATTTTCCTAATGAAAATTAAGACATTTTCCTAATGAAATTTTCGTAATGGAAATTATGAAATTTTCCTAATGAAATTTATGAAATTCTCCTAATGAAAATAATGAAATTTTCTTAATGAAAAATATGAAATTTTCCTAATGAAAATTATGAAACTTTTAAAAAAAAATAATGAAATTTTCCTAATGAAAATTATGAAATTTTCCTAATGAAAATTATGAAATTTTCCTAATGAAAATTATGAAATATTCCTAATGTAAATTATGAAATTTTCCCAATGAAAATTATGAAATTTTCCTAATGAAAATTATGAAATTTTCCTAATGAAAATTATGAAATTTTCCTAATGAAAATTATGAAATTTTCCATAATTATGAAGTTTTCATATTAAAAATTATGAAATTTTCATATTTAAAATTGTGAAACTTTTGTAAGAAAAATCAAATTTTCATAAAAAAATCAAATTGCTAGATTTTGAAATTTTCTTATTCAAAATTATCAATATTTCATATTCAAAACTATCAGATTTTCATATTCAAATTAATAAAAATATTCGCTTTTTATGTATATTTCACAATAATCTTCATGAAAATGTCATTAATTCGTTATGAAAATTTAATAAACTCCAAATTTAAAATTTCCTAATTTTCTCCATTATAATTTTATATTTTTTAATATTGATTCGAAAAGAAAACTATTATCAGATTTTCAACTGAAAAAAAAATGCAATTTTCAATTTGCAGATTATTAAATTTTCATAAAGAAAGTAATAACAATTTCATGAAGAATATATTTCACAATATTCTTCATGAAATTGTTATACATAAAAAACGAATATTTTTATTAATTTGAATATGAATATGAAAATCTGATAGTTCTAAATATGAAATTTTGGAAAAAAATGCATAAAGAAAATTATAAAATTTTACCAATATTAAATAATAAATTAAATAAAGAAAATTACAAAATGCTTATAAAGAACGATTATATGAACTGGGAGCGATAAAATTCTCACAAAGAAACATGAAATTTTCATACAAATAATGAAATATGTATTCATAAAGAATATTATGAAATTTTAATAATATAAATAATGATATTTTTATTGTTAAATTGTCATAAAGAAAATTGTGAAATTTTCATTTTCAATACTACGAAATATTCAAAACTACGAAATTTTCAAAATTTTGAAACTTTTTTAATTGAAATTATGAAACATTTATAATAAATTTTATGAAATTTTTATAAAGAAAATAATGAAATGTTTATTTTTTTTTAATTTTCTTAATGAAAATCTTTAAATTTGCTTTAAGAAAAAATTTTCATAGTAGAAAGTATGAAATTTTCATAATAGAAATTGTGAAATTTTTATTGGTAGATTTTTATAAAGTTTTTTTTTTTTAAATTAGTGAGTATATTGTTTTTTTATGAGCTTTCTTCACATACATTTTATAGTGTTCTTTTTAAAAATATATTTTTTTTTGATACGAAATTAAATTACGAAATTATGTTTATTAAAATTTCGTATTTTTTTCTATGAAAATTTCATAATTTTCTTGTTAAAAAACGACGTAATATTTAGTTCTTTTTTCGAGATTTCCCCACTGTGCAATAGAAGATGATTGACAGTTAGTCAGCAGGCGGCAGTCGTTGTCTGCGCGCAGGCGCATTACAAGAATTGGAAAATAAGAAGACAATTAAAACAAAAGATTCACTTTCAAAATTATAGCATATCAAACAATGTAATCGTAAACGTACGTGGTTATGTTGATGATGGCTGACAGCCTAACTGCCTGGCGGCTGCCTGACTTGAGAAGGAGATTTAAGAACTCCTCCGGCAGTCAATGAAATCCAGACATCTTTTTGAAATGTTTGTCACGATTATTGCTAAGCCAGCCAAGGCAGTTCGATCATCATTCCGTTCTCGTTCCATTGAGATTCTTTTAATTTGACTTAATTTGTTATAGCCTAAGAAAACATTACAGACACCTTTACTTTTTTTCGTAGATTTTGACAAATATTTCAAAATCCTCTAGAGCCAAGACATTTCCAAAAAAATTTTTAATATATACTTTAAAGTTTTTCTGCGATGCATAACACCGTTGAGTGATGGCTTAAAGATAATTTAACTAATTGTTCGAGTGCTACTCACCGTTGGGGGTCTAGAATTTCAAACCAAATCTCCAATTGCCATTTATTTTTGTACAGCTTTGAAATATGCAAATTTGAAATTGAAACTTAAGCAAGAAGATCCAGTTGTCATCAGCAAAGGAAAAAAGCAACAATAAGTAGAAAAACGTAAAAATAAAAATGAATTAAAACCAAAAAAAAACAACCAAAGAGACAATCATCTATTCTACTGAATTTAAACAGACTTCAAACAATAGATCACTTTTTAAAGTCATCGTATGTATTTCTTCATTTCGCAGATTTGAATGTATGTCTTATGTCAGTTTTTATTAAAAAAAAAATAATATTATTGCAATAGTTTTTTTTTGAGATGCGCTCACTTTACTTAACCGCAAAAAATAATAAAAAAGCCAAAACCAGACAGAGTAATTGGACGGATCTAAGTTGTAATAGTGGTTTTCATGTTCGTAAACAAAACACGACTTAACCTCATATACGAGTATGTTATTTGTTTTCGTCATAAGAGGAAAACGAGAAATCCTTGAAATTCCTCTGTTTCCGGATCCTCTTACAACTTCGCTTCAGTCATTCCGGATTTATTTTAAAATTATGTTTAAAAGTGCAGGTGAATTAGTGTTTAGAAGACAAAATTGGAAATAAAAATTGGAAGTTAAGTAATTTGTTCGGCGGAAATCCGTTTAGGACATATTATGTTTATTCGTGCTTCAATGGAGAGGTTTTTCATTGGAAAGCGCTCAGGGTTTTGACGAAAACAATCTTCCGACTCGGCAAACATTCTCGTGTTGCTCAGAGTTTGTAATCCTAGGTTGGCCACCAGTGATTTATGAGGCGGATAGTCAAAAGTGGTAGATCTACTTGAACCCTAATGCTGAATCTATCGCTCACATACAACGGGTAAACGGAAACCTGCGAAATGGTTTCGGGACTATAGTTCTGAAGGTAAACCCAATATGTCTCCATTTACGAATGAGCTGACCCAACCTCTCGTATAATAACCCAACAGGCCACTAAGGAGTATATAACCCAACTGGTCGTCAACTTAGGAGTAGTGACAACTATATCTTTACCAAGGAGTACAAAACATACTGTGTCAATTAAGAAGTAGATAACTGAAGTGACCCTCTACAAGGTGTACAACCTAATTTGTCGTTAACTAAGGAGTAGATAACTCATCTGGCCGCCTACTAAGGAATAGATAACCCAACTGGCGTCCCACTAAGATGTAGATAACTGAACTGAAAGGAATATATAACCCAATTAGTTATCTACGAAGGGATAGATAACCCAACTCGTCGATAGCTAAGGAGTAGATAACCCAATTTGTTTTCAACTAAGGAGTAGATAACACAACTTGGGGCCTACTACAAAGGCGATATCTGAAACAAACTTCTACCAAGGAGTGGATAATCCATCTCGCCGTTAGCTATTGCATATATAACCCAATTTGTCCTCAAATTAGATAACCCAACCTGTCGTATAATGATGAGTAACCCAACAAGCCATCCGCTAAGTAGTATATAAACAACTGGTCGTCTAATTAAGAGTAGGTAACCCAACTGTATCTTTGATAAGCAGTAGATAACCCATTTTGTCGTCAACTAAGGCTAAGGTAACCCAACTGGCTATGTACGAGGCAGTGGATAACCCAACTTGTCGTCAACTAAGAAGTAGATTACTCAACTGGTCGCCTACCAAGCAGTATAAAACCCAACTGTATCTCTATTAAGGAGTAGATAACCGAATCTGTCGTCAACTAAGGAGTATATAAAAGAAGTGGCGTCCTACTAAGATGTAGATAACTGAACTGGAAGTTTACTAAGCAATAGATATTCCAACTGACCCTCTACTAAGCATTAGATAACCCAAATTGTTTTCAACTAAGGAGTAGATAACACAATTTGTCGTCAACTAAGGAATATATAACTCAATTTGTCGCAACTAATGAGTAGATAATCTAATTGGTCTCCTACTAAAGTGTAGATAACTGAACTGGACGTTTACTAAGCAGTAGATACCCCAACTGGCGCCCCACTAAGATGTAGATAACTGAACTGGACGTTTAATAAGCAATAGATATTCCAACTAACCCTCTACTAAGTAGATAACCCAATTTGTTTTCAACTCAGGAGTAGATAATGTAATTGGTCGCCTACTAAAGAGTAGATAACTGAACTGGACGATTACTAAGCAGTAGACAACCCAACTGGCTCTCTACTAAGCAGTAGATAACCCAACATATTGTATAATAAAATATATAACCTAATTTGCTCCACTACTAAGAAGTTGAACTAACAAATCGTCGTTAGCTAAGAAGTAGATAACCCATAACCAAATATGTCCTCAACTTAGATAACCCTTACCTGTCGTATACTAAAGAGTAACCCAACAAGCCGCCTACTAAGATGTATATAACCTAACTGATTGTCTACTAAGAAGTAGGTAACCCAACTGTATTAACTGAGGAGTGGGTAACCTAATTTATCGTCAACTAAGGCTTAGATAACACAACTGGATCTCTACAAGGGCTGATATGTAATGCAACAAAGTAAAGCGCTATATTTTTTTTAATTTTTTTTTTAAATTTTGTTGTTCAAAAGCTAAAAATGTCGGAAATAACATGGTTGACGCGTGTTGAGTGCGATGGTGCTGAGTCCTGTTGGAATGTCCATGCTCTGCGGCCGAAATGTTTGTCTGCCCAGGGCTTCAATACTGTCTTTAGGACATTTTCCCGATAATATTCGGCATTTATTTTGGCCCCATGGTCGATGAATACGAGCGGGGAGCGACCATCGGCCGTTACGGCGGCCCACACCGCATTACCATCGCAGGCGCTTGAGTTCTGTTGGCCAATCGAAGGTGTAAATTTTCAGCTGACCTCTTTGGCAAGTAAACCCGATCATTTTGTTTGTTCACAAACTGCTCAATTTGGAATGGCTTCTCATCGGAGAAAACCAAATTCGGTAACTGGACACTTTCGTGCAAGCGAAGCAACTCCTTGGCTCTTTCCAGTCTAACTTTTTTGTGCATCGGTGAGCTCTTGCACTTTTTGGAACTTCAATGGCTTTAGTCCAAGCTCATTTTTAATATGTGTTGTATCCGTTCTCGCGATATTTTCAGCTCACGAGCAATTTTTCTACCACTGCGGCGTGGATTTCGATCAAATCTGGCCTTCACTTTTCGGATCATTTCTGGTGTTGTTACCATTTTTTTTCGTCCACTTTTTGGACGCGATGCAACACTACCAGTATCACGGTAACGAGCAAAATGGTACGAGAAACAAAAGATTTATTCACATTTAAATGCAGGAGGGCTCTAACGATTGCCACTTGTGTTTTTCCACCCCAAATATAAAGCAATTACACTATCACGCTTGAATTCCATCACGAATAACTTTTTTTCTGAATAAACAATAAAATGAACTGTCACTGAAATAAATCTGTCAGCTATCAGACTAGCGGTTTAGAAATGATAGCAATCTGAAGTTGGTTGCAATACGTATCAGCCACCCTGTAGGTGTCGTTGATGTGCTCTTAATTGTTAAACTTGCGTGTTTTTTTTTGGTTAGTGTATTTCGCGGAGCACTTCGACAGTTATGTATAGGTTGAGCTGAATTAATTATCTCAGATGGCTTTTGGCCTGGTGAATCCAAAAATCAGGGGGCCCTAACAAAATAATGAATCGCTGAAATTTTATTCACTTTTTTCAATTTTTTTGCAAAAATTGCAAATTTTTTCCTTGGCATTTTTAATAGTATAAACGTCTGAAATTCATTTCTATGTTCTTCGGGCGTACTGCTGTGGTGCACTTAGCTATCATGGATACTTATTTGAAGATTGAAGTCTTATACGCGAAGAACGTGACACTTTTGTCTTAGCAATGATCGTCAAGACACACCCAGTGCGGGGTACAGATATGGCGGAAGTGTATATGAAATAAAAGGATTTTTAACGCTCTATTCCGAAATCGGAGGGCCGTCATATTATTTTGATGATTGTGCAAATTATGCACATTGCAAAAATTACATTTCCACAAAAATAATGTTCGTATGAAAATTTTACCTGGCCGATTTTTGGATTTTTTGGATTCGCTATATTTATTCGAATAATTAAGCTACAGCGAATATTTTGTCATAGGCTGATAGAAATGCTAATGTTCTATGATTGTAATTTTAGTTCTCCAAATTCCGCTGAAAGTTGCATTTTATAAAATTTTTTTAAATTTCAATTTGGAACCGCCATAACTTTCGCGGCCTTTGATGAAATTTATTCACAACCACGGGTTTTGCATGTTTATGTATATGTTTATCTTCGTCTATTGTAAAAGCCGTTGATGAGCTCGCCAAAAAAAATCTTGAAAAAAAATTTACTTTAAAATTAAAAAATTTTGATGTTTGCCCATATATATTCTTAATAGTCGTAAAATTCTAAGACGATTTGGCAATGTCTGTCCGTCTGTTTTAATCACGCTACAATTTAAATATAATACTTCAGCTAGGTGGCTGAAATTTGGTGCATATACTTCTTATATCTGCAGGTATGTTGGGATTGAATATGGGCAATATCGGTCCAATTTTGGATATAACCCCCATATATGGCATCTCCCCGATTTGACTTCTTAACGTCATGGAGACCACAAATGTCAACTGATCGGGCTGAAAGTTGGTAACTGGGTTTTATTTATTCCCAGTATCCTTCATACGAGCAACGGTAGTCATAGGTTCATGTTTTGATATAGCCCCCATACAAAGGTCCCTCTAGATTTGACTTCTTAACGCCACAAACGCCACTCAAATTTTAACGAAGTGGGCTGAAATTTGGTATAATGAGTTTACTAGTACCCGCAACCATTCACGTGCGTTCCATGGTGGAGGATGTATAAGATTCGGCATGGCTGAACTTAACCCTTTTACTTGTTTTTATACGCGACGCTACTCATTGGTACAGTATGTTATCAATTTATCCCAAAATATAATAGCTACATATATCTTATGCTTATTACACAAATCGACACAGAATCACTTTTGGAGTCGTTTTAACTATGTCCGTCTGTTTGTCGATCTGTTAACTAAACTGATAACATAACTGTTAACTTAATAGCAATACTAGGTTAATAAAAAAGGTTTGTGTATTTGCTACTTCGAAAAGGGCATTTGGCTTTAAGCCAATTGAGCTTTAAGCTATATTTCTTTGGCTTCCCTATTTTATTTGGAACTTAAAGCTTTTTCCGATTTCGTTGTTTGATTAATAAGCTTTAATTTGTAAAAAAGCTTACACACTGCTTCCAGCTTAAATTTCTTGCTGCCGATATCTATGTTTGCTGCTACCATTCAATGTAATTGGTAATTGTCTAAAAATCGATTTGCTGCAACTTGTTTGGTGGGTTCGTTCTTAAGCTGCTCTACGCCTGTCTGTCAGTCAGTGAGTTAGTTTGTTAGTCCGTCAGTCAGTCAGTCAGACCGCCGCTGCTATCAAAACTTGTGCGCTTGCTCAGAGTGCATTGGCTTGGCATGGTTTATGGCGATGGTTGTTGCTGGTCGTAGTTTTGATTGTTGCTGGTTGCTTGGCTGGTTGGCTGGCTGCTGATTTTTTTTGTTTGTTTGTAAACTAAATCATTCAGAGATGCCGTGCACTTTTGCATGCAACCCGATGGTTTGAAGTTGTTGCTGTTGTTGTTTGCAATCGATGTTGTTGTATGCAGCCAGTTATTGTCAGAGTGTTGGTGGTCGGCCGCTCGAATGTTCATGTACGAGTCAGTCGGGTATATGCTTGTGAGATTTGCTTTTTTGAAAAGTGAATGTCCACCAAAAGTCCTTGAAACTTAAAACCAAACATACCTGTTTTGGTGTGTTGTTGTATCTATCCACATACATACGTACGAGTATGTATGTATTAGTTTGTTATTATTAAATTTTGCTGGGGCAGTAGTATCATAATCCACAAAAGAGTTTCCACTTTTTTTTTTGGTTGCAATTACAGTTGAATGCACCGCGAATGGCCAGGCCAGGCCACAGATCACCAAGCAGCAACGCGAAATATCACCTCATAACCAAGAAACAAACCATGCAAGTCAACAACCGACCAAACGACCCATCGACCAACTGGCGATGAGACAGACAGACAAACAAACAGAGAGACGGACGTACAGACAGACAGACGGACAGAAACAATTCGATAGTTGCTGTTATGTCTGTCAATACAGCATTTGGGGTTTTGGGGAAGAGAGATGTATGAGTGGTTGGATGTATGGTGGCTTCCGAGGGGAAACAGTCGAAGTTTGAAATGTTTGGATATGCTAGGTGGTTTTTCTCGATTTCTTTAAGAAGCAAAAGAAAAAAAAACGTAGATAAATGCATAAACAAACATTTTGCTGGAGTTTAAACTGGAACCAAAGAAGAACGCTTACAAACATAAAATTTCGATTGCTTTCAAAAAATGTTGCTAACTGTATACGATAGAGCTGCGGCTGCTGCGACAACAACTACAGATGACTGTTGCTGGGGCATACAAGATATGAGACCCCAAAAAAGTTCGTAGATCTGTGGCAGCGATTTCAGTCGTCGCAACCAACACCACTGCTGCAGCAGCCCAAAAAATTGGAATGTTGTTTGCTCTGTCGTCGGCTCAAGTAAATGTCGTTTTTCTTTCGTTATAGCAAAAGATCCGTTAAATAGCTTAACTGTCGCCTTTTTTTTTTGATACCGAGAAAAATAAAAGTAAAAACAACAAAATATGAATTAATAGGTGTTGCTTATGGCGGTTCTTGTTCGTTTCTCAAGTTTTATGATAGTCAAGTGGTATAATATTTTTATTATGTGATTGGTAACATTAGGCTTTCAAAAACTCCGTGAAGGAAATGGAAAAAGGGGAATGTGTTTCCCAACAGAAGGCAGAACACGCAGAAAAAATTATATACATATATGGTTCTGATGATCATATTTGCAGAGTATAATGTTATCATATTATCTTCAATGTATCTTCAATGTTTGCAGAGTTGATTACGGTTGCGCCGCGAACATTGTATGGATACATTGTGAACATAATAGTGTTGCACGTAACATTGATCCTGCGTAACCCTAATATGGTCGGCCTACACCAAAGTCAATCCCCAGTATCAGTATCCACAAAAATTTGGTCCAAAACCTATTGGATTTATGTTTAAGATAGGGTGGCAGACTGAGTTACCAGCTCACGTCGACAAATCAAGGTCCCTAGAGCTACGACAGGCTTAGGAGCCGCAAACCAACCTTTTTGAAACACAAAGGTATCATTAATAGCAATATTTGTACCGGCAAGATATGTCAGGCTGCCTAGAAGGCAGGGATCTGCAAATCCTGTAGTTCCCATCTATTCCCAGGATGGGGACTGGACCGTGATCTCAGACTGGTCACCAGGCCTAGATTTTCTGGCGTCTAAGTGGTAGTATCTTCGGCTACGCATTCTGACCGGAGCACTTAATCTGGTACCACGGGAGTCAGGAAAGCCCTCAGAACGCAGGTTCCGGCCTGACTATTGGTGAGGACCCTATCGGGTGTTGGGAGAGAATATTCTCGGATGTGGAGTTGCAAACCATTCTCGAATGAGGAGTTGCCATGACCCAAAGAATGGCAAGGAGTTTTAGGTGGACTCCGCTCCTAATCAAGGAGGAGGGCAAAAGTGTCCAGAAACACTGAATTGATTGGTACTCATGCACATTGTGCGTAGGGGCGTTTGTCGGCACATGTATTCAATCATGTGTTTATAGCACGGTGGGGTTAAGCCTAGCGACAGGAACTCTCATAAATACAGAATACCTACTGCCTAGAAAGACCTACCTCCGCATATCCAGACGTCATTTGCTCAATGCGGCACAACAACCAAGCAGGTGTTCGATGCTCTCCACTTTTCTGCAGAAGTCATTGGACTCAATTCCCAACCTTCTGCCGTGTCCACCGATCAGGCAGTGTCGTATCCGAACCGACACTAACGTAAACAGTATTTCCTCTCTCGTGCGAGGAGATATTTTGACCTCAGGTTATACACACAGAATACAGTTTGGTTGCCTCAACCGAATTATTTGCAATCGAATTTTGGTAGTTTTGTCTAGCGCATGACGCTTCCATCAGGACAACCAACATTTTGGTTGTGGTATACATCTGCTTCCATGTTGACAACAATCATATTTGGTTGCACCAACTACGAAAATGGTGGCTAAAATTATCTGTTGTATGTTGCCACAACCAACTGTTTTAAAAAATTGGTTGTTAGGACAATTTGTCAGTCATATACTAATGACTGTTAATTAAAAAGAGTTTTCATTAATTTTTATTTTATTTATTGAACAAAAAACAAACAATTCATAACATAATTAAAAATACCATATTACAAATTCATCACTATTATGAGATGTGGAAATATTTGACACAAATTTTAGTTCACGAAAAAAAAAAACACAAAACTTTTATACAAATATCGCTTAACCCTGTGCTTTCAATTTCATGATTGTTGCTTTTATTTTTCATTTATGTAAAATATGTTGCACAACATATTCTGCATTCCACACATTATTATCCACACGAAATTATTTTTGACTACATATACCATTCTTGAACAAAATTTTGAAGATATATTTATGTCGAGTAATTTTATTTTTTGTTTGTCATGTATCAGCAAAAGAATAGCAACCAATCTTTCGGTTGTATTTCCCAAAATACATTTAATTATTCTAAATTTGGGAAATTATTGGGATAATCAAAAAACGATTGTTTATTAATATTTTTTCTGTTGTAGTAACCAATTATTCGTTGCAATAATAATCATTGGTCTACTGATACAATTTCTGTTGTCAAGAATAAAACAGTGGTTGTCACAACCAAAAATCGATCATATGGTACTATAATGACAGTTTAAAATTGGTTTCCACAAAAACTAAAAACAATCTTAATTCGATTGATACAACCATCGATTTAGTTGCAAGCATTTTTATTTGATCGTATCCATGTTATTATTGTTGTTTCAACTATTTATATATAAATACAACCGACACACGGTGTAGGCAATATACTTTTTGTTGCTAGTACTATTTTTATACCCTACACCACACTGTGGTACAGGGTATTATAAGTTTGTTTCACGGCAGATGTTTGTAACACCTGAAAATAACACAGCTAGACCCACCTTGAAGTATACCGATCGACTCAGAATCACTAGCTGAGTCGATTTAACGATGTCTGTCCGTCCGTCCGTCCGTCCGTCTGTCCATGTAAAGTTGTTCGTCGACTACAGGTCGCAATTTCACTCCGATCGTTCTGAAATTTTGCAGTTTAGAGTATTTCGCGGCTGTTAAGATCGCTATTGAATTTGGTTGAAATCGGTTCAGATTTAGATATAGCTCCCATATATATCTTTCGTCCGATTTGGCCCTTTAGTCCTATAGAAGCTGTATTTTACATCCAATCGTTTTGAAATTTAGAATGGTAGAGTTTCTTGATCCCTGAACCAACATTGCAGAATTTGAAGAAAATCGGTTAAGATTTAGCTATAGCTCCCATATATATGTTTCGTCCGATTTTGCTCTTTGTCCTGTAGAAGCTGTATTTTACATCCAATCATTTTGAAATTTAGAATGGTAGAGTTTCTTGATCCACGAACCAACACTACCGAATTTGAAGAAAATCGGTTAAGATTTAGCTATAGCTCCCATGTATATGTTTCGTCCGTTTTGGCCCTTTAGTCCTATAGAAGCTGTATTTTACATCCAATCGTTTTGAAATTTAGAATGGTAGAGTTTCTTGATCCATGAACCAACATTGCCGAATTTGAAGAAAATCGGTTAAGATTTAGCTATAGCTCCCATATATATGTTTCGTCCGATTTTGCTCTTTGTCCTGTAGAAGCTGTATTTTACATCCAATCATTTTGAAATTTAGAATGGTAGAGTTTCTTGATCCACGAACCAACACTACCGAATTTGAAGAAAATCGGTTAAGATTTAGCTATAGCTCCCATGTATATGTTTCGTCCGTTTTGGCCCTTTAGTCCTATAGAAGCTGTATTTTACATCCAATCGTTTTGAAATTTAGAATGGTAGAGTTTCTTGATCCATGAACCAACACTACCGAATTTGAAGAAAATCGGTTAAGATTTAGCTATAGCTCCCATATATATGTTTCGTCCGATTTGTCCCTTTAGTCCTATAAAAGCTGTATTTTACATCCAATCATTTTGAAATTTAGAATGGTAGAGTTTCTTGATTCATGAACCAACATTGCCGAATTTGAAGAAAATCGGAAAAGATTTAGCTATAGCTCCCATATATATGTTTCATCTGATTTGGCTCTTTAGATCCAATCGTTTTTATACCCTACACTACACTGTGGTACAGGGTATTATTTAAGTATAAAATGTCCCAAAAGTAAATTTATGTAAACAATTTATACATGAATTGCAAAATTTATATATCAGAGTTATTCAATATTACGAGAGTGGTGTAGGGTATTATATAGTCGGCACCGCCCGACTTTAGCCTTTCCTTACTGGTTTTATTGTTACAATCGTATTCCAACCAATTATTTTCCTGGGTGTATCTAAACCAAGTTTGTGTCGATTTCTGTCCATATCTCATGTGGACAGTGTGACACTACTAAAAAGTGATTTTTTAAGAACTTTTGGATTTGATTCAAAAAAATACAACAAATTTAGAGAATTGCATGAAATCTTTATTTCAGTCCATATAACGGCCTATAGAAGTCAATGTTTAAAGATGATTTCATGTAAATGTTGACCGCGGCAGCACCTCAAGTGGCCAATTAATATTGAGGGTAGACAAATTGTGCAACTTTCTGCAACCAAAGGCATTAAGATTATACTGTATCAATGTGGAGGTACAACGGTAACCGACCGAGTGGACTAACGGGGTTTCCAATAGGGATGATAACACCATTAGACTATTTCTAGTGGGGTTATTTGAAGTCATTGTGTGACGGAAGGATCTTGTTTCTGAGGATTAAGCGAACGACAAATCATTTGCACAAACAGCAAGAAAGTGGTGACCTCTGTACGTCACAACGTTGATCGCACGGCATCCTTGCGGCTATTTCTGTAAGCTTGAACTCCAACATACGACTGTACATCAGAGGAGGGAACAAGATCAACGTTGTCTATTTTGGTACATAACTACTCATGTGTAGTCTGACCTTCATTAAAGTCACCTTGGCGGTCGAGGTTTTATACAGATGGCAGTATGGATGATACTCCACTCGCCATATACGAAGAAGTTGTCGAAGAAGACTGTACTAGTTTCTAATAGTGACCGGTAGTGAAGTTATATGAAATTTAGGAGAAAGAAAGAATAAAATTTTGAGAAACAGAAATTTGTCCGAAGCGACAAGGGAACTATAAAAATAAGTTATACTGTATAACTCGGGACATTGTGGCTAATTTTTTTTATTACGTTCGTTCCATTGCACTTGGAGCGGAAATTAGTCGTGCAACTGGTTGGGAAGAGTTGGAGTGTCCCGACAAATATGTGAGTGCCCTGACCGCGTAAAAGACACCACCTGCTGGTCAAATCCAGCAACACGACAACCACTAATATCCCTAGGGAATATCACATGCCTGTACTAGGGAAATTAAGTGAGTACATAAATCAGCGCATACAGGAACCTATATTCTAAAAAGATGAGGGCAATTTAAAAAAAACACCCCACTAGTGAATCACAGTGGCATCAGTAAAGAAAAAAACGCAAATTTCAGGGAAATACTTATTCGTTAAAAAAAAAACAACTGTATTAAAAATCATAAATTCGCCCGATTATTATTATTTTTAAGTAAAATAATACTTGGAATCGGGACAACGAGAAAACCTGATATTTGTAACCTAAAACAAAAAACAATTGAGTTAAGCAAAAATTACACGACCAAAATCGGTTATACATTGTGTCACGGATACAAAAAAAATATATATATTAAATAAAGTTCCGGACATTTGTTATAAGTTTTTCGTTATAAATTTAGATGAATTTAAAGTAATAATTAAGTTTTTTGATAAAACTGGAGTAGCTATTATCATTTCAAAATTATTATTAAATCTGAAGCAACCTAACATACTAATATTAGCATAAGAAACTAATTATAAGAATATATATAATGTGAAATTTGCATGAATCGTAAAAGAAAAATAAATAATATGTTTTAATTACAGTATAAAGAGGTCGAGTATGTAGCGTATCTGAAGAAGAGTTGTGGGAAACTTTTAGGGATTTTATGGGCAAATGGAAGTCTCGGAAAGGATGATCACTTTAGGGTCATGCAGAGGGAGGGCCGTCCATGGAACCACAACACCCGGTTCCGAAAAACAACTCTGAAAAATAATCTAGATTTGTATCCAAAAGGGTTAGATGTCCGGTTGAAGAAAGTCCGTCCGCATTGTCATTGTTTCCGTGTGTAACTGTCAATTGTAATAGTGTATAAAAAAAAGAAAAGTACATCTGGCACTTATTTGATTAATGTCGTTGGACTAAAGCGGAAAGAACCAGCCCATAACCGACGAGCTGAAGTCGTAGCAAACGCCTAGAGTGCCACCGCTTTTTTTAAGAACAGGTCCATCACAATTGGTTTTTCGAAATAGAACAGACTCTTCAAGCTTTACATCGAGTGTACTTCACATACATTTGAATTTTCTTAACAATAAGTGTTTTTTTTTTCAAAGAAATCATATTACTCTTGTTAGAAAACTCTGTATAATTATTGATGCGACACTGTTCACATGCAAGTGACAGTCATACAACGAAAGATGGGCGTAAATCGACAACTGAATGATAGCTAGACAAATCTGACCAACATACGACCTAATAATGTCAAAATATCTCCTTCCACCAGAGAAGCAAAGATTGTCTACGTGTGACTAGCAGTTCTGACGGGATATTGCCTGACCGGTGAACACACCACGAGTTTGGGAATTGAGTCCAATGACTTCTGCAGAAGCCTTAGTTAAGAGGAGGAAGTGAAAAGCATTGAGCACCTGCTTTGTTACTGCCTGGGGGTCTGTCTTTCTAGGAAGTCTGACAGATCTTACCGGTACAGATGTTCGTATTATTGATAACTTTGTGTATCAAACAGTTTGGTTCCGGTTAGGGAAAACTGGGCCCGTGGTAGCACTAGGGACCTCAGTTGGTCTACATATATGTGCTGGTAATTCCGGCTGCCATCCTAACCTAATAGGTTTTCTATCTCATTCTCGTTCTAAGATTTTCCATATTATTCCACTCATTCTTGTATGTACCACACAAATGGCTAACATTTAGTGAAATATTGATTCTCTAATAACCTCGCAACTACTTATCCTAATTTTATGTAATTTCACACGTAGTAGTTGGACACTTTTGGGTACTTAACTGTTCTAAAATTCGAACAAAATCAACTTCAATGGAAAGCAGTTTTGCTCAAGAGGTGCAGTTCAGCTAATTCCATGGTCCCTTCCGCAATTTTATAGCGCTCGAGAGGACCTTCTTAATGTCTTCTCTTTTTACGATGTACCGTTTAGTCCATAGAGTGAAAACGACACGTTTTAAATCGTCGCCCAATAGGGTAAAAACTCTGCTCAAAGTCTACCCGAAACCCCGAGACTTCCATATTGCTTTATTTTGAATGTATAATTTCCAATAAAATTGATGATGTATCTCTACGACGTCCAGAGTTCTGCTAATTCCATGGTCCCTTCCGCAATTGTATAGCGCTCGAGAGAACCTTTTCAATGTCTTCTCTTTGTACGATGCAAGCTTAAGGCCTTAGAGTGAAACAGTCCACATTTTAAATCGTCGGCCAATAAGATAGAAACGCTGCTCAACGTCTAGTTGAAACCCCGAGGCTTCACATGTTGCTCTATTCTGAATGTATCCTTTCCAATAAAATTGATCTTGTATCTCTAAAGTACCTTTAGGGCCGCTTCACAATTTCCCTTTCCCATGGATCTATATCTGCCCAGAGTGTACGCTAAATCATGCTCCTATAGGCAAAGTTATATCGCTGGTTCCTTTGGCATGTTTTTAGCGGTCGAGGAGACATTTCCGATATGGTGAAAGTTTTCCCCGTACGATGTATCGTTAAGTCGCTAGAGCAAGAAGAGTGATTAAAATCTCGCCCAGAGTGGACCGTTCTTCGGGTAGTTTGTTTAATTTAATCCTTATTTTAAAGATTAAGACATAGTAGGCGAAAAATTCGGCAATTTTTTTTATATATCTGTATTTTCCTTTTACCATAGCGTATTGCGTCTAAACAAATGTAGTTGACTGTTAAATATTTTTTCGAAACAACCTTCAAAAAAGGCATTTTTCAAAGTTTCATTTTCAAACTAAGAAAAAGGTTCTTTAGCTTTTTTTCCATTTGTTTTCGAAAATGGCTATGGAGAATGGATTTTTGTGAGTGGTTATTGTTGCTGGGTGGAGTAGTTTGGTGACTCTTGGGTTGATCTTAAATCATTACAAGGTGTTTTAATAAACTGTCGAGAGTGGTAGGTACAGTGACCACCAGCAGCCAACATTGCGACCACCACCACCACCTCCGACATCACCATCACTACTCACCCATGCCTTCACTCACTGACAAAGCAGTGAACGTGCGGAGTGTGTGAGTGACCAGGGCAATAGCCATAGACACAGCTCAAGTTAGAGCAACAATGGCGTGGCCTGTCCACGCTATCCACTGCGGCTGGACGGGCCTGACAGTCAGCCACTTGTTGTAATCTGGTTTTTGTTTTAATCTGTCTCCTTTTGTGTCAACTTTTTTGAAGCCAATTTATTGGACATGTTGTAGCCAAAACCAACGCCCTACTTTCAAAATGTTGTTCTTGTATTTTGTTGCGTTTTGCCGAGTTTTTTTCTTTCTTGGTAAAATTTACATTCTATATGGATTGCTATTTTTTGGTTTTGTTGTCAAGAGTTCTGTAGCTTAGATTTCTTGGTATACTTAAGTACATAGATTGGTTTGTTGTCAGTTGGTTGGTTACTTGGTTTAAATTAATAATAATAGTTTTGTCCAATATACTTACTAAATAAGTACGATTTATTTGCCCAAGATATATGTATGTATTATGTGTAAAACAGCTTTGATATACTTAGATCAATTGTATACAAAGTTTGGACAAGGTCGTTGCAAGAGCCAAAACAGATTTGTAAGAGGCGATATGGAATTCTGCACAAACAGCGTTTGTTTGGTCTGTTTTGTGGCAGCAGCAGTTGGTTACACAATACTGGAGCTAAATGCTTAATGCTGCACCCCACACCCAAATTAAGATTTTTTTGTTTGTATGGTTACGGTATGGAAAAT
Organism: Eudasyphora cyanicolor; assembly: GCA_963930755.1. Classification (NCBI taxonomy): domain Eukaryota; kingdom Metazoa; phylum Arthropoda; class Insecta; order Diptera; family Muscidae; genus Eudasyphora; species Eudasyphora cyanicolor. Next base: position 160,785,003 of record OZ005738.1, on the reverse strand, counting down.
CAACTTTCACTTTGTTGGAAACCTTGCGGCCGCAATCAACGAGAACCATAGTAAATTTTGCCCACAAAACAAGAAAGAAAAAAAAACAAGAAAAAACTCCAAGGAGGATATTACATAAAATTTGGTATTTCTACTTTCAACAATTTTTTTTTTTTGCCCAGAACAGCAATTTTATTTATTTTATTGCTGATCTTAGATTTAGTTTAGGGTGGCAGTCGGTGTTACTTGCTCACATAGACCAATTGTGGTTTCTAGTGATACCACTGGCTCAGATTCCCTTGTCGAAACCAACCTGTTTGATACATAAAGTTATCAATAATAAGAATATCGATACCGATCCCAGTACCCGACCCCATACGTCTTTTACTCAACGCAGGACAGTAACAAAGCAGGAGTTTAATACTATGCAGGTCCTCCTTATATCTACAGTTTCTGCGGAAGTCATTAGACTCAATTTCCAACCTCCTGGCGTGTTCGCCAATCAGGTAGTGTCGCATCAGAACTGACACTAACGTATACAGTATTTTTTCTCTAGTGAGCTATATCAAGACTAAGTTATTTACAGTGTAATCCTATGCCATCCTTCTCATCAAGCATTTGCATAAATGTGGTATATTTCCTGGAATTCTGTCTCGCCATTCCTCACTGGCAGGTTTATAGTGGTAAAGGTCCTCACTATGGTGTACATAGTGAGGACCTACAAAGATGGTAAGCGATCCATCACTAATCAATTATATTACCTGCGCAAGAATAAGCAGAGCTTTATGGACTACAGCGACATAGTCTATACAAATCCTACTCCATCTACTGCCGATTAATATTGAAGCTAGAGAAGTGTAAATCAGAGGGGTATTAAGATTAAGCTATCTATCAATTTGGAGGTAAAGTCCGTCAATAAGAGCGCTACAAAAAATAAAACAAAAACGGTTTTGGATGTCAATGAAATTCTTTATTCCTGTACGTTCGATGCCATTATGCATGGAACTCGACTTCTTTTGCATGGCCACCACGGGCACGCTTGCAGAAGTCCAGACGCTAAACCCAATTTTCGACGGCTTTCAAGCATAAATCGGCCGATACTGCTGCAATTTCACGTTCGATATTCGTACGAAGTTCATCAATCGTCGCTGGCTTGTTGGCATAGACCATAGACTTGACGTAGCCCCACAGGAAATAGTCTAACGGCGTCAAATCGCACGACCGAGGCGGCCAATCGACTGGACCATTTCGTGAGATAACACGTTCTCCAAACTTGGTTTCCAATAAATTGATTGTGACATTCGCTGTGTGGCTTGTGGCGCCGTCCTGTTGGAACCACATGTCATCCAAGTCCATATCATCCAATTGGGGCCAAAATATTCGGTTATCATTGAACGGTAGCGATTCCCATTCACAGTAACGTGCCGGTCTTGATCATCACGGAAGAAGTACGGCCCAATGACGCCGCCGGCCCATAAACCGCACCAAACCGTAATTTTTTCGGGATGCAATGATGACTCACGCATATTTTGTTTATTGACGAAGCCATTCAGCCTGAAATGAGCCTCATCGCTGAAGATGATTTTTCGATTTTTCGCGCTCTTAACGTTGAGGCCACTGACTCCGAATTTCGGTAGTAAATTTTAATAATTTCGACTTGTTGTTGGCTCGTATATCTTTCCATCATGAAAAGGCAAATCTGAAGAGAAATGTCAAAAAAGCGGCAAAAAAAATATGGCGTCGTTTGCTGTCCCTGTCGGTCTACTTTTGTAGCGTCCCTGTTGAAAAACCCTTTACAAGAACTACATACTACTATACACATCCAATGAATGATTTTAGGAGATAGGTCCCAACGTGGCGCTACGGCTTTCCTACAGAAACATAAGGCGACGTTGGCTTTCCTTACACGGTCCAATACATTACGACCTCCAGGTGGGTATAGGAGGTCGTAGGATAGCCTGCCACAGCTCATGCAAAATAATTTCTCAAGTCTTTAAGTGATCCGTCATGACAGACACGATAAGGGAGGCGCCCTGTGTCGAAAAAGACAACAGGGCCTTTGTGCGTTTCGAGTTTAGGTAGGGTCACATCTGCTTGGAATGTCATGTGCACAGGTCCTGACTAGTGACTATGTGCCGTTTGTTGCCACATCGATACTCTCTCTCAAAAAGAGTTTGCATGTAGCTAGGACCATGCCCACATACTCCAATTACCCTGGATCATCTAAGGTAGTTAATAGCCTAGCAATCTCATCTGCGCTGCAGATCGGTGGAGTGATTCTGATTTATTATCAGTCTGCCTATCGGAGAATATGTTTATTCAGAACCTTTTTTCTCAACCATTCTGCTACCTTCCTAATAGCTAACATTTCAGCCTGGTAAATACTGCACATAGACCTAGAAAGCCCCATCGAGATTAGGCAGGGCCATATCAGCTTGGAATATTCACAGGTCCTGACTAGTGACCATCTGCTGTTTTTTGCTATAAGGCACTCTGTTTCATGAAAAGTTTACATAAAGCCACGATCATGTCTACATATATATACCAATTACCCAGGAGTATGTAAGATAGTTATTGCGCTAACAAGTTTATCTGCATTTCAGTTCCCTGGAATCTACATGTGGACCGGAACTCATATCATGTTGAGTTTGACCTGTTCAGCCATCTCGTTAAGAGATCTGCGGCAGTTGAGGGCTGTTGTTGAATTAAGGAATACTAATAATATCCAGCATTTATGTCTGCTAAATTCTGCAGTGATTGGTCAGCCTACAATCCATACGTAGCCCTAGACGCATAGCCCTTGGTAATTCTAAGAAAGTTCGGGCCGCACCATGGTTCAAACCGTGCATTCTGTAACTCTACCATTAACTATGGGTGTGAGATTTGAGCTGCTCAGCCATCTCGTCAAAAAAGAACTGCTGCAGTTGAGGTCTATTGTTGAATTCAGGAATACAGAAACCAGAGATGTATACATTTCTTGTAATGTTTATTTGTCCCGGTACCCATATCAAGTGGAATTTCAACTACTCAGCCATCTCGTAAGAGATATTGTTGTTTTGAGGTACTGTTCATGTTTTCAGGAATACAAAATCCAGAAGATTAAGACAGTCTGGCTATCGGGGAATATATTTATTACCATAAATGTAAGAGCGTTATATATTAACTACTCTTCTATAGCCATAATAGCCAACATTTCTGGTAATTACTGAAATTAAGATTCAGCCTACGAACTACCCATAGCCCTACGTTTTTCGAGTACAAGACAACGTCAACCTTACACTTATATTTGTAGCCATTAGTATTGTTAACATTAAATATGGCCACATCAGCTTTCACGACAGATACGATAAGTAAGACGCACTGTCTCGATAACGCCTAGGGCTTTTTTGCGTTTCGAGTTTATGCAGGGCCATGTCAGCTTGGAATGTACATAGGTCCTGAGTAGTGGTCATCTGTCATTTGTGGCCATAATGCCGCTCTCTCTCTCAAGAAGAATTTACATGTAGCTATGGGCATTTAAATTCCTGGAATATACTGGGTCGTGTAGGAATATTCGTTGGAATATCCCTGTGAACCGACACACAATCATGTGGACTTTGAATAGCTCAGACATCTCGTTAAAAGATCTGCTGCAGTTAAGGGGTAGTTCTTGAAATCTGCACTAAAGAATTCAGATATTTAATGACATTCTGACTAACAGATTTATCACATAAGCAGGTCCTCCATTTTTCACATAGAGTATAAGAGCTGTTGCACTTGGTTTGCTTTGCATTATCTTCTGTGCAGGACTTGTTTTCGAGGGTTAGAGTTATTGGCAGAATTCCAATCGAATGACTCTCATGTGATGGATTATTGAAACAGTTATCTGCCGTTCCTACTGTAAGATGAAGAATTTTGATTGCATTCTTGCGTAGCATATCCTCCGTCATTAGGTAAAACATATATCTGGAGAATTTATAACTGCTCAGACATCTCGTTAAAATATTTGCGGCAGCTCATGGCTTGTCTTGAATTTCAGATTACAGAAATCCATATTTAATGGCAATATGGCTGCAAAATGGGTGCACAACAGATCCTCCATTATTAGGTAAAACATATATCTGGAGAATGTATAACTGCTAAGAAATCTCGTTACAGTATTTGGCACAGTTGATGGCTTGTCTTGAATATAGGATTACAGAAATCCATATTTAATGGTAATATGGCTGTCGGAGAACATATTTTTGTGCTAACATGTGTCAGAACGTTATATCTCATTAATTTTGCTAACTTCCTAATATCCAACATTTCCGTCTGGTAAATACTGCAGGTCCTACGTCTTTAAAGACGACCTCGAGGCCAACCTTACATAAAGGATTTTTAACATTATCTATTAGTATGTGAATGTTTTCTGGCTTACTTCATGTAGGACAACAGTTGCCACGAATTCATATTAAAGCATGGCAGATTTAACAGGTTTTACGCTTAGAGCATGAGAGATATTTCGCTTGGTTTGCTTTAGATTATCTTCTACGCATAACTTTCCAGGGCTGTTTTGCTATAAGTATTAATGCCAGAATTCTAGTAGTGTGGCCCTCATATGATGGATTATCAATACCTTCCTCTGTCATTCCTATTTCCTGTATGTTGGAGAGTTCTGCTGGCTTGCTTGAAAGTGGATGCATGAGGATTTAGAACTTTTCAGCCATTTCGTTAAGAAATCTGCGGCAGTTGAGATCTGTCTTAAACTCTACTGAGTTTACAATACAAAATGCAGGAATATGATGGAAGAATAGCTTTCGGAAAATATATTTTTGTCCCAGCCTTCGTCGAAACGTGTCAGCCATTCTGCAATGGCCCTAATAACAAATATTTCTGCCAAGTAAATTCTGCAGTGATCAAAAAGGCTACGAGCTATGTATACATATACCTATGTATTTCGAGTACACCGCGAGACCAACCTTTCCATTAAGTTTGAAGCCATACTAAGTGTAAACATTTGCCATCGTTATATGTAACCACGTTAGACTGTGTCCCGCATCATTTTGTCTCGTATGAGTTTGTTCCTAATAGTTCTTCATACAGGACCGGTTTAGCACAAGAGCAGGTAGTCCCAGCTTGATCCTTAAATGATGGATTATCGGCAAATATATCTGCCTTTCCCTGGTTTCAGCCTGGCTATTTGTGTGGCCGCTTGGGAAGCACTTTGTCGCGGCTATGTTTGTTTAGACCCATATCTTGGGGAGAGCTCAGGTTCGATGTGGAGTTGCATTTTCAACTGGGTGTCATGACTCTTAGAATGGTAGGAGTTTTAGGTAAGCTCTGCTCTTAGCAAAATGGGAAGACATGTCCAAATGCAGGAATTCCAATGGGGGCTTTGGTTAATGCAATGATTCACCCGGTGGTAAGAGCATGGTTGGTCCAGTGCGTTAGGTACACGCTCTAATCTCAAGCACCTACTATATTTAGGTTGGATAGCTCTTAGAGTTTAACTGAAAATGTAATTATATATAATGCAACGGTAATTCATACGATTAATATCGTATTCATCTTATTAATATCGTTGTAAGGAATCAATTAGCTTAAAGTAATGCTGCGTAGAATGATTAGTCATTACGAAATAGCGGTTTTAGTAATTGGTCTCAAGTCGTGTTAGGGTAAGCAAAGAAATTCGTTTTCAGTGTAGCCCAATAGTGGTTATGGTAATTATTCACAGGTAATATCTGTAGTAATGACCTGTTATTACTGGGTAATGTTAATGGCAATGACATGTCTTTTATTTGCTGACTAAAGGCTCTTTCCAGCGTAATATTATCCACATGAGGATACCACCCTGTGGTGCAATGGAAATCGGTCGAGTGGACTATATACCAACGGTGTACACCTTCCAGAGGAATACTGCCACTAAGATACCTGTCAGAGAGGAATAGGTTGGCAGAATACCCGGAAATAACTACTACCTCCACTGCTCTGCAGATGGTTCGAAGCTGTGTGAGAAGGTTGGCATCGGATTCCACCGCAAAGAACTTAGCCCTGTTATAGATCGCAGACTATCGGATACTTACAGAGTCTATCAAGCTAAAATAATGGCAACATGTTGCGATTCAGCCGCTTGGCAGCTGAGTCGTTTGTAGCGATAGACTCTGGCGACGTCATTTACTCGGACAGCCAGGCTGCAATTAAATCTCTGAAGACTATATTCCTCAATTCACAAACAGCTATCGACTGCCGCAGATCTTTTAACGTGAAAGCTTAGTAGTTAAAAAAATCACAGGAACTGCAAAGCGAATGAACTTCCTAGGAAAGGGACGACATTACAAATTTGTAAAATATTGGTGCGCCACTGTCTACATGCATGCTTTGGCTTAGGTAAGAGACCTGCTTGCGGCAGTCGAAGGCTGTTTGTGAACTACGGGATGTAGCCTCGAGGTATTTAGTGGCAGTTCAGTTGCGACTCAGCCACTTGGCGACTTCACATATTGCCATTATTTCGGCTTGATAGACACTGCAAGTATGTAAGGACTATGTTCTTAACAGTGTAATCCGAAGCCAACCTTCTTCTTTATCAAGCTCAGTTAATGAAGCTACACAATTCTGGAGAAAATACAACTTAAGCAAGTCTTAATATCTCCTTGGACTAGAGAGGAAAATCCTGTTTGCGGCAGAGTCAGTTCTAGCGGGACATTAAACACGACAGAGGTTGGTAATTGGGGCCAATGACTTCTGCAGAACCAGTGGAGATGAGGAGGAAGTGAAGATCACTAAGCACCTGCTTTGTTACTGTCCCGCATTGAGTCAACGACGTCTGGATATGCTGGGCTAGCCCTTTCTAGAAAGCCTCACAGTTCTTGTCGGTACATATATTGGTCGTAATATTGATAATTATGTGTTTGGTTTCGATGAGGGGCATGTGATCCTGAGGTAGAAGTAGGGACCTCAATTAATCTCCGTGAGCTGGTAACTTCGGCTGCCACCCTAACCTAAACCTAAGGGCTAATTCTCTGATGATCCAAAGCTCCTAATATTTATACTGCATTTCCGAATTGGTGGTAATATGCCAACGTTGAGCTGTTCAATACAGTTCCAGATTTTTTTTACAGATTTAAAGTTGTCTCTCTTTTGTTAGACAAGCATTCCCTCACAAATGTTGAATTCTCTTGAAAATGTCACTTTAGCTCTTATAAGCTAGCCATTTGAATAAGATGTAAGTTCATCTCCTGATGGTTTACCATCGATCGACAAACATATCGAGTTGTTTATTTAGACTACAACCATTTAAAAAGTTGTTTTCCTTCAATTTCCTATTTATAATTTCTTGTTTTTGAATTATCTGCAACGCATCGTTCGCAAAGATATCACATAGGCAAGAGTGGATGTTTCTCTCTGCCATTTCCGATTAGGTAGCCAGACTTCACCTATGAATTCTAACCGGGAAAAAAGACATATTTTGTTAGCATTTTTTTTTTCAAATTAATATATTCCCAATTATTCCTCCACCAATAAAGTCCCTGAGAGAGAAATTCCATCTTTTTTATGTTTTATAGTCTCTGAATTCACAATTAAAATGTCATTACGTCTGCGACATGAATAAATGCGACTTCTGTTGCTGCTCCATGAACAATTTACAATATATGTATGTATGTTTTTTATTTGTTTGCATTACATGAAACAACTTGTTTGCAACATTGTTGCAAATTGTAATCAAACAAAGACCAAATAACAACAACAACAACAAATAATAATAACAATCTCAATTATTATAGTCGGGACAACTTAGCAACAACGGCTGTGGAAATCAACAACAACTGCAGCAGCAGTTGGGCACAAATAACATTTTTCGAATGAATTATGTTTTTTTTCCCCTTCATTCATTCACTTCTAGCGATAACATTTAAAATCCAACCAGATGCTATTAAATAATTGTAATAATTTCATTATTAATTGAATTTGGCATTTGGCAATATTTCAAATGATTGCGAAAATGCTAATGGTAGTTCCACATGGAATAGATGAACTAATGAGTAAACGCCATTCAAATCTCTAAGGATTAGGACAAGTCCAATAATGGTTATTGGGTTTCCTGCAGAAGGTATCGGCCATTAGATATACAGATATTGGTAGACTTTCCAGCAATAACTTCCATTACCAAGTAACCTGACGGGTAAGCTGATTTCAAAAGTAAAAAGATCCGGAGCAGCCGGCTCACATAGACCAATTGAGGTTCCTAGTGCTACCACTGCCCCAGTCCACACTGTTATCAACAATACTAATATCTGTACGGGACATATCAGTCGGGGATCTGTCTGAAAGGTCGACGCAGAATTAGTTGGATTTAATTCCCAACATCATGATAAGTTCGTCGATCAGGCAGCGTCCCGTCAGAACAGTCATTTCGGTTGGATTAGCGTTGCAGCCGGAGTTACGAACTCACAGAGACCAATAGAAATCCCCAGTGCTACCACTGAGCGTGACGCCTCGCATCAGAACCAAACTGTTTGATACACAAAGTTATTAATAATACGAATATCGGTGCCGGGAATATCTGTCAGACTCCTAGATAGTCCGACAACAGTATATCCAGAGGCCGTTTAGTTATTTAATGTGGACTATGAACAAAGCAGATGCTCAATGCTCTCCTACTTCTCATCTCGACAGCTTCGGCAGAAGTCATGTGCTGAATTCCAAACCTCAAGGCATGTTCTTCGATCAGGTAGAGTCCCTCCAGTTCTGAAACTAACGCAGACAGTTACTTTGATAGTTTGACCTTTTCTGGTCATATAGTAGCCATATGTGTCTTTCTACCATGCAGGTATCAGGATTCTTTCCAACTCTTATTATCTAGCATGAATGCCTTTTGCTTGAATGCATCTTGGAGGTCGCACCAATATTTGCCATCGAGAATTTGTAATGTCGTTCCTTTGCTAACAAGTTAATCGGGTTTGTATTCCCCGGGATAAACCTATGCCCATATGAGGTATCTGTTAAACTGCTCAGCCATCTAGTTAAGAGATCTGCGGCACTCGAAGGTTGTATGTGAATTAAGGGATGTAGCCTCTAGAAATTTAATGACAGCCTGACTGTCCGAGTGAATGACTACCCCAGTGCTGGTGACTTTCAATATTGTCATTATTTCGGCTTGGTAAACACTACAAGTCTGCGAGTTTTGTTAAAACCAACTTCTTCCGCAGCAATCCTTCTCATCAAGCTTTAATTCTTCTGTATAGAAGTGGAGACACTTTCTATTTTCTGGTATTCTGCCAACCCACTCCTCTCTGGCAGGTATCTTTGTGGTAAACTTCTTCTCGAAGGTGTACACCGTTGGTATATAGACCACTCGGTGGGACACCATTGCATTACAATGAGATTTCTTCAGGTAGATGTAGTTTGTTACCTTAACAGTGATTAGACGGTTTAATGTTAATGCCGCTCTCTTTCAAAATAAACCCGACTCTCTTCAAGCTTTACATGTCAATATTGAACGTGCCATTCATGACATACGACTAGATTTAGTGGAAAATGTGCTCGAAAATTTGGTTCATCGAATTCGTTCATGCTGAAAAAGTCGTGAACCATTTGCATGACGTTTTACTTAGAACTTAATTGTATCGATTGTACTTCACAATATATAAAAAACTTTTGAATTTCCTTAAAAATAAGTGTGTTTTTTTTTCAAAGAAATCATATCACTCTTATTGGAAAACCCGTTATAAAGACTACTCGATCAGTTACCATAGCGCTACATAGTTCTTGTATATCCACATTGATAGATAGTTTTATCTTAATATGTCCCTGGTTGAAACTTCTCTAGACACAGTCTCAATCTGTCGATGTAGACTTAAAGCTCTGCTGATTCTCAAATAGGCAATTACCAGAACTTTAGGTGAATTGTTAAGGATCGCTTATCAGCGATAGGCCTCCTCGCACAATAGCATTGCCCGAAATTCTGCGAAGTTTGACCAATGGACAACTTTATGATACAGACCCTAAAGTGAACCTACAGCCCCTTCTCTATGAAACACGGCCACCATAATTAATTGTAGAGGATGTAGGGGACAATTCGATAATGACCACTTGTTATGCAGAGCATAACAAAATTTTCTCCACTTCTTAAATACCATTTACACCAGCTGATTAGAGTAGTTCTATGCTGCTAATCGCCCAGATTAGTCCCTTCTACAGAATTTTGGCCATTTACGAGAGGTGTACCAGAAGAATTAGATCAACGTAGTCAAAGTTCGTACTTGGATCAACTTCGCCTGGATTTGGGGCTCAACAATTTAGCGACATTTCTCGCTTTCTTGCTGATCCTGCAGTTCCTCGAGATCTGTCCGGGAGTTTCCCGGGAAATCCAGCAGTATGTTACGTGATATTATAAGTATTGTACAGTTATATTTATCTTGCAGATATCCTACTGTACAGGATGTTGTGGATATCATCTTCCTAAACCTTTCGGTGTCTGAGAGCTTTTCCACTTATCTTCAGAAACTATACCAAGAACGTCTTCACGCTTTTCAAAAGTTCTGCTGCAGAATGTTGTCCATTTAAGAGGGAGGTACCAGATGGATTAGATCAACATAGTCCATGTTCGTACTTGGATTAGTTACAAAATTCGAAGACATGCGGACGGACGCATTAAGTGTCAAAGGACCTGTAACATGTATGGGGTTAAAGACGTTTTCCAAGATATTTTGCATTTGTCACTATGAAGTTATATACAGATGTCCTTCATTCCAGCAAAACATGGGTGTAATTATTCAGGTGTTGGGATAAACGACGAAGAACAGATGTCTGATCCCATACAGTTAGCTTTGACCCACGGGCATTTTATATCACATTTCGTCCCTTAGTAAATTGTCACAGAGTTCATTTATTGTAGTTTTTATTTGGTTTAATAATATAAACCCTCATTTGAAAACAAAATAACCACAAAGCGCATCAAATATTAACAAAATCCTTGCGAGGACAAGTCGTTTAAACTCCATTCAGCATTTGCGGTAGGTCCTTACACGGAAAACTGCAGAAATAACCTAACATATGGTTCGCAATAATATTACCCAAAAAAACAATCAACTTAAATAGAATTCCATTTGAGACGTTTTCCTTGGATACACATGTTTTTACTAGATACGAGACGAAAATGAGTCATATACAGAGAAATTTCCAAAACGGCGAAGGACTCTCTGAAGGACTGAAAGCCGAAAGAACAACTGAGAAGAAGAGAGAAAAAAATGGAGAAGTAGAAATTATCTTTAGAAACTCACGTAATAGCAACACCCACTTATGCGGAATTCTATATATATATATATATATTTATATACATATATAGGGAACCGGCAAATTTAACGGTATTTTTTTTAATCATTAACAGTTTTCGTTACAGATCTAAAATTACTCAACCGTGAGAATTGAGCGAAAGAGTAGAAGAGCATTAAGTTTGTGCATGAAAGCTTTTTCATTAATGAACTGAGTACTTATGCTTTCAACACAGCTGAGAGATTTACTCTCTGCATAATTGAGTGTTGCATCTCGCGGAGAATTAATTATCTGCAAGAGTGCTAAGGTGAAATTACGTTTTAGAATATTCTTAAATTTTCTCAAAAATCAAACATATGGTTCCAATATTTTTTTGCGTATGAGAAGCATTTTTGAAAAAACTTTATTGTAAATGCTATCAAAGCTCCAAAGTAAAGTTTAAACATTTAATTATTTTAATTTTAGTTTATATTGTCCTAGGTTTTAAAGGTCATTTGAGGACTTTGTAATTACAACACCCACCAGAAAGAAACTCAATTTGTGTTCTCTCCCCCCCTTCTTCACTCCTTCACACTCTGTAAGCGTTATTTATAATAACATAGACGGTATGAGTTTTGCTTACTCAGAGCATAGCTTTTGTAATTTTTATATGTATCCATTGTAACACTACCTCTCTTTTATATCTCTATTTTATATCCTGAAAATATTGCGCAAGCTTCACTCTCTGGCTTTGTCTTTACTCTGCCTTTCATTCGACTTGCATGTTTTGCCGCACTGTCTTTACATTGGCAGGAAATTGTGTGTGCCGAACGAGCTTCCGGTAAAACCGAGTGATATCTATACATTTTATACTCATAACATCGTAAAATAACAGCAACAGCGTCACCCATCTCTCTCTATACATATATACTACGAAATAACGCCGCAGCAGTAAAAAGACAGCCACAATTCCGAGAAATAAATTTCATGAATGAACGACAGAAATGCACCCCATTGTCAGCTCAGCTCCAACACCACTACCAGCAGCACCTACATTGACATCAGCACCATCATCGTCCCGTAATATATTCTTGTGAATGAATGACGTAGATAGCTTCACTTCATTCTACGAACTGGCGAATTTTCGATATTGTTTTTGCTGCTACTGCGGCGGTTTACTCTAAAGCATGGACTTGTAAATATATACTATAATTCCACCCACATAACCAGTCAGCCAGTCAGTCATCCCATGCAATCTATCCAACCATCCATCTGCTCCATATGGTAGTGGTCGACGCAAAATGCTTTTGGGCAAAATATCAATGGCGAAAACAAATTGTGTTTCGTATCTTCTCATTATTTTACGTGTTGTGACGTCAAAAAGGCAAAGCGAAATCTGCTTACGCATGCAACAACAAACAACAAGTGTCGTTGTCAGTCTGTTAACAAAAAGATAAAACAAAATGAGATGGCAAAATCTATTTAGGATCCTTTTCCAACAGATTACATGCTCAAGTGATACTTAAAGTCGTAAAAAGAAGAAATATAACAATGATGTCGTCATTTGTATATTTATAGTAGAATCTTAAAGTTAATGTGATACAAATTTATTTAACAATCAATTTAATGTTTCTTTATTTCATTATTTCATTATTTCATTATTTCATTATTTCATTATTTCATTATTTCATTATTTCATTATTTCATTATTTCATTATTTCATTATTTCATTATTTCATTATTTCATTATTTCATTATTTCATTATTTCATTATTTCATTATTTCATTATTTCATTATTTCATTATTTCATTATTTCATTATTTCATTATTTCATTATTTCATTATTTCATTATTTCATTATTTCATTATTTCATTATTTCATTATTTCATTATTTCATTATTTCATTATTTCATTATTTCATTATTTCATTATTTCATTATTTCATTATTTCATTATTTCATTATTTCATTATTTCATTATTTCATTATTTCATTATTTCATTATTTCATTATTTCATTATTTCATTATTTCATTATTTCATTATTTCATTATTTCATTATTTCATTATTTCATTATTTCATTATTTCATTATTTCATTATTTCATTATTTCATTATTTCATTATTTCATTATTTCATTATTTCATTATTTCATTATTTCATTATTTCATTATTTCATTATTTCATTATTTCATTATTTCATTATTTCATTATTTCATTATTTCATTATTTCATTATTTCATTATTTCATTATTTCATTATTTCATTATTTCATTATTTCATTATTTCATTATTTCATTATTTCATTATTTCATTATTTCATTATTTCATTATTTCATTATTTCATTATTTCATTATTTCATTATTTCATTATTTCATTATTTCATTATTTCATTATTTCATTATTTCATTATTTCATTATTTCATTATTTCATTATTTCATTATTTCATTATTTCATTATTTCATTATTTCATTATTTCATTATTTCATTATTTCATTATTTCATTATTTCATTATTTCATTATTTCATTATTTCATTATTTCATTATTTCATTATTTCATTATTTCATTATTTCATTATTTCATTATTTCATTATTTCATTATTTCATTATTTCATTATTTCATTATTTCATTATTTCATTATTTCATTATTTCATTATTTCATTATTTCATTATTTCATTATTTCATTATTTCATTATTTCATTATTTCATTATTTCATTATTTCATTATTTCATTATTTCATTATTTCATTATTTCATTATTTCATTATTTCATTATTTCATTATTTCATTATTTCATTATTTCATTATTTCATTATTTCATTATTTCATTATTTCATTATTTCATTATTTCATTATTTCATTATTTCATTATTTCATTATTTCATTATTTCATTATTTCATTATTTCATTATTTCATTATTTCATTATTTCATTATTTCATTATTTCATTATTTCATTATTTCATTATTTCATTATTTCATTATTTCATTATTTCATTATTTCATTATTTCATTATTTCATTATTTCATTATTTCATTATTTCATTATTTCATTATTTCATTATTTCATTATTTCATTATTTCATTATTTCATTATTTCATTATTTCATTATTTCATTATTTCATTATTTCATTGTTTCATTATTTCATTATTTCATTTATTGAAAGAAGACAGTGATCATTTAAAGAGATTCAATGTTCATTGAAATGCAGATAATGACCATTGTCAGGGAGTCGGTGACTAGCGCCAGCTGAAAGGTCGGTGACCATTATCAGTAGGCCAATGCAAAGGTCTATGACCATTAGCAGGAGACAAATGGAGGCAATGACCATTGACCACTGCCAGTGGGTCAATGAGCAATGGCAGGGTGGAAATGATCATTGATAGGGTTTACTGATCATTGACAGGGTTTACTGATCACTGACAGGGTATGCTGATCATTAACAGGAGGTCAATCGCCATAGGCATGAGAATAATGACCATTAAAGGAAGATCAAATAGTATTGAAATAAGTTCAAATATCATTGAAAGTGAGTAAATACCGCAGAAAGGAGGTCAAATACCGAAAGAAAGTCATATACCAACGAAGGTTAGGTCAACGGCCATTGACAATGTGAAATGACCATTGAAGGTGATCAATGAAAATTGGCAGGGTGGTCATTGACCAATACAATATGGTCTGATGTGTGTCATTGTCACTTGAAGAATAATTATTTTATCTGCTGTTACAAGATTAAAAAAATGTTAATAAATGGTATTTTATTGGTTTTTAGCTTCAGTTTTTAAATATCTTCTCTAGCATTCCTTTGCAAATCCTTAAATAATTTTTAGAAGGCAAATGTTTGTTTTTTTTTCTACAATATTTTACCCAAATTTATACTATTTCTAATTAACATAACTATTTTTTTTTTTCAGGTAAGCACACTTTTCCAAACGATTTTGGAATTATCCCAGTAAGTAACAATAATAGATATTCACTTGTTTCATGGAAATTAAGAAATAATTACTAAATTACCATTTGCTCGATACCAATTGAATTGTTCAACGAATCTATACGAATACTAAAGCACAAATTGATTATTAAAGGGCGCCACTAGGACATGTAATGACAGCCTTAAGGACAAAGCAGCAGTCGCAACTACAACAGAAAACAAAAGCCTCTCCTTAAGATCTCGCTTTTCATCTGACTTTACTTACGTCCATATGTTTTAATACCCGTAAATTAATTTCTATATATAGAATCATTCGGAGAAGAAGTGTTTCAAGAAAACTGTGGTGTCCTGCCACAACCGTCAGCCATAGTTTGCCACTGTCACCGCCACAAGGCAATTCCAAGACCTTTCACCGCCGCCGACAACACCACCAACACCAACACCGCAATCGTATTCATCATCATCATCATTGGCGGTTGAAATGTCGCCTGGAAAGTAATTTGACGCCTTACAAAATGCCACAGTGGGTTCACCCACTCACCCAGCAGCATTCATGTAACGATGGCGTCTAAAAGTGGAGTATCTCTTAGTGTTCCATATGTCGATATTGTTTGTTGGTGCGATTACAGCCAAACAACAATCATATTTGCCTTGTGCGATTTCACTCCCACTCGCCAGCTAAGAGAACAGTTACGAACGTCAGTACGGTACGTAAGTAAGTTCCCCTACGTAATTAATCATATGTAGAGCCGTGAGCCATGACAGAGCGGACCTGCAGGAGGGGAGTCACCAACGTATGCATTGCTTCATTATCAAAAATCCACAACAATAGAAAATTGTTATTTTCGGTATTGACAAAGACCAGCAAACATTTTTGTTTTAAAATATGTTATATTTTCCTTTACAATAAATATTAAAAAGCCTCTTAAAATTTGTATTTATAGAAAATTTCCTAGAATTTTTTTATTTATAGAAAATTTCTTAGAAGTTTTTTATTAATAGAATATTTCTATAAATTTTTTTTATTAATAGAAAATTTTTTATTTAAGAAAATTTCTAAAAATTGTTATTAATAGAAAATTTCTTAGACATTTTTTGTTCATAGAAAGTTTCTTACAATCTTTTTATTTATAGAAACTTTTTTAGAATTTTTTATTTATAGAAAATATTTTAGAAATATTTTCTTAAACTTTTTTATACTTAGAATTCTTTTAGATATAGGAAATTGCTTAGCCATTTTTTATTTATAGAAATTTCTATAAATAAAAAATATCTTAGATCCTTTTTATGTATTTTTTTTATTGAAATTTTCTTAGTATATATTTATATTATAAAAAATTTTTTAGAAAGTTTTTTATTTATAGAAAATTTCTTAGAAAGCTTTTATTTATTGAAGATTTCTTAAACATTTGTTAAACAAAATTTCATAGAATTAATTATAGTGAAATTCTTATGATTTTTTTATCTATAGAAAATTTATTAGAAATTTTTTGTTCATAGAAACTTCCATAGAATTTTTTTATTTATAGAAACTATCTACCAATTTCTGTATTTGTTTTTATTACTTCTCGAACAAAATAAATTCTGACTGAATAACAAAAAGCATAGACCAGCAATAAATAACAACATTTATAGAAAATTTAAAAAAAAAATATTTATATGAAATTTCTTGGAATTCTTTTATTTATAGAAAATTTCCTACCAATTTTTTTATTTATAGAAAATTTCTTAGGAATATTTTATTTATAGATAATTTCTTACAAAATTTTTATTTACGTAATTTAAAAAAAAAATAATTTTTATAAGAAATTTCTGAATAATGTTTTATTTGTACAAATTTTTTTGG
Organism: Eudasyphora cyanicolor; assembly: GCA_963930755.1. Taxonomy (NCBI): domain Eukaryota; kingdom Metazoa; phylum Arthropoda; class Insecta; order Diptera; family Muscidae; genus Eudasyphora; species Eudasyphora cyanicolor. The sequence goes on along the minus strand of OZ005738.1, from coordinate 160,768,029 downwards.
AAACTTTCGATTGTAGAAAATTTCTTAGATATTTTTTATTCATAGAAAATTTCGTTGAATATTTTATTTACATTTTGTATTTATAGAAAAAAATAAATAAAATAATTTTTATAAGAAATTTCTGAATAATTTTTTATTTGTACAAATTTTTTTGGAAACTTTCGATTATAGAAAATTTCTTAGATATTTTTTATTCATAGAAAATTTCGTGGAATATTTTATTTACATTTTGTATTTATAGAAAATTTCTTAGATATTTTTTATTTATGGAAAATTTTTTATTTATAGAAAATTTCTTAAAACTTTTCTATAAGGTTTTTTTATTAAAAATTTCTTAGTAGAAAATTTTTAGTTATTGAGTTATTTAGTTATTTTTTTGTTTATAGAAACTTTCATAGAATTTTTTTATTTATAGAAAATTTCTTAGGAATATTTTATTAAAAGATAATTTTTTAACAATTTTTTATTTACAGATGATTATTTTAAAAAAATATTTATAGGAAATTTCTGAATAATTTTTTATTTGTAGAAATATTTTTGGAAAATTTCGATTATAGAAAATATCTTAGAATTTTTTATTTATAGAACATTTTTTATTTATAGAAAATTTTGTAGAAATTTTTTATTTAAATAACATTTTTTACAAAACTTTTATCTATAGAATTTTTTATAAATTTTTTATTTATAGATTTTTTTTAAAAATTTTTTATTTATGGAAAATTTCTTAGAAATTTTTTATTTACGGGAAATTTCTTAGAATTTTTTTTATTTGTGGAAATTTTTTTTTATTTGTTTCTCTAAAAATTGTTCGCTGGGTTATTTGTTAGTTAATGTTGAAGTCCATTGAACAGTGGCAGTGGAAAAAAGCGATAATATTTCATAAAAATGAATATAAAATCTAAAAATAGAATCCCTTTCAGAAATGCTTTGCAAAAAATGAACGCCGCAGCTAAAGCTCATCTTTCGGCCCTAAATAATAAAGTAGATGCTATAAGTGAAGGAGGAGGGAGAAGAGGCAGATGGTGACAGACAGACAAATGATTCTGTTAACAACAATACAAACGTGTGGAGAGATAAAGCTCAATGAAATGAGTAGAATCCCACGCAAACGGAAGTAGTTTTATTTTCAACTCACTTCCTTTCGTTTGGCGTTGGTTGTGGTGGATGTCCCAGAAACAAAACACATGGAGGAGGATGAAGAGGAAAGTGACGCCGGATTTTAGGTAACACCCAAAATTTTGAGACTCAATAACATTTCATCACATTGCCACGTTTGAAAGGTCATCTCTCTATGACCAGAACCACCACTACGGCCCTATGATGAGTGTGAGCTCAGCCCGTCTCTTTCCGAGTGAGTATTTTTTGGCACCATTTCATCGAGGAGGCAACATGTGGTTGTTGCCTCATCGGTGTTGTGGGTCTGGTACCCATGGGCCGGCTTATGTCTACGGTTACCAAACATCCCAGCGTGAGAGAGATATAGTACGAAACAACAGGACGATGCCTGAATGAAGTCAGAATCGTTGCTTTTCAGTATGTATTTACTATTTATTCAATGGTATTGCATTTGCATGGAATTGTTGGAGGATAGTGAAGAGATTTTACTCTTCTCCTTCTTTGCTCCATTCACCATACCCTCAGATTGTCACTTCATCATTTTTCGGTGAAGTGGGCAGGCAGCTATTATTAAGCGCTAAGGATGTCATAGTTACTTTAGTGGCGCCTTTTTCTAACTATTTTGCGAAGAGAGGGAATAATAAAAGCTAATACTTATTGGGATTTGAAGCATATAAAATTATTACGCGCCATAGACACCATACGACGGCTTCCGCAGAAGGCTCCACATGAATGTTGCACAGTAAATCAAAGTCTGATTAAATCGGTCAAAATTTCAAAGAATTTTTTATTTATTGAAAATTTTGTATTTATAGAAAATATCTTAGAAATTTTTTATTTATAGAAAATATCTTAAAAATTGTTTATTTATAGAAAATTTCTCAATCGCCCTCATTCCAGTTGGCGTCGTTGACGCGATTCTTAGTCGACACTGTTTAGATTGACGACTTCATACATTTTGAAATTTTTTTAAATATTTTTAAGTTATAAAAAGGGTTTTTGTTAGTTCATTAATACCAAAAACATTCGTTTTGGCGTAAATATGACAAAGCTAGAACTTCATAGATATGACGGAAATAATGTGACGACGTCGACGACGCCAACTGGAATAAGGGCGAATATTTTTTTATTTATAGAAAATTTCTTAACAGTTTTTTATTTATAGAAAATTTCTTAACAATTTCTTATTTATAGAAAATTTCTTTACAGTTTTTTATTTATAGAATATTTCTTAACAATTTCTTATTTATAGAAAATTTCTTTACAGTTTTTTATTTATAGAAAATTTTTTAAAATTTTTTTATTTATTTTTGTAGAATATTTTCTATACATTTTTTATTTAGAGAAAATTTCTTAGAAATTTTTTATTTAAAGAAAACTTTTTAGGCATTTTTTATTTACAGAAAACTTCATAGACATTTTTTGGATGTTTTCTTTGTTAAACTAATTAGGCTTTTATGTTTAAAGTAAAATTCCATTTTATTTCATTTCACCCAACGTTTCGTGAATTTTATGTAGACCTTTTCAAGGGTTTCGTCTATTTAAATCAAAAAACAACGTTACAAATCACGAATATCAAAAGAATTTACAGTCACTTACAGCCATAAAGATTTTTTTTATAGAAAATTTCATAGGAGTTTTTTTATTTAGTATTTCTTAACAATTTCTTAGAAAAATTTTATTTATACAAAATTTCTTTGACATTTTTTTTATACCAAATTTGTTTGAAACGTTTAATTTATAAACAAAATTTCTTAGAATTGTTTATTTATAGAAAACTTATTGTTTATAGAAATTTTTATTTTTGTAGAAATTTTCGTAGATTTATTTTTGTAGAAAATTTCTTAGAAATTTTTTACATGATATTTTTAAATTTTTTTTAAGTATGTTATTTATAGAAAATATTTGACATTTTTATTTATAAGAAATTATTTAATGAAAGTGTCTTAGAATTGTTGAAACTCTTTATTTATAGAGATTTTAGGGGAACTTTTCATTTATATAAACTTTCTTAGAATATTTTTTATTATTTTATTTCCTAATTATATTATTTGAAAAAAAAAATTTATGGAAAATTCGTAGCAGTTATGTATTTTAAAGATATTTACTCTAATTTTTTTACAGATAGTTTCGTAGAATTTTTTAACAAAAAATTCTTTTGGATTATTTATGTATATATATATCATAAGTAAATTAAAAAATGTACGACATTTTCTTTAAATAAGTCTAAGATATTTTATTTTAATAAATTTATTTTCATAAATGTAAAAAAAATATTTCATAAAAAATTTCCATAAATAAATTCTGCAGAATTTTTATTTATAGAAATTTTTTAATAGAAAATGTCCTAAATTTTTTTTATTTATACAAAATTTTTTGCACATTTTTTATTTCCAGCATTTTTTTGAACATTTTTTATTTCTAGAAAATTTCTTAAAATTTTTTTTATTTATAGACAATTTCTTAAATATTTTTTATTTATAGAAAATTTGTTAGAAATAATTTTCTTATAGACAATTTTTTAGATTTTTTTATAGCAAATTATTATAAATATAACATATATTCTGAGAAAATGTCAAACATTTTTTAGTTAAGAAAATATCTTAGAAATATTTTAACTATAGAAATTTTTTTATTTATAATTTTTTTTGATAAATTTTTATATTCTTTTACTTTCATCGAAAGGCATCATCAGGGAAAAATTAAATAAATGTACGGAGTAAGCAGTATAGATCTGACGTCGTTGCCGTCTGTTGTCATTCGTACGTATTATTAATTTTTCCCTGATGATGCCTTTCGATGAAAGGCTAAATATCGAATAAAAGAAAATGAATTTACAAAACCAAGACCTCGAGCTCGAGTTCTATTAAAACAATTTAATTACTTTTCTAACCGGTCCTAAATAAAAAATTCTAGAAAACTTTCTATAAATTACAAAACAATAAAAAAAATTCTATAAATAAAATAATATTACCGAACTTTGTATAAAGAAATGTATGTATAAGAAATTCTCTTATTTACAATGTCTGAGCAATTTGCCATAACAAGAAATGCCTAAAATGTTTTCTGTAAATGCAAACTGCTACGAAATTTTATTTAAATAAATATTTAGATTTGTTATAAAAAATTAATAATCTGGTAAGTTTTCTGTAAATGGAGAAAAAACATTTTGAATATTCTAATATATTTTTAACAAATAATTTTATAGTTTTAAATTTTTTGGAATTCTAAGAAAAAAATTCTGTAGGAAATTTCAAAAAAATATCTACAAATGTTGAATACCCTTAATATTTCTAAGAAATGATTTTATAAACACTATTCAGAGATTTTTATTTATAAAAAAATTTTTCGATAAATAAAAAATGTCTATGATGTTTTTAATAAATAATAAAATTCTAACAATGTTAGTGTAAATAAAAAAAATTTGGAAACAGTTTTTAATGCTTTTAAAAAGCTTTTAACTAGAAAAACTTATATATCCAAATTTTTTTATAAAATTTCCTATAACTAGAAAAATACAGAGGCATTTGCTAATATGCTAAAATAAAAATATATAATGTCTTTGTGATATAACATATAGTAAAGCAAAAATGATTACATCTTAGAAATTAACGCCATTTCCTAATTTTTTTGATATTTGATTTTTAAAGCAAACTCGCGTTTATTTTTGTCTGTCTGTGTGTTTTTTTTTAAATAATTGATAGATATTTACTCTTGATTCTTCACATAGAGTTTCGTAGAATTTTTTTTAACAATCTTAAATAAATATTTTATATTAATTAATCTGCGAAATTTTCCATGTATATAATTTCAAAATGTTTTTGGCAAGCAAAAAATACTTAAAAATTAAAAATAATATTCTTTAAAAATTCTTACAAATAGTTTTTGAAAGAACGTTTTTTGAACTACAAAGAATTTCCATTACATTTTATAAACAACATTTTGCGAAATTTTAATAAATTCCTGGTTAGAAATGTAAAAAATGAGAAAAATTTTCATAAATAAATTCTAAAAAAAAAAATTCTTTACAGATTTTTTTCTTAGTCGAGAATTTTTTCGACATTTTTTATTTATACAAATTTTTTTTTGACATTTTTCATTTCTAGAAAATTTCTAAGAATTTTTTATGTATAGACAATGTCTTAGAAATAATTTATTTATCGAAATTTTTTTATTGAAAATTATTATAAATAAATATTTCTTAGAAATATTTTATTTATAAAAAATTTATTAGAATTTTTTTATTTATAGAAAATTTCTTAGAAATTTTTATACTCTTTTAATTATATAGATTTTAGTGAAATTTTAATTTACAGAAACTTTCTAAAATTTTTTTATTTATTTTATTTCTTAAATTTGTTACTTATAATAAAATTCTTCCTAAATTGAGAAACATCTTTCTGGAAAATTTTGTAATGATCGGAAGTAAAGTACAACATCTAAAGCGCTTTGATACCAAATCAGGAGGAACATATATATGGAGGTTATATATAAATTTGAACCGATTTTCCCTGAATACTCGTTCATGTGAAAAGACCTCTTTCTGTCGAATTTCGTACTGATCGGATATAAAATATAGTCTCTACAGCGCTTACATGTCAAATCGGGGGTATCATATATGGGGTCTATATATCTATATCTGAACCGATTTTAACCGAATTTGGCAGTATTCCTTCATGTAATAAGGAACCTCTTTCTGCCGAATTTCGCACTGATCGGATGTAAAATACAGTTTCTACAGCGCTTACATGCCAAATCGGGGGTAAAATATATATGGGGGCTATACCTAAATCTGGCCCGATTTTCTCCGAATTTAGCAGTATTCCTTCATGTAATAAGGAACCTCTTTCTGCCGAATTTCGCACTGATCGGATGTAAAATACAGTTTCTACAGCGCTTACATGACAAATCGGGGTAACATATATATGGGGGCTATATCTAAATCTGAAGCGATTTTCTCCGAATTTGGCAGTATTCCTTAGTGTAATATTTCGCACTAATCAGATATAAAATACGGTTTCTATAGCGCTAACATGTCAAGTCGGGTGAAACGTATATATGGGGACTATATCTAAATCTGAACCGATTTTCCCCGAATTTAGCAGTGTTCATTCATGTAATAAGGGAACTCTCTCTGCCAAATTTCGTACTGATCTGATAGAAAATACAGTTTCTACAGCGCTTACATGTCAAATCGGTGGTAACATATATATGGGGGCTATATCTAAATCTGAACCGATTTTGACCAATTTCAATAGGGATCGTCCTTGGGCCAAAAAATAGCACTGTGCTAAATTTCATCATAATCGGGCCATAAATACGACCTGCACTTTGATTACAAGAATACATGGACAGACGGACATGGCTAAATCGACTCAAAAATTGATTCTATGACGATCGGTATAATAAACTATGGTGCTATTTCTTCTCTTTTTGGGCGTTACAAACAAATGCACAAAGTCATAATACCCTGTATCACAGTGTGGTGTAGGGTATAAAAATTAACCAAATTTTCTATAAATTCGTCAACGATATTTTGTGTTAATTGAAAAAAATAAATTAAAAGTATCGTGGACATTTTTATACCCTACACCACACTGTGGTACAGGGTATTATAACTTTGTGCATTTGTTTGTAACACCCAAAAGGAGAAGAAATAGACCCATCGTTTATTATACCGATCGACTTAGAATCACTTTCTGAGTCGATTTAGCTATGTCCGTCTGTCCGTCTGTCTGTCTGTCTGTCTGTCCGTCTGTCTGTCTGTCTGTCCGTCTGTCTGTGCATGTATTCTTGTAATCAAAGTACAGGTCGCAATTATGGTCCGATCTCGACGAAACTTTACACATATCTTTTTTTTGGCCCAAGGACGATCCCTATTGAATTTGGTTAAAATCGGTTCAGATTTAGATATAGCCCCCATATATATGTTAGCTCCGATTTGACATGTAAGCGCTGTAAAAACTTTATTATATATCCGATCAGTATGAAATTCGGCAGGAAAAGGTTTCTTATTACATGAATGAACTCTGTTAAATTTGGAAGAAATCGGTTCAGATTTAGATATAGCCCCCATATATATGTTACCCCCGATTTGACATGTAAGCGCTGTAAAAACTGTATTTTATATCCGATCAGTGCGAAATTCGGCAAAGAGGGGTTTCTTATTACATGAAGGAATACTGCTAAATTCGGAGAAAATCGGTTCAGATTTAGATATAGCCCCCATATATACGTTACCCCCGATTTGACTTGTAAGCACTGTAAAAATGTTATTTTATATCCGATCAGTATGAAATTCGGCAGAAAGAGGTTTCTTATTATATGAATGAACACTGTTAAATTTGGAAGAAATCGGTTCAGATTTAGATATAGCCCCCATATATACCTTACCCCCGATTTGACATGTAGGCGCTGTAGAGACTGTATTTTATATGCGATCAGTACGAAATTCGACAGAAGGAGGTCTTTTTACATGAATGAGTATTCAGGGAAGATTGTTCCTCCTGATTTGGTATCAAACCGCTATAGAAGTTGTATTTTACTTCCGATCATTAAAATTTTCCAGAAAGATGTTTCTCAATTTAGGAACGAATATTGCTTAATTTAGCGATTATCGTTTCAGAAGTAGATAATATGTTTCTACCCATTTACCAATTATTCCAAATTATTATGGCAATGACCCTTATCGCATTGTTAGGGAGGTGTAGGGTATTATATAGTCGGCCCCGCCCGACTTTCTGCCTTTCCTTACTGGTTTGTAGATAATTTTAAAAAATATCTGCGAAATTTTCCATAAAAAATTTTCAAAAAGTTTTTGGTAAATAAAAAATTCCAAAGAATTGCCAAAAAAATCCGTTTTATTTTATATATAAAATTTCTTGTTTTTATTTTTTTGTTTTATTCGATCTGCTTTTATATAACACATATTGTTTTTGCACTTAGTTAGGCTCAAGATCTTTTTTGTTGGTTTCAGTATATGAAATTCTGTAAAATTGTTCATAACTAAAATTTCAATAAATTTTTGGTAAATAAACAATCCTAAAAATTTTTGATAAAAAAGTCGAAGATATTTTCTTAAAATTCCAAATAATTTCCATTATATGGTATATATAAAAAATTCGTAAAATTTTCCATAAAAAATTTCAATAATTGGTTGGTAAATTAAAAAATCAAATATTTTTTTAAAGAAATTTTATTTAAATTCCAAAGAATTTTTATAATACAAAAATTAAAATTTCAAACATATATATTGTATAAAAAAAATTCGTAAAATTTTCCATAAAAAATTTCAATAATTTGTTGGTAAATTAAAAAATCAAACATTTTTTTAAAGAAATTTTATTTAAATTCCAAAGAATTTTTATAATACAAAAATTAAAATTTCTAACATATATATGCGGCTTGGTACATCAATAAAGGACTTATGCATAAATAAAAAATTCTAGAAAACTTTCTATAAATTAAAAAATAATGAAAAAATGTCTACATATAATTAAAATAATATTACAGAATTTTGTATAAGCAATGTATAAGAAATTCTCTTAACTACAAAGTCTAAGCAATTTGCTATAACAAAACAATGTCTCAAATGCTTTCTATAAATTAAAATTTCTACGAAACATTAATAAATATTTAGATTTCTTTTAAAAAAATTTCAATTTAAAACTATAAAAAAATCTTAAAAAACACTTCTCTGAATAACAACTTTTCTCAAAATGAAGAATTGCCTACGAAAAACATTTTGAATATTCTAATATATTTTTAACAAATAATATACAATTTTCAGAATTTTCGGAATTCTAAGAAAACAATTCTCTAGGAAATTGCAAAAAAATATCTAAACATTTTGAATGCACTTACTATGTCTAAGAAATGTTTTTATAAACACTATTCTGAGAAATTTATTTTTATAATTAAAAATTTGAAAAAAGTTTTTTTTAAATAAAAATGAAAAAAAAACTTTTTTATAAACAAAAATTTTAAAATAGTTTTTTATAAATAAAAAATGTTCAATAAATAAAAAATATCTTAGATGGTTTTAATAAATAATGAACTTTTAAGAAATTTTCTACAAATAAAAATCTGTTAGACATTTTTTTCTTTAATTTTTAAACGAGATTTTCTACAAAAAAAAAAGTTTCCTATAACTAGAAAATCTCAAAGATGTCCAAGTTAGTTTACAAAAAATCCTATAACTAGAAAAAAATCAGTCATTTGCTATAAATTAAAAAATAAGGATTTATCTTTGTAATATAACACATAGTAAAGCAAAAATGATTACATCTTACAATATTAACGCCATTTTCTATTCTTTTTGATATTTGATTTTTAAAACAAACTCTCGTTTATTTTTATTTGTATAAAGATTTTTTTTTAAATAATTGGGATGTAACGTTTAGAAATACTGAAAGTTAAATTTTTTCTGAATATTATGATCCTATTCGAAACCAGTGTAATTCGATTCGCTGTTAAGGATTTCTTTATACAAACTATAAGGCAATAAGTTAGTCTATTATAAGGACTATTCCAAAGTATACCAGTTACTATTGGAATTTCATTATTTGTCAAATAGTGATTTCAATTGGTTTTTAAAAATAATTCTTAAATAGATTCCCTTCCTATCTATGAATCAATTCTATATATAATGAATATATCGATACCTCCATTCTAAACTATGCTAAGTGCAAAAAGGTAGTTTTTCAGGAGAGGCGATCAAAGTTTGCTGAATTTTTTTAAATTTGTGTGGAATTCCTTTATAATGCAAATCGAATGACCTGTACTATTTTGTGAATAAATTTTGAGTGGGATGACGGATAAACAAAAAATTTTGGCATATTTGGAACTTAAAAATGCAATCTCCCTAAAAACACTTAGCATATTTTAGAATGCAGGTATCGATATGTACCCTTTTGCCTATAAATTTACATGAAAATAAAATTCTCACAAATTTTCGTTGCATCATCTACATTTACATTCATTTTATTTAAATTTTTACCATGACAGTCCTTATATCTTCTCACCCAGACGACGACCATATTGTGGTTTTCCATGTTCCCTATCATGTTCTGCTATTAAGTGTTTGTATTTGTTGTTGTTGCTGGATACTCTTCCATATGTTGTATTAATTTCTTTGGCGTCATTAGGATTTTTGTCCTCTGTTTTTCCCCATTCTTCTTGTTCCCTTCTCCTCATCATTTGTTTAACCAAAGAAGGATCTACATATATATGGGGCGTAGTACATCAATAAAGGACTTATGCAGGATACAGTCCTGATGAAGGGGAATTTTTATAAGAGTTTGCTATGTCGTGAGAGGAAGGAAAATTGGAAGTAGGGATAAGAGGTCAAAAAGTATACCAAATTGTATATGCAAACCATTTTTTTTTTCTTCTCAAAAGAAAGTTTAATACAAAGTGAAGATGTGTTACTAAAAATATCAACTTTTTATAATAGAAATATGCATCTTATTATAGTGAAGATGTGTTTTTATAAACACGAGTAGATATTGTTTTGTAATATGTACTACAAGCTTGTGCAAAGCTTTTAATGTTATTATTTAAAGCGAATTTTGCGAAAATCTAAGCAGATAAAAGCTTTTTGAAATGTCTTAAATTGGATTAGATTATATTTTATAAATCTTTCTTATAGTATTTATTAGTAAAAGCTTTAACAAAATGAAAGCTTTTCACTTGAGCTTTTAATTAGAGTGATCAAAAAACCGTTTTTTTTTTTTGAAAAAATAAAAAACCGGTGGATGGTTTATTTAAGTTATAAAAAAACTTTTTTCTTTGAAGAAAACCGGGGAAACCGGTAGAACCGGTTTTTTCTGCATAACAAAACAGTATGAAAATTGCCGTTTGAAAAACATTTTCCTTTTTAATAATAAAAAAAAAACGATTTTTTAATATTAAATTTTTAAAAGCGATGTCTTCTGATCAGGAATCTTGCACCAAATTTAGTCCTGTTGGATAGTAGTTATGAGTTGGATTGTGATGAATATTGTCATTTGAGTCAAACGGTCCTTTTATCTCATACTTATAACTAATTAGCTATTGTATTTAGAAACATTTTCCAAAAGTGTTATCGATAGTCTTTTCTTCAACCTTTTAAAAAAATTAGCAAATATATTTTCTTTATTTTTTTTTGCAAAATTAAACTTTTTTGAAACTTTGGTAAAAACCTGTTTTAATTTTTGATTTTTTTGCTCAAAAGAAAGCTTAGAAAATTTCCTTTAAAAGCTTTGTGACCTATTAATGGGATGGGACCTGTTGATCTATCAAAATAAATATAAACCTCTGAAAAAAAATTAACGTTCAACCAAACATTTTAGCATTTCAGATGGGAAAAACAACCGTTTGATAAAAATTTCAATATTTGACACCCTCCAACTCGGAAAGTCCTTAACCGATCTCGTTGGAATTGTGTCTCATAACTACTATCTGATAGGGCTACTTGGTGCAATTTTCATCCCGACAGAAGACATCCCTTTTAAAAGTTAATCCACTTGACATGAAATTCCCCTTATGTAGTTCAGTCAAGAAAATATTAATATTTCGGGGTATTAAATAGAATATTTAATAGAGGTACTAAATCTTTATACATATATATTTTATATACACACTTTAGTGCAGGTGGGTATATACGAGTATGTAAATATATAAGAGTATACACTAGTCGGTTTACCCAATTGAAATTTTCTGACTTGTTTTTGTTTCGGTTTGGAAGTGGGAGAATGCGTTTACTTTTCACATAACTTCTGCGCGTATGAATCATTTATTTTCTTGTAATTTGTATAGAAATTGGTGAATGGCTTCGTATTCTAGCAAAGTTGCCGAGTCTTTTTAGGCCATATAAGGAGATCTTTCATATTATTATCTTAATTTGTGATATTTTGTATATAAAGTTGTAAATAATTTTTAATATTTTAGTGATAATAAAAAAACCGGAAAACCGGTGGAAACAAACGAAAAAAAACCGGTTGCACCGGTTGTTCGAAATTCATGATTTTGAGAAAAACCGGGGACGGTGGAAGCAAAAAACCGGTGGGCCGGTTTATTTTAAACCGGTTTTGATCACTCTACTTTTAATGTTATTATTTAAAGCGAATTTTGCGAAAATCTAAGCATATAAAAGCTTTCTGAAGTGTCTTAAAATGGATTAGATTATATTTTATAAATATTTCTTATAGTATTTATTAGTAAAAGCTTTAACAAAATGAAAGCTTTTCACTTGAGCTTACATGAGTTTAAAGTGCCAGCTTATCCAAAACTAAAAATATTTATCTATCTCAAAAAAAACCTTCAATAATCCACAAAAGCTTTAGATGTCCAAAAAGCTTTACTGAACATTACGCAGTTTAAACGTAGTTTTTTCTGCAATCATCAGAATTTTTTTCGTCCGGTTTTTTATTATTCCATTCAATTCAGATTTTAAACTCGATTTATCAAAAATTCTACTTATTTTATCTTTGTGATTAATCCGCAATAATGTTTAATGAACTTGTAATTTATAATTGTAAATGACGTCCTCGCCGCCGCCATCATTATCGTATCTTCAATGTTGTGGTCACTGGTAAGGTTAATCTTATTTAAAGGCTAAATTATTTACTTCAAGCCCAATAATTTTTGTTGTTGTGGTGGAAGTTGTTGTTTTTGTCTGTTGATTCATCCAATCAAATGACCAGTTTAGTTAATTTTTCTCAAAGCAGAACAAAAATCTTGAGCTGTCATGGAAAATTTGCCCAGATAATTAATCGGTTACAGATTTGTGCGATGACTTGGCTTTTGGAGCATCGGGTGGCGGCGGCGACCAGTCATTGGCGAAGAAATGATTTCAATGCTGGTTGCCGCGCGATGCTACGGTTTTTGGAGGGTAACAATCAATGCCACTTGTTGACAATGACAAATTGGTGAATTAGAATTTTTGGTTAGGGAGGGGGAGGACAAACACTGCGAAATAAAGCCATCAGACAAGTGGTGATGAAAAGAGGTGAAGTTGAAGCTTGAAGAAGCTCGTAAATCTTTAGAACTTTTATGCAATTTTAGTTTGAAATCGCAATTAAGGGCTCTTGGAGACAGTTATCGGTAAAGAAACGGATATATTATATATAAGGTATATTATTTCGAAAGCATCTTTACCCGTTTCTCTAATTTGAAACATTTAATGTTGACAAGAAAAGCTCCATAGGCTTTGAAGAAGGCTCTGGAAGACAGTTATATCCAAAGAGAAAAAGACATTATAAAGAGGAGTTAATATAAGAAATTATTTCGAAAGCTTTTTAAGCTTTTTTCTCTATTTTGCATGATTTATTATTAACAAGAAAAGCTCTCTAGTCTTTTAATAAGTCTCTTGAAGACATTTATCTCTCATGAGTCAAAGATATTATAAAGAGGCGTTATAAAGCTTCTTAAGCCTTTTCTATATTTTGAACGATTTCGAGAAACCTTTCGAGATGAGATAGTTATCGGTAAAGAACCGGAGATATTATAAATATACATTTATAAAGTATATTATTTAGAAAACCTCTTTAGACTTTTCTCTATTTTGAATGATTTATTGTTGACCAAAAAAAGGTCTATAGCCTTTGAAGAAGGCTCTTGAAGACAGTTATCTCTAAAGAGAAAAAAATATTATAAAGAGGATTTAATAAAATAAATTATTTCGATAAATTCTTAAGCTTTTTCTCTATTTTACATGATTTATTATTAACAAGAAATCTCTCTAGCCTTTGAAGAAAGCTTTTGGAGACATTTATCTCTCATGAGTCAAAGATGTTCTAAAGAGGCGTTATAACATAAATTATTTCTAAAGCTTTTTCTAAATTTTGAACGATTTAGAGAGAGCTTTCGAGATGACACAGTTATCGGTAAAGAAACTGAGATATTATAAATATGCCTTTATAAAGTATATTATTTAGAAAGCTTCTTTAGCCTTTTCTCTATTTTTAAAGATTTATTGCTGACAAGAAAAGCTCTACAGCCTTTGAAGAAGGCTCTCTAGAACATAAACACTCAACTACTAGATGTTCCTTCCCTGTCTTAAGCAAATTTCTCGAGTTACGAACGATTAAATTTTTGACATTAGTAGTTAAGAGAAGGAAGAGTACAAATTTGTTTTTACTTTTTATTCATATTTTTGGCACTTTTCCTCAAACATTTCACTTTACAATCACAATAGGAGCAAACACAATTGATTTTTTAAATAAAATTGCAAAAAACACATCTTTAAATCAGCAAATTAAATCTCGAGAGCTAACAAGAGAATGCCAAAATAACTCGAAGAGTGCACAACAAAAGTCAAAAATTTAATCGTTCTTAACTGTCACTTTTTAAAGAGTACGACGGACCATCTAGTACTGCTTTGTTTATGCTCTAGAAAAGCTCTCTAGCCTTTGAAAAAGGCTTTCAGAGACAGTTATCACGCATGAGTCAAATATGTTATAAAGAGGTGTTACAACATAAATTATTTCTAAAGCTTCTTAAGCTTTTCTGTATTTTGAACGATTTATAGAAAGCTTTCGTGATAAACGACTTTAAAAAAGATTATTTTTCCATAGGGAGAGTGAAAGCTTTAGCATCTAGGATCTCAAACAAAAGCTCATTAAAGCTTTAATTTTAAAATAGCCAATCACATTTTTCTATTCATTTCTATTACATTCCTCAGTGTAATCTTTAGCTCTTAGACAAAAAATGTTTCCGTAGGTAAAGTGAAAGCTTTAGTATGTGGGATCTCAAACAAAAGCTCGTCAAAGCTTTAATTTTACAATCGCCAATCACATTTTTCTGCTCATTACTATTATTTTTCTCAGTGTAATATTTGGTTCTTAGACAAAAAATGTTCTTTTGCTGACGGATTTTTTCGGACAAGTTTGAAATACTTTTGCAACATTTTCAAAACGCGTTCTTTAAATGCATAATTTAAATAATGGCTCGTGTTTTTTTTTTCAAATAGCAGTAGTCGCTTGTCAAGAAATTTAATTTGTTGCCACAGAATATCAGCGCAGCAGGTTTATTTTTTTTTTGTCAATTTACTTGCTGCCACCAATCAAAAACCAATATTAGGATATTGAACGTTTACCGAATTGCAATTAGAATTCAACAGATGAAGGGGGAAGAAGTATGCTTTATGAAAGATGCAATAAATTAAACCAAAAGTCAATATTTTAAAATTTATTTAAAACTTATAGTTTTGGCCTTAGTGTCTTCTTCTATAAAAAAATTGACTTTGCAAAATTCTACCTCGCAGCTTTTGTGTAAAAAATTTTGATTTCGATAGCTTTTGTTTCAATTTAAGGCTTTTAAGTTTCTAATGAATAACACATATTATTGAAAGCTCTCATTTTCTTTTCCTTATCTTTTCATGAGAGAAAAAAGCTTTGGAAGTGTTTTCTATTTAAAAAAATCATCTGCTATCTTGCGTCTTTCGCGTCTTCTGTTAGCAGACGACGAAAACTTTAAAAGCTCATTCCTTTTCTATCCAAACTGAAAGTATCATAGTTTCGAAAGTTGATCAACATAACTATATTTTATAAAAATCTTAGCTCTCTTAAACAGGACTTCAGTAAATTTTCTTTCGTTGTTCTTATGTGTTGAGTTTCTTGTAAGAATCATAGTTTGAAAGCTCTCACCAACTTAAGTATTTCTGACCAAAAGTCTTAAATAGTTCTATTCTAAAGCTTGGAAAAAGTGAATCGAGCTAAAAGGAGGATATGTTGATAAATATAGAAACATTTTCCCAAATTTGTTGTTGTTTCTTTGATAGATTGGCTAATTTTGGGACCGCCCTTGTATGTTAATTAATTTTCCTTCGAAATATTGGAGAGCTTTACCAGTTTATACACGTTAACTTAACCATCAATTTACAAAATTTGTTGAGCTTTACATTTATATTTTATTAAACTGTGACTGTAATTTGTCTACTATTTTTAGTAGCTTTACGTCGGAACGGAGCTTTTATCTAACATAAAAACAAAAATTACCTCAGAGTCATTAAAAGCTCTATTGACCGGTAGTATTTTATAAGATTAACTTTTCTATGAAAAGCTCTAATAAAACAATATATATTTTGAATAGGTCTTAGCTTTTGAAAGCACTTCTCCAAGATCTGCGTGAAAAGGGTCAGGCTTTGAGAGTTGTCACTGTATATTATAGAAAGATTATATTTTGGAGTTTATACTCTTTCCCAAATTGTTTCTGAATGAAATTAGGCTAAAGAAGAACTTTGCTAGTGTATTATAATATGTATGAATTTTGTGCAAAAAAATATAAGACGCTTTAAAAGCTCTCATCACTAATAAAAGCTATGTTAACCAAAAAAAGCTCTCTTCACTAAGAAAAGCTCTGTTCACTAAAATAGCTCTGCCCACTATGAAACGCTCTGTTCACCAAAAAAGTTATGTTCGCTAAAAATTTCTTTATAGTATGTGTATTCTTAAATAAATTAATATAAGACGCTTTAAAAGCTCTCTCTTTACTAAAAAAAGCTCTGTTCACTAAGAAAATATCTCGGTTCACTATAAAAAGCTCTCTTCACTAAAATAGCTCTGCCCAGTAAGAAAAGCTCTGGTCACCAAAAAAGCTCTGTTCGCTAAAAATCTCTTTATAGTATGTGTATTCTTAAATAAATTAATATAAGACGCTTTAAAAGCTCTATCTTTACTAAATAAAGCTCTGTTCACTAAGAAAATATCTCGGTTTTCACTATAAAAAGCTCTCTTCACTAAAATAGCCCCACCCTCTAAGAAAGCTCTGCACTAAAAAAAGCTCTCTCCTTCAGTATGTTTATTCTTAAATAACGTTGACTTATGATTTGCCTTTCCAAGTATCTTGAACTTACACTTTCCGTTGAGACTTAAGCTTTCAGAGAAGTAATGTAAAGGGGAGTAGATACTCTGAGCGATTCGGAGCTATAATTTCCGCTGCTTGCTTTTGGCCTACCTTCCCTAACTCCAATCGATCACCCCACAAAAAAAAAACAAATCATTTATTTTTTTTTTCTTCAAAAATTCATTTGCAACGGCACGCATTCAAAAATATTTATTAAAACCATAAAAAATTGTGCAAAAAAAGAAACGCAGCACACTAGTCAGAATTAAAATACCATAGAATTCATTATGAAATATGTATGTCCGTCCATCCGCCCGATCGCCCGTCCGTCCTTCCACTAGTATCTCTGTATGCCTATAGCGGCACAAGCCGCCTAGCTCAAGCTACGATTTTTAGTTGCTGCTTCGATGGAGTCTAAACATACAGGTCTGCTTTGAATGGTACTCTTGTGGTTGTTCTTGTTGTTGGTATCATAAATTTTGCCATGAACCAATTTGATAATGTAGTGGAAAAACTGAATTAAAAATCGAAATGTTTTGGTGCAACAAAACGAAACACAAGAGAACAAAAAAAAAAAACACACAAAAAACAAATCTTGTGGCACAAACAAAATTTTGAAAGTTAAAACAACTAAACTGTTTTTTGTCTGTTGGCGAGGTATTTTACGCTGAGGGTTTTTTCGACTCGTTTTTTATGCTTTTTATTCAACCATCCGCCAAAATAAATCCATTTGAAATAGTTGTGGAATGTTTTTTTGTTGGAAATTTGAAAATTTTTCGAATATTATTTTAAGTTATGCCTTTCGCTAGAACAGAACATTATATGTCTAAAAGTCACAGTGCGAAATATTAGAAAAAATGTCCTTCCTTATGCAAATTCCGGATGTCTTCTGCAAGCCATAGTTTAGTTTATTTCGTCAATATTAAACTCGTCCCATAGAGCGTATGATTATTATTAATAGAAGGGTTATTTAATAAATTCCTTTATAATTTCTTAAATATTGCAGATAAAAGCACAATATTAATGTTAAATAAAATCATATATTAAGGGCTTTAAGTGCTTCGACATTTTTTTTAGATAAAAGTAATACGTAACATACTGGAGGGCATGTTTAAAACATTTTAGCAAACGCATTACTATCGTTCCAGTGTGTTTTTCTCGGTATCCTTTCTAAAACAGTTGATATTATTATGATTTTCCACATGTTTTCTTCGAACTCAAACTAATACATTTTAAAAATATTTAATGCGTCGCATAGAGCGTGTGTTTGTTTATAATAGAACAGTTATCTGATAAATTCCTTTATAATTTAAATAATTTTAGAGCAGTATAAGCACTACAGAATTCTTAACAAAAAATGAGGCCAAAATTGGATGGGAATCGCAACCACGACCATCAAATTCATAGGCGAGCATGCTACCAACTCACCTACTGTGTAGCTCATTTCATATTTATATTTCTCTTATATTCCTAGAACAAAAACTATTTCTCAAGATTTGAAAACATATTTAGATTTTTATTTATTTTCGTTAATTTTTATTTGATTTTCTTTCTTTCAATAAAATGTTATTTATTTAAATTCTGAAAGAGTTTTATTTATATAAACTTAAATTGTTAATTTTTCTTTTAACATGAATATATTTTGAAAATATACAATTCGTCCCATAGAGCGTATGATTATTATTAATAGATTAATAATCTAATAAATTCCTTTATAATTTCTTAAATATTGTACACAAAAGCATGGTATTTATTTGAAGCTAAAGCTAACACTTCAGCCTTTAATTGGAATACACATATTTTTTGTTCAAAATAAACCACTAATTAAAAACCACCCGCTTTTTTAAGTTAGTATTTCAATTTTTTTTCTCTAAATTCTACGGTTTTTTAGTTATCCTTTCTAAAATTCTGCTTATGTGGGTTTTTTCTTTCCAAACCATGTCACATTACCATTATTGTATTGCGAGGACGCAGCCCATCATTCTTTAGTTCAATTTAATTTGATTTAATTTTATTAGCATTTTTTCCTTTTCCCAATTACCGTTATTTTAAATGCAATTTAAAACGCGAGTTATTATTTCTTGCAAGCTATCACGTATATGCCGACCACCCACTTTAATGTGAGGGTGTCTATCGTCTTCCGATGGCTTATTAATATTGGAGGAATCATCAGCATTGATATGGAAACTACGCATTGGAAGGGTTTTTTCTGTCATTCTGCCGCATGAAGATGATGACGCCATTGCCATTCACTATCGTTAGTCGATTAATATCCAGCCGGGTTTAATGGCGTCTGTATTGTCATCAGTATCACCACTAGCGACGACAGTAGTATTCTTCATATCGATACCTCCATTCTAAACTATGCTAAGTGCAAAAAGGTAGTTTTTCAGGAGAGCCGATTAAAGTTTGATGAATTTTTTAAATTTGTGTGGAATTATTTTATTATGCAAATCGAATGACCTGTACTGTTTTGTGAATAACTTTTGATTCGGTTGACGGCTATACACCAAATTTTGACAGAATATAATTTGGAATATTAAGAAATAAAAAAAATGCAATTCCTCTAAAAACATGCTAAGTGGACTTAGCATGTTTTAGAATGGAGGTATTTATTTGGGCGCTTCCATAACAAATCGAACGTAATATATTACACCAAAATATGCGAGTTTATTGTTTTATGCTTTAAGATTTAGTTGGAGAGAAATTGCTTTGCACTCATTTATCTGAAATTCAAATAATAAAGAAATAAAGAAAAAATCTTTCTTCAGAAACGAATTATTAAACAACTGTAGTTCTCTTTTAAAGGAACTGAAATTTCAGAAAATAATTTTCCCTTGAAAAAATTTCGTTTTGACCAAAATAAATGTATTTTCTATTAAAGGAGAAGGGAAACAATGCTTTCGTGTGGAATAATTTTTCGTTGCTTGAGAGAAGGAAGTCTTCCAAAATTCCGAAAAAATAGCTGACTTTTTGATAAGCTTCTTTTGTCCGATTTGGCATGGAATGACCCATGTACCTAAGTGGGATGTTGTTTTAATACCACAACATTTTATTTTTATTTTTTTTTTCATGAAAACTGTGCAACTGGCGACTGTAATTCTAATTTTATTTCAAAATATGTCAGTTATTCTAAATAAAAGTATTTTGCTGCAAAACGAGTTAAAGTTTAGGAAGATTGTGCCAATATTGCGTCAAACCAAAAAAAGACCCTAAGTGTGTTTGGTGGAAATACGTTTTTCGACAATTAAGTCATTTATGGTATATTTGTCTGTCTGGCTGGTGTACAAAATGCATTATTTCGAGTTCGAAAAAGACATGGGATGAGAAATTTTTAAAAAAGGAGCAAGCACATATCTAGCCCTGCCGAATCTTATATACCCTGCACCATGGATCGAATTTGAATGTTACGGATACTAATAAACTCATTCTACCAAATTTTTAGCCCAATTCGTTGAAATTTTAGGTTTTTGTGGCATTAAGAAGTCAAATCTAGAGGGACCTTTGTATGGGGCTATATCAAAACATGGACCCATGGCTACCGTTGTTCGTATGAAGGATAGCGGGTATAAATAAACACTAGTTACCTACTTTCAGCCTGATCAGTTGACATTTGTGTTCTCTATGACGTGTAATGCTTTTTTAGTATCTGTAGTCCAGTGAAAAATAGGCGTTATTGTCACGCCCAAAAGGGCCATTGGCCATGTGTCAATTGTGGAACTCCTATTTCCACAAACTTTCCACATGCTGTTGCGGCCGCATTTCGCTCTTAATTCTTCGAATGTTGATTGATTTTCAGGTATTAAATTTTTCTTTTCATAACCCCAAAGGGGTTAAATCACAATATCATGGTGGCCAATTAACAGGGCCGTTTCGTGAAATAGTTCGTTCATCGTTCATGATGGATCCCTTGTTGGAATCGATTGCCGCCTCATACAAGCTGTGTGCATACGCTGATGACCTCCTATTCTTGATCGAAGGCCAGTCTCGTGATGAGCTGGAGGGAAAAGTTGCGGCGGCCATGCGTACTGTCGGTGGGTGGAGTGCACGTGTTGGCGTCCAGTTGTCGGTGGAGAAGTCCTCGACAATGTTGCTCAAGGGCAAATTGTCTGCGTTCTGGCGAGGATGGGTATTACCATGGGTGAGAAGATAAGCTTCCTTCCTCATCAGAGTGCAGTTAGAGCCAAGTTCACCGATATTGTGGGGAGAGTCAAATGCATGCTTAGGAGAGACTGGGGCCTTAGCAGTGCTGTCCGCACCATATATCATGGACTGTTTGTTACCTGTGTAACTTATGGTGCATCTATATGGTGCGAGACAGTACTGACTGCTCATGGCCTTCGCAAGGTTTTATCGTGCCAGAGGGTGGCGATGTTGGATTGTATGCCAGTATGTCGTACGGTGTCTACAGACGCATTGCAAGTGTTGCTGGGTGCACTCCCACTTGATCTGGAGGTGTTGCGTTGCGGCATCACATTCCGGATGAAGAGGGGCCTGCCTAGGTTGTCCAAAAAACCTGTTATTTCGCAAAAGCGGTTTCTGGTTTAACCGAAATAGTACTTTTTTTAAAACCCGGTTTTCGGTTATTATTTTTTGTCGAAACCGGTTAACCGGTTTTTATGCCGTTTTTTAAATAATATACGAAAGTGATTAAAAGTTAGTTAAATGTTTACTATAGAGTTCCGTATCTCCCATACAATTGCAGCAGAACTGTTGATAACGAGTGTCACGGCTCATAAATCATGATCCAGTATGTGTGGTGCCAATTTTTAATACATATTTATACACCGCCATGTATAAAATACTTGTTTCTATAATAATATAGAAACAAAATGGTCTAGTTAGAATCACATTAAATGTTTATTGTAAAGCAAAAAACAACTAACAATCATTTGTAGTATAAATTAGTAAACAGAAATAGATTATTATTTCGTTTATTACAGGTTTAATTTTTTGGTTTACTTCAAATAGAAAGTATTATATTTTTGAAATTACATTAAAAAAAAAACATTTAGAAGGTTTTTTTTGTAAATAATATCTTAAAAATCGAATACAATTTAAATGATTATTTTTAAACGATTTTTCTTTTAATTTTTATTTAACTTGACGTTGAAAAAGCTCACAAACGCTGATGTAGTCAATATTAGTCCGATAGTCATTAAAGCATTGTATAAGTAACACAGCTCCTCCGTTTTCTTCTTAAACTTTTCAAAAAAGCAAAGTCATCATACAATGTTGATTGCCTTTCGTTTTTCGATTCTGTGTGTGACATAAATCCAAAACTAAATTATTTGACTCATCAATATAAAAACTTATATATCAAACAGAATCAAAGGTATCTGGCTGTTCTGTCGGGATTTAACATCGCAAAAAAGTCGAAGCTATTTGTCTTTCCGTTCTTGAACGTATGCATGAAGTGTTCTGTGCTTCATGGACGACTTATTGAATGCTTTGCTGTACTTCCTGACTTTATTTATTACATCATGGATATCAGGAATGAAGCCAAAATCATTTTGATGATCAGTGAATTCATATTCACTTTCAGAATATTCAGAACAACTGTCAGAATTATCCACCTCATCGTTGTTACAAAATAGACAAAATAGATCAATACTTTAATTTTTGTTTTAAACAATTAATAAAAAAAACCGGTTAACCGACATGAAAAAACCGGCTTTCTCGGTTAACCGAAAATGAAATTTTTTAAGAAACCGGTTACGGATTTGGGATGCAAAACCGGTTAACCGGATAACCGGTCCCGGTTTTGGACACCCTAGGCCTGCCACTTCCAAGTTAAGATTGGTTCCCTGCTGATCAGCTGGTAGAAGGGGATGTTAGGAGGTACAAGGAACTCTTGGATGAATGTCTAGTGGAGTGGAGGTGACTGATTGCACTACTGTTGGCATAGCCTGTCCAGTTGGCTGTCATTGTTTGGTTGATCGCGAAGCGCTGCACAGATTCCGCCATCTGCGCCCTGATGTTGTTGATACCTGCCGATGTTCCTGGTGATGCTGTTGTTCCTGTATGTATGTATGGTTGTTTGTTGTCGTTCACCCGTGAGGGTGTTCGTGTTTATTGTTGTTTTATGTTCGTGTGTCACTGATTCTCAGTGGCTGTGTGTTTGTCCGGAGCAGCGTCACGATAGTGACTGGTGAGTCACCCGTGAGGATCGCTGTGTTAATTGTTGGAGGACCAACTGGTAGTAGCTTCGGCTACGAAGTCCGACCGGAGACTATAATCTGGTACCACGGGAGCCAGGAGCCCCTGGAACTTCGGTTCCAGCCTGGCTGTTGGTGTGGCCCCTTGGGGAGCATTTCATGGTGGCTATGGTTTAGACCCAAATCGCGGGGAGAGCGCAAGCTCGATGTGGAGTTGCATTTCAACCGGGTGCCATGACCCATAGAATGGAAGGAGTTTTAGGTAGACTCCGCCCTTAACCAAAGGGCCAAAAACATGAAGTCGAATTGGTACTCATACACTTGTGTGTGGGAGCGTTGGTAGACGCATTGTATTCACCCTGTGTTAAGAGCACAGTGCGGTAAGGCCATTGCGGCGGGTACGCACTATAAACCCTCGACTCCTATACCTACGGTGACCATCCGTACAGTATCATAGTGAACAGTACACTATTTTAGACTCTTGTACACTATTTTTTTAATGTACACTTTTTACCATAATGTCCCATTTTGTACATTATTTCTTCTGGCATATCACTTTTTAAATTATTTATAAAATAATTTAAAAATCACCAAAGTCAAATTTTTTTACAAAATAAAATCTGGAATTTCTGTAATTTTCATCTAGAGTCAAAAGGATTTGGTGTCAATGTTTTGAAAGAAAAACTAAAGAATTTTTACAGAACTTGTATAGATTATGTGCAGCAATGGGATGATTGGTTACTTTTAAACACTATTCCATTGTGGCAGTCCGACGATAAATCGTTGGCTAAAGTTTCAGAAACTAGAGATGACTTAAATACAAATAATAATGACATATCTGATGAATTCTTATGCAAAACATAGAAACAAAAATCCGAAACAAATCCTGATGCCGGTGGGTTGAAATCTTTAGATTCTTCGAAAATGATAATATTCCTTATTTGAAATTAGTAGATTTTTCATTTGTTTTGCTTGCGTTAAACGCGTCAACGAAAGTGATTTTTTCAATATTTAGAAAAATCTCAAATGAAAATGGAATTTTTTTAATCTCTTTTAACAAATAAAACTGATGTTTTACATAAAATATATTCGGTAGAGAAATATCAGAAGTAAAATATGGATATTTTGTAAATTATATGAATGTATATTTTTTAGTTCCTTTCTATGTAACTACTACAATAATTATAAAAATGTGTACACTATTTCTTCACGGAATTAATGGTTACCGTATATATACCGGTCACCATTGACAGTAACATTCTGTCTATCATCGTTTTTGAAGACATATGTATGAACCAATGACTCCCCCGGCCCATAAAGCACAGCACACAATCATTTTCTTGGATTTTATTGTATTTGGATAAAAGTTTTACTTTTTTACGTACCCATTCAACCAAAAATGAGTTTCATCGCTGAAGTGTTCAGTCTAACGAACGGAACCTTTGCTTTGATAGGTAATTTCAGCAAAGTGCAAGCGTTGCTCTCGTGTAAGTCTATCCATGATGAAATGACACATCAAATCAAACTAAACTAAAAACAACCATCAGTTGTTAAATCGGTTGTCAAATAAGGCAGTGTTGCCAACCAACTCATAGTTGTGAACCAGTAACAAAAGACTCCCTGTATTCCAGTTTAGTTGATTATTGAAGTCTAGTCTAGATTGAGTTTTTCGGAAATAACAGTGTATGATTAATACTCGTACATATTGAGAGTACTTTTATAATCAATAGACCGCATCGTATAGTCCTACAATGAAAAGATCCAATGAAGTAGGTTGTAGGATAACGTTTCATATCTCATAGTTGTTATCAGGTTTCGGTAGAAAATATTGCCTAATACAATATCTCAATTAGATACAAATCCTATGTCAGTTTGAATATAAAGGGTGATTTTTTTGGCAACTTTATGTTAAGAAACACTTTTTTTTGGCAGCTCAGCTGTTTTCTCTAAACATTGAATTATATAGACCGTTCTACCGACTCAAAGATTTCATACATTTCTCTAAATTTTATGTTTTTTTTTTAAATCAAATCGGAAAGCTCTTAAAAAATCACTCTATATAACAGTTACATTTGGTCAACTTCTGATTACAACCACAGAACACCACTTCCCCCTCCCCATTAGCCGTATAGTGAGTGGACGCTTTTTTCCAAAACTTTGTTTTTTTTTCAATCAAGTTACATAGTTTTTTGGTCGTTGTTGTCTAAGCGTTCATAGCTGTATTTGTTAATGAATTAATTTACGATTTTTAATGGCCATTTTCTGTTGACTATTTTTTTTGCTGCTGTTGTTAGCCAGTTTCTATTTGTAAGTTTGTTTAGTTGTTAGTTTTTGGACAACAACGCCTAATGTCAATAAAACAAGGCATTTTCCACCGTAGCACAGTGGGGGCAATTTCGAAGCCAAATCTGTGGCTTCTTAATGAGACATTGGTTAAAACTTCGAACTTAATTGTGAAATTAAGGTGTTCTCTGTTATGCGGAGTCGGAGTTACTGGGCCTCAAAATTGAGCACCAAATTCAGTCACTCCTTTTTAGAGGACCAGCAGGGTTATCTAATCCTACTCCAGTTAGGTTTTATATTTCTTAGTATATGAGCAGTTTAGCTGTTTACTCTTTAGTAGAGGACCAGTTGCGTTATCTACTCTTTAGGAGGCCATTTTAGTTATCTACTCCTTAAAAGAGGAACAACAGGGTTATCTACTCCTTAGTAGGTGCTGGGTTATCTAATCCTCAGTTGACGACCAGTTGGGTTATCTATTCCTTAGTACATGACCAGTTAGGTTGTTTGCTCCTTAGTAAAGGACTAATTGGGTTAGTTAATCCTTAGTAGAGGACCAGCAGGATTATCTACTCCTAAGTAGATGGCCTGTTGGATTATATTTTAGGCTGACGCCAGACCGCACACCGAAGCAAAACAATGCGAAAACTGCTCGAAGTCACTGCTAAAACAACGACGCAACATGTCATGCCGACTGCAGAGAGACAGAAAATTTACACATGTGTTGAAGTGAGAGATCAGATTGAAAGTGTTTGTTTTTTCTCTTTCTTTCTTGCATTTGTGTTCTGCCGGAGCAAAGCAGAGATAGAGTAACACATTCCGTTACTTTCAGCAAGGGAGCGCGTTTTGAAGCGTTTCCAACTGTGCTTTGCTCCGTCAGAACACAAATGCAAGAAGGAAAGAGAAAAAACAAACACTTTCACTCTCAGCAGTCGGCATGACATGTTGCGTCGTTGTTTTAGCAGTGGCTTCGAGCAGTTGTCGCATTGTTTTGCTTCAGTGTGCGGTCTGGCGTCAGCCTTACTTAGTAGAGTTGGGTTGTTTACACTATGGTAGAGTACCAGTTCCGTTTCTATTCATTAGTTGACCAACAGTTGTATTATCTACATTAGTAACGACCAGGTCCTTAGCTGACGACCAGATGGTTTGTTTATATTGAAGACCTGCTGTATCTAATCCTTAGTTGACGTCTTGTTCGGTCAGGTTTAGGTTTAGGTTTAGGTTTAGGTTTAGGTTTAGGTTTAGGTTTAGGTTTAGGTTTAGGTTTAGGTTTAGGTTTAGGTTTAGGTTTAGGTTTAGGTTTAGGTTTAGGTTTAGTTTTAGTTTTAGTTTTAGTTTTAGTTTTAGTTTTAGGTTTAGTTTTAGGTTTAGGTTTAGGTTTAGGTTTAGGTTTAGGTTTAGGTTTAGGTTTAGGTTTAGGTTTAGGTTTAGGTTTAGGTTTAGGTTTAGGTTTAGGTTTAGGTTTAGGTTTAGGTTTAGGTTTAGGTTTAGGTTTAGGTTTACGTTTAGGTTTAGGTTTAGGTTTAGGTTTAGGTTTAGGTTTAGGTTTAGGTTTAGGTTTAGGTTTAGGTTTAGGTTTAGGTTTAGGTTTAGGTTTAGGTTTAGGTTTAGGTTTAGGTTTAGGTTTAGGTTTAGGTTTAGGTTTAGGTTTAGGTTTAGGTTTAGGTTTAGGTTTAGGTTTAGGTTTAGGTTTAGGTTTAGGTTTAGGTTTAGGTTTAGGTTTAGGTTTAGGTTTAGGTTTAGGTTTAGGTTTAGGTTTAGGTTTAGGTTTAGGTTTAGGTTTAGGTTTAGGTTTAGGTTTAGGTTTAGGTTTAGGTTTAGGTTTAGGTTTAGGTTTAGGTTTAGGTTTAGGTTTAGGTTTAGGTTTAGGTTTAGGTTTAGGTTTAGGTTTAGGTTTAGGTTTAGGTTTAGGTTTAGGTTTAGGTTTAGGTTTAGGTTTAGGTTTAGGTTTTAGGTTTAGGTTTAGGTTTAGGTTTAGGTTTAGGTTTAGGTTTAGGTTTAGGTTTAGGTTTAGGTTTAGGTTTAGGTTTAGGTTTAGGTTTTAGGTTTAGGTTTAGGTTTAGGTTTAGGTTTAGGTTTAGTTTAGGTTTAGGTTTAGGTTTAGGTTTAGGTTTAGGTTTAGGTTTAGGTTTAGGTTTAGGTTTAGGTTTGTTTAGGTTTAGGTTTAGGTTTTAGGTTTAGTTTAGGTTTAGGTTTAGGTTTAGGTTTAGGTTTAGGTTTAGGTTTAGGTTTAGGTTAAGGTTTAGGTTTAGGTTTAGGTTTAGGTTTAGGTTTAGGTTTAGGTTTAGGTTTAGGTTTAGGTTTAGGTTTAGGTTTAGGTTTAGGTTTAGGTTTAGGTTTAGGTTTAGGTTAGTTAGGTTTAGGTTTAGGTTTAGGTTTAGGTTTAGGTTTAGGTTTTGGTTTAGGTTAGGTTTAGGTTTAGGTTTAGGTTTAGGTTTAGGTTTACGTTTAGGTTTAGGTTTAGGTTTAGGTTTAGGTTTAGGTTTAGGTTTAGGTTTAGGTTTAGGTTTAGGTTTAGGTTAGGTTTAGGTTTACGTTTACGTTTAGGTTTAGGTTTAGGTTTAGGTTTAGGTTTAGGTTTAGGTTTAGGTTTAGGTTTAGGTTTAGGTTTAGGTTTAGGTTTAGGTTTAGGTTTAGGTTTAGGTTTAGGTTTAGGTTTAGGTTTAGGTTTAGGTTTAGGTTTAGGTTTAGGTTTAGGTTTAGGTTTAGGTTTAGGTTTAGGTTTAGGTTTAGGTTTAGGTTTAGGTTTAGGTTTAGGTTTAGGTTTAGGTTTTAGGTTTAGGTTTAGGTTTAGGTTTAGGTTTAGGTTTAGGTTTAGGTTTAGGTTTAGGTTTAGGTTTAGGTTTAGGTTTAGGTTTAGGTTTAGGTTTAGGTTTAGGTTTAGGTTTAGGTTTAGGTTTAGGTTTAGGTTTAGGTTTAGGTTTAGGTTTAGGTTTAGGTTTAGGTTTAGGTTTAGGTTTAGGTTTAGGTTTAGGTTTAGGTTTAGGTTTAGGTTTAGGTTTAGGTTTAGGTTTAGGTTTAGGTTTAGGTTTAGGTTTAGGTTTAGGTTTAGGTTTAGGTTTAGGTTTAGGTTTAGGTTTAGGTTTAGGTTTAGGTTTAGGTTTAGGTTTAGGTTTAGGTTTAGGTTTAGGTTTAGGTTTAGGTTTAGGTTTAGGTTTAGGTTTAGGTTTAGGTTTGGGTTTAGGTTTTGGTTTTGGTTTTGGTTTTGGTTTTGGTTTTGGTTTTGGTTTTGGTTTTGGTTTTGGTTTTGGTTTTGGTTTTGGTTTTGGTTTTGGTTTTGGTTTTGGTTTTGGTTTTGGTTTTGGTTTAGGTTTTGGTTTTGGTTTAGGTTTAGGCTTAAGTTTAAATTTGGGTTTAGGTTTACTATTAAGTTTAGGTTGAACCAGTATAATTACATAAAAATTCTTAAGAGTTGGCTCCCAAAGAAATATACTTCCCAATGACATGTATCTAATGATAACTGAGACATCTGGAGTCGATAACGGCTGCAGGGCCTCCTAAACATAAAGCCTTGAATGAACTTAAGTATATTTTTATCAGCCCTCAGGATGAAAGGAACTGTAACTATTGCTGCTGAATTTTTTTAATGAAGGCCCATCCGTGTATCCACTGTTTATTCATATATTCCCTCCTTTATATATTCCCTAATTTAAATTGGTTTATACCCGGGATGGCCTATATAGTTTGAGGCTCTGTATATATTTAGAAGACTTCACCCCTATATGTCGGAATAAAAAAAACGTTGCTTAGTTAAATAACGGCAGATTTTTCCGCATTTGTGTTTTTTAAAATCACCCACTGTGCTTAGCCCCAATCACCACCTCCGCTTCCATCATTGGTCGCTGTCTGTCGTTGATGGTGATTTTGCTCTCCTTTTTTTCGAGATTTCTTCATCAATGAACGGGTATTTGGTGGTAACCAATCTTTGGTTGGCCAAAAGACTTGTTTGATCGATTTAACCATAATAAGACGAGATGAGGTTTACTTTGGTGCTGCTCTGGTGGCGGTAGTACTTCTTTTACAAAAATGGTGTTTGTCAGCTCATTTCCAGTCATACAAACAAATAAACCATAAGCCATACTCACAAAGACAGCTCTTGGCCAGATAACAAGCGGTCCCTCCACTACACTCCTTTCTCCCCACCTCTTCTCACCCGCCAGACTCCACAATTAGCCCCAGTTTTCCTTTGGCTGACTGGTCTTGGTAATGGTGAACTGTTTTTTTTGTTTTAGAATTTTTTTTTCGTTTTTTTTTTCGCGAGTTTTTAAGCTTTGGCTTAAATGACGTTAGTTGCTATTTACCAATATAAGGATTTATGGCCAAGCACCAAATGCCAAGTTAAACCCGTGTTGCATTTGCAGTGGCTTGATTTGGTTTTTCGATTCGACTCGACTCGATTCGATACCATTGGTTTGACGATTCAACGACGATTCTTGTTTATGAATTCTTAACTTTGTTTGCCTCTTAAGTAAAGTAAGTATTAGCAGTTACATACAACAGCAACAAAAAGTTGCCTCGTCGCGGTTTAACCATGGCTAAAATGTTAGTTGAGTTTGAGCGTTTTACTTAGAGTTTAGCAGCTTTTTTATTTTAATTTTCTTGGCATTTTACATTTATTTGCCGCCGTCTTATTTTTCTTGTGGTTGTTGCTGTTTTTTATTATTTTGGATTTGTCGTTGTCGTACTTGTTGGTGTTTTTTTGTTGCTATTTATATATTTTTTTTCTATTAAATTTTTTATTTTATTTTTTTTTGCTATGGCAAACTGAGAATGTAGATTTGAAAATCGAAAGCAAGGTCTTTTTGTGTTGTTTTTTCAACTTTTTTGTTTTACCAAGACGCAAAAGACGAAGAAGAAGCACAAGAAGAATAACAATAACAACAACAACAACAAGAAAGATAGAAACATAACCAAAACAAGTTGTGTTTTTAGTTAAGCTAAATGTTCATAGTAGCTACGTTTATACAATAAACAATCTAGGAGTTTCGGTTTAAAAAGCCAAATAGACTAAGTACATTTTTTTAAAATTTTATATAGGAGATGTTCTGATCATCCCGATGACGACTTTTAGCTTTATAAAATGGGCACGATTTGGAACATGGAACGTTCGACCACTTCTCGATACCGCTAGACTATCTCAGATCTGCAGTGAATTCCGTTGAACTAGTGAAGGAATCACCAGAAGTCAGTGCCAGACTACTAAATCATGTTCTGATCATATAAACCGTCCTAAGAATTATTTGTAGAACAGTTTGTGGAATTACGCTCAATACTATACCTGACATTTATAGACTTTGAGAATGCGTTCGATACCCTGGCACACTCCGCAATATGGAACTCTTTACCTTGCAAAGGAACACCACTGAAAGTAATTAATATAATCCAATCTCTCCAATCCAATGCCGAATACTAGAACATGACCAATGTTTATCTTCAGATTTCCTTGGATGCTTCTAGCTGTACATCAATTAGCTTATTCTGCATATGCTCGAATCTATGTGAGAGAAGACAGATGTCATCTGCGCAATCAATATCCTCAAGCTGTTTGTTAGTTCCTATGTTATCCCTCTGATTGGGTATACTGTTTTTTTGTAGAACGGAGTTAAGGACAATATTGAAGAGTGTCGGTGACAGCACACATCCTTGTCTAACACCCGATTGATGTTTATTGGGTCACCCAATGACCTCTATCTGTCTTCTCTAACATAGATTCGAGCATATGCAGAATAAGCTAATTGATGTACAGCTAGAAGCATCTAAGCAAATCTGAAGATAAACATCGCCAGAACAAAAAGCAAATATTGGCAAATAACTAACCAAACCCCGATCATCCTTCTGTTACCTCGGAAGTATCTTAACTACATCAGGCGCATCGAGTGAAGACATCAAAAATAGAATAAATGCTGGAAACCCATCAATTGGAAGATTAAACTCCGTGGGGCGATCTTCACACATTTCCATCAATATCACATTAAAATATTTAATTCATTTGTGAAATCTCCACTGTTATACGGTTGTGAATCATGGAACACAGCAACCAAAGATATAAACACAGTTCAAAGATATAAACACAGTTCAAGTATTTGTAAGATTAAACTCCATTTGGTGGTCGTCATAAAAGTCTATCAATACCAAATTGAAAATATTGAACTCATATGTGAAATCTACGCTGTTCTACGGTTGTGAATCATGGAACACAGCAACCAAAGATATAAACGCTGTTCAAGTATTCACCAACCGCTGCCAATATTAAAAATATTCTGGCCAGTCACAATCTCAAACCAATTTATGGCAAATAACTAACCAAAACCCGATCATCCTTCTGTTACCTCGGAAGTATCTTAAATACATCAGGCGGATCGAGTGAAGGCGTCAAAATTAGAATAAATAAATCATCTTCATTCTATTTTTGACGTCTGTATATAGATAAAATGCTGGAAACCAATCATTTGAAAGATTAAACTCACTATGGCGATCTTCACACTTGTCACTCAATACCAAATTAAAATATTTAACTCATGTGTGAAATCTACACTGTTAAACGGTTGTGAATCATGGAACGCAGCAACCAAAGATATAAATGCTGTTCAAGTATTAAACAACCGCTGCCTGCGCAGAATATTAAAAAAATATTCTTGCCAGCGACAATCTCAAACCCCAATTTATGGCAAATAACTAACCAAACCCCGATCATCCTTCTGTTACCTAGGAAGTATCCCAACTGCATCAGGCGGATCGAGCGACGACATCAAAAATAGAATAAATGCTGGAAGATTAAACTCTGTATGGCGATCTTCACACATTTCCATCAATATTACGATAAAATATTTAACTCATTTGTGAAATCTACACTGTTATTCGGTTGTGAATCATTTAACACAGCAACCAAAGATATAAACACAGTTCAAGTATACACCAACCGCTGCCTGCGCAGAATATTAAAAATATTCTGACCAGCCACAATCTCAAACCCAATTTATCACATGCTTCATGTGATTCCAACGGAACGGGTGTGAAATTGTTACGGAGTATTTTCCTGGTTTATTATATTCTTGGTGTATTGATAGTATAGTTTATAATGTAGACTTCATTCCAAACAATTTCCATTATCATTTAATTTGTTATAAATATATTAATATGTAACGGGTGTGACATACCAATTTAACGGGTGTGGCAGTCTCAATCTGGAGGAGTAATTAGTAGAACGAACTATTGTCCAGGATTTATTTGCCAACATGCATCTATTAAACTAGTTTTTTTTTTTTGCTGTGAAAAACAAAATTGAAGTCGCTTATTCACCAAATCATATTTAAATTGCCGACTTTATGTAACACATAGAGTAAAAAACACACAAATAAAGAATTCGTTGCCAAAAACAAGTTTTGAAATCTTAAAAACTCTTTCTTTTTTATATCAATGTTTATGACAATGCAATTTTTTCAACTTTGAAAAGGATTAGTTTCTAAAATAATGTTTAGACGGTTATTCTAGATTTTTTTTAGTTTTCCATATATTTTCTAAATACATATATTAATATTTGTTAAGACTATTGAGATACATAAGTATGCCAGACCCAATCAAAACCTTGTAGTAATTAATAGGCTGATTTGAAATGACGTTCACTGCAGCACATCGTTTATACCGAAATTTCTGCTTTCTATAATTTAATTTCATCCTTGAAGTAAAACTAATAAATAGACAATATTTTTAATTTGATTAAATATTATTTACGGCCTTTGCGAAACGGGCGTGACAAATCTTGTAATGCAAATTCTAGCGTAAATATCGTAATGATACCGAAACATTTTGATTTACTTTATACTATATAACTTTGACCTATCTTACACAAAATATAATATATGCATAACTACTTAAAATATATTAAATTTAACTTTTTGTATATTTTCCGTATCGGGTGTGACAAGCGGAACACTCCATGATGTAAAACCGTTTGCAGGCACTGAATATTTTACAAAAGTTACGAGTTTTGCACTAAAATACACTTAAGGATGTGCACCTTCTTGTAGTGAAAAGACAAATTTCAGAAAATAATAAATATGTCGAAAAATAGTTTATGTCAGTTGAACAGTAAAAGTAGTTGCATCCAATTATTTTATAATAACCTATAGAAACTCATTTGTAGGAAAAAAACTATTCCTAAATTTCATCAACTCTTCATGAATTTCTAAAATGTAATTGTTCGTGATGCCCCTTATGGTATTTTTTTTATGTGTGATGGGGTCAGTTTACGAGGAATCACCCTTCAGCCAAAGGAATGTAATAAAAGGGAACCCTTGCAGAATTGTTTCGATCAAATAAGTCGTCCGAGCAACTCACCCCCTTACCACTAAAAAATTGCAATGAAATCTATATAGGTATACCCATAGGGTCACATTCTTTGACAGAATTACTGGGCCGAGATTTTCTTACTTTCTTTTGTAAACTTTTTATGTTTATACATATATTTAAACGGTCTGTTTTAGAGAGCCAACAGAGCGTATAATTGATATGAATTTGACGACCATAGAGCGTATGATAGTTATTACTTAGAGAACTATGTGTTGTATAATTGATATTAATTTGAAAACCACATAGGGTAGGCTAATGTGAGAGAGAGACCGCAAATAAAGTATGCTTCTAAATTAGATAGTGAATTTTAAAAAAAATAAATAAAATTTCAAACCAGTCAATGACATAATATTATATTATATTATTTTTTTTTCCATTTCTCACTAAAGGACTTAGTCATTTTTGTCAAAAGAGTCGCCACCAATCCTATGTGTGTGTTTATATACTTATACATATATATATACGTACTACATACAACTTATCTATATCTCTTCAGCTGTCTTAGAGGTTTGTTCAGCCACAAGAATCGTGTCCAATTCTTGTTTTATGGAAATACGTTAATGGTTCTTTTGGGCTGAGTGAAGTGCGGCTGTTTAGCGTTGGTGCTAGTGGCGGCGAGGGAGGAGGATTTTTCTGAGCCTAACAATTTTTTTCTCTGCAAATGTTTAATGATTTTTTTCCAAATCAGTGGAGTTTTGATTTTTAGTTATTCTTTTTGGTTGTTGTCGTGTTGTGACTTAAATGAAAGTTTACATTTATTTAAATTAAATTAATTGGATTGCCTGTATTAGCATTGATTTGATTCTGTCACTCCGTTTGGGGGGTATTGACATCAAAGACTTTAGCAACTCATCCATCATGAATTCATTAATCGGTTCATAAACATTTTGACTTTGATATCTAGGCGATTGCTAAATGCTGAATTTGTTAAGAAATTTCCATAAACAAAATTTCGTTTGCAAAAAAGGCTATATTAATTTAATTTAAATGTTTTAGTTTCCATTTGCCAAAGATATTATCGTTCATGACGGTCGGTCGGTCGGTCATCCGGTCTATTTGTTCGTTTTCTTTTTGTAGGTGTTGTGACAAAGCTTGTTTAATTGATAGGTTGGGCTAAATATCTAACAGAATTAATATTCAAATGAAATATTCAAATGCTGCAGAGATTTATTTCTGATATTGTCAACGAAACTTGTTTCAGGTTTCAACCTGTCAAATACATTTTATTGATGAATTTTTTTCGATAATATACTTATATAATTTTTAAATTTATAATAATTTTTTTTGCCATAATTTAAACATATTGTGAAAAAACTAAACTAAAATTGCCAGAAAACATTTTGCAAATGGGAATAATTTCTCCAAACTTGGTCTATGATCAATTTGAAAAAGAAGAGGTCCAATTTCATATTCTCCAATGGATTATAGGTTTGGAACGTAGTGCGTATGAGTTATATTAATATGGTAGAACTCAGAGCGTATAATCGATATTAATTTAAATAACATTAGGTTGTGTGATAAATATTACTGTAAATAAGTTTAATCTCCAAAGAATCCATAGGAAATGACAATCGCAGACTAATTACATATTTGCAATATATTGAATATGAGTTAAAAACGTCATGCTAATATGATTAAATTAAATCCTGACAACGACTTCAAATAACCCCACAAGAAAAAGTCTAATGGTGTTTAATCACAACTTCTTGGGGGCCATTTAATATCACAATTTCTTGAAATAATCGAATCTCCAAACTTTTCTCGCAACAATTCAATTGTTTCATTTGCTGTGTGGCACATAGCCGCAATCGGTCGATGGCAAAAATATAGCTTTTAACGAGAGCTACAATATTGCTCATGGGTGTCAAGGTCGTAGGACGACTGGAATGTGTTTTTTTTGATGTAAAAAAAATTGACTTAGCGCACGAAAATTGGAGAACGATTATTTTGATAATAAAACTGAATAATTTGTATACGTTGTTCTGGCGTATATCTCTCTATGATGAAATTGTAAACACTACTGAATACAATGAAAAGCAAATGACAGATCATGACATATTACAAATGGCCGAAATGTCACTTCAAAATCATATTATTCCTATTGGAAAACCCGTTACATCTTATTGATGTTTTTGGTAATATATTATTCTTGAATATACTATCCTTTCCTTAGCAATCTTTAGCTTTATTTTGAATAAAACTAAAACGATTTTTTTACTCTCTCTATTTTAATGTAAACAAGTAAAGACGGATTAAGTTCGACCATGCCGAATCTTCACCATGGATCGCATGTGTATGGTTATGGCTACTAATAAACTCATTATACCCAATTTCAGCCTATTTCGTGGAATTTGAGGTTTTGCGGCGTTACGAAGCCAAATCTAGAGGAAATTTTGTATGGGGGCTATGTCAAAACATGGACCTATGACTACCGTTGTTCGTTGTTGAAAGATGCCGGGTATAAAAAACCCCAGTTACCAATTTTCAGCCCGATCAGTTGACATTTGTGGTCTCGATGGCGTTAAGAAGTAAAATCGGGGATATGCTATATATGGGAGCTATATCCAAAAATGGACCGATATTGCCCATTTTCAATCCCAACATACCTGCAGATATAAGAAGCAGATGTACCAAATTTCATCTACCTCAAGATTACTTATATAGATTGTAGCGTGATTACAACCGACGGACGGACAGACGGTCATTGCTAAGTCGTCTTAGAATTTTACTACGATTAATGATATATATACTTTATGTGGTCTCAGATCAATATTTAGTGGTGTTACAAACGGAGCGACAAAATGAATATATCCCCATCCTATGGTGGAGAGTATAATAATCTGGCAAAAGAAGTCTGATTTTAAAATTGGTTATATTTGTGCAAATAAATAGTTTTAATGGGCTGGGCATGAGAGCCTATGAAATGGATACATTTACATTGTGTTAATCTAAGAACAGGTTCTCTTTAATAGTTTCCCATAGTCTGTACTATGGGACGTATACCTTATTTTAATAGTTTGGACATCAGAGCGTATGACAGATATTAATTGAAAAAAAACCCCGAAACAATAAGAGATTTTACTGTATCAGTAAAATAAAAAAAATATTTTCTAAAAATTATTGAAAAGGCGCCATGACTTGTTTTTCTATAGTATAATTACAAATTTGGCTTTTGACCTTTTGCTCTTAACAATTGTCTTGAATTTTTAATTTATTAAAAAACCATAAAACTAACATTTAATTTTATTTTTTTTTTTTTTTGCACTTCTAGGTGAGTGAACTAATTTTATGCCCCGCTCTTTGAATATCTAATAAATATTCCGTTCCACGTAAGTTTTCAGCTAAGAATTGCCTAATGCAAAATAGAATACAAAAAAACGGAAAATAAAATTTAACGACAACTAACTAAATGACATTTGATTTTTATTTTAATGCCCAATCGTCATGTGTTCGAGTGACTAGAGTTGATTTAAACCATACTCGTATATATATACGAGTATTATTCTACGCCTACGTACGTTGTGGAATATTTATTGACGTCTTTTTCTATGGCATATAAACGAAGTTAAACATTTGGAATTATTTACACTTCTCGTGATATACTATAATTTATTTATTATTTTAGAATAAAATATTACGTCTGATACTTGAGGGCTTAGGCGATGCAAGTGTACTTTTTTAAGTTACGTCAATGGAGCTTTCTTTGAAACGAATAAAAAATCGGAAATTTCCCTAAGAAAAGTATACCTCCAAATTTACCATTTGGGAAAAAACGAAATTTCGCTAGGAAACATATGTCTACAAATTTATCATGTGGGAAAAATTCTTTGACTAGTTTACGAGGGTGGTTCCAAAATTAGCCGATTTAACAAAGAAAACATAACAAATTTGGAATATTTTGCTTTATCTTTCAATATAATATTTTAGCTCGATACAGTTTTTTTAGCTCCATTTTCCATCGCAATAGTGGATGTGTGAACTGGTGCATTGTCTTGATTGTGAGCAAACGCGGCACCCATCTTGCGCACAGCTTTCTCATCTTATTTCTCATCTTCCTCCCAAAGTTAAATACAGCTTAGTTTTAATATGCTCAATGTGGAAACTAGCAAACCTAATGTAATATTCTCCAATTGATTACCCTATGCAACAAACAATAAATGTGTTTGGATTGGATCATACTATTTTATGAAATGAATAAAAAAAACACACTTTTTAAAAATGACCTCTTTTGATTTTAATAACATTTATCATAATGATTATACAAATGTGTATGAATTTTATGGCGTTTTTAGTTTTTCCAAATTCATTGTAGTTTCTGTGGTACAGAGCTCCAATGTTACCTATCTCAAAGATTTTTCTCAAAATTATCATTTGTTAAATAAGCCATATCTTCTTAAACGCTTCACGTATTTTAAAAATATTAACACTAATGAAATGTTCTGAATTTATGCTCTTTTGGTGGACGAATGTGAAAATATGGAAAATATCCTTAATCCTAGAATATCGTGAAAATGTATTAATTCACGTCCTTAATTTTTTTTGGTACTAAAGGGTCAAACTACTATGAACTAACTACGAAAAACTCAAAATGGAAACGAAATTTTTTTTGTTCAGACCTTCGTCAAAAATTTTGTAAACTAGTGTTATAAGATTTGGAACATAGTGCGTATGAGTTATATTAATATCGTAGGACTCAGAGCGTATAATCGATATAAATTTAGGGCGTATGTTAAATATTTGGATGTATTTTTATATTGATATTTTGTTTTTTGAAATGGATTATCTATTCCGATGACTTCTACACTAAAATTAAGTCTGAATTTACAAATCATTTGGTTTATCCAACAAATTTTGTAGTAAATATCTCGAAAACGCCATGCCAAAAGAAATAAAACGGTTAATGCATGCCATTCGACTTATCGGTTCGAAATTGTGGTAGATAAGTTATTTTCATCGAAGATATATTTGGGTGGACACACAGTGGTATATATTCGAAAATCCTACGATTTATTATTTGGCATTATATTGATCTGGATTGAGATTTTCTTTCTTATGGAGCCGCAAAACATATAAGGGCGCATCGCGATTCTTGTTCTCTGGGTCATTTCAAGAAACTTCGCCCAAAATACCTTAGGTAAAAATGTATTTCGAGCCCCCGGATTTTTCAAAAGAAGTTAGCAGTCTTAGGAATGAATAAATGATATATTATATTTATCTGAATGTGAAACCGTACGAAGGTCGATTTTCTGATCTCAACATTTTCTTACTCATTTCCAGTAATAATAAGAGTCATTTCCTCGTAAATACATAGACTGAACATCTGAGCGTATAATAAATATTAAATTGTGCACCATAGGACGTATGATAGTTACTGATTTTGGAACCATGTGTGGTTTGGTATATAATCGTATTTTCATATTATGGCCCCTTAAACCCAAAGGACCTCCTTCATAAAATTTATCAGAAGTTTATAGAACAAGTTGCGTACTC
This sequence comes from Eudasyphora cyanicolor, assembly GCA_963930755.1. Classification (NCBI taxonomy): domain Eukaryota; kingdom Metazoa; phylum Arthropoda; class Insecta; order Diptera; family Muscidae; genus Eudasyphora; species Eudasyphora cyanicolor. The sequence goes on along the minus strand of OZ005738.1, from coordinate 160,728,811 downwards.
CTTTTGGGCATTTAAAGTATGGATTGGGTTTTGGAGAAAATGTATTGGGTTTGCACGAGATGGGACCAAACTTCCCTACATTTATGACAACTTAGCACAGAAAAGAATCAATTCTGTCCATGCCCATATATTTTACGTACAATTACTCAGAATATCTCCAAATGAAATATGTTACATTATTTTATATAATTGTGAAATTATATGTATGTAGATCGATTTATTGTACTCAATTTTCTCACTGGTATCTATTAATAGTACATAATATACTTTTGCATAAGAATGGTTTTTAGATACTGGAACGTATAAATAATATTAATTTGAGGACCATATGACGTATGATAGTTATTAATTTCAGGAACATATGGCGTATTACAGTTATCAATTTGAGAACTAGACAAGTAATTTTTGTGATAATTAGTTGAGGCTGCAAATGAAGAAAGTGTCCATTATTGAATATTAATTTTTTTAAAAGAACAGACAGAGAGCACACTGTAAAATAAGATACATTTTTCAGCAATCCAAAAGGTTGATAAAATCGTAAATAAAAGGTTTTCCAATAGGGATGATATGAAGTGACGTTTCGGCCATTTGTAAAATATCATGATCTGCCATTTGTTTTTCATTGTATTCAGTAGTGTTTACAATTTTATATGCAAGAACAACGTTTGCAATTTTTCAGTTTTATTATCAAAATAATCGTTCTCCAATGGCAACTTTTCGTGCGCTAAGTCCATATTTTTAAAATCCAAAAAAAAACACTTTCCAGTCGACCTACGGCCTTGACACCCATGAACAATATTTTAGCTCTCTCTAAGAGCTATCTTTTTGCCATTGACCGACGTTCCGTTAAGGGGCTAGAGCAAAATAAACTTTCCGTTCACATTTGAAAACGATGCTAAGTCAATTTTTTTAAATCCAAACAAATCCACTTTCCAGTCGACCTACTTTTTGCCATTGACCGATTGTGGCTACGTGCCACACAGCAAATGAAACAATTGAATTGTTGCGAGATAAGTTTGGAGATTCGATTATTTCAAGAAATTGTGATATTGAATGGCCTCCAAGAAGTTGTGATTTAACACCATTAGACTATTTCTTGTGGGATTATCTGAAGTCATTGGTCTTTCGAAGTAAACCAGTCTCTCTTCAAGCTTTACAAGGCAGTATGTCATTCATGACATACGACTTGATTTAGTGGAAAAACTGCTCGAAAATTGGGTTCATCGAATTCGTTCCTGCAGAAGAAGTCGTGGAGGCCATTTGAATGACGTTTTATTTAGAACTTAATAGTATCGATTGTACTTCACATTAAATAAAAAACTTTTCAATTTCCTTAACAATGAGTGTATTTTTTTCCAAAGAAATCATATCACTCTTATTGGAAATCCTATATATATTTGGGTGCACACACAGTGTTATATATTCGAAAATCCTACGATTTATTATTTGGCTTTATATTGATCTGGACTGAGATATTCCAAAGTTTCTTGAAAAGACCCACAAATGGCGATGCGCCTCTGGTACAAAAAAATTGACCCGTCCTAATGGTAGACATTGGAGCGTATGATTTATATTAATTTGACGACCATTGCACGTCTGGTAGTTGTTTGTTTGACTGACATTAATTTAAAAACCAGTAATACCCTACACCACTCTCGTAATATTGAATAACTCTAATATATAGATTTTGTAATTCATGTATAAATTGTTTACATAAATTTACTTTTGGGACATTTTATACTTAAATAATACCCAGTTCCACAGTGTGGTGTAGGGTATAAAATCGATTGGATCTAAAGAGCCAAATCGGACGAAACATATATATGGGAGCTATAGCTAAATCTTAACCGATTTTCTTCAAATTCGGTAGTGTTGGTTCATGGATCAAGAAACTCTACCATTCTAAATTTCAAAACGATCGGATGTAAAATACAGCTTTTATAGGACTAAAGGGCCAAATCGGACGAAACATATATATGGGAGCTATAGCTAAATTTTAACCGATTTTCTTCAAATTCGGCAATGTTGGTTCATGGATCAAGAAACTCTACCATTCTAAATTTCAAAACGATCGGATGTAAAATACAGCTTTAATAGGACTAAAGGGCTAAATCGGACGAAACATATATATGGGAACTATAGCTAAATCTTAACCGATTTTCTTCAAATTCGGCAGTGTTGGTTCATGGATCAAGAAACTCTACCATTCTAAATTTCAAAACGATCGGATGTAAAATACAGCTTTTATAGGACTAAAGGGCCAAATCGGACGAAACATATATATGGGAGCTATAGCTAAATTTTAACCGATTTTCTTCAAATTCGGCAATGTTGGTTCATGGATCAAGAAACTCTACCATTCTAAATTTCAAAACGATCGGATGTAAAATACAGCTTCTATTGGACTAAACGGCCAAATCGGACGAAACATATGTATGGGAGCTATAGCTAAATCTTAACCGATTTTCTTCAAATTCGGCAATGTTGGTTCATGGATCAAGAAACTCCACCATTCTAAATTTCAAAACGATCGGATGTAAAATACAGCTTCTATAGGACTAAAGGGCCAAATCGGACGAAACATATGTATGGGAGATATAGCTAAATCTTAACCGATTTTCTTCAAATTCGGCAATGTTGGTTCATGGATCAAGAAACTCTACCATTCTTAATTTCAAAACGATTGGATGTAAAATACAGCTTCTATAGGACTAAAGGGCCAAATCGGACGAAAGATATATATGGGAGCTATATTTAAATCTGAACCGATTTCAACCAAATTCAATAGCGATCTTAACAGCCGCGAAATACTCTAAACTGCAAAATTTCAGAACGATCGGAGTGAAATTGCGACCTGTAGTCGACGAACAACTTTACATGGACAGACGGACGGACATCGTTAAATCGACTCAGCTGGTGATTCTGAGTCGATCGGTATACTTTAAGGTGGGTATAGCTGTGTTATTTTCAGGTGTTACAAACATCTGCCGTGAAACAAACTTATAATACCCTGTACCACAGTGTGGTGTAGGGTATAATCATACAGGGTAGATTAAAGATAATGACATGAGACCTCAAATGTTTTATGTTTCGAAACTCGATTGAAGAATTCTTTCAAAATATTAATTTGTATGTCTATGTAGCTCAAGTAAATTCTCATATATTTTCATAAATTCAAATGTGAATACAATTATTCAGAAAGTCGTAGAAAAAACATACGACATATTTATCTGAATGTCGAATATTAATATTAAATTGTGCACCATAGGACTTGTGATAGTTACTGATATTGGAACCATGTGGGATATAATTAACATAATTTGAAAGCCGCGGAGGGCATTCTTACGATATCGTTAAGTAAGGCTATAACCGAAGAAAATTTTTATTGTATTTTGTAGAATTGTTAGTAAATAAAGATATTTCCATGCATATTATGGCACCTAAAACCCAGAGGAACTCGTTCATACAATTTATCAGAGTTTTTTTTTGGACCAAGTTACACACTCCTTTTAGGTAATTAAGAATGGTATTGTATTGGGTTCGTACCGTCTAGAAATTGGACTAATGGCGAATTCTTTTCTGCAAAAAAGTGCAACACTTGCATTGCCCTTTTTCCGAAAACTGTCCTATAATATCGCTTTTTTGAAATTTTAGTTGTGCTAAATTCGAGTAACTTAATTACCAAATTTCAAAAAAGTATCACAAAAGTGCCGTTTTTGGAAAAAGGGCAATGAAAATGTTGCACTTTTTTGCAGAAAAGAATTCGCCATACGTTTCCTCCATTAATGACAAATTAGCACTCTGTTCGTGCCCATATTTTCCGTACAATTATTCAGAATAAATAATATTTTACATTATGTTTTTATAAATTTTTGCAATAGACAGAATGTAACTGAAACATATGGTCTTAAACCGAATAAATTTCGAATGAATAACAAAAGCCCAGACCAACAATAAATAATCAGAACAAATTTTTTTATAATTGTGAAATTGTATGTGGATCGATTTAATGGACTGACGTTTCTCACTGGTATCTATTAAAAGTACATATTTTTCATAGCATACTTTTGCATAAGAATAATTTTCAAACTGGACAATAGATCGTATAAATAATATTAATTTGGGAACCATGTGACGTATGATAGTTATTAATTTCAGAACCATAGTTCGTATTACAGTTATTAATTTGATAACTAGACCCCTTACTTTTTTGTCTCAAAGGCGATTCCCATTGCAATTTCCTAAAAAGCGATTCAGATATTGCTGTATTCCAATACAGTATGTATTTATGTAAGTCCGATTGCACATGTAAAAGTCAACCAAGGTATATATTTCAACCGATCCTTTAGAAATTTGGAAGACAGATACTTCTTCCAGTTAGAAACACTAACGAATTTTGAAGGAGCGTATGATAAATTTGCATCAGGATTTGAACAATTCGTCTGAATAATTTTAATATATTGGTCATGAGAGCGTATGAAAAGTTTTAATTTGATAGTATTCTTTGACCTGTGATTTTTTGAACATAAAGCTGATAAATCCGTTATTAATAGTCGTTTCAGAATTTATGTAAAATCGAAATTGAAAATTGTGCGCAAAAACACGATGTCACGGAACGGGTTATCGAATGTGTGCGCAAAATGCACGAAACATAAACATCAAAAAAATAATGTTTCTTTAATAATGGAATTCGGCTCTAATTTAAAAGATTTCTTCCGAAAATTGCCCCCTTTTTTTTTATTTTTTTTTGTTTTTCTTAAACATTAGAGTGATTTCATACTTATAATTAAGACAAGTTTCTTAATATCAAATAAATAGAAAACATATTCTATTAATGTCCTACATTTTCAGTACAGTTATTCAGAAATTCGGTAGATTTTATTTTTGAAATTATTTTGGTCTGAGTGTGAAACTGTACGAATATTAATCCCATCATAGAGCGCCCCTGTAAATGAGTTGGTAGCATGCTTGCCTATGAGTTAGGGGGTCGTGGGTTCGGTTCCCTCAAGAGGCTCTGGTCTGCTACAAAAGTATAACAAGCAACATGGTCTTTGTCACGCGGCTTTTCCCTGGGCCGTAAAATTAGAATATAAATTTAATTTGTGTAGTAATTCATTTAAATTAATAAATAAATACTCCGATCAATTGATGGGATTTAAATAAGCAGAAACTTTGTACACAACTGTAATTTTATATACTGGAGATCAGAGCGTATAATGAATTTTATATTGTGTACCTTAGGACGTATAATAGTTATTAATTTGAGGACCATAGGGATTAGGGCGAGACGATTTAAAAATCGCCCATTGCTCAGTGGAAATGGTATTCTAGCGATCAAAATAAGAAACTTTGCCGAAGGAACCATACCTCTAAAACGAATTCTGATATCCCGGAATTTGGGTCGAACTTTTGGGTAGGGGCAAATTTTGAAAAATCCCACTTTGGGGGTTCCATACATTTGGACTCGATTGGAGCACTCTAAATGGGTCAAAGTGGAATTTTTTCCGGGACATCAGAATTCGTTTTAGAGGTATGGTTCCTTCGGCAAAGTTTCTTATTTTGATCCCTAGAATACGATTTTCACTGAGCAATGGCGACCTTTTTTGCCTCCCCACAAATCGGGATATTATTGATTTTTATTAAGTGTTAATTTGATAATCGATATTTTAGCAGTGACTAAAGAATATTTCGTTGTGAGCTTATCTGCTTTTCCTAAAAGCCTGTCCTCTAAAATTCAATAATCTGGCATAATTTCTCTATATGTTTATAGAATGTTTTGATTTTATCATTATAGACTATCCATTGAAAACCTATTAAAATTAATTTATTCTCAAATAGTTTAGAACATAATTAAAAATCAATTTCATATGCAGAATCGATCGTGTGGCGTTGAAACCAGTTAATGTATTAAAATTAAATACTGGGGTCTCCAAGATATATTTGCATTTATGCATGTTTTCCAAAAAATAAAATTAAAGCAGATTTTATTCTATGATCAACGTCCAGTTCTGCCATTTATGTATATCAATGCCTCCACGAAACACTGTGCTCAATCGCACGCACACACACACACACAGGTCAGACACTACGTCACACATCAAATAATTCCAGAAAGTTACAACATTCCACAAACCACCGGAAGAGTCGAGACATCTTCTCTTCCAAAAAAGCAAAAAAAACTTTCGTTTTCAATACCTATGTTTGTACATACATACATTCATACATACCCACATATATTGTTGTTTTTTTCTGTCATAAAAATGCCGGCACAAGAATTGGGAACGAACGAAAACGAGTTCACAGACGAAAAAGAAAGCAACTGCAAAATAAGCTCAATATCGGGAAAAAGAAAGAAAACTCACATAATAGAAAGAGTAGTGGAATAAAGAGAGCGAGAGAGTGAGTGATGGCCAGCCAAATATAGTAAAGATAAAGTGAGAGCGGGTGAGCATAAAGTAGTAGAGATCTATTTAAACTGCAAAGAAATGAGAGCCATCAAACTATGATCGCCCGGCAACATCAAGCGTTTGTGAGGGATACAATGATCGGAGAGGCAGGCGATAGTGCGTCAAGATATGTAGGTATTTTGCTTCGGACAATAAAGAAATTTTATTTTTCTTATATCAACAAACAGCAACTAAATTAAAGAAATTAAAGGAATCCCAAACAACTGCATATACCGAGGAGTCGCGAGTAAATTGAAAGCGTTAGAGTGACGCCGAGAGATAGGGAGAGGAAGAAAGTGCCTACTGTTTATTCTCTATCAGAACGACACTTAGCAACTACTGACGAAGTGATAACAGAATGCCTTAAAAGTCACCGTGTAATGTACGAGTATATCGAAAATCGTCAATAAAATGGAAGCAGCAAACAAATTACAGTGGTTTCTGAAGGTTTATTATTAGACACTGTGCAAGAAAGACAAAATGTTTTGGGAATGAATGTTTCGAGAAAAGTAGGTGTATTTGTTAAACCCCTTCTGGTACCTCCCACACAAATTGGCAGATTAATTTGTGTAATATTCCATATTACATTACTCACAAAGTGAGGGTATACCTTAGTCGGTTTACCCGACTGAAACTTTCTTACTTGTTTTTGTTGATGTTTTCATCAAAAGAAACAAGAAAAATTCAATTTTTTGAGATAAATGATCGGATGTTTATTTCATAATAAAGAGGAAGGTATGCCGTTAATAATGAAAAACAACTTCAGCCAAATGGACACCACCACCACGTTTGCAGAACCATATCATTTTCATGAAATTTCTATCTTTGAGGTCTTGAATCGACGCAGCGCTGTTGGCGTAGACCTTATCTTTCACGTGACCCCAAAGGAAGAAGTCGCAAGGTGTTAAATCACAAGATCGGTGGCCAATTGTGATCACCTCTTCAAGAGATAACACGGTCCGGAAACTTTTCCCGTAACAGAGAAATGGTTTCGTTGCTTGTTTGACACGTAGCCCCATCTTGCTGAAAGTAAACGTTGTCCAGATCAATACCATCCAACTCCGACCATAAAAAAATCATTAATCATCTCTCGATAGCACAATCCATTCACCGTAACTGTTGATCCAACCTCAACCCCGCCGGACCATAAACCGCACCAAACAGTCACACCTTGAGGCTTCTCAACAATACCTCTTGGGTTTTTCGATCCCCAGATGCGAAAATTTTGCTTGTTGACGTAGCCACCGAGGTGGAAATGGGCCTCATCAGTCAAGATAATTTTTCGATGATTTTCGATTTTTCGAATTTAAATAATTTCAATGCGTTGTTGAATCGTGTATCGTTCCATTTTTAGTAATGGCGTAGTTTCTACTTGTCAAATGTCAAAGAATAAAAGCTTCAAAAGTGACAGGTACAGAAATACCGGTTATTTTTTGCAGTATCTTGTCTTTGCAGTATCTTTGAAACTGCTGATGGGATGAAGAAATAATATTTTAAGAAGATGAAGGCTACTTAAGGATAGGATAGTTGGATCATTTAAAGCTTTCTTGAACCAATTACGATAAATGGTTCTCCAGTTATGCTAAAATATATTTTTGAACTCAATTTTTTTAGGTTTAACTTTATAACGGGTTTTCCAATAGGGATGATATGATTTTTTTTTTTTTTTTTTTTGATTTTGAAGTGACGTTTCGGCCATTTGTAATATGTCATTATCTGTCATTTGTTTTTCATTGTATTCAGTAGTGTTTACAATTCCATCATGAAGAGATATACGCAAGAACAACGTTAACAAATTATTCAGTTTTATTATCAAAATAATCTTTCTCCAATTACAACTTTTCGTGCGCTAAGTCCTTCTTTGTTTAAATAAAAAAAAAACACTTTCCAGTCGACCTACGACCTTTAGCTCTCGCTAAGAGCCATCCTTTTGCCATTGACCGATTCCCGATCCGACGTACCGTTAAGAAGCTAGAGCAAAAATAAACTTTCCGTTCACATTTGAAAATTATGTTCTGTCCATTTTTTTAAAATCCAAAAAAAAAAACACTTTCTAGTCGACCTACGGCCTTGACACCCATGAGCAATATTTTAGCTCTCGTTGACCGATTGTGGCTACGTGCCACGCAGCAAATGAAACAATTGAGTTGTTGCGATAAAAGTTTGGAGATTCGATTATTTCAAGAAATTGTGATATTGAATGGCCTCCACGAAGTTGTGATTTAACACCATTACGAGTAGACTATTTCTTATGGGGTTGTTTGAAGTCATTGGTCTTACGAAATAAACCAGACTCTTCAAGCTTTACAAGTCAATATTGAACGTGCCATTCATGGCATCCGACTTGATTTAGTGGAAAAGGTGCTCGAAATTGGGTTCATCACCATTTGAATGACGTTTTATTTAACTTAACTTAATTGTATCGATTGTACTTCACATTAAATAAAAAACTTCCCTTAAGAGTAAGTCTGTTTTTTCAATGAAATCATATCACTCTTATTGGAAAACCCTGTATGATATATAAACATGTCCCATCCAACTAATAGGTAGGAAATGGCCCAAGCCTTATTTTGAGCACAAAAATAGGAAATACATGTATGAGTTTAGCAAAAAAAAATTTTTTTATATTTTCTTAAAAAGATTAATGATGAGGCGATCGAAAACACTAAATACAGTAGGTAATTAGTTATATGGATGGGAAGAACGTCCGTATGACCAAAATATCACTATTAAACACCCTCCAACTCGGACAGTCCGTTACCCATCTTGTTCAAATTTTGTGGCATAACTGCTATCCAAAAGCACTAAACTTTGTGCAAGTTTCATCCCGATCAGAAGACATCGCTTTTAAAAAATGACTCACATGACATGAATCTTCCATCTATTTAAAGGGTCCGCCAAATAACTTTTTTTTTTTTTGAAAATGCTATAAAGAAAACTACTGAATATTTTCTCAAATTTCTTTTTTTATTTGAAAGTACAATCCTTCCGGTTAATAATGGAAAATAATTTCATTCAAATGGCTGGCTCGGCTGGCCATGCAGTAGCCTACACGATCGGTCCAATTTTGAGGCCCATTATCGATTGTGTGTATTACACCAATGGCTTCACGAATATTGTCCTTTAAAGCGTCAATTGTCTCTGGCTTGTCGGCGTAACACTTATCATTGAGGGCACCCCACAAATAATAGTCCAACGGTGTAAAATCGCAGCTCCGAGACAGGGCACAAAACATCGAGTGTAGCTTCGGCTGTGTGTGCCATTGACTGTAACGGCCACTTCTTGCTCATTTTCGAAGAAAAATGGCCCAATTATGCCTCTGGACCAAAATCCGCACCAAACAGTGACTCGTTTTCGGTGTATCGGCTTTTCAATGTATGCGTGCGGGTTTTCTGTGACCCAAATGCGACAATTTTGCTTGTTTACATACCCGCCAAGATCAAAATGAACTTCATCTGAAAAGATGATTTTTTTTTTGGCAAAATCGGCAATAGTAATGTCGCGTTGTTCAAGCGTATACACAACCATATTCGTTCAGCGAAAGGATAAAACTAATTATCTGTCAAATCAGACATGAGCTAAGTGTTACCATTCTCGAAATAAGCACTAGTTGAAAAAAAAACGTTAGATTGCGGACCCTTTAGTATTAGTTTGTTGGTCGCTATCACCTCGAGAAAAATTCAAATACAAACATTGATCCCTGTCCATACAAACACTTGTATGTATAGTACCTATAGTGCCGTGAAATATGTGCGTTATTGTCCCTTTTGGTACATCCCATCCCGTGTTATGCTTTTATAGTACACATAGTCTACATGTTGACAATTTGACGTTTTTGCCACTCTCCTTTTGGTACCTTCTATAGAAAATGGCCAAAATAAAAAATATGAATAATTGTATTTTTCAGTTTCCCCTCACTTATGGGTCATAATTTATACATTTATCCACACCTTTTATTTAAATAGGCATTGTTTTCTTCGTGATGACTATTTGTTGCTTCAAACCACTGTGCATTGTGCTAATGCAAACTGAAGAAGCAAAAAAGCCAACTACAGCAGTAAATGTTTGCCAACTAACAAATGGCAAATACAAAAGGCGAATGATAATTTTTAAAAACAAAACAGAAAGAACAATTGTAGTCGCGTCGTCGTCGCTGGCTTTCAATGTGTCTGTTGTTTGGGTGTGTGTGATTTCGAATGAACGTCATAATAACATTAGAAGCTTGAGATAAAATACCACAACAGAGAATGAGAGTAAGAGAAGCAGCGAAATGGAGAGTTTGAGCAACTGAGTAAATGAGGCACATTCTGCCTTGATGAGAGCATTTTATTTATTGAGTAATGTCTGTTTAGGTTTTCCACTTACTTTTCAGTGAGTGAATGAGAGTAAGGAGACAAGCTTTTGAGTGCAATTGAATTGTTGAAAGCTTTTTTCGGTTTCTGCAAAAATATAACATGCTCCCCCCACATCAGAAGAAAAAAGTCTAACAAACATCACCACGAAAATGTGAAGGTAAATGACGATGATGACGACAACGACAACGCCAATGTGATACGATGTTGATGATGCTTGTTGCTGTTGTCGTTGTTGATTTTTGCACATTGGCGCACAGTGGGGGGCAATTTCGCTAGTGAAGTTGTAATAACTATGTCGTATTCTTAAACCGAATCGATATCAATACAACTTACAGCAGAGGCGCATCGTCGGACATAATTGACTAAAAAAATTACTTTATTTATTTTTCTTAAATTTTCCTTTTTGACAATACTTTTTCTTAACTATTTGTACGTTTTAAATTGCAACTGTGTAGCCCATCGAATTTAACATAACTCCAATTTCCGAATTTTCATAGAAACGCCATAACTATGTATGTTTAATCGAAATCTGCAATAGGTTTTATTTTTTTCCAAATTCCCCCACTGTACAAAGTCACATGTAAGTTGTTTGATTAAGTTAGAAACGCAGCCACAAGTTGTATTCACTGTTTTGGTATTCGGACATGTGTGTGTGTGGTGAGGAGTAAAGGAGTCTGTTGCATTAGATGCTCTTTGTTGAGTGGAGCGAGTTAGAGATGGGTTCCCCTAACATTTTCGTTAGTAGTTTCGTGTAGTGATGGGGCAGGAGAGTCGTTGCTACACTGTGTTTCTCTAAATTGTTGCAGCTCTGTACTGTTAATGCTACATCTGTTGTCTGTCGTGAGATGGTGGTAGTCGTCGTGTTCGTAGTGGTCGTACATATGTTGCTCTGCTATTGAGCCGTGTCATATGTTGTATTCGCTCTATTGCTGATTCGTATGCATACATATGTATATGGTGCTGCTGCGGCGTCCCCATCATCGCCATATCGATGTGGTTTGGTGAATGCATGGCTCGACTTGGCTTGTTGGTTGCCAGCAGGACGGAGGGACGGACGGGCGGAGCATGGACAGACGTACGTACATTCGGACGGACTGAATGTGTGACGGTATGCAATGCACTCAATAATTAAGTGTACTCGTGCAATTTTGATTACCTTTTCACATTAGTCGTTCCACGAATGTGACCGCGTACAAACAACCGCACTGAGTGCCTCCTGCTCTATTCTGTTCTGTTTGCGTTTTGGTTTTTGCTACTCTTTTTGTGTTTTAAATTTCGCTGTTGTTGTTGTCATTGTATTTATTGCGCACCCCCAACGCGAAAATACAAAAGAAAATCGCAAATCGTCTCAGAGAATCGGAGTACAACAAAAGAACGCCATAAAACGGCCGACGAAAATTCGCAAAAAAAAAACATACGTACGAACCAACAAACGAACGCAATAATTTAACGGTGTTTCTTTCATACTGTGTGTGCCCAACAAACTGTTGCGCCACTGCGCTCAAGTGTTGCCATACTTTTTGTATGTATATCGCATCATCGAATTGCAAAATTTAATTCAATTTGCAACGAAAGAAATGTAAATGTTATTTTTTTTTCTTTTTAAATTTGAAATTAAATTGAAACAGAAAATAGAAACTGTGGAACATATTGACTTTGAATACAAAATGTATTGAGTTAAAATACAAAAAAATTATTTTGGGGAAAATAAACAAAGTGACCATTAAAGAAGTTTCACTATTGTGAAATTGCACAAATATTCTTTAATACATTAATTTTAATTTTTTTTTATCAGTAAGAGCGATTTACTGCGAAATATTAGTAAAATTAAGTATATTTTTTATTACAAAAATAGATGAAAAAAACTCTAAAAGGGATTTAGGCCCTTTCAGAATATGCAATCACTTTCGATTTATCTCCCCTAGTTTTGGAGATATTTGTACAGTAGATCGATCCAACTCAAAATTTTACTCAAACCTTAAAATGCCTTTTTATCCAATCATAAAAAATGGCGTATGGAACACAATAGCATTAGCCAGCGATACGTATTTTTTTTTTTTGGAATATCTGCACAACTGTTTTTATGGAAAAATCTTTAAATTTTATGTTTTGTATTATGTGCCGCAATATCTCCTAAAATATAGTTCAATTTACAAGAGATACCTAAAATATAGTTCATTGTAGAGAAAACGGCTGTCTTTCTTGGAGTTACTGAACTTTAATCTAAAATAAAGAACAATATTTTTAATATCAATTAAACTGATTATATTGGTCACGAAAAAGTCATAACAAATATAAAAAAATCGTAGAAATTTAGTTTGTTCCATTTTTTTATGAAAAGTAGCATCCTAACGAAGAAAACAATTCCTAAAGTCTATGGATAAATATATCGATGGCTTATATCCAAAAGTGGCTTTACTAAAAACCCAATTTTTCAGAAGGGCAAAAAAACTGTTGAATTTTATTATGTCGCGATTCTTTTAATATGATACACCCAGAAAAATAATTGGTTGGAATTCGATAGTAACAAAAAAAAATAGTACTAGCAACAAAAAGTCTATTATAAACACCGTGTGACGGTTGTAAAGGGGTTTCCAATAAGAGTGATATGATTTCTTTGAAAAAAAAACACGCATATTGTTAAAGAAATTCAAAAGTTTTTTATTTAATGTGAAGTACAATCGATACAATTAAGTTCTAAATAAAACGTCATTCAAATGGCCTCCACGACATCTTCTGCAGGAACGAATTCAATAAACCCAATTTTCGAGCACTTTTTCCACTAAATCAAGTCGTATGTCATAAATGGCACGTTCACTATTGACTTGTAAAGCTTGAGGAGAATCTGGTTTATTTCGAAATACCAATGACTTCAAATAACCCCACAAGATGGTGTTAAATTACAACTTCTTGGAGGCCATTCAGTATCACAATTTCTTCAAATAATCGAATCTCCAAACTTTTCTCGCAACAATTCAATTGTTTCATTTGATGTGTGGCACGTAGCCACAATCGGTCAATAGCAAAAAAGTAGCTCTTAGAGAAAGCTAAAATATAGCCTATGAGTGTCAAGGTCGTAGGTCGACTGGAAAGTGTTTTTTTTTTGGATTTTAAAAAAGGACTTAGCGCCACTTTCAAATTTGAACAGAAAATTTATTTTTGATCTAGCTCCTTAACGGTACGTCGGATCGGGAATCGGCTTTGGATTTTAAAATTAAAAATGCACTTTTCGCACGAAAAGTTGCAATCGGAGAACTAATGAGTAATGTGAAGAAAATTGTATATTACGTATTTCCGATGTATCTTCTAACACGAATTTATCGATTTTTAAAATATAAAAGTCGTCCTTTAGAACCTATGATGTTTATTAATAAAAAGTTTATCTGATAATTACATTAATAATGTCCACAATATTGCCAATAAATGCAGAATGCTAATGTTAAATAAAAGCTAAGGTTGTGGACCTTTAAGGGTTTTAAAAATTTTAGGTAAAAATAGACCATTATTTGCTGAGCAACAGGTTAAACAATAAGTTTTGTTTAAAAAAAAACACATTTTTTCCACCAGATAATGTGAAATTTTTTTATTTCAAGTTAAACCTAACATGTTAGGCCTTAACTGCTTTAAAACATTTTATATAAAACGAATCGAGAATCTTTAAAATAGTTTATATTTCAATACAAATCTATTTTTATTTACATTTTTTACTTCACCTTCCACTGTGCTTATTCTTACAAATAATTAATATATAGTGTTTTTTTTCAAATAATCATATCGTTGTTTATATATTTGATACACCCATCAATCAATTTATATGATATAATTATTTGTGGAATATTCCTTGTGAAAATTTAAAAATTATTGAATATTATTTCAGTCTGTCCAGTTTTTCCCAGAGCCGGGGCAAATATTAAAAAAACTATACGTGCATTTTTATTTAATTTCATTATTTTAGATAAATATAATTTCAATATATATTTCTTCCAATTCTCAAAAGATAATAAACTTGGATTTAATAGTCATATAATGTGATTATCTCTATTCTCTATCCAAATTCGCGAAGTCGTTTCTTCACTCCAGAAGAATTTATTTTTAAAATATTTCATATGTCATAGAGCGTATGATTATTATAAATAGATAAATTATTATTATTCGATATGTTAGCCGAGAAATTTTGTTATAATTCCTTATATATTGTAGATACAAACACACATGATAGTTTTTTTAATTAATACCATCTTCTGAGGCTTTAATTGAACTAAATGATAGAATTAATGCAATATTTAAAAAGCTGAAGTTTCTACAAATATTTTTTTTTCCTAAATAAAATATTTATTCACGATTTTCCAATTTTTCTTTTTTACCTTAATTTCGCAAAGTCCTCTTTGGCATACAGATGAGTTTATTTTGAAAATATTTAATCTGTCCTATAGAGCGTATGATTATTATTAATAGATAGGTTAGTCGAGAAATTTCATTATAATTTCGTAAATATTGTAGATACAATCCTGATATTTATTTAGAATTAAAGCTAACAGTTGAGGCTTTGACTGCAGTAAATGATAAAATTGATGCAATATTTAAAAATCTGAGATTTTTACGATACAAAATTGCTTTGTTCAAAAAATACTTTCACGATTTACCAATGTTTTTTTTTTTACTATAATTTGCAAAATTTTTCACACAAAATGCCAATTCATATTTTAATATTAAATATAAATTTTCATGAAGTTGTGGTCCTACAATAGTCGTTAGTTACCCTCGTCTGAAATTATGTTTCTCGCTGAGATATTTGACCATATTTTTTGGCAGGAAAATAGAAAATATTAATCACTGCAGCATTCATTTGAAGCAATATACTTTGTAATAACCTTTTCATGTCTGAGAAAGAGTTTCGGAGGAGCGTAGCGTAAATATTTTTCTTAAGCAGCTCGAATCTCTAACTAGTTGCGATGGATCTAGACAATAAAAAGATAACTCATGTTGTAAAAGATATTTTTTCTATTCCTCCGCCCTATATAACTTGGAAGACTCAAATTTAAAACTTAATCTCGCCAAAAGATCTTCTATAAGTTTGCCAATATTTGGGCCCCGTACCTTTGCAATGTGTATTCTAAAATGTTTAAATTTAAAAATAAAGCTCGCCTACGTTTTTCCAAGTTACATACCAATCGTTTGACATTAAGAATGGTAGCTGTATGTCCCTTTCTCGAAATTTCACCATTGTTCACCCACTTAAATATTAAAAAATAAACGGATAAAGTTTTAGGAAATCATGGAGTTTTCAGAAATTATCCTAATAAAATTTTTGGAAAATAATAATCGATAGCAGAATCTTGTTATTCAAATGCATGAGTATGCAATTAAGTCCGAGTACACTTAACGTATGAGTAATATTAATTATACATAATGTAATACTTATACGACCAGGGCACCTCATATAGATTTTTATAAATTTAGACTAGACCAGACTAATTTACACTCTATTTATTATGATGTTAATCTAATAAATTTATTTTCTTTATAGAATTAGTTAAAAAAAAATTTTTAAATTTATGTGGAATTCCTTTATGTTGGAAATCGAATAACCTGTACTGTTTTGTGAATAACTCTTGATTTGGTGGACGGATAAACACCAAATTTTGACTGAATATTATTTGAAATACTTGGAAATTAACAATACAATCTGCCTAAAAACATGCTATGTCGACTTAGCATGTTTTAGAATGAAGGTATCGATATTATAGAACATATACTCTTACAAATGAACAGCATAAAATTCAATATTATTCTCTTTAAAGTCCATTCGGTTATATCAGATATACCCCATAAAAAATCACTTATGTTGTATATTTGCCTGAAACTTACTAAAGGGCAAGCCATTTAAAATTTTAAATTTGAATTTGGTATAAAGAAAAGTAATGATAATTGTTTCAAATTTCTCGTTTTCTTCAAAAAGGTTGAAGTTTGTCATCTAATAATGAACACAATATCATTCATATGACCACCACGACTGGCTCGGCAGTACCTCATCCGATCAACCCATTCTGTCAGTACATTTTCGATTGTTTCTGGTCGAATCTCTTCAAGGGCAACTTCGATTTCATATTTTAACGCTTCAATTGTCTCTGGATGCTTTGCGTAACACTTATCTTAATGGCTCCCCACAGAAAATAATCCAAAGGGCTCAAATCACAAGTCAAAGTAATCGGTAGTTCATCTTTAAAATATTAAATAGCTTGCCCTTTATTTTTGGGAAAATTAACTTGTCTATAAATCTCAAAAAAATAGTCATTTATTAAAGTTTTCTTAAGAAATTCTGAAATAAAAAATAATTAGAAACGATATATTCGAACAGTTTTAATCGTTATTAAAACATAACAGGTTTCATAGCTCTATCAAATATTTTATTTCCATATGGTTTTCAAACATATTTTATTTAATATTTTTTCTCCGTGTACATTTACGCAAAAGTAAACTAAAGAAAGACACCGTATAACCTACAATTACCGGCGATTTGCGTCTAATTAAAATTTGTGAAAAAGTCTAATTTACGCAAAAAAACACAAAAAATAAAAGAACTGTTGCCAAAAATTAAATAGAGAAAATAAAAATAAAATTAAATTAAATCGAACACACGCAAGATAAAACCTATTGAAATCAACAACTTTCGTTGGCCAGGTGGTGATCTGATTTTTAAAGTCAATTTAAAAATATATAAAAAAAAACAAAAAAGTTTATATAAAAACAAAGAACGCCGTCAAGTTAATGAAAATAGAAATTGCCTCATATTAAATGCTCTCCCTGACTGCATTGTAATCAATATAACCCAGTGAAATTTGCGGTGCAAAAAATCTGAACACACGAATTATTCTACAAACAGTTTTTTTCCTTTCAATTGTTTCAACTTATTGCGATAGAATAAAACGTTCATATGAACTCTGGAAAACGTTTCGTATCTAGTAATGACAAGGTAAGTGAAAGACAAAATGAAGAAAATTAATTAGTATAAAATACATAGTAATATATTAAAATGTTTAAATAATCATTAGAGAACATTATCAATTGTCATAAAACAATAAAGTATTTTTCATTATGTCTTCGAACTTGAAGAATAATTTACTGTTTCAGTGTAGTAAAACCTTCCGGAATATCTATAGATTCATTTATGAAATTGTATACAAATTTAATATTGAACCAGTAAGGAAAGGCTAAAGTCGGGCGGGGCCGACTATATAATACCCTACACCACTCTCGTAATATTGAATAACTCTGATATATAAATTTTGTAATTCATGTATAAATTGTTTACATAAATTTACTTTTGGGACATTTTATACTTAAATAATACCCTGTAGCACAGTGTGGTGTAGGGTATAAAAACGATTGGATCTAAAGAGCCAAATGGGATGAAACATATATATGGGAGCTATAGCTAAATCTTTACCGATTTTCTTCAAATTCGGCAATGTTGGTTCATGGATCAAGAAACTCTATTATTCTAAATTTCAAAACGATTGGATGTAAAATATAGCTTCTATAGAACTAAAGGGCCAACTCGGACGAAACATATATATGGGAGCTATAGCTAAATATCAACCGATTTTCTTCAAATTCGGTAGTGTTGGTTCATGGATCAAGAAACTCTACCATTCTAAATTTCAAAATGATTGGATGTAAAATACAGCTTCTACAGGACTAAAGAGCAAAATCGGACGAAACATATATATGGGAGCTATAGCTAAATCTTAACCGATTTTCTTCAAATTCGGCAATGTTGGTTCATGGATCAATAAACTCAACCGTTCTAAATTTCAAAACGATTGGATGTAAAATACAGCTTTTATAGGACTAAAGGGCCAAATCGGACGAAAGATATATATGGGAGCTATATCTAAAACTGAACCGATTTTAACCAAATTCAATAGCGATCTTAACAGCTGCGAAATACTTTAAACTGCAAAATTTCAGAACGATCGGAGTGAAATTGCGACCTGTAGTCGACGAACAACTTTACATGGACAGACGGACGGACGAACGGACGGACAGACATGCTTAAATCGACTCAGCTAGTGATTCTGAGTCGATCGGTATACTCTAGCTGTGTTATTTTCAGGTGTTACAAACATCTGCCGTGAAACAAACTTATAATACAAACTTATAATAATAGGGAATAATTATCAATTACTATTTGCTAACATTATATCCAAATTTGTTTATATTTTGTATTTTAGGCAACTATGTATTTCAATGACTATAGACTGAAAAAGAATGAGCAATTCTTTTAAATGTTCTGGCATCTCCCACACTTAGCACAGTGGAATGGCTGCATACATTTTTGTGCAAAAACTATAAGAAGTGTTCCTAGACTATTAAAAATTGGCACTGAGCATTATATTGAAAAAAAAAAATAAGAAAAATTATGGAATTTCATCGAAATCGACAACGCCAACACTATCCAAATAAATTTTTACGTATAATTAAAATTTGAAGCCTTTTGCTGGGATAGGAAAACAATTATGGGAAAAGATTGATTTGGATTTTATGGGATGTGGGCGGAGTACATGGCCGAGTTTGTTTTAACAAAATAGGCCACCTCCATCGCCCACATCTTCTTTTCGCATAAAATGTTTCCTGTCCTAGCAAAAGTCTTCAAATTTGGTACATACATGTTCTAGAATAAACAAAAGATGTGTGCCAAGTTTTATCAAAATCGGCCACGTCTATCGCCCGCATTCCGTACAATCTATATCGATATTTTCGCATACTTTCTTTTCCTATACAAGATGATGCATGCCCAGTTTAACCAAAATCGGCCACTCCCACCCACATGAGACCTTTACAAAATATAGATAATCATTTTTTCAATATTCAATAATACCTGGCCTAAAAGTATGCAATAGTTCCGAAACTTCCGAGAGTTATTTTTGTTTTCAATTGAAAGATGACACTCCCTTCCACCTATTATTTTATTTAAAAACAGCTTAAGTGGAGCTACATCATTTTTTTTCCATTGAAAATAAAAAAATAAATTACTTCTTAGCCCCAATTTCACAATCACAGTTAGAAAATAAATATTTCATACAATTTCGCAGCTATAACTGTAGGTTAGCTCTAACTGTAGGATAACCGAAGATCGTGGAATTGGCCGTTAGAGTCCTATAAATTTGGACATATCGCTCACTCACTTCAAGAGTGTCTTAACTCAAAATTTAAAATTTTTGTGGTTGTCTTACGGAAATGTGAATTTTGTAAATATCCATAAATTAATCTCAACGAAATTTAGTTTATAACTAATCAATCATATTTCGGATTATTCCACGTTTTTTAAACTTGCTATTTCATCTTATTTACCTTTTTATACAGACTTAACTTTATACATCTCGACAATTTTCAATTTTGAGTCAGGACAGTCTTGAAATGAGTTAGCGATACATTCTTATCCAATGATATCCAACTAAATTTTATTTTAAATTTTATGAAAAATGCTATATTTTTAAAATATACCAAGGTCGAATGGTATCTTCAAGAAAATTATGCATATATGGGCCACTCAATTGCATGAAAATATTACACAGTACAGCATTTTTCAGCTCATTGATTTGGAATTCAATTTTGAGAATTGGACGTGAAAGTAGCTCCAAAAATAAGAACTTTTGCATCATTCGTTTAGTCATGTTGGCTCAATTAATAATTTAATGACCATACGATTTTTTTGTGCTCAAGGTGTTTTTTTTTTTTAGCACTTTTTCTATATTATTTGCTCGGTATACTGTACGAAATATCTCGCTTTTGTCTGAATCAAAGATACTGAATAGGAGAAAAATAATTCGGAACAGACATACCAAAAAAAAAATGCATTAAGTGCCTTAAAAATTGCAATAATTTTCTGTTATGTTTTATACGTATTCGTATTTTTCAATATTTTACTGACATATATTTTATGGCTGTGGGCATTTTTGCGTTTTTAAGGCACTGGATGCACTTTTTTCGTGTAGGTTTTTTCCGCATTTTCTTTTCCTATTCAATATTTACAACTTTTCATCAGACACAAATGAGATATTCCGTACGGTATACCGAGAAAAAAATATAGAATTAGTGCAAAAAATCCAACATGAGCAAAAAAAATTTGTATGGTCATTAAATTATTAATTGAGCCAACTTGACTAAACGAATGACGCAGAAGTCTTTTTTTTGGGGCTACTTTAACGTCCAATTCTCAGAATTGAGTCCCAAAATCATATGTTGTACTGTGTAATTATCTACAAAATTACATCATTCGATTTTGATCCCGACTGCAATTTCCTTATTATCCCCTCACCTCAAAAGGAAGGAGTGACCTAAGACCCTAAGTATGTTCGACCCCTTTTGGGTCGTTTTAAGTCGAATGAGCAATGTCCGTCCGTCTGTCTGTCTATCTGTTGGTTTGCCTGCTGGCTGGTGCGCACTATAACTCTCGAAAGGAGTAACCGATTGACTTCAAATTTGGTATGTGGTAATATTTTCTTTTATCTCCGGCTAAGTTCGAAGATGGGCCATATTGGTCCACTCCTTCTAGTACCTCCCCCACAATGGGTTAACATTTAGTGAAAAATTGATTATTTAATAACGTCTGTACTACTTATTTGAATCCTCTGAAATTCTACACATAGTATTAGTTTATTAATCTTACCTCGAGAAAAATGCACGAAGTTGCCTTACCCCTTTTGGTACCTCCCACACAAATGGACAATTGTGAACCAAAAGTTAAAAGCTTATAATTTTATTACCAGTGCATACAAAGACTTGAAATCTTGTACAGTGTAATGGTTTAATAGTACCTAAAATACGGTGACAAATTGGCATTATTGCCACTCTCCTTTTGGTACCTCCCACACAAATGTACCATTTTGTACAAAAAGTTACCAGCTTATAACTTCAATACCTGCGCATACAAATACTTGAAATTTTGTACAGTGTAAGGCTTTTCTAGTATCTAGTGTCCAGAGAAATATGGGCGTTATTGGCAAGCCCCTTTTGGTACCTCCCACACAAATGGACCATTTTGTACCAAAAGTTAACAGCTTTTAACTTTAATACCAGTGTATATAAATATTTGAAATTTTGTACAGTGCAATGCTTTTATAGTACCAAGAGTCCAGATAAAAATGGGCGTTATTGGCACGCCCCTTTTGGTACCTCCCACACAAATAGACCATTTTACACCAAAAGTAAACAGCTTTTAACTTTAATACCAGTACATACTTTAAAGTGATTAAATGCAATTTAAATTGATAATAATTTAATTAAAACAAAAAATAAATCAATCTACTAAAATTTTTTGGGACTCAAGGTGAGGGGATTCATAAGTCGGTTTACCCGACTGAACTTTCTTGCTTCATTTCAGCTGTACCACTCTGTCCGTCTACCTCGAGCTTTGGCGATTGGCAAATAACGTAATATTACTTATTCGCAACGAGGGTTTGTACACCTTTTTTATTGGTACAGTGAAAAATGGGCGTTATTGACACGTCCCTTTTGGTACCACCCCTTATGTTACACCCACACAAATGGATTATTTGGCACCTAAAGCTAACAGCTTATAACTTCAATACCAGTGCATACTTTAAAGCTATTAAATGCAATTTAAACTGATAATAATTAAATTAAAACAAAAAATAAAAATTTTTAAAATATTTTTAAGTCGGTTTACCCGACTAAACTTTCTTGCTTGTTCAATAGACTATGGGTACTATAAAATCATTAAACTGTACACAATTTTAGGTGTTTGTATGCACAAGAACCGAAATTATCGTGTGTACCAACCAGATAGACCGGCGGACATCGCTTAAATGACTTAGAATGCCCTGAAACTGATTTCCTCCAAATATATTACTTCGGGTTTTGGGTAACTCATTAGCCAAGTAAGTTTTGGAACGAAGGTATCGATATGTACATATGTATGTGAGCTTTACAACCCGATGACGACGAAGTAGACAAATTTTGAAAGTTCGAGTCCTTGTGGCGTATGAGTATTGATCGATGACTTAATATTACTTATACGCAACGACGGTCTATACATAAAAATTCGATTGAAATTATTTCAGAGGCCATAGTGTTTTTCAGAAGAAGTCTATTTTAATAGTCTTACAAATAAAGATTTCTAAAAATAGTCAAAATTTTCTCATAAATGTACGCATTTAATTCCCATTTAAACATGAGAATGCACGCGTGCAGTATGACAAGTGATTGCAGGAAAAATACATGTTATTACTTTTTAATTGTTCGATGAACACGTATTCAGACATAATGATATAAGTACGGACAGTTACAATAAACTGGGTCCACCACCATCTATTTAAGTAATGAAATTAGCTTAACAAAATGTTTTGTTTTTATAAAATCCATGTGATTAATACCAGTGATATGCGTAGACGTTTTTAAACAGTGATTGATTTTGTGAAGTATTATCAGTTAAAAACAGTGATTGATTTTGTGAAGTATTATCAATTAAAAATATGATTACATATTGTATTTAATTCAATTAATTTTTAATCGAAGTTAGCCGAAATGGATGTGGTTCGTCGCCCATTTTTATTAAGAAGCTAATGCTATGTATGGAACTGTGAAAAAATCTGATTAGTAATATTTAGTAATAATTTTGACCCTTTGTGGGGAAGGTACAAAAAGGGTTGACCAATATGGCTCATGTTTGAACTTAGCCTGAAAGTGAAAAATATTATCACATCCCTAAATGAATCTCGCATCTCCCATGACCCGCCCTAACGTATGTATGCATGTTGCATATTTCGTTATGGCTTCTGAGACTTTACTGCTAACGTCGTAGTCATCGCCGTTGTCGTGTTCGTCGTATCTTCTCCACTGCTGAGACTTCAATAAATATCCTTTTTTAGTTCGTCATTCATTTGTTATTTTTATTTGCATTCGATTCATTCATAGACTTTCGCTGGTCGTTGTTATTTTTATTGTTGCTATTGTTCATGTTGTTGCTGCTGCTGCTACTGTTGCTGCCATTGTGAACATATTGGTTCTTAGGAATCGTGACAAATGCGTTTCTGGTTGTGTGACAAAAGGCGTACAAATATTGTTACAAATCAGAGGAAAAAAGGAGGACGCCGAACACAATAACATGGACATGCTCTGTGCTTAGAATGTTGAGTGTTTAGAGCTCATACATGTCTCGCACGAATGTGTGTGTGTGTGTGTGAACAAACACCAACATACATACACACATTTGTCATACACATTCATTCGCATGTATATTTATACGTATTTATGTGTGCATCAAACTGTGGAAATATACAATTTTCGCCATGGCACAGTGGGAGAACTTTGAAAACCAAATGGGACATACATCTGACGTTGCTTAGGCTCTGTAAACAGATTGGTATACAATTAGAAGAGATTTCGGATTTTTGAAACCATATAGCGCTTAAAAATGTTTTCCCATTGAAATTACATTCGAAATTTTAATGAAAATTGCAATATTATTAAAAATACTTTATTGTACAAAAATATTGATTTTTTTTTTGGAAAATTCCTTCGAATATTCATTTTTTTAGAAAATGCTTCAAACTTGTATTTTTCTAAAAAATATTTAAATCAATTTTTTTGGTTTTTTCTAGTTTCGTTAAAATTGCTTTCTTGTTGAAAATTTCGTCGAAATTGCATTTTCTGCAAAATTTTGTTTAAATTCCATTTTTCTGCAATTTTTTTTTTTAAATTGCAATTTTATAGAAATATCATTGGACTGTATTTCTCTAATTCGTTTTTTTTGTTAAAATTGTTTTTTTCTGCAAAATTTGTGAAAGTAAATTGAAACTGTATTTCTCTAAAAAATAACATTGAAATTGCATTTTTTCTTCAAAATTTCGTTGAAATTACATTAGAAAATTGTATTACATTTGCAATTTTATAGCAAATTAATTATTCTACAAAAATTCTTTGAATTTGTTGTTAGAAAATTCCTTCAAATTGTAGTTTTTCTAGAAAATTTTTTAAATTTGTCTTTTTCTAAATATATATTTAAATATATATATAAAAATATTTAAATATAAGTTTTCTACAACATTTCGTTGAAATTGCTTTTTGTGAGAACTTCGTTGGAATTTAATTTTTCTGCAAAATTTTGTTGAAATTGCATTTATCTACAATCTATTTTTGGAAATTTTGGAAAAATCATCGAATTGCATTTATCTATTTTTTTTTTAATTTAATTTCTCTTCAAAATTATTGAAAGGAAGTTATTTCTCTAAAAAAAATAACATTGAAATTGCATTTCTCTACAAAATTTCGTTGAAATTACATTACAAAACTTTATGAAATTTCCAATTTTATAGAAAATTACATTATTCTACAAAAATTCTTTTTAAGAAAATTCCTTTAAATTTGCATTTATCTAGAAAATTCCTAAAATTTGCCTTTTCTAAAAAAAATTTAAATCTAGAAAAATTAATGATTTTTTTCTTAGAAAATACCTTCAAATGTGAATTTTTCTAGAAAATTCTTCAATTTTGTATTTTTCCAAGAAAATATTACAATCTAATTATTCTAAAAAAAAACCGGGAGAGTATCCTAGTTAGAATCAAAAAAAATTCTGCAAAAATTTGTTGAAATGTTACCCTTTTACAATTTTTTTTTCTAATTTGTTTTTTCTTAAAAATGTCATTGAATTTCATTCTGTATTTTTTTTAAATTGCATTTCTCTGCAAAATTTTTGAAAGAAAATTTTTTCAACAAAATTTTGTTAAAATTTAATTTTTTTGAAAATGTTTTACAAATTAAAGTTTCTATTTAGTAAAATATAAATTTTATAGAAAACTACATTATTCTAGAATTTTTTTGAATATTTTTGTTAGAAAATTCCTTCAAAATTGGAATTTTTCTAGAAAATTCCTCAAATGTGCTTTTTTAAGAAATATTTGAATCTAATTTTCCTACAAAATTTCGAATTTTTTTGTTGTAAATCCATTTTTCGTTTTTTTTGAAATTGATTTTTTTTAGAAAAATCAGTGAAAATTTCATTATTCGAAAAAATTTTTGGATTTTTGTTTGGTAAAGAATTCCTTCAAAATGTGCATTTTTCTCGAAAATTACTTCAAAAATTTATTTTTCTTAAAAAATTTTGAAATATAATTTTTCTACAAAATTTCGTTGAAATTCTTTTTTTCTGCAAGTTTTTTGAAATTAAATTTTTCGGCAAATTTTTTTGAAATTCCAATTTTCTAAAAAAAATCATTATATTGCATTCCTCTACTTTTTTTTAAATTGCTTTTCTCGGCAAAATTTGTGAAATGAAATTGAAATTGCATTTCTCTAAAAAATAACATTGCATTTCTTCTATAAAATGTCATTGAAATTGCATTAGAAAATTTTATTAACATTACAATTTTATAGCAAAAGACATATAAATATTGTTGACTTTTTTCTTAGAAAATTCCTTCAAATTTTAATTTTTCTAGACCATTTTTCAAATTTGCATTTTTCTAAAAAATATATTTAAATCTAATTTATTTATAAAATTTCGTTGAAATTGCTTTTTTCTGTTGAGAATTTCGTCAAAATTTCACTTCTCTGCAAAATGTTGTTGAAATTTTTTTTGAACTTCCTTTTTTGTAGAAAAGTTATTGAATTTCATTTCTCTATTTTTTTTTTGTTAAAAATGCATTTATCTGCATAATTTTTGATAGGAAATTGAAATTGTATTTCTCTAATATAATAACATTGAAATTGCATTTTTTCTACAAAATTTCATTGAAAATACTTTAGAAAATTTAATGAGAATTGCAATTTTATAGAAAATTACATTATTCTACAAAAATTCTTGAAAATTTTTTGTTAGACAATTTCTTTCAAATTAAATTTTTCTAGAAAATTCTTTTATTTATTTTAAATATCGAAATCTATTTTTTTTACAAAATTTAGTGAAAATTGTTTTTTTGTGGAAAAATACATCGAAATTCCATTTTTCTGCAAAATTTTATTGAAATTCCATTTTTCTGCAAAATAATTTTTTAATTGCCTTTTTTTTAAGAAAATTCCAATGACTTTTAATAGCATTTCTTATAAAAATAACATTGAAATTGCATTTTTTCTACAAAATTTCGTTGAAATTACATTAGAAAATTGTATGATATTTGCAATTTTACAGTAAATTTCTTAAGCATTTCTTAAATTTTTTAAAAAAAAAAATTCATTTCTCTGAAAACTTCTTGAAAGGAATTTTTTTCTAGAAAATATTGCTAAAATTTCATTTATCTTGAAAATGGAATTTTACTTGAAAATTTCGTTCAAATTAAATTTGTCTATAAAATTGCATCGATATTGGATGTTTCTAAAAACTTTCAACGAAATTGCATTATATTAGAAAATTTCTGGTATACAACACTCTTTCACCCGTCAGCGGTCTCTTATTCGTAGTATCTGCAAAATTATTCGCAATAAAATTAGTTTTTTAAAAAAAATTTTGCTAAAAAAAATAATTTTTGTCTTTTTTTATTTATAAATTTTGACAAAAAGTTGTATGTATAAAAAATCGATTTCTTTTTATTTATTTATAAAAATTAAATTTTGCTGAAATTTCTATACAAATTCAATTGCCTCCTAAAAAGATTGTAGAAAACTTTTAAAAATATTTATAAACTAAGTCTTAAAATAATCCCTTATGTTGTCCAAAAATTGCTTAAAAGCCAAAGACTCGTTTGATTCATTACTTTTTTGTAAGGCCTTAAGTCATTTTTAAACATTTGTAAAAGTCTAAATTCCGATAGAAATTGCCAAATAAAATATTGTAAATATAACCTTCAGAAAATGTAGTAATAAATTTATAAAATGTATTCACGGCTCCGCTGAAAGTTCGCTACGGCCACTGGGGAGCAACGGCTCCCTGGCATGTTCTAGTACCTACCCACAAAGGGTTAACATTTCTATTAACTAAAAATGGTTAAAATTTTCTTGCTCGTTCATTTACAAAAAATTAACAGTAAAACATTCAGTTTAAATTCCCCCTTTTTTTAAAACTCCCCCACTGTGTATCATCGTCGTCAAAATCATCTCATCCTTCTCCTGGCCCCAACGCCGTTATCGTCATCGTAGTCGCCGTCATTTTGAGGTGTAGATGTCGAAACGTGATTTATTTCATAACAAACATGTGTCCGTCTGTCCGTCCATCTGTCATTTGTATGTGGCAACACTTCAATATGAATACCGACACACACCCGCACATTCTCCTGCATACAGTTTTGGTTGGGACTTTAGGCGAGTGGTGAGTGCACGCACACACACTTCGAAGTATTGTTAAGTGTTGTGCGAATATGCCATTCAAATGCAAACATACACACACACACCCACCCATACTCGTATACACAAACTCACCGGGAGAGATACACACATGAGAGCGTGCGTAAGTCGATATTTCAATAATTGCTAACATTCCAATGATTTGCCTCATTCTTCTTCTCGATAAGAATGATGGGTGAATAGGTGGGTGTATGTGTGTATGTACGAGTATGCTTGCAAGGAATGAATGTTGTACAAATAAAACCGGAGAAATGTCAGTTAATGCTGAGAAATCTAATGAAAACAGTGATGATGATGATGATACCGATGGTGATGCATGTATACAGGTGATCAAATTAATTAATAAATGTCAATGACTTAAATTGATTTCACTTGAACTCAGAGATTCAAAAGAATTTTTTGTTTCCAAACATGAAAAAATGGCTCGGCAGAAAAAGATTTGCCAGCAATGAAGAGCTGCAGCTTGCGGCTGATGCCTATTTTCAAAAGCTTAACAGTTCTTACTATAAACAGGGTATAGAAACTATTGAAAATCGCTGGAAAAAATGTACTGAGCTAAAAGGAGAATACGTTGAGAAATGAAGAACAATTTTCCCAAATTTGTTGTGTTTTCTTTGTTAGGTCGGCTAATTTTGACAACGCCCTCGTAGCTATATCCTGATTTTGCATCAAAGTGCCAAATACAATTTTTTGGACAGATCATTAAAACATCATAATATTTCTTCTTACTCTATTCTAATAAACGAGTGTAGGGTATTACTTAAAAATTTGCACCATGATTATACCCTACACCACACTGTGGTACAGGGTATTATGACTTTGTGCATTTGTTTGTAACACCCAAAAGGAGAAGAGATAGACCCATTGTTTATTATACCGATCGACTTGTAATCACTTTCTGAGTCGATTTAGCTATGTCCGTCTGTCTGTCTGTCTGTCCGTCTGTCTGTAGACGTATTCTTGTAATCAAAGTACAGGTCGCAATTATGGTCCGATCTCAACGAAACTTTGCACATATCTTTTTTTAGGCCCAAGGACGATCTCTATTGAATTTGGTTAAAATCGGTTCAGATTTACATATAGCTCCCATATATATGTTGCACCCGATTTGACATGTAAGCGCTGTAGAAACTGTATTTTATATCCAATCAGTACGAAATTCGGCAGAAAGAGGTTTCTTATTACAAGAAGGAATACTGCCAAATTCGGAGAAAATCGGTTCAGATTTAGATATAGCCCCCATATATATGTTACCCCCGATTTGACATTCAATAGCTGTAGAAACAGTATTTTATATCCGATCACAGCGAAATTCGGCAGAAAGAGGTTTCTTATTACACGAAGGAATACTGCCAAATTTGGAGAAAATCGGTTCAGATTTAGATATAGCCCCCATATATATGTTAGCACCGATTTGACATTCAAGCGCTGTAGAGACTGTATTGAGACAAAGCGCTATAGAAGTTGTACTTTACTTCCGATCATTACAAAATTCTCCAGAAAGATGTTTCTCAATTTAGGAACGAATATTGCTTAATTTAGCGATTATCGGTTCAGAATTAGATATATCCGCATATATATGTTCTTACCCATTTAGCAATTATTCCAAATTATTATCGCAATAACCCTTATCGCATTGTTAGGGAGGTGTAGGGTATTATATAGTCGGCCCCGCCCGACTTTCTGCCTTTCCTTACAGGTTTTTCAAATGTTAATAAACGATTTTTATTACCCAGTTTATTAATTTTTTATTTCTTTGCCAGATACAACCATATCTGTATCAGCTCAAAAGCTATCATCTTCTCTGAACCACCCACCCCTTCATCCATTTGATATTTTTCTTTAGATTAGACGTACAATGTAGTTGCCGTAGTTGTTCTACCTGACCTTGGGCAACGTCATTAAATTCTTCTTTGCATACATTCACATTAGATATCAGAAAAAACCAACAACAACAAGCCGGCCGAGCAATTTCATTACATCGCCAATAAAATCTGATATCACAAAAACAGGTGCAGTAATAAATCCAAACCCCATAAAATGTTGTTATTGCCATTCTTGGAGAAAGTGAGCTAGAATTACGACCGAATGTCATGACGAAATTGACAAGTTAAAGTGCGTCAACATATCGTTCATTGTTATTGATGTTGTTGTCCAAGGAATCGAACCGATAAGATTTTACATAACCTTGATATCATTGAAATTTCCAACGCTAAAGATATAAATCAATTGTTATTTCTTTACCTCTTCCTCTACTCACCCTCAACTGGACATTTGCGAAGCAATGCAATCAGAAAGATATTCTTACAGTTGTATAATCACCTGAGTGAGCAGAGACGTAGCTCAAGTGGTAGAGGTGGTGATTAAAAGGGGAGGCTGAAGGGAAGACCCCTAGTGTAACCGAAAGGAGTTAATGTTCGCAGATCAAACTGTTGAATGTAGAAAATGTTTACAAGAGCTATGGGCAATTTTACGATTGCCGCCCATCTAGACATACGAGGTCGAATCAAAAAATAAAAACGCGACTTTTCAAATTTCGACGGTTACAAATTTCGAAAAATTTTTCTAGGAATAAAAAATTTCGAATAAATGTTCGATAAATAAAATTTTTTATAAATAAAGTTTTCTATAAATAAAAAATTGCAATGAAATTTTCTGTAAAAAAAAATTTCGAAGAAATTTTTATATAATTACAAAATTTCTAAGAAAGTTTCTATACATACAAACAAAACTTCGAAGAAATTTTCTTTGAATAAAAAATTTCAAAACATTTCTAAGAAATTTTCTATAAATAATATGTTTCTAAGAAATTTTCTATAAATAAAAACTTTCTACGAAATTTTCTATAAATAAGTAAAAAAATTCAAAGAAATTTTCTTTAAGTAAAAAATTTCAAAGAAATTTTCTTTAAATAAAAATTTTTAAAATAAAAAAATTTCAAAGAAATTTTCTATAAAAAAAAATTTAAAAGAAATTTTCTATAAATAAAAAATTTCAAAAAAATTTTCTATAAATAAAAAATTTCAAAGAAATTTTCTATAATTAAAATATTTCTAAGAAATTTTCAATAGATAAAACATTTCTAAGAAATTTTCTATAAATAAAAAATTTCTAAGAAATTTTCTATAAATAAGAATTTTCTTTAAGTAAAAAATTTCAAAGAAATTTTCTTTAAATACAAATTTTTAAAGAAATTTTTATAAATAAAAAATTTCAAAGAAATTTTCTATAAATAAAAAATTTCAAAGAAATTTTCTATAAATAAAAAATTTCAAAATAATTTTCTATAAATAAAAATATCAAAATAATTTTCTATAACTAAAAAATTTCAAAATAATTTTCTATAACTAACAAATTTCAAAGAAATTTTCTATAAAAAGAAAATTTAAGGAAATTTTCTATAACTAAAAAATTTCAAAGAAATTTTGTATAAATAAAAAAATTTAAAGAAATTTTCTATGAATAAAAAATTTCAAAGAAATTTTCTATAAGAAAAAAAATCAAGGAAAATTTCTATAAACAAAAAATTTCAGACATTTTATATAAATTAAAAATTTTCGCCTTTGGCCGATAGCCTGAGATGCTAGTGCCTTTTACATTAAGTTTATTATAATTTTAATTGTAATAAATAAATACAAATAAATAAATAAATAAAAAAAAATTTTCGAAGAAATTTTCTATAAACACAAAATTTTGAAGAAAAATAAATAATTTTCTATAAATAAAAAATTTCAAAATAATTTTCTATAAATAAAAATTTCCTAGAAATTTTTTATAAAAAGAAAATTTAAGGAAATTTTCTATAACTAAAAAATTTCAAAGAAATTTTGTATAAATAAAAAAATTTCAAACAAATTTATATGAAAAAAATTTTAAGAAATTTTCTATGAATAAAAAATTTCAAAAAAAATTTCTATAATAAAAAAAAATTCAAGGAAATTTTCTATAAACAAAAAATTTCATACATTTTTTCTATAAATTAAAAATTTTCGAAGAAATATTCTATAAATCAAAATTTTTCTACAAATAAAAAATATTTTATAAATAATAAATCTCTAAAAAAAAAATTCTATAAATAAAAATTTCTAAGAAATTTTCTATAAATAAAAAAAGGCCGAGTAATATACCCAAATGATGAACATTTCTTAAATATAGGAAATTTCTTAGAATTTTTTTTATTATTATTTTAAAAGAAAATTTTTTTATTATTATTAAAATTTCTATAAATAAAATTTTTTAAGATATTTTCTAAAAATATTCTAAGAAATTTTATATAATAAAAAAATTCTAAAAAATGTTATAAAAATAAAAAATTTTCGACAAAATAAAAAATTTCTAAGAAATTTTTTGTTTATATATTTTTCATAAATAAAAATTTTTAAAAAAATTTTCTATAAATCAAAAATTTCGATAGATAAAAAAGTTCTAAAAAAAAAAAACAAAAAATTTGTTGAAAAATTTATATTTATAGAAAAATTCTTTGACATTTTTTATATTTAGAAAATTTAGAAATTTAGAAAATTTTTATATTTAGAAAATATTTAGGAAATTTCTTAGAATTTTTTTTATTTATAGGAAATTTCTTAAAAATTTTTTATTTATAGAAAATTTCTTAGAAATTTTTATTTATAGTAAATTTCGTAAACAAATTTTATTTATAGGAAATTTCTTTGAAATTTTTTACTTATAGAAAATTTCTTTTACATTTTCTATTTATAGAAACTTTCTTAGGCATTTTTTATTTATAGAAAAGTTCCTAGAAACTTGTTATTTATAGAAAAGTTCTTAGTAATTTGTTATTTATAGAAGAATTACTAGAAACTTGTTATTTATAGAAAATTTCTTAGAAATTTCCATATTTATAGAAATTTTTTAAAAATTTTTTTATTTATAGAAAATTTCTTATACATTTTTTATTTATAGAAAATTTCTCAGAAATTTCCTATTTATAGAAATTTCTTAAAAATTTGTTATTTATTGAACATTTCTTAAAAATTTTTTATTTATAGAAAAATTTTTATTTATATAAATTTTCTTAGAATTTTTTGTTATATAATATTTTTTAGAAATTGTTTATTTATGTAAAATTTCATAGAACATTTTTATTATATATCTTGGAAATTTTTTACTTATAGAAAATTTCTTAGAAATTTTTTTATTTATAATAAATTTCTTAGAATTTTTTTATTTATAGAAAATTTCTTAAAAATTTTTTTATTTATAGAAAATTTCCTAGAAATTTTTTATTTATTGAAAATTTCTTAAAAATGTTCTTATTTATAGAATTTTTCTAAAAATAAAAAAAATTTCTATTAAATAAAAATGAATAAAAGCTTTGTATTAAAATAATAAATTTAAAAATTCTAAGAGATTTCCTATAAATAAGAAATTTTCATCATTTCTGTATATTATTCGGCCTTTTTAATTAACAATTAGAATAAATGATTTTTCAAGTACGACCGCTACAAATAAAAAGAAATTCGATGAAATTTTCTATTAATATAAAAATAAATACAAAATGTCGGACATTTTCTATTAAAATAAAAATAAAAAATTTCTAAGAATTTTCTATAAATAAAAAATTTCTAAGAATTTTCTATAAATAAAAAATTTCTAAGAATTTTCTATAAATAAAAAATTTCTAAGAATTTTCTATAAATAAAAAATTTCTGAGAAATTTTCAATAAATAAAAAATTTCTGAGAAATTCTAAGAAATTTTATAGATATATAAAAAATTTCTAAGATATTTTCTATAAATAAATTTCTAAGAAATTTTCCATAAATCAAAAATTTTTAATTTCTATGAAATTTTCTACTAAGAAAAATTTTCAAAGAAATTTTCTATATGTAAATAAAAATTACTAAGATATTTTCTAAAAATAAAAAAAATCCAAGAAATTTTCTATAAATAAAAAATTTCTAGAAAATTATTAATATATTAAAAGAACAATTTAATGTGAAATTTATATATACATAATAATAAAAATAAAAAAAGTCACCTTAAGTACTTGTTAAACACATCTCGCATATCCGTTTTATATTGTTTTGTTTTTTAAGTCATTGATTTTTCCCCCACACATGTTTACCATTTTCCGTTTATAACGGCTCGAATATCACGCATTTTATTCGATCAAAGTTCTTTCACTTCCTGAGACGAAGACTACAATGCAATGCAAATTTTCTGTTGCCATTCTTGTTGACTTCATTTGAATTCCAATGAATATTTCATTATTTTCTGTTTTTGCCACTTCATCGCACTCAACGCAGAGGGGGATGGTGAGTTCTTGTTGGTGAATGTCATGATGACTTATTGCTTTTTTTTGTGTGTTCAGTAGCTTCGTCTGTCCGGTAATGTGGCGCACAGGTCAGAGAAACGGTCTAAATTTATTTTTTTTACCCCAATGAAATCAGAGTTCTTGAATTAAAATTTAGTTGAAAAATTTTAAATGTGAAAAAATTTAAATAAATAAATAATATTAATAATTAAATAATTTGTAGCGAAATACATACATATCTGTAGCTTATCGATTTTATGGTTTCCCGAAATTGAAGAGTTCTTCAGGTATTTTACTGTCACTTATTGAAGTTTACGTCATTGTTCAAAATTGTGAATTGGTTAATTATGCCTACACTGAAAAAAAACGTGTCTTACAATCAAATATTTTCGCCAAGTACGGCAATAATTATAAAAATAGGTACATTTTGTACTTAAAATATAGATATGTAACTTCATTTATATTAAGTACATTTTCTTAATTTGAAGAACAAAGCGTACTTATTTCAAAGATTATGGGCGTCATTGGCGCAAATCTTTAATTTTAAAGACGATTTCTATTATTAAAATAAGTACATTTTGTACTTAAAATATAGATAATTTCATTAAAATTAAGTAAATTGTCTTAATTTTAAGTACAAACCGTACTTGTTTCAAATATTAGGGGTGCCTTTGGCGAAAATCTTAAATTTTAAGACAACTTTTTATTTGTGTTTCATATATCTATTTAAAATGTAATTCTTCATTTGAGCTTTTCTTTCACTCCTTTGAATGTAAATTAGTCTTACCTAATCTCATCGTATCAAACAGTATTTAACCTGTTGCAGGTCTGTTCATGTCACAAGCATGTTTGTGTTTGTTGTACTCTGCCACTTGGACATGCGGCTTAACGAAGAACAACATGCACTCGCATGTCTTTAAATGTGGGACACTTAACAAGAATTTTTGAAGGAACGAAAAGAAAAAAGTGCCACATATACGAGACATGACAACTTTAGGAAATATACATAACTGCACCACAAAAACACGCAAGCCACCTATAGGAAATATTGTGAGTGCAGGAGATAGAGATGGAAATGGTAAGGCCCTGGAAAAGCTAGGCCCTTTTGACTATTTGGCAATATCAATAGTGATAACAATAACAATCTCCTCCCACTCTGCATTGCTCTCGAATAAGTCTATCCATGATGAAATGACAAACTAAACTAAATAACAAACAACTATCAGCTGTTAAAGCAGTTGTCAAATATAGCAGTGTTGCCAACTCATGGTTGTCAAACCTGTAAAAAATTACCCGTCATATAAATTGAAGAAAGACACTGCCTTTAGGGCGCCATAAGACTTCGATCCCACATTTGAACCACATCAATTTTGTAGAAAATATTGTTTTGTTATATCTTTGCTTACTCTTTGGAATATGAATAAGTTTACATCGATTGTGGTGTAGATTTTTATTCTCAACAGTTTGAAAAAGTTTAGTGAAATTCCAAATGTAAAGTTAACCATACAGCAGCCAACAACAGAACCGAAAAACCCGCATATGAAGGATATAGTACTCCTTCCTGCATAGTTCTTTGGCGGTTTTTGCATTGACGTAAAGACACATAGCCTTTAAACCTTTAAGGCACAATCTGTATGCTCTGTATAAGCTCAGTTCTCTTCTGTGTGTGTGTGGGCAGTGTAGTGTTGTGGGTGAAAGCAGTGTCAAGGAGTTCATCCTTCTCGTTCGTATAAAGGACGTGGTTAGCATATGAATTGCGTGGGTGATTGCCTATTGTCTATTCATGCATATCCACAGTTTGATGATTAGAAAACATATTTTTTTTGTGAATTTTAAATGTCTTTTCATCGTGGGTTTTGTTTTATGTCATCGATTTTTTTTCCATGAGCTTTCACTCCTTTCGCTCTCTCTCTTTTTCATTCACTTATTTACATTTGTTGACCAGTGACGTTGCTTTCTTTCGCCTTCTTCATAAAGATTCTCGTTTACATATCAAGGATATTATTTTTTGTCGTTATTAAAGATTTGCCTTTTTCCTCCTGATTTCCTTTCTTCCTCTGGGCGATTTGTGTTCTGAAACGCTTTAATGGGTTTGACGAGTATTCATTTGTTCCTAGAATTTTAAAAGAGATTACAAATTTTATGAGAAATTCCTCTTGAAATACTGCTTTATTGACTTTCCAATATTCATTTTTGGGACGAAAATAAAAATACCAAAATACTCGTATATGGGCTTTTGTATTTGCTATGCTATACACATAAAAACCAATATTAGATATTCAATTAGATATTCGCTTTTCTACATAAAAACCCAAAAAATAAATCAATTAGAAAAAATATTTTAAAAAAAGTTGTCACAATATTTGCTTTCAAAGTAGGAGATCGTAATGAATACGATCTATAAAAGATTTATTTAACATGTTTCATTGAAAATCATTTATAAAAACGGTACAATACATTTTCCTCTTTCGTCAGTCATTATGCCTGATTTCATAGAACTTTTAAAAGTTTTATTTTTAAACCTAAGAAATCAAAGAAATTTCAATTGACCTTTTAACCAGACATTTTAATTTCCATTAAATAAACTAATTTTTATTATTTGTTTTTCTTCCACATTAACTCTATTCCATAATTTAAAATATCTTGTCAGATTTCATAATAACTTTGTAAAATACATTGAATGTTGGTGTCTATGCATACAAACAGAGATATTGCGAAAATGTAAATATCGATTCCAAATGTACTTCAAATATGACATCCCCGAAGGCATCATAATTCGGAGAAAAACAAAAACAATTGATTTATTTATTGAGACCTTTTAAAAACGAAGTTACACTGTGCGACAAGATATTTGGCAACAATTATATCAAATTGTATTGTAAGATATAAGAAAACTGCAAATTGTAACTATCAAATATAAACCAATACCAATACCAATACCAATACCAATACCAATACCAATACCAATACCAATACCAATACCAATACCAATACCAATACCAATACCAATACCAATACCAATACCAATACCAATACCAATACCAATACCAATACCAATACCAATACCAATACCAATACCAATACCAATACCAATACCAATACCAATACCAATACCAATACCAATACCAATACCAATACCAATACCAATACCAATACCAATACCAATACCAATACCAATACCAATACCAATACCAATACCAATACCAATACCAATACCAATACCAATACCAATACCAATACCAATACCAATACCAATACCAATACCAATACCAATACCAATACCAATACCAATACCAATACCAATACCAATACCAATACCAATACCAATACCAATACCAATACCAATACCAATACCAATACCAATACCAATACCAATACCAATACCAATACCAATACCAATACCAATACCAATACCAATACCAATACCAATACCAATACCAATACCAATACCAATACCAATACCAATACCAATACCAATACCAATACCAATACCAATACCAATACCAATACCAATACCAATACCAATACCAATACCAATACCAATACCAATACCAATACCAATACCAATACCAATACCAATACCAATACCAATACCAATACCAATACCAATACCAATACCAATACCAATACCAATACCAATACCAATACCAATACCAATACCAATACCAATACCAATACCAATACCAATACCAATACCAATACCAATACCAATACCAATACCAATACCAATACCAATACCAATACCAATACCAATACCAATACCAATACCAATACCAATACCAATACCAATACCAATACCAATACCAATACCAATACCAATACCAATACCAATACCAATACCAATACCAATACCAATACCAATACCAATACCAATACCAATACCAATACCAATACCAATACCAATACCAATACCAATACCAATACCAATACCAATACCAATACCAATACCAATACCAATACCAATACCAATACCAATACCAATACCAATACCAATACCAATACCAATACCAATACCAATACCAATACCAATACCAATACCAATACCAATACCAATACCAATACCAATACCAATACCAATACCAATACCAATACCAATACCAATACCAATACCAATACCAATACCAATACCAATACCAATACCAATACCAATACCAATACCAATACCAATACCAATACCAATACCAATACCAATACCAATACCAATACCAATACCAATACCAATACCAATACCAATACCAATACCAATACCAATACCAATACCAATACCAATACCAATACCAATACCAATACCAATACCAATACCAATACCAATACCAATACCAATACCAATACCAATACCAATACCAA
The DNA here is from genome assembly GCA_963930755.1 of Eudasyphora cyanicolor. Taxonomy (NCBI): domain Eukaryota; kingdom Metazoa; phylum Arthropoda; class Insecta; order Diptera; family Muscidae; genus Eudasyphora; species Eudasyphora cyanicolor. The sequence continues at coordinate 160,690,089 of OZ005738.1, read as the reverse complement.
TACCAATACCAATACCAATACCAATACCAATACCAATACCAATACCAATACCAATACCAATACCAATACCAATACCAATACCAATACCAATACCAATACCAATACCAATACCAATACCAATACCAATACCAATACCAATACCAATACCAATACCAATACCAATACCAATACCAATACCAATACCAATACCAATACCAATACCAATACCAATACCAATACCAATACCAATACCAATACCAATACCAATACCAATACCAATACCAATACCAATACCAATACCAATACCAATACCAATACCAATACCAATACCAATACCAATACCAATACCAATACCAATACCAATACCAATACCAATACCAATACCAATACCAATACCAATACCAATACCAATACCAATACCAATACCAATACCAATACCAATACCAATACCAATACCAATACCAATACCAATACCAATACCAATACCAATACCAATACCAATACCAATACCAATACCAATACCAATACCAATACCAATACCAATACCAATACCAATACCAATACCAATACCAATACCAATACCAATACCAATACCAATACCAATACCAATACCAATACCAATACCAATACCAATACCAATACCAATACCAATACCAATACCAATACCAATACCAATACCAATACCAATACCAATACCAATACCAATACCAATACCAATACCAATACCAATACCAATACCAATACCAATACCAATACCAATACCAATACCAATACCAATACCAATACCAATACCAATACCAATACCAATACCAATACCAATACCAATACCAATACCAATACCAATACCAATACCAATACCAATACCAATACCAATACCAATACCAATACCAATACCAATACCAATACCAATACCAATACCAATACCAATACCAATACCAATACCAATACCAATACCAATACCAATACCAATACCAATACCAATACCAATACCAATACCAATACCAATACCAATACCAATACCAATACCAATACCAATACCAATACCAATACCAATACCAATACCAATACCAATACCAATACCAATACCAATACCAATACCAATACCAATACCAATACCAATACCAATACCAATACCAATACCAATACCAATACCAATACCAATACCAATACCAATACCAATACCAATACCAATACCAATACCAATACCAATACCAATACCAATACCAATACCAATACCAATACCAATACCAATACCAATACCAATACCAATACCAATACCAATACCAATACCAATACCAATACCAATACCAATACCAATACCAATACCAATACCAATACCAATACCAATACCAATACCAATACCAATACCAATACCAATACCAATACCAATACCAATACCAATACCAATACCAATACCAATACCAATACCAATACCAATACCAATACCAATACCAATACCAATACCAATACCAATACCAATACCAATACCAATACCAATACCAATACCAATACCAATACCAATACCAATACCAATACCAATACCAATACCAATACCAATACCAATACCAATACCAATACCAATACCAATACCAATACCAATACCAATACCAATACCAATACCAATACCAATACCAATACCAATACCAATACCAATACCAATACCAATACCAATACCAATACCAATACCAATACCAATACCAATACCAATACCAATACCAATACCAATACCAATACCAATACCAATACCAATACCAATACCAATACCAATACCAATACCAATACCAATACCAATACCAATACCAATACCAATACCAATACCAATACCAATACCAATACCAATCACTATCCATTCTAATATTATCTGAAACATTGGTCGCTTAGTGTACTCCACGATTGGATTTTTTAATTTTTTTCTTCTCTTCCATAGAAACAATATTATTATCAGACATAGCCGAAGGTTATTAGCATGTGCACGAGAATAGGTCCTTTTCCTTTGTTCACTTAAAATATACTGTTATGATTTCATAACATTGAAAATGTGCCGGCATATTGGTTTTAAAACATTTTATTGGAAAGATTAGTTTTTTGGTCGATACCCCCTTTCCAAAACAAGCTAAATCGAAACAGGTGCACTAAAAAAACGAACTGAGAATCAATGATTTTATCCTAACTTTTATGATATTTTCGCCAAAGACAATTTTAAATTAGTATACCTTGTAGTTGACTTAAAGACATGGAACGACTTTAAATCAATTACATCTTATACTTCAATTATAGACATGAAACGACCTTAAACCAATTACATGTTGTAATTAATTCAAGTAACTGGTTTTCCAATAGGGATGATATGATTTTGAAGTGACGTTTCGGCCATTTGTTATATGTCATTTGTTTTTCATTGTATTCAGTAGTGTTTACAATTTCATCATGGACCAATTATTCAGTTTTATTATCAAAAATAATCATTCGTCAATTGCAACTTTTCGTGCGCTAAGTCAATTTTTTTAAAATCCAAAAAAAAGACGGCTATGAGCAATAGCTCACGTTAGGAGCTATCTTTTGGCCATTTACCGATTCCCGATCCGACGTACCGTTAAGGAGCTAGAGCAAAAATAAACTTTCCGTTCACATTTGAAAATGATGCTAAGTCTATTTTTTTTAAATAAAAAAACGCTTTCCAGTCGACCTACGACCTTGACACCCATGAGCAGTATTTGAGCTCTCATTAAGAACTATCTTTTTGCCATTGACCGATTTTGGCTACGTGCCACACAGCAAATGCGAAAAAAGTTTCGAGATTCGATTATTTCAAAAAATTGTGATATTGAATGACCTCCAAGAAGTTGTGATTTAACACCATCAGACTATTTCTTGTGGGGTTATTTGAAGTCATTGGTCTTTCGAAATAAACCAGACTCTCTTCAAGCTTTACAAGTCAATATTGAACGTGCCATTCATGACATACGACTTGATTTAGTGGAAAAATTTGTGGAAAATTGGTTTCATCGAATTCCTTCCTGCAGAAGAAGTCGTGGAGGCCATTTGAATGACGTTTTATTTAGAACTTAATAGTATCGATTGTAAAGGGCTTTCCAACAAGAGGTGTTATTTTGGTATTCAAAGAAAAATGCAATTTTTTTGAGATAAATGATCGGATGTTTATTTCATAATAAAGAGGAAGGTATGCCGTTAATAATGAAAACCAACATCAGCCAAATGGCCACCACGACCACGCTTACAGGACCATATCCTTTTCATGAGATTTTCCATAATCAAATCGCAAAGTGGCTGCCCTATGTCCTCGATAGCCTCAAGAATTCTATCTTTGAGGTCTGGAATCGACGATGGGCTGTTGGCGCAGACCTTGTCTTTCGCGTGGCCCCAAAGGAAGAAGTCGCAAGGTGTTAAATCACAAGAATTCGGTGGGCAATTGTGATCACCTCTTCGAGAGATAACACGGCCCGGCAACTTTTCCCGTAACAGAGCAATGGTTTCGTTGCTTGTGTAGCACGTAGCGCCGTCTTGATGAAAGTAAACGTTGTCCAGATCAATACCATCCAAATCCGATTTAGTAATGGCGTAGTTTCTACTTGTCAAATGTCAAAGAATAAAAGCTACAAAAGTGACAGATAACGAAATACCGGGTGATTCAAAATAACACCTCTTGTTGGAAAACCCTGTATATCTATATACTCGTATACGAGTATGTACCCTATTTTGTCTGGTAATCTACTTTGCGAATCACATCAAATGACATTTGTTAAAGTTTTTCAAATAAAAAATATTTTTCAATATGTGAAATAAAAAATAATTCAATTAAACTCAGAAGTGATTCACTAATTTTTCTCTCGATTTTGGTCCGATTTACTGAGGGACTTTTCTCAGTTTTTTTTTCTAATTTGTCCCAGAGTTACAAATTGAACTGGAGTGACCCATATACTACGTATCTGTGCATATTCATATTCACATCTCTATTTCAGACACAAGACCAAGTGTTAATAACCTCATTTTGTAGTAAATATGTATTTGCTTTTGGATTTGTTTCATCTTCAGTCACTGCACTCTCAGTCTAAGCAATCTCTGTGTAATGAGTGCATCAGCATCGGCTTTTCAGCAGCAACAACAACAACAACAACGTGTTGCTATAAGCAGCAGCTGTTGCAACAGCCGCGCATCAGCTGCTGCAATAGAAATCGTAATACAATTAATTAAAGAAACTCTCGGCATCACTTTTAAAAGAAAAAATGTAATCACGTTTAGATTACAGACCGAAGCGTACATATTTTCATTACACTTATGATGAAGCAGCAGCAGCAGCTCGTCCCTCCCTCTGTCCTGCAAAACCCCTTTGGGAGGGTCATGTAATCTGACTGATAGCCACTGTCATGTGAATGACCAAAACATCATCACTGGGTGCTTCAAAAGTCAGAAATTTAAAAATCTCTAATTAAAATAATGCAGTGCTGGACAGAATTTCAGTTTTATATATAAGTATGTAGTAAAGATGGCAACCGTTGTAAAATCAGATAATCTTGGATTGCGTTGCTTCTATCCCATTGGCTACGAGATGAAGGGTATTGAACTTGTTTGTAATCAAAACACTGGCAAACGTGTATTATTTAGAAAGATTAAATATATGTAAAAAGTTTGCAAAATATATATGTAAATTTGCAAAAATAAAATATCAAACAGTAAATGTGAAAAGTCAAGTAGAGAATAAAGGAATTAGTCTACTAAATAAAGAGCAAGTCATCTTTGAAAGGAAAAGTTTAAAATGTATTAAATATCAAACAAAATATATATAGCAACTAAGTAACGTAATATAGGCGATTAAGAGAAACAAATTAAATATTTTTTTTACCAAGCAAGCCGGTAAAAAATAGCCAATAATGACTGTGAATAATGGAATAAGGAACAAAGGTAGAAACAATAACAACAGTTTTAAACAATTTTGCCGAAGGGCTGTCCATAACATTTTCTGGTTGAATCTGGTATCCTAAACACACAAAAATTAAAAACATTTTTATGGTGAATTTTTTTTTTTTTTTAATTCAATTTTCATGGAAAATACCGTTAGTAGTTTGACAATATTTTTGAAATATTAGCCTGATAGGGCCAGAATACGCATCAAGTTTAAGGCAATTGTGATGGCTACAAAAGTTTTAGGAATATCTCTTTCACACGTTGAAGCAGTGGTTTTGTAACAGACGCAAAAAAATTAGAAAAAACCAGTAAGGAAAGGTTAAAGTCGGGCGGTGCCGACTATATAATACCCTACACCACTCTCGTAATATTGAATAACTCTGATATATAAATTTTGTAATTCATGTATAAATTGTTTACATAAATTTACTTTTGGGACATTTTATACTTAAATAATACCCTGTAGCACAGTGTGGTGTAGGGTATAAAAACGATTGGATCTAAAGAGCCAAATGAGATGAAACATGTATATGGGAGCTATAGCTAAATTATAACCGATTTTCTTCAAATTCGGTAGTGTTGGTTCATGGATCAATAAACTCTACCATTCTAAATTTCAAAACGATTGGATGTAAAATACAGCTTCAACAGGACTAAAGGGCCAAATCGGACGAAACATGTATATGGGAGCTATAGCTAAATTATAACCGATTTTCTTCAAATTCGGTAGTGTTGGTTCATGGACCAATAAACTCTACCATTCTAAATTTCAAAACGATCGGTTGTAAAATACAGCTTCTATAGGACTAAAGGGCCAAATCGGACGAAACATATATATGGGAGCTATAGCTAAATCTTAACCGATTTTCTTCAAATTCGGCAATGTTGGTTCATGGATCAAGAAACTCTACCATTCTAAATTTCAAAACGATTGGATGTAAAATGCAGCTTCTATAGGACTAAAGGGCCAAATCGGACGAAAGATATATATGGGAGCTATATCTAAATCTGAACTGATTTCAACCAAATTCAATAGCGATCTTAACAGCCGCGAAATATTCTAAACTGCAAAATTTCAGAACGATCGAAGTGAAATTGCGACCTGTAGTCGACGACAAACTTTACATGGACAGACGGACGGACGGACATCGATAAATCGACTCTGCTAGTGATTCTGAGTCGATCGGTATACTTTAAGGTGGGTCTAGCTGTGTTATTTTCAGGTGTTACAAACATCTGCCGTGAAACAAACTTATAATACCCTGTACCACAGTGTGGTGTAGGGTATAAAAATTGTTAAACGTTTTTTGCTGGCTCGAAAAAATCCGTAAAAAAAAGAAAAAAAAATTGCATAAAAGAAATTTTAATAAGTTTTTTAAAAGCTAGCTTTCTAAGGAAGAATTATATGTCAATTTGAAAAACATGTATGGATAAATGCCGAATTTATAACCCTTTTAGTAGAATAAAAAGAATTTCAACAGATCATGAGTCGAATGAGTAATGTCCGTCCGTCTGTTTGTCTGTCTGTCTGTTGGCTGGTGCGCGCGATAACTCTCGAAAGGAGTAATCGATTGACAAATTTGGTATGTGGTAATATTTTCTTCTTTCTCCGAAGATGGGCTATATTGGTCCACTCCTTCTAGTACCTCCCCCACAAAGGGTTAACATTTAGTGAAATATTGATTATTTAATAACTTCTACACTACGTTCAAGTACGCTGAAATTCTACACATGGTATTAGTTTACTCGTCACTATTACCTCGAGAAAAATGGGCGAAGTTGCCACGCTCCGTTTGGTACCTCCCACACAAATGGACCAGTACTTACTTTAAAGTTATTAAATGCAATTTAAATTGATAATAATTTAATTAAAACTAAAAAATAAATAAATTAACTGTTTACTATTTTTTTTTGGGACGCAAGGTGAGGGGATTCATAAGTCGGTTTACCCGACTGAACTTTCTTACTTGTTTTTTGTATCATTTTCGCGAAAGTAATAAATAATTTAATATATAAATAAAATATTTTTATTAGACATAATTCTAATGCCATATTTTCTCTATTCATTTCAGGTATGTTTCTTTTAATTACAATTTTAATTGTTATATCAAGGATTTTTTGTAAGTATGTATATTTAAGATGATTATTTTTGTTGAAATTTAAAAATAAATCCTTTAACATTTTTGAATTTTTATTCTCGAAACACGTTGTGAAGTGCGTACCTAAAATGTAGACTTAAAAATGTTGTCTTGTCGTTTAAGGTATTTTTGCTCTAAATGCTCCATACTCCTTTTAATTGTGTCATAACTAAAATAAATTATATTGTCTCGGAAAGTCTCCAAAGTGATATTGAATACCAGTGTAGTTGTCCCTCGACAACACGACTCGAAATGCATTTCTAATGAATGAAGAAAATGTGTCGATAGCGACGGGAACAGCCGCAGCAGCAGAAGTGTCTTCTCGCAGAGAAGATTTATTGATTCAATTCCTCCAATTGTATGGAATCATCACAGCCAAGTGGCCCAAGAGACACTGTAATAAAATCATCTAAAAGCAATCTATGGCGCATTGACATTTTAAACTGGGCGTCTTTCCATTTGTGCTGGAAGATTGTTAAGAGATATCAAAGAATCAGTTTGTAGGGGTAGAGTTATCCACATCATCACCAACATCTGCATCGGTACGAGTATGATGAGTAATATGATGAGTTTCACTGCCTGTGAAGCTGAAACATAATGAGAAAAATTTATAAAGGGTTGTCAAAAGGGATAGAACAACACAATTTTGCAATTTTATTTACAAAACTTATCGATTTTATTTCCGGAAGTTTTTGCTAATAGTCGTACCAATGGACTAAGTCCATTTATTTTAGAACTCCGTTGTTTTTCGAATACTTTTTCTACACGAACAATTATTATTTTCGGTTGCACATTTATTATGAACAATTATCAAGCTTAAACTGTTGGAATTAAATGCTCTTGTCATTATATAAACAAATTCATTCAAATATAGAATATATCTCACACTTATATAATTTAATAAAATACACATAGATATCAGTAACACTTACATATCAGGGATTTAGTGCACTTCTGAATATCAAAAAATGGGAATTTTGCAAATGTATTGAAATCGAAAGTTCTGAACTACATCACAGAGAAAACAATTTCGATAAATAATATTTATTGAACTGGTTTCAACCACTATTTATTTAATAAATTACATAATATTTACATATATAAGTACACATTTTAAATGTTCTTGCACTACCCCTTCTACATATATACTACGAATATACAATTAAAATTAATGTTTTCCATTCTATATGATTCAATTCATTTAAATTTGTTGTAATTTTTTACTTATATTTTTCTGTAGTAAAATCTACAAATTGTTATAATTATCTATTTATTTGACAGAGACAGAAATGCTTCAAGAAAAAATTATAATTGATGTAATACAAATTGTAAACAATTTGGATTTCAAAATAATGACAGATACAATCGAGATGCCAAATAAACAATTCTACATATCAACGAAATAAAAATATTTTTTTTGTTAGTTTTTAATAAAAAAATGCCGAATATGTTATTCATTTATTATCATTTATTCATTTATTAAAGCAATTTATTTTCCATGTAAGTGCTTATCTCGCATTACATGCTAGCGCCTCCCATTTTAAATTAGTATTTTTTTAGATGAATTTTGATATCTGCAAGCTGTTCCAGAGGACGACAACTATATTTCGAACACCCTAGAATCTATTTTACCTATTCTGTCAAAAACTTGTAGCTATATTCAGATATGACATTTAAACACCCTATCGCTAGATATGATACTTTTCCACGAAATGAGCGATATGGGAATTAGTCAATAGTCAATATAGTCAATAGTCAATAGTCAATAGTCAATAGTCAATAGTCAATAGTCAATAGTCAATAGTCAATAGTCAATAGTCAATAGTCAATAGTCAATAGTCAATATAGTCAATAGTCAATAGTCAATAGTCAATAGTCAATAGTCAATAGTCAATAGTCAATAGTCAATAGTCAATAGTCAATAGTCAATAGTCAATAGTCAATAGTCAATAGTCAATAGTCAATAGTCAATAGTCAATAGTCAATAGTCAATAGTCAATAGTCAATAGTCAATAGTCAATAGTCAATAGTCAATAGTCAATAGTCAATAGTCAATAGTCAATAGTCAATAGTCAATAGTCAATAGTCAATAGTCAATAGTCAATAGTCAATAGTCAATAGTCAATAGTCAATAGTCAATAGTCAATAGTCAATAGTCAATAGTCAATAGTCAATAGTCAATAGTCAATAGTCAATAGTCAATAGTCAATAGTCAATAGTCAATAGTCAATAGTCAATAGTCAATAGTCAATAGTCAATAGTCAATAGTCAATAGTCAATAGTCAATAGTCAATAGTCAATAGTCAATAGTCAGTAGTCAATAGTCAATATTCAATAGTCAATAGTCAATAGTCAATAGTCAATAGTCAATAGTCAATAGTCAATAGTCAATAGTCAATAGTCAATAGTCAATAGTCAATAGTCAATAGTCAATAGTCAATAGTCAATAGTCAATAGTCAATAGTCAATAGTCAATAGTCAATAGTTAATATTCAATAGCCAATAGTCAATAGTCAATAGCCAATAGTCAATAGTCAATAGTCAGTAGTCAATATTCAATAGTCAATAGTCAATAGTCAATAGTCAATAGTCAATAGTCAATAGTCAATAGTCAATAGTCAATAGTCAATAGTCAATAGTCAATAGTCAATAGTCAATAGTCAATAGTCAATAGTCAATAGTCAATAGTCAATAGTCAATAGTCAATAGTCAATAGTCAATAGTCAATAGTCAATAATCAATAGTCAATAGTCAATAGTCAATAGTCAATAGTCAATAGTCAATAGTCAATAGTCAATAGTCAATAGTCAATAGTCAATAGTCAATAGTCAATAGTCAATAGTCAATAGTCAACAGTCAATAGTCAATAGTCAATAGTCAATAGTCAATAGTCAATAGTCAATAGTCAATAGTCAATAGTCAATAGTCAATAGTCAATAGTCAATAGTCAATAGTCAATAGTCAATAGTCAATAGTCAATAGTCAATAGTCAATAGTCAATAGTCAATAGTCAATAGTCAATAGTCAATAGTCAATAGTCAATAGTCAATAGTTAATAGTCAATAGTCAATAGTCAATAGTCAATAGTCAATAGTCAATAGTCAATAGTTAATAGTCAATAGTCAATAGTCAATAGTCAATAGTCAATAGTCAATAGTCAATAGTCAATAGTCAATAGCCAATAGTCAATAGTCAATAGTCAATAGTCAATAGTCAATAGTCAATAGTCAATAGTCAATAGTCAATAGCCAATAGTCAATAGTCAATAGTCAATAGTCAGTAGTCAATAGTCAATAGTCAATAGTCAATAGTCAATAGTCAATAGTCAATAGTCAATAGTCAATAGTCAATAGTCAATAGTCAATAGTCAATAGTCAATAGTCAATAGTCAATAGTCAATAGTCAATAGCCAATAGTCAATAGTCAGTAGTCAATAGTCAATAGTCAATAGTCAATAGTCAATAGTCAATAATCAATAATCAATAATCAATAGTCAATAGTAAATAGTCAATAGTCAATAGTCAATAGTCAATAGTCAATAGTCAATAGTCAATAGTCAATAGTCAATAGTCAATAGTCAATAGTCAATAGTCAATAGTCAATAGTCAATAGTCAATAGTCAATAGTCAATAGTCAATAGTCAATAGTCAATAGTCAATAGTCAATAGTCAATAGTCAATAGTCAATAGTCAATAGTCAATAGTCAATAGTCAATAGCCAATAGTCAATAGTCAGTAGTCAATAGTCAATAGTCAATAGTCAATAGTCAATAGTCACGAGTCACGAGTCACGAGTCACGAGTCACGAGTCACGAGTCACGAGTCACGAGTCACGAGTCACGAGTCACGAGTCACGAGTCACGAGTCACGAGTCACGAGTCACGAGTCACGAGTCACGAGTCACGAGTCACGAGTCACGAGTCAAGAGTCAAGAGTCTACATTCTAGAGTCTTTGGTGTTTTTATCCCCTCACCTTAGAGAGGAGGGTGTATATCATTTGCTACGAGCCAAAGTGTAACACATCGAAGGAGTGACCTAAGACCCTAAGTATGTTCAGCGGATATCCGTTTTTAGTCATTTTAAGTTGAATGAGCAATGTCCGTCCGTCTGTCTGCTAGCTGGTGCGCACGATAACTCTCGAAAGGAGTAACCGATTGACTTTAAATTTGGTATGTGGTAATATTTTCTTCTATCTCCGGCTGAGTTCGAAGATGGGCCATATTGGTCCACTCCTTCTAGTACCGCCAACACAAACGGTTAACATTTAGTGAAATATTGATTATTTAATAACTTCTATACTACTTACTTGAATCCTCTGAAATTCTACACAAGTGGGCGAAGATGCCTCGCCCCTTTTGGTACCTCCAACACAAATGGACAATTTTGAACCCAAAGTTAATAGCTTATAACTTTATTAGCAGTGCATACAAAAACCTGAAATTGTTTACAGTGTAATGGTTTAATATTACTTGCAATACAGTGAAAAGTGGGCATTATTGTCACGCTCCTGTTGGTACCTCCCACACAAATGGACCATCTGTACCAAAAGTTCCCAACTTATAACTTTATTAATAGTGCATACAAAGACCTTCAATTTTGTGGAGTGTAATGGTTTGTTGTGTCACTTTGGGTAAAAATACTGTTATCACTACACTGACAGGAAAAACTTCGTCATAACGATGAATTTGTACATCATCACGATTATTTTATCGTCAAAAGTCAGCTGACGTACGGAATAATCCTCTTGATGAATTTGTTCATCACCATGACGTACCTCTGTTTCCAAAAACTTTCGTCCTCAGGATGATCACACAAATCCTGAGGACGAATCCCATTCATCACCACGATGTATACCATTCATCACCACGACGAATATCATTCATCACCACGTCGATTCCCTTCATCACCACGATGAACTCCATTCATTAGCACGACGAACTCTATTCATCACCACGACGAATTTATGCCCCCGACTATTTAAATTTTAAAAAATTCAATAAATATTCTTCTGGTTTTAGACCATTAAAAACGGTATGGAAAATAAAATTACTTGACTGCTTTGCCAGGATCAGTTGCGAATGTTCGGCTCGAAACGCAGACGAATACCATTCATCACCACGACGAATTCCATTCATCACCACAACGAATCCCATTCATCATCACGACGAATCCCATTCATCACCACTACGAATCCCATTCATCATCACGACGAAGTCCATTTATCACCTATATTAGATTTTTTAAATTAAACTTTTACAACAAATTATTTAACTAATGTAATCAGAAAGCATATAGAAAAGTACAATTAAGCACAAACTATATTTTCGTAGTGGGAATTGTATTATTCCCTCGACGAATTGTATTATTCCCTCGACGAATTTCAAAATCACCAAAAACATGGGTTGATGATCGTGTTCGTTATATTGACGCACAAACACATCGCATGTACGAAACTTTTCGCCACCAGTACGAAGATATATTGACGAAACTTATTCGTCATGGTGACGAGAGAAGGGTATCCGATTTTGATAACCTCTTAGTTGAGTAGAGGGGATGACTCTGAACAAAACCTCGATAGCCGTTTTTGGCGTCAGTCTAGGCCAACTTTTGATCGCGCTGTGTAGAAGCAATTTTTTTCATAGGGAAGAGTCTAGAGATTGGAGTTTAGAGTCTTAAGCATACAGCCTAAAGTCTAGAGCCACAGTCTAGAGACATGATTCTAAATTATGGCGCCTACAGTCTACATTGAAAAAAATTTTCATAAAATTAAAGAATTGCTCCATGTATGTTCATTTACATAATTTACTTTTAGACTCATTTCTGTTGAGAGGTTAGGTGTTGACTTGGATACGCAGAAAGTCATTTATAATTTTAAAAGTCTATTTTTACACACTATGAATGCGAAATTTGTATTTCTTAGGTTTTGATATGTTCTTCACCATACCTTTAGAAAATTTAAACAAACATATATCTTGGAGCAAAATGGTTGTCAGTTTGAATTGCAAATTTTATGAATTTAGTTAATTTTTCATGATTGCTATTTTTTTTAAACAATAATTTTGGTGTAAATATTGCAAAAAAAACTCAATTTAAAGGTTAGTTACAATCCTCAATTTTTTCCAATTTCATCCACCTCATATAACTCAACAATGGAAGGTGCCATTGAACCTACAGACGCAACAGTGTTAACTAAACAAACCAAACCTTCAGGGCTAAAAATAAAAAAAAAATATTGAAAGAAATCAATGCGAATTTGCCAAGTCCGTTTGAAATATTTGAACACTTGTACATGAACTAATTACATTACCGAGGCCATTTTTGTTGCCTTTCGTTAGTTGTCTGGAGGTTAGGTCAGCTGAAAATCAGACAGTGGAATTGAAAAAATAATCAATAACTTAACTAAAGAAGGCTAATTTAAGAAAATCATTTTAATCAATTTTCGTACTGAAAATAGGAACTTTAGAATATAATGGGAATTTGTATAACAAAAATCAAAATGGAATCCTAATGATTTTTAAAATTAGTAGCGCAATATATTTGACATTTTTTATTTAAGCTAACCTGTGTTTAAAATTCAAAAACAATTGTTTTCTTCTCCACAGAAGATAACTGAAATAAAGGATGTCTCAAAAGAAAGTTTATTTGTAGATAATTGACTAAGAATTTTTATACCCTACACCACACTGTGGTACAGGGTATTATGACTTTGTGCATTTGTTTGTAACACCCAAAAGGAGAAGAGATAGGTCCATTGTTTATTATACCGATCGACTTGTAATCACTTTCTGAGTCGATTTAGCTATGTCCGTCTGTCTGTAGATGTATTCTTGTAATCAAAGTACAGGTCGCAATTATGGCCCGATCTTGACGAAACTTTACACATATCTTTTTTTTTTTTGGCCCAAGGACGATCCCTATTTAATTTGGTTAAAATCGGTTAAGATTTGGATATAGCCCCCATATATATGTTAGCCCTGATTTGACATGTAAGCGCTGTAAAAACTTTATTTTATATCCGATCAGTATGAAATTCAGCAGAAAGAGGTCTCTTATTACATGAATGAACACTGTTAAATTTGGAAGACATTGGTTCAGATTTAGATATAGCCCCGATATATACGTTACCCCCGATTTCACATGTAAGCGCCGTAAAAAAATTATTTTATAACCGATCAGTGAGAAATTCGGCAGAAAGAGGTTTCTTATTACATGAATTAATACTGCCAAATTCGGAGAAAATCGGTTCAGATTTGGATGTAGCCCCCATATATATGTTACCCCCGATTTTACATGTAAGCGCTGTAAAAAGTGTATTTTTAATCCGATCAGTACGAAATTCGGAAGGAAAAGGTTTCTTATTACATGAATTAATACTGCCAAATTTGAGGGAAATCGGTTCAGATTTAGATATATCCCCCATATATATGTTACCCCCTATTTAACATGTAAGTGCTGTACAATCTGTATTTTATATCCGATCAGTAAACAACTCTACACAAAGAGGTTTCTTATTATATGAAGGAATACTTCCAAATTCAGAGAAAATCGGTTCAGATTTAGATATAGCCCCCATATATATGTTACCCCCGATTTGACATGTAAGTGCTGTAGAGACTGTAGTTTATATCCGGTCAGTACGAAATTTGATAGAAAGAAGTTTCTTTTTACAAGAATGAGTATTCAAGGAAAATCCGTTCAGATTTATATATAACCTCCATATAGTATATGTTCCTCCTGATTTGGTATCAAAGCGCTATAGAAAGGTTACTTTACTTCCGATCATTAATATTTTCCGGAAAGATGTTTCTCAATTCTCAATTTAGGAACGAATATTGCTTAATTTAGCGATTATCGGCTCAGAATTAGATAATATGTTCCTGCCTACTTACCAATTATTCCAAATTATTATCGCAAAGACCTTTAACGCATTGTTAGGGAGGTGTAGGGTATTATATAGTCGGCCCCGCCCGACTTTCTGCCTTTCCATACTGGTTTAATATTAATCCAATCGTTGTGTCCAATGGATGTAAACAATATTTTGGCATTTTAAAATCGAAAAATTATTAAATTAAATTATTTATAATAACTTTTCAAGATTTTATTTTCTTCGTTGTCATTTATATAACGTTGTCTTAAATTTCGAAAAAAAAGTTGACAGCTGCTTCTATAAATTTCAGTTTTTGTAAAAATAATGGATTAGGAACAGTGGGCAAGGAAGTTAAAACCGATGTTTCGAAATTATTTTGTTGATTTCTCAAAAAAATCATAAAAAGTTAAAAAAAATCTCAAAATTATTTAAATTTTATTTTTGAAAAGCTTATTTATACCTTAGCTCAGAAAATGCGGCATATTTAAAGAAAATCCATGGGTAAACGAATGAGTTATGCATTTGTTTCCAGAAGCGCAAGAATTTTCAAAATAATTTTTTCAAAACCGATATAAATTTATGAGAGAATTGTAATTTTGGATAGTTTCTACTATCTTCTAACTGCATTGCAGATACACTATTGATGAAGTGCTCTAGTGACAACATACAGTCATAACAATATTGACAAACAACATTATTAAAGTTGGCAACAGCAAGCAGCAACAAAACAACGGCGGAAAATTGAAAGTAAATGCAATTTAACCATTCGCAAGACGTTTGTTTAAAGAATGTTTGCTGGGAGTACAACAGCAACAACAACAAGAACACTAAAGGGAATGATAACAACAACGACGCCACTAACAATAACAACATTGAGAATTAATCAAGGCCATTAAAAAGAACATAAACAATACAAAAAAATCGTGTACGACATCGGCGTACGGACAGACGGACAAATATGCAATCACTTCGTCACCAAATCACTCATTGTCGTTATGGCTCATTGACGTTGGCTGACGGTGTGGCTCTTTGTGCCAGACAGACTCACCTCCACAGCCAACCGTTGCAATACCGCCACCGACCGACCACTGGTAATGAGCTCCAAACAATCACTTTGTTTATTAAATGTCTTTTTTTTTGTTTGGGCCATACCTTTGTTTGTACGAGGGTACTTTGGAAATTATGGTGGAAGTTTTTTTTCGTTATAATGTCTGGCATTTACCTTCTATCACTACCACAACAAGATATTTGGTCCCAAAATTAGCTTGGAATTTAAAGTGTTTAGTTAATTCAGGATGAATTTATGTCACATATAGACGGCACAAACTTTGGTCTTTAAACTGGAGAAAACGAATTTAAATTAATTCGTTAATCCATCAAATGCAGCTTTTCTGTAAAATAAAGAAAATGTTCTTCAAATCTAAGAATTTTTGATGCTTTGGAGTAAATCTACTTTTTCCTCAGAAAACTATTTCTTTCATCTCACAATCTGTAAATTATTTCCAAAGCAATATATCCTTTTCCAATTTACAGAACTTTAAACATTACAGCAGTCTGGCTATCAGTCAGAAAATATGGATACCGACTTTATTTAGTTAGAACATTAATTTTCAGACATTCTGCTACCTCTCCAATAGCTAAGATTTATGCGGGGTAACGATGCAGTGGTAAGACAGTCTATTACTGTTCCTTAGAAAAAACACTGCAGGCCACTTGGCTGTTGAGTTTGGAACTGTCTGTATTGAGGGTTTAGGTTAGGGTGACAGCCAGAGGTACCAGCATAGAGTTACATACATATGTATACCAATCGAGGTCCCCAGTTCTACCACAGGCTGAGATGCCTCTCATCGAAACCAACATGTTTGATACACCAAGCTACCAAGTACACGAATACAGGTACCATCAGGATCTATCAGATTTCCTACAAAAACCCGACCACAGTATATACAGATGTCGTTTACTTAATGTGGGGCAGTTGCTAAGCAGGTGATCAATGCTCTCCGCTTCTGACTCATCTCCACAGCATTTGCAGAAGTCACTGGACTCAATTCCTAACCGTCTAGCGTGTCCGGCTATCAGGTAGTGTCCCGGCAGAACTGACACTTAGGTAGACAATCTTTTTTCTCTCAAGTGCGAGGAGATATTTGACCGTCTCAGGTCGTAGCTTGATCAGATTTCCGTCCATTTCCCATTGTATTATCTGATCATCTTTTGATAAAGTCAAAGCCAGGTCCGTGGGCGTGAAAAATGGCTCACCAATATATACAAATTATTCAAGAATTTGTAATATCGTCCCTTATCTAACAAATTCATCGGCTTTGCAGTTCCCATGGATATCCCTATGCCTAGGTAACCATATGAGGTATATGTTACACTGCTCAGTCATCGGGATTGCGGGATGTTTGTGAATTTAAGAATGTAGCCTCCAGAGATTTGGTGACGGCCTTACTGTCCGAGTAAATGACGATGCCAGTGTTGGTCACTGTGTTGCGCCTGTAGACTCCCTTATTGTCATTATTTCGACTTGATATACGCTGCAAGTAGGTTGTAGTCCGTAGTCTATCAAGACTAAGTTCTTTACAGTGTAATCCGCACCCAAACTTCTAGTGAATCTTCAAACCATCTGTATATATTTAAGTGGAGGTACTTTATATTTCCAGGTATTCTGCCAACTATTACCTCTCTGGCAGGTATGTTATTGATAAAGTCCCTTTAGAAGGTTTAAACCGTAGGTATATAATCCACTCGTTCGGTAACCATTGCACTACATCGTGATATCCTCATATGGATGTACTTCTTGTACCTACAAACCTCTGTAGAGAAATAATCTATGCCCGATAGATCCATCTGATCTATTAGGTATAATAGTGATATACTTCTTGTCAAGAGTGGTTCAGACCTAATTATATTCAACAATGACTTACCACAGTGTCTAGAATGACACTATGTCCGTAGTCTGACCAGACTGACAGTTCCCTAAGTCTAATAGTAGCAGATGCATCAGATTGCGAAATATAGCAGTCGTTCGCAGAACATTATTCCGTATCGCGCAGAATGTGGATTTACGTAGAGCCGTCCCCGAGACAATAACTCCGTATTGGTCTAATAATACCGTATAGAACCAATAAACTATATGCGGATTCAGAGTCTATTGCACTTCTATAGGTATATAGCGCTACCACAGCTTTTGTTTGCTATTTCTAAAATATTGGGTTTGAAGTCTTACTTCCTATCTAGCAAAATAACTGAGTATTTTGCACTTTCACAGAAGGTACTTTCAATACCTGCCAAAGAGATAGGTGCCACAGTTTGTCCTTATATATTCTGCTGAAAAGAACTATATATTTCATGGATTGGTTTACATCAATATCATTACCGGAAGCCCATCTTGTGGTGAGGCCAAGGGTATGATGTCGGATATCTCTAAGTGTACTCGGATACTTCCCTCTAACCGCTATTGGCACCTCGTTTGGGCGCCTGGGCACAGGGATATCCCGGGGAACTGCAAAGCCGATGAACTTGCTGGGAAAGGGACGACATTACAAATTCTCGAAGAATTTGCATATATTGGTGCGCCACTATCCACGTGCAAGCTCTGGCTTAGGCAAGAGGCAATCAGGCAGTCCAACGAAAGATGGACAGAAATCGGCACCTGCGGGGTAGCTAGACAAATCTGTCCAAGGTATGACCTGAGAAGATCAAAATATCTCCTCGCACTAGAGAGGAAAAAATTGTCCACGTTAGTATCAGTTCTGACGGGACACTGCTTGATCGGCGAACACGCCAAAAGATTGGGTATTGACTCCAATGGCTTCTGCAGAAGCTGTGGAGATGAGGAAGAAGTGGAGAGCATTGAGCACTTGCTATGCGACTGCCCCGCTCTGAGCAAACGACGACTGGACATACTGGGGTCGGCCATTCTAGGCAGCCTAACAGATCTTTCCAGTACCGATATTCGTACTATCGATACATTTGTGTATCAAACGCCCTTGTGGCTATCCCCTGCTGACAATTCTATGGCGGTCAGTTGAATCGCTACGCTAGCTGTCAAGCGTCTCTAATCAGAAGGTTAACTTCTTGTTTAGTAAACTAACTGCAAATTTTGCGCTTTCACAGAAGGGAATTTGAATATCTGCCTAGGAGACATGTGCAACAGTTGGTACCATATATCTCCTGCTGACAAAAAACTAATTCAGTTTTGGACTGGTGCTCACAAGAACCATTGTCGGAAGTCCTTCTTGCGGTTGTGTGAAGGTCATGATGTAGGAAGTATCTAAGAGTATTTGGAATCTTTCCTCACGCATATACAATGACCTACTGTCACGTCATCCACATAGACAATAACTTTTGTTCATGAAGGGGTTCTCTGGCGGAGGAAACATAGATTTGGCCTGCTGACACATCTTTGGAGGTCAGGTGACCCTTCGCTAGCTGATATGCGTCTCTTAACCCCCAGGGTTGCCAGAGCCGTTACCATTGCGCCTAGATTTATGTTATTGATGGATTCCTCTATATCTAAGAAATCCACCATTGTATAAGCATATATGTACCTTAACAGAATGAGATCCTTCAATAAAGCTGACTAGATCACACATGGCGGTTTTGTGTACATTTGCCTTTGCTCTAGACATTTTGTTGACAGGACAATAGCCTGTGGTCAATTTTAGTCCTAAGGTTATTGATTAATCTCCCCAGGAGGAGAAATTAAGCATAGAATAATCGGCAGAAGTCTATAGCTGCAGTATAGGACGGCTTTCCCGATGTTGGTTTTAAGACAACCTTGGTTTCTCCCTATTTTCTTGGGAAAGAGGCTGTTTGATGCAATTTGTATTGAGATCCTCATGCCAGGAAGCAAGTGTGTCAGTCATTTACTGTAGCTACAACTTTTTAAATTATGCATCGATTTCCTTCGAAATGGTCTCATTTTATTCATGACGGATCAGACTACGATACGAGGATGGTCTCAAAATTAGACGACCTAATAAAGAAAACACAACAAATTTGAGAATTTTTATTCTTTGATTCTCAACATAATCTCCTTTTAGCTCGTTTAGATCTTTTCAGAGATTTGCACATTATAGTAAGAACTGTCTAGGTCCACTGGTGGAAAATCTTTTTCCGCCGAGCAATTTTTTCAAGTTTGAAAATAAAAAATTATCCGAAGGGGTTAAATCTGGCTAACAAAGGTGCGTGCTGAAGCAATTCGATAGCCTATTTATAGTAAGAACTGTCTAGGTCCACTGGTGGAGAATCTTTTTCCGCCGAGCAATTTTTTCAAGTTTGAAAATAAAAAATTATCCGAAGGGGTTAAATCTGGCTAATAAGGTGCGTGCTGAAGCAATTCTAACTTTAATTCGCAGATTTTGGCCATCGCAATAGTAGATGTGTGAACAGAGCAAATGCGCACAGCTTTCTCTTAATAAAATTTTCCGACAATATGCAATGTAAGCACGTTTTCAAATGCATATGACGTCAGCTAGCTCACGAAGCTTCAACCGAGGTCATCCATACCATTTGGCGGATTTTTTTAACCATTTCCTTTGTGGAGACCTCAATTGGTTGACAACTATGGTTTTCGTCTTGGCAGTTCGTACGGTTCCGTTTAAACTTTGCCGGAAAGTTTTTTAATAGTTGAAAACGCTGAACAGAAGAGCAAGGTGAAGGCTACTTAATCTAGTATTATTTAAAGCTTTGTTGTACCAATTAACATGTATGTTTAAACATCTATTAAGAAGTTTATCGTTATTTTGATAGATAAACAGATCCCATCCCACTAATATGCCACAAAGCTCTTAACCTTAGAATGGCCAATGAATCTTGTACCACTAAATGCGTAAAATTGGTTAAAACAAACTGATTTATTTTAACGGATCTGTTAAAGTGTCTAAAAATATTTTTTATATGAACCATACTGTAATTACCGTTTCGTCTCAATATTTTATCGGAATCGTAAAGAAAACTCGATATTAAAATTATTAAAAAACTTCATGCAAATGCTTGTGGTCCAGCCAGATCGATCATTTTTCACTAATAAGTTGGTCTAATCAGCTCAAAAACAATATCCTTTAGTTAAGAACCCTTTATTTATAATTCTATAAATTTATAACTTATATTTATATCAATTTATATTTATAAATTTATTTATAGAACTCATTAAAATTTATTAAAACACTTCATGAAAATGCTTGTGGTCCAGCCAGACCACATTGAGCATTTAGATTTCAGATTTTAACTTTGGTCGATAATATTTCACTAATAAGTTGGGCCAATCTGCTCAAAAACAATATCATTTGGTTAAGAAACCTTTATTTATAGAATTCACGGAGCCAGATTATGGATTTTTTGGTCTAGATAAAAATTACACTCTGTCAAAGTGAAATTTGTTCTGGCCAGACCATAATGACCATCCTAGGGTTAAAGGAAATGACATAGTTTTTCGTTTGAGAAAAAAATTGTACATGTTTTTTTTTAACAAAAATTTAAAATTAAATTTTAATTAAAAAAAAAATATCTGTAATTTTTTTATTTATTAAAAAAAATAATTTTTTAAATGCAATAGGTAATTAGTTATATGGATGGGGAAAAAAGGACCATTTGACCAAAATGCCAAAATTCAACAGCCTCCAACTCGGACAGAGTCCCTAACCGATCTCGTTGAAGACATCGGTTTTCAAAATTTACTTATTAGACATGAAATCCCCCATATATTTTTTTATCCGAAATGAAGCAAAGTACCGAAACAAGATCATGTCATTGATTTTGTTTCGGCCTTAGCAAATAATTCCTCTCAGTATCTCACTAGAACTTTTGACATGACCCTCCTCTCACAACACAACGCTCTGAAGTTCATTCTTCTCTTCAACGCCGACCTAATGGGTAATGATGGTGTGAATGCACATATACATAGGTTTGCATCTGTGTATTTGCGATTGTTGGTGCAGTATTTCGTGCTCATGTAAATGAGAACATTACGTATATGCTCCTCGTATTCGAGAATTCGTTGTCGTATATTCTTGTTCGGGGTTTGTTATGAACACAAACAGTCCGATGTTTGTGCATAGGTATGTTGTCTCATTTGTTTACATGTTGTTGTTGTTGTTTGTGGTGATGGTGTTGCGCTGTTATATTGTTTTGTTTTGTTGACGTTGAATTTGTTAGTGTTTACGAAAAAATGCCACCACACAATTGTATTACATTGAAAATTGAATTGGATTGGATTTTGTTTATATGTATGCGACCGCGTCGACGTAGCTGCTACTGTTGTTGCTGCTGCCACAGCAGCTGTTACGGCTAATGCTCTGCCTGCCCCTATTAGTGTTGCTGTTGTTGTTGCTGGGCTGTGAATTGTCTGTCTGGTTGTATGGTACATATGTACATATCTATGTGATTACCCGCTTGCCTTACTAACTGAATTACTGAATTGTACACTGAACTGAGAGTTTCGCCGCAGACACAGTGGCTGACTGACTTGTTGACTGGTCGACCGACTGACTGCTGACTGACTTACAAACTGACCTTCGCCAAGAGTACGAATGCAGCGGGGCAAACTTTAGGCCTTTGAGCGCGCCATAGAACAATATTTTTTTTGTCGAGGTATACTTTAGATTCTTTTGATGTTGTTGGTGCTTTTCGTGCATTAGTTGTTGTTGTTAGGTGGATTTGGTTTTGGCCTGTGTACTTGCTTTTGCCGTAGCGTTGTTGGTGAAGGTCATTTATAGTTCTTGGGAGGGGCGAAGGTGGTGGCTTTGCTGCTGGCGCTGGTCGTAGTGGTGTTGGTCCGTCTCTCCCTCCGTCCATCCATCGTAGTGTATCGCCAGTAATGCTGCTCTCGGTTTGTGTTATGTTTACTAACTGGATATTGTTAATTTACTACGACAGCAAACACCAGCAATACTGCCACCGTCACTTGTCTTGTCCCCTTCCCAAGCTGCCATCTAGCACCCCTACACCCTTCAGTCGTTTCATGAAAACATACCAACGCCAGAAGTTATTTCAGTTCAATTTAGTTCACTTCGGTTCAGTTAAACTTGGTTAGGTAATTTTTTTTGCCATATAGCCTTAACCACGCTAATAAGTTGGTTGGTATTTACCTATACATTCACACAAGCGCACTGCTGTAATATACACTCAGAAAAAGTGTGGTATATTTGTATTATCCCCTCACCTTACGAGGAGTAGGGTATATGTATATCGCTCATTAAGAAAAAGAACGTAACAACTCAAAATCAGAAATTACGCATATGGACGATTTGTGTAGCCTATAGAAAATGAACCTGACAAGCCAATGGAACAAAATCAATTTCTAAGTTTGTAAAATACTGTTGCCCACCCCATAAATCCAAAATATCTATCAATAATCTTAACATTTTGAAAAGCAGGACATTTTTGTATGAGCACTTAGAAATTTTAAAATTTTGAGTTGTTACGTTCTTTTTCTAAATGAGCGATATCATTTTCTACGAGCCAAAAGTGTAACACATCAAAGGAGTGACTTAAGACCCGAAGTATGTTCGGCGGAAATCCGTTTAGGACATTTTAAGTCATTTGAGCAATGTCCGTCCGTCTGTCTGGCTGGAGCGCATGATAACTCTCGAAAGGAGTAATGGATTGACTTCAAATTTGATACACGATAATATTTTTTCTGTCTCAGGCCAAGCTTGAAGATAGACCATATTGCTCCACTCCTTATAGTACCTCCCTCAGCAAGGGTTACAATTTAGTGAAATATTGATGCTCTAAAAACATGTATACTACTTATCCGAACGATCTATAATTCGACACATAGCAATAGTTTATTTGTCGCTATCACCTTGATTAAAATGGCTGATGTGGCCCCGCCCCTTTTGGTACCTCACACACAAGGGGACAATTTTTGTACAAAAATATCACTGCTTATAACTTTAATACCAGTGCACACAAATACTTGAAATTTTGTACAGTGTAATGATTTTATAGTATCTAGAGTCCAGTGAAAAATGGGTGACATTGGCACTCCCTTTTTGTACATACGAAGGTAAAGGATCTCTCACTTGAATCTATATATGTATGACCCTCTAGGTCGTGTTGGATCGGCGTAAAGT
Organism: Eudasyphora cyanicolor; assembly: GCA_963930755.1. Taxonomy (NCBI): domain Eukaryota; kingdom Metazoa; phylum Arthropoda; class Insecta; order Diptera; family Muscidae; genus Eudasyphora; species Eudasyphora cyanicolor. The sequence continues at coordinate 160,666,103 of OZ005738.1, read as the reverse complement.
TGAAACTAGTTAGAAAGAGCTCTTCTAAATGTGTTCATGACAGGACATTTAGCAAAAAAATTTAGTAATGTTTCCATTTCACGTAAATTGCACAAGGAGCACATTTCGATGCTTGTATCGCCTGTTGCGAATCTAGTGCCATTCAGCAGGATGAGACCACATCGCGCTTTTAGGATCCAAGTTATTTCATCTTGACTATAATGTGCATTCATATATAAACTTCCTCTCCAATGATCCAGTTGTTTATATATGCGTGTTTCACTTTGAGTACCTTTCTGTAGTTTCATGTTTGTTTGTTTATATTCATAGTATTGCAAAAGTTGTGGCGAGACATGGCTCCAGTGATTTTCAGAGGTATGGACTTCTAATATTTGACCGCCAAATTCAGAAACCAAATGGTTGATGTGTTTCGCCCAGAAAATCTGTTTAGAAAGTATTATTTTAGACAAAAATTGTGGTAATCTATGCTGATCGTATTCGAATAGTGCCTTGCTATGTAGTTAAGAGGCAGTTGTAGCGTATACATATGGCCATCTTCGATACCAGTCTCCAAATCCACTGCGTAGTAAGGTGTGCATTCTGGCAATCTTAGTATCCGTTTAAAAAAGTACCGTTGAAGCTTAACAATCTCATCGAAAAGGCTAAATCCCCAAACTTGGGCAGCATATGTTTGAATCGACCTACAGACTGCCAGGAATAGCTTCCAATTCATGGTTAGAGATATATCCATTCCCTTAAAAAAAGTCTGCCATGTCATATTTATCGCAGTTCTTGCCTGTAAGTTCCTACTTTGGACATGTTTGGTGAAGACCATTTTTGGCGTTAAGACAACTCCAAGGTATGTGTATTCTGCAACAATTTCCCCATATTCTTCCTTAAATGTCCAAGCTTCTTGCTGTGCCAATTTACCTCCGTTCCTGAACACAATAATTTTAGATTTATTCTTATTCACCTCCAGGTTCCATTTATCACAAATTTTTCCGGTTTCCATATCATATTCTGCAATATTTTAATATCATTTGCTATTATTACAATGTCGTCTGCATACATAAGGAGTTTAATAGTTTCCCCTTCTATATTTAGACCTCCTCCCAAGCATTCTTCAATGCCATTTATATACAGGGCAAACAACAGGGGGACAACAGACACCCCTGCTTAACGCCCGATTTCGTATTGAAGTACTCTGAAAGTTCGTCACCATTCCATACTGCCGACTGAGTATTTGAATATATAGATTCAATCATCTGTATGAATTTGTAGGACACCCCAATCGAGTGTAGCTTGTAAAGGGTTTTTTTTTCAACTAGTGCTTATTTCGTGAACGGTAACACTTAGCTTATGTCTGATTTGACAGATAATTAGTTTTATCCTTCCACTGAACGAATATGGGTGTGTATACGCATGAACAACGCTGGGAAATATGCCGAAGAAAAAGATGCCGATTTTGCCAAAAAAATTATCTTTTCAGATGAAGCTCATTTTGATCTTGGCGGGAATGTAAACAAGCAAAATTGTCGCATTTGGGGGACAGAAAACCCGCACGCATATATTGTAAAGCCGATACACCCAAAACGAGTCACTGTTTGGTGCGGATTTTGGTCCAGAGGCATAATTGGTCCATTTTTCTTCGAAAATGAGCAAGGAGTGGCCGTTACAGTCAATGGCGATCGTTATCGGGACATGTTGAACGAATTTTTGTTCACAAAAATTGAAGAGGAGGATATTGGCAACATTTGGTTTCAACAGGACGGCGCTACGTGCCACGCAGCCGAAGCTACACTCGATGTTTTGCGAAGCTGATGTCGTTTGGCCACCTCGGAGCCAATTTTGAAAATTGGACCGATTGTGTAGGCTACTGCATGGCCAGCCGAGGCAGCCATTTGAATGAAATTATTTTCCATTATTAACCGGAAGGATTGTACTTTCAAATAAAAAAAGAAATTTGAGGAAATATTCAGTAGTTTTTTTTATAACATTTTCAAAAAAAAAAAAGTTATTTGGCGGACCCTTATATTAGCGTTTTTCTTAATATTAGGTCAAATGCAGCTTTGAAATCCACAAAGAAAGCGTATATAGTTTTCCTTTCGGCTAGCTTGATATGAACGATGTCTGCTAGATTATATATGTATATTATCTGATGTGGAGTAGTTTCTTCGAAAGCCTGCTTGGTATTCAACCATAATCTTTTTAGCTTCGATCCATGACAAGAGCCTTTCATTTAAAATGCCCATAAATATTCACAATATTGTGTTTATCAATGGGAGATAGCAAGTGCGAGAGATTGTGGAAGCCATAGGTATCTGACATGGCTCAGAGGATTCAAGTTTAAATAATCCCTTGGGTATGAGAAAGCTCTCTGCAAGGTGGGTGCCACGTTTACTTACAATCGACCACAAACCCAATCGTGTGACAACTTCGCAGTGTTTGTGGTTGTTCAAAAACAATATCGGAACATCAACAACATGAACGGAACGTCGTGGACCCACCATAACATACCAGAGACGAAACAGCATCAGGAATAGTGGGTTTCTCAGCAATGGGTTCCAAGGGAGTCCAAGATGGGTTTGTCAACCAGTAAAGTCATGGCGTCCTTAAGAAAGTGGTTTATTGAACTTCGTTGTGGCCGTACAAGCACGGAAGATGCCGAATGTTCGGGACGCCCAGTTGAGGTCTCTACACCCGAAACAAATGCTGCAATTCACGATATGGTGTTTGCCAATGAGATGATGATGAAAGTGCGAAAGATTGTATAATTCATAGGTATCTGACATGGCTCTGTGGTTTTAAGTTGAATGAGCATTTGGGTATGAGAAAGCTTTCCGCAAGAAGGGTGCCATGTTTGCTCACATTTGATCCCATTTTTAGTGAAAATGTTCACTTAACTTACACTTTCGGATGTTTTCGTCAGATTTTGTTTCGTATAGATTATTTTGGTTTCTTCTTTCATTTTTCTCAGCAACATTTTTTTCTGAGTGTATAGATATTTAACCTTATACCACTATCAATGGCAGCAACAACAGCAACTTTGCAGTAACTAGAAAAAATCAAATCGTTATTCGATGTAGGCGATATATTGTTGTGGGGTCAAGTTCTCAAGTTGTTTACAAATGCCTTTCAATGATGTTGCTATTGTTGCTATTGTTGTTGTTTTATTGTTTTTCCTTTTTGCAATGTATGTATTGTTGTTGGTGGTTTTCATAACAGGATATAAAATAAATTGAAATTCAATATTGGCTTAAATGGGTCATGCAAATTGACAATAAAAGAAATCTGCTACGGCGATTTTAAAATAAGTCTCAACTCAAAAACTACAAAGTATCCTAAAAATATGTATTTAGGCAGAAAAGTTATGTTATGAAAAGTTGGTTTTTTTTTTGTAATTAAATTTAATTTGCTGTTTTATATTTAAATAAATGGAATATATTACTTTTAAAGAAGCGTGTTCCATGTTTTCAAAATATAAGTAAGTTGCATTTTTCAAAAATACAGAAATACATCGTTGGAGCTAAAGGACTTAAATAAGACAAAGCCTATATAATTTTTTGTCCCTGAACCATAATAAAAGGATTTATGTTTTTCATGAAAATATATTTTTCGGTTCTTCGCTTATTTAAAATCACTTGAATTTTTATGCCTCAGCTTTTTGCGGTTTGTGCTGTGGCATTTTTTTTGTCAAATACCGCTATCAAATTCGGCAGCGGGGTCACACACGCCCCACTTTTGTTGGTTCTACCACAAAACATTTTACTAAAATTCTTTTTGAAAGTATTTGAAAATTTCGAGCCTTTCCCTTTGCTTTGTTTTTTTTGTAACACTTCTTTAAGTGATATTTAAGAATCAAATCAAAGTGAAAAAAACAACATTTTATACCGCATTCATAAAATTAACATTTTTGTGGAACCTTTTTTATGTGTGTATCTGAGCGATAAAACAAGTTTTGTTTGACACTCGAATTCGGTATATGTTTATGGGTGTTGAATTTATCAACAAATGTTTTTTAAATTCTGTGCTGATATTGTTAGTTCGTTATTTTTAAAGTACTTGAAACAACTCAACGCAAATCAATTCAAAATAGAATTATATACATAAAATGCTGAGGTGCACTCACTTAGGTTTAAGATAATGGGGCGAATACTTTTGATCTCAGAGTAAATATGGAATGTTTGATATTTTTTTATATGAAAATCGTGTATGTGTTTGTTGGTCATCGATTGAGCCCATAGATGCACAATATGTTGATTTGGCTTCATGTAAGGTTTATGGCTATATTAAAGTCCAAAGGTACTAGTCAGGGGATGACCAATTTCTTCGTTTATGTCCCGCTTTTATTCTTACCAGAATAGAAATGTTGATCCGATCCAGAAACAGCGGAAAATCACCGTATCTGACCATATATGAATACCCATATCTAGATCTTAAATTTTTACATAATTATATGAAACTATTTTGAATTATATCAAATATAATCTGATTCGGTGCATTGTTTTATTCAATCAATACTACAGGAGATGCCTAATTGGCTAATGCACTCTAATTTAGATAGAAGACCTCTTGATCATATACTTTATTATATATAGTCTGTTGTTCATATTTTCTACCATAAACAACCATTTGAGTCACTTGAAGGTAGATAACAAATTTGGTCATATACTTTAAGGTATATAACCGATTTAGTCATCTACTCTGTTGTAGATTACTAATTGGTTCATCTACTCTATATTAAATTTTACACTAAAATAGATAGTCAGTTGCGTCATTTTCCCTAAAGTAGATACCCTTTTGGGTCATTTACTCTAAATTGGATACCGACTGGGACTCTAAAGTAGATATCCAGTTGGTGAATTTTCTCTACAGTAGTAACCAGTTGGGTCATCTACTTTAATATATATAACCAGTTAGCGCATTTTCTCTAAAGTAGATAACCAGTTTGGTTAGATCATTTTCTCTAATGTCGATAACAGTTGGTTAATTTCTCTAAAGTAGATAACCAGATGGGTCTTTTTGCCTAAAGTAGATAACCATTTGGATCATCTTTTTTAAGTTAGATAACCAGTTGGGTCATTTTATCTAAGTAGATAATCAGTTGGATCATCTACTTTAAGGTTGATATGCAGTTGGGTCATTTTGTCTAAAGTAGATAACTAGTTGGGTCATCCTCTTTAAGGTAGATAACCTGCTGGGTATTTTTTTAACATAGATAACCAGTTGGATCATTTTCTCTAAAGTAGATCACCCCTTGGGTAATTTTTCTAAAGTAGATTACCAGTTGGTACATCTTCTTTAATGTAGATAACCAGTTGGATCATTATCTCTAAAGTAGATAGCCAGTTGGGTAGTTCTCCCTAAGGAGATAACCCATTGGGTCATCTACTTTAAGATGACCAATTGGTTCGTCTAATTTATGATAGAAATCCAGTTGAGTTATTTTCTCTAAAGAAGACAACCATCGTTTTTAAGGTAGATAATAAGTTTGACCATTTTCTCTAAAGTAGATAACCAGTTGGGTAATTTTTTCCAACGAATATAACCCGCTTGGTAATTATATCTGAAGAAGATAACCAGTAGGGTCATCTTTTTAATATAGATAACTAGTTGGGGTTTTTCTCTAAAGTAGATAATTAGTTGTGTAATTTTCTCTAAGTGTATAACCAATTGGATCATCTTTTTAAATATTGATATCCAGTTGGGTAATTTTCTCTGAATTAGACAACTAGTTGGGCCATCCGCTTTAAGGTAGATAACCTGCTTTTTCTACCGTAGATAACCAGTTGTGTAATTTTTCCTAAAGTAGATAACCAGTTGGGACAACTTCTTTAAAGTGGATAACCAGTTGGGTCATCTTCGTTAATGTAGATAATCAGTTAGGTCATCTACATTAAGACAGATAACCAAATGGGTAATTCTCCCTAAGGAGATAACCAATTGTGCCATCTACTTTAAGATAGATATCCACTTGGGTCGTCTAATTTATGATAGAAAACCAGTTGGGTTATTATCTCTAAAGTAGATAACCAGTTTGGTCATCTACTTTAAGATAAAAAACCAGTTGAGTAAGATTATCTAATGTAGATCATTCTCAAAAGTAGATAATCGGTTGGGTCATTTTGCAAAAGTAGATAACAAGTTGGGTCATATTTTTTTAGGTAGAAAACACGTTAGACCGTTGTCTCTAAAGTAGATAACAAGTTGGGCAATTTTCTCCAAAGAATATAACCAGTTCGGTAGTTTCTCTAAAGGAGATAGAGAACCATCTTTTAAGATAGAGAACCAGTTAAGGGATTTTCTCTAAAGTAGATTATAAGTTGGGTCATTTTCTCTAAGTAGATAACCAGTTGGATCATCTATTTTAAGGTTGATATCCAGTTGGCTCATTTTCTCTAAATTAGATAACTAGTTGGGTCATCTGATCTAAGGTAGATAACCAGTTGGGTAATTTTTTCTACCGTAGATAACAAGTTTGGTAATTCTTTCTTAAGTAGATAAACAGTTGGGACATCTTCTCTCTAGTAGATGACTAGTTGGGCCATCTTCGTTAAGGTAGATAATCAATTAGGTCACCTACTTTAAGACAGATAATCAGTGGGGTAATTCTCCCTAAGGAGATAACCAGTTGGGTCATTTACTTTGAGATAGATAACCAATTTGTTCATATTTAATGTAGACAACCAGTTGGGAGTTTTTTCTAAAGTAGACTACTAGTTGAACCACCTACTTTAAGGTGGATAATCAGTTGGATAATTTTCTCAAAATTAGATAAGTCAGTGGGGTCATCTACTTTAAGGTGGATATATGTAAACCAGACTGAAACTGAAAATATATGTGTGGTTCGTCATGATAATAGTTTGTATGTATGATTCTAACTGGTAGATGGCGCTGTAGTGGACGTATGTCCAATACACATTTTTATAGTAAACTAAATGGGATTCTGTATTTTTGAAAAACACTTTCAATGGCCATAGACTGAGCAAAATGTTTTCACCTTTCTGTCTCCCACACAAAGGCTACCATATTACTTTACTCACAAAGTGAGGGTGTACCTTAGTCTGTTAACTCTACTAATATTTGCTTACATGTCAAAAAAGTCGATTTTCGCGAATTCCTTTTAAATTTTCGCATACACAGCACCCTTTTCATAAAGTTTGGTCAGACCTGCTGAGGTTGCGAATAAAATTTAATTAGCTGATTTTTTGGCATTTTTCAACGCAACGGCTACGCCAAGATATCATCCAAATTCGTGAAAATGTAACACATACTGATTACCTCAAAAAAGTAAAGGAAAAAAAAACAAAAAATAAAACAAAAGCATTCGCACATTGCGGTTATGCGAATACATACATACGAGGGTAGGTATGCCAAGTTTCCATATAAGTAATATCAATATGTATATCCAAATGACATCTACACGATAAACTGCTAATTAGATACTCCAAAGCAATTTGTTAGCAATTAAAGCCTAAATTGGTTGTGTTTTTTTTCTTCAACTGATATCCACATTACTTTTTATAGCTGTAATTTATAAACAAATTTTGAAAGCCCCACCTCGATTTGTCGACAATTTTTTCTAAGAAAATTTTTTGTGGTTCCTACAAAAACTTTGAGTGACAAAAAAAACGAAAAAAAATATTCGCAACTAAAAATAACATTAAATCGTATCGAAATTATGTTAAGCATTTTATTTATGTATCTAGTCGTCACTCCTCCCTCTCCCCCTTCGCCATTGTCTGAACATATGTAACGTAACGTACGTTCTGTGTGAATTCGGTTTAAAGTTCAAGAGAACCTTGGACTGCTTTATTCGAACTGCGAACAAAAAAACTGTATTTATTTATGTATATTTGGCCGATAGAGTCTTGTCGAAATGTTCTTTTGACACACTTACTTCGGCTATTTTAGGGGGAATGAAAAAATGTCTATGGTAATTGTTTAGCGTTAAAATGGATATTATTTTCTGATGATTAAGGCTTGTTTGGTGATAGAGGAGGGCCTTTCTTGGAAAGAAAGAAAACGTATGAACGTCAAATGTTGTTTTTTAATACATCGTATTTATTGGTTGTTTTTCAAAAGGAACATTTCAAGACCAAACAAAACTCAATCCATAACCAATAAATACGATAATTTAAAAATGCGTTGAATTGTCATAAAAGTGTATTGTGGGCACCTATAGTGATTTTTCACAAGCAATCTTTTTGTCGAATACATCACCAAAAAAATCCATCTATTTCTACTACTTTTGATATATAGTTATTTTTGTAGGGAGATTATCAGTGGTAAGGGGATCAACGGGGGTGGCGGGTGTTTTTGGAAGAAACACTTCCTGAAGTGTCTCCTTTATTTTGTTCTTTGATGTGGAACATCTATTCCGTAGCCTTTTATGCCCACATCCTTCCAAAGCTTATATGTTAGAGAATTTATAGAAGTTTAAAATATAAAAAAATATATAGAAAATGACATTTAAATTTCTAAACTTAAAAATCCACACAAATAAATTTTTTAATATTTTGTTTTCTGAAAAGTATCGAAAATTTCCAACATTTCAAAAAAAGATTTTTCAAATCGGACCATAACTTAAGAATATATATGACATCCCGATACACAAAGTGATATCTTAATGATTTCTCCTTTTATCTCGATACACTTTCAACCGCAACCTACACCACTTCATTGCTGGCAAATCTTTAGATATAGAGTAGATCATCTCTGTGGTCGTCTGCTATAGGGCAGAAGACCTCAGGGGTCGTCTGCTATACAGTAGATTATCTCAGTAGTCGTCTTCTATAGAGTAGATGACTTCAGTGGTCGTCTACTATAGAAGTGGTCGTCTTCTATAGAGTAGATGACCTTAGTGGTCGTCTACTATAGAGTAGGTGACCTCAGTGGTCGTCTACTACAGAGTGGGTGACCTCAGTGGTCGTCTACTATAGAGTAGGTGGTCGTCTTCTATAGAGTATATGAAGTGGTCGTCTACTATAGAGTAGATGACGTCAGTGGTCGTCTACTATAGAGTAGATGACCTCAGTGGTCGTCTACTATAGAGAAGATGACCTTGTGGTCGTCTTCTATAGAGTAGATGACCTCAGTGGTCGTCTACTAACGAGTAGATGACGTCATTGGTCGTCTGCTATAGAGTAAATGACCCAGTGGTCGTCTCATATAGAGCAGATGTCCCCAGTGGTCTTCAACTGTAGAGTAAATGACCTCATTGGTCGTCTAATACAGGGTAGATGACCCAGTGGTCGTCTACTACAAAGTAGAGTAGATGACCCAGTGGTCGTCTCATATAGAGTAGATGTCCCCAGTGGTTTTCAACTGTAGAGTAGATGACCTCATTGGTCGTCTAATACAGGGTAGATGACCCAGTGGTCGTCTACTACAAAGTAGACGAACGAAGTGGTCGTCTACCACAGAGTACATGACCTAAGTGTTCGTCTACTATAGAGTAGATGACTTCAGTGTTCGTCTGCTATAGAGTAGATGACCTCAACGGTCGTCTACTATAGAGTAGATGACCTAAGTGGTCGTCTACTATAGAGTAGATGACCTCAGTGGTCGTCTGCTGTAGTGTAGATGACCTTAGTTGTGGTCAGTGGTCGTCTAGATGACGTCAGTGGTCGTCTAGATGACGTCAGTGGTCGTCTAGATGACGTCAGTGGTCGTCTACTATAGAGTAGATGACCTCAGTGGTCGTATACTATAGAGAAGATGACCGCAGTGGTCATCTACTATAGAGTAGATGACCGCACTGGTCGTCTACTAACGAGTAGATGACGTCAGTGGTCGTCTACTACAGAGTAGATGACCTTGTGGTCGTCTTCTATAGAGTAGATGACCTTAGTGGTCGTCTATTATAGAGCACATGACCACAGTGGTCGTCTGCTATAGAGTAAATGACCCAGTGGTCGTCTACTATAGCGTAGATGGCCTCAGTGGTCGTCTACTACAGCGTAGATGGCCTCAGTGGTCGTCTTTTATAGAGTAGATGAGCCCAGTGGTCGTCTACTATAGAGTTGATGAGTCCAGTGGTCGTCTACTATAGAGTTGATGAGCCCAGTGGTCGTCTACTATAGAGTAGATGATGGACGTCTAATGTAGAGTAGATGACCTCATTGGACGTCTAATATAGGTTAGAAGGCCTCATTGTTCGTCTAATACAGGGTCGTCTAATACAGGACCCAGCGGTCGTCTACTATAGAGTAGATGACTTCAGTGTTCGTCTGCTATAGAGTAGATGACCTCAACGGTCGTCTACTATAGCGTAGATGACCTAAGTGGTCGTCTACTATAGAGTAGATGACCTCAGTGGTCGTCTGCTGTAGTGTAGATGACCTTAGTTGTGGTCTACTATAGAGTAGATGACGTCAGTGGTCGTCTAGATGACGTCAGTGGTCGTCTACTATAGAGTAGATGACCTCAGTGGTCGTCTACTATAGAGAAGATGACCGCAGTGGTAATCTACTATAGAGTAGATGACCGCAGTGGTCGTCTACTAACGAGTAGATGACGTCAGTGGTCGTCTACTACAGAGTAGATGACCTTGTGGTCGTCTTCTATAGAGTAGATGACCTAAGTGTTCGTCTACTATAGAGTAGATGACTTCAGTGTTCGTCTGCTATAGAGTAGATGACCTCAACGGTCGTCTACTATAGAGTAGATGACCTCAGTGGTCGTCTACTATAGAGTAGATGACCTCAGTGGTCGTCTGCTATAGTGTAGATGACCTTAGTTGTGGTCTACTATAGAGTAGATGACGTCAGTGGTCGTCTACTATAGAGTAGATGACCTCAGCGGTCGTCTACTATAGTGTAGATGACCTTAGCTATGGTCTACTATAGAGTAGATGACCTCAGTGGTCGTCTACTATAGAGTAGATGATCTCAGTGGTCGTCTACTATAGATTAGATGGCCTCAGTGGTCGTCTACTATAGCGTAGATGGCCTCAGTGGTCGTCTTTTATAGAGTAGATGAGCCCAGTGGTCGTCTACTATAGAGTTGATGAGCCCAGTGGTCGTCTACTATAGAGTTGATGAGCCCAGTGGTCGTCTACTATAGAGTAGATGAACCCAGTGGTCGTCAACTGTAGAGTAGATGACCTCATTGGACGTCTAATATAGGTTAGAAGGCCTCATTGGTCGTCTAATACAGGGTCGTCTAATACAGGACCCAGCGGTCGTCTACTATAGAGTAGATGAACACAGTGGTCTACTACTATAGAGTAGGTGACCTCAGTGGTCGTCTACTAAAGAGTAGATGACCTCAGTGGTCGTCTACTACAGAGTAGATGACCTTGGTGGTCGTCTTCTATAGAGTAGATGACTTTAGTGGTCGTCTATTATAGAGCACATGACCACAGTGGTCGTCTGCTATAGAGTAGATGACCCAGTGGTCGTCTCATATAGAGTAGATGACCCAGTGGTCGTCTCATATAGAGTAGATGTCCCCAGTGGTCTTCAACTGTAGAGTAGATGACCTCATTGGTCGTCTAATACAGGGTAGATGACCCACTACAAAGTAGACGAACGAAGTGGTTGTCTACCACAGAGTACATGCCCTAAGTGTTCGTCTACTATAGAGTAGATGACTTCAGTGTTCGTCTACTATAGAGTAGATGACTTCAGTGTTCGTCTGCTATAGAGTAGATGACCTCATCGGTCGTCTACTATAGAGTAGATGACCTCAGTGGTCGTCTACTATAGAGTAGATGACCTCAGTGGTCGTCTACTATAGAGTAGATGAGCTCAGCGGTCGTCTACTATAGTGTAGATGTCTCCAAAGGTCGTGGTGCTCGCCTACTATAGAGTAGATGACCTTAGTGGTCGTCTACTATAGAGTAGATACTATAGAGTAGATGATCTTAGTTGTCGTCTACAAGAGTAGATGGCCACATTGCTCATCTGCTGTAGAGCAGATGGCCACATTGCTCATATACAATAGAATAGATGATCCCAGTGCTCGTACTGCCGCTACGTCCCTGTGGTAGCACAATGGACTGTATAGTCTAAGTGAGTCTGTTATACAGGCTGACACTCTAAACCTAACCTAACCATTCATTGTAAAAAAGATATTGGATCAAGAAATCCTAAAATTCCCACACATATTCAGAAATCCCCAAAATTTTAATATTTCAGTTTTTCGCTGATCAAACAGGTTAAAGATTTTTATGGCATGGTAAATATGAAAAATTAAAATATTCTGCAAAACCTGTTTTTTTTTAATTTTTTGACTTACTTCACTTTACCACTCATCGCTACAATTGTTTTTTGCTGTTGTTGTCTGGCGTGTGTGTAATACAATAATTTAAAATTATTTACAATTTATTACTGCTGTTGTTGCAATTTAAACTATATATTTATATGTATTTACTAAATTGCGTTGTTTGTTACAACAATTACACAAATTCAGACAGAAATTAGAAAAGCCATTTCAACAGAAATCGAAAAGAAACGAGCGAATGAAAAAAAAATACTTACTTAGACAATAAATTAGGTGTTTATTTAAACAACAATTTTCGCACGTATTTGAAAGTCTCTTTTTCGCATTTTCTTCTTCGTCTTCGCCTCGTTAAGTATCTTGAAGATACGATACTATTTGGCTTTGCTCAAAGGAAAATCCATTACTTGCCGCTGCTCCCTGCAACCTTTTTTTCGGTCTCCACTTTGAATGATGGGGGAGGCGTTTTTCTTTGCCTCTATTTTATTTAAACATTTAAGTTTATATTTGATGTTATTTGAAATTACTTTTTTCTGTTTTTTTTTTATAAATTTTATTATTTTTAAACTAATTGATGCTTTTTCTGCTTATTTTTCGGTCTATCTGTTTCGGCTGCTGTCTCTGTTCAGGTAAGTGGCAAATATTTGTAAAAATATCGATCATTTCAGAGTGGCGGCGGGCTAATGTACGTACACTCACTGGGATGCAAAGAGATCAAAAAAATAAATTAAAAATAAATCTTAAAACGTAACAATTGCAGTAAATAAGTTGTTTACATTAGCAATTGGTGGTACAAGTGCAAATGGGATTTGTGCGGGGGTGTTAGGATGTATCAAAAATCTTGTTTTTTTTCGAAATTGCCAAAAACAAGTTTCCAAATTCAATTGTATAAGTATAATTCGTCGAATTACTCTTCATTTACTTGGCGCGGTCATGTCTTTGGAGGATAGTACTTCCATACGCAAATAAAAATTACAGTCAGACAACCATATCTGCAGGGTAATGACTAAAAAAAGATATTTTCAGACGAGTAAACCGACTTAGGTATCGCACATCAAAATAATGTAAAAGATGGATCAATTTTATTCAGTGATGTAATAATGCTATCTATTTAAGGAATGCCTTCTTCTATTCGATGACTGTTAATTAAAAATTTTCGACAATTTTTAAATTTCTTACATCAATCTTTTTCGTAGAGATCATAACTCCTCCTATTTTCAAAAAAAAAGTATATTGTCGCTGTAGAGAGTGAAAATTAAATTTTTCTGTGCCGGGGTTTGAACTCTCGACCTTCTGCTCTCCAGTCTAACGCACTTGCATCACACCACGGATGCCTCTTGCTTGCAAAGCTCGGTTTGCATGTTATAAGCGCCGTGTATGTCTCTTAACCAAACAACCACATATGTGTGAATAACCAGACACACATGTTGCTCATTTAGTGCAAGGGCGTCACAACTCAAAATTTGAAAATCTCCTGGTGCCCATGCAAAAATAAGCTGCACTTCAAAATTTACAGATTATTGATGGATATTTTTGGCTTATGGTGCAGGCAACTACATATATTCACAAACTTAGAGATTTATTTTGTCCCATTCGCTTGTCTGGTTCATTTTCTATAGGCCACTCTAATCGTCCTTAGGCGGAATTTCCGATTTTCAGTTGTGATGTTCTGGCACTAAATGAGCGATATGGCTTCCCCCACTCCCGCTCACTCATCCATTAACCACTACACATGTTTAATTAGGTATCCAAACACACAACCAGCCATCCATAACAACAAAACGGTTTAGTGTATATGCGTTACAGCGTATATGGAAATTATTCTCAATGACTTCATGTTGGAATACGAATAAGTTGCCATGGTTTGGTTGTTAGAAACCATAATAGTAAATTATAAATGTAAATCGAAAAAATTGCCAGAAAGCAGGAGGGTGAATAGATAGTATTGTTGGCCAGAAACTAAAGACAATGTTGCCCTTAAACTAAAGATTTATTCTATCATTGTTTGAATAACAAAATAAATTAAAGATAATTTACTCGATTTTAATGAAATGTTTACTCGTTTAATGGCCATTGCCCTTATTTTTATTATCAATTGTCCTCAATATTATGTACATATTGACTTTAGTGTTACTTTCTAAAATGTCTTTAAATCAATGATCATTGATCCAATGGCATTTGTCAACATTTTTAGGATAAATGTCAATAGTTTTAAAGATTTTGGACATACTACAATTACAGGGTGGCTGATATGTAATGCAACAAAGTAAAGCGCTATATTTTTTTAATTTTTTTTAAATTTTATTGTTCAAAAGCAAAAAATGTCGGAAATAACATAACATTTTAGAAACAGTTTAGATTTGTTCCAATTGGCCACCTTTGGCACGAATTATGGCCTTCATACGGCCGACAAAGCCATCACACGCTGCACAAAGTGGCTCTGCGATATTTTGGCCCATTCCCGGCGAAGCGCCGTCTTGAGATGATCGATACTTTGGTATTTTTTAGTGCGAACCTTACTCTCTAAAATGCCCCAGGCGCAAAAGTCCAACGGATTGAGATCCGGAGATCTTGGTGGCCATTGTGCGGTAGAAATGAAGCGAGGAACCTCCTTTTTAAGCCTTTCTTGGTTGACGCGTGCTGAGTGCGATGGTGCTGAGTCCTGTTGGAATGTCCATGGTCTGCGGCCGAAATGTTTGTCTGCCCAGGGCTTCAATACTGTCTTTAGGACATTTTCCCGATAATATTCGGCATTTATTTTGACCCCATGGTCGATGAATACGAGCGGGGAACGACCATCGGCTCAATTTGGAATGGCTTCTCATCGGAGAAAACCAAATTCGGTAACTGGCCACTTTCGTGCAAGCGAAGCAACTCCTTGGCTCTTTGCAGTCTAACTTTTTTTTGTGCATCGGTGAGCTCTTGCACTTTTTGGAACTTCAATGGCTTTAGTCCAAGCTCATTTTTTAATATGTGTTGTATCCGTTCTCGCGATATGTTCAGCTCACGAGCAATTTTTCTACCACTGCGGCGTGGATTTCGATCAAATCTGGCCTTCACTTTTCGGATCATTTCTGGTGTTGTTACCGTTTTTTTCGTCCACTTTTTGGACGCGATGCAACACTGCCAGTATCACGGTAACGAGCAATGGTACGAGAAACAAAGGATTTATTCACATTTAAATGCTGGAGGGCTCTAACGATAGCCTCTTGTGTTGTTCCACCCAAATATAAAGCAATCACACTATCACGCTTGAATTCCATCACGAATAACTTTTTTCTGAATGCAATAGATCAAAATGCTTTTGTAAGCTTTTAAACAATAAAATGAACTGTCACTGAAATAAATCTGTCAGCTATCAGACGGTTTACAAATGATAGCAACCTGAAGTTGGTTGCAATACATATCAGCCACACTGTATAGTTTTTAAAATTCCTACAGTCCTGTTAAAAATTAAAGTTATTGCCACGCACGCTTTAGTACCTCCGATACAAAAAGAGCCAAGACATACCAAAATTAAATAGCTTATAAGTACATATACCAGGGCAAATTTACATTGTTTTCGTTTTATAAAATAAATATTACGCCTCAATCTATACAACGGAGGCGGCATTGTTTTAAGAAAGTATTTATCGGAAACGGTTGATCAATGGGTTAAGCAATTTTGTATCAGTGTTATTTGAGTTACGGCAATTTCGCCAAAAGTGTGCGTGGTATTCTTTGAGGATGGAATATTTCAGAATATATATATATATATATATATATAAATTCCTTTTGTTTCTATAAGGAGCATAGGGCCTCAATATTTCAGAAGGGAGAATAAAATTAAATTTTTGAGTTAGGAGTATATTCTATTTTTTTGCCTGGCCTTGTAATAAGAATAATATGGAATTTGGTAATTTTTGTGGCAAATACAGCACTTCAATTCTTTTTCAGACTAGAGTCACTGAAATTGTTGGGAATTTTCCTAAATTTTCAGATTTAAATTCCCATAAAAAGAAAAACTCACCCAGCACACACACCAAAAATCGAGTTCATCTCATGACTTACTACATTTATAATCCAGTGACTAATGTAAAAAATAAAACAAAAATAGTTGGCAAAAAAAAACATTAACACAAGTCATTGCATTGCATGCAGTTCCATCCAATAAAACAGATAAAATCTAATTAAAAATAAATAATTTGAAATTAACAATTAAAACGCAACACTTTTCCTACGATACATCGTTCGCTGTTGGGATGTTTTTCAGAGATTGATAGTTTACAGCTGTTTATGGAGAAGGGGGGCTACTGTTCGGGGAGAGGGAGGGAGAATGGTAATGATCGTGATGACTAGACACTGCGGTGCATGATTGCGAGGCTGATTGCAGATTATGGTGATATAAAATGATTTTTATTACAGGATGTTGACAGACACAGTTAATGCGGTCCGTCATAACGGTTTGGCTAACATGTTAACAGGCAAACAGAAACAAAACAGGTGCTCGATTGTTATCAAGGCGCCGTCATAGTGGCAGATGTACGTTGTTTTCTCACAGATGGCCTACATTTTGTATTTGAAACAGTTATCTCAAATTTATAGATAGTTTTTTGGGAAGATTAAAGTTTGAAACTTGGTTTCAAAATTTTGAAATAGAAATTCAAATAAAGCAAGCCTCTCCAATGCACCGGTCAGTTAGGGCAGGAGATAGGATATGAATCCCATGATTTTAGGCCATCAAGGATAATGATATCCTATCATATTTCACCCGCTACAACAATGACCTTACATTCTTCAAGCCGTGCGTATTACTGGCTTAAAAGGCATAAATAACATTATGAACTTGAACATTATTATCGATTGTCTTTTTGAAAGTGTTGTCATCGTGTGTAACTGTCTCGTTTAATTATGTTTCAGCGCAAAAAAGCCTTCACCTTCATAACAAATTAATTTCACTAAATTAAATCGCCTCTTTAACAATTCATTTAACAATGACAGCAACATTAACAACTACAACTGCAACCAACAACAGTACCGTCAACAACAGTCCCCACCTTGACCCTTACATCGAACAAAAAGGCTAAAGAGATGACACAAAGTAGCAATGCCACCACCACCACCATTACGAGCGGAGAGCGTTGGAAGCATTGGTAATCCCCTGACTTTAATAAGATGAAGACGGCGACAAGCCACACCAAAAAAAAAATACAGAAGAAAAAAACCTTTGAAAATATTATTACCGACATAAATTTTTCAATAATATTACGTTGACATTTTCCATATAGCAGCGGACAGACAGACAGACAGACCAGCACATCTGACAGAAATGGTAAAGATGGAACCGTGATTACAAGCTGGCGACTGGTTATGAAGAAGGCCTTCTTTTGCATAAACAATCCACAAGCCAAAAGTCGTCTGGCTAAGATTTTGCGCATGCGCAGAGGCGAACAACAATCTTTTAATGGCAGGCAGTGTACAGCACTCCTCGTTGTTGCTGATGTCGCTTCTTTCGCTCAAGCTGCCCTCTTTCGGGCTGGTTTGCCTGTTAAGACTTCAGACTTGTAACAATGATCGCACTGCCATCATCAAATCCAGTCGAATCCTCCATAACGATGGGGAGGAAAAGAGGAGGAGGTACACTGAGAAAATTGTTCATTAAACAATTTACTTCAATGCACTGTGTCGCCTTGGCATGCTTATGGGGGAAATACTTTTAAATTCCAACTATTCCAATTATATTCCGAAAAATTTGGTATTAAACCGTCAATCCTATCAAAAGTTATGTACGAACAAGTAAGGGTTATATGGATTATATTAAGTCCTACTAAGACGATATGGGTGTCCAAACTAAAGGGCACGATTTAGACTATCTAAATTTTTTAATCAGAAACTAATATTTTTTTGAACAGTCCACGGAAAATGCTTTAAGACATAATTTTTATTTTTTGGGCTATGAAAGGAAAAACCTACCCATATAACGAGTTTTCCAATAGGGATGATATGATTTTGAAGTGGCGTTTCGGCCATTTGCAATATGTCATGATCTGTCATTTGTTTTTCATTGTATTCAGTAGTGTTTACAATTTCATCATGGAGAGATAGACGCAAGAACAACGTTTACAAATTATTCAGTTTTATTATCAAAATAATCGTTTTTTAAATAAAAAAAAACGCTTTCCAGTCGACTACGACTTTAACATCCATGACCAATATCTTAGCTCTTGTTAGGAGCTATCTTTTTGCCATTGACCGATTACCGATCCGACGTACCGTTAAGGAGCTAGAAATGATTCTAAGTTCATTTGAAAATGATGCTAAGTCCATTTTTTAAATCCAAAAAAAAAAACGCTTTCCAGTGGACTTACGACCTTGACAACCATGAGCAATATTTTAGCTCTCGTTAAGGGCTATCTTTTTGCCATTGACCGATTGTGGCTACGTGCCACACAGCAAATGAAACAATTGAATTGTTGCGAGAAAAGTTTCGAGATTCGATTATTTCAAGAAATTGTGATATTGAATGGCCTCCAAGAAGTTGTAATTTAACACCATTAGACCATTTAAAGTCATTGGTCTTTCGAAATAAACAAGACTCTCTTCAATCTTTACAAGTCAATACTGAACGTGCAATTCATGACAAAGGACTTGATTTAGTGGAAAAAGTTCTCGAAAATTGGGTTCATCGCCATTTGAATGACGTTTTATTTAGAACTTAATTGTATCGATTGTACTTCACATTAAATAAAAAACTTTTGAATTTCCTTAACAATAAGTATGTTTTTTCCAAGAAATCGTATAACTCTTATTGGAAAACCCTGTATAAAATAATAAGTTGATCTAATTGTTCTAGTCATTCACGTACAAAATATATCGTACAAATATGAATGCATATGCACCGGTCCTATCCTATCCTATTATTTGACGGGGGGAACTCACTATGTCCGTGAAGATAAATATCAATTTGAACAGGTAAAAGCTTTAAGTTCGGCCATGCCGAATCTTATATACCCTCCACCATGGATAGCATGTGACCTCACAAAATAACTCAAGCCTAAAGAAGATACCACCGAAAAACACAAAAAAAAAATAGTAGATGAGAACAATAGGAATAACAACAAGTTAGATGCTATATATGGGAGCTATATCTAAATATGGACCGATATCGCCCATTTTCAATCCCAAGTTGCCTGCAGTTATAAGAAGTATCTATGCCAAATTTCAGGCACCTAGCTCAAGTATTATAGATTGTAGCGTGATTACAACAGACGGACGGACATTGTTAAATCGTCTTAGAGTTTTACGACGATTAAGAATATATATACTTTATGGGGTCTCAGATCAATATTTAGAGGTGTTACAAACGGAGTGACAAAATGAATATACCCCCCATCCTATGGTGGAGGGTATAAAAAGAAATATTAGCTAAGACACAAACCACCATACATCTACAGAGCATTGTTAAAGGGTTATCAGATCGCTGTTAAAATGTTAACAGTGCTAATATATTTACAAAAGATGCGAATTTTGCTAAATCTGAATAATTTTACGGCAAATAATGAAAATACGCACAAATATATTCTGTAGATGTCGAATATAATGAAATATGTATAGCATAAACTATCAATAAACAGGCCAAAACCATAACATAGAGGTTAAATATTTTGCAAAGTGTTATATCTGCTAAATCTAAATATGTAAATTAATTTAACGAAAGAATCCCATAATTTGAGTTATTCGGAATCTTTAGTTAACTTTTTTTTGTTTGTAAATGGCGCAGTGTGGAGTAAATGTAAACGAATTTAACAAAAAAATCCCACAATTTGAGTTATTCGGAATTTTCAGTTAAATTTTTTTCAAATGGCCCACTGTGGTCAATAGTCGGAACACTCCATCTAAACAAAAAAGATGGAGTATTCCGGTTTTCGGGGAAAAAATATAAATTCGCATAAATATATTCGGTTTTCAGGAAAAAATACAAATTCGCACAAATATATAACGAAAACATTCCAGAACTTGAGTTATTCGGAATTTTCAGTTAAATTCTTTTTTTCATTGAAATGACCCACTGTGGCTAAACAAAAGAAGACGGAATATTCCGATTTTCAGGAAAAACTCTATATTCGGTACTGAATCTATCATATGTTAAATGAAACGAAATTATTGAAAAATTCTCCGAAATTGAGTTATTCGGAATTTTCAGTGAAATTATTTTTTAATGGCCCACTGAGTCTAAACAAGAAAAGGTGGAGTATTCCGGTTTCAGAAAAAACTCCAAATTCGGTGCTGAATCTAAATATGTGAACGAATTTAACGAAAAAATACCAGACTTTGAGTTATTCGAAATTTTAAGTTAAAATATTTATTTTAATTATTGACTCCAATAACTTACAATTCAATTATCACAGCCAATAGTGTCCGAGATATTGAATATTAAATATTGCCACGTCCACTTTTGCCACACCCGCAAATCCGATCCCGCCTATTTATACCCTCACTTTAGTGTGACGAGGGTATATATCATTTGCTACAGAAAAAAGTGTAACACGTCGAAGGAGTGACCTAAGACCCCAAGTATGTTCGGAGGAAATCCGTTTTGGGTCATTTTAAGTCGAATGAGCAATGTCCGTCCGTCTGTCTGTCTGTCTGTCTGTCTGCTGGCTGGTGCGCACGATAACTCTCGAAAGGAGTAACCGATTGACCTCAAATTTGGTATGTGGTAATATTTTTTTCTATCTCCGGCTAAGTTCGAAGATGGGCCATATTGGTCCACTCCTTCTAGTACCTCCCCCACAAAGGGTTACAATCTTGTGAAATATTGATTCTTTAATAACTGATATACTACTTATTCGAATCTTTTGAAATTTCACACATAGTATTAGCTTATTAGTCGCTATCAACTCGAGAAAAAATGGGCGAATCCGCCACGTCCCTTTTGGTACCTCCCACACAAATGCACCATTTTGCACCAAAAGTAACCAGCTTATAACATTAATAACAGTGTATAAAAATACTTGAAATTTTGTACAGTATTATGTTTTTATATTGCCTACAGTCCAGGGAAAAATGGGTGTTGTTGCCACGCCCCTTTTGGTACCTCCCACACAAAGGTACCTTTTTGCACCAAAAGTTAACAGCTTATAACATTAAAACCAGTGTATAAAAATACTTGGAATTTTTTACAGTGTAATGTTTTTATAGTGTCTATAGCCCTGTGAAAAATGGGCGTTATTGCCACGCCCCTTTTTGTACCTCCCACACAAAATTCCCAAATCATACCACAATTTAATGTCTCATAACGTTTATACCAGTGCACATAAATGCTTATAAGTCGGCACAGTGCAATGAATTTAAAGTATCTAATGTTCAGCGAAAAAAAGGTGTATTATATAAACCCCTTCTGGTAACTCCCACACAAATTGACAGAATAATTCGAGTAATATTCAATATTACATTACTCACAAAGTGAGGGTATACCTTAGTCGGTTTACCCGACTGAAACTTTCTTACTTGTTTTTGTCAAGTTTTCAATCTTAATTCCACTACAGTTTGTGCAACATTTTGTTCTTCTACGATCAAGACTTTCTGATTCAATTAAACTTTAGATAATGCCTCGGCTACTTCTGACCCCGCCCACTTTTCTATTTTTCATGAATCATATGTGGCTAATCTAATTTTGGTTTCAATTACATACAAAACAAATTTCGTTTTCTACGATAAATGGTTTCTGAGATATTAAAAAGTTAAATATTTTCCGCCCACTTTTTGTGTAAGTACTAATATCGACCCCAATAACTAACTTTCCAAATGTAGTTCTTCTGTGACCAAAAGTTTCCGAGATAAAAAATTTCCAAGCATTGCTACGCCTACTTATCAGATCCCATGCATTTTTATTGAATAGATATATAATACCTCAAATAATATATGTACCAAATTTCGTTCTTCTACGATGAATACTTTCTGAGATATTAAAATTTTAAATAATGCCACGCCCACTTTTTATTTGTTAAAATATATCTATGGCTAATCTAATATTGACTTACAAAACAAATTTCGTTCTTCTATGATAAATAGTCACGATTGCTCTTATTCAATACCGCCCACTTTTGGTAAAAGTACCAATAACTAACCATCCAAATTTCGTTCATTTATGGTTAATAGTTTCCGAGATATTAAATTTTCAAACATTGCTACGCCCAGTTTTGCCACGCCTTATTATCCGATCCCGTAAATTTTTGTAGAAGTTTTAGATAATAACTAGCTCGAATAATAAGATTGTACCAAATTTCGATCAAAATTTTCTGAGGTATTCAAAATTTTAAATAATGCCACGCCCACTTTTGACCCGCCATTTTTTATTTTTTGAGAACCATCTATGGCCAAGAAGCTTTCATTTAAAAGAAACACTTTTAAAATCGGCCAGAAAAGATGTTTTATACTTTTTTATATAGATATTATTTTTTTAGAATATTATTTTTTAGGAAATAATTTTTCTCTAATTTTTATGATTACATTTTTGTTTGTGAAACCACATCCTGGGATTCCAATAGTTTTGTGATAAGTTTGTATTGTGTGATTTGTTTGATCGGTATTCTGGTGTGAATTCCACCAGCAGATGCCATGGATCAAGGATGATTGATGCTGTCTTGGCTCATCCCATGATGGAGTGAAGCTTGGACTTCCTGGTGAGTGTGATTTCGATATAGTAGTAGATTTGATGAGTATTTCTGTTAAATTAGGGCATGATATAGGGCATTAAGTACAACACTTATCATGACACTTATTATTGAGATCATAATCTCCCTTTTTAACACTTAAATTTGAATTACGCCACACAGGGCTGGCGACGTCATCTTCGAAATGAGGCCGGTCAGGCAGTTACTGTGAATGGTGTTCGCTATCGTGAGATGATAAGGAACTTTTTACGGCCCGAATTGGAAGATATGGATGAGGACAATATGTAGTTTCAACAGGACGGTGCCACTTGCCACACAGCTAATGAAACAATGGCTCTTTTGCGCAACAAATTCAATGGCCGTGTTATCTCACGTCGCTGCGATGTCAATTGGCCGCCAAGATCATGTGATTTGACACCGTTGGACTTCTTTCTTTGGGGTTATTTGAAAGAAGGTGTACGTCGATAAGCCAGCAACAATTCAAGAGCTAAAGGATGAGATAATTCGGCACATTAACTGCATAGAACCTCGATTATGCCTCAGCGTCATCGAAAATTTGAACCATCGGATGGAGGTGAGTCGCAGAGGTCGCGGCGGCCATTTGGCCGATATTTTGTTCCATACATAATTGAACCATACCAATATTATCATAATAAAAATAAATGACAATAATTTCCTAAATAATTTTTGTTTTATTCAAAATCAACATCGGCCCTTAAAATTTAACAACCTTTTACATACGAGAAGAAATTGATGCGTCTTGAGAAAATTCATACAACTCAGGTACATGTTATACCGTACTTCTATGATCAATACTTTCTCAGATATTCAAGCTATAAAAAATGCCACGCCCACTTATTATCGTTTTCATTTTTTTGTAAAGTTCTTCGAATTTACTCATCTAACTTATAAACGATCAATAATTTCCGAAAAAGTTTCTAAATAGTAGCTAGCCCGATCACTTTTGTCAATCTTGTTGATATTGATATACTCTACTAACTATAAATTAATTATTTAAGAAATTAATTATTTAATCATGGAGTTGTGCGTAGTTCTTAACTGCAATCGTTGTCTGCGATCAATAGTTTCCAAGATATTTAAGTTTTAAACAAGGTTCCGTTTTTGACACGCTCACAACACCGATCCCACCCATTTTCCGTGACGTTATTGACATTAACGTCACTAACTTACTTACCGAATTTCGGTTTCCTAAGTTCAACGGTTTCTGAGTTATACCATTTTCAAAAATGCCACGCCCCCTTTATGAGTCATGAACGAAGTGTATATAGCTTTAGCATAACTACACATACACACTTAAAATTTATGAAACATGCTTTAGACCTTTAACTACATAAGTGTGTAGTTTTTTTTGAGAAAATGTTTTCTGCTCATAAATTAGAAAAATCATCAATATTACTAACACAAATTCTTGCAGTGCATTGACGCTTTTGGTGGGGGCTTTGGGGGTAATGTTGGTTAGTTGGTATTTAAACTCTAAACAATAGTTAGTGAAGCAGATGTAACAAGTTTTCTTGTTTCTGTTTGAGGTTGTTGTTATGCTTGTTGTTGTGATTCAGTACAACTAGTTGTTGTTGTAATTGTTGTGGTTGATTTTTAATTTTAGTTTACTTGTTGTTGTAGTGTTTTTCTTGTTGCTGCTGCTGATGCTTCTATTGCTAGTTTCAGTTTCTGTATTTCTGTTTCAGTTTCAGTTGTGAAAGTGAATTTTGTTTGAATGTGAATCTTAGCAGCCGCAGCATTATATTTTTTCATTTTTGTTGTTATTATTGTTGTTTTTCATTTGTTTCATCGTTGTTGCTTGCTGATTTATTTGGTAATTTAAACATGCAAACACTCACACGTTCCCATACACTTATACCTATATGTATGTACGAGTATATACTCATATAAAGCCTCAACAATAAATGAAAATTATTTTTTTTATTATTATTGAAACCAGTCCTAGACTATACTAACTACTAAGCCTTAGACAATTCGAAATGCATAGACAATCCGCGAGAGAGTGAGAGAGACCGGATGAATGGATAGTCGTCGGTGTCGTCGTCGCTTGACGTTATACACTTGTCCACTTTGTTGTACAGTTCAGTGCGGTTCAGTTCAACTGTCAGCGTAATATTTCATCTTGTTAGCCATTATGTTAGACTGGTCTAAACATCAAAAATCCTCGCATATGTCGAAAGATTAGACCAGACCTGACCAGACCAGACCAGACAAAACATGGATGGACTGTTGTTAACAGCTAATATTATGATGACCATTGACCTGGCCACCGTCATGCAATGAGAAGCTACTTACATTACTCTTTGAAATTGTTAAATAATATCTGCATACCGTGGATAATTATCCATAAACATTAAGGATTATATACGTTTAATATGCATAGCTGTTTTATTATAATCTTTTACTGCAATATGGGCATTTATGTGGGGATCTCATGTCAAATGGGTCAATTTTCATCTTCTGGTCGGGATGAAACTTCCACCAAGTTTTGGAGATAGTTGTTATGACACAACATTTCTATTTGATCGGTTAAGGACAGTCCGAGTTGGAGTGTTTGAAATTTTAAATGATGTTCAAACTACCCTTTTTTCCCATTCTTATAACTAATTACCAATTGTGTTTAGAAAGTGGTTTCAATAGCTGTTTCTTCAATCTTTTTAAAAAAATATTTTTTTGTAAAAATAAAACTTGTTTTGACATTTTTATAAATAAACCATACTCCTTTTTTTTTTTGCTCAAAGCTTAAATCATTTCTTTTAAGAGCTATGCGGTCTATTGTTGGGATCCGACTTGATTATCTATAAAAATAAAGATAAACATTTAAAAAAATAGAGATTGAAACACTTATTATAGCATAACTCTAGAGTCATTTGCTGTACACGCAAAGAAAAAATTCGTTTCCGCGAAACGAAAGATTAGACAACTACAATTCTCGTTTGCCGGAACTGAAATTTCGTTTGTTGTGACAGAAACTTATTTCGCGTAAGCAATTGTTTGTTCTGACCAAAAGAATTTCAGTCGTCGTAATCGAGAATTGTAGTTTTCTAATATTTCGTTTTGCAGAAATTTTTCCTTTGCGTGTAATTGGTTCAAGAAAGCTTTAAAGAATCCTAAATTAGTTAGTCTTCATCTTTTTCTAATATATATCTTACAAGATGTTGGGAAAAAACAAATTTTTTGAACATATTTAATATATTTTTAATTAAAACCTCTTAAAATCGCTGAAAATATGAGTATCATAACTATAATATTTTTATTATCCTATCGTAAAGTTCGATCAGTCATAAATATAATGAGACCATTTCGATGATGTAGATGTTAAAGTCATTGAAAATATGAGTATCATAACTATTATATTTTTATTATCCTCTCGTAAAGTTTGATCAGTCATGAATATAATGAGACCATTTCGGTACATTTATTTATCAAAAAAATATATCTATATTTAACAACTGTAACATGACATTATGTCAAATAACATAACATCACACTACTAAAGCGAATATTCGATATTTGTAGACTTACTTAATTAGCTGCAACCTTATAAATTATGCATCTATATTCTTCAGAATGGTTTCATTTTATTTACGACCGATCAGGCATCACGATAAAATAATCATAATATAACAATTGTGAATTTTTCTATGTTTTTAAGAGTTTTAATTAAAAACATTTTTAAAATTTTCTCGAAAATTTGCGTTTTTTGCAATTTCTTGTAAGATATCTTTGAAACCGCTGATAGGGTGAAACAATTATAATATAGGCGTTGAAGTCACAACAGCTGTCTGTCGACTTCATTGTCACCTGTATCAGATGTGGAGCCGTTGCTTTTAAACACAACGCCGCAAAACTCGCTAAGTGATGGCAACGCCGTCATTGTTGCATTACTTTAGTTCACAATCGCACCGCTTACGGCTCACGGCCATAATAAAACCTTACAATAAATTAAATATAAATTTTCTTAGTACCGCCATCCTGTATACAATAGGAATATGAAGAATAATTTATTTTTCATCTATTATCATCTAATGCTCGATTTCAGAGAAAAACTAAACACTAACAACTTTATTGTAAAACAACCCAGATTTGTACAGTTTTTTTAATTTCAATAGTAGAAACGAAATATTTTGGAAATAAGCTTAAAATAAGCTAATCTTTCATAGGTATTTTTTGTACTCGCGTCCATAACACTCTGTTTGAGATAACCTAACCTACGGCTTGAGATATAAAAATGTTTGAGGGTAAATTTTTAGTGATAACAGAACTTGTCAGATGGTCTCGAGTATTAAGTAAAATATTGTTCTATTAACTTACAACCTGATATTCTTTCGTCTGCGATTAATAGTTTCTTAGGTATTTTATTTAAATAAAGACCACATTCGCCACTTCCACTAATCCAATCCCAGTTGTAGATATTAACTCCACTAACGATCAATAGATTCTGATTGATACGATCAATATATTCTGAGATATTCAAATTTTAAATAATGCCACGCCGTCTTTTTATTTTTTTTAACCATCTTTGACAAAGAAGGAGCTCTGCTGTCAACTATTTGTAGTTATATTTTCATTAAAAAATAATATTTTTCAATATTATATTAATATTTTGCAATGTCTTTTAACACCCAGAAACATTAAAATACGACGGCTGTTACATAATTAGCCGACCTAACAAAGAAAACACAACAAATTTGAAATTTTTTTTCTTTCTGGCAAATCTTTTTCCGCCAAACCATTTTTCCAAGTTTTTGAAACAAAAAACAAGTAAGAAAGTTCAGTCGGGAAAACCGACTTATGAATCCCCTCACCATGAGTCCCAAAAAAATATTAGTAAATGTATTTTTATACCCTACACCACACTGTGGTACAGGGTATTATGACTTTGTGCATTTGTTTGTAACACCTAAAAGGAGAAGAGATAGACCCATTGTTTATTATACCGATCAGAAAGTGATTCTGAGTCGATTTAGCCATGTCCGTCTGTCTGTCCATGTATTCTTGTAATCAAAGTGCAGGTCGTATTTATGGTCCGATTGTGATGAAATTTAGCATAGTGCTCTTTTTTGGCCCAAGGACGATCCCTATTGAAATTGGTTAAAATTGGTTCAGATTTGGATATAGTCCCCATATATATGTTTCACCCGATTTGACATGTAAGCGCTGTAGAAACCACATTTTACATCCGATCTGTATGAAATTCGTCAGAGAGAGTTTTATTATTACGTGAATGAACACTACCAAATTCGGAGAAAATCCGTTTAGATTTAGATATAGCCCCCATATATATGTTTCACCCGATTTGACATGTAAGCGCTGTAGGAACTGTATTTTAAATCAGATCAGTACGAAATTTGGCAGCCAAATTCGGGGAAAATCGGTTCAGATTTAGATATAGTCCCCATATATATGTTTCACCCGATTTGACATCAAAGCGCTGTAGAAACCGTATTTTACATCCGACCTGTACGAAATTCGGCAGAGAAAGTTCTCTTATTACATGAAAAAACACTGCGCAATTCGGGGAAAATCGGTTCAGATTTAGATATAGCCCCCATATATATTTTCCACCCGACTTAACATTTAAGCGCTGTAGAAATCGTGTTTTATATCCGATCAGTACGAAAATTGGCAGAGAGAGTTTGCTTATTACATGTATGAACACTGCCAAATTCTTATCGCAATGCCCATTTTCGCATTGGTAGGTAGTTGTAGGGGGTTATATATTCGGCCCCGCCCGACTTTCTGTCTTTTCTTACTGGTTTGTTTTGATTAAATTATTATCAATTTAAATTGAATTTAATAACTTTAAAGTACGTACTGGTATTAAAGTTAAGAGTTGTTTACTTTTGGTACAAAAAGGTCCATTTGTGTGGGAGGTACCAAAAGGTGCGTCCCAGTAACCGTACTTTTCTCTGGACTCTATGTACTATAAAAGCATTACACTGTACAAAATTTCAAGTCTTTGTATGCACTGGTAATAAAGTTATAAGCTTTTAACTTTCGGTTTAAAATTGTCCGTTTGTGTGGGAGGTACCAAAAGAAGAGTGGCAACTTCGCCCATTTTTCTCGAGGTAATAGTGACTAATAAACTAATACTATGGGTAGAATTTCAGATGATTCAAATAAGTAGTATAGAAGTTATTAAATAATCAATATTTCACTAAATGTTAACCCTTTGTGGGGGTGGTACTAGAAGGAGTGGACCAATATGGCCCAACTTCGAACTTAGCCGGAGATAGAAGAAAATATTACCACATACCAACACGGACGGACATTGCTTTTTTATTTAATGTGAAGTACAATCGCCACAATTGAGTTGTAAATAAAACGTCATTCAAGTGGCCTCCACGACTTCTTCTGCAGGAACGAATTCGATGAACCCAATTTTCGAGCACTTTTTCCAAATAAATCAAGTCGTATGTCATGAATGGCGCGTTCAATATTGACTTGTAAAGTTTGATAGATAGATAGCTCTTGACGAGAGCTAAAATATTGCTCATAGGTGTCAAGGTCGTAGGTCGACTGGAAAGTGTTTTTTGGATTTAAAAAAGATGGACTTAGCGCACGAAAAGTTGCAATGGGAGAACGATTATTTTGATAATAAAACTGAATAATTTGTAAACGTTGTTCTTGCATATATCTCTCCATGATGAAATTGTAAACACTACTGAATACAATGAAAAATAAATGACATATTACAAATGGCCCGTTACCAGTGCACATTTACATTGCTCACAAAGTGAGGGTATACCTTAGTCGGTTTACCCGACTGAAATTGTTTACGTTTTGATTTATTAATTTATCATCTTGCCCAAATACTTTGAAAGCTAGCCTTTATCAGTTTTTATATGAAACTACCTATACCACCAGATTTCCATGACTTAAAATGTAAACATTTTTATACCCTCACTTTAGTGTGACGAGGGTATATATCATTTGCTACGGAAAAAAGTGTAACACATCGAAGGAGTGATCTAAGACCCTAAGTATGTTCGGAGGAAATCCGTTTTGGGTCATTTTAAGTCGAATGAGCAATGTCCGTCCGTCTGTCTGTCTGTCTGTCTATCTGTCTGTCTGTCTGTCTGTGTGTCTGCTGGCTGGTGCGCACGATAACTCTCGAAAGGAGTAACCGATTGACTTCAAATTTGGTATGTGGTAATATTTTTTTCTATCTCCGGCTAAGTTCGAAGATGGGCCATATTGGTCCACTCCTTCTAGTACCTCCCCCACAAATGGTTAAAATGTTGTGAAATATTGATTCTTTAATAACTACTATACTACTTATTCGAATCTTCTGAAATTCCACACATAGTATTAGTTTATTAGTCGCTATTAACTCGAGAAAAGTGGGCGAAGTTGCCACGTCCCTTTAGGTACCTCCCACACAAATGCACCGTTTTGCACCAAAAAATTAACAGCTTATAACATTAATAACGGTGTATAAAAATACTTGAAATTTTGCACAGTGTTATGCTTTTATATTGCCTACAGTCCAGAGAAAAATGGGCGTTGTTGCCGCGCCCCTTTTGGTACCTCCCACACAAAGGTACCATTTTGCACCAAAAGTTAACAGCTTATAACATTAATACAAGTGTATAATAATACTTGAAATTTTGTACAGTGTAATGTTTTTATAGTGTCTATAGTCCTGTGAAAAATGGGCGTTATCGCCACGCCCCTTTTTGTACCTCCCACACTAAATTGCCAAATCATACCACAATTTAATATCTCGTAACGTTTATACCAGTGCACATAAACGCTTATAATTCGGCGCAGTGCAATGAATTTAAAGTATCTACTGTTCAGCGAAAAATAGGTGTATTTGTTAAAAACATTCTGGTACCTCCCACACAAATTGACAGAATAATTCGTGTAATATTCAATATTACATTACTCACAAAGTGAGGGTATGCCTTAGTCGGTTTACCCGACTGAAACTTTCTTACTTGTTGATTGCCAATTTGAGTGGCAATGGGACGCGTCATATGATCGAGCCTCTTAGTAAATATTTTTTTTGGTAACTTACAATCGAAGTTCTTCCTTCTGGCATCAGTAGGTTTTGAGACACCCAATTTTTCAATAATATCGCGCCTATTAATCTTATCGCCCTTTTTTTGAGTTGTGGATATTAGCTCCACTAACTTAAGTTCCAAAATTCGTTCTATTACGATCAGTATTTTTATATAATGCCACGCCCACTTTTTAAGTCTTTACAATAGGTCCAGGGTTTTTACGCGATGTCATTGGAATTATCTACAATTGTATATCTATGTATAGATTTATTTCGGGTTATTTTCTTATTGTAAATTAATTTTTTTAATATATTTTCTATGTTTCTAAGTCTTCTGCAAAGTTTTTCAAATATCATTTGTTAATTTGATGTCATAAATCTTGGAGGCCTTTATAAATACTGACCTGTTCTTCAAATGCTATAACATACTTTTTGAATATGACTATTATCAATAAATTGAAACGAATATGTAACTTAGTTTACAAGTTGTAATTGTGCCCTTATTATGCATATAATGTATCAAATATCTCATTAATAACCATTTCAATACTTTGAAACTCCCAAAATAGGTTAAAATATGATTTACATAGTTTTTTTTAATGATTTATTTATTTAGTTTTTTCTGCATTTATTTTTCTTAGTTTTGCCAATTTAGTATTAATTCTATGTATCTACACATAGACACACTCACACACCGCACTTTGGAAAATAATTGTTGTTTTCAACAAATGCAAAGTTGCACATGCGCACAAACACTGGGACGGACACATACATACATACAGATATGTATGTATGTATGACTGTGTGCTGCGGTATCTGTGTCGGCGTGTCTGATTGGTTGCATTCAGAAAAAAACAAAAGTGAAAGGAGTTTTTGGTGTGTGCGTCCGACCGACAGACATACGATTGTTGTCTGTCTGTCTGATTGTGTGTCCGTCTCTCCGTCTGTCTGTCTGCCTGGCTGTAGTAATTTTTCTATAGTTTTCGTAAGCCTTACTTTTGCTAGTTATTGCTGCTATTATTTTCTATTGCAAATAAAGCAAAAATTGTTGTATTAAGTTATTGTGATATCTATTTATGACTGTGAGCCACGAGTGTGAATATTTCTTGGGATTTTTTTTTTAAATAAACCCAAAAGGAGTAAACAAATTTAATTAAATGCAATTTTGATCAGATCGTATTTATTATATTTTTTAATTTACCTTTTTTGGTGCAAAATTCCCAACATTTGCAGTTCCTCGAATTTTATGAGGAAATGTTTTGGAAAAATTGTAAAATATTTGGAAATTTTTATTTATTATTTATATGATATTTCATGGAACTAGTCCTAAGTTTGTAAGCAAAGAGAGAGAGAGAGAGAGAGAGTATTGAACCTAGAAAACAGTTGTTTAGAGAATGCAGGCCCTAATTACCCAAAAAACGTAACTTCATGAGAAAAGTAATTTACGAGTCTTATAAAATCTTTAATTTAATTTTAAATTTTTGCCATTTTTATGAATAATAATAATGAGGAATGTTATTTACGTATCTTTAAAAATCTATAATTTAATCTTGGATTTTCGCCATTTTTATGAATAATAATAATGAGGAATGTTATTTACGTATCTTAAAAAATCTATAATTTAATCTTGGATTTTCGCCATTTTTATGAATAATATTTCACTAATAAAATATTAAAATAGAATCGAAAATTTTTTCTAATTGGAATTTTTGTTGTTGCTTAGTGTTATCTAAGTCTATCGGCTATCAACCTCTGAAACCATAGATTCTGCGTTGCATTTTGATTGAGAGACAATCACCCCAAAAACAAAATCTATAGACTATTGCGTCTTCTTAATTATAAACATATTAATAAAATGAAATGAAATGGTAAAAAAACTCGAAAACAATGTAGAAATAATTTAAATGTTTTTTTTTTCTAAACAAAACAACACTGGCTATAAGAAAACAAAATTGTGACTATTTTGTCGTTTTGCGACATACCAAAAATTCATTAGAATTGCATCATTTCGTCGGCAGTCATTCACTCGAGCAATGAGTGAACCTGTGCCACCATCACCAGACGGCGACATAAACAAAACATATCCGTCCGTCCGTCTGTCCATCCACCTGTCCGTCCGTCCATCTATCTATCCATCTGTTTGTGTGTCTGCAAAGGAATCAACAAAGATGCATACCAACACCAAAAGTTTCCCCCCGCTCCCCACACCGAAAACAACTCTCCCCACCAAAAAATGCAAAAAGAATGTCATTTGTTTTAACAAAAAAAAAAACAAAAACTCAATGATCCGCGATCTTGATGTTGTGAGCAACAACAATTTCTTGTTTTTTAATTTTCTGGCAGATTTCCGAAAACCTTCCCCTCTACTCCTGTGTTGGTACCAAAGAAGCAGAAAGACAAAACGCAGCAAAACAAAACTCCATTCAATTTTTTTTATACGAAATTTGCATAATTTTGTTAAATTCCTCTAAAACCGAAAAAAAAAACTGACAAAAACATGGCAAGACGTCCGTCCGTCCAAACTGACAGACCAAAAAGTAATTTAGCCAAACAAGAAAAGAGGAAAAACCTCAATGATCAGATGGCTTAAAAGATGAAGAATATGGGTGGGGAGGGGAGGGGAGGGGAGGGGAGGCCAAAGTAACACTGAAGATAAATTAACAAATTACATTTACAATGCTGTTGACATTATGTTCACATACAGAGATACTTGTACATGTATGTATGTATGATTATTAGAGTGGTTCTATACTGTTCACGAAAATTTAAAAATTTTAATATCACTGGACAGTTTGATTAAGACTTTGTGATTGGAACAGAATAGCTACCCTATAATTCTGAAAGGGGATGTTGAGTAGATCATTTTCGTAGAATAAACTTATGGTCCAGCTGTTCTGAGTAAGATAATGTCTAAGAGATATCTTATTGTCAAAGTTATATAGTGGAATTTTATGAGGATCATTTTTGTGGAAGATCTAAACCCTCTAGCTCCCCTCTTAATGGGTCAATTTGACATTTTCTTTCGAAAAAAATCAAAAAATTCCTTTCTAAAGCATATTTAAGGATTACAATAATCTACGGAAATGTTTGCCGGAAAATTTAAGTGGGAGTCGCCAAATACACCAAAGTTGTAAATATAGCTCTTTACGCTTAATTAGCCAGACTTTTACAAAAACCAGTAAGGAAAGGCTAAAGTCGGGCGGGGCCGACTATATAATACCCTACACCACTCTCGTAATATTGAATAACTCTGATATATAAATTTTGTAATTCATGTATAAATTGTTTACATAAATTTACTTTTGGGACATTTTATACTTAAATAATACCCTGTACCACAGTGTGGTGTAGGGTATAAAAACGATTGGATCTAAAGAGCCAAATCGGATGAAACATATATATGGGAGCTATAGCTAAATCTTTACCGAGTTTCTTCAAATTCGGCAATGTTGGTTCATGGATCAAGAAACTCTACCATTCTAAATTTCAAAACGATTGGATGTAAAATATAGCTTCTATAGAACTAAAGGGCCAAATCGGACGAAACATATACATGGGAGCTATAGCTAAATCTTAACCGATTTTCTTCAAATTCGGTAGTGTTGGTTCATGGATCAATAAACTCTACCATTCTAAAACGATTGGATGTAAAATACAGCTTCTACAGGACTAAAGGACCAAATCGGACGAAACATATATATGGGAGCTATGGCTAAATCTTAACCGATTTTCTTCAAATTCGGCAATGTTGGTTCATGGATCAAGAAACTCTACCATTCTAAATTTCAAAATGATTGGATGTAAAATACAGCTTCTATAGAACTAAAGGGCCAAATCGGACGAAACATATATATGGGAGCTATAGCTAAATCTTAACCGATTTTCTTCAAATTCGGTAGTGTTGGTTCATGGATCAAGAAACTCTACCATTCTAAATTTCAAAATGATTGGATGTAAAATACAGCTTTTATAGGACTAAATGGCCAAATCGGTCGAAACATATATATGGGAGCTATAACTAAATCTTAACCGATTTTCTTCAAATTCGGCAATGTTGGTTCATGGATCAAGAAACTCTACCATTCTAAATTTCAAAACGATCGGAAGTAAAATACAGCTTCTATAGGACTAAAGGGCCAAATCGGTCGAAACATATATATGGGAGCTATATCTAAATCTCAACCGATTTTCTTCAAATTCGGCAATGTTGGTTCATGGATCAAGAAACTCTACCGTTTTAAATTTCAAAAAGATTGCATGTAAAATACAGCTTCTATAGGACTAAAGGGCCAAATCGGACGAAAGATATATATGGGAGCTATATCTAAATCTGAACCGATTTCAACCAAATTCAATAGCGATCTTAACAGCTACGAAATACTCTAAACTGCAAAACGATCGGAGTGAAATTGCGACCTGTAGTCGATGAACAACTTTACATGGACAGACGGACGGAAGGACATCGTTAAATCGACTCAGCTAGTGATTCTGAGTCGATCGGTATACTTTAAGGTGGGTCTAGCTGAGTTATTTTCAGGTGTTACAAACATCTGCCGTGAAACAAACTTATAATACCCTGTACCACAGTGTAGTGTAGGGTATAAATACTATAATGTAAATTTATTTTTATCGGTGCAGTAAATTTTAAGTTATGATGGACAACGACTTTGAAAACGTGGGTTGTGGGAAAAACGCTTTAAAGTTTTTCTAATATACTACTGAGTCACGTATGAGGCGCGTTTCTTACACTGCTGTATTTTCGTTAGTTTTGCTCCGATTCATTTCAAATTTTCACACAATATTTTCAAGAGGTTCTTCATTCAAAAAATTAAATAAAAAAATTTAAAAAAAAGTTTTTAAATGTGCCCCCCCCCCCCCCCCCCCATAAAAAAACAATAAAGGATTTTTTTAACCATTTTTTCGTCCTTAGGATAGCAAATTAGACTGGAATTTGTTATTTACATACTTTCGACAAAAATAAACTAATGTTACTTCTTGGATTTCTAAAAAAATATAACTTTACCTCCTAGTCATTACAATAGGATAACACAAATAGTATTCTTATCGATACCGTCGTTCCAAACTATGCTAAGTCGACTTAGCATGTTTTTAGGCGCATTGCATTTTTAAATAAAATATAATGAAAATTCCGAAAAGTGTACCACGAAACTCCGTGTACCTATTTTGTGTAAGATTTAATCCAAAAATATAACATTACATACCACACATTATAAGTGGCCAAAATAAAAAATATTTATGATTGGGCATTTCTGCGAATGAAGAGACTTCCATTGAATTTCATTTCAATGTAATTTGTCTACCCTAAAGAACCAAAAAGTGTACCACAAAAATGTATGTAGCTCTTTCGTTGAAGCCTACTGAAGCAATGCCAATTATTGTGGTACAATTTTATAGTCTTTCGTTCGCATAGATTGTAATGAATTCTATATGAGTGAAAAACTCTCCTCCCAGAGATGTGCTGAATGCTATACTTAACTTATTTTGGATAACTGTTATACCCAAACATTAGCCATTTAATATTTTGGTAAAATAAGCACAGACACATTCAGTAGCTTAGAAATAGAAACTGACGAAAAAATTCGCATCCGTAGCTTAATAATAATATAAATAGACGTTTGCACGTCTTTTTTAGATTGTTTTATTCACGTGATATCCTAATATATGGTGGGAGAGTGCGCAATGGTGGTCATGCCATCATATTTACATGTGTCCATCTGTCTTCGACTATTTCTGTAGGATCTTGTTAACATTTTTGTGAGTTCAGAGTTTAAATGGATTGAGACAGCTAACCAACAGTTAATTGGAATTTTGTTTAGCACACACAGCCTTGGTCAGGCCATCTAAGGAAAGATGATCATCTTTTAAGGAAATTCATACTTTTCTGAAGCACGAGCACACGAGAGCATCTTTTACACAATATATAGTTTTTTCTAAAACAAATTCTGAGTAAATGAAAATTACTGGCAAACATAAACTATCAGCTGGAAAATTTTTAATTCTTCATTAACCTATAAATATGTACATAAGTTATAAAGTAATCACATTTTGCTAAATATAGATTTTTTACATTTATTGTTGACAGAACGACTAATATATACTAAAAAGCAGTAAGGAAAGGCATAAAGTCGGGCGGGGCCGACTATATAATACCCTACACCTCCCTAACAATGCGATAAGGGTCATTGCGATAATAATTTGGAATAATTGGTAAATAGGTAGGAACATATTATCTAATTCTAAACCGATAATCGCTTAATTTAGTAATATTCGTTCCTAAATTGGGAAACATCTTTCTTGAAAATTTAAATGATCGGAAGTAAAGTACAACTTATATAACACCAAATCAGGAGGAACGTATATATGGAGGTTATATTTAAATCTGAACCGATTTCCCTAAATACTCATTCATGTAAGCAGACCTCTTTCTGTCGAATTTCGTTCTGATCAGAAATAAAATACAGACACTGATCGGATATAAATTTTTACAGGGCTTACATCTCAAATCGGGGTAACTTATATATGGGGGCTATATCTAAATCTGAACCGATTTCTTCCAAATTTAAAAGTGTTCATTCATATAATATGAAACCTTTTTCTGTCGAATTGCATACTGATCGGATATAAAATGCAGTTTATACAGCGTTTACATATCAAATCGGGGGTAACATATATATGGGGGCTATATCTAAATCTGAACTGATTTTCTCCAACTTTGGCAGCATTCCTTCACGTAATAAGATACCTCTTTCTGCCGAATTTCGCACTGATCGGATATAAAATACAGTTTCTACAGCGCTTACATGTCAAATCGGGGGTTACATACATATGGGGGCTATATCTAAATCTGAACCGATTTTCTCCGAATTTAGCAGTATTCCTTCATGTAATTATAAACCTCTTTCTGCCGAATTTCATACTAATCGGATATAAAATAAAGTTTTTACAGCGCTTACATGTCAAATCGGGGCTAACATATATATGGGGGCTTTATCTAAATCTGAACTGATTTTCTCCAACTTTGGCAGTATTCCTTCACGTAATAAGATACCTCTTTCTGCCGAATTTCGCACTGATCGGATATAAAATACAGTTTCTACAGCGCTTACATGTCAAATCGGGGGTTACATATATATGGGGGCTATATCTAAATCTGAACCGATTTTCTCCGAATTTAGCAGTATTCCTTCATGTAATAATAAACCTCTTTCTGCCGAATTTCATACTAATCGGATATAAAATAAAGTTTTTACAGCGCTTACATGTCAAATCGGGGCTAACATATATATGGGGGCTTTATCTAAATCTGAACTGATTTTCTCCGAATTTGGCAGTATTCCTTCATGTAATAAGAAACCTCTTTCTGCCGAATTTCATACTGATCGGATATAAAATAAAGTTTTTACACCGCTTACATGTCAAATCGGGGGTAACATATATATGGGGGCTATATCTAAATCTGAACCGATTTTAACCAAATTCAATAGGGATCGTCCTTGGGCCAAACAAATGATATGTGTAAAGTTTCGCCGCGATCGGACCATAATTGCGACCTGTACTTTGATTACAAGAATACATGCACAGACGGACAGACAGACGGACAGACAGACGGACAGACAGACGGACAGACAGACGGACAGACAGACGGACAGACAGACGGACAGACAGACGGACAGACAGACGGACAGACGGACAGACAGACGAATAGACGGACATAGCTAAATCAACTCAGAAAGTGATTCTAAGTCGATCGGTATAATAAACGATGGGTCTATTTCTTCTCCT
The DNA here is from genome assembly GCA_963930755.1 of Eudasyphora cyanicolor. Lineage (NCBI taxonomy): Eukaryota > Metazoa > Arthropoda > Insecta > Diptera > Muscidae > Eudasyphora > Eudasyphora cyanicolor. The sequence goes on along the minus strand of OZ005738.1, from coordinate 160,627,409 downwards.
TTTGGGTGTTACAAACAAATGCATAAAGTTATAATACCCTGTACCACAGTGTGGTGTAGGGTATAATCATGGACATTAAGCTAAAGTACCAGAAATCAGCAATGATTTTAAATATAATGGAATATGATTTTGAAGAGACGTTTCGGCCATTTGTAATATTTCATGATCTGTCATTTGTTTTTCATTGTATTCAGTAGTGTTTACAATTTCATCATGGAGAGATATACGCAAGAACAACGTTTACAAATTATTCAGAATAATAGAATATCAAAATAATCGTTCTCCAATTGCAACTTTTCGTGCGCTAAGCCATTTTTTTTTTTTAAATCCAAAAAACCACTTTCCAGTCGACCTACGGCCTTGACACCCATGAAACAGATCTGTCTATCCAAACATTACAACCACCCCCAATACATGTCACTTACTTCTTCATTAATTTTTAACAAAGTTGTTTTCATATACTGAAATCAGCAATAACGATCTTGAGCCTAAGTGCAAAAACAAAATATGTACCATAAAAAAATATTTAAAGAAAAAGTTAAAAAAACCTTTTTGGAGGAGATATGTTTACGTTCCAATAGCATCAAAAGATAACATTTGCATTGCTTTCTAAGCACTGGTGCAAATTCGACTAAAAAGAACAGCATTATGGCGCGCCAAGCTCTTGTTAAATTCATTAGTGAAGATCCAATTTTGAATAACTTCCGGATCATAAGATTACGATTTTAATTGCTTCTTTGGGTATTTATGGTAGGATTTTATAAAAAATGTAATTAATCTTCCTGGATATTAAAATTTACCAAAACTAATTTTAAATATGATACGGCATCCATTGAAAGAATTATTTTTCATTAAAGTTAATTTTATTACACTTCGCGTACATTCAAGACCGGAAAGTATGTACCGATTATACACGATGCAATTTTTTCCAGGCAAGTGTCAAAGTTGGTAGGACAATGGGGCAGAGAGCTCCAACAAACTTTGACGCTTGTTTGGAAAAATTGCCTATTCAATAAAGATCAGTGTACCTATTTATGGTAGGAGTTAATCTAAGTAATCTTCCTGTATATTAAAATGTATCTAAATAAATTATAAACATCATTGAGAGAAGGACTTTACATTGAAGTGCATATTATTACCCTGTGAGTAAATTGAAGTGTCGAAAAGTGTACCACACAAATCGTTGTACCTATTAGGATTTAATCAAAAATTCAAATAACCTTGTAGTATATTAAAATTCACTAAAATAGTTTGTTTATGTTATTCGACATAACATTGAAAGAAGACCATTCCATTGAAGTATATTTTATTACCCTTGGAGTACATTAAAGACCTGAAAAGTGTACCACAAAAATCAATGTTACTTGATGATAGGATTTCAACAAAAAATCAATTAATCTTCCTGAATATTAGAATTTACTAAAATGAATTGTAAATATTATTCGGCAAATCATTGAAAGAGGAACTTTCCGTTTGAGTATATTTTATTATCCGTTGAATACTCTGAAGATCGTAAAAGTGTGTCACAAAAAACGATGTATTTATATTTGATAGGATTTCATCAAAAATTCAATCAACCTTCCTAGATAATAAAATTTTCTAAAATAACCTGTAGATATTATTCGGCATTTCATTGAAAGAAGAGCTTTCCATTGATGTACATTTTATTTCCCTTTGAGAACATTTAAGACCTGTATAGTGTAACAATAATATCAATGTACCTATTTATAATGGGATTTCATCAACAATTCAGTAAATCTAGCTGAATATTTAAATTTACCAAAATAAATTATAAATATTATTCGGCATAACATTGAAACAAGACCTTTCCATAGAAGTACATTTTATTGCCCTTTGAGTACAATGAAGACCCGAAAAGTGTACCACAAAAATCATTGGAACTATTTATGATAGGTTGTTATAAACAATTCAATCAACCTTCCTGGATTTTAAAGAAGTTCTTCCCATTGAAGTAAATTGTGTTATCCTTTGACTACATTAAAGACCCGAAATGTGTACCACAAAAATCAGTGTAACTATTTATAATAGGATTTAATACAAAAAATCCAAAACAACATTCCTGGATATTAAAATTTCGAAACATATTGTAAATATTTTTCGGCATAACATAGAAAGAAGACCTTTCCATTGTAGTATATTGTATTATCCTTTGAGTACACTAAAGACCCGAAATGTGTACCACAAATATCAGTGTACCTATTTATAATAGGATTTAATACAAAAAATTCACACAACCTTCTTGGATATTAAAATTTCCAAAACAAATTGTAAATATTATTCGGCATTACATTGAAAGAAGGCATTTTCATTGAAGTACATTTTATTGCCCTTTGAGTACAATGAACCCCCGAAAAGTGTACCACAAAAATCAGTGTACCTATTTATAATAGGATTCAATACAGAAAATGCAAACAACCCTGGATATTAAAGTTTCGAAAACAAATTGTAGATATTTTTTGGCATAACATTGAAAGAAGGTATTTCCATTGAAGTACATTTTATTGCCCTTTGAGTACAATGTAGACCCGAAAATGTACCACAAAAATCATTGGAACTACATATTTATGGTAGGATGTTATCAACAATTCAATCAACCTTCTTGGATATTAACATTTCCAAAACATATTGTAAATATTTTCGGCATAACATTGAAAAAAGTTATTTCCATTGAAGTAAACTGTATTATCCTTTTAGTACATTAAATACCCGAAATGTGTACCACAAAAATCAGTCTACCTATTTATAATAGTATTTAATACAAAAAATTCAAACAACCTTCCTGGATATTAAAATTTCCAAAACAAATTGTAAATATTATTCGGCATAACATTGAAAGAAAGTCTTTCCATTGAAGTACATTTTATTGGCCTTTGAGTACAATAAAGACCCGAAAAGTGTACCACCAAAATCGTTGTAACTATCTATGATAGGAAGTTATCAACAATTCAATCAACCTTCCTGGATACTAAAATTTCCAAAACAAATTGTAAATATTATTCGGCATGACATTGAAAGAAGGTCTTTCCACAGAAGTATATTGTATTGCCCTTTGAGTACAATGAAGAACCGAAAAGAATACCACAAAAATTATTGTAACTATTTATGATAGAATGTTACCAACAATTCAATCAACCTTCCTGGATACTAAAATTTCCAAAACATATTGTAAATATTATTCGGCATAACATTGAAAGAAGGTATTTCCATTGAAGTACATTTTATTGCCCTTTGAGTACAATGTAGACCCGAAAATGTACCACAAAAATCATTGTAACTATTTATTATAGGATGTTATCAACAATTCAATCAACCTTCCTGGATATTAAAATTTCCAAAACATATTGTAAATATTATTCGGCGTAACATTAAAAGAAGTTCATTCCATTGAAGAAAATTGTATTATCCTTTGAGTACATTAAAGACCCGAAATGTGTACCACAAAAATCAGTGTAACTATTTATAATAGGATTTAATACCAAAAATTCAAACAACCTTCCTGGATATTAAAATTTCCAAAACAATTGTAAATATTTTTCGGCATAACATTGAAAGAAGATCTTTCCATTGACGCATACATTTGATTACCCTTTGAGTACACAGAAGACCCGATAAGTGTACCACAAAAATCAGTGTACCTATATCTTGTATAGGGCGATGAAGCTCACTTTTGGATGAATGACTACGTTAATAAACAAAATTGTCGCATTTGAAGGTAATGATAATCCACAAGCCATTGTTCAGACGCCGTTACATCCACAAAAAGTCACTGTTTGATGAGCTCTATGGACAGAGGGAATCATTGGTCCATATTTCTTCAAAAATGAAGCCGGGCATAAAGTTGCAGTCAATGGGGAATGCTATAGAGCCATGATTAATGACTTTTCATTCCTGAATTGCAGGATGTTGATGTGGACGAACTTTGGTTCCAACAAGACGGTGCTACATGTCATACGGCCCCAAATGCTGCAAAAAGTGGTCAAGAATTGGGCCTCTCGGCTGAAATTTATTCGAACCAGCCGCGGCGGCCATTTCCCCGAAATCATTTTTAAAACATAATGGTAAACCCTTATCTTTATAATAAAGCTAAATTCGTGGCCATAACATTAAATTTTATACGTTTTATATCTTCTTGAAAACCACACGTCTTAAAAAACACCCTTAAGGATTTCATAAATATAACGTTTTATTTCCTGGGTATTATAATTGATGCGTTTCAATCAAGAGATTTGCAAAATCCGCGAATGAAGCTAAAGAAAAATTAGGAACTTTAAGTTATTATATTTTTGCTGAATACATATTTCTATGGTTTATTGTAATCTAAACAGGAAATACTAGAAAATGTCAGGGGAAGAAAAATAAAATACATTGCACATTTTTTAAACATAATTTCAGCTAGCTGTATTATGTTCTCCTCGTAAAATTATGCTTAATTAGTTAAATTGCTAAATTTAAACTTAGGAGAAAGAAAATGATTATAAGCATAATATTGTTTCATAATCCATCAAAAACATACAATGATATATATTTAACACCTTCAGCTGATCTATATGCTATTCCCTTCTCTGAGCTTACACTCACAATTGTAGTTCTTAAGTTATGCATTTAATTATATCGAATAAATATTTTTCCTCAAATCCACAGAAATAAATCAAATTTAAATTAAAAAATCTTCAATAAAATTTAGCTGAATTATGATTTCTTAACTAGACAAGTTAAAAAAATCCACAAATACGAAAGCTAAGTGAATGATAAGAGTTCTACGATTTGATGGAAATACTTTACATTAAAAGCTCTTGACTCCAACTTAGTTTATACGAGTACATTGCATTGTTTTTACAATTCAGTTCAGCAATGCTATTATGGCTGACACACTGCTGAAAAAGTCTGTCCGTCAACCGTCTCATGTACACAATCACATGTACGCATCGCGTGTGCACGCTTCATTCAACTTCTTTTTTCGTGTTGTGTAACTGAAAACACGGTTATGGTGTTTGGATGGATGGATGGATGGTTGGGTGGGTGGTACGTACAACACCTTCATAGCTAGTTGAACTACTGACGTACTAAACAATTTTCAAACAAAAACTAAATTATGCTGTTGCTTATTTTCTTTAGGCACACCAAGCACCAGAAAGAAAATGCAAAATCAATTTACTCGTCTGAGTGTGCAACACACTTTTTTTCCAACACCTTAAATTTATGCCTTCATGCGATCAGCGGCAGCAGCAGCATTAAGTGTTGCTGTCTTTGGGGAGACTTCAAATTTCAAATCAGTTTTTTCTTTCACATGTCTCACACAAATCAAAGTAAAGAAATGAAAAAATCCAAAGAAAAAAATTAATATTCATTGGCAGTCTGGGCCGACATGTCTCATATTTGCTATCTATCGATCGATCGATCAATCGATACGTATGCTAAGCACCGATTGTATCCTAAACATTTAAATATTCATAATAACCAATTTATTTATATTTGTTTTCGTGGTAAGGGGGGACCTAATGCTTAAGAAGTATTGGAAGTGCCACAGATATCCAATGGCCGTTTTTGTGGGGCCATACATAGATTTTGCGCCAACGTTGCATGGGGAAACAGTGGTTTGTAGTAATACTCACATATTGGATATTTTCTTAGAAACCTCAAGTAATAATATTCAGCTAGCTGAATATGTTCGCCGCACTCTTTGTTATTGGCATGCAATAATTTCGACAAATTTACTTACATTCAGCTAGCTGAATTATATCTGCGGTATGAATTTGTATGACTAGATATGGACCTTAAACATATTTCAATCTGTGATACGAATTCAGCTAGCTGAATTTCGCTAAACTTAAATGATTCAGCTGGGTGAATTATGTCTGAATTTCCATTATTAGAATTTACGAATTCAGCTAGCTGAATATATATAATATATATATATATATATATATATATATATATATATATATATATATATATATATATATATATATATATATATATATATATATGATATATGTAAGCTAATATATATATGAACCGTTTGAATAGAAATTATATTCAGCTATCTGAATATGCTTACTCCTTGAAAATTATATTAAATAATTTCACTAAAATTATTTATATTCAGCTGGTTGAATTACATCCTTGGTGTTAATTGTGTTATTATTCCTAAGTTAATATATGGATATTCCGTATAGAAATATGTTTTGCTTACTTTTTGAAAATTATATTAAATAATTTCACAAAAAATTTGTATATTCAGCTGGCTGAATAACCTGTTTAGTTTAATTTGTATCCATATAAAGTATTGTCTATATGTATATTCAGTAAAGAAATGATATTCAGCTAGCTGAATATTGTTTTACTACTCTTTGAAAATTATATTAAATGATTACACTAAAATTATTTATATTCAGCTGGCAGAATTACGTCTTTTATGTTAATTTGAATTACTTATTGTCAGCTTATATTTTGATATTCTGTATAGAAATGACATTTAGCCAGCTTAATTTGCTTTGCGTACTCTTTGAAATTGATTTTAAATAATTTCACAAACATTATTTATATTCAGCTGGCTGAATTACGTCTTTGTGTTAATTTTGTATCCTTAAATCGTATACATGGACCATCTGCATAGAAATGATATTCAGCTAGCTGAATATGTTTTGCTTATTCTTTGAAAATTATATTTATTAATTTCACAAAAATTATTTATATTCAGCTGGCTGAATTACGTCCTTGGTGTTAATTTTATTATTAATTCTAAGCTAATATAGGGATATTCTGTATAGAAATGATATTCATTTAGCTTAATATGCTTTGAGTACTCTTTGAAATTGATTTTAAATATTTTCACAAACATTATTTATATTCAGCTAGCTGAATTACGCTATTGGTGTTAATTTTTATTATTAATTGTATAAATAAAACATGTTACAGTGTGTAATACGAATTCAGCTAGTTGAATTTCACCGAAACTGTATAATTCCCTAATTGAATTATGTCTATTGTGAGTTTTAATTGTTATTTTGGGCTTTAAACATATCACGTTGTGTGAATCGAATACAGATTTTTGAATATTTATGTAAGAAAATATATGAATATTTTGTATAGGGTAAATGGAGCATAATCAACTGGCTGAATAAATGTTAAAAGACCATAGAGATACATTCTCATTAGTAATTTAATGATGACCAATTCATTAAAGAAACTCGTTAATTTTTGTTCATGAATATACTTATAAATTCAGCTTGCTTCCCTAATTTGCTTTAGAAATAGTATATTTCAGCATAATAAAAAAGTTTCCAAATTATTTTTTTTAATATAATGTTTCGGCTTCAAAAAGCATGATAAGTCTACAGTGAAAAAATGTCTTCAAATTTTTAAATAACATATCTCAAACCTGAACTATTAATTCCATATTCCAAATGCATATACTTATATGTATAAGATATTTTATTGATATTTGGAAATATTCAGTTTGCTGAATACATTTTGTTTACACTTTCATATTGATATTCAATAGTTCTACCAAAATTATTTAAATTCAGTTTGCTGAATTACTCGTTTCTTATGGAAAAGCCCTTAACCAAACTGCATAGTGTAGAACGAACGAAGGAATTGCTTTTTCTGACGAGGTAAAAAATGTGATCTTAGCTATACAATAAAGTATAAGTATCAACATTTAAATCAATAAATTAAGGACAGAATGAAATTAAGCTGACTGAATTTTTCAAAAAAAAAATAAATAAATAAATCAACAAATCTAGCAAACAACATGAGTCCGCGACATTTCAGCTAGCTAGCTGAATAGACACTATTAATAAAAATCAACAAATTAACATTTTCCAAAAATTCAGCTTGCTGAATTCAATTTGTCAGAAAATTTTCGAATTCAGCAGTCAATATTCCTACTTGAGGGCTTCAAGTCGAAAGAAAATACAAATTGAAATTTATTCAGCAATCTGAATTGACACAATCTAATGAAAATGTATATACAAATCAACAAATTGGCATTTTCTAAGAATCTCGCAATGAGTATGGGACCGTGACTACTCAGCAAGCTGAATTGCTGCTTTTTTATTTGATGTTAAACTTTTTGTTTTCTTCCATTCTAAACACAAACAAATTTTAAAAATTCAGCTAGCTGAATAGACACCATTAACGAAAAATTTAGATAAAAAGCAACAAATTTCCAAATCCTAAAAATTCAGCTAGCTGAATTCACGTTTTCTGGAATCCAATTCAATCGATATGATATAATTTTGCAATATGATGTAAATTCGTATATACTTCAAGTCAAATATCATTTATTCAGCTAGCTGATTTCATACAATTTAAGGACATTTAAAATAAATTAGCAAATTTACATTTTTAACAATTAAGCTAGCTGAATTCATTTTGTTTGAGAATAATCCAATTCAGCAATCACTCTTCGTATGATAATATGATGCAAACACCTGCATAAATGTTTAAAAACACTGTACAGCGTCTTCGTCTTGCCCTTGTGCAAGCTGAATTGCTGTTTTCTTATTTAATAAACATTTACGTTCGCTTCACGTCAAAATACAAACAATTATCATTTATTCAGCTAGCTGAAGCCGCATTAAAGGAAAATTGAAATAAAAATCAACAAATTCATATTTTCTGCAAATTCAGCTAGCTGAATTCACTTTGTCTGAAAATGATTCCATTCAGCAATCAATCTTCAAGCCATAATGCGATGCAAATACTCGCATAGATTTTCAAACCACTGTACCCGCGTTTTCGTCTTCAGACATTTATTCATGCGTTTGATTTTTTTTTTGTTTAATTTACATATTTTACATTTTTAAACGGTTTAAAACGCAATTATGGCATGAAAGTGAGCGAATGAGATAAAAATGAAATTAACAGAAAAATAAATAAAATATTTGTGACGTCAATTGTTTCTTTTGTCCATAAAGTTTAACTAACGATTCCGAAGCTTCGGTTGCCCAAAAAAATATCTATTGAAAAAAAACTTAAAAAATACAACAAAAACTCGAAATTCCAACAATTGCAAATTTCTTTGCAAGTATTTTTCCAATTCAGCTAATACTTTATCAGAGAAAAAAGGAGCTGTGGCAATATTTCTCTATAGCAATTGCATCAACTCTTAACACTCGTGCTTGATTGTAAATATCTTTGAAATTGTGGTTTCTTACATTCAGCTTTAATTTTTTCTGAAGACAAAGACTTTGGCAATTAGTTCGGCTTGTTAAAATCGCATAAGGTTTAATAACCCCAAAAATTGTTAATGCTTTTACGCATAATATGTCCATTCGGAGAGGTGTAATTGCTTAACTGGTATTTGCAGTGAATAGCATAATGTGCTCAGTTAAAAGCAATTGATATGCTTTAAATACAATTGATATTACATCAGTAAAATTACATTTAACTGAACTACTTTTACATTTAAAATTGTATTTTTAATCTTCTTACCTAACAGGCAATATTTGTAAACCTGTAAAATGTACCAATTTTAATTGCGATTAAATATGCCAAGTTTTTAGAAGACCTAATTTTTCAAGCCAGAAAAATACATTCAGTTAATAAATATTTTGTACACAGAACTTACAAAATTAACCAAATTAATGCTAATTCGGCTGAAACATAAAATAGGTTTAATATATTTATATGTATCGTCACTCACTGGATAAAGGAAGTTACAGTCTAGTTAAGTCTAGAAGTTTGGAAATGTTAACATAATGTATTTAAATATATATTCAGCTAGCTGAATATGCATTGTTTACTCTATACCTGATCAATTCGATAGTTTTGTAGAACATTTGTTTAATTCAGCTAGCTGAATATAAACGTATTTAGCAATTAATTAAGCTACATTACAATGCAGCTAGCTGAATTGTAGATTCAGAGTTCCAGGACATTATATAATGTATACATTATGTCTTTGTGAGTATATTGAACTATTAAGATTGCTGAATATGACTAAATTAACGCCTATATTCTTTAATTGTTATATGTCTACATTTTTCGTGTAAGTTATAAAACTTCAGCAGGCTGAATTGTAATTATTGTTGCGTTTATTACCTCTAGTGATTGTATTGAGTAAATATTAATAATTCATCGTATTCAGCTACATTTAATTATTTCATTCCTCATTTAGAATTTCAATTGAAACACTTTGGTTTTACAAATTATTTTATTAGTCTATAATTTTACAATCATAAAAAATAACTATTTATTATTCACCCCAAGTATTTGTCACACTACTAAACTACTCACATCTTTGCATTTTATTGAGTTGGCCTAATTCGTATAGAATGTTTTGGATTTTACATTGATTCCTTGAAAAGTAAGCCAATTTAGCTAGCTGAATTGTATTTTTTTAGCAAAATGAACTATTCTGCTTGCTGAATATGACCAAACTAACGCCTTCACATTCTATCCTTACATTCTATTTATTTTTTTGGTAAATTATTCAAATTCAGCTAGCTGAATTGTAATTCTTATTATTTAATACAGTTTTGGGTATCACATCATATAAATAATAACAATTCAGCTGAATTCAGTTAATTATTAAATGCCTTTTATTGGCAAGTAGGATTAAAGCTATCTTATATTGAGCTTTGGTTTTGTGACTAATGACAACAACCTTTTATGCAACGTTTACTATTCTTTTGCATTAAAAAATTCTATTTCGTCATTTCAATTGAAATCTCTTAATTGAAGAACTCAGCTTGCTGAATATGACTAAAATTAACGCTTAATTTCTTTAGTTTACATATATATATATATATCTATATATATATATATATATATAAATTCAATAATTTTTCGGGTAAATTATGTGAATTTAGCAAGCTTAATTATAAATATATATTTTTATCCACTATAGGATCACATCATAGCGATATTCACAATTCAGCTTGCTGAATTCGCACAATTTCCTCCATACATTCGATATTTTTCTAGTAAATTGTACGAATTCAGCAAGCTGAATTATAAATGTTGCTGTTATACATTTCTTAAATAGAACATCATGTAAATACAATGCAGCTAGCTGAATTCAGTTGACTAATAAATTATTTTCATAAAAAGTAGGATCTAAGACGCAATACATTGAAAAATATTAATATTTTTGGTTTTGCAAATTATAAATTTCTAAATTGAACAATTCAGCTTGCTGAATATGGCTAAAATTAACACATATTTTGTTTAATTAAATATATTTATGTAATTAATACTTGTGTAAAATTATGTAAAAGTTTTTCTTTTTATCCACATTATTGATGGATTTAGTTAATTATAAATATCCTTTTTTAAAAACTATTGAGCTTATGTTACGTCTCCTGAAATAACGTTTTCTGCAACTATTATGCTTCACTTATTTTTAGAAATTTAATTTTTTCACTTCAATTGAATCGGGTTGGATTTACAAATAATTGAATATGGGTATAATTAAAAGTTATGTTATGTAATTAGCACATATCTACCTATTAAATACATTTCTGTTTAAATGTGCGAATTGATCAAGCTGAATTGTAAATGATATTTGTTTTTATTCACACTATTAATAGCGTCATTTAAATATTAACAATTCAGCTAGCTGAATTCATTTAATTATGAGTTTCCTTTAAAACAAAGTATTTAGTTTAGGTTATGATTCCTGAAATTAACCTTTCTGCAACTTTTAACTTTCATTTATATTGTACAATTTTATGCATTTTGTAATTTGAATTGAATATTTTTGGCTTTACAAATTATAAATCTCTAAATCGAACAATTCAGCTTGCTGAATATGGCTAAAATTGACACCTATGTTCTTTAATTTACACGTATGTATGTGTCTGTGTATTCAGCAAACTAAGTTGTAGATGCTATTTGTTTTTATTCACAATATTAATGACATCGTGTTAATATTAACAATTCAGCTTGCTGAATTCAGTTAATTTTGAGTTTCCTTTTAAAAAAAAGTATTTAGTTTAGATTATGATTCCTGAAAATAACCCTTTCTGCAAATTCTAACCTTCAATGATCTTGTACAATTTTATGTATTTTGTAATTTCAATTGAATATTTTTGGTTTTACAAATTATAAATCTCTAAATCGAACAATTCAGCTTGCTGAATATGGCTAGAATTTACACCTATGTCCTTTACATAATTTGCATGTATGTATGTATCTGTGTATTCAACACTTTTTTCGTGCAAATTATGCGAATTCAGCAAACTGAATTGAAAATGCTATTTGTTTTTATTCACAATATTAAAATCTTATAAATATTAAACGTTTAGCTAGCTGAATTCAGTTAATTATTAGTTTCCTTTTTAAAAAAGTATATAGATTAGGTTATGACTCCTGATAAAAAACCTTTCTGCAACTTCAAACCTTCATCCATCTTGTACAATTTTATTTATTTTGTAATTTCAATTGAATATTTTTGGTTTTACAAATTATAAATCTCTAAATTGAATAATTCAGCTTGCTGAATATGGCTAAAATTAACACTTGTTATGTAATTTGCATATATTTATGTGTTGAAACCTTTTTCCTGTAAATTATGCGAATTCGGCCAGCTGAATTGTTAATGATATTGTTTTTATTCACAATATTAATCACATCATGTAAATATTGAAAATTCAGCTAGCTGAATTCAGTTAATTATTAGTTTCCTATTTTACAATTGAGTCTGGTTGGATATACGAATAATATATCTTTAAATCGAAGAATTCAGCTTGCTGAATATGACTAAAGTTAACACCTATTTTCTTTAATTAACATCTTTCTATGTATTCAACACCTTTTTGGTGAAATATGCAAATTCAGCAAGCTGAATTGTAAATATCATTGTTTTTGTTCACTTTAGTGATCACTTTGTGTAAATACCAAAAATTCAGCTAGCTGAATTGGGTTAATTATGTTATTCCCTATTTACAAATTACTCATTTTTTATTTAATTCAAATTAATTTAACTTAACTTTTTACACTTCCTGCATATTGAACTAGTATTTAGCATTTCAGTTGAAACACTTAAGTTTTACAGATCATTTCAGTAGTCTCTGAAATCGTAGTCACTGAAAAACAGCTATTTGTTATTCCTCCCAAGCACTAGTTGTCATCGAGTACTAAACTTATTCTTCCCAAAATGTTTTTTTATGATCCTCAATTGTTCACTTCTACAAATTATCGTTTCAAGTTGTCAATCTCGAGACGAAAAAATTTGTTGGTTAATTACTGACAATATTTGTTGTGCTGTTTTGATGGCTTTGTTGTCGCCCTCCATCACAGAAATATTATTTTTTTTGCTTACAGGTCGATCTGATCAGCTATTTTTAGACGGATGGGATTTTCCTGTTCTCGTTGTGTTGGTGGTGATTGTGGCTATGTTTTCATCAATTTCAATCTTGAACTTCTTAAGTACCAGACCACCTCCTCTGAGCAGCAAACTAAAATGTCCGCAAAACACTTAAAAGCCAAGCAGTGAGTCCGTCCGTCCGCCAATCAACAAAAAAAAACTTAAGCAAAATCGAACACCTTTCAAGAATCAAGAGCTGTTGTTCGGGTTATTCTTGTGATTTGTTTTTTTTTTGATGTGGCTGTTCGTTCTTTCAAATGTTCTCTGAAGAATGCTGAATGGCGGCTATTGGACGGAATACCACATCAGCACCTCCACCACCAACCAGCCAGTCAGCCAGCCAGCCTGGTGGTACCAGATACCCGTGGATTCTTAATCAGATTATTCATTTCTTTTGTGTTGTTGTTGCTAGTTGGTTGACTTGGCTTTTTGTATGACTTTGAGTATAAAGTGTAGTATGTAAATAATTGTTTACTGTTTCGTTTTTTTGTATTTTTTGCTCTCCAATATATTATGGCTTAAATTGGAGTAGTTTTAATAGTGAATAAAATATAAAAAAATCGACCAGCGACCACAGCAACATCATTCCAAAAACAAAAATTTGCATAAATCCGGTTTTGGACACAATAATCAACGGAGTCGTAAACAAATCAACCTAAACTGAATGACTTAACAATCGCAGATTGCGTTCTTGTTTTCAGCGTTTTTTTTTTGCGTTTTGCTTTGTTTTGACAAAAATGGATTTGATACGAATAAGAATGAGATTAAGGCATTAAATTCTGTTAATCATTGCTAGATACTTATACGCTACAGACGGCTCTGTTGTGTGCTACCGACGACAGGGTCGTTCATATGTTTAGATTATTTAATTTTCAGTCGGTCTGATCTCTAACAATTTTGCTGGACCTTGTCTAATATGTTAGACTTAGATTAGTCAGAACATTTATAGACGTCTTAATTTTTTTACCTTTATTTATTCCACTTGCGAACATAGGGTATCTATGTACAAGTTCTTTCCATTATTCCATCACTTTTAAAGCTCTTTTCATTATTATCCCACACAATTTCGCTTATGGTCTCTATGTAAGACTGCAATACATAATGCTTTATTAGGTACATTGGCCTAGTTACTTTTCTAATCCACCGGAAATGTAAAAACGGAACATTCCCAAATTATCGAAACTTATAAAGGGTGGTTAAATTTTAAGGGCCGATGTTGATTTTGAATAAAACACAAACTATTTAGGAAATTATTTATTTTTTTATGATATTATTGGTATGGTTCAATTATGTATGGAAAAATATCGGCCAAATGGTCGCCGCGACCTCGGCGGCACACCTCCATCCAATGGTCAAAATTTTCGATGACGCTGAGACATAATTGAGGTTCTATGCCGTTAATGTGCCGAATTATCTCATCCTTTAGCTCTTGATTTGTTGCTGGCTAATCGACGTACAGCTTTTCTTTCAAATAACCCCAAAGAAAGAAGTCCATCGGTGTCAAATCACATGATCCTGGCGGCCAATTGGCATCGCCATGGCGTGAGATAACACGGCCATTGAATTTGTTGCGCAAAAGAGCCACTGTTTCGTTAGCTGTGTGGCAAGTGGCACCTCCCTGTTGAAACCACATATTGTCCACATCCATAGCTTCCAATTCGGGCCATAAAAAGTTCGTTATCATCTCACGATAGCGAACACCATTCACAGTAACTGCCTGACCGGCCTCATTTCGTAGAAGTATGGCTCGATGACGTCGCCAGCCCATAAGCCGCACCATACGAACTGGGCGGGCATGCACAGGTATTTTCACATCTCAATCAATCTCAATTCAACGATCTTGACATTTTCATCCCTTACGATTTACAGACAAATATCTGTTACTTTTCTATACAATCGGTAACGCAAAAGTGGTACAAAAAGAAAATATTCGATAATATTTATGGATAAATATAATTTTTTCCATACACTTTTCCTTTATTATCCCTAAGCATTTCATTGGTCCTTGTTATCACTAAGTTTGGTCTACCTTCCACAGACCTTCCTCATATATCTGATACGTTCACCTGTTTACTTTTCTGACCCACTTGTAATGCAAAAATGGAATAATGCCAAAATATTCCAAATTATTTATGTATAAATACTGATATTCAATAATATTTTCATTATTATCTTCTATAATTTAGCTTGTTCTCGTCGTCGCTATATAAAAAAGCGATTTTCAGACAAATTTCTGTTATTTTTCTCTATCGTCGGTAAAGCGAAAGTGGTACAGTACGAATATATTCCATAATATTTATGGATAAATACTCTCATATACTTTTTTCAATACTCTTTTCTTTATTATCCCTTAGCATTTCATTGGTCCTTGTCTTACTAAGTAGGTCTACTTCCACAGACCTTCCTCTATATCTGATACGTTCACCTGTTTACTTTTCTGACCCACTGGTAATGCAAAAACGGAATAATGCCAATATGTTGCAAACCATTTATGTATAAATACTTATAGACTTATTCATAAAATGTTCATTATTATCGATTATAATTTCGATTGTTCTTGTCATTGCTAAATAAACATATCACAGATAATTTTATATATAACAGGTGGCGCAAAAGTAATCCTCCTATCAGAAAATGCTATAAATTTTGCGTTTGGCCTCTAATGCCTAATGTTGACATTTGTGTAGTAAACACATGCGAAATACACGTTAATAAACAATGTTACGCTACACTGCTCCAGAACGCGGAATATTGCTGTATATTTATTTGACCAATAATCGGTCGGTGACTTTGGCACAAAAAACATCGAAAGGTTACTTTTGCGCCACCTTGTAGAATATTGGCCTGTTTACTTTTTTAACCCAGCGGTAATACAGAAACGGACCAGTACCAAAATATGATTAAGATAACTACTGGTATAGACTTATTCTATGATTTTCTTATTATTATCGGTTTTAAATTCTCCTATCCTTGTCAGTACTGTATAAACATATTACAGATATGCAATGTTTGTTTGCAATGTTTGCTATATTTATTTTAAATCTTATATAATATTTGGGTTAGTGTTCGCCTAATTAGGTCGGCAAATTCTAATTAGATTTGATTTAGTCAATAAACCTTATTTGTTTTGAATTATGATTTTTTTTAAATATTATAATATTTTCATATCTATTAAATATTTTATTAAATTTTTCATATTTATCTATTTTTCTACTTACAGGTATGTGTCTATAATATCTCATATATCTAATATGTAACATGTCTAGTATGACAAGTAAGTAGAATTTTTTATTTTTTAAGAGATTTTATATCGTCTTTGGAAGATACTTATCATCAAAACCTTGGTTAATCAAAAAACCTTAACAGGCATCATAGGTCCAAGTTAGCCCCTACTTCACTTAATAATGTTCATTATAATTTTCTCTACACGGAGAAAAAATATGTTAAAAATATGTTTGGATGCAATCATATATATGTTTGGGACGGGTACAATCATATATATGTTTGTGGGTAAACATATTATGTTTGCACACAATCATAATATGTTCGGAGCAAAATTCTAGCATATTAAAAAACGATATGATTGTGTACTAACATATTTTTGGCAAAATAATATATTAGAACATATTTTTTAGAGTTTTAGAGAGTGTTACTCTCTGAGAGCCCAATTATATGACTCATCATTTTGTGAAAAGAAGGGTAATATGTATATGGTAACCGTGTGTATGAGGAGGAATGGCACCGACACCAAAGGGTATTATTATTATTTGATATTGCTTACTCGCCCGGTCGAGTTTAAGGTCGGGTTTTTTATTGAATATGTGTGGTGAATGTCGAATTCCAAGAAATTGGTTGTAGTTTTAACACGTACAACAAATTCAAAATAAAAGTAAGAATATGATATCAAAGATGTATTGAGGTTATTCATTAAAAAAAAAATTATTTTGGTGCAAAATAAATTTTTTTAAAAAGGAATGTATGTTACTCCTAAACCTAAACCTTTGTTGCCCCACATAAATTATTTTGCCAACATACATATGTATGTACGTATGTATGTGTGCTTTTCATGTTCTTTGAACAAACACACTCCCGCACTAACAAATTGTTTTCATCTGAAATGACCCCGGGTACAGTAGTGAAGAGTGCACTGTAGAACTCTTCACTTTGAAGTTTTGCCTTGCTCTGCACATTGCACAAATTTTTTTAAAGAGACACAACTCAAAATTTAGTAATTTTCAGAAAACTCAAAAACTAATCTGCAGCTCATGAACTACTTTTCAGAAGCAAAGTGTGTATTACTGTTTGTTGTTATTGTATTTCTGTATTTGACGTAGTGAGTGACGATTTACATTAGGTTACTTGTTGCTGTGAACCGTTATAGTTTCATGAAGGAGCGAGAAGAGTAGAAGAGATACAATCATACATATATATGATTACATACAATCATATACATGATTACATACAATCATATATATGCTTGCATACAATCATATAAATGTTTGGCCGTTTTTTTCCTCCGTGTAGCAAATTTTACTTTTTTAGCATTGCGAAAACATAACTTATTTAATTATGTGCATTACAATACAAAGTAAATTTATATTTACAAAGTAAATTTATATTCTAATTTTACGGGCCAGGGAAGCCGGGATACAAAGACCATGTGGCCAGATTTTGCAACGACAGACCAAAGCCTCTGGTGGGAATCGAACCCACAACCCCCAAACTCAAAGACGATCATGCTGCAAACTCACCTACTGGGGCGCTCTAAAAAATTATAAAAAATTTATTATTTTTTCAAATCATAAAAAAAACTTAATTTCGGGGCAATCGTCATTTCCTATTGTTGGCTCTAAAAAATCCACAAACTGAAGATAACTTCTTGGTTTGCCATTTCATAATGCCTTTTACGAGACAACGACTTACAAATTGTTGAAATTTTCTATCAAAATAATTATTGTTTTCGTCAAACTTCAGAGACGAAGCTCATTTTCGATTGAATGGGTACAAAATAGGCAACATTGTCGCAATTAGAGTGAAGATAACCCACAAACTTGTGTCCACCCATAACAATAGTAGAATTGAACATACTTGTGTCCACCCATAACAATAGTAGAATTGAACGCTACGCCCGCTGGCTATTAGTCGTATGGTCGTCTATCAGTACATAAATCTGTTTGAGGAGACTGGCGATGTCAGTGATTACCAGCGGTCGGGACGCCCTCGTAACGCCGCAGGTCATCAAAGCCGCCAAGTCAAGTATAATGGAAACGTCTTTTGTGAAGCACGCTGATAAGTTACATAGAAAAATCTTGTTCACGATGAAAAACTTTTACTGCGCAAGAAAAATTTAACAAACAAAATGATAGGAAGCATCTGAACTTATTCCACGGGTCGAAAAAGGCCATCATCCAGCTTCAGTAATGTTTCGGTGGGGTGTCTCTTACGAAGGGATCACTGACCTGCATTTCTGTGAACAAGGGGTCAAAACGACGTCCAAAGTGTACCAAGAAACCGCAGTTGTGAAGCCACTTAACCATTCTCTATTCCAAAACCAGGCATGGACTTTCCAGCAAGATTCTGCGCCGGCCCATAAGGCTAAAACGACCCAGACATGGCTTCGCAACAATCTACCAGCTTTAATGTCTTCTGAAGAATGGACCTCTGGAAGCCCTGATTTAAAGCCACTGGATTACAAATTGTTGACAGTTTTAGAGGACATGGTCTGCCACAAAAGATATCCCAACATCAATCCTCTTAAGACTGCTTTGATTCGTGTTGTGGACGATATCGAGGTTCCCTACTTTTTTAAAGAAAAAAAACACAGAAAATTCAAATTGAATGGAGAATGTTTCTTATCATTTGAAAGAACATTCTTTGGCATTTATTTTTTGAAGATTATGTCTATCAAATGTTGGCCGTGGCTACGTCTCAAATGGTCCATCCGTTGAGTCCAACTTTCGATGACTCGTTCGAGCATTTCGACTGGTAACTGGCGAATGACACGCGTGATGTTTTGCTCCAAGGCCTGAATCTAAGCGGGTTTGTCCGCAAAAGCAAATCTAACGGTGAGATATCAATGATGATGGTGGTCAATCGACCGGCCTAAAACGTGAAATTGTCTGCTCACCGAAGTGTTCTCTCAATAAATCCATTGATTGATGCTATGTGTGGGAAGTGGCGCCGTCTTGTTGAAACCAAATGTCGCCGAGATCACGAGCTTCATTTTCAGGCATCAAATAGTCGGTTATCATGGCACGATAACGGTCGCCATTGACGGTTACATTCTCACCGGCATAATTTTTGAAGAAATATGGACCGATGATTCCGGTACGTCGGATCGGGAATCGGTCAATGGCAAAAATATAGTTTTTAACGAGAGCTAAAATAATGCTCATGGGTGTCAAGGTCGTGGGTCGACTGGAAAGTGTTTTTTTTTGGATTTAAAGAAAAAATGGACTTAGCGCAATTGGCGAACGATTATTTTGATAATAAAACTGAATAATTTCTAATGTAAGTATCTCTACTTAGATCACCCTATATATCAATAAATATATTAAACAAATTTGGTCCAAAAGCATTCATTAAATTAACTGTTATTGCATAAAATGTGTGTAACAGTAATTATGTCCCTATATCCACAGAAAGTGAGAAAATGGTATTTCCCTAAAATATACATATGTCAGGTTAAAAACTAGCCTGTAAAAGAAATAGTATTTCTGTCGAAAACAGAATATTTTGTCCGAAACTTCGATTTTTTCATGCATGTTTTTTCTCCGTGTATAAAATGCTCCAAACTACTTTTCTATATAAAGGTGACTATTCCACTTCACCTGACATTCCACCCTCGATATTATTCTACTAAGTGATTCATTTAAGTAGTCACGCAAGCGCAATAAAACCATTCTGCTAAATCTTTCAAAGTAGTAATTTTTAACGATTAATTGGATTGACACCCCTTCTCATAAAGATTTATTTACTTTACTAATTTCCCAAGAAATCATTTCAATTTGTACATATACTTATATTATTTGGGGCTGCTACATTTTAAATTTGTTTATTATGTGTGTGGGATGATTTAAGATAATTTGTGGTAGGGAAACATAAAAAAAAAATAATGACAAATTAGGCGAAAATATGACAAATGAGAGTTCCGAGTTTTGAACGATGTTATTCACATTAATTATTGACGCGCTTAAAACTTACGTAATTCATTCATTCATTATTATGCTACATTTATGCAGTTTAACTTTGAGCTTCTGTTTTTTTTTTGTTTTCAGTTTTGATTTATTTATTTTTTTCTTAGTTTTAGTTTCATTTGCATTTCTTGCTTGCGTTTTGTATGGATTTATTATTTGCATAAACTTTTGATAATAAATTAAAAAAAAAAAATGAAGAAAAAACAACACGAAAAACGTAAAACATGTCAAATTGAACTTGTCCCATTAGTGTGCCAAACGTCATTGATGGACGACAGCACACTTAACATGCATTCGTCCGTCCAATCGTCTGTATGTCTGTGACATCGACACTGAATGGCCGGCCTTACGACTGAATTACTTGCGTGAGCGCATTACGTTACGCAGCTACGCGACGACCGCATTTCAGTGCATGTCATTATGCTACCGCTATTAGCCATTTGCTTCTCTGCTGCTGCTACTCCTCGTAATTCACCTCATTTTTTCGGTAGCTTTTCTGCCGTCTTGTGTGCTGTACTACCAACAAATACCGCCATCAGCTTAACAACATTGCATAGGTTTTCAAGAAAGTTGTAGCCGCATTTTATCGGTTTTGTTGCGACCGATGTCTCGGTTTTTGTTACGGTGTCGCCGTCACCGTCGTCGTTGTCGTAGCATTACGGACTGACGTTTCCACGTATATTCAAATACGCGCGTAATCGGAAGCGACGTGCTTAGATTTTTATTAAACGAAAGTACGCAGAAAGAAAGTGAAATCGCCGAATGTGGACATTTTGTTGTCTGATGTACCTGTTCAAATTTCAAACACTGTATGCTCGTACGTGTGTTTGACTGTGGCGTACAGTGTCAGGCAAAAGGCTTAAGTAAAAGCAAACAATTGTTTAACAAATATAGATTTCTGATTATATAAAAACTTGGACCAATATGGACCTTTATTACATTAGATTTTAGACACAATAAAAGATAATATGCCAAATTTCACGTAGTTCTGTTAAAGAATTTGGCCTCTAGAGGGTAAATATGCCACATCTTAAGCGATCTTTAGATTTGTATGGAGATCATCAAGCAATGTGTTTAAGTTTTACTTGGAATGGAAATCTCAGTCGGGAAAATCGACTAAAGTATACCTTCGCCTGCAGAACTACTTATGTATACTCGTAGAAGTATGAAAACAGGATTTGTTCAATTGTAGATTTTTTCGTCTTTCCCTCCATTTGATCTTCTTTTTGTCTGTATGAAATGGCAAATTATTCTTTACAAATTTTCCTCATACTCTTTGGATATAGCTTACGTTATTCACACAGCCTTTTCTGTACATTAACATGTGCTCAAAAACAGTTTTTTTATTTTCAATTGCCAAAATTTTGACTAGGTAAAAGGATTTTTCAAAAAATTCGTTAAAACATTTAATTATTTAATCTTTGAAAACATTACCCAAATTTTTGTTTAAATGTGTTTTTTAAACATATTGACATCTTGCAGAGTTTTTTCCACTTTTGCTCCCTACTGTATCAACGCCTTAATGTGATTATTCGTTGTTATTGTTTCGTTGGATTTTCTTCCAAATGAATGAACTCAAATTAACAAACAAAAAAATAAATGTTACAAAATCACACAAAAAAGAAAAACACACAATAATTTCAGTAATTAGGTCTTAAGTAATAAATGGCAATAAAATTCACAACATTTTCATATTATTTAGGTGAGTGTGGGGTGTGTGTTAAATGCACAAAGTTCGTTATAAAACGTGCAGTGATAAACGGGTATGAATTCTTTCGATTACACTTTTTATACATAAAAATGAAATAAACACAATCCATGGACAGTAGTCCGAGTAGTGGACTTCCGGGTATTAAATCTGATCTATAGGCAAATGTATTATCCGCCACATTTTTTAAAATAAAATGTATTATCCGACACATATATCCGACATATTTTCTAAGCGAACATGTGTTATCCGACACATTTTCTATACGAAAATTTGTTATCCGTCAGATTTTTTATAAGAAAATGTGTAATCCGACCAATTTCCTATACGAAATGTGTTATCCGACGCATTTTCTAAACGAAAATGTGTTATCCGAAAGATTTTCTATATGAAAAATGTGTTATGTGACACATTCTCTATACGAAATTGTGTTATCCGACACCTTTTTTTTATACGAAAAAGTTTATCCGACATGTGTCGAATAACGACACATTTTCTATACGAAAATGTGTTGTCCGACAGATTTTCCATACGAAAATTTGTTATCTGACACATTTTCTGTACTAAAATGGGTTATCCAACACATTTTCTATGCGACAATGTGTTATCCACCACATATTCTATGCGAAAATGTGTTATCCAACACATTTTCTATGCGAAAATATGTTATCCAGCACATTTTCTATATTGTCCACAACACTTTCTATGCGAAAATGTGTTATCCAAAACATTTTCTAAGCGAAAATGTGTTATTCAAAACATTTTCTAAGCAAAAATGTGTTATCCAAAACATTTTCTATGCTAAAATGTGTTTTCCAACACATTTTCTATGTTAAAATGTGTTTTCCAACACATTTTCTATGCGAAAATGTGTTATCCAACACATTTTCTATGCGAATATGCGTTGTCCAACACATTTTCTATGTGAAAATGTGTTATCCAATACATTTTCTATGCGAAAATGTGTTATCCAAAACATTTTGTATGCGAATATGTGTTATCCAGAACATTTTCTATGCGAAAATGTGTTATCCAACACATTTTCAATGCGAATATGCGTTGTCCAACACATTTTCTATGCGAAAATGTGTTATCCAACACATTTTCTATGCGAATATGTATTATTTAGAACATTTTCTATGCGAAAATGTGTTATCCAACACATTTTCTATGCAAAAATGTGTTATCCAATACATTTTCTATACGAAAATGTGTTATCCAACGCATTTCTATGCGAAAATGTGTTATACAACGCAGTTTCAATACGAAAATATGTTATCCAACACATTTTCTATGCGAAGATGTGATATCCAACACATTTTATATGGGAAAATGCGTTATCCAACACAGTTTATATGGGAAAATACGTTATCCAACACATTTTCTATGCGAAAATGTATTATCCAACACATTTTCTATGCGAAAACGTGTTATCCAACGCAATTTCAATACAAAAATATGTTATCCAACACATTTTCTATGCGAAAATGTGATATCCGACACAATTTCTACGCGAGAATTTATTATCCGACACATTTTCTATACTAAAATGTGCTATCCGACGCATTTTCTATACGAAAATTTGTCATCCGACATATTTTTATACAAACATGTGCTATTTGACACATTATCTAAACAAAAATGTGTTATCCGACATATTTGCTATATGTGTTATCAGACGCCGCAACTCCTATACTAAATTGTGTTTCGTGTTGTACAAAACGAAAATGTGTTAGCCGCTAAATTTTCAATATCAAAAAGTGATATCCTCCAGTGATATCCTTTCTGTACGAAAATTTGTTATCCCACATATTTGTTATACAAACATGTGCCATCCGGTATTTATAATATCAAAAGGAGTTATCCGACAGATTTTCTATACAAAAAGGAATTATTGTTATTTGACACATTTTCTTTAGGAAAATATTAAAATCCGACAGATTTTTTATACAAAAAATTTATTATCCGACGCATATTTTATACGAGAATGTGTCCAATCCAATACACATTTTCTATACAGAAATGTGTTATCCGATACACTTGCTATACGGAAATGTGTTATCCGACACATTTTGTGTACGAAAATGTGTAATCCTACATACATATTTTCTATGCGAAAACGTGTAACATATATATTTTCTAAACGAAAATGTATAATCCAACATGCATAATATCTATGCGAAAATGTGCTATTCGACACATTTTCCGTACGAAAATGTTTTATTCGAAACATTTTCTACACGAAAATGTGTTATTCGACACATTTTCTATACGAAAGTATGTTATTCG
Source organism: Eudasyphora cyanicolor (assembly GCA_963930755.1). NCBI lineage: Eukaryota > Metazoa > Arthropoda > Insecta > Diptera > Muscidae > Eudasyphora > Eudasyphora cyanicolor. Next base: position 160,602,877 of record OZ005738.1, on the reverse strand, counting down.
ACACATTTTATATACGAAAATATGTTATTCGACACATTTTCTTTACGAAAATGTGTTTTTCGACACATTTTCAATACAAAAATGTGTTATTCGATAAATTTTCAATATCAAAAAGTGTTATACGACAGATTTTCTATACAAAAATGCATTATTCAATGCATTTTTTATACAAAATGGTGTTAGCCGACATATTTTTTATACAACCATGTGCTATCTGTCACATTATCTATACGATTATGTGTTATCCATTACAACATCTATACGAGAATGTGTTATCGGTCACATTATCTACTCGGAAATGCGATATTTTGCATATGTTTTATACGAAACTGTGTTATCCTAAACATTCTGTATACAAACATTTATTATCCGACACTTTTTGTACACAAAGATATGTTATCTGATGCATATTTTTTGTACCAAAATAATATTTTTTGTATGACAGAAAGTGTTAACCAAAACATTTTCCTATACATCGTTCCTTGCAAACTTATACTAATCCTAATTAAATTGTATCCAATCGTTTGGCCAACACCAGCTGCTCCAGCACTTCAAAATTAACACAGGTCATAATTGTTGGAATTTTGTCCACAGCCTGTCTGGCCTGTAGAGATCAAATGGCATCTACATGTGGTTGGTTGATAACCTCTTCCATCCCTTTTCAGACATAAAATAGTTGATGGCCCGTCTGTCTGTCTGTCACTCACTCTGTGTAATAAAAAAATATGAATCGTCTTCACTAAAAAATAAAATTCATATGTTTGTAATTTTTATTGTAAAATGCTAAGTTTGCTGCTGTGTCAGACCCGTGGCATTCGTGTGCAAACTGCAGAAATGTATTTTTGTCATAATTAGCACTTTTTTGTGTCGTATGTGCGAAACAAACAAACAATTTTTACAGCTCATATTTTTGTTGGCATTTTTTTGCATTTCTCAATCATTTGACCGTTTAACTGCGGTCAATAACCGCCGATAGTCTGTTTTGTTTTTTTTTTTTGCCAGAAAGAAATTCACTTAAAAAAGTCGATGTTTCGTTTTCTTCGTCATTTTACGACACATAAAAAAAACTGTGCAAAATGTTTTCTTTCAACAATAAAAACAAAAACTGATTAAAAAACAATCCATAGTTTATTGATTTGCCTTATATATTTTCCCTGCTCTCTTTTTTGAAACAATTCCAATCGAATCGATTCGATTCGTATTGAAATGAAGTGTCGCTTTGTGATTAAATCGGTTCGTGTTTTTTTCATGTGGTATGGTTTTCACTACGAGGTTCAAACTGAAAAGTTTCCTATGATTTTTGAATTGAATTTGTCACACTTGTGTCACTGAAATTAGAAGGGCTTCCTTATTCAAATCGATTCTTTAGAACATAATGGGATTTTTTGTTCAGAAATTTGTTGCTGTCAATATTACTAGACTTTAATTACTTTTCGTTACTTTTTTATTCATTTAATACTTTTTTCCTCTATGTTATTTGAAACCATTTAATTTCGTTTCAATCATTAATGCAATTGAGTGATTGAGGGGCAGAAAATAAACGCAAATTCATGTCAAATGCTTGGTTAAATGCATATTCATTATAACTTTTACACCAATCAATTTATTTAAATATATATTGTTACTCAAGCCAACAAAGGGTCTTCCCCAAACGAATGGTGAGAAATACAAAAAGAAAAATTTAAGTAAAAAAATATGTGTTTATGAAATGAGCTAAATCAATAAGGAATCAAATAAATAAATTAAAAATACGGTGTTTCCAGAAAAATTTGCTATTCGACTTCTTTTATATACGAAAATGTGTATCAACTATCCGAAAATTTGTTATCGGAAACAGTTTCTTTACCAATTTATTTTATACGACACATTTTCCATATGGAAATCTATAAACCGACGCATTTCCCAGTTTTTGTACTTGCGGTATAAATTTTATACTAAAATCTTTTATCCGACACATATTCTCTACAAAAATTTGTTATCCGACACTTTTGCTGTGCGAACATGAGTTATTCGACAAACGTTTTATACGAAAATGTGTTATCCGACACACATGAGTTATTCGAAACATTTTCTATATTAAAATGTATTATCCGATACATTTTCTATACGAAAATGTGTTATCCGATACATTTTCTATATGAAAATGAATTATACGACACATTTTCTATATGAAAATGTTATCCGACACATTTTCTATACAAAAATGTGTTCTCCGACACATTTTCTATACGATAATGTGTTACACGGCACATTTTCTATACGAAAATGTATTATCCGACACATTTTCTATACGAAAATTTGTTATTCGACACATTCTCTATACGAAAATGTAATATCCGATACATTTTCTATATGAACATGTGTTATCCGATACAATTTCTATATGAAAATGTTCTATACGACACATTTTCTATAAAAAAATGTGTTATTTTCTATACGAAAATGTGTTATCCGAGACATTTTCTATGCGAAAATGTGTTATCCGACACATTTTCTATACGAAAATGTATTATCCGACACATTTTCTATACGAAAATTTGTTATCCGACACATTTTCTATACGAAAATGTGTTATCCGAGACATTTTCTATGCGAAACTGTGTTATCCGACACATTTTCAATACGAAAATGTGTTATTCGACACATTCTCTATACGAAAATGTGTTATCCGACACCTTTTCTATACGAAAATGGGGGTTTCGACACATTTTCTATACGAAAATGGGGTTTTCGACACATTTTCTGTACGAATATGTGTTATCCGACACATTTTCTATACGAAAATGTGTTAGCCGAGACATTTTCTATGCGAAACTGTGTTATCCGACACATTTTCTATCCGAAAATGTATTATCCGACACATTTTCTATACGAAAATTTGTTATCCGACACATTTTCTATACAAAAATGTGTTGTGCGACACATTTTCTATATGATAATGTATTATCCGACACATTTTCTATACGAAAATGAGTTATCCGACATATTTTCTATATCAAAATTTTATATCCGACACATTTTCTATACGAAAATGTGTTGTCCGAAAGATTTTCTGTACGAAAATGTGTTATCCGACATATTTTCTATACGAAAATGTGTTATCCGACATATTTTCTATACGAAAATGTGTTATCCGACACATTTTCTATACGAAAATGGGGTTTTCGACACATTTTCTGTACGAATATGTGTTATCCGACACATTTTCTATACGAAAATGTGTTATCCGAGACATTTTCTATAGGAAAATGTGTTATCCGACACATTTTCTATACGAAAATGTGTTATCCGACACATTTTCTGTACGAAAATGTGTTATCCGACACATTTTCTATAATAAAATCAGTTATGCGTCATATTTTCTTAACGAAATTTTTTTTATGTGTCACACTTTCACAAGGAAAATGTGTTATTCGTGACATTTTCTAAACTAGATGTATAATACGACCCACTGGTTATATGAGGAAATGGAGTTATACGATATATTTTCTAAAATGTCATCTCTCTTATCCCAGCAGACCTTTCATTTCAATAGAAAAATCGAGTACTATTGCATGTACATATTTCATTTCACAGTTGACTAAATTATTGTGAACAATTTTTTTCACATTTAAAAATCGCAGAAACCTTAAATAATATTTTTCCATTTCCTAGAGTTTTTTCCTCGTCTCATCACCGATTTGCACACGTCAAACAAAGGGTCAAATTTAAAGTAAAAAATAGGAATGAATGAAACTACATGTGAAACACAAACACGAATAGACGACAACAGACGAACGTATGGACGGACGGACATATTACCTTTCATTTGAATTACATTTCATTCAATATTTTTCCGATTTGTTGTTGTAGAGTAAAGTCTGTGTGATTCCAAGTCTGAGGTTAATTTTATGCTGACGTTTTTTGTATATAGTTGATTTTTTTCTATTTTATAATTTTGTTTTTAATTTTTTTTATTATTATTTGTTATCGGTTTCTGTTGTCTATATCGCGTGACTTTTATTTAATCGAAAAAAGTGGCAAATAAAATAAGAAAACCATGCAAACAATTATAGCAACGTGATGAAGCTGTTTTGTAAAAATTTTATTTTCTGTTCAGTGTTTAATTTTGAAGTTGTTCTGAGTTTGTGTTTCTGTTTTCTCCACTAATCATTGACTGACGGAAATTTAGAAGTGTGAAGGAGAGGAAGTCACGGCTAATGGGATTTTTGCTATCTATAAGACTGTTAACAAAGTTTATTTAATTAAAACGAATGTAAAGGCCCACAAATTTCAATAAAGTTGATAAATATTAACACATTCGAATAATACATTTTCTGTATGTATATGCGTTATCCGTCGTAGTTTCTATGTCAAAATATGTTTTCCGATACATTTTCTATACGAAAATGTTTTATCCGACACATTTACTATACGAAAATGTGTTATCCGACACATTTACTATACGAAAATGTGTTATCCGACACATTTTCTGTACGAAAATGTGTTACGCGACACATTTTCTGTACGAAAATGTGTTATCCGACACATTTACTATGGGAAAATGTGTCATCCGACACATTTTCTATAAGAAAATATGTTAGCCGGCACATTTTCTATAAGAAAATAAGTTAGCCGACACATTTTCTATAAGAAAATATGGTACCCGACACATTTTCTATACGAAAATGTTTTTTCCGACATATTTTCTATACGAAAATGTGATATCCGACACATTTTCTATACGAAAATGTGTTATCCGACACATTTTCTATACGAAAATGTGTTATCCGACACATTTTCTATACGAAAATGTGTTATCCGACACATTTTCTATACGAAAATGTGTTATCCGACACATTTTCTATACGAAAATGTGTTATCCGACACATTTTCTATACGAAAATGTGTTATCCGACACATTTTCTATGCGAAAATGTGTTATCCGACACATTTTCTGTACGAAAATGTGTTATCCGACACATTTTCTATACGAAAATGTGTTATCCGACACATTTTCTATACGAAAATGTGTTATCCGACACAGTTTCTATGCGAAAATTTGTTATCCGACACAGTTTCTATACGAAAACGTGTTATCCGACACATTTTCTATACGAAAACGTGTTATGCGACACATTTTCTATACGAAAACGTGTTATGCGACACATTTTCTATACGAAAACGTGTTATGCGACACATTTTCTGTACGAAAATGTGTTATGCGACACATTTTCTATACGAAAATGTGTTATGCTTTTTCTACTAAAGTGGTAATTTATATTAGTAAAAACAAGAAACGAAAGCAATGTTTTTGTTTTCTTCGGCGGCATTACTATTTCAATCACCGTCGAAATGCTTGTTTTTCTCAATTTTATTGTTGTTTCGCACACAATTTGTGAAAATAGATATTTTTGTTTTTCTCTTCAATTTTGTTTTTTTTTTCGAAAAACAATTGCAAAAAAAAACTCATGAAATTGGAATGTTCGAAAACCGAATATATCTGCATCACACCCCACAACAACGTGAGAGGCCCCACCACATACGTCTACGACATTATCATCATCATCATGGCTAGAGACAGCATCAGTCCCAAAATGTATGGTTGAGGTGCAGATCATGATCATTGTCTCACAACTAAATATTTGGCATTATTTTATAAATTAAAAAAAATACCAAAAACAAAATTAACAATATGAAACAAAAACAACAATTTTATTTTTGAAATGTGGCGTTGCAAAATAGCAACTGCTGCGGTGGCGGCGGCTGCTAGCGATGATGATGAGCTACCAAAGATCAGCAAGAAGAAGCTGTTTGGCTATTTTTGACCATGTCCTTCTTAAAATAGCTAGTGCATATAGCAACACAACGAACCGACTGAGAAAGTCAAGCCAAGCCAATCTAAAATTATAACAAAATCAAAACAGATAACGAATTCTAATACAAAAATCGAACATATTCGATGTATTCTAATTTTTCGTTGTGTTTATGATAACAAATAATTAGACGCCGATTACGAGGGGATCTACTGAAAGTAATCTTTTCGATGTCAAGGAGGATATATGTACTATGGAAATCAAACAATGAATTAGGCAGCCTTTCCACTATTATGAAATATTTTCGTTAACTGCATTTAAAAATTTCTATTTAGTTTAATGTTGAAAATCATCAGGCATTTTTTTTGCTGCGAATGAGTAATTTTAATTGATATGCTGTAATAACAATACGCATACGCCACAATGTTCACCGACACAGAAAAAATCCTCGAACATATAAAGATTGGCGTCTTCTTCTATACTATAGTCTATACTGGAGTCGACCTTTGAGGCCTTCCTCTATACTGGAGTCGACCTCTCAGGTCTTCCCCTATACTAGAGTCGACCTGTGACGTCTTCCTCTATACTAGAGTCGACCTCTGAGGTCTTCCTCTATACTAGAGTCGACCTCTGAGGTCTTCCTCTATACTAGAGTCGACCTCTGAGGTCTTCCTCTATACTAGAGTCGACCTCTGAGGTCTTCCTCTATACTAGAGTCGACCTCTGAGGTCTTCCTCTATACTAGAGTCGACCTCTGAGGTCTTCCTCTATACTAGAGTCGACCTCTGAGGTCTTCCTCTATACTAGAGTCGACCTCTGAGGTCTTCCTCTATACTAGAGTCGACCTCTGAGGAGTTCCTTTATACTAGAGTCGACCTCTGAGGTCTTCCTCTATACTAGAGTCGACCTCTGAGGTCTACATATATACTAGAGTCGACCTCTGAGGTCTACCTCTCTATACTAGAGGCGACCTCTGAGGTCTACCTCTCTATACTAGAGTCGACCTCTGATGTCTTCCTTTATACGAGAGTCGACCTCTGAGGTCTTCCTCTATACTAGAGTCGACCACTGAGTCCTACCTTTATACTAGAGTCGACTTCTAAGGGTCTATACCTCTGAGTTCTTCCTCTATACTATAGTCGACCTCTCAGTTCTTCCTCTATACTATAGTCGACCTCTCAGTTCTTCCTCTATACTAGTGTCGACCTCTAAGGTCTTCTCCTATACTAGAGTCGACATCTGAGGCCTTTATCTATATTTGAGTCGATATCTGTAATAAGTATGAGATTTAAATATTTATAATAACTCTCCTACTTTTTGTGTTTTATTAATTTAGATTTTCTTCGCACTCTTAATATTTGTTAATATGTTTTTGTTTGTACGTATTGTGTATTTTTTGCTGTTTTAAAAATGAGTCATTAATCTAGTTAATTTTTCAAATTTACATAGTTAATTTTGATTTGAAATTTTCGTTTATATTTCAACTTCTGCTTAGTAGACGGCACACTTCTCCATGTAGAATTTTGCTAAAACTTGCATTTTTTCTTCCCGGCTGCAAGTTAAACCAATCATAAAATTTAATAAAAATAAAAAAACGCATAATATCTAATTAACCGGACATTTGAGATATTTATGCAAAAACCGACAAAAACTACATTAAATGGGAATATCTACTGCAGAGTTTATTTCTTTCCACACTGCATTGTCACTAAAAATGCGGCGCAGGTGCGACCAACTAAAACTGCGAAACAATCTGGATTTTGTTCTAATTTGAATTGTATTGCCCAGATTGAAATTTCAAACATATACTTATTAGACCGGTTTCAGTTAATAACTTCTTTTCATAGATGTCGTTGTAGTTTCACACACAAGCTTTAATTATGCAATTAAAAGTTAAGCAACTTTGATCGATATACGAGTACGAGTATGTATGAATTTGAAAAAAAATCTAAAGCCATGGTATCAATTAAAACCACATTTTATGTAAATTAAACAAAATGATTTGCAAATTACAAAGTATGCAAATGTCCACAGAAAGCCAAGTAGAAAAAACAATAAAAATAACTGCGTGCCGCCGGTTTAGATAGCCAATAATGTTTGCCATGATTAATTGGCTCTTAAAACGAAAGTAAAAGTTTATGATTTTTTAATTAAAAGCACTAACACATAAACAAATTCACCGAGAACAATTATTTATAAAAATTTTTCTTGCTTGGCCAAGTGTTTCTATGCCATACGTTTTTATTTCTGTTGATCATTAAAACGACAAGGCGGCGACATTTTTGTTTTTTTTTGCCGAATAATTTCCCAAAACCATTTCACTGCTCTTCATAGCTCACTTTTTCACTTCGACCACTAACCCACATTTGAGAAATAATGTTGGCAAAATCTTGTTGCTATGTTCATGAAAACGCAAAACAAATTGGGGAAAACAAAAATTCGAGATATACTAAATATAGCTAAGCACACGATAGAATGCCAACATTTTTAAACGGTGGCATTAACTTGTTTGGATTGAATTTGAAGAACGGACGGACCCAACACAATGTTTTCGGGTTTGCCGCCAAAAAATATTCAAGACTTGCGCCTTTTTGGTATAAAATGAGGAGCGAAAAACAAGTAGAAAACAAGGAAATTTAAAACGTCATCAATGGCAAGAGCATTGAGACGTCAGAGCTGTGACCAAAACCATATGTTTTTTTTTTACTGGGGCCAACAAACTTGGCCAAGTGACCCCATTTCCTCAACAGAGAACAGAGGAAATCACATGCTTTTTTATGAAGAACAAATAATCAATATATTTTTGACAAAAAAGACAGTTCAATAAAAAAACGACGCATGGTTAATATTCATTTTTAATACCACTATCCAACAGCATTTTTGGAACAGAATTCTGAAATGGCATTACGAATAGATAATTTTTGTAGAATAAACTTATGGTCCAGCTGGTCTGAATTTTTTTTTGACATTGGGTCAAAGTTTTCGATTTTTAGCGAAGGGAGCGTTGGTTCATGGATCAAGAAACTCTACCATTCTACATTTCAAAATGATTGGATGTAAAATACAGCTTCTACAGGAATAAAGAGCAAAATCGGACGAAACATATATATGGGAGCTATAGTTAAATCTTAACCGATTTTCTTCAAATTCGGCAATGTTGGTTCATGGATCAAGAAACTCTACCATTCTAAATTTCAAAACGATTGGATGTAAAATACAGCTTTTAAAGGACTAAAGGGCCAAATCGGACGAAACATATATATGGGAGCTGTAGCTAAATCTTAACCGATTTTCTTCAAATTCGGTAGCGTTGGTTCATGGATCAAGAAACTCTACCATTCTACATTTCAAAATGATTGGATGTAAAATACAGCTTCTACAGGAATAAAGAGCAAAATCGGACGAAACATATATATGGGAGCTATAGTTAAATCTTAACCGATTTTCTTCAAATTCGGCAATGTTGGTTCATGGATCAAGAAACTCTACCATTCTAAATATCAAAACGATTGGATGTAAAATACAGCTTCTATAGGACTAAAGGGCCAAATCGGACGAAAGATATATATGGGAGCTATAGCTAAATCTTAACCGGTTTTCTTCAAATTCGGCAATGTTGGTTCATGGATCAAGAAACTCTACCATTCTAAATTCTATAGGACTAAAGGGCCAAATCGGACGAAAGATATATATGGGAGCTATATCTAAATCTAAACCGATTTCAACTAAATTCAAAAGCGATCTTAACAGCCGCGAAATACTCTAAACTGCAAAATTTCAGAACGATCGGAGTGAAATTGCGACCTGAAGTCGACGAACAACTTTACATGGACAGACGGACGGACGGACAGACATGCTTAAGTCGACTCAGCTAGTGATTCTGAGTCGATCGGTATACTTTAAGGTGGGTCTAGCTATGTCTAAGAGGTTTCTTATTGTCAGAGTTATATTTTATGAGGATTATTTTTGTGGAAGATCTTAACCCTCTAGGCCCTTTTTTCGAAAATATCCAAAAAGTCCTTTCAAAAAGGACATTTAAGGATTAAAATATTCTTCGGCTAGATTTTTTGAAGTATACCTTGCTCAAAAAATATCGCGAATTTTGTGGTTTTTAAAAGCATTTATTTATTCATGAATATCTATTTTGTCCCCTTCAAAGTAATTCCCCTCCGATATAATAATATAATAATATAATAACGATGTGTGTGCAGGGGCGTTATCATGGTGCAAAAGCCAGTTTTTGTTCTTCCACAAATCCGGGCGTTTTTGGCGGATTGCTTCGCGCAATTTACGCATAACTTGTAGGTAATATTCTTTATTGTGGCAAGAACTCATAATGCAACCAACCTGCAACCAAAGAAAACTGTGAACAAACCCTTTACGTTCGACCGAACTTGGCGCGCTTTCTTCGGTCTTGGTTCATGCGGCAGCTTCCATTGGGATGATTGAGCTTTAGTTTCCACGTCGTAGCCATAAACCCACGATTCGTCACCAGTTATGACCTCTGGAGCAAATTTGGGTCGTCTGGAGCAAATTTGGGTCGTCACGGACCGAGATCAACATCTCCTGAGCAATGTTAACGCGATCCTGTTTTTGGTCCAATTTGAGCAATTTTGGCACGAATTTAGCGGCGACCCGACTCATGCCCAAATCATTGGTTAAAATCGAATGGCACGAGCCAATCGATATGTTTAGATCCTCAGCAACTTCTCTAATGGTAATTCGTCGATTGACTAATATTATTTTATTCACTTTATCAATGTTTTCGTCTGTTGTTGACGTGCTCGGGCGTCCGGCATGCTGTTCGTCCTTCGCATATTCTCGGCCCTCTAAGAACATTTTGTACCACCGATAAACGTTGCTTTGCTTCCAAGGTAGCTTCACCATATGTCACAGTCAACGTTCGGCATGCGTTGGCGCACTTTATTTGTTTTTCACACAAAACTTGATGCAGATTCGTTGATCCATTTTCTGAAATAGATAAAAATCGAAGACAAGTTAAAACACATCCAAGCACAACAGCTGTCAAAAATTAACTAAGCATTCAAAATGGCCGACCTTGTCAGCATATGTAAGGGACATGAGTACCAACATACCGCTACAAAAATATCAACAATCAAATACACGTCGCCCGCGGAAATTAAAAATTCGCGATATTTTGAACATACCGTATAACCCCCAATAGGGCCGTATTATGCGTCCCGACAATTATGATGGCTTTAAAAGTCGGAAATATCTCTTTCGCGTACCGACAATGGTTTAGTAGCAGTCGTTAGCAAATTTAGAAAAAAAAATATTTTTTTCAAAAATATCCTGTTTTGCTATTACGAAAAAAATAGCAAAAAAATATTTTCCTCCATTTTTTAAAAGCCAGCTTCCTATCGAAGAAAACAATGTCTTCTTGAAACCTGTAAATAACGACAAAAGTCAGGAGGAGTCGACTATATGATACCCTATACCTTCATATTGCAGCCGAATAAGCTTAAATTTTCTGCTGACAAAAAAAAACGCTTCTGTAGTACTATGCGTCGTATTACGTATTATGCTTCCAGACAATTATGATGGCTTTAAAAGTCGGAAATATCTCTTTCGCGTACAGACAATGGTTTAGTAGCAGTCGTTAACAAATTTAGAAAAAAAAATATTTTTTTCAAAAATATCCTGTTTTGCTAATACGAAAAAAATAGCAAACAAATATTTTCCATTTTTTAAAAGCCAGCTTCCTATCGAAGAAAACAATGTCTTCTTGAAACCTGTAAGGAACGACAAAAGTCGGGAGGAGTCGACTATATGATACCCTATACCTTCATATTGCAGCCGAATAAGCTTAAATTTTCTGCTGACAAAAAAAAAACGCTTCTGTAGTACTGGGTTTTCCGATAAGAGTGATATGATTTCTTTGAAAAAAAGCACACTTATTGTTAAGTAAATTCAAAAGTTTTTTTATTTAATGTAAAGTACAATCGATATAATTAGGTTCTAAATAAAACGTCATTCAAATGGCCTCCACGACTGCTTCTGCAGGAACGAATTCGATGAAACCAATTTTCGAGCACTTTTTCCACTAAATCAAGTCGTATGTCATGAATGGCACGTTCAATATTGACTTGTAAAGCTTGAAGAGAGTCTGGTTTATTTCGAAAGACCAATGACTTCAAATAACCCCATAAGAAATAGTCTATTGGTGTTAAATCACAACTTCTTGAAGGCCATTGAATATCACAATTTCTTGAAATAATAGAATCTCCAAACTATTCTCGCAACAATTCAATTGTTTCATTTGCTGTGTGGCACGTAGCCACAATCGGTCAATGGCGAAAAGATAGCTCTTAACGAGAGCTAAAATATTGCTCATAATGTCAAGGTCGTAGGTCGACTGGAAAGTGTTTTTTTGGGGATTTTTAAAAAAAGTGGACTTAGCATCATTTTCAAAATTTCAAATGTGAACGGAAAGTTTATTTTGCTCTAGCTCCTTAACAGTACGTCGGATCGGGAATCGGTCGATGGCACAAAGATAACTCTTAACGAGAGCTAAAATATTGCTGAGGAGTGTCAAGGTCGTAGGTCGACTGGAAAGTGTTTTTTGGATTTAAAAAAATGGACTTAGCGCACGAAATGGACTTAGCGCACAATTGGAGAACGATTGTTTTGAAAATAAAACTGAATAATTTGTAAACGTTGTTCTTGCGTTTTATCTCTCCATGATGAAATTGTAAACACTACTGAATACAATAAAAAACAAATGACAGATCATGACATATTACAAATGACCGATACGTCACTTCAAAATCATATCATCCCTACTGGAAAACCCGTTATATAGTTCGTATATATGTTCATTCCGATTTTCTATGTAAGCGTACAAAAATCAATCCATATTTATGGAATGTTAAAAGTGTTTAGTGATAATCGTTTATGATTCAGAGCTATATGTGTATTTATTCTGGTATATTATTCTGCTCCCTCTTTATTAGGACTTTAAACTACTGTAGGGATCATCTTAAGCGTCGGTGTGACAGAATATTATTGTTCTGTTGAAATTATATTTAATTCATTCATTACAATATTGTGGACTTTACGACTATTGTCACCGGAGATCCTGCAGATTTACATACTTTGATTTTTTTATATTATTTGTTGTTTTACTCCTCGACATTTGTTTTTTTTATTATGCGTTTTTTTATTTTCTATTCTTTTCTAATACTTATTCACTTACATTCTCCCTCCGCGCTTGTCCTTGTATCATTTTACAGTTTATCTTTTGTAGTTTATTTATTTGGTTTTTTTTTGTTTTGTTTTTTTGCCCCCACAGAAATAGTTCATTTATTAGTTTATTTACACGATTTTAATGACTTTTTGGTGCAAGAGAGCATTTGTTTTTTCTCTATTTCGTGTTTTTTAGGACGGGCATTTATGGGTAGGAGGTAAATTGTGGTGTGTGTTTTTTTTTGTCTGTCTATGTCTGTCAGAAATGACGTAAAACACTAATAGTTATGATAAAAATAAATGACGAAGAAAATATAATTTTTATTTTGCCCTGAGGCAAAAAAAAAAACAAATAACCATTTTTAGCAAAATTAATGGACAAGATGTATTTTTTTTTTTTTTTAAATTTTGTTTAAAACATTACATTACTGAAAGGTGCCGTGTGAAAGGTGATGGTGGGAGTGAGTGGGTTGATGGAATACAACTTGTCATTAGAAAAACATTTACTAAATCCAGAGACTAGGTACATGGTTCCACTCATCTGGAGTGGAAATGGGATATTTTGTCTAGTATTTGGTAAAACTTGTAATTAAATATTTAAAGAAAAACATGGACTTTTGGAGCATTTCAAAAAATACAACACAATTTTAGTATACGAGGCTTTGGAATAGATGTTCCATGTCAGAGAATGAAATTAAGAAGATTAATTCTAGAAGTATTTCTTCTAAAACACCCGACACCCCCGCTCATCCAATTATCCCTGAAAATCTTCGTTTAAAAATAATAAAGATAAAAACAAATCGAAAGATAAACAGCAAAGTGTTTTCTATCTCCTTTTCTTTTCACTCTTCAAGCTTTTTAAGAAAATAAGAAAATTTGCAAAAATATTTTTGGTGATTTTTTTTTTGTATTTCTGGCAAAAACTATATTTTAATTTAATTAATTCTTCTTCACACCAAATTGTTTTCGATCTCCTTTTCTTTTCACTCTTCAATCTTTTTAAGAAAATAAGAAAATTCGCAAAAATATTTTTGGTGATTTTTTTTTGTATTTTTTTGCATAAACTATATTTTAATTTAATTTAATTAATTCTTCTTCACTCTTTTTAAGAAAATAAAAAAATTTGCATAAATGTTTTTTGTGATTTTTTTTTGCAAAATTAATATTTTTCTTTGCATTTTTGGCAAAAACTATATTTCAATTTTATATTTTTTTGTTGCTCAAGCGAAAGTTTAAGATGGAACCTGCTTTTATTTTTATCAAAGACAAACTCTGAAAAAAATAAGTTTCCAGAAAAGCTTTAAAGAATCCTTAATTTCAGTATTCATTTTCTTCTAATATAAATTTTTCATCCCATCAGCGGTTTCAAAGATAGCTTACAGGATATTCCGGAAATATCAAATTTTTTGGGAACATTTTATTGATTTTATTCGGACAGGTCTCATGTTATCATGACCGATCAGAATTTACGATAAAATAATAAAAATATAATAGCTGTGATTTTTTATTTAAATGAAACGAATTTTTATTTAAATTTTTAAACTAGTATTTCCGAAACAAGGATTCATTTGTAATTATTTATTTTGGCAAGGTATCAATGCCTTAACTTAAAGACAAGTTTTGGAATATTTATAAATTAAGACAACACGAAAACTAGGAAAAACTAACTAAAATTCGAATAAGTCAGTAATGTTTTAAAAATCTTTTTAAATAAAACATATTTGGAAATCTTCTCAAAACAATAACTTTGTTTGTGTGTAAACACATATTTTATTTGTGAAATTCAGTTTGCAAATAAATTATGTTCTAATATATTATGTTGTATCAAGTATATTTTCTTTCGTTTCAAACATATCAAAAATGACGATTTTCCTCCGTGTAATATGTCATGATCATGATCAGTAGTGTTCACAATTTCATCATGGAGAGATATTCGCAAGAACAACGTTTACAAATTATTCAGTTTTATTATCAAAATAATCGTTCCCCAATTGCAACTTTTCGTGCGATAAGTCCATTTCTTTTAAAATAAAAAAACACTTTCCAGTCGACCAACGACCTTGACTTTTAGCTCTCGTTAAGAGCTATCTTTTTGCCATTGACCGATTCCCGACCCGACGTACCGTTAAGGAGTTAAAGCAAATATGAACTATCCGTTCACACTTGAAAATTATGCTAAGCCAATTTTTTTGTTTAAATCCAAAATAAAAAAACACTTTCCAGTCGACCTAGGACCTTGACACCCATGAGCAATATTTTAACTCTCCTTAAGAGCTATCTTTTTGCCATTGACTGATTGTGGCTACGTGCCACACAGCAAATGAAACAATTGAATTGTTGCAAGAAAACTTTGGAGATTCGATTATTTCAAGAATTTGTGATATTGAATGGCCTCCAAGAAGTTGTGATTTAACACCATTAGACTATTTATTGTGGGGTTATTTGAAGTCATGGGTCTTTCGAAATAAACCAGACTCTCTTCAAGCTTTACAAGTCAATATTGAACGTGCCATTAATGACATACGACCTGATAAGGTGGAAAAAGTGCTCGAAAATTGGGTTCATCGAATTCGTTCCTGCAGAAGAAGTCGTGGAGGCCATTTGAATGACGTTTTATTTAGAACTTAATTGTATCGATTGTACTTCACATTAAATAAAAAGCTTTTGAATTTTCTTCACAATGTGTTTTTTTCAAAGAAATCATATCACTCTTATTGGAAAACCCTGTATGTCAAAACAAAGATAAACTCCGAAAAGATAAGTTTCCATCACATATTTTAGCATAAATCGAGAACCATTTATCTTAATTGGTTCAGGAAAGCTTAAATAAAATTGTTTGCCAAAAATGCAAAGAAAAATTTGAATTTCGCAAAAAAAATCACAAAAAAATTTTTTGCTAATGTTTTTATTTTCTCAAAAAGAATAAAAAAGATGCTATCCAAACAACACTTTGACAAAAATGTCCAATACAATGGGTAATAATTTATAAGGATGGGACAAAATTCAACACCCTCCAGCTGGGACAGTCCTTAACCGATTTGGCTGAAATTTTGTATCATAACTACTATCCAATAGGACTAAACTTGGTGCAAGTTTCATCCCGATCGTAAGACATCGGTTTTAAAAATTGACTCACTTGACATGAAATCAGTATTAATCGAGAGAGATTTGTGAAAATTATGTTAGATTTTAGACTTAACAATTTAATAGATTAATTGCGTTGCGTATGATTAATATTAATAAAGGCAAATATGTATACATATATGTCGGGTTAGCTTTGTGAAAATTTGTTTCGTTTTTATACTTCAGTCGATTTACTCGGTTCACTCTCTCATTTTGTTTATCTTCCCAAAAGCTAGACATTAACCCTTATTTGTGCAAATATTTATCTATTTCCTGCAACTTGGATACCCACGCAAACATTCTCATAATCATATCAGAATACCCGGTATACGTATGTGATTTTATTCTTTTTTAACAAATTTGTTGCTAAATAGCGAAAAATACATATATATGTACATGAAACGGAATTTCCTTCCACTCCAGATAAGATAAATACAAACAAATGCAGACTGTAAAAATAAGTAAAAGTTGCAAACAAAAAAAAGAAGATTCCCACACACCCCAGGGGGTGGAAAGGAAGGAGTTTTTTCTCCTTTTTTTGATAAGAAAACAACAGCAAAGTTCAGTTTTACATACAAATATACATATAAATATTTCAAACGTTTTACAAAACAACATGAGAAAAAAAATAGAAACATATTCGTTTCTTATCTTTTCTTTTTCTATAAAAGAGAAAAAAATGTTTGCAAAGTACATACAACCAAATTTAGCAATAAAATAAACTGAGCTTGATTTGCAAAATAATGAAAGTTGTTTCTTATCATTGATAGAGAGGAAAGAGGTGATTTTTTTTATCTTTAAAGGAAAATATTTGAAAAAAAATCTGAAGAATTGAAAGTTTTGTATTCAAAATAAATTGTAAATGTGTATAATTTTTTTAATCCCATCAATTGCTATTAATTGTCCACACGGAAGTTCTCTCCACATAAGACAAATTTTAAATACTAGTGTCTTTGCATCTTTTAAGTTGAAATAATGTAGTTCTTCGAATTTAACTTAATTCCAGGGTCAAGAAAATGCTGTACCCTTTCCAGAAACGAAATTTCCATTATATTTGGTTTGTGGAACTCCTACTTTCTTGAGAAAAAGGATCCCAATATGATTCTCTCTTTCAGAAAAGAAGTAAAAACCGACTTTAGACATTCATTTTCTTTTGAGGTAAAGAGATTATAAATTATTTTTACTTTAAAATGTCATAAGGTGCTGCACAAAAGTCGTTTAGAAAATTAACATATGATGAATTTTCGGAATTCGTACTTTTTTAAGGAAAGAAGAATAGACTACTAAAATTATTTTGGAAGGTTTATTTAAAAAAAAATCTATATGTAGAGGAGTTGCAGATTAATAATGCTATGCTTAAATTTTTGTGTCCGAGACCTAAAATATTCTTTTATATAGATTGAGGTACACTATTTTATGGCACCACAAATTTTGTATGGCAAATTTTTTTTAAATACTTTTTTTCTATACGGGTCTGTTCTGTAATCACGGCGATTTGAAATCACGGTGATTTTAAAATCACCGTCGACTTAACATCACTTTTGGAGTTCGAAATCACCCAAACATATTTCGAACAATCTTTTTTGGGAGGCAGTGAATAATAAACCGGGCGATTTCGAACTCCAACAGTGATTGTAATCGCCGGTGATTTTAAAATCACCGTGATTTCAAATCACCTTGCTACAGAACAGATCCGATAATTAAAATTTTCATTGAAGTTACCAGTAGTATTTGGACCATACGTTTTGAAGTATAAGCTCGATAAAGCCGATAAGCTATTTTAGTTAATGGAAATTATTAGGGCTAAAAATTCTGAAAAAATTGGCTTTACGTTGAAACGGAAGTTAAGTAACTATTGTTAAAATAATAAGAACAAATTAGATATTTTTCAAAAAAATAACTTTTTCACTGGCACCCTTAAAAAAACCCTTAAAAATGGAGAAAAAATTCCGAAAAAACTTTTTGAAAGCATCCTAACGAAGAAAACAACGCCTATTTGCAAAAAATCTATGAATAAATGTATAAATTATGACCCACATTGCAAAAGTAAGGGAAAATAAAAAAAAAATCATTTTTCACCCCCAGGAAAATCATTGGTTGGAATTCGATTGTAACAATAAAAAAAATAGTACTAGCAACAAAAAGTATTTTGCCTACACCGTCTGTCGGTTGTATTTATATATAATTATTTGAAACAACAATAATAACATGGATACGATCAAATGAAAATGCTTGCAACTAAATCGATGGTTGTATCAATCGAATTAAGATTGTTTTTTTCATTGACACTCGGTTAGTTGTGGTAACCGATTTTAAATTTTCATTATAGTACCATATGATCGATTTTTGGTTGTGACAACCAACGTTTTATTCTTGACAACAGAAATTGTATCAATAGACCAAAGATTATTAATGCAACGAATAATTGGTTACTACAACAGAAAAAATATTATTAAATAATCGTTATTGGTTACTCCAATCTTTTCGCACATTTAGAATAATTAAATGTATTTTGGGAAATACAACCGAAAGATTGGTTGCTTTTCTTTTGCTGATACATGACAAACAAAAAATAAAATTACTCGACATAAACAAATCTTCAACATTTTGTTCATGTATCTTTAACGGTATACGAGTATGTAGTAAAAACTAATCTCCTGTGGATAATAATTTGTGGAATGCAGAATATGTTGTGCAAAATGTTTTACATAAATAAAAAATAAAAGCAACAACCATGAAATTGAAAGCACACATATTTGCATAAAAGTTTTGTGTTTATTTTTTTCGTGTACTAAAATGTGTGTCAAATATTTCCTCGTCTAATAATAGTGATGAATTTGTAATATGGGATTTTTAATTTTTTTATGAATTTGTTTTGTTTTTTGTTCAATAAATGAAATAAAAATTAATGAAAACTTTGTTTAATAACTTGTCGGTAGTATATGGCTGACAAGTTGTCAGAACAACCAATTTTTTACCAAGTGCCACAACAGTTGGTTGTGGCAACTACAACAGATAATTTAAGCCACAATTTTCGTAGTTGGCGCAACCAAATATGATTGTTGTCAACATGGAAGCAGAAGTATACCACAACCACAATATAGGTTGCCCTGATGGAATCGCATGGTAGTAGACAGAACTACCAAAATTCGGTTGGCAAAAAATTCAATTGAGGCAACCAAACTGTATTCTGTGTGCATATTTTTTATTTTGGCAATTTTGTTTGGGAGGTACCAACTGGGGCTTGGCAATAATGCCCATCTTTTAATATACTACGGGTACTATAAAAACATTATACAGTACCAAATTTCAAGTGTTTGTATGTACAAAATGAAAAATGGTCCATTTATATGGGAGGTACCAAAAGGGGCATGACAATAATGTCCATTTTAAATATACTACAAGTATTATGAAAACATTACACTCCACAAAATGTTTGTGCTAAATGGTCCATTTGTTTGGGAGGTACCAAAATGGGCGTGGCAATAACGCCCACTTATCACGGGACTGCATGTTCTATAAAAGCATTACACTTCCCAATATGTCAAGTATTTGTATGGGCTGCACTTTTCTCAAGGAGATAGCGACTAAGAAGCTTATACTCTTTGTGGAATTGTGAAAGATTCGAAGTAGTAGTAAAGAAGTTATGAGATAATCAATATTTCACTAAATTTTGACCTTCGTGGAGGAGGTACTTATTCAAAGGAGTGGACTAACATAGTCCATCTTTGGCCTTAGACGGAGAAAAATATTGACACATATCAAATTTGAAGTCAATCGGTAATCTTGTCTAAAGTTATCGTGCGCACAATCCAAACAGACAGGCTGGCGAACACTGATAAAATGACTTAAAACTGCCCAAAACGGATTTCCGCCAAATATTCTTGGAGTCTCTTAGGTCACTCCCTCGATGTGTTACGCTTTTGCCCGCAGCAAATGATTGTACCCTCGTTCACTATACAGGGTCTCCCATATTCGACGGACCCATCTGGCAACGCCATAACTTTTGACAGAGATGTCAGATCGCTTAATGACATACCGCGTTTGAAGCGTCAGTCCAAGCAGATTTTTACCATGGAACAATACACGCCACGCGAGCGCTCTGAAATAGTTGAAATTTACATTCAACAGAAGAAGTCAAGTCAACGTGCTTTTAAAATATTAAAAAATGTGAGAAGTGCGCCTTCTAAGAACACCATTAAGCGTTTATACGAAAAATTTTCGACTGGTGAGGCTCTTTCTAATCCGAAGAGGCCAAATAGAAGTCGACCAAGGCGATCGGCCGAGAATATCGCTGCCGTACGAGCCAGTGTTGAGAGGTCCCCAAGAACATCCCAAAAACGCCGTTCTCAGCAGTTGGGCATGGCTCGGTCCACTTTACAACGGATTATTCGCGTTGATTTGCATTTGTTCCCGTACAAAATTCAATTGACGCAAAGATTGTTGCCTGCGGACAAGCCTCGTCGATTGGAATGGGCCCAACGAGTCCGTGGGTCCGTCGAATATGGGCAACCCTGTAGTTGATGCCAACAAAAAACGATTTTTTGTAAAAGAAATAAAATTTTTTCTAAATGTTTTAATTCTATTGTCCAAAAATGTTTTTCAATTGTCCAAATACTAAAGGGATCTTCCAAGAAAAACGGAATTTTAAAAAAGAAAAATTACCATAAAATATTTTTTAAAATTGTCCAAATATTAAAGGCACCTTCCAAGAAAATCTGAGTTTTAAAAAAGAAAAATTAAAAAAAAAATAGCATAAAATTTTTTTTAAAATATATTTTTATACCCTCACTTTAGTGTGACGAGGGTATATATCATTTGCTACGGAAAAAAGTGTAACACATCGAAGGAGTGATCTAAGACCCTAAGTATGTTCGGAGGAAATCCGTTTTGGGTCATTTTAAGTCGAATGAGCAATGTCCGTCCGTCTGTCTGTCTGTCTGTCTGTCCGTCTGTCTGTCTGTCTGTCTGTCTGTGTGTCTGCTGGCTGGTGCGCACGATAACTCTCGAAAGGAGTAACCGATTGACTTCAAATTTGGTATGTGGTAATATTTTTTTCTATCTCCGGCTAAGTTCGAAGATGGGCCATATTGATCCACTCCTTCTAGTACCTCCCCCACAAATGGTTAAAATGTTGTGAAATATTGATTCTTTAATAACTACTATACTACTTATTCGAATCTTCTGAAATTCCACACATAGTATTAGTTTATTAGTCGCTATTAACTCGAGAAAAATGGGCGAAGTTGCCACGTCCCTTTAGGTACCTCCCACACAAATGCACCGTTTTGCACCAAAAATTAACAGCTTATAACATTAATAACGGTGTATAAAAATACTTGAAATTTTGCACAGTGTTATGCTTTTATATTGCCTACAGTCCAGAGAAAAATGGGCGTTGTTGCCACGCCCCTTTTGGTACCTCCCACACAAAGGTACCATTTTGCACCAAAATTAATACAAGTGTATAATAATACTTGAAATTTTGTACAGTGTAATGTTTTTATAGTGTCTATAGTCCTGTGAAAAATGGGCGTTATCGCCACGCCCCTTTTTGTACCTCCCACACTAAATTGCCAAATCATACCACAATTTAATATCTCGTAACGTTTATACCAGTGCACATAAACGCTTATAATTCGGCGCAGTGCAATGAATTTAAAGTATCTACTGTTCAGCGAAAAATAGGTGTATTTGTTAAACCCCTTCTGGTAGCTCCCACACAAATTGACAGAATAATTCGTGTAATATTCAATATTACATTACTCACAAAGTGAGGGTATGCCTTAGTCGGTTTACCCGACTGAAACTTTCTTACTTGTTCGTGTTTAGGTCTCCATATTACGCCAGAAGTGTTATGCATAGCACGTCGACAAAGCATGTCATGAAAAAAATTACATTAGAAGAAAATGAAAGCTACTTAATCTAGGATTCTTTACAACTTTCCTGAATCTGTGTGGTTCAACCAATATTTTTTTAGGTATTTATCTTTATTTTGATAAATAACTAAGTCCCATTCCACTAATAGACCACAAAGCTATTAAAGGAAATTAAATAATCTAAGCTCTAATTTCGCAAAATTATTTTTTAATTTTTTTTTTAATTTAAAAAAAATATTGAAGAAACGGTCTTTTGAAAACACTTTGGGCAAAATTTTCTAAATAAAATAGGTAATAAGTTACATGGATGGGAATAAAATTGTCAAAATTCAACACCCTCCAATACATAGAGTCCTTAACAGATCCAGTTGAAATTTTGTGTCATAACTACTATCAAATAGGACTTAACTTGGTGCAGATTTTATTCCGGTCAGACGATATCAGTTTTAAAAATACACTCACTTGACATGAAATCCCTCATATGTATAACCTTCTTTTAAGTTTAAAGTAGGATCTATTTTAATATTATACCCAACTGTATGTGCATCTGTTAATTTTTTGATAACGCAGAAAGATCTCCGATTAAAAATAAAATGTAAATTTACATCTTTTTTATTCTGATTTCTAAATCTCGGAATTAGAATAAAATTTGTATTTTCATAATTTTTCTAAATTAAAAATTGTTCATGAGTACATTTTTGTTTTTTTTTTTGTATAACAGAACAAAAAGTATTTTCCGGAAAGTACAATTATTGTTTATTACTAAATATTGTATTTGTCGTACACAAGTCTCAAAATACAAGCAAAGCTGACAACAAAACACGCATCATGCGACTGATGCTCTGTTATTGAAACATTTTCTGCATCAATGGATGTTTACAAAGATTTTCAATGAACGTTTTCATGTGGGTTTTGTATTATTTCATGATTTTCGTGTTCATTTATTTCTGTTGTTGTTCGTTGGCACACACAAAATTTTTGAAACACAATAATTAAAGACAGCTAATAATAGCAACAAAACCATGCGTTTAGAAAAAAACATAAACAGCGATTTGATTATTGCTGCTGCTGTTGTTGTTGTTGTCGTGTCGAACAAATGTCTTGTCTTTAAAAAACATTTTCGAAAAATAAATACACACCATTATTTGTGTGGCGTTTCCAAATACGCCACGACGATTTTCAGACTTTGTCTGGGGAGACGACGCATCATCTCATCTTGTCTTGTCTCGAATGACACCTTTGCACATTTTTCTAAATTCTTCCGCCTTTTGTACATATTTTTTCTCATCTTTCCGAATGGATGAGCGATGGATTGCCTTCAAAAGTCATAATGCGCTTCATTTGGGTTTTACACAAAAAACACAACAGTTTTTGAGAGAAGAGAATCAACCAAAAACCTTAGAGAGTGAGAAAAAACTATATATTTCTTTGTATGATTCATATTGTAAAGAATCTTGAAGTCTGCCCTGTCTTCGTCTTTTACGTTGTAGTCTGTGTATTCGAGTGCTAATGCCAATTTCTAGCTATGTTTTTTGTTTAATTTTCTTATTATTATCATCATTTTTTTTTGCTTTGAAAATGCCAGCCTTATACATGTATCCGTACTTTCCATATACCCCACATACATCTGTATATATGTACTTATACATTGAGGCGAGATGCGATACTCTTTTTGCCGTTCAGATACTAAAAGATATAAATATGATTAGTACGTAATAATAATAAGGCTGTGTACATTAGATGGTTTTTATTCGAATAAACAACACTTTTTATCTATATAATTAAAATATTAATTTCACTATACAGAGAGAAAGATTAGGTTATGACTACCGATATTTTCGACAACCGATTTTTTGCCGTTGACGGAACCATCATATTATTTGATATGACTATCAAATGATCGTTAGAATAGTAAAATGGTTGTAGAAATCATATCCCATATCTAGAAATCAATTAATGGTCACCACAATAAAAATAATGGTGATGGCAACTACAAACATTCACTTGCACTCTATTTTTTCTGGGTGAGTGCTAGTCCGAAAATGTAACAAAAATAAATCCATTAGGGTAACCGTTTGCTGGCAAATTAGAAAGGTTAGTTATCGCTGCGGAGAATTTGAAGTGGAAGGCTTCGCAAAACACGCTTTAGTCCTAAGAACGTAAATAGGTTTCAGAATTTCTCTTGTTTTGTCAGCAATAAAAAATAACAATCAAAACATAAAATGTATCAAAAGTCTCGAAAATCATCAACATTTATATGGCAAAACCAGTAAGGAAAGGCTAAAGTCGGGCGGGGCCGACTATATAATACCCTACACCACTCTCGTAATATTGAATAACTCGGATATATAAATTTTGTAATTCATGTATAAATTGTTTACATAAATTTACTTTTGGGACATTTCATACTTAAATAATACCCTGTACCACAGTGTGGTGTAGGGTACAAAAACGATTGGATCTAAAGGGCCAAAACGGACGAAACATATATATGGGAGCTATAGCTAAATCTTAACCGATTTTCTTCAAATTCGGCAATGTTGGTTCATGGATCAAGAAACTCTACCATTCTAAATTTCAAAACGATTGGATGTAAAATACAGCTTCTACAGGACTAAAGAGCAAAATCGGACGAAACATATATATGGGAGCTATAGCTAAATCTTAACCGATTTTTTTCAAATTCGGTAGTGTTGGTTCATGGATCAAGAAACTACCATTCTAAATTTCAAAGTGATTGGATGTAAAATACGGCTTCTATAGAACTAAAGAGCCAAATCGGACGAAACATATATATGGGAGCTATAGCTAAATCTTAACCGATTTTTTTCAAATTCGGTAGTGTTGGTTCATGGATCAAGAAATTCTACCATTCTAAATTTCAAAGTGATTGGATGTAAAATACGGCTTCTATAGAACTAAAGAGCCAAATCGGACGAAACATATATATGGGAGCTATAGCTAAATCTTAACCGATTTTCTTCAAATTCGGTAGTGGTGGTTCATGGATCAAGAAACTCTACCATTCTAAATTTCAAAGTGATTGGATGTAAAATACAGCTTCTACAGGACTAAAGAGCAAAATCGGACGAAACATATATATGGGAGCTATAGCTAAATCTTAACCGATTTTCTTCAAATTCGGTAGTGTTGGTTCATGGATCAAGAAACTCTACCATTCTAAATTTCAAAACTATTGGATGTAAAATACAGCTTCTATAGGACTAAAGAGCCAAATCGGACGAAAGATATATATGGGAGCTATATCTAAATCTGAACCGATTTCAACCAAATTCAATAGGAAAACTGCGAAATACTCTAAACTGCAAAATTTCAGAACGATCGGAGTGAAATTGCGACCTGTAGTCGACGAACAACTTTACATAAACAGACGGTCGGGACAGACATGGTTAAATCGACTCAGCTAGTGATTCTGAGTCGATCGGTATACTTAAAGGTGGGTCTATCTGTGTTATTTTCGGGTGTTACAAACATCTGCCGTGAAACAAACTTATAATACCCTGTACCACAGAGTGGTGTAGGGTATAAATAGTCCACGTGAAAAAAAATATTATAGATCCTTTCTCAATGTTTTTATGAGAACGAATCTAATAAAAACGTTTAGACTAACAGATTTGGAGTTATTACAGATTTTGTTTCTATATCTAGATTGGTTTTTGAATTAGATTTCTTAAAATTATTTTTCTCTTATTGTCTATGAGAATGTTAAAGACGAAACCGAAGTGATTTCAATTTTTTTTTAAATAAAGGGTGGTTAAATTTTAAGGGCCGACGTTGATTTTGAATACAACACAAAGTATTTAGGAAATTATTGTCATTTCTTTTTATTATGATATTATTGGAATGGTTCAATTATGTATGGAACAAAATATCGGCCAAATGGCCGCCGCGACTTCGGCCGCACACCTCCATCCGATGGTCCACATTTTCGATGACGCTGATGCATAATTGAGGTTCTATGCCGTTAATGTGCCGAATTATCTCATCCTTTAGCTCTTGAATTGTTGCTGGCTTATCGATGTACACCTTTTCTTTCAAATAACCCCAAAGAAAGAGGTCCAACGGTGTCAAATCACATGATCTTGGCGGCCAATTGACATCGCCACGACGTGAGAAAACGCGGCCATTGAATTTGTTGCGCAAAAGAGCCATTGTTTCGTTAGCTGTGTGGCAAGTGGCACCGTCCTGTTGAATTGTCCACATCCATATCTTCCAATTAGGGCCATAAAAAGTTCGTTATCATCTCACGATAGCGAACACCATTCACAGTATCTGTCTGACCGGTCACATTTCAAAGAAGTATGGCCCGATGACGTCGCCAGCCCAAAAGCCTCACCAAACGAACTGGGCGAGCATGCACAGATGTTTTCACATCTCCTACAGTTCCGGTTTGCTGAAATTTGCGCACAATTCTCCCGATTGTGGACACATTTTGTCGATTATGCTGATCAAAAAAAACATCACGAAGTGCATGAAATGCATTTTGATTTGAACGCCCATTTTTATAAAATGTTTAAAAAACTTTAACGCGTTGCTCGATTGTGTATCTTTCCATGGTTCAAATTGAGTTAGTCTGAAATTGAGAAATGTCAAATGAAATTCAGAAAAAAAACTTGACTGCCGAAGCCCTTAACACGATGATGCACATATTGCCAATAGATCTGCACATTAAAGCTAGTGCGGCTTGCACTGCCTCAAGATTACACGCTCTTGAAATTTGGAAAGATAGAACATACGGACTTGCTTGTGTCCTTCATAAACTCCACAGATAAACAATAACTACAGTAGGCTACTGCACTCCCGCTATGACCTTCGAGCAGCCATTTGAAGTCAAATTCCCTAGCAGAACAGAATGGGATAGCGGAATTCCGTTGACGGGACACGACACCAAGGTGTACAAGGACGGCTCTAAAATATATATAAATCTCAATAAAACTTCCTGATTATTGCAGTATCTTTCAGGCGGAGATACTGGTCATTAAGGAAGCATATAATGTACTACAGCAGAATCATACAACAGATCACATAGGAATATTTATCGATAGTCAAGCAGCTCTCCTTGCTTTAAAAAACAACATCGCCACATAAAAACTTGTGACAGACTGTAAGTCATAGGTTTATCACAAGTAGTTCTCACCTGGATCCCAGGTCATAGGGGACTTTACTCATAAATTAAGGGTGACCCTAGTAGGATTACCCGACAGAATTTTTCTTATTTGTTTTTTTTTATATACTTTTTCCAATTTTTGCCTACATTTATAATAAAATGTGACTATTTTATTTTTTGCATATATTTCTTGTGTTTGCTCTTAGTCACATCCAACAATGATGATGCTGATAATTTTTGAGCTTTTATACAGATCAACGATTGTTTCTTTGTATCTCAGAAATGATATTAGGTATACCTTTGGCGATGGTTGTCATCTCTCAGGATGGTGGCGTAATTTCCATATAAGTCGATACCTATGCAAGAATGCATGAGTGTTCTACAGCATTGAACTGAATACGAATGCACTCGAAGAATTATGATAGGTTATAAAATAAAAATATAAATGAACTGCACTGCAGCTGACCAACTGGGAGATAGAATCACGTTTAGAGAAATAAAAGGTTTTCCAACAAAAGGTATTATTTTGGTATTCCAAGAAAAATGCCATTTTTTGAGGTAAATTATCGGATGTTTATTTCATAATAAAGAGGAAGGTATGCCGTTAATAATGAAAAACAACATCAGCCAAATGGCCTCCACGACCACGCTTACAGGATCATATCCTTTTCATGAAATTTTCCATAACCAAATCGCAAAGTGGCTCCCCTATGACCTCAATAGCCTCACGAATTCTATCTTTGAGGTCTTGAATCGACGCTGGGTTGTTGGCGTAGACTTTATCTTACACGTGGCCCCAAAGGAAGATGTCGCAAGGTGTTAAATCACGAGATCTCGGTGGCCAATTGTGATCACCTCTTCGAGAGATAACACGGTCCGGAAACTTTTCCCGTAGCAGAGCAATGGTGTCGTTGCTTGTGTGGCACGTAGCGCTGTCTTGTTGAAAGAAAACGTTGTCCACGTCAATACCATCCAACTCCGACCATAAAAAATCATTAAACATCTCTCGATAGCGCAATCCTTTCACCGTAACTGTTGATCCAACCTCATTTTCGAAAAAATAAGGTCCAATGACCCCGCCGGACCATGAACCGCACCAAACAGTCACACGTTGAGGATGGAGAGGCTTCGCAACAATAACTCTTGGGTTTTCCAAGCCCCAGATGCGACAATTTTGCTTGTTGACGTAGCCACCGAGGTGGAAATAGGCCTCATCAGTCAAGATGATTTTTCGTTTTTTTTTTTCGATTTTTCGAATTTTAATAATTTCAATGCGTTGTTGAATCGTGTATCGTTCCATTTTTAGTAATGGCGTAGTTTCTACTTGTCAAATGTCAAAGAATAAAAGCTTCAAAAGTGACAGCTACCGAAATACCGAGTGATTCAAAATAGCACCTCTTGTTGGAAAACCCTGTAAATCATTTTTCTAGAAAATATTATTACTTAAACACAATTTGTAGTCCTATGGTAACTCCTTTCAAAATATTCGAGGACACCAGCCAGACAGACGGACTGACAAATATAAAGTGAAATTTTTCTTCGAGTGTATTCATCATTATATTCGATCTGCTTTAGAAAATCCTCGTTGAGTAGTTGTAATTACATTTAAAAATTAAAATAATAAATAAAGTCAACAGAATACATTAATTTGTGAATTCTATTATAATTCGTATCATCATTAAATGTGGTGCTACATTTAGTTCTCGTCTGTCTGTCTGTCTGTCAGTGCTAAAGATGACTTAGACTTGGATTTAGAATGCATTTGGGCGGTGTGTGTAGGGTTGTGGAATGTGTCTCGAAAACAATGTCAAGTGACATGAGATAAAGACATCACATCCGATGACAATGACGAAACGTTGCGTGGTTGTCATCATCATCATCATGAGTGAATAGTTTTAGACTGCTGTCAATAAGTCAGTCAGTCACTGTGGCAAAGTGAGGGCGGGTGTTGGATATTGGTAGCAAATTTGCCGACAATATTGACAAAATGTTATTATTCTCGGGGAACAGTATTTTATATGACTATTAGCTTTTTGAAATAAACATTTTATCTATATATATAAAATTTGATGTGTATGTGTGTGTGTGTGTGTGTATGTTACGTATGGACTCCAAAACGGCTGGACTGATTCTGATGAAATTTTCAGGGAATCTTCAGAAAAGCCTAGCGGGTGACATAGGCTATGTAAGATCTTGACTGAGGTGGCGTGGCTCCGCCCATATACGCCAATTTGGAGTTTTCATTTGTTCTGAGTGATTCCTACTGTCCGTACCTACGAATAGATTAATGAAATTTCAGTTTGTTTATTCGACAGACATTTTCTTAATATGTGTACCACCGCCACTTTATTTTGCAGTTCATAATCTATTTAGTCATTAATTCTTTCCTCTGGAAATGTCAAAACAATATTTCTCATCATTAAAATGAACCACATTTCTTGGCTTTGGTCTTTATAGCTATGATCTAATTCGGAACTTTTCTCTTCTCGTTTGAAACACTTAACATAACCAATATCGCCTCATTAAAATTTATTTGCATTTTTTTTATTTAATTTTCTTCGAGAATTCTATCTTGAAAACATTGCAGAAAAAACACCATTAAAATGTTATTAAATTTTCTAAATCGTTAACACAAATTGTTTAATATTCAGATTGTTTGCAGAAAAAATCGAATCTATATTTTGAATAAACATTTTGCAATTTAATTGTTTAAACTTCACACGTGCCTTGTGTCTATCCTCTAACTTTTATGGAGGTGTTTTATAGCGATCAAATATTCAGATTTTTATTTTTATTTCTGCTTATTTTTGTGAACTATTTATATAGAGTCACGTTCACATTATTATGTCATAGAAACCTCAAAGTAATTAAATGATTTTTGATACGAGTTTGTTTTGTTTTTTTTTCTGAGAATAACTTAAACTATAATGCTAGAAATCTACACAAATAGAGGACTACTTCTTAGGTAAATAGATTTCTAAATTTCTGAAAGAAATTTTTTGTATTTGAATTTTACTTGCAACCCTCTATCAAAGTAACCTCAATTTGTGGTCTCGGCCAAAATGACAATATTGAAATAAAAAAACGCGCATAAATTAATTGTAAATTAAATATGCAAACAATGTATGCCAATATTGAGTGCAAAGTGGCAAAAAGTACGACAGAATTAAAAACATGTCAAGTACTGAAATGAAAAGTTAAAAACCACGTTTGAAATCCAAAAAGAATATCAAATAAACAAGTTAAAATGCAATTATGTTCGGCTAGACCGAATCTTGTATACCCTTAAACGACATTTGATGTTAAAAAAATATTAAAAAAAATATTTTCTATGATTGGTAGAAATAATGTTTCGGATACAATATTTTCATATAAAAAATGTGTCAAATAACACATTTTCATATAAAAAAATGTGTCGGATAACACATTTTCATATAAAAAATATGTCGGATAACACATTTCCATATAGAAAATGTGTCGGATAACACATTTCCATATAGAAAATGTTTCGGATAACACATTTCCATATAGAAAATGTATTGGATAACTAATTTTCCTATAGAAAATTTATCGGATAACACATTTTATACAGATGTTTCGTGTAGAAAATGTGTCGGATAACACATTTTCAAAAAGAAAATGAGTCGGATAACACATTTTCGTATAAAAAAGTTGTCGGATAACACAAAAAAACGGCCGGATAACACATTTTCGTGTCGAAAATGTGTTGGTAAAATGTTTCGTATAACAAGGGTGTCGGATGGCACATTTTCGTATTGAAAGTGTTTCGGATAGCACATTTTCGTATTGAAAGTTTGTCGGATAACACATTTTCATATAGAAAATGTGTCGGATAACACATTTTCATAAATAAAACGTGTCGGATAACACATTTAAATAAAGTGTGTCGTATAACACATTTTCATATAGAAAATGTGTCGGATAACAAATTTTCATATAGAAAATGTGTCGGATAAAACATTTCCATATAGAAAATGTGTCGGATAACACATTTTCATATAGAAAATAAAAGTGGGTCGGATAACACATTTCCATATAGAATATGTATCGGATAACACATTTCCATATAGAAAATGTGTCGGATACCACATTTTCATATAGAAAATGTGTAGGATATCACATTTTCATATAGATAATTTGTCGGATAACACATTTGCATATAGAAGCGTGTCGGATAACACATTTTCATATAAAAAATTTGTCGGATAACACATTTGCATATAGCAAATGTGTCGGACAACACATTTTCATGTAGAAAATGTGTTGGATAACACATTTTCGTATAGAAAATGTTTCGGATAACACATTTTCGTATAGAAAATGTTTCGGATAACACATTTTCATATAGAAAATGTTTCGGGTAACACATTTTTATAGAGACAATGTGTCGGATAACAGATTTTCATATAGACAGATTTTCATTTGCATATAGCAAATGTGTCGGATAACACATTTTCATATATACAATGTGTCGGATAACACATTTTCATATAGAAAATGTGTCGGATAGCACACTTTCATATAGAAAATGTGTGTCATAACACTTTTTCATATGGAAAATGTGTCGGATAACACATTTTCATATACAAAATACATTATCATATAGAAAAAGTGCCGGATAACACATTCTCGTATAGAAAATGTGCCGGATATCACATTTTCATATAGAAAAAGTGCCGGATAACACATTTTCGTATAGAAAATGTGTCGGATAACACATTTTCTTATAGACAATGTGTCGGATAACACATTTTCTTATTAACAATGTGTCGGATAACACATTTCCATATAGACAATGTGTCGGATAACACATTTTAATATAGAAAATGTGTCGGATAACACATTTTCATATAGAAAATCTGTCGGATACACATTCTTATATAGAAAATTTATCGAATAAAACATTTTCATAAATAAAATGAATCGGATAACAAATATTCATATAGAAAATTTGTCGGATAACACATTTTCATATAGAAAATGTGTCCGATAAAACATTTGCATATAGAAAATGTGTCGGATAATACATTTTTATATAGACATTGTGTCGGATAACACATTTTTATATAGACAATGTGTCGGATAACACAGCTTCATATAGAAAACGTGTCGAATAAAAAATGTTCATATAGAAAATGTGTCGGATAACACATTTTCATATAGAAAGTGTGTCGAATAACACATTTTCATATAGAAAGTGTGTCGGATAACACATTTTCATATATAATATGTGTCGGATACCACATTTTCATGTAGAAAATGTGTCGGATAACACATTTTCATATAGAAAATGTGCCGGATAACTCATTTTCATATAGAAAATATGTCGGATTACACATACATATTCGTTTAGAAAATGTTTCGGATAAAAAGGTATCGGATAGCACATTATCGTATTGAAATTGAGTCAGATAGCACATTTTCGTATGGAAAGTGTATCGGATAGCACATTTTCATATATAAAATGCGTCGATTAACACATTTTTATATAGAAAATGTGTCGCATAACATATTTTCATATAGAAAATGTATCGGATAAAATATTTTAATATAGAAGATGTGACGTGTAACTAATTTTCATATAGAAAATGTGTCGGATAATAAATTTTCATATGGAAAATGTGTCGGCTTTTCTGTGTAGTTTTCTAAAATGTCATTCATTTGGAAATACTTTTTTTTCTATTTCCTTACCATGATTGAGCTAAATGTTCCCAACTATTTTGGATCCTCTTGACCAATATCCCAATAATAATATATGGGTGAGGATATTTATACTTTACTTTCTGTGTAATCGATATACTAAGCTTCCCATACTTCATTTAATGTATCAGCTCAGAAACGAGTACATGGAAGTGTGAGCGGATATATTTACTTAATTTTAAGTCATCAAGATTTTCTTCCTGACTCTTTCGGAAATGAGTAACAAAGAAAACCTTGAAATATGTAGCTCTATATCTGTTAGAAATATGTATGCCAATCCCTGAAATAGATTATAGATTAGTGACTAATAATACGCTCTAAAATCTTGAAGAAAAAACTACAATTACATATTTATCTTTAATTCGCTTTTAATTCAATTCCATAGCAAAACGAAATAAATCAGCTTTTGGCAATGATGGTTGGAAATACCAAAAACAGAATAATTAAAATGATGCAGAAATAATCAAAAGAACAATAAACCACAAATGAAATGCCGTTAAAACATACAATTTAATCAACGCTTAATTAAGGAATTAAATTAAAACCGTCTGCAATTAAAACGTTATATTACCTCAAAAGAACAAAATCTGGGTAATCATTTGGATGGATACCGGACATATTTAAATAAATAAGCTCTCATTAACTGTGAAGTGAAAAAAGAGGTGAACTAAAATGTTTATAGGCAAAATATGTGTATAGGTGTGTAATCAAATTCAAGGTTCGTTTTGATTTGAGGTTTAACGATCAAGTGTATAAAGCCTTAAAGCAGGGGGGTAAAGGCACCGTAGATGAAGTAAACCACATCAGCAGTTAGAAATGAGCTATAATTTGGAGATTGTTCAATTAGATACCAA
This sequence comes from Eudasyphora cyanicolor, assembly GCA_963930755.1. Lineage (NCBI taxonomy): Eukaryota > Metazoa > Arthropoda > Insecta > Diptera > Muscidae > Eudasyphora > Eudasyphora cyanicolor. The sequence continues at coordinate 160,569,171 of OZ005738.1, read as the reverse complement.
ATATTTCACAGTATTTGCGAATTGTATACGTTCTTACGGTGAAACACTGTTTTAAAGTAAGAAAAGAAAATGTTATCCAAAAATAAAGGTCATCTGTTATAAGCAAACTTTTTTGTTGTTGTAGTATATTGTTGGTATATCCTTTTGTTATTCAGTCAAATTATATTTGATTCGAGACCATATGTTTCAGTTACATTCCGTTTGTTGCAAAAATTTAATTCAAACAAATATAGTTTCAGTTGCCTGGCAGAACTGATTGCATTTTCGATAGGCGTAGACTGCATTTGCTGCAGAGTTCAATAGCAATAGCTTTATCTGCAGACTTTATATGTTATATGTACTTTGTTCATATAATCCATCAATTCAATCATTTGCAACATTTTATGAACACTATTTATAAAACTCATAAATTGTTCTATATACAAGTATCATGTCTATAAACAAGTATGTATATACAAGTATCATGTAGTATTGTATTTATGTAGATACACAATAAAAAAATAATATTCTAATTTTACATTATTTTCTTTCATTTGCAGGTATGTTTCGTTTAAATTTGTGTTAACAATTTAAATAAATAATAACAGTGGCATACTTTGGGACATTTGTAAGTACGGTAAATTCAAAACAATCTGTCAAAATAATAAAATTAAAAAACTGTTCTCTCACTCCTTGTCAATATTTATTATTAAATATTTTGAACCTATTTTGTGCTATAAACAAAAGAATTCAAACTGTTTAAACAGAAAGCCAAACGTAAAAGAGAAATTAAACATAGCACGCGCGTATGAAATTGTGTCGTGACGTTGAATCCACTGGTTCTTCGGTGAAAACAACTGTTTAAATATTTTCTTCAAAAATTATTGATAATAGAAAATTTTTTATTTTTTCGGAATGCATTATTTTCCTAAATGAAATAATGTATTTTGAATGACATAAATGTTATTTTTTCTAAAGATATATGTATGTATGAATTTTTATATCCTTACTTTACTGGATAGGGGTATATATAATTTGCTCAGGACCTTAAGTGTAACACATCGCAAGAGTGACCTAAGACACACCCTAAGTATGTTCGGCATAAATCCTTTTTGGGATATTTTAAGGCATTTGAGCAATGACCATTCGTCCGTCTGGCTGGTGCGCACGCTAACTCCACTAGTTTATAAGTGGCCTTTAGTATTTGAACTAACTTATACTTTCTGAATTATAAGCTCTATAATGCCGAGATGCCTTTAAATTAAAGGAAATTATGATCTTAAAAATATCACTTTCACATAGAAACAGAAGTTTACTAACTGTCGTTAAAACAATTAAAAAAATGGTTTCTAAACCTAGAAAAGAGAAGAAACAATTCCAATTTTTTAAAGCTAGCATTCTAATGCTGTATGTAACGGGTTTTCCAATAAGGATGATATGATTTTGAAGTGACGTTTCGACCATTTGTAATATGTCATGATCTGCCATTTGTTTTTCATTGTATTCAACAGTGTTCACAATTTCTTCATGGAGAGATATACGCAAGAATAACATTTACAAATTGTTCAATTTTATTATCAAAATAATCGTTCTCCAATTGAATCTTTTCGTTCATTTTTTTTAAATCCCAAAAAAACACTTTCCAGTCAACCTACGACCTTGAGACCTCATCAAGAGCTATCTTTTTGCCATTGGCCGATTCCCGATCTGACGTACTGTTAAGGAGCTAGAGCAAAAATAAACTTTCCGTTCACTTTTGAAAATGATGCTAAGTCCATTTTTTTTAAATAAAAAAAAAAAAACACTTTCCGGTCGACCTAAGACCTTGACACCCATGACCAATATTTTAGCTCTCGTTAAGAGCTATCTTTTTCGACCGATTGTGGCTACGTGCCACACAGCAAATGAAACAATTAAATTGTTGTGAGAAAAGTTTGGAGATTCGATTATTTCAAAAAATTGTGATATTAAATGGCCTCCAAGAAGTTGTGATTTAACACCATTAGACTATTTCTTGTGGGTTTATTTGAAGTCATTGCTCTTTCGAAATAAACCAGACTCTCTTCAAGCTTTACAAGTCAATATTGAACGTGCCACTCATGACATACGACATGATTAGTGGAAAAAGTACTCGAAAATTGGTTTCATCGAATTCGTTCCTGCAGAAGAAGTCATGGAGGCCATTTGAATGTCGTTTTATTTAGAACTTAATTGTATCGATTGTACTTCACAGTATATAAAAAACTGTTTAATTTCCTTAACAATAAGTGCGTTTTTTTTTAAAGAAATCATATCACTCTTATTGGAAAACCCTGAATAAGCTCGATAAAGCTGGGATTTCATATAAATTAAAGAAAATTATGAGGGCAATGAGCAGAAATTATCATGTAGAAACGGAAGTTTAGCAACTGTCGATAGAACAATTAGAAAAAAATTAATTTTTCAAAAAAAATCGTTTTTGCTGGCACGAAAAAAAACATAAAAAATCGAAAAAAAAATGTATAAATTATGATTCATGTTTTAAAAATAGGGAAATTCAAGAAAATATTCTTATATTTTTTATTTTGACAATTATTTTGTGAATGATTCTGAATATGAGATAATCAATATTTCACTAAATTTTGACCCTTCGTGGGGTGGTACTGGAAGGAGTGGACCAACAAAATCTATTTTTGATCTTAGCCTGAGATAGGAAAAAATATTAACACATACAAATTTTGAAGTCAATCGGTTACTCCTGTCGAAAGTTATTGTGCGCAACAATCAGATAGAGAGACGGACAGACTGACGGGCATTGTTAAAATGACTTAAACTGACCCAAAATGGATTTCCGCCAAATATTCTTGGGGTCTCTTAGATCACTTCATAGATGTATTACACTTTTGACCCGCAGCATCTGATATTTACCCTTGTTCACAATAGTGGGGGTATAAAAACAAAAATTATCTTATTTGTACCAAAAGAGCTACAATTTCTATATTTTTTCATATATTTTCTTCAAATATTCTTCATTAGAATTCTAGCTTTCAAAAATTGGAACAAAAAATTTTTGCGATTTTTTTTCTATTTTTTAAGGTGTTTTTCATACCAGTAAACCACCATTTTTCGAAAAAAAATAAATTTTTTCTAATTCTTTTAACGAGAGTTACTAAACTCTCTTTTTATGTTTATACCCTACACCACACTGTGTTTGTTTTATGGCAGATGTTTGTAACACCTGAAAATACTATAGCTAGACCCACCTTAAAGTATACCGATCGACTCAGAATCACTAACTGAATCGATTTAACCATGTCTGTCCATCTTAAGTTGTTCGTCGACTACAGGTCGCAATTTCACTCCGAATGTTGCAGGTTGCAGCTGGAAAAAACCCTATTGAATTTGGTTAAAATCGGTTAAGATTTAGATATAGCTCCCATATGAGTCATTCCATGCCAAACGGGACGATTTTTGACATCACTATTTTTGATTGCTTCGAAATTTTGTGTATGCATTATTTATCTAAAAATAAAATACGTAGTTCAAGAAAAAATTTAAAAAAAAAATTCTTTAAGAGTTATGAGCAATTTAAAGTTGACGAAATTACGTTTTTTCTAAAAGGTGTGTTTATTCTTTAGCTTGTATCTCCTGAAATACGTGACCGATTTTATATTTGTTGCAGAGCTTAATCCAGTTAGTTGTAGTAGTTGAAATTACCTTCAAAAAAAGTATAGCACATTAAAAACGGTCACGTATTTCAGGAGATACAAGCAAAAGAATGAACACACCTTTTAGAAAAAACCGTAATTTCGCCAACTTTAAATAGCTCATAACTCTTAAATAAATGTTTTTAAAATTTTTTCTTGAACTACGTATAAGATATTTTTATGTAAATCATGCATACACAAAATTTCGAAGCAATCAAAAATAATGATGTCAAAAATCGTCCCGTTTGGCATGGAATGACACATATATGTGTTTCGTCCGATTTGGCTCTTTAGTCCTGTAGAAGCTGTATTTTACATCCAATCTTTTTGAAATTTTGAATGGTAGAGTTTCTTGATCCATGGACCAACATTGCCGAATTTGAAGAAAATCGGTTAAGATTTAGCTATAGCTCCTATATATATGTTTCGTCCGATTTGGCCTTTTTCCCTATAGAAGCTGTATTTTATATCCAATTGTTTTGAAATTTAACATTGCAGAGTTTATTGACTCATGGGCCAACATTGACGAATTTGAAGAAAATCGGTTCAGATTTTGTTATAGCTCCCATAAATATGTTTCGTTCCATTTGGCTATGATGTAGAGGAGACGTGCCAAATGTTAGTTGTGTAAACAAATTTTAGTTTAAGTATACACTGGATATTTCATTGTTATCCAATCTTACTAGAGTGGTGTAGGGTATCATATAGTCGGCACCGTCCGACTTTAGCCCAACAAAAAGTTTTTTAATCAACTTTTTTCTAATTTTTTTAACGACATTTATAGCCTACAAAATTTCCTTAAATATAACCCATGTCCCGGTCCAAATACTAAAGACACCATTCAATGAAAATTGGAATTACAAAAAAAGTACACCATAATATATTTTTAAAATATTCTTTTTGTGTTTGGGATTGCAAATTGTACCAGAAAATGTTGTGGATAGCCCTTCGCAAAATTTTTATAAACTAATGTTATCAAAGACCTTATTTTACTAAGGAGACGTTGTCAAGAAGCCATATTTCCTAAGGAAAAGTTGTTAGATACCCCTTTTTGGTATGGAAAGGTTTTGCAGATTACCTTTCTCTAGGGAAAAGTGCTCAGAGATAATATTTTTATAAGGAACTTGTCAGATGACCCTTTCCTAAGGATATATTATACTTATACAAGACCACTTTCTTAGTTAGAGACCACTTTTCTATGGAAACGTTATAACAAATCCCGTTTTTCTAGAGAAAAGTGGGCAAAACCCATCTTTTCCCAAGGAAATGATGTCAGTACCATCTGCTGAAGCGTCCCAATAGGTAGTATGGCGGCTATGAGTTCGGGGTGCGCTCTTTCCTTTTTAGTACAACTTAGTCCATTTGTGAGGGAGGCACCACCTGCATGAGGACAAGGCCTAATTCAAATTTTCAAAAATGTTTTAATGCGGTAGTTAATTGAGTCTGAGAGTTTAAAAATTCCCCACTACTCTTAGGATAAAACGTGTCCAGTATAAGTTGGACTTGACAGTTGAAAAATCCCCAACTTCTTTGAGTTTGCCATACCCAAATAGTCAACAGTACAAATATTTACGTCATAAATTTCCCAAGTTGGACTTTTTTGCGTTGGCCATTCTTTTGTTGCTTCCGTTATAACGTATCCACGTTGTTGGCCATCATCGTATTGTTGTTTAATGTTATTAGTAGTTTGGTTTAAAAATAAACCTTAAGTACCTGGCTAATGGCCGCTGCAAAACAATAACAACAACAACGACACCAACAGTGTGTAAACAACAACAAAAAACACTACTTGTCAGCTTTTTTGACAAATATAACTGAAATTGCAAAAAACACATGCAATATAAATGTACGAAAGACAGAGGGCGAACAGAAAAACGAACAACAGCAAGAAAATGCAAAACGTCAATTCAAAACAAACAAAAGTAATTAAATTATTTCACAAAGTGCTTGGGAAAGGGACTAAGGAGGCGGTGACGTTGAGAGGGGATATAGATCCCGGTCCTCGGGAGCCATATGTATACATAGCCACTAGTTTGGGAAGGCCTATCTAGGGACGAAAACGGATAGACAGACAGACGAGTGTACAAACGAACCCACCAAAATGGCAAAACAAGAAAGAAGCGGTCACGTTTCACACCGGGTCAAGATTAACACAACACGTCAACAACTGCAAATAAATATCGATTCGCTTTGGCTATTTGTTTTCACTGTATTGTTTTTTTTGTCTAATATTTTTTTCATTTGTTTCTAAAGCTCAATTAACATTTTGTTATAAACACCAGAAAACTATGTTCGACACAACAGCCGCCGCTGCCACCGTCGTCCAAAACAACAGCATTATTGAATGACAGCAACAGCGACAACTACATCGCCACAGACAACCGAAAATATTCGAAAATTGATGCCAATGTAGCTTCGAAAAAAAAAATAAACATGGCTAAAAACCATTTCCGCACCTTGCAATGCACACGTGCGGCTACACTTTCATTTTCGTTTACTTTGTTTAGTTGTTTGACACACATGTCCCAAAAACAAATAAGCAAAACCGGAGAATTTGACATTTTTGGATGTCATCAAAATCAACATTTTTTTGTAAATTATTTCTGGTTTATTTAATCAATTAAAAATTATTGTATTGGAGATTTTCGTAATAAATATCAAAAAATAATATTTAAAAATAAAACAAGTAAGAAAGTTTAGTCGGGTAGAGCGATTAGTCCCATAAAATATTTAAATTTGTTTTTTTTTCTTTTATTTATTATATTTATCAATTTAAATTTACACTGGACTGTTGGTCCTATAAAAGCATTACACTCAACAAAATTTCAAGTATTTGTGTTCACTGGTATTGAAGTCATAAGCAGTTAATTTTTGGTAAAAAATGGTCCGTTTGTGTGGAAGGTACCAAAAGGGGCGTGCCAATAGCACCCACTTTTCACCGGACTTTAGGTACTATTAAAGGTTGGATATCAATATGCATTTAACTGTAATTTCTACACATTCTCTATCCCTCTACATCTTAACCTATTAAATATATGAGAACGGCTTTCTGTGTAGCTTCTTCAGCGATTACAATTTCATCAATTTGCTAATATTTACAATTTATATAAGTCAGCCACATTGTTTCCTTATGCCGCCTTCATATAGAGGTGACGGCAATAGAGGTGGCGGCTGGCATTGCGGACTACTTCCATTAAATCGACCCTAGCCGCAGCCACCAAAGCAAATCGACTGCTCCACCTTCTGCACCCCCGCCACTCCTTGGCTTTGCGGCTTAGTTGGCTTAACCATGATTGGCATTTTAATTAACACCTCAATAATATTAAAAAAAACTTATATATATCTACACACATATATATAACTACAGCAGCAGATAGGAGATAATAATGGTGGTCACATACTACATGTTGATTCCCAAACAAATTTGAATATGGAGCTCCGTATGGCTAGTGTGGGTATAATTATGCAGTCGCTCGAGTACTTATTGTTGTTTCCCTAAAAAACAAAAACAGAAAAATTTGCGAACGTCGACATAGAGTCGTCGATACGATTTAGTTCACAAAAATATATTCCATGCAAAACAAAAAAAAAAACATTAAATTAAAAAAACGCTGAAACAAATAAGAAGATATATTGCCGGTCTATGCTTAGGTATTCAATAATGAGTTTTATTAAAATATTGCTGTATCTATGTGTATGTTTTGTTACATGTACATTGGGGTGGGATGACTTTTCGTATAGAAAAGTTCATCATTGATGACTTTTTGTATAGAAAAGTTCATCATTGATGATTTTTCTTACAGAAAAGTTCATCATTGATGACTTTTCGTATAGAAAAGTTCATCATTGATGACTTTTCGTATAGAAAAGTTCATCATTGATGACTTTTCGTATAGAAAAGTTCATCATTGATGACTTTTCGTATAGAAAAGTTCATCATTGATGACTTTTCGTATAGAAAAGTTCATCATTGATGACTTTTCGTATAGAAAAGTTCATCATCATTGATGACTTTTCGTATAGAAAAGTTCATCATCATTGATGACTTTTCGTATAGAAAAGTTCATCATCATTGATGACTTTTCGTATAGAAAAGTTCATCATCATTGATGACTTTTCGTATAGAAAAGTTCATCATCATTGATGACTTTTCGTATAGAAAAGTTCATCATCATTGATGACTTTTCGTATAGAAAAGTTCATCATCATTGATGACTTTTCGTATAGAAAAGTTCATCATCATTGATGACTTTTCGTATAGAAAAGTTCATCATCATTGATGACTTTTCGTATAGAAAAGTTCATCATCATTGATGACTTTTCGTATAGAAAAGTTCATCATCATTGATGACTTTTCGTATAGAAAAGTTCATCATCATTGATGACTTTTCGTATAGAAAAGTTCATCATTGATGACTTTTCGTATAGAAAAGTTCATCATTGATGACTTTTCGTATAGAAAAGTTCATCATTGATGACTTTTCGTATAGAAAAGTTCATCATTGATGACTTTTCGTATAGAAAAGTTCATCATTGATGACTTTTCGTATAGAAAAGTTCATCATTGATGACTTTTCGTATAGAAAAGTTCATCATTGATGACTTTTCGTATAGAAAAGTTCATCATTGATGACTTTTCGTATAGAAAAGTTCATCATTGATGACTTTTCGTATAGAAAAGTTCATCATTGATGACTTTTCGTATAGAAAAGTTCATCATTGATGACTTTTCGTATAGAAAAGTTCATCATTGATGACTTTTCGTATAGAAAAGTTCATCATTGATGACTTTTCGTATAGAAAAGTTCATCGCTGATGACTTTTCGTATAGAAAAGTTCATCATTGATGACTTTTCTTATAGAAAAGTTCATCGCTGATGATTTTTCTTATAGAAAAGTTCATCAATGATGAACTCTATAGTTGAATAAAAATATTGCTGACCCTGTGTGTATGTTTTGTTACATGTACATTGGGGTGTAACTGACATTTCAAGTCAAATGTACAGCAAAACGATTAATTTGACAACTCGCGAGTTGTTATAGCACACAAAAAATGTTTGTATTAAGAATTTTTTTATTATGATAAATGTAATTATGCAAACCGAAATTTTCTTATAGAAAAGTTCATCAATGATGAACTTTTCCATAAAAAAAGTTATCAATGATGAACTTTTCCATAAAAAAAGTTATCAATGATGAACTTTTCTATAAGAAAAGTCATCAATGATTAACTTTTCTATAAGAAAAGTCATCAATGATGAACTTTTCTATAAGAAAAGTCATCAATGATGAACTTTTTTATACGAAAAGTCATCAATGATGAACTTTTCTATAAGAAAAGTCATCAATGATGAACTTTTCTGTAAGAAAAATCATCAGTGATGAAATTTTCTATACGTCAATGATAAACTTTTCTATACGAAAAGTCATCAAAGATGAACTTTTCTACAAGAAAAGTCTTCAATGATGAAGTTTTCTATAAGATGAAGTTTTTTATCAATGATGACTTTTCTTATAGAAAACTTTATCATTGATGACTTATCTTATAGAAAAATTCATCATTGATGACTTATCTTGTAGAAAATTTCATCTCTGATGACTTTTCTTATTGAAAACTTCTTCATTGATGACTTTTCTTATAGAAAAGTTCATCACTGATGACTTTTCTTATAGTAACGATCATCACTGAACTTTTGATGAACTTCTCTATAAGAAAAATCATCAGTGATGAACTTTTCTGTCATCAGTGAAAAACTTTTCTATAAGAAAAGTCAGCAGCGATAAACTTTTCTATAAGAAAAGTCAACAGTGATGAACTTTTCTATAAGAAAAGTCATCAATGAAGAAGTTTTCAATAAGAAAAGTCATCAGAGATGAAATTTTCTACAAGATAAGTCATCAATGATGAATTTTTCTATAAGATAAGTCATCAATGATAAAGTTTTCTATAAGAAAAGTCATCAGTGATGGACTTTTCTATAAGAAAAGTCATCAATGATGAACTTTTCTATCAGAAAAGTCAATTTTCTATAAGAAAAGTCATCATAATAGAAAAGTTTATCATTGATGACTTTTTTTATAGAAAAGTTCATCATTGATGACTTTTTTTATAGAAAAGTTCATCATTGATGACTTTTCTTATAGAAAAATTCATCATTAATGACCTTTCTTATAGAAAAATTCATCATTGATGACTTTTCTTATAGAAAAATTCATCATTGATGACTTTTCTTATAGAATGATGAACTTTTCTATCAGAAAAGTCATAAAATTCATCTCTTTTCTTGTATAAAATATCATCCTGATGACTTTTCTTATAGAAAAGTTCATCATTGATGACTTTTTTAAAAAAGTTCATCTTTAATGACTTTTCTTATAGAAAAGTTCATCATTAATGACTTTTCTTATAGAAAAGTTCATCATTAATGACTTTTCTTATAGAAAAGTTTATTATGGATGGCTTTTCTTATAGAAAACTTTATTACTGATGATTTTTCTTATAAAAAAATCCATCACTGATGATTTTTCTTATAGAAAAGTTCATCACTGAGAACTTTTCTTATAGAGAAGTTCATCACTGATGACTTTTGTTATAGAGAAGTTCATCTCTGATGACTTTTCTTGCAGAGAAGTTCATCACTGAAGACTTTTCTTATGAAAAAGTTCATCGCTGATGACCTTGGTTATAGAAAAGTTTATCGTTGATGACTTTTCTTATAGAGAAGTTCATCGCTGATGACGTTTCTTATAGAAAAGTTCATCAGTGTGTGTTTAAGTGTACCAAATAATACTGGAAAATGTTCTGCACAGCCCTTCGTCAAAATTTTTTGTAAACTAATGTTATTTGATAGAGATCTACTTTTCATCCCACCCTAATGTCTCTATTCGTACATGCATTGTTGTTTGTTCACATGTACAAATCGTTTTTTTACGTTTATTATTATGAGATAATTTGCTAAACCATTTACCGGATATAATCATCATAGTGCAGTCAGTAGCAGTTGGTAGGAATTTCCAGATTCCATTCCACCAAATAATGATAACAATGAAAGTTCTTTATATTCCCGGATAAAAATAATAAATGTGTTCGTTAAATCTTATCGTGTTGGATGAAATGACAAATTTAAAATAAAAGTGATTTATAATAAGGTTTTGGCACAGTTTTTCTTAGCACATTAAGGAAGAAATCTTGTTAAAGAAAAAACACTTTTCTTATAGATTGTGACCACAGACAAAAGTATTGTTCTATCTTAAGTCGACTTAGGCTTTTAACGATAGTGACCACAGACATAAAGATAAATATACATTTAAATGTGAATTTATTTCATAACGAAATACAAAAAAATCACTTTAAAAACCTTGAAAAACTGTTTCAGTAATCTTGAATTCTCAAATAACAATAATATCGAAATAAAAACATAATATTAATATCGAAAATTCAAATATGACCTTGAAAATCGTAAGAATATATGTATCATTAAATTATCAAAGTGCTGTGTTGTTTTTATTTCTACACTGAAGATAACAAAATAAAAATAACTCCAAATTAATTAAGGCGCACAAAAAATAAATGCTATAAAAAAATCGAAGACAATGAATAGAAAGAAATTAAAAAAATGATTATTTTATATTTTTCTTTTTTATTGTTCTTTGCTGCTTTTCGTTCTTTTTATTTCTTTTCAATGCATTTTGCACTGGGGGACATTATCATCGAAAAATATGTATTCGGAGCAGAGTGGAGTGATTGTGCATTTTGATGCGATATGATTTTTATGACCATCCCCCGGTCACCGGGAGGTGGAGATATGAAATCATAACAAGGCGTGGATTAATAATAATGAAACGCATTCAAGATTACGAGTATCGACGAGTTGTGTCTACATATGTCTGAACGAAGCAGATTAACTGTCTGTCTGACAGTCAAATACAATTGCAATACTCGAAGACGAGACGAGACAACTAAAACAAATGAAAATAATGATCATTATGTACATACATTGAGGGGAAGAAAGACCTAAACGATGATTTTAAAATAAAGATAAAACTTTATTTTATATACATACATATATGGGACAATCAAACTCATACTTCATACAGGAGTCGGCGCTCGAAGTGGTACCAATTAAAAGTGCATCATTATGGCTTCGATCACTAGTTCGCATGAATATCATAATTAATGTATTCATACGACAGGCAAAAGAATAATTTGCCTGTTTTTTTGGCGTTTGAGTCAAGTTTCTGGCTTAAGGGTGTTCTGATACGTATAGTACAATTTCATGGGCAACATTTTTGTAGAATATTTCATCCCCGTCCTCCACATTTTTAAGGGCATATTTTACAATTTGTTGAAGTAAAGCCAAAAATTACTGTTATATGGGGGAGTTAGTTCTGAAACTATTGATCAGATTAAAAACGTGTATAGGCATCGCTTAAAGGTAATGTAAGTCTAAAACTTCCTAAACTTTGTTTCAACCAAATCGGACAAGTCGTTTCCGAGTTATGATAAATTACACATTGCAACAAATGATTTTGGTACTCAATTCCGAGAAGTGGACGTGAAAATAGCCCCAAAAATAAGAACTTCTGCATCAATCGTTTAGTCAAGTTGCCTCAATTAATAACACTATGCAACAAATGAACACTTTTTGAAAAATACACGGACTTGACAGTATCGGTTCGATTCTACAGGGTTTTTCAACAAGAGGTGTTATTTTGAATCACCCGGTATTTCGGTAGCTGTCACTTTTGAAGCTTTTATTCTTTGACATTTGACAAGTAGAAACTACGCCATTACTAAAAATGGAACGATACACGATACAAAATCATCTTAACTGATGAGGCCCATTTCCACCTCGGTGGCTACGTCAACAAGCAAAATTGTCACATCTAGGGCTCGGAAAACCCAAGAGTTATTGTTGAGAAGCCTCTCCATCCTCAACGTGTGACTGTTTGGTGCGGTTTATGGTCCGGCGGGGTCGTTGGTCTTACTTTTTCGAAAATGAGGTTGGATCAACAGTAACGGTGAATGGATTGCGTTATCGAGAGATGATTAATGACTTTTTATGGTCGGAGTTGGATGGTATTGATCTGGACAACGTTTACTTTTAACAAGACGGCGCTACGTGCCACACAAGCAACGAAACCATTGCTCTGTTACGGGAAAAGTTTCCGGACCGTGTTATCTCTCGAAGAGGTGATCACAATTGGCCACGGAGATCTTGTGATTTAACACCTTGCGACTTCTTCCTTTGGGGCCACTTGAAAGATAAGGTATACGCCAACAGCCCAGTGTCGATTAAGACCTCAAAGATAGAATACGTGAGGTAATCGAGGACATAGGGCAGACACTTTGCGATTTGGTTATGGAAAATTCCATGAAAAGGATATGGTCCTGTAAACGTGGTCGTGGTGGCCATTTGGCTGAGGTTGTTTTTCATTATTAACGGCATACCTTCCTCTTTATTATGAAATAAACATCCGATCTTTTATCTCAAAAAAATTGCATTTTCCTTTGAATACCAAAATAACACCTCTTGTTGGAAAACACTTTACTACTAAAGGGTATTATAACCCTATACTCGGTTTGGCGAAATTGGTGACCATTTTTTTATGGACCTCCAAAGTTTCTAAAAATCAGTAGGCCACTCGCAAAAGGTGACATCAGCTTTTGTCCAACAATTAATTCAGACTTTGTGATACCCACATAACTGTAATTTTTGGCCCTATTTTAACATATCGTAAAAATCACCCCTTAGAATGGGGAGGGCGTGGATGATATGTTCTAAAAAAATGTTGGCCATAAAATTGTACTACATATACACGGGGGAAAATCGTCATTTTTTATATGTTTGAATTGAAAGAAAATATGTTTGGAAGCGATTTTTTCAAATACTATATATTTGTTAACAAATAAATTTTATTTGAAAATCAAGAAATCTTGTTTGGAACGCATATATTAATATATTAGAACATAGTATATTTGCTAACTGACTTTCACAAATAAAATATGTGGGTACCCACAAACAAAGTTATTGTTTAAGAAGTTTTCCAAACATATTTTATTTAAACAACTTTGCTGATTTTTTCGAATTTTAGTTAGTTTTTCCTAGTTTTCGTTTTAATCTTTATACCTAAAAATGTCTTTTAATGTATAAATATTCCATTTCATCACTTTTTGTCAATCCATCAATGCAATTTATATTCACGAAAGATTATACGATTTAAGTTTTAATTAAATTTTAAAAACATTTAAAATTTATAAAAAAAATGATCTTTGAGCATCTGAAAAACAGAAAACTTGTTTCTAAATCAAGGCATTGATACATCACCAAAATAATTAAATACAAATTAATCTTTGTTTCGGAAATACTAGTTCCAAATAAAAAAATATTAAAATGGGAACATATTTTTGTTTAGAACAATATTCTCCCAAACATATAATATTTATGTGTGTCAAATATTATATATTTGGAGTGTACTCTAAACATATGTATATTTCAAGCCGAATATGTTTGGGACAATATACTACAGAAGCGATTTTTTTTCAACGTGTATGTGTCAGAACATACCATAGCTCAAAACTTACCACAAACACCAAAAAAGGTCTCTGATAGATATTTTAAGACTCTGTTGGCATCTTTGCTATTTTTAAGGCACTGGGTGCACTTTTTTCGGGTAAGTTTTTCCCCATTTTCTATTATCCAATATCTATAAACTTGCGTCAGACCCAAAAGAGATATTCCGTACGGTATACCGAGAAAAAAATATAGAAAAAGTGCTAAAAATCCACCTTGAGCAAAAAAAACGTATGGCCATTAAACTATTAATTAAGGCAACATGACTTAACGAATGACGCAGAAGTTCTTATTTTTGGGGCTACTTTCACGTCCAATTCTCAGAATTGAGTCCCAAATCAATGAGCTGAAAAATGCTGTACTGTAATATTTGCAGAAATGTCTCATGGCGAATTCTTTTCTGCAAAAAAGTGCAACACTTGCATTGCCCTTTTTCCGAAAACTGCACTATAATATCGCTTTTTTGAAATTTTGAAATTTTAGTTGTGCTAAATTCGAGTAACTTAATTACCAAATTTCAAAAAAGTATTACAAAAGTGCCGTTTTCGGAAAAAGGGCAATGAAAATGTGGCACATTTTTGCAGAAAAGAATTCGCCATTAGCAATTTTAAGTTTCACGTCAATTTTGCGATTTTGAAGCACTAGAAGCTGTTTTTTCGAATCAGTTTGTTTTTCATAATTTTTCTCCTAACCTATAACTACGATTATGCTGCGGACAGTAAAACAAAATTCCCATCGGTTAACCAAATACAGCTTGAGCAAAAAAAATCGTATGGCCCTTAAATTACACTGTGCAACAGTGGAAAAATACGCGGACTTGACGGTATAGGTTCAATTCTACTACCAAAAGGGTAGTGCACTGAATGCACTTTGTTCGGGTAGGTTTGCTTCCAATTTTTTTGTCCTGTTCAATATCTACAACTTTGCTTCAGACACAAAAGGGATATTCCGTACGGTATACCAAGAAAAAGATACAGAAAAAGTGCTAAAAATCCACCTTAAGCAAACAAATTCGTATGGCCATTAAATTATTAATTGTGCCAACTTGACTAAACGTTTAGCCAAGTTGGCATATTCAGTGCCCAAAAAACCGCAAATATTTTCTATAATTTTTTATATTTTACTGATAGATATTTTATGACTTTGTTTAAGACACGATCGACATAGAATCACTTTTTGAGTCGATTTAGTCATGACTGTCTGTCTGTCCGTCCATTATTGTGATCCAAGAACAGGTCGCAATTATGGTCCGATCTCAATGAAACTTTGCACATATCTTTCCATCCCTATTGAATTAGGTTAAAATCGGTGCAGATTTACATATAGCTCCCATATATATGTACCTCCGATATGGCATATATGCACTGTATAAGCACAATTTTTTTTACCAATCTGTATACAAATTGACGTAGAGAAGTCTCTTGATACGCCTAGAGGCAATGCTAAATTTGGGGAAAATCTGTTCAGATTTAGATAGAGCCCCCATTGCCCCCGATTTGACATATGAACGTTATAGAAACTGTATTTTATATCCGATCAGTACAAATTTCGGCAGAAAGAGCTTCCTTATTACACAATTGAAGAGCTTCCTTATTACAAATATGTTCCTCCCGATATGCTATCAAAGCGCTATCGAAGTTATGGATTCAAGTTTTTCTGATTTTTAACGGCCAAATTTAACGCCTTCCGATTTTTTTCTTTGGGTCTACCAAAAGTTTAAGGTGTATGCCAATAATCCAAGAACCATCCAACAGCCTAAGGCCAATATCCGCTAAGAAGTGAGGGCTCTTAAAACCTCAAATTCTAAGAAATATTATGGAAAATGCTATGGTAGGAGCACAAAGACACTTAGACAGACATCGCCGACAGACAGACAGGTGGTTTCGGTCCGCTTGCCTGTCCGTCGGTTCACGTATTTTCAAGATCTATGTGCAGTTATTACCGCAATATAAGCAACATAGATGCTTACTCATAAACATTGAAAGAAATCCTAAAAATATATGTATGTCATTGATCAAAAATTGTAGCCCCCAAATTCCAAGAATTTAAATATATTTTTTGTTGTTCTGCAAAACCTATAATCTTACAAACAACACCCATTTAAACAAATCTGTGCAAATTGTCCCTCACTTGACATCAACAACAGAAACAACGAATTACAGATCGGTTTTAAAGTGGAATTGCTCTGCAAATGACAAAGCACAACAATGTGAAACATAGCCAGAGGCAGGGAGGCGCAGGCGCTTGCACATGCGCAAAGAGGCAGTTAACAACATTAACAGAAAAACATAAGAGTTATGCGATTGCGCGCATTTATTAGGTCATGGTCGCAATCTGAACAAAATACATAGAGCAGAAATGATACCAAACCGAGTCATTCACTCATAATATACTACACTGACATACAGTCAGTCAGTTAAGTCAGTCTGTCTGTGTCAGTTAGTCTTTGTACTCGATTCACAGAAGATTGGAAAACAAAGACTCCAACTGCTTCAAACAAATGATGGCGACTACCAATCTCTGCCTAGTCCAAAGCATATCGTTGCAGACTCTACTCTCGCATATGAATAAACTACTTACAGATGGAGATGGACGGAATGGAATGGACAGACATTGGATATGGAGTTGGTTCATACCCCACGGCGACAGATATTTAATACTTCGAATATAACCATTACCCAGTCGAGGTAGTTGAGGCGTCGGCGTCTACGGGGGCATCAGTATCAGTTCAGCACCCATTACACCCCAACAACAGCAACGCCATCTTCATAATGATGTCGGACAAAGTTTGCTTCGTTTACTTGTTAATCGTTCGTTAGTCCATCACCATCATCATCATTATCGTAAACGGACATTTCAACATAATTTTCTATGGTTTTAATTTAATTATTTTTTTACCATTTATTATATGATGAGTGGTTAGGATGAAATAATAAAGTTAGTTTTTTTTATAGAGGAACCTTCAGAATGACATTGCATATTCCAAAAAATTGTTTAGATCTTTGATATTGTTTGCAAATAATTGCAAATTATATATACTCATATTCTCCCGCACACAAACAAATATCTAATCAATAAAGTCTTTAATGTTTTTAAACCATCAAATTCGGATATTTGTTGAAAAGATATCTTTTACTACGTTAAAAAATTTGTAGAAACTACAAATTTGTATGTGCTGGAGAATAGCACATAGACAAATAACTAATTAAGAAAGCCTTTGGCGTTTTTAAATCGTTACATTCTGAATGCATTGCAAATAGCTATGAAATAAAACAACAATTTGTTTCAATAACACCTTCATTTTTTACCCCTCACCTTAGCGAGGAGTCAAAAGTGTAACAATTCGAAGGAGTGACCTAGGACCTCAAGTATGTTCGGCGAAAATCTGTTTTAGGACATTTTAAGTAATTTGCGCAATGTCCGTCCACCCGTCTGTCTGGCTGGAGCGCACGATAACACTTGAAAGGAGTAACGGATTGTCTTCAAATTTGGTATGTGATAATATTTATCCCCTCACCTTAGAGAGGAGGGTATATATCATTTGCTACGAGCCAAAAGTGTAACATATCGAAGGAGTGACCTAAGACCCTAAGTATATTTGGCGGAAATCCGTTTTGGGTCATTTTAAGTCATTTGAGCAATGTCGTTCGTCCGTCCGTCTGTCTGTCTGTGTGTTTGTCTGCTGGCTGGTGCGCACGATAACTCTCGAAAGGAGTAACCGATTGACTTCAAATTTGGTATGCGATAATATTTGTCTCTATCTCAGGCTAAGTTCGAAGTTGGCCCAACTATATTGGTCCACTCTTCTAGTACCTCTCCCACAAAGGGATTAACTTTTAGTGAAATATTGATTCTTTAATACCTTCTATACTATTTACTCGAAACTTCTGAAATTTGTCACATAGTATTGGTTTGTTAGTCGCTAACACGTCAAGAAAAATGGACGAAGTGGCCACTCTCTTTTTGGTACCTTCCACACAAATGGTCCATTTGCACCAAAAGTTAACTGATTATGGCTTTAATATTAGTTCATACAAATACTTGAAATTTTGTACAGTGTAATCCTTTTATAGTACCTAGAGTTTAGAGAAAAGTGGGAGTTATTGGCACGCCCCTTTTGGTGCCTCTCACACAAATGGACCATTTTGTACCAAAAGTTACCAACATATAACTTTAATAACACTTCATACAAATACTTGAAATTGTATACAGTATAATGTTTTTATAGTACCTAGATTCGAAAGAAAAATAGGCGTTATTGGCGCGCCCCTTTTGGTACCTCCCACACAAATGGACCATTTGCACCAAAAGTTAACTGCTTATGGCTTTAATATCAGTTCATACAAATACTTGAATTTTTTTACGGTATAATGCTTTTATAGTATCTAGAGTCCAGAGAAAGTACATACTTCAAAGTTATTAAATGTTATTTAAATAGATAATCATTTAATTAAAACAAAAAAAATTACTAATATTTTTTGGGACTCAAGATGTGGGGATTCATAAGTCGGTTTACCCGATTAAACTTTCTTACTTGTTTTTCTATATCTGGCTAAGTTCGAAGATGGGCCATATCGGTCCGCTCCTGCTAGTATCTTACCCCTTACAAAGGGTCAAAATTTAGTGAATTATTGATCCTCAAATAACTTCTATACCACTTATCCGAATCTTCTGTAATTCCACACATAGTAATAGTTTATCTGTCGCTTCACTATCAGCTTTAGAAAAATGGGCGCAGTGGCCCCGCCCGTTTGGTACCACCCACACAAAGGTACCATTCTGTACAAAAACTCAACGCCTTATAGCTTTAATGCCAGTGTTAACAAATACTTGAAATTTTCTACAGTGTAATGTTTTTAGAGTTTTTATTTTATTTTGTTTTATTTTATTTTATTTTATTTTATTTTATTTTATTTTATTTTATTTTATTTTATTTTATTTTATTTTATTTTATTTTATTTTATTTTATTTTATTTTATTTTATTTTATTTTATTTTATTTTATTTTATTTTATTTTATTTTATTTTATTTTATTTTATTTTATTTTATTTTATTTTATTTTATTTTATTTTATTTTATTTTATTTTATTTTATTTTATTTTATTTTATTTTATTTTATTTTATTTTATTTTATTTTATTTTATTTTATTTTATTTTATTTTATTTTATTTTATTTTATTTTATTTTATTTTATTTTATTTTATTTTATTTTATTTTATTTTATTTTATTTTATTTTATTTTATTTTATTTTATTTTATTTTATTTTATTTTATTTTATTTTATTTTATTTTATTTTATTTTATTTTATTTTATTTTATTTTATTTTATTTTATTTTATTTTATTTTATTTTATTTTATTTTATTTTATTTTATTTTATTTTATTTTATTTTATTTTATTTTATTTTGTTTTATTTTATTTTATTTTATTTTATTTTATTTTATTTTATTTTATTTTATTTTATTTTATTTTATTTTATTTTATTTTATTTTATTTTATTTTATTTTATTTTATTTTATTTTATTTTATTTTATTTTATTTTATTTTATTTTATTTTATTTTATTTTATTTTATGTTATTTTATTTTATGTTATTTTATTTTATGTTATTTTATTTTGTTTTATTTTATTTTATTTTATTTTATTTTATTTTATTTTATTTTATTTTTATTTTATTTTATTTTATTTTATTTTATTTTATTTTATTTTATTTTATTTTATTTTATTTTATTTTATTTTATTTTATTTTATTTTATTTTATTTTATTTTATTTTATTTTATTTTATTTTATTTTATTTTATTTTATTTTATTTTATTTTATTTTATTTTATTTTATTTTATTTTATTTTATTTTATTTTATTTTATTTTATTTTATTTTATTTTATTTTATTTTATTTTATTTTATTTTATTTTATTTTATTTTATTTTATTTTATTTTATTTTATTTTATTTTATTTTATTTTATTTTATTTTATTTTATTTTATTTTATTTTATTTTATTTTATTTTATTTTATTTTATTTTATTTTATTTTATTTTATTTTATTTTATTTTATTTTATTTTATTTTATTTTATTTTATTTTATTTTATTTTATTTTATTTTATTTTATTTTATTTTATTTTATTTTATTTTATTTTATTTTATTTTATTTTATTTTATTTTATTTTATTTTATTTTATTTTATTTTATTTTATTTTATTTTATTTTATTTTATTTTATTTTATTTTATTTTATTTTATTTTATTTTATTTTATTTTATTTTATTTTATTTTATTTTATTTATTTTTTTATTTTCGAAGATGGGCCATATTGGTCCACTCCTTCTAGTACCTCCCCCACAAAGGTTTAACATTTAGTGAAATATTGATTATTTAATAACTTATATACAACTTATTCGAATCTTCTGTAATCCCACGTACAGCATTAGTTTATTAGTCGCTATCGCCCCAACAAAAATTTGCGAACTTGCCACGCCCCTTCTAGTACCGCCCACACAAATGGACCATTTTGCACCAGAAGTTAAAACCCTTTAACTTTAATATATACATATACCCTTTAACTTTAATATTACATATATATTAATTTATGAATATTTTTTGGGATTCATAACTCGATTTACCCGACTGAACTTACTTGTTTAGTTCTCTGTTTACTAATTTATTTCTCTGTTTATTTACTTAATTATTTTTCTAGAGAACTATTTGTTATTTTAATTTTTCTTCATTTCTTAGAAAATACATGTATTTCAAACTAATATATTGAAAAACATACATACATATGTATATAAAGCTTAACTCGAGTTTATTTTTGCGCTGATTTTATTTGCGAAAAACTTAAAGATAATATAAAATACCCCATTAAACCATCAATCATTCACCTTTTAATCACTTGAATACAATTGTAATTAATAAAAATTTATTTTGTTTTAATGCCGTTCTATAGGGATATCTTTTACACAATCTGTCTGTCTCGCTGCCCATCCCACTCTACTTTCTCCTCAGAACGAAAGGGGTCTGGCGATTCTCAAGAATTGTTTTTACAATTGTCATTTCTTATATTGATATCATTCTATAGACACGGAGACGCAAACAACACTCCGCACAAATTGATAAGATTATTGGTATTTTCCATTTGTTGCAAAAAACAAACTATACAATTTTTATATTTAAGATAACAGAAACTCTCACACTTTCTGTTATATTTGTGATGGCAAATGTGATGGGGGCTTGAGAGAGGGTAAAATGGTTGAAACTTTACAACAAAAACAATTAATATTTTATCTAAGCATTTTGTGTTTTTTTGTGTCAAATGGAAATTTTGCAAAAAATACACTTTTGCTAACGACACGAGAGTCACGGAAATGCTATAAACTGTTGTGTCCAAGTGAAGTTAATTTATTTTTATATATTTATTTTTCGTTGAGAAAATTTAGAAATTTTTAATTCTGAGTCTAAAAATGTTTGATGCCAATCCATTTTGAGACTTTTGAATTAATTTTTGTCATGAATGTATGTCCGTCTGTCTGTCTGGCTGGGACCTAGGACAACATTTCTAATCAGTTATTTCTCCCATGTATGTATGTCCGTCTGTCTTGTTGGGGCCCAAGACAACGTTCGTAAGCAGTAACCTAATGAATTACAAATTCGTATGTATTCATATTTTTTCCAAACTTTATTTAATTTCGAATTTACGCCAAATTGATCCTCCCTAACTCACAAATCGTCAAAAGTTATTTGGTCTTATAAATCTTTTATAACAAATATAATACTTTTATTAAGGTCATAAAGGTTAAACTCGATTTGCGTGTTATTGAATCATGATTACAAGAAAAATAACAAAATTGAAAAATATATTAAGGATGCAAAAATGTGTTTCTTAACAAGTAAATTAATCATCATCAATAACTTTTTTTTTGAGATATTTCAATTCGAAAAATTTATTTGAGAAAATATAAAAAATAAGATAAAATACGGTTGTAAATCGATACGATGATCGTGTTGTTAATGTTATTGTTCGCCGTACAATAACATCAGTGTTGTTGTGTTGAGGGAAAAACAATAATAAAACAAAACCAAATTGAAGCATTTTATGCGAATCTTAGTAACATCAGATTTATACAAAAAAAAAGAATAACACACAATAAAACACATTTTTTTAAATACATAAAAACGAACAGAGCAAATGCAAAATGACAGCGTACAACAGCAACAACAAGCGAAACCAAAGTAAAAATAACAACAAATAAAACACACACAAAATTAAACTTTATAAATAACAAAAAAAATAATTAATAAAAAAAAGAAAATCTCAACCATAACAACAGACAAAGCAGATACTATGTAAATGTGTGCAATAATGAATTGCGCACTACCACAAGCACATTGCACATACGCGCATCGACTCCGATATACTCAATGTCTCAATACAGATGCAAACATTTTATATATATATATATATATATTTTTTTTTTTTTTTGAAAAAATTCACATTTTGTAAGTTTAATCAGTTACTCGGTGAGTCTGTTAGTCAGTCACTCAGTCAGAGTCTGAGCTTTATTTGTAAAATACAGATTCAGATACAAATACATGCACAGCCATAGCCATTACCAGCTAAGACCAGCACGAAGACCAAAACGCGAGTGCGCATGTGCACCAGCGACAACGCTGCTGTCTTTATCGGCCGACAACCACAAAAGGTGTTCGTACTCTAAACAGCATCAACAAACAACAAAAACAGCAATTGAAGCGACACAGTGTCGTCAATTGGTTGCAAATGTCGCAAATGAAAAAAGAAGGATGCTGGGCGGATGAGTGAGATAAAATTAAATAGCACAGTACAGCATATTTCAGCTCATTGATTTGCGACTCAATTCTGAGAATTGGACGTGAAGATAGCCCCAAAAATAAGAACTTCTGCATCATTCGTTTAGTCAAGTTGGCACAATTAATAATATAATGACCATACGATTTTTTTGCTCAAGGCAGATCTTTCTATATTTTTTTTTTCTTGGCATACCGTACGGAATTTCTCTTTTATGTTTGAAGCAATGTTGTAGATTTTGAATAGGACAAAGAAAATGTGACTTAACAATATCAGTCAGTTAAATATTGAAATATTCGTATACGTAATGTTGACATGTTCTATACATAAATAAGCAAAATTTTAGCATTTGGAATGATGATCCGTAAGCTTTTATCCAAACACCCACCATTACATCCACAGAAAATTAAAGTTTGGTGGCGTCATAGGTCCATATGTCCTCAAAATCAATGGTGAGCAAAATGTTATTGTCAACGGTGAACGATCAATTACCTGGCATTAATCTTGGTGACATGTTATTCCAACAGGTAGGAGTCACATTCCATACATCTCACGACACAATTCATTTATTCAAAGAAAATTTTGAACGAATGAACGAATAATTTCACCTAATAGCCCTGTTAATTGACCACTAAAATCGTATGATTTAACCACTTTGGCCGTAATTGCTGCGAAAAGTGTGAAAGAAAATTGGAGTTCCACATTAGGCCATGTAGTACTAGCCAGCTGTGGCGGCAACATGCTCTAAATCTGATTAAACATTATTGGCATACAATTATCTATCCAATAAAGTCAGTTATTTCAATTTAAAGTTCTGTAGCTCTAAAAAACGATCGTTATATTAATAACACTGTGTCTGCAAAATGCATTTTAAAAATGTTTCCTCGATGAAAACAACTTACCCCGCATAATTTCGACACGCTAAATCGAATGGTATTAACAGGGGCCAAATCACAGCATTCGACATCGAGAACTTTTCGATCGAAAAGCCATTTTAATTGTTATTAATAAGAAAAAGTGAAGATTGGAATTAATTAAAAATTATCCAATTATATTAATGATAATAAAAAACAAAAAATGACGTGATTTGGCCCCAGTTTTTACTTCGTACTGGTGCCGAAAAATTTCGTACATGCGATGTTTTTGTAAATCAATAGAACGAACACGATCATCTACCCATGTTTTTGGTGATTTCGAAATTCGTCGAGGGAACGATAAGGTTTCATTACCACGACGAAAACATTCTTGTGTTTAATTGTGCTGTTTTATATGATTACCTCAGTTAAATAATTTGTTTTAAAAGTTTTATTTAAAAAATCTAATAATGGTGATGAATGGAGTTCGTCGTGGTGATGAATGGAATTCGTCGTGGTGATGAATGGAATTCGTCGTGGTGATGAATGGAATTCGTCGTGGTGATGAATGCCATTCGTCTGTTGGCAAATAAATTACTTGATGGGATTATTTTTGATTTAAAATATCAGAAGACATGAATACTTCTCGTTCGATTGCTTTAAGCCTTTCCTGAAAAGAACTGCGTTTCGAACCGAATAATCTCAACTGAACCTACCAAAGCAGTCAAGTAATTTTATTTTCCATACCGTTTTTAATGGTCTAAAACCAGAAGAATATTTGCTGACATTTTTAAAATTAATTCGTCGTGGAGAAGACTGGTGTTCATCGTGGTGATACTCGATTCGTCGTAGGGATGAAAGGTGTTCATCGTGGTTATGAATGGAATTCGTCGTGGTAATGAACTCATTTCAACGTAGGGATGAAATGTGATCATCCTGAGGACGAAAGTTTTTGGAAACAGAGATTCGTCATGGTGACGAACAAATTCATCAAGAGGATTATTGCGTGCGTTAGCTGACTTTTGACGATAAAATAATCGTGATGATGTACAAATTCGTCGTCATGATGAAGCTTTTACTATCAGTGCATAGGATGGGGGTATACTAACTTTGTCATTCCGTTTGCAACACCTTGAAATATTGTTCGGCGACCCCATAAAGTATATATATTCATGAGCGTCGGGAAATTCTAAGACGATTTAGCCATGTCCGTCTGTCTGTTGAAATCACGCTACAGTCCGTAATAATAGAGCTAGGTAGATTAAAATGTGGTAGAAATGCTTTTTATAGTTGCATGTAGTTTGGGATTGCAAATGGGCCATATCGGTCAATGTTTTGATATAGCTCCCCTATAGAGGTCGCTCCAAAATACGGGTTTTGAGCCATAAATACCAGGTTTTTAAAGAAATTTTGCTGAAACTTTGTAGTTTGTATTCTATTTTGACTAGAATTCATCACAGTAAAAATTTTGCAAATCGGTTCATATTTACTTATAGTCACGCTATAGAGGTCGCTCCAAAATAGGCTTATTTAAATCATAAATACCACATTTTCTAAGCAGTTTGTGTTTCATTTAGACAAGAATTCATCACAGGAAAATTTTGATGTCGCTCCCAAAAAGGCTTGTTTAAGCCATAAACACCAGATTTTCTAAGAAATTTAGCTGAAACATTGCAGTTTGTATTCTATTTTGTCAAAAATGCTTAATTAAGAAATCATGATCCAGTATGTGTGCTGCCAATTTGACACGCCTCACACATGATACTACAGAAGCGATTTTTTCAGCGTATAGACATAAAAATAGTTCCAGTTTTGTACTCCATTTTTATCCCCTCACCTTAGAGAGGAGGGTATATATCATTTGCTACGAGCCAAAAGTGTAACACATCGAAGGAGTGACCTAAGACGCTAAGTATGTTCGGCGGATATCCGTTTTGGGACATTTTAAGTCGAATGAGCTATGTCCGCCTGTCCGTCCGTCTGTCTGTCTGCTGGCTGGTGCGCCTGATAACTCTCGAAAGGAGTAACAGATTGACTTCAAATTTTGTATGTGGTAGTATTTTCATCTATCTCCGGCTAAGTTCGAAGATGGGCCATATTGGTCCATACCTTCCAGTACCTCTCCCACAAAGGGTTAACATTACGAGTATACTACTTATTTAAATCCTATGAAATTCTACCCATAGTATTAGTTTATTAGTCACTATTACCTCGAGAAAAATGGGCGAAGTTGCCACGCCCCTTTTGGTACTTCCCACGCAAATGGACCATTTTGTACCAAAATTTACCAGCTAATAACTTTAACACCAGGTGCATACAAAGACCTGAAATTTTGTACAGTGCAATGCTTTTATAGTACCTAGAGTCTAGAGAAAAGTGGCCGTGTTTGGCACGCCCCTCTTGGTACCCCCACACAAATGGACCTTTTTATACCAAAAGTTAACATCTTATAACTTTAATACCAGTGCATATAAATACTTGACATTTTGTACAGTGTAATGCTTTTATAGTACCTTAAGTTCAGAGAAAAGTTACCGTTATTGGGACGCCCTTTTTGGTACCTCTTACACAAATGGAACATTTCGTACCAAAAGTAAACAGCTTTTAACTTTCATGCCTGTACATACTTTAAAGTTATTAAATGCAATTTAAATTCATAATAATTTAATTAAAACAAAAAAAATAAATACATTTGCTAATAATTTTTTGGGACTCAAGGTGAGGGGATTCGTAAGTCGGTTTACCCGACTGAACTTTCTTACTTGTACATTCTATATTTTAAAATTATGTTTTCATTTACATATATCAATATTCATATAAATTAATGTGCTATTTCTACTTTTCTACTTTCAGGTGAGTGAAATAATTACGCCAAAATAAATATGTATAAGATTCAAGTAAGTTTAGGAGATTATATATCAGGCTATGTTTTGAACTGAAATCCTGGCTTAGGCCAATTTGTATCTATACAAATATGTTATATGGCTCAAATTTCGGTGTGAGCCCACAGATTATATCCTAATTACCGGGGCGTGACGGCCAAATGGCTTTTAAAAAAGTCCTTGATTGATAATTTGATAACCAAAATTTTGGAGCCTATAAGGGGATAACTCACACAGGCGAATGAGAATTGTTTCCAAATACTAATTTTTCGATATTCATATACAAAACAATCAATCATGTGTGAATCATCAATGAATTACAAGCACTTTCCATGTCTACAAGAAATTTGGCTTACAACTTGTACACATGGTAAAGCGCTTTCACTGTATTTTGATTATTTGATCGATAGCCGAGTGAGTCTTCGGTAACAATCCTCATTCGGCTGCGTGAGTTGTTCCCTTACAGGTTCTACGAGTTTGGTTAACGAATTATTAATCAAGGTTTTTTTTAAAGAACATTTCGCTACTATATATATACCCACAATCATTGCAAAGAAGCGACTATATTATAGTGCCACCACTTAATCACTTCAGTTAACGACGATCAATAAATTCTGGAGATATTTGCGAAAAAACCGCAAGAAATTTCGTTATCTACTTATAAACTATTAGTCAGTGAGGTCAACATTGTAAAGGCTGTACATTTTTTGAGAGAAGGTCCTTGTGAGCTTATTAATAATAATAACTGGAGTCGTTGAGCAATTTTTGGCATTCGAAATTGGCGACAATTATAGTATGAACTTCTTTGTAAACTTTTACCGTATGTATACACTGTGCAACAAACAAGACGATGAAAACCCCACATTTTAAGTGTAAACTAAAAAGTTACGCTTTTGTTTTGTTCACTGGCTTTGCTGCTGCTGCTGTTGCTGTTTCTTGGCATTATTTATTTCTTCACTACAGGTGATCATACTGAAAACAACTGCAACAAACCACAACAACAAACCGCGTACAACCACCACCAACAAACAATAGCAGTGCAGAAATATTGTAAACAACACAACGAACAGCAACAAAAACAATTGCCACGAATGATTTCGAGCATACCACGACCACCACAGCCAATACAAACATAGCATAACGAACATCAAAAACATAGACACCCATAGAGAATACACGCAAAGCATTGCAGTGTATGTACACTCACATTAATTTGGTCCTTCGACTTAACAAACAAACATGTTTCTTTGACTATTATTTTAAAGAAAAATTTACAATCTTATTTGTTTGCAGAACTTTCTATGACAGAACTTTTCACATGACAAGCATTTATTACTGATTTGGTCCTTCAACTTGGCAAACAAGAATTTTTCTTTGACTATTACTTGAAAAGTAATGACTAGAAAAATTTAACAATTTTATTTGTTTGCAGAACTATCTTTGGCATAACTTTTCACATTATAACAAATTTATTTCAATCAAGCATATTTTCTTCATTTACATTTAATTAATAATGCCATTTTTTTATCAATCAAGTCTAATTCCAAAATGCTATGTTTTATTCTCGTTCTTTCAGATATAATTACTCTATTCTCACAGAAATATGAAGAAAAACTCTATTCAATTACCAAATTTGTGTGTTCAATTCAAAGTAAACTAAATTGTGGTATTTCACTAAGTTCATTTATGTGCCTACTTACCTGAGTCTACTTATCCATTTAAAATGAGACCACTCATCGAAGTGAACAACAATGAACTTGATTGGTAATTGGTAACAGGGTTAAATGCTTCCCGTTTTGTATACTCTTTGGTTGGAATTTGGGTTATCTACTCCTTAGTTACCGACCAGCTGAGTTATCTACTCCTTAGTATAGGACCAGTTATCTACTCCTTAGTCGGCAACCAGTAGTGTTGTCTACTCCTTAGTATAGGACCAGTTATCTACACCTTAATTGACGGTCAGTTGGGTTATCTACTCATTATTTGACGACCAATTGACTTATCTACTCCATACTTAACGACCAGTTGTGTAATCTACTCATTAGGCCTTATCTACCGTCGGTTTATCCACTCATTAGTTGACTACCAGTTGATTTATCTGCTCCTTAATAGAGATCCGTTAATCTACTCTTTATTAGAGGACCAGTTGAGTTATTTACTCTTTATTAGAGGACCAGTTGAGTTATCTACTAATTTTTTGAGGACCAAATGGCTTATCTACTCCTTAGTTAACGACCAGTTAGCTTATGTACTCCTGATAACCAGTTCGCTTATATTCTCCTTAGTTGAAAACCAGTTGGGTTATCTACTATTTGACAACCTATTGGCTTATCTACTCCTTAGCTGATGACCAGTTGGCTTATATATTCATTATTTCACGACCAGTTGTGTTATCCAGTCCTTCGTAAACGACCCTTTGGGTTATTTACTCCTTATTAGAAGACCAGTTGAGTTATCTACTTCTTTCTTGACGATCAGTTGTGTTATCTACTCCTAAGTTGTCAACCAGTTAAGTTATCTACTCATTAGTTACCGACCAGTTGTATTGTATAGTCCTTTGTTGACGATCAGTTAAGTTATCTACTCATTTGACGACCAATTGGTTCATCTACTCCTTAGTTAACCTCCAGTTGGCTTTACTACTCCTTATTTACTCCTTAGTTGACGACAAGTTAGGTTATCTCATTACTTGACGACCAGTTGTGTTATCTACTCCTTAGTTGAAAATCAGTTAAGTTATCTTATCATTAGTTACCGACCAGTTGTGTTGTATACTCCTTAGTTAACGACCAATTGGCTCATCTACTCCTTAGTTAACGACCAGTTGGCTTAACTACTCCATAGTTGACAGCCAATTGGTTTATATACTCCTTATTAGAAGACCAGTTGAGTTATCTACTCCTTATTTGAAGACCAGTTGTGTTATCTACACCAAAGTTGACAAACATTTAAGTTATCTACTCATTAGTTACCGACCAGTTGTGTTGTCTACTCCTTTGTTGACGATCAGTTAGGTTATCTACTCATTATTTGACGACCAATTGGTTCATCTACTCCTTAGTTAACCTCCAGTTGGCTTTACTACTCCTTATCTACTCCTTAGTTGACGACAAGTTGGGTTATCTCATTACTTGACGACCAGTTGTGTTATCTACTCCTTAGTTGACAATCAGTTAAGTTATCTTATCATTAGTTACCGACCAGTTGTGTTGTCTACTCGTTTGTTGACGACCAGTTGGGTTATCTACTCCTTATTTGACGGCAGTTGACTCATCTCCTCCTTGGTTAACGACCAGTTGGCTTTATTACTCCTTAGTTGACAACCAGTTGGCTTATCTACTCCTTAGTTGACGACAAGTTGGGTTATCTACTCATTCGTTGATGCCCAGTTTGCTTATCTTCTCTTTAGTTGTCGACCAGTTGTGTTATAGACTCCTAAGTTGACGACCAGTTGAGTTATCTACTCCTTAGCTGAGGACCAGTTGTATTATATACTCCTTAGTTAATAACCAGTCGGATTATCTAATTATCAGCTGGCGACCAGTTGTGTTATCTTCTCCTTTGTAGACGACCCGTTGGTTTACCTACTCCTTCTTCTTCTCGATAAGTACTTGTCAATATGTGGCAATTAACCACCTCCAATGACAGAGTCATGTTCAATTAACCGGTTGTTTACTATATAGGGGACAATCTGCGAACCAATCCCTATTCTTACCTCGAATTTCCCGGGTTTGTTCCGAATCTTCGACTGATTTATTCATTTGTAATTAAATAAGTTATTGTGTCAATATTAAGATGCTTTAATATGAAATAGCATTCAAATAAAGAATTAGTCAGAAATATTCCTGATATCGATTAATTGTCGGTTAATTTTCAGCAGATTTGCAATTTTTAATACATTACTTTTTCGAGTGTATCTCCCAATTCGTTCACATCGAATTGAATCGAAATATTTTGTTGGCCGCTCAGTTGTAGAAGCGAATGCGCCCGCCACCTAACGACAACGACGACGGTTCAACATTTCCAAGATATAAACGCCTGCCTGCCTCCCAGCCAGCTTATCTATCTGGTCTGAAAGCTTAGGCTGCAAGTAAAGTGCAACAACTTGTGGTAAAATAACTGGTTGCAAGTTTTTTTTTAATTTCGTTTTTTTACTGTGTTTTGCTGTTTTGGGGTATTACAAGTTTTTACTTTTTTTCTTCTTTAAGACAACAACTGCAGCCACAATTGTTGTAGTTGCTGTGTTTATTTTGAACAGGCGCAGCAGTAGTGGCAACAACTGCACAAAAAGGGAAAGGCAAACTATTTTTGTTAATGTTGTTTTTGTTTTTCATTGCTTTACCCAAAATATTTAAAGACATCAACAAAAATCCATAAAAAATATATTAATAATTTTAAACGCCAATTGGCCAAAGACTTTATTGTATTATTATACTTTGTTCAAAGTGGCTTTCCAAAATAATTAAAAATTGTTGAATTTGTAAGTGGTGTTTGATTTTTAAGAAGTTTTTGTGGGCCTTGAGATTCCTTACAGAATATTAAATATAATTTTAATGTACGTAAATGCACATCTGTAACTTCATTCTAAAGCATGCTAAGTCGACTTAGCGCGTCTTAGGGAGCATTGTATTTTTAAATATTCCAAATTATATTCTGTCGACATGTGGAGTTCATCCGTCAACCCAACCAAAAGTTCTGCACAAAACAGTAGAGGTCATTCGATTTACATTAAGAAGGAGTTCCACCATTTTTCTTTTTAAATTTTATAACTTTGTTTGCGTCGTCTTAGTTTAGCACCTACAGCTAGTAGAGTTTATGCTAACCAAAAATATGCATTGCACAGGATCGAAAATTTACAGAACTACGCTGTTTGTTTCCGTCTAAAGAAATCTATTTGTACCACAACAAAATTGATTATAAATTGTAGGTTCTACAAAGGAATTTTCTGTTGCCGTAGAACAAGCCTGCCCTATACTCTACAGGAAATTCTATATAGAAATGCCGAACATACCGTATATCTAAAATCAATTGTTTCTTCCACAACTACAAAACAATGTTAGCTTGGCAACAATTTTAAGGCAAAAGGTTTGGGAAAAGTTTATTCATATCCGAGAACGAAATGAAGAGAACCCTTCAATGATCTATGGGAAATTAAGGATCAAGTTAACTGATTCTATTGACATCAGTGCTGGTTAAATAGGGAACTATCATAGATCTGATAACATAGGGAATGGTTGGTATCAGTATATTAGGGCTAGGTTAGGTTAGGAAAGAAAGTGAGGAGGATTTAACGTGTCATTTCCATGGACATACACTTATACCAGTAGATCGGCCTGTTGTGCGCTCTCTATTGACCTTTTTATACCCAATAGTTACAAGAGTTAATCGGTGTCAGACACAAATTCCCTCAGTATCCTTCTGTCATATCCTAATAGTTGGATCAGATCTGGTAATTTGTCGGAACTGACGTATCGGGATCTTGCGTGTGCTAAAGCTGGGCTTTGGCACAGGAAATGCTCCATAGTTTCAATGTTTTCTCTGCATGTCCTGCATTCGTTGTTATCTGCTTGTCTAATGCGTTGCAGCTGTGCTTGCAAGTTAGCGTTTCCTGTTAGAACACTATTACTTGAGTCGATCCTGTTTCAGTAAACTACTTGTTTTATTCTCATTTGTGTCACCCCATAGTATATTTGTAGTTTATCGCCTGTTTCGCTAACCCTCTACAATTTGTGAGCTATTACTGCCCAGTACGAGTACTTCAACTCATCTTTCCTGGCATTGAAAGGTTTAGAATTTTTCAAGTTTTTCCCTTTGAGGCCAAACTGTTTGCTCGTTCATTTCCAATAACTCCGATGTGTCCTAGTACCCAAAAGATACACAGTTAAACATAAGCTGAGTAATCATTAATCGCGTTTCTGGATATGATGGATCTAAATGAACCAAACAGTATTTCTGAATGTGGTATGACATCATACGACAGCAATGAAGTCAGTTCATTAGTAGACGACCAATTGGGTTATCTACACCATAGTATGTGACAAGTTGATTTATCTTATCGCTAGTTGAGGATCAGTTCTGTTATATACCCTATAGTCTAGTTTGATTGTTTATGTACTACTCATTAGCATACGACAAGTTAGTAACAAAGGATTAGTTTGTCTACTCTCTATCAGACGACCAGTTGGGTTATCTACTAATAGGATACGTTCAGTTGGGACATCAACCCCTTAATATGCTACAAAATGGGTTTTATCCTCCTTAGTAGACGACAAGTTGGTTTATCTATTCCATAGTTGATGACCAGTTGGGTTATCTAATTATATGTTGGCGACCTGTTGGATTATCTACACCTTAGTACGAGACCAGTTGGGTTATCTACTCTTTACTAGATGACCAGTCGGGATATCTACTTCGTTGTTGGCGACCTGTTTGGTTAACTACTCCTTAATAGATAATCAGTTGGGTTATCTACTCTTAACTAGACGACCAGTCGGGATATCTACTTCGTTGTTGGCGACCTATTTGGTTAACTACTTCTTAATAGATAAAGTTGGGTTATCTAATCCTTAGTTGGCTGCAAGTTGTGTTATATACTCCTCAGTAGACGCCAAGTTGGTTTATCTATTCTATAATAGATGGCCAGTTGGATTATCTACTTCCTTGTTGGCGACCTGTTGGGTTATCCACTTCTTTGTTGGTGACCTATTGGGTTATCTTCTCCTTAGTAGTTGACCAGTTGTGTTGTCTAGTCCTTAAGGTAAGTACACACGATTTGCAGATCGGACAACATTGCCAGAAAAATGGCGGAAAAATGCAACCGTGTGAACATACAATTTTTGTTTTGCAACGTTAGCAGAAAAGTCATTGCGAGATAATTTGCAGATTGTTATATGTGCGAAGTTTATGCTTGTGACAACGGCGCAATTGCCAGAAAAACATTTTATTTGCAACACTGTCTATAATGTATTTTTATTGGCAACCCTGGATATAAATATTTACAAAATATATTGTAAATATATGAAATTGTAATGTTTTCTTGCAATCGCCTGAACTGTCAATTCACCTTTGCCTAACAATCTGTCATTGTCCGTATATTTGCAGCACTTTGACAGGGTTGATAACGTTTGCCGATCTGGCAATCGTCTATACTCAGCTTTAGTAGACTACCAGTTGGGTTATTTGCTTTTAGTAGCCGGCAGCTGGTTCATCTAACCCTTAGTAGGCTGCAAGTTAGGTTATATATTGCTTAGTACGGGACAAGTTGGTTGGTTGGTTTATATTTTCCATAGTAGATGGGCAGCTGGGTTTTCTATTTCTTTGTTGGCGACATGTTTCGTTATCTTCTTTAGTGGATGACCATTTGGGTTATCTACTTTTTAGTAGATGACCAGTTGTGTTACCTACTCCTAAGTAGAGGACTCGTTGGATTATCTACTTCTTTGTTGGAGAAATGTTGATTATCTACTTCTTAGTAGATGGCCATTTCAGTTATCTACTCCTAAGTAGATGACCAGTTGTTTTATCTACTCCTTAGAAGATGACCAGTTGCGTTATATACTCCTCAGTAATTCAAAAGTTGGTTCATATACTTTTATTATAAACCAAGGCTGCAAGTTACGTTATATACTCCTTAGTAGACTACAAGTTGCTTTATACATATATTTCACAGTAGATGACCAGTTGTGTTTTCTACTTCTTTGTTGGCGAACTTTTGGGTTTTCTACTTCTTAGTATATGACCAGTTAGGTTATCTACTCTTAAGTAAATCACCAGTTGCATTATCTTATTATCCTTAGAAGATAACAAGTTGTATAATTTACCATTAGTAGGCCGCCAGTTGAAAAAAACTACACCTTCATAGAAGGCAAGTTGATTTATCTATTCCATAGTAAATTACCAGTTTGGTTATCTACTTTTTTGTTGGCGACCTAATGGGTTATCTACACCACAATAGAGGAACAGTTGGTTTATCTACTCCTTAGTATATGACCAGTTGGATTATCTACTCCTTAATTGCTGACCACTTGAAATAGTACGCGGTCGATAGGGTTATCAACCCTTTAGTAGCCGACCAGTTGTAGAGGATGAGTTGGGTTATCTTCTACTTAGTATATGGTCATGGTTGGGTTAGCTTTGTCTTACCTTGTGGTTACACAGGACAATTGACAGAAGACATTTGGTTGTCAAAAAGGGAAAAATTGTTCATGTGACAATAATGAAGAAAATACACTTGAAGCACCCCTGTTAGTGTCGTTTCGCGCTCTGATTGGCTGCTAACATCAAAATGGCTGCTTTCGTCAAGACAATTGCCGAAATTACTGTCATCAAAAAAAGACAATGAGATATGTGCAAGTGTATTAGTAAAAAAGTGTAAATGTATTGCTATTGTCTTCGCAAAACTGTCTCGTGTAAAGCCCGGGTTAGTATCTACACATAAGTAGACGACCAGTTGAATTTTAAAGGGGTTTCCAACAAGAGGTGTTATTTTGATATTTAAAGAAAAATGTAATTTTTTGAGATAAATGATCGGTTGTTTATTTCATAATAAAGAGGAAGGTATGCCGTTAATAATGAAAGACAACATCAGCCAAATGGCCACCGCGACCATGCTTACAAGACCATATCCTTTTCATGAAATTTTCCATAACCAAATCGCAAAGTGGCTGCCCTATGTCCTCGATAGCCTCACGAATTCTATCTTTGAGGTCTTGAATCGACAGCTTTCGAAGTTAATTGATGTCAAATGTGATTTATGCTGTCTGACATTGAGATATCAGTCATAAGAGGGGCTATTCATCACCTCCAATGACAAATACATTTTAAAGTTACTCGTTTGTCATACCAAGGGGACAATCGTTTACAGCTGCAATTTCCAGTAGGGCAATTCCTCACCTTGATGTCAAACTGTCACAGTCACCCCTTACCTCTTAAAAATTTTAGTATTTTTTTATACTTTCAACCATAGGATAGGACTATACTTATACTAACTATGTCATTCCGTCTGCAAAACATTGAAATATTGATCGGAGATCCTATAAACTATATCAAAATGTCCTACAATTAAATATTTTGCGCCAAAAACGCTGCAATCTTTAAAATAATGACATTTCGTTCTTAAAATTAGGAAAATGTCCTTAATATTAAGTAAATAGTCTTAATCTGCCCTTACTTTAAGGACTAGAACTTAGGACCAAATCTTTAAAAGCTGCACAACTTTTTTCAATCCAACCTGTGTCTATCTGAGTCCATGAAAATGACAAAGTATTTTCAACTCATTAACAATTCTGTACAGAATAAAATCAGCACGTCTAGTAACAATTTGTTAAACTTTTAACCAAATCGGTATGTGATTGGTAATATGTTTTATTTCTTGGCTTCTAAATACAAAAAATATTGTTAAAAATACAAACATTGGAGAAGAAATAATAAATTTATACAATCGCCTGATAAGAACTTCTTTAGAATATTTGATCAGTTTTACTTGGCAACATCATTCGACAAATATTTGTAGAGGGGCAGAGGGATGTAAGTACAAACATACGATACATGCATATAATGGGTCTGCTGATGGCTTTTAGATCACTCAATTAACGGCAAAACAACAGAGTCAGTGAGCGTCTAGTGTCTGGAACATCTGGAATCGTTTAAATGTTTGACAATAAACAAACGATGTTCGTTATTTCCGTCGTTGGTTCGATATTTGATAGCTCTGTGAGCTTCGATAAGAGTTTCTTTTTCGATTCAGTTTCAAGATGGACCGATCGATCGGCTTGAAAGCGAAGAAAGACGAACGAAATGCGATGCTATGCTATGTGCGAGGCTTATCGCACGTGTTGTGGCGATATGACTGACTGGGCGTGCTGTCATCACAACACTCCACTCTCCGCTAGAAACAAAAACAAAAAAAAAATGTCTTGACAACAACATCTATGTATATGCCGGACGGCAAGATCGCTAGGGTCGTTGGGAATACTGGGACCTGGCAGGGGGAGGTCGCTTGTTCGAGGGACTTAGGCTGTCATCGTCAATATTGATTTAAAAAGAAAATAATAAAATTAAAAACGTCAAAACATCAACTGTATTTGTGCAATCATTTTGTTGGTTGCTTGGTTTGGTTTGTTTTTCGTCGTTATTATCTTTTTCTGCTGTTGTTAACAGAATTTATTGATTTCTGCAAAGCAACAAGCTAAATTTATACCAAAAACATAATACGTACATACATATAAAAGAAAACAACAACAGCAGGAGAAATAAATACAAATACTGCAAAAATAGCCACAACAAATAGAAAATAATTGCTATTTAAACAATAATTAAATGTAGAACAACAACAGTGTTATTAAATCAACGCAACAGCAAAATTAACAAAAAAAAAACCAATAAAAACTGCAATTATGCCATTTTGAGCACGACACTTACAAGGGGAAGTTGAAAAAGTAATACTATACTATAGTAAAATCAAAGAAATTCGAATCCAAACAAAAAATTAAATATTTTAATTCGTTATGTTCCTTTTTTTAGGAAAATATGCGTTTTAAAAATACTTTTGTTACACAGACTTTATTATAAATAGTGAATGATTTGTTAGATTTTTTTTTGGTGTCGATAATATATCGATATGTCGACTTAGCACGTTTTAAGGGACATTGCATTTTTAAATTAGAAATATTCCAAACTATGTTCAGTCAAAAATTGGTGTTTATCCGTCAACCCAATCAAAAGTTATGTACAATATACATATTATACGTCATTCGTCATTTTAATAAAATCGTAAAACTTTTATCGATGAATTAGTACAATTTTTTTTTGTCGTAGTGACTAAAGATGTTTTTCAATGCTATTGTCAATTGCCGGCCTAAGCGCGGGGGGGGGGGGGGGGAGTACATTTCTACTCCATGCACTGAAAGAAAAAGGCTTCACAGTGTCAATGT
This sequence comes from Eudasyphora cyanicolor, assembly GCA_963930755.1. Classification (NCBI taxonomy): domain Eukaryota; kingdom Metazoa; phylum Arthropoda; class Insecta; order Diptera; family Muscidae; genus Eudasyphora; species Eudasyphora cyanicolor. The sequence continues at coordinate 160,531,444 of OZ005738.1, read as the reverse complement.
AAATATTACATTATTGCACAGGAAAAAAATGTTTGTCTTCAAATTAAAGATTTGCGCCAAAAACACCCTTAATCATTGAAATAAGTGCGTTTTGTACATAATGCAACAAAGTACAAATTAAGAAAATGTACTTAAGATTAATGAAATTAGTAGCGGAAATCTTTAATTTTAACACAACATTTCTGTCAGTGTGTTTACATGCATGCCATGAATAATTTCTTTGGTGTAATGTAATAACAGGTGGCGCAAAAGTAACCTTTCGATGTTATGTTAGACGCGATTGGCGGTCAGCAGCTAACAGCTGATGCACCGTCTGGACTTTGTACGGAAACATCTTCAAATCTTGTACCAAAATTCGCTGTAGAGACCGTTCTCTGCAGAACGGCTACTCCGGGGTCTGCCACGCCTGGCAGCATCTCGTGTTGTGCCAGTCTCTTCGAGGCGAGCGGCTAAACGTCGCAGTGTTTCACCAGTAGGCGTTGGACGGCCAGGAAATCTGTGCCCAAGTCACCGACCGATTATTGGTCAAATAAATAGTCAGCAATATTCCGCGTTCTGGAGCAGTGTAGCGTAACATTGTTTATTAACGTGTATTTCGCATGTGTTTACTACACAAATGTCAAAACAGAACTGACATTAGGGGCCAATCGCAAAATTTATAGCATTTTCTGATAGGAGGATTACTTTTGCGCCACCTTGTATAACATTGGTATAATGAAAAATTTCATTCACACAGTTTTTGCTATTTTCTACACCACTTCCAAGTGTAATACAGAAAATCTCAATTGCTATTCCGAAAATTTCTTTGAAATTTATAGTGTCGATATAAATTTTCTGAATTCACTCAATTGAAAATTGAGTCACTTGAAATTAAGATTTTATTTAATTTATTATTTATATTTAATATGTATTTTCAATTTGAAATTCAGAACTAATCAATGGAAATTCAGAATTGCAACAACATTTTAAGCTTGAGTCATACATATGGTTGATTTCATGTCAAGTGAGTCAATTTTTAAAACCGCTGTCTTTTGATCGATATAAAACCAAGTTTATTGGATAGTAGTTATGACACAAAATTTCAACGAGATCGATTAAGGACTTTCCGAGAGAATTTTTTTTTTGCGGAATTAAAACTTGTTTTTGCCATTCTTGTAAAAACCAATTTTTTACTTAAAAGAAATCTTGGATTTTTTCTTTTAAGACCTTTATGGTCTATTAGTGGGATGGGACTTGTTCAGGTTCAGGAAAGCTTTAACGGGGGGTAACATTAATTCGGGCAAAAAAGGCACATATTTATGATTTTTTTGTGACGAAACGGTTAAAATTTTTTGATTGAAACAAATGGTACATTAAAGTGTAACTTTTAAAGGTTATTGTGTAAAATTTTCATAAAAAAATACTTAAAAATACGGCAACGACAGCATTTATGCGAAAAAAAATCGACTAATTGCTTATTGTCAAATAAAAAAAATAGCAAATTTAAAAAAAAAACTCGATAGCGTTGCCTCATTAATTTTGCAAAGAAAAAGTGTTAAAAATGTCAAAATTATCGGTTCAATAGTTTTTGAGTTATGAGGGGCACCGTCTTTGAAAACATATATATATATATATATATATTTATATATATTTTTTATATAATATAATATATTTTTTTCATCCCATTACACTGTGCAACAATGAAAAAAATACATGGACTTGACAGTATAGGTTCGGTAGTATATCAAAGGGTAGTATAACCGAAATTGATGACCAATTATTTTTTATGGGCCTCCAAAGTTTCTGAAAATCTGTGGGCCGCTCGAAAAAGGTGTCATCAGCTTTTGTCCAAAAACTAATTCAGACTTGGTGATACCGCTTAACTATATTTGGCAATATTGTAGCTAAGAATATGAAAATAATTTTTTTTCACTTTTTTCATCAGTCAGGGACTTGTAATTTTTCACTAACAATGATTGGCAAAATTGTAGCCAACGTAAATCTGAACAACTTTTGTGAACATATCAATAAAATCTGAACGTGTCTAGGTACCCTAAATAGCTGAAAAAAACACATTGTACCCCAAAAATGTTAGTATTTCACTATTATGTAACAAAAATATTTTGTTTTGGTATAGGGTATGTTCAGCAACTTTATAGAAAATATTAAGGCCAATGTTTTTGTGGAACATATTAGCCGTGTAGCTCCCCCACATAACTGTAATTTTTGGCCCCATTTAAACTAATCGTAAAAAACACCCGTTAAAATGGGGAGGGCGGGGATGAAATGTTCTACAAAAATGTTGGCCATAAAATTTTACTATATGTGTCAGAACAAACCAAGCCTCAAAACTTAACACTTTGGTGTGTTCTGACACATATAGTAAAATTTTATGGCCAACATTTTTGTAGAACATTTCGTCCCCGCCCTCCTCATTTTTAGGGGGGCCAGTTATGTGGGGGAGCTAGAGGGTTAATATGTTCCACAAAAATATTGGACTTAATATTTCCAATAAAGTTGCTGAACATACCCTATTCCAAAAAAAATATTTTTGTTACATAACAGTGAAATACTAACATTTTTGGGGTACAATGTGGTTTTTTGAGCTATTTAGGGTGCCTAGACACGTTCAGATTGTATTGAGTTGTTAACAAAAGTTATTCAGATTTACGTTGGCTATAATTTTGTCAAACATTGTTAGTGAAATACTACGAGTCCCTGAAAGCTATGCTGAAAAAAGTGAAAAAATATTTTTTTCCTAAAATTTTTCAAAAAAAGGAATCGGAAAAAAATATTTTTTCGCAAAAATGTTAAGAAACTTTGTTCAGCATATTCCTAGCTATATTATTGCCAAATATAGTTAAGCGGTATCACCAAGTCTGAATTAGTTGTTGGACAAAAGCTGATGACACCTTTTTCGAGGGGCCCTCTGATTTTCAGAAACTTTGGAGGCCCATAAAAAAATTGGTCACCAATTTCGCCAAACCGAGTAAAGGGTTATACTACCCTTTGATAGGAGAATCGAACCTATACTGTCAAGTCCGTGTATTTTTCAAAAAGTGTTCATTTGTTGCATAGTGTAATTATCACACACAGATTATAATCTATGTGTTTGTTTGCATTTATGAACTTGCTGGACGCTTTAATTTTACAATCTTAGTGGCGGATCATTTCGGATTCACTATCGATAGTGACCAAAAATATCGAAGTTTTAAAATATTAAATCGTCCCCTCAATAAAAGAATAGTGTATAATTTTTTTGTAGTTTCGAGAAAATCACATTTGAAGTTTTTGTGAAATTAGACTACTTGGATAAACATGTATAGTTTAGAAGAGAATCGATGTTTTCAATTTCTTGTCATTTTAATATGTGGTGAAATAATCACGCTACAGCCAAATGATATTCTATTAGTCTAAAAGTGCGTTAATTCTATATAAATGGGATTAAAGTACCATACTACATGTATACACTTTTTTCATACCCTACACCACACTGTGGTACAGGGTATTATAACTTTGTGCATTTGTTTGTAACACCCAAAAGGAGAAGAAATAGACCCATTGTTTATTATACCGATCGCCTTTGAATCACTTTCTGAGTTGATTTAGCTATGTCCGTCTGTCTGTCTGTCCGTCTGTCTGTGCATGTATTCTTGTAATCAAAGTACAGGTCGCAATTATGGTCCGATCTCGACGAAACTTTACACATATATTTTAGTTGGCCCAAGGACGATCCCTATTGATTTTGGTTAAAATCGGATCAGATTTAGATATAGCCCCCATATATATGTTACCCCAGATTTGACATTTAAGCGCTGTTAAAACCTTATTTTATATCCGATCAGTCTGAAATTCGGCTGAAAGAGGTTTCTTATTATATGAATGAACACTGTTAAATTTGGAAGAAATCGGTTCAGATTTAGATATAGCCCCCATATAAACGTTACCCCCGATTTGACATGTAAGCGCTATAAAAATTTTATTTTATATCCGATCAGTGCGAACTTCGGCAAAAGGAGGTTTCCTTCTACATGAAGAAATACTGCCAAATTCGGAGAAAATCGGTTCAGATTTAGATATAGCCCCCATATATATGTTACCCCCGATTTGACATCTAAGCGCTATAGAGACTGTATTTTATATCCCATCAGTACGAAATTCGACAGAAAGATGTCTTTTTACATGAATGAGTATTCAGGGAAAATCGGTTCAGATTTATATATAACGTCCGTATATATGTTCCTCCTGATTTGGTATCAAAGCGCTATAGAAGTTGTACTTTACTTCCGATCATTAAAATTTTCCAGAAATATGTTTCTCAATTTAGGAACGAATATTGCTTAATTTAGCGATTATCGGTTCAGAATTAGATAATATCGTAATGACACTTATCGCATTGTTAGGGAGGTGTAGGGTATTATATAGTCGGCCCCGCCCGACTTTCTGCCTTTCCTTACTGGTTTCAATTTAACTTTTGACCCACTTTGTGGAAGTAGAATTCCACCAAATTTTTACCAGCTATAGAATCGATTACGTAGATTCTTTTTTATAATGCAATAAAAAATGCGAATACGCCATTGTTTTATTGAGAGGACGAAATAATCCTAGCAGAAAACAATCGATAGTCACAAAAAAATTAAACTATCGATAGTTGTCCACCTCTAGTCGAATGCTATACTATAATCGACGAATAAGAGTTGGAGGGCTGTCCTGAATTCAACAGACTGTCCTACTATTATACGTAATGTATTTACGTAGTCGACGCAAGAACGGTTGGGATGGAAACCAAAATTTTGTCTGCGGATGGTTAAGTCCACAGACTCTCAATTATACAGATGTTCCGTTGTGACTTTGTTTACATTTGCGTGAGTTACGAACGAATATAAATTATTTTCAAACGCGAAAAAAATAGTTTTCTGGAGCCTTTTTTAAACTTTTTTGACGATCTTAACGATCGATATTAATTTTCTAAATGTGATAATTACAAAAAAGACTGGAAGTCTTGAAATAGGCAAAAAAAAATCACTCGCTGAAATCAAATTTCTACTCGCTACTGGACGGAACTTCTTTATAACTTTATTTTCTTCGGTTGAGTCTAGTTTCTCATTTACGCGGTAGTGGAGAATCTTGGTTAAAATTTATTTTTAACGGGATTGGTAGCAGCATAATACCTCTGTAGACTAGAATCGCCTTTTTGGGGATGGTGAGCAGGATACCCTCCAACTATACTTCTGGCAATCTTTATGTCTCCCATATTTTCATAAAGAGAGGTTGTAGATGTCTGGTTGTATTAATGAGACAGGCTTTTATCATTTCTGCTGATATATTGTCAACGCCCAGGGATTTGTTGTTCTTCAGTGTCTCTATTGTTTTATTATTTCATCGTGCGGCGGCGATTGTGAGATGAGCGTCATATTTCGGGTGGTTCTGGTATCCTCTTAAGCCACCTTTGTCCGCGGCACTGGCAGAGCCGAATTTTTTTAAAATCTCCGAGAAGCGTTCTTTGAATCGCTCTACTTGATCTGCATTCGACGTCAAGAGGTTTCCTTCCTTATGCCGGATAGGACGAGACTGATATGACCTATTTCCACATATTTCACTTGTTATATCGTTTAAGAGTTTCATGTCTTTGCTTTCAGCAGCTGCTTCCGCCCTTTCGGCAAGATTATCTAACCATTTAGGCTTGTTCTTTTTTGCACGAAATTTTAGATTTTTTATATTGATTTATATTAATGAGTTCTAAATTTCAAATGGATATTCTTAATTTGTTTTGAATTCCGAGTTTTAATTGGTTTTTGTGTCTGGACACTCCCTTCAATTGACCATTATTAGAGAAAGGATGCTTCAAATTCATATGGACAGCTCCCTACAATGGACAAATGTCAGCGACCTTAGCTGTCCACTCTTGGGAGGTTTTACTGTATAGGGCATTGTTTGGTCTGCCCCGCCTGGTGTTTTATTTTCTTTAATTTTGTTTAAACATTTATGTATTTTTGTTATTGTGTCAAGTTTTGCTGTTGCATATCGATGGATTATATCTAAAAGCTGATAAAAACTGTTGAATTTTATTATTTTGCGATAATTGTTAATATGATATGAAATATGAATTCTAAGGTATATATTTTAAACGTGCGCATACATATATCGATACCTCCATTCTAAAACATGCTAAGTCGACTTAGCATGTTTTTAGGGAGATTGCATTTTTAACTTCTAAATATTCCAAATTATATTCAGTCAAAATTTTGTGTTTATCCGCCAACCCAATGAAAAGTTATTCACAAAACAGTACTGGTCATTCGATTTCCATTTAAAAGGAATTCCACACAAATTTAAAAAATTCATCAAATTTTGATCGCCTCTCCTGAAAAACTACCATTTTGCACTTAGCATAGTTTAGAATGGAGGTATCGATATCATATCATGTAAAAATTATCGTGAAATAAGCAGTTTTATGCTCTCCTGAAAAATTTAGGTTTTTAATACATATAGCAGCACCATATAATCCATCGATATTTTTATTTACCTATAGGTACCTATACATTTTAATAAAATTTTTGTTATCCTTTCATGCAACAAAGTTGTTTTTGTTTACCTCGTTAAATTTACTCGAAATTTCTGTAAAATTCTACGACATGACCACCGAACGAACACAGCCAACATCATTCAGCAGACGTTTATAAATTGACGACTCTCATTCTCAGCACCCTATGGTAAAACAGTTACTCAATCCAACCACAATTATGGAGATGATATGGACATTCATTCCCAGTTTTGTGTAGACAAAAACTCCTCTCATACATAGATAGGTACTATGTATGTTGTTAACAGATCCATAGAGACAGAGAGAGAGAGAGATGAAGTAACTAGAACGAACGTCAATACGAGTAAACTTTAAAGAGCGGGAAACCCCCCCCCCCCCCCCAATGTAGAGCTTAGCAATACATTGACTAGTATGGAAGTGTTGGGGCATCTGATGTGAGTCTCTGGGTATGTGCGCGCACATATGAGTTGACGCTGCAAACAGCTGTGACGTCATTAAAAGTAAAATATACTAGACAGTATATTAGCGCTGTGCACTTACATATATCTAGTATAAGGATTGTTGAAAATAAAAGATAAAAAACATGTTTAACATAGAGAGTGGGTGAGAAAGAGAGCCAGTGAGTTTGACTCAATTAACATTTTACCGACTAAAGTAATTTGTTCACTCACTGCAGAAAAAGCTTTTATTGTTTCGTGATTCTGTTAGCGGGGAACGTAATATTTTGAGTATTTTTTTTTTGGTGGGGGTTTTTGGGTTATGAGTGTTTTTCGTTTTGTAGTTGGCGATGTGCTCCCCCTCTCTCTGTGGCTTGCTCACTCGCTGGCTGTCTCTCAGCGTCTTTTGCTGTATTTCGCTGCGTTGCATTGCAAACATTTTTCTTCATTGTGCTTTTATACTCAAATGTCAAAATGCTCAACAAATGAAAATCAGTACGAATTAATACTTACAACGTGACGGTTTACTATTTACTAACGATCACATCATTGTCTCTAGATTTGCTTAAAATAGCATTGAATATTGTCTTCTAAATAGCAAGCAAAAAATAATGAAATAAAAGCCAACAAAAATTGAAGAAACAACAAATTTAATTTCACAAATATATGTAATTAAATTATAATTATTAAACCAATAAAAGAAAAGTATTGTGTCACATATTAACAAAAATTGCAAAAAAAGAAGATAAATAAAATATTCTTAAGAGTAAAAAAGAAAATCTATTAAAAAAATATAGTATTCCGCTTTTATTTTTTCTAAAACGAAAAAAAATATCCAGTTATTTGCTTTGACAACCATTTCTAAGGAAATTGTGTGCATTAAGTTATTTTTACAAATATTAACAAAAGCAAAAAAAAAGGCAATAACCGAAAAAAGAAACGTGAAGGAAATCTCAATAAAATTAATCTCATTTAAATAAAATACAAGAAATTTTTAGTTTTTTTTTATAAAAAAAGAAACACTTACACACAAGAACCCCAAAAGGTGTTAATGAAATTTTCAAAATCATTAGCCAACTAAAGAAGAAAGGCCTTACACAAGCAGAAAACAGCAAGTCAAGTCAAGCCAACCAACCAAACAACCCACCCAACCCCTTTGTTGTATTCATTCCTCTTCCTCCACCAACACTCACTCACATACAAGCAAGGAAAGGAAAGGAAAATCGTTGTTGTTGTTCTAGACGTTGTCGACGAGCATTCGCGTCACTACTGTCAGCACCAAATTGCGTGGATTCAACAAAAAGAAGAAGAATAAAAACCAATAACAAAAAAACAAGGGGAAAATATACAAATTTTCTTCTGACAACCACGCCCCTGGTCATAGTGGTCGTTTCGTACCCACACTGCACTGCACCCCACCCCAACCCACCTCTTAAATAGAGTGTGTGTGTGCCTATAATTGAGTGCGTGTTTGTTTGATTTTTAATTTTTATTTTCGGTGTATCAGAGTGTTTTGCTTTTCGCGAAATTCTTGTCATTTCTTTTGGTGATCATCACAAACGCCACACCACAACAACCAACAACAACAACAATCGTAATAAATTCGATTTTCTTACTACAAGAGAAGAGTGTGAGAAGACGAAGAACGAAGTAGCATAACAAGAGCGTGAATAGTTTTTTGTTCGTGCCGTCTCTTGGCGTCGTATATTTTTTTGGGGGGGACATCATCGCAGCACAGTGACGACGAAGCCGACAACAACAAGAACAACGCTCAACGTTTCATTGCAACAAACGAAAACGCAGTAGCAGCGACAGCGGCAACCTGTATGCTTAGCAGCAGCGCCAGCAGCCAACAAAAGTAACAACAACAACACAAGTAAACGTAGCAGCAAATGTTTTAAAATACGGATTCCACAGCAAATTTAACGGTATGTCGTCTTCATATTGTGATTTTGTTTTTTTTGTTCTTGTGGTAAATGAAAATTACTACATACCTATTCCGTATTGTACTGCTAAGCCACTCCAAGTGGTTTTTAGAGAAATTCTCCACTCCTTTTCCTCCATATGGTAGCAATTGATTGTGTGAAAAAAAACTGTTTTTGAAGAAGGGATTTTGCAATAATCATCTGCATACTTTCCTCTGGAAACTTCCAGCAAAATTATACATATTTATTCCTGAAATTCCTATAAGGAACATAAGGAAAGATGACTGCAAATGATTAATTTATTGAAAGCGTACACCCAGAAAAACTTCTGACTTCTGTTGTATATTGTCCCAAACATATTCTGCATAAAACATACACGCTAAAAAAAAATCGCTTCTGTAGTATATTGTCCCAAACATATTCGGCTTGAAACATATATATGTTTATGTTACACTCTAAACATATAATATTTGAAACACACCAAAATTATATATTTGGGAAGATGTTGTTCTAAACAAATCTTTGTTTACATGCCAATATATTTTTATTTGGGGAATGAAACAAATATTTATTTGCATTTACGTATTCAGAAAATACCTAAGTTATGTTAAATTTTTCAGTAATTCAATGTTAATTTGTTATAAATTATTAATGTTTGTAAAATAATTATTGAAATCGTATAATCTTGGATCAATATAAATTACTTAGAGGATTGACAACTAATGATGGCTCAGAATACTCAGAAATTTAAATTATGGATTAAGGAAACCAAGGAAAAATAAATCCGAAGTTCTAAAAAGTCAACAAAAGTTTTGAAAATTTTATATTTGGAGAAATTCCTAAACAATAATTATATGTGTATTTAAACACATATTTTATTTGAGAATTTTAGTTTGCAAATATACTTTGTTGTAATATATTAATATATGCGTTCCAAATATATTTTGTTGATTTTCAAATAAAATTTATTTGCTAGGAAATATATAATATTTAAAAATTTGTGTTCCAAATATATTTTCTTTCGATTCAAACATATCAAAAAAGGCTATTTTGCCCCGTGTACATACCTATGTTTAGGGTACACTCGGGAAAATAATAACATAAACACAAATTATTTGTTTCCAGCCTAATATTTGTATGTACCGTAAATTCTGGGTACAACGAACGCCTGGCATACGGCCGCACAGTGTCGTGATGTCATAGTAAACTTGCTCAAAAATAGATAGAGTTGTCTTAAAAAGATACAATGTGTATCATTTATTCGTAATAAGAAGGAAAGATGAATAGCTGATAATCGGGCCGATGAAATGCCCAAATCTCACATACATAGTTCTATCTCAATTTTTGACACAGGTCAAAAATTAGATCTTTCTTAAATTCTCAGAAAATGTTCCCCTGGTACGTGGGGGTAATGACCCACCGTATTAAAAAAATTAAATAAAAATTGGAGGCAGTGGGCGAGGTCAAATTTCAGAAAAATTTAATGTTTTTGTCTCATTTGGTTTTTGAAGATAATTTTAATGCTACAAAGCATAAGAAATTTTAAATATAAAATATTGTTCCCTAATGGATTTTTCGTGCATTTTTCATAAAAATATTTATTTTATATTAAACAATTTATTTCTGTGATTTTTTCCTTAATTTTTTTTTATAAAAAATGGTCTTTGGACTTTGGTTCAAAAGTTACATTATAATAACTGAAAATCTTTACCAATTACAAAGAAAAAATATTTAAAAAAAATAACAAACAAAATATTGTTGAAAACACATACCGATAATTTTTTTCTTTGTAATTTGTTAACTTTTGTACCAAATTTCTCCCCACTCCAAAATTCACATCATCGGTAGACTACATATGGACCACATATACACGCTGAAATAAAATCGCTTCTGTAGTATATTGTCCCAAACATATTCGGCTTGAAACATATCTATGTTTAGGGTACACTCTAATCATATAATATTTGGTACACACAAAAATTGTGTATTTGGGAAGATATTGTTCTAAACAAATATTTGTTTACTTCCCAATGTGATTGTTATTTCAGAAACAAATGTTTATTTGCATTTAAGTATTCATAAAATACATAAATTGTGTTAAATTTTTCTATAATTCAAAGTTACATTTTTAGATATTTTTAATGTTCGTAAAAATAATAAATAATAATAATTGAAATCGTATAATAAAGTACTTAGAGGATTGACAACTAATGATGGCTTGGAATACTCAAAAATTTGAAATGATTGATTTAAAACAGAAGTTAATGCTGCATATGGTATCGTAACTGGGAGGTACAATTCGAAACCAAGGAAAAAATAAAACTGAAATTCGAAAAAGTCAGCAAAAGTTTTGGAAATCTTTTTTAATTAAAACATTTTTTGAGAAATCCCTAAACAAAAATTTTATTTGTATTCAAATACATATTTTATTTGAGAAATTTAGTTTGCAAATATTATATGTTGTAACATATTCCAAATATATTTTATTGATTTTCTTATAAAATTTATTTGCTCAGAAATATATAATATTTAAAAATTGTGTTCCAAATATATTTTCTTTCGATTCAAACATATCAAAAAAGGCGATTTTGCCCCGTGTAGGGCAACATTTTCTGAGAATTTTAGAAAAATCTAATTTTTGACCTGTAACACTTGAGAAAGAACAACCCATATGAGCAATTCCATATTAAGTGATCATAGGAAAATTTTTTGAATTTTCATGAAACTTTGTTAACTTGAAATGTGTGATATTTGAATTATTGTGTCTATGTTTATTGAAATATATGATGGGTATTAACCAATTTTTTTTTTAGTTGGGTACTAAAAATTCTCTTAGTTTGCGACAGAGTATTCGAATCGAATTTCAAAATGTTTCTAAAAAATATTCCTCTCAATGAAATTTGTGTTCAAATGAGAAAAATTTAAAAAATCTCAAATTTATATTGCATTTTTAAAAAAATTATAAGACATCTGCCGCAAAAAAACTAAACTTTTGTTATCAAACTGGATAATTCGAATGCAATTTTCGAGTATTTTAGTATCGAGTGGAGAGGAAATTTTAATCTAATGTCAACATTGTTTTAACAAATATTCTTCTCAAAAAATGGGTGCGCAAATGGCAAAAATCTGTGTTTATTATAAAAATTATTTTGCGCTTTTATAGAATTTTAAGACATTTTCCGTAAAAACGAAAATTTGGTAGCAAACTGGAGCACTCTGATGCAATTGTAGCATTTTTTGAAAAAAACATAAAAAAAAGAGTCGAAAAATATTTTTTTTACAAAGCTATACAAATTACTTTCAGATAATTTAGAAATCAAAATAAATTTAGTACCACGTATACGAACAGAACATTTTTGCGAATTTTAAAACACTGGCTGAACTTTTTTCGGGCAGGTTTGTTGCGCATTTTTTTTCTCTTATTCATTATCTACAAATTTGCTTCAGACATAAAAGAGATATTCCGTACGGTATACCAAGAAAAAAATATAGAAAAAGTGCAAAAAATCCAATTATTAATTGAGCCAACTTGACTAAACGAATGATGCAGAAGTTCTTATTTTTGGGACTACTTTCACGACCTATTCTCATAATGGCGTACCAAATCAATATGCTGAAAAATGCTGTACTGTGTGATGTTGTAACAAATATTCTTTTTAAGAAAATTGGTTTATTGTAAAAAAAGTCTGTGTTTATTATAAAAATTATTCTGCACTTTTAAACAATTTTAAGACATTTTTCGAAAAAACAGCCTTATTTTAGCAAACTGCAATTATACACTTTTTTGAAAATAATCGTAAAATATAGAAACGAAAAATGTCGGTTGCCCGTTATTATTTCGGTCTGTAATCGTTATGATTTAAACTGAGATACTCTGTCGGCTAAAGACCAACTTGCTTCTATACAGTGATAGAAAGCAAGTATTTTACAAAGCCTATCACGGGGCCATTTTAATTTAATGGCCACACGATTTTTGTGGCTCAAAGCGGATTTTTTGCACTTTTTCTATATTTTTTCTGTGTGTGAGGGAAAGTTGTAGATAATTAATAGGAGAAAAAAATGCGGAACAAACCTACCCGAAAAAGTGCATCCAGTGCCTTACCTAAATTTTTTTGTATTTTTTCTGGATTTGGCATTTTGAATCTTAGGAAGATGTTGTTCTAAACAAATCTTCGTTTACATCCCAATATATTTTTAGTTTGGGACAATTATTTCCGAAACAAATATTTATTTGCATTGAAGTATTCAGAAAATACCTAAATTGTGTTAAATTTGTCAGTTATTCAAAGTTAATATTTTAGGATTTTTTTATGTTCTTAAAAATAATAATTAATAATAATTGCAATCGTATAATCTTGGATCAAAAAAAAAATTACTTGGAGGATTGACAACTACGGATGGCGTGGAATGATCTGAAATTTGAAATAATTGATTTAAAACAGAAGTTAATTGGAAGGTACGAGTACAGAATCATAACTGGAAGGTACGAGTACAATTCGAAACCAAGGAAAAATTAAAACTGAAATTGGAAAAAGTCGGCAAAATTATTTCTAGAGAGATTCCTAAACAATAATTTTATTTGTATTTAAACACATATTTTATTTGACAAATTTTATTTGTAAATATATTTTGTTGTAACATATTAATATATGCGTTCCAAATATATTTTATTGATTTTCAAATAAAATTTATTTGCTCATAAATAAATAATATTTAAAAAATTGGGTTCCAAATATAGTTTCTTTCGAGTCAAATATATCAAAAAATGCGATTTTTCTCCGTGTGAGATTTCGATAAAAAACAATGAATTTAACTTCAGTCTGTATTGATTTGATATGATAAATACCTATTTTTTTCAAGAATAATTGGCGTTTTTATTTATTATAATATATTTAATGAATGAAAATGTATATTTATTAATTCAATTCATTACAAAAAGACCAATACAAAAAATAGATAACAATTATGATAAAATAAGAAATTGTTATCGAAGTAGAATATGTACAGGGAAAAATTTCCAAGATATAAAAAATTTTTGAGAGTTGAATTTTACGCAACAAATAATGAGTAGCCGAAAAAAATTTATTTACATATTAAGGAATATATAAACCAAATTTATTTATATGAAATTTCAAAGGTATGTATCTGGAATTTGGATAAATACAGTGAAAGCTCGCTATAAGTATAAAAACTAAGTTTTACGAAAATGAAAAAATCGCTAAATTTTAAGCAAAATCTTATAAATCGAGAAAATTTCCAAAATTTTCTGCGAGTATGTATACTAAATACAGAGTAAAAATAATTAATATGAAGACTACAATAAGCAAAATTTTCAAAGAATTTCAGAAGATTCGAATAAATGAATAGAAGTTATATAAGAAACAATATTTCAATAAATGTTAACCATTTGTGGGGTAGGTACTAGAAGAAGTGGATCAATATGGCCCATCTTCGAACTTAGTATGAGATGGAGCAAAATATTACTGCATTCAGATTTGAAGTAACTCTGTTACTCCTGTCGAGAGTTATCGTGCGCACCACCCAGCAGACAGACACATAGACAGACAGGGCGGACATTGCTCAAATGACAATTTAGAATAATATATTTAGCTTAGCAATCAACAATCTTGAATATATTTTTCAAATCAAGTAAATGCATTTAAAAATTTTTTTATGAAACCTTTTTTTATTCAATCAATGGGCCCAAGGTTGCCAGATACCCTGAATTCTCCCGAATTGTTCCGTTTTTTGGGTCTTGTTCATTTTTCACGAAAAATTGTTTAGAAAATATTGAAGTGCTTACTAATCCAAAAAAAAATCTACAACCAAGTACAAATTAAACAAATCATTTCACAATAAATGTTTGGTGGACATTTGTACTAATGACAGACAAAACATATATCCAAAAATTAAGATAACTGTAAATTTTAAATAAAGTTTAAAATTATTCCTGTTTTTTTTTTAAATTTTAATATTTATTTATTTCAAATATTCCTTCATCAGGGATCATACTGCGTAAACGTAAAACACAACAACAAACAATACTTAAAAACTATTGTAGTGTGACTACAACCGTCGATTGTAAATATTTTGCAATAAATTTTAAATCCAGTTTATAGTGCAGAGCATAAACAGGTGTTACATGGTATTATGACTCTGAGCATTTGTTTGTAAAACACAAAAGGAGAAGAGGTAGATCCATTGTTTATTATACCAATCGACTTGGAATTAATCACATTCCGATTTATATATAAGTATGGGCATTTCCCTGGGTTACTCAAAAAAATACTTTACTTTTTGCAGCTCTTTCTTGAGTATTTTTTTTTTTAGCAAGGTACTCAAAGTTTCTGCGCCACATATACTCATTATGTAACCAACAAAAATTAATAATCTTGCCATGAAATTATTGCTTCAGACCTTGTCGATCTTTCTACATAAAAAAAATTTATAGATATTGTATAATATTGGCATTAAAGGACATATTTCAATGACCCCTTTTCTATATCAATTTCATGCTGTCCCGAACATGCCGTCCGGAATTCAACAAAACTCGAAATATCTCAAAAATTTTGCATTTTTATAGTAAATGGTAAATAAAATAAATAAAATACATACTTAAGAAGCATTGCCTCTTATATATGCAAGGTATTATTTATATAAGATGATTTGTTGAAATTTTTAAATCACTCAATATATCTCAAGAATCGTTTTTTTTCGTGCCGTCCGTCACGCCGCACGATGGGAAAATATGATGAAATATGCGCGCATAGGACTATGAAGACAACTTTCAAAAATCAGTTTTTTTTGGGAATGTTGTTTTATGGTGGATAACATTTAATGAAAATACCTTCAAATTTTATGAAAATATCTCTGGCCGATTCCGAGTTATGACCTTTCAAATGTTGTCTTTTTTACTAATAAATGCAAATAAACTTGCGATGATAAAATGTATATACTAAAATGCTTGTAGAATTATCGTTTCTTGGAGAAATGCGACCGGACTTGTAACATATAATAAGATTATTTTCATCTAAATTTTTGTGTATAAAACGTATTTTTAACGTCTTTAAAGGAAGAGATATTTCAAAGTAAAAATACCACTTTTTTTTGTTTTTCAAAAAAAATTATCCGCAATAAATGGAATATAACTTTTTTGGATCACGTGGGATCACTACGATATGACATAGAGAAGAGAGGTGACTTGGTGGTGAATCCAACGGTACCTAGTTTATCTGCGACTTTTTGCGATTATGTTCGATTTTGGTACTTTAAATGTGTGTTTTTTTACTTTAAATAAAGAAAATATGTGTGGGAGCTTCATTTATCTATGAACCGATTTTCCCGAAACATATGGACCCATTTTCTTGGTTCAAAAAAAAAACTTTTACGAAATTTCGGCAAAATCGGATAATAAATAAGACCGGTACAAGTCCGGTTGCAAGTTTGTAGAGTTCTACGATCAAAATTATCGATCTAATTAATATTATTATGATCATGTGTGTAATTTTTATAGTTGACTGCTTCTACAAAAACTATAAAAATATAGTTAAACGCTTCTGCAGTTTATGTATATTAGGGTGGACCGATTATTTTTTTGTTTTTAATTTAACTTTTCTCTTATCAACAGTCGACGACCAATTTTGTAATTGCATTAGTGCAAAACTTTAGCTTTCAAAAATATTTCAGACTGCAATTTTATTCTTTTTATGTTATTTTGGCTTCAATTTCAAAAACATTGTCCGGTTTCGTAGACATTTAACGCACATTTCACAAAAATATATTTGAACTTCAATGGCCTATATATTTAAAACGCAGCAACACACAATTAAGTAACTCAAATAGATTTTGAACTAAATTTTGTCAGCTTTAATATAAAATCAAGATAAATGAAGTTGGTACGATATTCTGATTTTCACACTAATTTCCACAAAGTCGCTGTGCGATACATAGTAACAGTTAAATAAAATCTGGGTACACCAATTTCTTCTCCAAAGAATTCTCTTAAATATGGTCCAAACCGTAGGACGTTATCTCTAATGGTATAGTCATGAGATAGAAAATACTGCTATGCGCGCGTATTTACACATTTTGCGCCGTTCATTTTTCGATTTTTATGCAAACTAAAAAAGTTTTCAAAATTCTATAAACTCTGTGTTATTAAGCTCGATAGACTTTACAAATTAGTTAATAAGAATAATATTCCTAAGATGAATATTAAGGAAGTTATGGGAAAAAACTAATGAAATTTCTGCCGTCCACAACGCAGGAAATGCCAATATATAAATTAGTGAATAGTATTTTATTCGTCCAATTAACATCTGTACGAATATGAATAATAACGGTTCAGATTTAGCTCCCGTATATGTATATGTATCTAAGGCATCTAAGCGCATATCTCTGTGAAATTTGAAGAAAATCGGGGATTTCGATTTGATCTCAAAGCAGCATATATGTTTTATACTACAGACATCCTATCAATACGAAATCTGGCAGAAAGAAGTTCTTGTTATAGAAATAAACACTGCCAAGTTTGAAGAAAATCGGTTCAGATTTAGATATAGACCCCATATGTTTATACACATATATAAAAATGTTTCTTCCGATTTGGTAGCAAAGTGCATGATAGTTTTATTTTTAAACATTTTATACTTATAACTTATTTTCTCAACTGCTTTGCATATTCTGCTTGCATGTGCCCTTTGTTTCTGACGCTTTGATAAAATTAAAAGTTACGCCTTTCTGGCAACCATTCAGTGTTGTGATTGATGACTGTCAAACGAAATCAATTGCATATCCATGTGCCAAAATATTCAAGTTTTTTTTTTTTGTTTTATCTTGCGTTTGAATATGATCTATTTATACATCCGTGTGATGCTTGGTGTCGGAAACTACAAATCAGATTATGTTAATTGCATCCGATTGCCATGGGGCAGCAATTTAGAAGTGAAACAAATGGACCAAAACCGTACATATTTATATCGATAGCAGTAGGAAACAGACTTAACTATCGCATGAAAAACATATCATCTGTAGTGTATTTGCCGGAAATATGTTATTTTTAGGAAAATGTGAATTTTTCTTAAAGACGGATAACATTATGTATCTTACTTAACTGCAACGAAACAACAACAAAATTTACATTTCGATATGTAAATTTGTACATAAAACGCTTATATGCAGCTCCGACATTAGAGAATGGGGGTGCGCGTATAAGCGATAAATGCTTATAAGCGATAAATGCCTATAAGTCAGCTGCACATAGCCGATAATTGCTGTATTTACATTTTGCTCTTAAATATAATTTGTTTAATATTTTTCCCCGTACAGTTTACGGTATTTTATGTTTAATGTCTTAAACGAAAGCCTTCATTCACTTCAATAAATCTTCATTAAAGCTTATTGTTTTACGACATTTTTCTCTAAATAGCATTTTATTTGCCTTCACTAATTGTGAATTTTGTTGATAACTTGTTTCGACAAGAAAGTGATACCCTGTCAATGTCTCACATCCTCATTCAATTGAAATCAGAAATTGATAATACTGGATTTTTTTTTAAATATGTATCTTGTTTTATGCATCGTCGCCTCTATTCAAACTATTGATAATGAGAAAAATTGAAATAATTTCAAACGTGTTTGCTGAAGTTTAAAACAATCTGCAGAATGGACGACAGTTGCGCTGATTCAAAGATTCAAACAACAACAACGACAAGTCAGTTAGACAGACCATGCACACGCATAGGAATATATTTTTTGCTCTTCTCATTCAATCGACATTTTTTAATATGGATAGACGCAAAATATTCAAACACTCAAAACATAATCTCTGTGACTAACAAACAACCTGTGTATCCAGTGGGGATTTGGAGAGCATGAGTATAGTGGGTTTGATTGAATATATACATACATTCGTACATATGTCTTGTATACATTATGCGAACACTCACTCACTAACTCACTCCATTCATGCATCCATCTCCAAATGCCTGTCATACACTTATTCTCTTCACACACTCTCTCACTAGCACCACACCCCCCTTCCCCCACCACCTACGGCACAAAAAGGCAAACATACAGCACAGAAATTTTCACTTTTCTTCTTCTTTTTTGTGCTACTCATTTCTAGTTGTTGTAAAATGAAAAATGAAAGCGTTTGTTGCCTTTTTCAAAAGACATAGCAACAACAAGATATTCGCTGTTTGTTGTTACTTTGGCTACAGCACAACATATGTTTGCAGTACAAACATGGATACCTACACGTGTATGTTTAAGTTTACTACCAACATATGTTCGTAGATTATAAATATTTGTTGTTAGACCTCAGACCGCGGCGCCTCTCTCACACTTCGCTGCGCAAATGACGAGATTTTTGGAATTTGATTAGAACAGCGAAGAAAAGCAAGAAAAAAATGCGTGACTAAAGTATTAACAAGTTTTAAGAACTTGCGCGCACCCTGTCATTATACCCTCACTTTAGTGTGACGAGGGTATATATCATTTGCTACGGAAAAAAGTGTAACACATCGAAGGAGTGATCTAAGACCCTAAGTATGTTCGGAGGAAATCCGTTTTGGGTCATTTTAAGTCGAATGAGCAATGTCCGTCCGTCTGTCTGTCTGTCTGTCTGTCTGTCTGTCTGTCTGTCTGTCTGTCTGCCTGTCTGTCTGTGTGTCTGCTGGCTGGTGCGCACGATAACTCTCGATAGGAGTAACCGATTGACTTCAAATTTGGTATGTGGTAATATTTTGATCTATCTCCGGATGAGTTCGAAGATGGGCCATATTGGTCTACTCCTTCTGGTACCTACCACACAAAGGGTTAAAATTTAGTGAAATATTGATTCTTTAATAACTTCTATACTACTTATTCGAATCTTTTGAAATTCTGCACATAATATTAGTATATTAGTCGCTATTAACTCGAGAAAAATGGGTGAAGTTGACATGCCCGTTTTGGTACCTCCCACACAAATGGACCATTTTGCATCAAAATTTAACTGCTTATAACTTTAATACAAGTGCATAAAAATGCTTGAAATTTTCTACAGTATAATGTTTTTGTAGCGCCTATAGTCCGGTAAAAAATGGGCATTATTGTACAGCCCCTTTTGGTACCTCCCACACAAATGGACCGTTTCGTACCAAAAGTAAACGGCTTGTAACTTTAATACCAGTGCATACAAATACTTGAAATTTTGTACAGTGTAATGCTGTTATAGTGCCTATAGTCCTGTAAAAAGTGGGCGTTATCACCCCGCCCCTTTTTGTACCTCCCACACAAAATGACCAACTCATACCAAAATTACATAGCTCGTAACTTTAATATACCAGTGCACATAAACGTTTATAGTTCAGCACAATGCAATGTATTTAAGAATGTACTGTTTACCGAAAAATATGTGTATTTGGAAAACCCCTTCTGGTACCTCCCACACAAATTGACAGATTTATTGGTGTAATGTTATATATTACATTACTCACAAAGTGAGGGTATACCTTAGTCGGTTTACCCGACTGAAACTTTCTTACTTGTTTATAATTGATTTAAGCAAAAAAAAATTGTTTAATGATGCTCACTTTAATTTGCAAATTAAATTAAATTCATTAAAAATACGATTTTGACTTAATAGAAATAAAGAAATAAAAAAAACTAGTGAAAGTACTTTTTTAGAGAGGAGCATTAGCTTCCGAGTACACTGAGGCTTGATGTAGCTCAAGGCTGGGTTAGGCAAACGTAACCGTAACGCCCCGTAGCGTAACGAATCAGCTGTTTCAATCTGACACATAGAAATCAGTGTAAACGATTAGTTAACGGAAACGAAACGTAAACGGACGGCTAAATCTGCTGAAATTTGATTTGGAAGGTATGTTTACGTGCATTTGCAAACAAAATTAGTAAAATAATGAAAAAAAAAAAAATAAATTTATGCGAAACTTTTAATGATAATATGATAAATTAGTAGGAAATAAATATAAAATAAAATTAATTTGTTGCTATTTTTCTTGTGAATGTCTAAGTGATACAACACGTTTTCAAGTTTTGGGTAATTGCTGCAGTGCGCAACGTTACGGCGGCGCTAAAGTTAAATTACGGTTAAGTTAGCATAACTCGGCCTTCAGTTCTGCTACACACGAAGCAATTCTTTCCAAGAAAGTGCCAAAGTTTGCAGGAGAGAGAGGCAGAGAGCTCTTTCCGCCTGCCTCTCTCTCCTACAAACTCTGACACTTGCAAATTGCCTTGTGTAAATCTCGATTCACAGACACCTGCAGTGTCAATCGAAATAATGGCCATATGTGAAGTCGCAATAGTGACCACCACTGGCTTTGTCATTTACTCGGACAGTCAGGATGCCTTAAATTTTAGGGAGATCACAAGCCTAAATTGACAAACAGTCATCGACTGCCGCTGATCTCTTAACGTGATGGATGAGCAGTTTAACATAAACCTCATATCGATACCTCCATTCTAAACTATGCTAAGTGCAAAAAGGTAGTTATTCAGGAGAGGGGATCAAAGTTTGATGAATTTTTTAAATTTGTGGGGAATTTCTTTATAATGCAAATCGAATGACCTGCACTGTTTTGCGAATAACTTTTGCTTGGGTTGACGGATAAACACCAAATTTAGACTGAATATAATTTGGAATATTTAGATATTAAAATTGCAATCTCCCTAAAACTATACAAAGTCGACCTAGCATGTTTTAGAATGGAGGTATCGATGGAAGACATACATATATTGTTGAGCCACTGTCCACATGCAGGCCTTGGCTTAGGCAAGAGGCAATCAGGAGGCACTCCAATGAATGATGGACAGAAATCGGCACCTGCAACATAGTTAGATAAATCTGGCCAAGATACTACCGGAGAAGGTCAAAATATCTCCTCGCACTAGAGAGGAAAAGCGTGTGTACGTTAGTGTCAGATCTGACGGGTCACTGTCTGATTGGGTAATAACTTCTGCAGATGATGTGGATATAAGAACGAAGTGGATAGCTTTGAGAACCTGTTTTGTCTCTGTTCCGTTAAATAATCGACCTCTGGATAAGTCTGACAGATCTTTGCGGTATCGATATACGTACTAATGATATTTTTGTTTATCAAACAGGTTGGGTTTGATGAGGGGCGTCTGAGCCCGTGATAACTGGCTGCCACCCTAACCTAAACGTCGTCTGGATAAGTCTTGCAGATCATTCCAGTAACGATCTTTGTACTATTGATAACTTTGGTTATCAACCAGGTTGGTTTCGATGAGGGCCTCTGAGCGCATGGTAACACTAGGGACCTACTTTGGTGTATGTGAGCTAGCAAAACCGGCTGCCACCCTAATCTAAATCTTGGAATTTGGTGTCGGAGATATCAAAAGGGGTGTGGCAATAATTTAAATTTTTTAGGTACTATAAAAGCAATCTACTGCACAAAATTGAAAGTATTTATATGCACTGGTATTAACTTTAGAAGCACTGTACTTTTTGTAGAAAATGGTTCCAAAAGGGTCCACTTCTCCCATTTTTTTTCAATGTAATAGCTACAGATAAATAATTAACTACAATGTATGAAATTGCAGTTGATTCTGATGGGAAGTATAAAAGTTATTAGAGAATCAATATTTCACTAAATGTTAACCCTTTGTTGGAGAGGTACTAGAAGGAGTGGACCAATATGATCCAACTATAAATTTAGCCTGAGATCGAAAAAAAAGTTATCGCATGTCATATATGAAATCAATCCGTTACTTCTTTCGACAGTTATCGCGAGTTCCAGCCAAACGAATTGCTCAAATGGCTTAAAATGACCCAAAACGGATTTCTGCCGAACACACATAGGGTCTTAGGTCACTCCTTCGTCGTTTTACACTTTTGACCCGTATCACATGCTATATCTCCTCCTTCATTAATGTGAGAATATAATGATATCTATCAAAAGTCTCAATGAACATTCTAGTGCTTTTTAGGAGTTACAGAACTTCATATCAAAATAAAGCAAAGAAAAGTAATTTTAATATTAATTAAATTTGGATAGTTAATTGTATGCCATTAATGTTTATATTTTTAACATCGTACATGGCGCAAATTAGAACTCCTATTTTCATACACTTTTCGCCTCATTTGCGGCCATATTTCGCCAATAACTCGTAGAATGTTGATTTCAGGGAATTCAATTATCTCTAGACTATCAGCGTATGCGAGTGACTTTACATATCCCCAAAGAAACCAATCTAATGAAGTTAAATCACACGATCTTCGTGGCCAATTGACAGGACCATTACTAGAAATTATTCGTGCATAAAAAGTTTCTTTGAGCAAATTAGTTGTAGCGTCGCTTTAAGCACATTGTCGTCTGGACCATTTTAATCGGTTTATGTCATGGCTAATTGCATTTGTAACATTAATCGCCTTCTCTGTTGATTGTGATGCAATCGTTACTGAAAATTACCCATAGACAGTCAATGTTAATTAACAATTAATTAGCATATATATACGGGAACTGCCCTACATCAATATTTTATCCAGTAAGTTCAATATTTTATATGATACTACAGATATATTATTCCAATTAATTTAAAAAAATCATTACTCCTTAAATCATTTTCTAATAATTCAGTAATTTTATCTAACGTAATAATTTCTCCTCTATAATATATAGTATAAATTTGATTTACGATAAATTTTGTTATCAAAATGTAAAGGCATGCTTTTTCCTATAAATTGAGTGTTAAAAAAACATGTTAAACTTTTATTGAAATTTCGATTATACATACAATTTATCGAAATAGTCTTGTTCAGTTCTTTGCTACGTTTCGATAACAACATTTATCGAAATTTATTAATAGCCAATAAATATTCAACATCGAACTCGTTAATATTTATTGGCTATTAATAATATCAAAAAAGTCGACAACTAATTCTAATATGTTATCGAAAATATACAGGGATTTCCAATAAGAGTGATTTGATTTCTTTGAAAAAAAACACCCTTATTGTTAAGAAACTTCAAAAGTTTTTTATTTAATATGAAGTACAATACAATTAAGTTCTAAATAAATGGCCCACACGACTTCTTCTGCAGGAACGAATTCGATGAACCCAATTTTCGAGCATTTTTTCCACTAAATCAAGTCGTATATCATGAATGGCACGTTCAATATTGACTTGTAAAGCTTGAAGAGAGTCTGGTTTATTTCGAAAGACCAATCCCTTCAAATAACCCCACAAGAAATAGTCTAATGGTGCTAAATCACAACTTCTTGGAGGCCATTCAATATCACAAGTTCTTGAAATAATCGAATCTCCAAACTTTTCTCGCAACAATTCATTTGTTTCATTTGCTGTGTGGCACGTAGCTACAATCGGTCAATGGCAAAAAGATAGCTCTTAACGAGAGTTAAAATATTGCTCATGGGTGTCAAGGTCGTAGGCCGACTGGAAAGTGTTTTTTTTTTGGATTTAAAAAAATGGACTTAGCATCATTTTCAAATGTGAACGGAAAGTTTATTTTTTCTCTAGGTCCTTAACTGTACGTCGGTTCGGGAATTTTCGGGAAAAAAAGATAGCTCTTACCGAGAGCTAAAATATTGCTCATGGGTGTCAATGTCGTAGGTCGACTGGAAAGTGTTTTTTGGATTTAAAAAAAATTGACTTAGAGAACGAAAAGTTGCAATTGGAGAGCGATTTTTTGATAATTAAACTGAATAATTTGTAAACGTTGTTCTTGCGTATATCTCATCATGATGAAATTGTATACACTACTGAATACAATGAAAAACAAATGACAGATCATCACATATTACAAATGGCCGAAACTTCACTTCAAAATCATATCATCCCTATTGGAAAACCCGTTATTATGTTCACATCGGATATTTCTTAGACCCCTCCGAAATATAATTTACCACGTTGGGCGCCATTTAGTCCATCAATTTTAGTTTGTTTTACTCCGGTGTTCAATCTCCTCAGCTAGGCTTGCCAAAAAGGCAAAACAACTACTTCTGGATTGTAACCATTTTTTGCGATAATCACAGAAATTTTTTAATTATAATTTTTTCTTTAAACACATTTTATTTGCTCCCTTGTAATGCGTTTATGTCATGGCTAAATGCATTTATAACAATCGCCTCCCCCTCTGTTAATTATGATGCAATCTAAGCTTAATGTTGCTAGTCAATGTTAAATATCAAATAATAATTATATATGTACGTATACAGGACCTGCCCTGCATCAACCTTTAATCCAGTTTCACAAATATTTTATATGACAGATCTAGTTCGTTCTCTATTGCAAATTTATGCTAATTAATACGAAAAAATGCATTTCTTCATAAATAATTTTCTAATAATTAAAAAAATAAATTTACCTCAATTAATAATTTGTTTGCAAATTTAAATATGTACATGTTTTTCGTTTTTGTTATGCTTATATAAATTCGCACGTTTTAAAAAGTTTTTGCGGAGGAGGAGAATTTTTCAAAAAAAAAAAAAATAAACAATTTCATTTGCATATATTGAACAATTTTTGATCCTCTTAAAATAAAGTGCTAATAACAAAATAATTTATTTATTTTATCCCCCCCCCTATACAGATGCAAAGCATACTCGGTTATTTATTTGCACAAAAATATAATAATAAACTTTTGTTTCGGCGGCAAATATTCTTTAGATTTTTTTTGTTCATTTGATTATTCATGATTTGAATTGGATAATGGAAATTTAAATGCAAATTGAAATAATATGCAATAATTTTCAAACCAAATGACAGCTACGAACGATTAATTGCACAATAATACAAAATATTTGAAAGGGAAGCAGAAAGCAGAGCAAACGAACAAGTTTTGGACAATAATTCATTTTGAATTGTTCAATGAAATGTGGGGACTTGTTTTATGGAAGTCAGTTTAGAACGTTGACTTGAGGCGAGAAATGAGTTAGTATTTTTGTTTTAATTTACTAAATTTTGAGTCATCTTTTAATATTTTGATTTTTTCCAAATGAATTGATATACTTTCCTTAAATAGATAATTGATTTTTTTTCAATTTGAAAATAGAAATAGCTTTAAAAAGTTTAATTAACTTTTATTTACCAAAGTTATTTGCTTGTTGTATATATTTATACACAATAATTGTTTATTTTTCAAACAATTAACTATAATGAAATGTTTAACTATCCGTACAATACAGTCACGATTTTTGCCGGTTGGCAAACGGATTTGCTTCAATCTAAGTATTGGCTTATTTAATCAATTAGATTTGAGTGACATTGAAATGGTATTCAACAGATTTGTTTCGTGTTTAAATTGACTTTGATTTTTCTAATAAGTATTTCATAATAACCCCTGCATTTTAAAGCGGATCCAGGGGGAAATTATTTTAAAATTATAAAATAATAAAGAAAGTTATATATAAACAAAATTAAGATACCTGTAACAAATTAAGAAGATTTTAGAAAATAGATAAATATATCGGGACTAGAATTTTCAAACAACTTTTGACTTTTAAAAGGCAAAACAGACGAAAATGTCATGGTAAAGGTGATACTTTTGTAGACGAATTAAAAGTTTCTACAGTAAAGATTTCAAAGGTTCTGATGATTCACTTTTAAAAACATTCACTTTGTCTTTCCAAATACGAAAAGAAGGATATATCTAGCTAACGGTGAGATTTTTATACATTAAGTGGAAGTTTCTTCATTAACGATTTCTAAAGCTGACATTTGTAGATAAGTGAGATCTTTATATGTACATAGATGGCTAGTTTGTACATGTAATATGTCTGAAGTTCCAGTAACTCACTTTCGAAATCAATTTGCATTAGTGTGCTAACTTGTGTGGTTTAATAGAATTATGCTTTTTTATTCAATAATTATTAATATTCATACGCACCCATGTCCCCCATTTAATTTAGCTTTTTAATTCCGTTCTAGCTTTATATTAGTACAAGTTTTTAGATTTGTGTATATCTTTAGAAAAAAAGCATCCTATAAATATATATTTCATTACAATTAAAGAAGATTAAATTACTTTGAAGTGAACCACAAAAATTGTGAAGCGTTTGTTTTAATTCCACATGCTTTTTATAAAAATGTCATTAGCTAGTTATGATTCTCCTAATTTTGAAAAAGTATAACTTTCCATTAAATCCATTAAATGTTTAAATTTTGAAATTAGTTTCAAAAGACGGACAGACAGAAATATTTCGTTAAAAATGGTATTTTTATAGTTAAATTGGAGGTTTCTATAGAAGAGATTTCAGAAGTTCTGCCGACTCACATTTGAAATCAATTTGAATTAGATTTGCAACCTGTGTGGTTTAATAGATACGAACGAATTAGGTTTTTTCTTCAATAATTTATAATAGTCATACGCACCCATGTCCACCATTTAATTTAGCTTTATAATTCCATTCTCTTTTTATATTAGTAAATGTTTGTAATTTCGTGCTCATCTTTAGAAAAAAGTTTCTTATAATTGTATATTTCATTACAGTTTAAGGAGATTCGATTACATAAAAGTGTACCACAAAAACTGTGAAACGCTTGTTTGAATTCCACACACTTTTTATAACAATGTCATTAGCTTTTATAGTTATGATTCTTATAATCTTGAAAAAGAATAACTTTCCACTGATTAAAATTAAATGATTCAATTTTGAAATAATTTTCAAAAGACGAACAGACAGACATATCTCGTTTAAAATGGTATTTTTATAGTTGAATTGGAGGTTTCTATAGAAGAGACGTTAGAAGCTCGTGCGACTCACTTTCAAAATTACTTTGAATTAATGTGCTAACTTGTGTGGTTTAATAGATATAAACGAATTAGGCTTTTTATGAAATAATTATTAATAGTCATACGCACCCATGTCCCCCATTTAATTTAGCTTTTTAATTCCGTTCTAGCTTTATATTAGTACAAGTTTGTAATTTCGTGCACATCATTAGAAAAAAGCTTCTTATAATTGCATATTTCATTAGAATTTAAGGAGATTCGATTACTGAAAAGTGTACCACAAAAACTGTAAAGAGTTTGTTTTAATTTCTCATGCTTTAAAAAAAATCATTAGCTTTTGCAATTTTTCTGATTTTGAAAAAAAAACTTGCCAGTGGTTACAATTTTTGTATTTTTAGTATCTGCGGACATTATTAAGACTAAAAGATGCCAAATTTTGTACTAATATTTTTTTTAATTTTTTAAACCATTTGGAGTATATTGTTGATAATTAGATTTTATAGACGAATGACAGGTTTTTACATCAAAGACCATTGTAGTCAATTCAGGAATCAGTCCAGTACGATAAAAGCCGGGCAGACGGACATAAATATGACTGATGATGCGATGTTATAGACTATTCAGGAATCGGTTCAGTCCTGAATTAGCTGGTAGATCTTGTAGAATGGGACAGTTTATGACCAGAAACACATTTTTTAATGATTAATAACTTCAATTGCGAAATGCAAATAGCAGAAATCGATTACTGTTGATCATGAGATGTTATAGACGATTCGTGAAACGCTTATGCCTTAGGTTACTGATAGATTTTAAAGTGTGGGACAGTTTTATATGATCAGAACAAAGTTTTCTCATGATGAGCTGAAAAATTTAAATAGCACAGCTACTTAAATTTCAAAAGCCAGATAGACGGACATTCATACACTTTGTTGATGTTAATAGGTTATAGACGAATGTGTGGTTCCTACAGTAAATACCTCAAAATTTCTACTGATTAACTTCCGATTAAATCAGACTAATTTCGATTACTAACTAGTCTGCCTTAATATATATTGAGTAATTAGTTAGCCGGATAGGCGGACATATACATAAGTATATTGTTAATGATAATATATTATAGACGAATGAGAGGTTTATGAAGTATATATGTATATAATACCTCAAAACATTTACTTATTCTCTAACAAAATCAATTTAATTTTGATTTCTAACTAGACTACTTTGAAAGATATTAAACAATTAGTTTTTTGTTCTAGAATTACCATTAGTTATACGCACCCAAGTCCATTATATATTTTTAGCTGTTTAACATGGCTCCCTCCATATATTAATTGAATATTATAATTTTGTGCATATCTTTGGAGAAGTGTCCTTCTTTCAATATAAGGCTTATTACATTTTGAGACTATTAAGAAACCTAAAAATGTACCACAAAAATTTTCGTCGACATATAGATTAGCTGTGAACATTAATCTCATCATCCAAAAACATTTCAATGTTATTTGACAAACCTCTAAAAGACAGAATTATTTGAAATTCCAAACAAAACTTAAATTGAATCCATCGCGCTACTGCCTTTTGTCCCGAATTTCTGTTTCCAATGGCAACCAGTTCTACAAATAGTCCCCGACATTCTACTCAAAAGACACTGAAGGAATAGTGACAGGTTTTTTTTTTTGCTTGTGTATAATCTAAATATTTTCACTGTTAATACCACATTTTGATTTGATTTAAATAAATGGCAAGCACCAACAATGTTGTTGTTTTTTTGGTTGGGGCGGTTTCATTTTCTTATTCAATATCAGGTCTACGCACTGTGTGAGTTTCGTTTTTTAAGTTTTCTTGGAATTGAAATTTGTTTTGGGTATGACAGCACTTACTCATGTGTACGTATACTCATATATATTTGTATCTTGAATAATAGACAGGTTTTTGGTCTGTATTTTTTTTTTGGCTTTTTGTTGATTAGGCTATTTTTGTAATAAACGGCGAAACGTGCATTTATGATGATAATGATGATGACGACACGACATGGTCTACACTGAAAGAAAGTATCCTAATATTAAAGAAAATTAAAATAAAGACATTTCTTACTTGAACTTAAAAAAACTTTTTTAATAATAATTATAAAAGTATTATATTTTATTAAAGTAAAACATTTACTTTTTTAATGTCTTACAATCTTTGGCGGAAAATCAAAACCTGCGTTTTTTTTATCAGTGTATAATACCCCTGTCTAGAAAATAGTTGTCGGCCAGTGAGTTAAAAATGTAATGATGCCAGTGTGTCTCTCTGTCCCGTATAGTATTTTCTTGAATTTTTTTGCCCTCTCTGAGAGTGGAATTTAAATTGGAAAATTTTTTTTAGAACCACTTTTCAAATGTAACATTAAGCGTTTTTTTTTTGCAAAACT
Source organism: Eudasyphora cyanicolor (assembly GCA_963930755.1). Lineage (NCBI taxonomy): Eukaryota > Metazoa > Arthropoda > Insecta > Diptera > Muscidae > Eudasyphora > Eudasyphora cyanicolor. Next base: position 160,501,427 of record OZ005738.1, on the reverse strand, counting down.
AAAACAAACAACAAACTTGTCAATTATATACATATACGATTGTAGCGGAGGGGAAGCCAGCACCACCGACTCCGGCATCCTGTCACTTCATTCACAAGATTTTAATTTCAACAATGCCTACCGAATTCATGGCGTTGCGGTGGAGATTGTGGCTTTTATTTAATTAATAGTGTAACTTCGCAATCATGAGATTTTTTTGTACTCTTATTGTTGTATCATCATTTCATTTGATTTGCAGTGATCCCTATTAATTAAGTCTGTATGTGTGTGTGTGTATGTGCGTTTGAGGCAGCTCCCCTTCTGGCTACACTGAAAAAAAACATTTATTCAAATATTAAAGACAATCAAACGGTAATAACTAAAACCAATAGCGCATAATTTACCTGGATTATTATTTATGTTTTGTAGTCTATGGCGCCAACTTCTTCTTTATGATCCTTTTTTTTTTCAGTGTAACCATATTAAATTCTTCACTCCCTTGGTGGATTGGCCTGGCTTTGATGTCATTGCATTTTTTCTCACAATGAATTTCTGTAAGGAAATACATTTAATATAAAAAAAGATCTCATGAGTTGGACAATCGTTTTTTTTTGTGACAAAATTTTACGTCAACGGTCAGGCGACTACAATAAACGGACGAACAATAAATAACATTTTAATATGTCATTGCAAAAAAAGCGAGCGACCGAGCAAATTATAATTTTGTGGTATAATTTATTCAAGATATAACAACAACAATAATAACATGTGGACAGCAACAAGACCAACAACATTATACAATAACTTGTGTGGTTTTTACTTATATGAATTGTCTTGTGGTATTTAAGACATTAGTAGGCTATATTCGGCATACTATGAGTTATATGTATACCATGAGAAAATTAGACTATTTTATTAGAAGCTATAATACCACAAGGAAGACAATTTCGGTCTAGTAAGCCTACTATGTGTGGAATTTCACAAAATTAGGGTAGGTAGAATAGAAAGATTTGAGAATCAATATTTTACTAAACCTTAACCCTTTTTGTGGGAGGTCCTAGAAGCAGAGAACCAAAATGGTCCATCTTCAAACATAGCCTGAAATAGAAAAATATATTACCGCATATCAATTTGAAGTCAATACGTTACTCCTCACAAAAGTTATCGTGCGCACCAGGCAGACGTATAGGCGGAAGGACGGACGGACATTTCTCAAATAACCTAAACTGTTCTAAAACGGGTTTTCGCACTCCTTGGGTTAAAGTGAGGCTATAAAATTGGTTTTCTAACAGACCCTCTTTCCAATTCTAATATAGAATATCTAAACTTTAAATTTATATTTTTAATTATCATATCTTGGTTAAATAAATCAAAATTATGATTCTGCAAAACCTTGGGAACTTGACCTACAATTGATATAAATTTGATTATAATTTAAAGCCGTTTAAGATATCAAAAGTGTACCACAAAAATTAAAAATTAAGATTATTTTACTTAAAAATTCAAAAATTATGATGGTAAATTCAAAAATTATAGTACTGCATATCTTGGGGAGATGACCTACTAGGGATGTGTCGATCGGGACTGAGTTTCGCAAATCTTGGGATTGAGAAAAGCAGGATCGCGTGGTTTGTGGGAATAGGACCAAGAATTTCTATAAACATTATTCTATTTAAAGACATTTCAGGCCTCAAAAGTGTACCACACCTAATAAATCTTCTCATTCGGCAAAACTTCGAAAATAGAACCTAAAATTTGTATGAGTGTAGTTTTAATTAGGGACATGTTAGTCCTCAAAAGTGTACCACAAACGATCACAATTTTGATTTTGGAATATGGCCTACAAATGATATGCAAAAAGAGGACCTACAAATAATATACATTTTATTATAACATAAAAACACTTAAGACTTGTTCAATTCACAACTATGATTCTGCAAACTTTCGAGAATAGGACCAACTTGATTTTGAGATGTACACTACAATTGATATACATTTGTATATACAAATATCGGTTATCTAACAGACCCTATGTACATAGTCCCCTTCATTCAAAAAGAAATAATATTTGGTTTATATTTCAATAACTAAAGTAGAAATTCATATTTTAAATTATCGTAACTTAGTCAGATAGATAACAATTATTATTAAACAGTGTACCACAAAAAATAAAAATTATGATTATTTGCTTATTATTCCAAAAAAAATATTCTGCAAATTTTGGAAAGAGTACGTACAATTGATAAACATTTAATTACTACTTAAAGACACTTACGATTTCAAAAGTGTACCACATCAAAGATTCTTCAAACACAATATAATGCTTCTGCATACTTTTGGAAATATGACCTACACTTGATATACATTTTTCTATAATTTGCAGACATTTAAGACCTCAAAAGTGTACCACATCAATTAATAATTATCATTCTGCAAAACTTTGAAAGTAGGATTTACAATTGATGTAAATTTTATTATTCAAAACCAGTTACGACCTGAAAAGTCTATCAGATCAATAATTATTCTGCAATAATGTAGTTAAAAACCCGAAAATTATGATTCTGCCATCCTTTAAGATCTCAAAATTGTACGAGGTCAATAATTATTCTGCAATAATTTAGTTAATAATCCAAAAGTTATGATTCTGCCATCCTTCGGAAATGCGACCCACACTTGATATACATTTTTCTATAATATACCGACATTTAAGACATCAAAAATGCAAAATTATGATTCTACAAACCTTCGGGAATATGACCAACATTTTATTAAAATTTAAAGACATTTAAGGCTTCAAAAGTGTACCACAGCCATAGAAAATTACGGTTCTGCAATTATATAGTTAAAAAGTTTTGAAAATATGATTCTGCAAAAATTTGTAAATAAGACCTACTCCTGATATACATTTTTCTAAAACTTACAGACATTTAAGACATCAGAAGTGTACCAAATAGATGCATAATTATGATTCTGAAATCATTTGGGATTAGGTTATACAATTAGGGCCTTATTCATAAAAAGTTAAAGAAGGTTTGAGGAACGCTTTAGCGGTGTTATAGCGTTTTTCAAACCTTCATTAAATTTTTATGAAGAAGGGCCTTAATATATAAGTTTATTTTATTATAATTTAAGACATCAAAGTGTATCACAGCAATTCAAAATAATGATTCTGCAAACCTTCGGGAGTAGGACCTACAATAGTTATACATTTTATTATTATTTAAAGACATTTAAGATCTGTACCACGTCAATAATTATTCTGCAATAATTTAGATGAAAGCCCAAAAATTATGATTCTGAAAACCTTTGGAAATATAACCTACATTTGATATACATTTTCTTTAATTTACAGATATTTAAGACCTCAGAAGTGTACCAGATCAATGTAAAATGGTGATTCTGCAAACTTTTGGGAGTATGTCCCACAAATAATAGACATTTTTTACAATTTACAGACATTTAAGACCTCAAAAGGGGACCACATCAATGCAAAGTTATGATTCTGCAAACCTTTGGGAATAGGTCGTGCAATTAATATATATTTTATTATAATTTAGACATATAAGACCTCGATAGTGTACCGCATCCATTCAAAAATTGATTCTGCAAATCTTTAGGAATAGGATCTACAATTGATACAAACTTTATTATTATATAAAGTCATTAAATTGTCCAAAACTAATTAATATTACCATTCTGCACAACTTCGAGATAGGACATACATAAGACCCCAGAAATGTACCACATCAATGTAAAATGATAATTCTGCAAACCTTTGGGAGTATGTCCTACAAATTATAAAATTTTTATTATAATTTACAGACATTTAAGACCTCAAAAGTGTACCACATCAATGCAAAGTTATGATTCTGCAAACCTTTGGGAATAGGTCGCACAATTAATATATATTTTATTATAATTTAGACATATAAGACCTCGATAGTGTACCGCATCCATTCAAAAATTGATTCTGCAAATCTTTAGGAATAGGATCAGCAATTGATATAAACTTTATTCTAATTAATAATAAAAAAGGTCGAATAATATACACAAATTAGGATAAACTTTATTATCATATAAAGTCATTAAATTGTTCAAAAATGTACCAAAACTAATTAATATTATCATTCTGCACAACTTCTTAAATAGGACATACATTTTTTGTACGTTTCATTATAATTTAAAGATATTTAAGTCCTCAAAGGTGTACCACAAAAGATCAAAATTTTGATTTTGGGATATTTTAGACCTCAAAAGTATAACGTAAAAATTTAATATTATTATTCTGCAAATTTTTGGAAATACTACCCAAGAAATGCTTCAGTATTTTGAAAGCTTTAAACTAGGTTCACCAAAATATTTTGGTCCTTCGAGCTGAAAAATGTAATAATTTCAATTCTTCTGAATTTACATTTTACTTATACATATATGTCAATATATTACAATTCTGCACATATTTAGACAAATAAATTACTACTAATGTAGCGTTTTGAAGTACTGGAGACTTATAAACTACATAAAATGTACCACAAAAAGGATTTTTGTACAATTTATCAATTTACCTCCATTAGAGGTGCATTATACAATATTACAATCATTACAAGAAATGCTGTTTGCAATGATTTAAACTAAATTCAAAATATTTTGGTCGATTTGGTCCTTTCATCCATATTATATAATACGTTTAATCTTATAACTATTAAACTATGGTTATTATAAACTTTAGTCCAGAATTATGATTCTGCAAATCTTTGTGATAGGACTTACAATTGATACACATTTTATTATATATTAAAGACATTTAAGACCTCAATTCAACATGATAATTCTGGAAATTATTGGATATAGGATCCCAAAATTGCTTCCGTGTTTTGAATGCTTTAAACTATACGCAACAAAAGAAAATTGGTCCATCGAATAAATTATCAAACATTTCATTCCCCCATGTTTTCAAAGCTTTCAACTAACTTCATCAAAATATTTTGGTCCTGAAATATGTAATAATTTCAATTCTTTTGAATATTCCTATATAGTATATAATATTATTAAATATTATTACTATTCTGCACATATTTAGAGAAAAAACTTGCCACAAATGTAGCATTTGAAACCATTTGAGGACTATAAAGTAACTAAAAGTGTACCACAAAAAGCATTTTGTATAATTTATCGATTTACCCCCATTTGAGGAGCATCAAAAAAGGTAACATCACTGAAATTTTCAACGAAGTTCAGCCAAAATATGTTTGTCCTTCGAGAGAATAATTAAACATTTGGTCCTTCGAGCTGAAATATTTGATAATATTAGTTCTTTTGAATTTTCATTTTACGTTCAATTATCTTTTATTATATTATAATTCTGCACATATTCAGACAAATAACTTTCCACAAATTTAGCATTTGAAACCATTTGAGGTTTATAAAGTACCTCAAAGTGTAGCACAAACAATTTTTTTATAATTAATCAATTTACAACATTAGAATTATAATTATATAAACTCCAAGAAACGTAGCGGTCCATCGAAATAATTTTTAAAAGAGCTTGAATTAAGTTCAACAAAAGTTTAATCTTATATCTTTGAATTTATTTGTTATAAATCTTCATTCCTACTACAATTCTTTAAAAATTATATATATATTGTTAACAATTAGCCACAAATTAAAAAGTTCAAAGATTAACACCCTCGCCAAAATTCGAGTTCCGGAAACGATCATTAGATTTGAAATAAATTCATATTATACTACAGCATCTATTTAAGTAGCTGCGCACATGGTGTTGACAATTTTGAATAATTGTTTTTTTTTTTGCACTGTTTCGGTATTTACCGGAACCATGGCAAAAAAATGCTACCGTACAGTCGGTCAGACGGTGGGGGTATAGTCAGTTGATATCGTAGCAAAAAAAATAAACACACAGAAAAAACATACCTAATGTTGATAACCATTCACCATTAAATAATATCACCACAAGTTCTATGTCTGCCTCCCGGTTTGCCTCGCCGCTCCTCGGCTAATCACATGCATACCAATAGAAAAAAAAACACAAATTGTCATGGGGTACATTAGAGTGGGTGGATCGTGTGTATGATGTGGGGGGATAAAAGAAAGTGAAAGTATTTTGATGATCTTGGAATTAGATATAGAATATTTTTAAAACAATATAAAAATGAACTTGCAATAATAATATTTAAATATTAATAATATCTAAATAATATAATATATTAGTATTTAATTTTAAAATATTTATATTTGTTTCATTTATATTTAAATCCAATTTTTGGTGTTCTGAAGGCGTAGACATATTTTTACAAAAAATCCAATCTTGAATATTTGTTGGTCTTGCTCTTATTTGAACCTGGTGCTGCTTGCGCTGTAGCAGCATAACATCACTCATTAAAGCGCTCGGCATCAAACTTTTACTCTGAGCCAAAAAAACGTTTTTGCAAAGGGATTTTTGGGTTCGAATTTATTAAATAGATTTTTTTTAATTTATGAATGGAATTAACTGCTAGAAGTTATGTTCTCAATTAAAACATTAAAATGTTATATAGGTTTTTTTATTTTTATGAACGCCGCAAAATTACTTCTTTAAATTTAAAAAAAATCACAAATCACGCTTCCTTAGAAGTACTTTAAATGCGCTTCTATGGAAGAACTTCCTTATGTTTCATTTTTAATATTATTTCTTGAAAGATTTTATTTGCAAAATTGTGCTCCATTGGATCTTTTTCACTGCTTTTGATGCTTTCTTTAATAACTTCTTTAGTAGTAAACGAATTCAGAAATTTCTTCTTTGGAAATACTTTAACGCCAATTTCACAATCTCCGGTTATCCTACAGTTAGAGCTAACCGACAGTTATAGCTGTCAAATTGTATGAAATTTTTATTTTTTAACTGTGAGGTAGCTCTAACCGGAGGTTGTGAAGTTGGGGGGTGAATGTGCTTCCTTTGGAATAACCAATTTCTCCCTTTTTTAAATTTTCTTCTTTGCAAGTATTAAATTAATTAATTTCCTCAACACCCTCTAATATCCATATCTTTATCTGCGATATATATAATTATATATTATTTGTTTATTTGCAATTTGATATGTAGGTTTGGGTAGTTGTGTCTAATATTAATTTAAATTTTAATGTGGCATCAACCGCCGCCACAGCCACCGCCGCCGTCACCACATTCGTCACACCCGCCATCCCACTGTACCCACAAACAAGTGAATTTAAATAACAGCAACAATAAAGAGATTAAATAGAAATTAATTAAATAATAACTAAATAACTTTGTATGGAAAATAATGGAAATTATTTGTAGTTTTGTTTTCTGCAAAGTCACTACCGAAAACGTTTATTTATTGTATTCGCAAAAATAAAAAACACAGCCTATGATTGTCACATTTGATGTAAATTTATTTTATATTTGAATTTATGACGCACAGTTTTTGTATTCTTCGACCCCTAATCTGTTATCATGTGATGCCTAGAGCTGAAACAAATGATAGGAAATTCAAGTCAAATAGTAATAATAAAAAAAAACTTCTAAAATGAAGGAAGTTGAAGCGGATGTTAATGTGGAAGCTATTACTTTATACGTACATCCGTCCGTCCGTCTGTCTTTCAATTTCACCCTTTTTGATAGTGGCAGGGTGATTTTCTTTTTTGTTCTAAAGTCTATGTTTTATAGGAAGAAATTTCTTTCTTTTTTTAAATAATGTTGTAGTTTTGTTAAATATACAAAACTTGTGAATCGGTATATGTACCACAAAAATTCTAAATTCTAACTCTGCAAACCTTCGGGAATATGATCTACAATTGATATAGATTTGATTATAATTTAAATACATTTAAGACCACAAAAGTGTACCACACAAATTCTAAATTATGATTCTGGAATCCTGTGGGAATAGGACCTACAATTGATGTAGATTTTATTATAATTTAAAGACATTTAAGACCTCAAAAGTGTACCACACCAATTCTAAATAGTGATTCTACAAACCTTTGGGAACATGACCTATATTTTATATATATTTTATTATAATTTAAAGACATTTAAGACCTCAAAAGTGTACCACAAAAATTCTAAATAATGATGTTGTAAACCTTTGGGAATAGGATCTACAATTGATATAGATTTGATTATAATTTAAATACATTTAAGACCTCAAAAGTGTTCCACACAAAAATTCTAAATAATGATGCTGTAAACCTTTGGAAATAGGACCAACAATTTATATAGATTTTATTATAATTTAAAGCCATTTAAGACCTCAAAAGTGTACCACACAAATTCTAAATTATGATTCTGCAAACCTATAAGAATATAATAGAACCTACAATTGATATAGATTTTATCATAATTTAAAGACGTTTAAGACCTCAAAAGTGTACCACACAAATTGAAAATTATGATTCTGGAAACCTTTGGGAATAGAACCTACAATTAATATATATTTTATGATAATTCAAAGGTATTTAAAACTTCAAAAGTGTACCACACAAATTCTAAATTATGATTCTGCAAACCTTTAAGAATATAATAGAACCTACAATTGATATAGATTTTATCATAATTTAAAGACATTTAGGACCTCAAAAGTGTACCACACCAATTCTAAATAATGATTCTGCAAACCTTTGGAAATTGGCCCAACAATTGATATAGATGTTATTATAATTTGAAGACTTTTAAGAACTCAAAAGTGTACCTCACAAATTCAAAATTATGATTCTGGAAACCTTTGTGAATATAACCATCAATTAATATATATTTTATGATAACTCAAAGGTATTTTAGACCATCAATTAATATATATTTTATGATAATTTAAACGTATTTAAGACATCAATAGTGTACCACACAAATTCTAAATTACGACTCTGCAAACCTGTAAGAATAGAATAGAACCTACAGTTGATATAGATTTTATTATAATGCAAATGTATTTAAGACCTCAAAAGTGTACCACACAAATTCTAAATTATGATTCTGGAAACCTTTGGGAATATAACCTACAATTAATATTTATTCTATGATAATTCAAAGGTATTTAAGACATCGAAGGTGTACCACACAAGTTCTAAATTATAAATCTGCAAACCTATGGGAATAGAACATACAATTAATATAGATTTTGTTATAATATAAAGACATTTAAGACCTCAAAAGTGTCCCATACAAATTCTAAATTATAATTCTGCAAACCTTTGGGAATAGGACCTGCAATTGATATTGATTTTATTATAATTTAAAGACATTTAAGGCCTCCAAGATGTACCACAACAATTTAAATTGATGACTTAGCATTTTTTATAATAAGGAGCCATAAAATACTTCTATACTTTGAAAGCTTTAAACCTGGTTTGGTTCATCCGGAGAATAATTAAACATTTGGTCCTTCGAGCCAAAGACATTTATGACCTCAAAAGCGTACCACAATTGATAATTTAACATTTTTTATAAATAGAAGCCATAAAATACTTCAATACTTTGAGAGCTTTAAACTAGGTTTGGTTCTTCTGGAGAATAGTTAAACATTTGGTCCTTCGAGCCAAAAACAATTAATTATTTAAATTCATATGAATTAACATTGTACGAATGTATATATATCAATATATTATAGTTCTGCACATATTTAGAAAAATAGCTTCCCAAAAATATACCTTTAGAAACTATATCAACGTTATAAAGTACACGCTGAAAAAAAATCGCTTCTGTAGTATATTGTCCCAAACATATTCGGCTTGAAACATATATATGTTTAGAGTACACTCTAAACATATAATATTTGGTACACACAAAAATTATATATTTGGGAAGATGTTGTTCTAAACAAATCTTTCTTTACATCGCAACATGTATTTATTTTGGACGATTTTTTTCCGAAGCAAATATTCATTTGCATTTAAATAAGTATTCAAAAATACCTAAATTGTGTTAAATATATCAGTGATTCAAAGTTAATTTTTAGAAATTTTTCATGTCGTAAAAATAATAAACAATAATAATTGAAATCGTATAATCTTGAATCGTAATATATTACTGGAGGATTAACAACTAATGATGGCCTGGAATACTCAGAAATGTTAAATGATTGATTTAAAACAGAAATTAATGCTGCATTTGGTATCATAACTGGGAAGTTCAATGCCAAATTAAAAAAAATTAAAACTGAAATTCGAAAAATTCAGTTTCGAAAATCTTTTTTAAATAAAATATATTTGGAGAAATTCCTAAACAATAATTTTATTTGTATTCAAACACATATTTTATTTGAGAAACTTAGTTTGCAAATATTATATGTTGTAACATATTAATATATGAGTTCCAAATATATTTTATTGATTTTCAAATAAAATTTATTTGCTCAGAAATGCATAATATTTAAAAATGTGTGTTCCAAATATATTTTCTTTCGATTCAAACATATCAAAAAAGGCGATTTTGCCCCGTGTACCTAAAATTGTACCACAAAAAGTATTTTTTATTACCTGCAAACAATTGGGAATAGGACGTGAAATTTATGTAAATTTTATTATAAATGAAAGATCTCAAGAGTGTACAAAAAAAATTTAAATTGATGATTTTGCATTATTTTATAAATTGGAGCTATAAAATACTTTGAAAGCTGTAAACAAGGTTCACCAAAATATTTTGATCCTTCGAGAGAATTATCGAACTTTTAGTCATTCGAACGAACTATCATACATTTGGTCCTTCGACCTGACCAAAGCCTTAAAAATGCATATTCTTATATATCCACTTTCCATCCGCTCAGCGGTTTCAGAGATATCTTAAATTAAAATTTTATTATTTTCAATTGAAAGCCACATTAAAACAATCTGAAAATGCACAATTGTTATATTTCTATAAATTTATCGTTAAGTCTGATCAGTCATGAATTAAATGAGCCTACTCCAAAGAAAATTTATTGCATAATTTAAAAACTTACCACAAATTTGGCCTTAGAAACTACTTGAATGTTATAAAGTACCTAAAAGCGTACCACAAAAAGTTTTTTGTTTCTGCAAACCTTTGAGAGTAGACCTAAAATTGGCATAGATTTTATTATAATTTATAGACAATTTAGACCTCAAAAGTGTACCACAAAACTTCAAAGATATGATTCTGCAAATTCTTGGAAATGGGACCCAAGAAATGCTGCAAAATCTTTTCAATGCTTTAATCGAAGTTCACCAAAATATTTTGGTCCTTCGAGTTGAAAAATTCAATAATTTAGATTCTTGTAAAACTCGGCACGTATTTAGAAAAATTGCTTCACACAAATGTAGTTATAGAAACTATTTAAATACTATAAAGTATTCGTACCTATACTTATAGTTTATCAATTTACCACAAAAGAAAAAAATCTTTATACAGAAAGAAATAATAGTAAACTATTTTCGAGGAAAATAATTTTCATTTCCAAAAATGTTAGTTTTCAGTTGACATGGAGTAGTATTTCAAAACTCTTTCCATCTGTCTGTCCATTGCACTTTTTTATTGTGATTGAGGAGTTTTTTTAATAGAGTCTTTGTTGGCTTTAATTTGGTGCCAAGTTAAGTTAATATAATTGGTATTGAGCGCCCCAGTAGGTGAGTTGGAAGCGTGCACACCTATCCGTTTGGGGGTCGTGGGTTCGATTCCCACCAGCGGCTCTGGTCTGTCACTATAAAAAGCAGCGTGTTTTTTTTGTCACCCGGCTTTTCCCTGGACCATAAAATTAGAATATAAATTTATTTTTGTATTGTAATGAACATAAATAAATAAATAAATAATTGGTATTAAGTAAATTTTCTTTAGCTTAAACAAGAAATGTTCTATTATTAATGTTTTATTGTTTTATTTGGTTTCAAATCAATGGAATTTTCTTTAATAAGAGGACACTTCTACTAAAGAAAGAAAATAACAAAAGAATGGTTGTATGTGAAAAAATGTTTTCCTTCAAAAGAAATATTGTTCTATAATACACTTTTTTCGATCAATTATCGTAAATATGTCCAGTAGTTATTTAAAATTTCTTTGATTTGAAAATGTTGTTTCTCTCTGTGTACAGGTCTATAAATATAATTTAATAAATACAATATGGTGAAATTCTCGTGGAAGCTATTGCTTTACTTTATTATCAGAACTTCTTCGATTTTTGCTTATCAAATGCAATAGACAATCAAATAGACGTGCAAAGCATTTTTTGCACAAATTAAAAAAAAAAATAATTTAATTATTTCAATCGGACAAAACAAAACAATAATGTCGAGCCAATAATTATATGAAATTATTTTATTTCCTTTTTTAATTATAGCTTTAATTAATGATTGGCGTCACTTAACATTAACATTTTTTTATACATTTTTTTTTATAATTTTAACGGTATTTTGCAAAAATAAACAACAAAGCTGGTATTTTTATGTTCTTCAAACACCTGTTTATTGATGTCTATTCTTGATCTCGAATTTGGCAATAGCGCCAGTAGTGAAATGAGACATGTCTTTGTTAATAAAATTTATTTAAAAAATTAAAAAAAAAACAATTAAATGTGCACTGAAAAACGTTGTCTTTGATTTTGCGCCAAAGACAACAAAACCTTAAAATAAGTCACCTTTATACTTAAATTTTAATTTATTTAAAAAAAATTAAAAAAAAAAACAATTAAATGTACACTGAAAAAACGTTGTCTTTGATTTTGCGCCAAAGACAACAAAACCATAAAATAAGTCAACTATATACTTAAATTTAAGATATTATAATTAAACTAAATATTATTAAATATAGTAAATATTACTTATGTTATGTACAAATTGTTCTTCTATTAATGTTTTATTGTCTTTCACGTCAAATCAATGCCATTTTCATTAATACGTATTAGGAATCTTTTTTCAGTGTATGAAATTAAAATTTTATATTTAAAATAAAAATTTTACTTTATGAACTGTTAGCACGCTTTTAAAGAAATAAATGAAAAACATTTAAAGTGGGCCAAAAAAGGTTTTGTGCAGTTAGGTTATGGTTAAGGACGCGCGGCACACAACCAATACTGGCGTGCACCACTTCACACGGAGACCATTTGGTCTTTTGCGTTTTGTGCTACATTTAACCCAGGAGTATTTTCAAAGAAATTTAAAAAATATATTTTAATTTCAATGAACATATTTCCAAAGCATCCTATTCGCGGTCTGTGAAAAAAATCCATCTGATAATGCAATTTTCGATAGACTTTTTGGCTCTACTAAAAATGTTCAATATTTTGGTCCTTCAAGCCAATTGCCAAACATTTGGTCCTTCGAGCATCGTATAATTTAATTTCTCCATCTGGAAATTCACTTCCCAAAAGACTTTTAGGCTTAACGAAAAACTGTTTTCCATTCTCGTGTATACGACTTATAGGCTGATACAAAATATCGTCACCATTGGCTTATAACGGGTTTTCCAATAGGAATGATATGATTTTGAAGTGACGTTTCGGCCATTTGTAATATGTCATGATCTGTCATTTGTTTTTCATTCAGTAGTGTTTACAATTTCATCATGGAGAGATATACGCAAGAACAACGTTTACAAATTATTCAGTTTTATTATCAAAATAATAAGTCCATGAGCAATATTTTAGCTCTCGTTAAGAGATATCTTTTTGCCATTGACCGATTCCCGATCCGACGTACCGTTAAGGAGCTAGAGCAAAAATAAACTTTTCGTTTACATTTGAAAATGATGCTAAGTCCATTTCTTTTAAATCCAAAAAAAAAACACTTTCCAGTCGACCTACGACCTTGACACCCATGAGCAGTATTTTAGCTCTCGTTAAGAGCTATCTTTTTGCCATTGATCGATTGTGGCTACGTGCCACACAGCAAATGAAACAATTGAATTGTTGCGAGAAAAGTTTGGAGATTCGATTATTTCAAGAAATTGTGATATTGAATGGCCTCCAAGAAGTTGTGATTTAACAACATTACACTATTTCTTGTGGGGTTATTTGAAGTCATTGGTCTTTCGAAATAAACCAGACTCTCTTCATGTTTTACAAGTCTATATTAAACGTGCCATTCTTGCCATAAGACTTGATTTAGTGGAAAAAGTGCTCGAAAAATGGGTTCATCGAATTCTTTCCTGCAGAAGAAGTCGTGGAGGCCATTTGAATTACTTTTTATTTAGAACTTAATTGTATCGATTGTACTTCACATTAAATAACAAACTTTTGAATTTCCTTAACAATAAGTGTGTTTGTTTTCAAAGAAATCATATCATTCTTATTGGAAAACCCTGTACTTGTACAATGAATTTATTTATTTCTCGGCATTTCGGTAATCCTGGGAAAATTTACAGGAGAAGTCCAAAAAATTACTCTAGTTACAGCCATTTGGATAAAAAAGTGTAATATTTGTAGCGTTTGGCCCTTCAAGCGGGTCATCAAACTGTTGGTCCTTCGAGCTGGAAAATTTAATGATTATAATTCAAGTGCATTTACATTGTGAGACACTATGCTCCTTACAGGATCGATGGGAATATACGAGTATATATACTTTATATATATATATATTTACATTGTATCAATATATTATAATTCTGCAATAATTTACAAAAAAAGAACATCACAGAGAATATCATCCATTAAGGATACAACCAAAGACCATGTTGGAAAATCGTATTATATAGTATAATTCTTGTGTCGCCTTAATAGCCACACAAAAGTAAATTATTATTAAACACAGATTTTTTTTACCAATATTATTATAAAGAAATTTCATGGAACTTCTACGTTTGACATTTGTTAATAACTTCTACCACACAAATTTGCAAAAAAAAATATATGTTTATGTATTCCATGACATTACCGTTTTCTGTCGTTTACATCCTGTTGGAAAAATACATCAATTGATAAGATTTATTATATTTTTTATGTTCCTAATATTAAAATGTTCCTATCAAACATCTGCACAGCCAACATCTACACACACTCTCAGGTATTTTTAGGGGATCTGAAATATTAGAATTTATATCTCTCTTTCGTATTTCTTTGTTTCGGATGAAAGCTCTGGGCAACAAAATGTTTAACCTTCATTATGTTCTTGTATTTGATCTTTAGCTTCCGTTTAGAATTATTATATTTCATTTCGATGGTGGTGTTGTTTGCTTGTCATGATAAATTAACTATATATAAATCTTCTAACATGTATGTATATATATAAAAACATACATTTCTACATACATATGTTATTAGAATAACGAATTTTGTTGGATGTATATAAAAAAAAAAGATTTTTGTATACATATATAAAAAAAATCATGCACAGTATTTCTCTATCTAGACACCTGTAGATAGTGATGTGTGAATGTATTATCTGAAGCCAAAAAAAAAAAGAAAAGAATAATAATAATGACTAACACACGAGTGGCAATCAATTTGGTTTTTGTATTCAGATTTGCATTCTTTTTTGCTTTGAAAAATTTGGATTTTTTTGCTACGCAGATGCTTTTTTTACTTATATCTTTCAATAGAAGATAATTGCAAGTTTATGCGTTTTTTAAAACAAAATAGAAAATTAAAAACAAATAATGGTTTTGTAAACGAACATTTTTGGAATAATTTGTGAATTGCTAAAAATACCGAAAAGGATTTGGTTGTAGTCTAGTACATATCTACCTACCTCCCCTACCTTAGTGTTTCCCCAACACATCAGCTCTATTTAGAAATACATTATGAATATTGAACTCATTTCATTATTGCTTCTACCTTTAGAATTCAACCAGAGTCATAATTAGTTAATAATTATTGTATTTCGAATACGATGTGTCATTGTTCTATACAACTGATAAAATTTTGCCTCACAACATCTAATTATCTTCAATTTATTTCCGTTTATCACTCAAATCGCTTTATTCCGGTAATAATCTTCTGAAAACTTGGCAGCATTTGTTAAGCATTCACAGCTTAATAATGATGGTGATTTGTAGTTGTTGTTGAGGAGATATTATTTATTCATAAATGCCGCAATAATTACTATTGATTAGTTATTCAATTAAAAGTTTAATACTGTAAAGGTAAAAGCTTGGCAGCCCTTTATAACGGGTTTTCCAATAGGGATGATATGATTTTGAAGTGACGTTTCAAACATTTGTAATATGTCATGATCTGTCATTTGTTCCTCATTGTAGTGCAAAAATAAGCTTTCCGTTCACATTTGAAAAGTATGCTAAGTCAATTTGTTTTTAAATCCCAAAAAAAAAATACTTTCCATTCGACCTACGACCTTGACACACATGAGCAATATTTTAGCTCTCGCTAAGAGCTATCTTTTTGCCATTGACCGATTTTGGCTACGTCCCACACAGCAAATGAAACAATTGAATTGTTGCGAGAAAAGTTTGGAGATTCGATTATTTCAAGAAATTGTGATATTGAATGGCCTCCAAGAAGTTGTGATTTAACACCATTAGACTATTTCTTGTGGGGTTATTTGAAGTAATTGGTCTTTCGAAATAAACCAGACTCTCTTCAAGCTTGACAAGTCAATATTGATCGTGCTAATCATGACATACGCCTTGATTTAGTGGAAAAAGTGCTCGAAAATTGGGTTCATCAAATTCGTTCCTGCAGAAGAAGTCGTGGAGGCCATTTAAATGACATTTTATTTAGAACTTAATAGTATCGATTGTACTTCACATTAAATAAAAAACTTTTGAATTTCCTTAAACAATACAGGGTGGCTAATATGTATTGCAACCAACTTCAGGTTGCTAACATTTCTAAACCGCTAGTCTGATAGCTGACAGATTTTTTTTCAGTGACAGTTCATTTTATTGTTTACAAGCTTACAAAAGCATTTTGATCTATTGCATTCAGAAAAAAGTTATTCGTGATGGAATTCAAGCGTGATAGTGTGATTGCTTTATATTTGGGTGGAAAAACACAAGTGGCTATCGTTAGAGCCCTCCAGCATTTAAATGTGAATAAATCTTTTGTTTCTCGTAACATTGCTCGTTACCATGATATTGGGAGTGTTGCATCGCGTCCAAAAAGTGGACGAAAAAAAACGGTAACAACACCAGAAATGATCCGAACAGTGAATGCCAGATTTGATCGAAATCCACGCCGCAGTGGTAGAAAAATTGCTCGTGAGCTGAACATATTGCGAGAACGGATACAACACATATTAAAAAATGAGCTTGGACTAAAGCCATTGAAGTTCCAAAAAGTGCAAGAGCTCACCGATGCACAAAAAAAAGTTAGACTGGAAAGAGCCAAGGAGTTGCTTCGCTTGCACGAAAGTGGCCAGTTACCGAATTTGGTTTTCTCCGATGAGAAGCCATTCCAAATTGAGCAGTTTGTGAACAAACAAAATGATCGGGTTTATTTGCCAAAGAGGTCAGCTGAAAATGTACACCTTCGATTGGCCACCAGAACTCAAGCGCCGCCGATGGTAATGGTGTGGGCCAGATGGTCGCTCCCCGCTAGTATTCATCGACCATGGGGTCAAAATAAATGCCGAATATTATCGGGAAAATGTCCTAAAGGCAGTATTGAAGCCCTGGGCAGACAAACATTTCGGCTGCAGACCATGGACATTCCAACAGGACTCAAAGTATCGATCATCTCAAGACGGCGCTTCGCCGGGAATGGGCCAAAATACCGCAGAGCCACATTCTTGCAGCGTGTGATGGCTTTGTCGGCCGTTTGAAGGCCATAATTCGTGCCAAAGGTGGCCAATTCGAACAAATCTAAACTGTTTCTAAAATTTTATGTTATTTCCGACATTTTTTGCTTTTGAAGAATAAAATTTAAAAAAAAAATTAAAAAAAATATAGCGCTTTACTTTGTTGCATTACATATCAGCCACCCTGTAAGTGTGGTTTTTAACGAAATCGTTGAAAATACTACATTATTATTGTTATGAAGTTCTACAGTTCCTATCCAGTGGTAATATACGTATAAACTGTTAACGAAAAAATCCTAACAATTTACATTGGGCATAGTTTAAAAAATTACCAAGAAACCTTTTTTGTTAGCTTGTGACAATTTTTTGCGAATCAAAATTTATACATGGGTCAGAATATTTAATATCGACCTATGTAGTTTATTTTTGGCTAAAATGTTTCTAAGCAGTTACAAATAGGTAAAATAAGATCTCGATCATTTTTTCTTAAAATTTTTTTTTTGACAAAATTTTATGGGCCTTTTAATTTTTGAAAAAATTAAAAAAATCAGTTTTTGTGTTTTACAAACTTTGTAATTGCTCCCGAACGGCTGAACCGATTTTTGCAAAGTTTACTTTGTTTTAAAGAGGACAAAATGCGCCATTTTCGTGAAAAATTCCTTTGGAGATTTTTTAAACAAAAATTTACGAAAGTTTTTTTTTTAAAAACCTATATAGACAATTATTGCTCCACCCTCGATTTTATTCAAATTTTCACAGAATATTCGTCGCATTCTCACAAATCCAGAACAGTAACAAATTTTTGGTAGATTCAATATTTGTAAAAGTTATGGACGAAATACCAAGACTAGTCTGACAGTTTTCGTCTGTTTTTGCATAAAATTTTCTATATGACGAAACAAAAAATACCCAATAGTACAAAAGTTATGACTTTTTATGATACGGTAATTTTAAAACACAAAAACTAATTTTTTAATTTTTAAAAAAATTAAAATACCAATAAAATTTTTTCAAAAAAAATTTAATTTAAAATTGAATTTTAAAAAAAATTATATATTTGAACTGCTTATAAAAATGTAGCCAAAAATAAACTACATAGGTCGATATTAAATATTCTGACCCACATGTTTATCCAAGAACTACATGTTTTGCAGTTTTTTTGTGGATTCACCCATATATGTCATTTTAAGTAGATATTTGGTGGAAATTGCGGTTTCAAATTCTTTTACCTCGGATATTTGTCATTTAGTAAACTAACTCAATTTTTGCATACTTTACTCCCACTTTTGAAAATTGTCAATTATTTAATTCCATTAAACTTTCAATTTTTTGTTGCTCTTAAGTCTAAACCGAAAAATCCACTTACTAAAAAATCCTTGACACAAAACAACCTCCATCCCAATGGCTCAAAAGAAAAATGCACTGCGCCAAATCGATGCAAAAAAAAATCGTCAACTCGTCGAGAACACCTACACCAAATACTGACTTACTGACTGACTGAATGACTGATATTGACGTTAATTATAGAGCCATACATAACGCAAAGTAATAAATAACAATTGATGTGTAATGATTATTGAACGCAAAACAATAAAACAAAATGCGATAAAAAAAACACACACTGAAAACTAAACGAAATGACATAGAGAGATGATGAAGAGGGGAGAGAGTGGAAAAAAACAACAACAAGTTATTTAAATAATCTCAAACAAATGTAGTATAATATAGTCTCTACAAATAATGATAACCAACGAACATGAACGGACGGACAGACGGACTGACGAACGACCGGCGACAAACAATAAATTAATAATTAAAAAAAATACATATCGACTACATTTTCTCTACTTTGTTCTCTATCACATGAATCATTTTCACGTTTTTCGCGGCTACAAATAAAAGGCTCAGCAGCGGAAAAAATCTAAACAATTTGAGAATTAGAAAGAAAAAACATTAAAACTATTTTTTCAGTTTTATGTGTGGTCGGCGGTATTATTATTTCACAATTAAAACACACAATTGTTGTTTTTTTTATAAAAAAAATACTATACTCGTATCTTTTCTTTATAGATTTTCAATGATGCCATAATTGTGATTTTTCGTTTCGGGCCTTTAGATATCGCAATTCAAAGACGCAATGCTCTCTCTCTCTCTATCTCTTTTATCGGGGGAAATTGTTTTTCATCGTATTCTTGTCGCCCCTCCACTTGTCCCACCCCACTCTCTTCCTCCCGCCTTTTCTCCCCTTTAGATAGTATTGTTCACGTTTCGTCATGCTGGCCGCCGGTGTCTTTCGGCTTTTACTGAAATTGGCAATTTATTGCGATTATGTATTTTTGTTCGTTCATACTCACTTTTATGGCATTCGCGCGGCGATGACGAGACGACGCTATTCTAAATGACAACAAAAAAAACTCAGGGGGCGATTTAAGGTAATTTATATAGAGGCGGGTGAGCGGCGAATAGATATCGTTTGCCAAAACGATTTGTAAGTCGTGACGTTAAAAGTGGGAAACGAACGATATCATCTGATAATGACGATGCGGGGTTTAGTGTGGGACCACCTAATGCCATCCTTTTTTGGTGAATTGTGTTCAATCATGTTGAGTATAGATATCAGATAATCATAAACAGAAAAACAATTTTGTTCTTGACGCAATGACATTTTTAAATATTTTAACAAAATATTTTTTCTTTAAAATAAGGAAAAATTGCTTTAAATCTAAGAAATGATTTCTTTAAATCAATGATACAGCTTCTTTAATTCAAAGAATTACATTCTTTATATTTAAGAACTCGTTTATTAGTTTTTCAATAAAATTTGTCAGCCAAAGAAACTATTATAGAGAAGTATCTTCTCTATAAATCTAAGAAATAATAATTTTTAATATGCAGTTTCTTTAATTCAAAGCAATATTATTTAATATTTAAGAATAGCTTTTTTATATTATTTTAACAAATAGTTTCTTAGTATTTGAAAAAAAAACAGTCCGTTAGTTTTTAGGAAGAATTTTTGAAACATTCAAAGATACGGTTTGTTTAATTCAAAGAATAATTTCTTTATATTTAGGAATATGTTACTTTATTTTCAACTACACGTTTCATTATTAATCAGCCAACGAAATTGTTCTTTAAAACAGAAAAAAGTTTATTTAAATCTATGAAACAATTTCTTTTTTTGTTTTAGTAAAAAGTTTCTTAGAATTTGAAAAATAATCAGTTAGTTTTAAGAAAGAGCTTCTTAAAATTAAGGTGCCTTTTGAAAATTCAAAAATACAGTTTCTTTTATTCAAACAGCATTTTCTTTATACATGGGAATACGTTACTTTATTTTCAATTTAATGTTTCATTATTAATCAGGCGAAGAAGCTGTTATTTAAAACAGAGAAATGTTTCTTTAAATCTACTAAAAAATGTCTTCCATTCAATGATACAATTTCATGAAAGAATTTAAAGAATTATTTTTTTACATATAAGAATAGGTATTTTTGTTTAAATATTTTCGATGAAATGTTTCATTAGTTTTTAGCCAAATTCTCTTTAGGTCTGAGAAATAATTCCTTCCATACAATCATACAGTTCCTTTTTAATTCAAAAAAATTATTCATGTATTACGGAATAGTTTTCTTCATTTTAAGAAACAGTTTTTTAGTATTTGACAAAAGAGTACATTAGTTTTATAGAAGACTTTCTTAAAATTAACGAACTTTATTAAAACTTCAAAACTGCATTTACTTTAATTCAATCCATTATTTCTTTCTAATTAGGAATACGTTTTTCTGTTTTCAATGAGATGTTTCACTATTTTTCAGCCAGAGATACTTTTGTTTGAAACACAGAATAGTTTCAATAGATCTACGAAATAATTTCTTTAATTCCAAAAATATTTTATTTTATTTAAGAATAATTTTCGTTGTTTTTAGAAACAGTTGCTTAGTATTTGAAATTCTTTTTTAAAATTAACGAAATTTTTTTAAAAATTCCAAGGTACAGTTTATTTTAATTTAATGAATTATTTCTTTGCATTTATGAATAAGTTGTTGTTTTCAATCTAATGTTTCATTATTTTTCAGACAGAAAAAACGTTATTTAAAAAAGAGATAAGTTTGTCTAAATCTACGAAATATTTTTTTAATGTAAAGGTTCAGTTTTTTTAATCCAAAAAATTATTACTTTATATTAAGCCATTAGTTTCTGTTTTAAGAAACAGATTCTTAGCATTTGAAAAAAATCACTAATTTTAAGAAAGAGATTCTTAGAATTAACGAACTTTATTAAATATGCAAGGATACAGTTTATTTAATTCAATCAGTTATTTCGTTATATTTAGGAATAAGTTTTTTGGTTTCCAGTGAAATATTTAATTATTTTTCAGCCAAAGAAACTATTTTTTAAGACTATTACAAAACTGTTCTTTAAAAAGAAAAGTTTCTTTAAATCTGAGATATAATATTTTCCATTTAAAGATAAAGTTCCTTTTATTCAAAAATTAATTTATTTTTGTTACGGAATATTCTTCTTTGTTTTATAAACGAACTTTATAAAAAATTCACATATACAGTTTCTTAATTTCAATGAATTATTTATTTGTATTTAGGAGTATGTTTTTGCGTTTTCAATGAAATTTCTTAAAACAAAGAAAGGATTCTTAAATTTCTGAAATAATTTCTTGAATAGAAATTCTTGAAATGAACGAACTTAGTTAAAAAGTCAAAGACACAGTTTCTTTAATTCAATGAGTTATTTTTTATATTTAGGAATATATTTCTTTGTTTCCACTGAAATGTTCATTATTTTTCAGCCAAACGATCTATACTTTAAAACAATGAAAATTCAAAGATCCAATTTTTTTTAACTAAAACAATTATTTCATTATATTAAGGGGTAGGTTTCATTGTTTTAAGAAATAGTTTCTTAGTTTTTGAAAAAAGTTAGTTTATTTTAACAAGGAAATTCTTAAAATTAAGTAACTTTAATAAAAATTCAAAGATATAGATCCTTTAATTGAATAAGGTATATCTTTTTATTTAGGAAAATGTGTCTTTGTTTCCTATTTATTTTTCAGCCAAACAAGCTATTCATTAAAACAAGAAGTTTCCTAAAATGTAAGACACAAATATTTAAGTCTACACTGAAAAAAAAATTGTCATAAAATTAAAGAATGGCTCCAAAGACGTTATTAGTTTTTAAAATAATTACATTTTGTACTTAAAATATAGATAATTTCAATAATATTAAGTAATTTACTTAATTTTAATAATATTTTCTTGATTTTAATTACAAAATGTACTTATTTTGAAGACTAAGGACGTCTTTGGAGCATTTCTTTAATTTTATGACAATTTTTTTTCAGTGTAAGATACACATTCCTATATTTAGGAATATGTTACTGTATTTACAATAGAATGTTTCATTATTTTTCAGCCAAACAAACTATTCTTTAAAACATAGAAAAGTTTCTTTAAATCTACGAAATAATTTTTATAATTTAAATATACTCTTTAATGTAAAGAATGATTTCTTTATAAATATTTAAGTATAGGTTTCATTGTTTTAAGGTTTCTTAGTTTCCGAAAAAAAGTTCGTTTATTTAAAGAAAGAGATTTTTACAATTAACTAACTTTATTAAAAATTCAAAGATATGCTTCTTTTATTCGATGAGTTATTTCTTTATATTTAGGAATGTTACTTCATTTTCAATGGAATGTTTCATTATTTTTCAACCACACAAACTATTCTTTAAAAAGTTGATTTAAATCCTTAATTCAAAGATACAGTTTCCTTAACTCAAAGAATTATTTCTTATTTAAGAAACAGTTTATTAGTAGTTGGACCAACATGTTACTTTTATGAAACGCTTTCTTTATACTAAAAAAAATTTAAGATTTGAGCCAAAGACGCCCTTAATCATTAAAATAAGTACATTTTGTTCTTAAAATATAGGTAATTTCATTAATATTAAGTACATTTTCTTAATTTTAAGTTAAGTTAACTTATTTCAAAGATTAATGGCGTCTTTGGCACCAATCTTAAATTTGATGACAAATTTTTTTCTGAGTAGTTGCAAACATGGTTTTTAACAAAAATTGTACCTGACTTCCCGCAATTTTTTTCAATTTGGTTTAATAAATACTCATATCGATACCTCCATTCTAAACTATGCCAAGTGCAAAAAGGTAGTTTTTCAGGACAGACGATCGAAGTTTGATGATTTTTTTAAAATTTCCTTTAGAATCCCTGTACTGTTTTGTGACTAACTTTTGATTGGGTTGACGGATAAACACAAAATTTTGACTGAATATAATTTGAAATATTTAGAATGTATTCTCCCTAAAACTATGCTAAGTCGACATAGCATATTTTAGAATGGAGGATCTGTATTAATAAAGCATATGCGCGAAAACTATTTCATAACTATTTATACTTTGCATTCATTCAACAATTATTTATTTTCTTTTTCATGGAAATCTACACATTTCTTCTTATAGAAATAATTTCACATGTTCGTTTTTGTAATATATTAAAATTTTGCAAAAAAAAAAAATCTACACTCATAGTTTTGCACTGCTGTTTTATCAGCTGTTGTCTAGTTGTGTTTATGTATTTTTATGGAAACGTGCTATTATTACCTAATACAAATCTCATTCACTATCTTCTCTAAGCTCTCTGGGGGCACAATGACCCTTTCAAACATTCATTCACAAACCGAGCTCATTTCTATGGTCCCGCTTCCTCGTTCTCACCAAAAAAAAAACAAATGCAAAAAAAATCGTATTTCAAACCAAAATATGCGGAAACTTAAAAATAATACAACCACCGAAAAAAACAAAAACAATCTAAAAATATTTTTAAACATATTTAACACAACGAAAAACTGAATATTTTCAATGTACATCAACGTCAGACAGAAAGACGGACGGGCGGACGGACGGGCTGGCGGTTGAAATGAAGACAAAATAATCACAGACAAATAACAGAAAAAAACAATAGGGAAAAATGTAAATACATGCATAAATTAAATCAAATTAAAACTAAAGTAAAAACGAAACGAAACAAAATACCTCAACAATGAATATTTTATTTCGCAATTTCGAAGAAAAAGACACACAAAACAATATAAAACGAAAAACACCACAGTTTTGTAGTTATTTTTATAAAACTAAATTGGCGGAATACTAACAAATTGGATATTTTATGGATTTCCTATAAATTATGCATCGAATAAAGGGGGGCAACAATCACAGCAAGATGAATGTCAATAAAACTTCTAAATATATTAAAAGTGTAAAATCACAACAATTCTTAAAAAATAGAAAATAAAATGTTATAATTTATTTCACTATTTCATCTCAACGTTTCAGCAGACATTTTTTAATAAAAGTTAACTGATATCAATAAACGATGATGATTATACAGGGTTTTTCAATAAGAGTGATATGATTTCTTTGAAAAACTTATTCTTTTATATATTTATAAATTAAATTTGTTGCCGCCTAGTGTCGCACTCCACAGTGAGAATAATGCAAACTTTAATAGAAAAAAACCAAATCCCCCAAACGAACAAAAGAAAACCACAAAATAATTGTTAAAACTAAAAAGAGAGAAAAAAAAGCCAAAACGATTATTTTCTGTTTCTTCAAAAAATTCAAGTGAAAAACAAAATACCAAAAACAAGTTTTGTTTTCAGTTTTCAGACCACAAAAAATACATACATACATTACAAAAGCAGTGGTGAGAAATCGATGATGATGAAATAATGACAAAAACCAACGTTAGTCTGTCTGTCTGTCTGTCTGTCTTAACACAAAAAACTAACATATTTTTGGTTATTCTGTTTCTTTGCTTAAGCAATTTTATCAAAAAGGTGTTATTAGGGTGGTTACTTGTAGTTGTAAAATAAAAAAACAATATTATATCATTACCTTCATATCATATCTTAAATGTTTATTTTTTTTTTAGAAGAATTAAACTTAAATTTAAAATACATTTAACTGATAATTTAGTTTGGACCCCTTCTTTTGACGACGACCTTGTCTTCTAGCTAGTGTAGAGTATTTTTCTTTTCTGTCATTTCGCCCCTTCACTTGTTTTACGGTTTAATGATTTCAAATTTTTAAAATTGTTAACATTATTTGTCATTTGATCATCATCATCATCATCAAACAACATTGTTTTCTGAAATGTGATTATGTGAGAATACTACCCGGTAGTTGAAGAATTCAGTGAAAAAAAAATTGCGTTCTTTTATTTATTTATTTTTCAAACACACACTCACCGAACACAAAAACAATTTAATGCTACATAAAATTTCGTTAAATTAAAATAAACATGAACAAAATATGCCATATTTGTTCAACTTTATGACACTACAGAAAATTGTGCTGTTCTAATTTTGAACAGCAATTATTTGTATCGTAAAACTGCTAGAAAATTAGGCTAACATTGTTAAATGCAATAAAATTTATTGTTTTTGCAAATATATTTTTTTAAATTACTTATTTCATTATTTTGTTACTAGCTGGACCCGGTCCACTTCGTTGCCCCAGATATCAGATTTTCGATAGAACCTTTCAAACAAAACAAAAACAAATAAAATCGGTCCAGTGGTTTCAGAGTCTATAGCATACATACATACATACATACATACATACATACATACATAGATACATACATACATACATACATACATACATACATACAAACATACAAACATTTTTCCATTTTTATATATTACTAGCTGGATCCGGTCCACTTCGTTGCCCCAGATTTAGATTTCCGATCCAGTCCATTATTGAAAACAAACGATTTGTCACGCCCACATTTGCGCCGCCCACTTTTTGCAAAAATTTTTTTTCCAAAACCATCTCAGACAAAATAGCTTTCAAACAAAAGAAAAAAAAATTAAAACGGTCCAGTGGTTTAAGCGTCTATAAAACACATACATACATACATACATACATACATACATACAAACATTTTTCCATTTTTATATATATAGATTTTGTTATTTTCTTATTGGGTTAGTTGTTTGTACAATTACTAAGTTTTCCATTTAATTAGCTATTCGTTTTGGCAATTAAGTATGCTCGAAGTATACTAATGTTAAAGATAATGACATTACTTTGGCGCCAAAGACAATAAAACATTATGATAAGAACATTTTATACATGAACTTAATACTATTTATAACTAAATTATTTCAATTTTAAATCTTATTTTATATTAATGTTAATGTATCTAAATACAAGAAAATATCTATATAAAAGAAAATAAAAAAAAATTAAAAAAATATTTTTTCCACTTCTTATTTTTTATTTTTATGTCATTTATTCAATTATTTATTGAATCAATGCTAATCAACAATTTTTATTCATTTTATTAATTATTTATATATTGATATATGCTTATTTGACTAAATAGTTACTATTGGTTTATAACCTTATTTGTATTACATTTTATTTATCAATTTATACTTTATCAGTTATCTACTTATTGCAGTGCTCAATTACACAACGCAACAAAAAAAATTTTTTTTGTGTCCTAGACCTAACAATTATTTTTTTTGTATAGATTGTGGCATACTGTTATATAAAATCAAAACCAAAAATTTTTTTATGGATAAATTTCTTTTAAATAAATTTGTTATTAAAAATACTAATATCGTCGAAGGTACCCTCAGTATTTGCACTACAGCAGTATATGCCCGATCAGGTCGACTTATACGTTAAATTGAAGCTATTAATGTGGGCTACCAATGTTGGAAATATCTCTTTCACTTAAAAACATTGGTTTAGTAACAGTCACTAAACAAATTGGAAAAAGTAGATTTTTTCAAAAAAAAATAAAAATTTCCTGGGACGAAAAAAAAACATAAAAAATAGAAAAAAAAAAATCGAATAAAAATTGTATTCCATTTTTTAAAAGTTTGCCTCCTAGCGAAGAAAATAATGCCTATTTGAAAAAAAACTATGGATAAATGTAGAAATTATAGCCTTTTTGGTAGAGGTAAGAGAATTTCAAAAAATCTTTTTTTTTAAATTTTTGTTTAAAAAGCGTTTGTATTTGTTACTTTTATTTATATTATGTGCATTTGAGCTTATTTACATGTACTAGTTTCATTAGAAGTAATTGTGAGTTCTTTGTTGACGTTTGTTGATTTCGGAATCGGTTTCTCTAATGAGGAACCAAATATAATCTCTAGGGCGGGTCGATTTAAAAATCGCCCATTGCTCAATGAAAATCGTATTCTAGGGATCAAAATAAGAAACTTTGCCGAAAGAACCATACCTAAAAAAACGAATTCTGATGTCCCGGAAAAAATCCCACTTTGACCCATTTAGAGTGCTCCAATCGAGTCCAAATGTATGGAACCTCAGGGCGTTCCAGGGGGTGTGTCACTGGCATGGGTGGGTCGGGCCTCCAAAGTTAGTGGGGGTCGGTCATACATTTGGACTCGATTGGAGCACTCTAAATGGGTCAAAGTGGGATTTTTCAAAATTTGCCCCTACCCAAAAGTTTGACCCAAATTCCGGGACATCAGAATTCGCTTTAGAGGTATGGTTCCTTCGGCAAAGTTTCTTATTTTGATCCCTAGAATACGATTTTCACTGAGCAATGGCGACTTTTTTTGCCTCCCCACAAATCGACGCGGCCTAATAATCTCCCATCATTCTTTCATCCCTGTTCCCCTGGTAACGCCGTTCGATGGACTTCATTGCTTGGTGAAACCTTTCCCCATGTTCGTTGCTTACGTCGCCAGATGCAAGTAGTTCTGCCTTATCTTTGGTCAGTTCCAAATCTCTCACTAGATCATTGAGTTGAAACTGTGTTAAAAGCGATGACTTCTGACTCAAACTTGAATCGCTCAGAGTTGAGTACACAGTTGAACTTGATGATGTTTCCGTAATTAGGCTGTTAGCTATACTTGGACACTTGGGAATTGGTATTGTTTCCGAATGTGCACCTGGCAAAGTGACAGATTTTACTTCACCGTTATTTCAGCCAATGCTCCTTCCTACTCCAATCTGTTTACTTAGACAAAAATAGCAGTCCCTATCTTGAATGAACGTTTGTCTCCAAATCATTGGCATTCCAAATTGCATGTGCTGTCTAAAATTAAAACATTTTATTCCACAAAACATTGTAATACATTAATTGTAAAGTACTTAACGCATGTTTCCACTACTCCATCGAGTAAGATTTACATGGCACGAATTACACAAAATACTAGGTGTCCACGGTTCGTTCATATTTTCAACTCGTATACCAAAATATTGCACATATAGTTCTTCTATTATTATACTAAACTCACAACGATTTTTTTGAATTACATATTTTCCGCAGATGTAGCAGAAATTGTCGGGATCATTTACACATTGAAAAGTTCTTTGCCTTTTACTCATACTTCGAAATACAACTTTATAATATTTTTCAGAAAATCGACTTATCTCTTTAAGGCGCTGAATTACACTAATTTATTAATAAGTAATTTCAATCATAAATTTCAGATTTAAGGTACATAAGTTGCAGTACTTGTAGCTGACATATAGTTTGCTTCGAAAGTTGACACCCAATATTTTCAAGACTTCCGCGTACTACTTTGTGTTACGTACATCTAATTTTACTACCTGTATATACTACTGGGATGTCCATGTCCCTAATAGGCGCAACAGAATGGAAAGCTCATAAATAAAAAAACACAAATATTGTTGAATGACCCCTCTACCTGAGCGGATCTCATCCAATATAGCTCTCACATTGCATATCATGTTCTATGGAGGGTTACGAACGGCCATAAAACCTCGTCCTCTCTATAATTTGATAATGTCTGACATCAATCCTCATAAAATAAAATCCAAGTGCAATGTATCTTATATGTCTCTCTCACATATGGCGAATTCAATATAAGCTAAAACATCATTTAAAAACGAAAAAATATGAAAGAAGATTTTTTGGAATTTCCGTAACATTTACAAAATGGCTCATAACTTTTACATCTATCCACAGATTTTTCAAATAGACAGTGTTTTCTTCGTTAGCATGCTGGCTTTTTAAAAATGTTATAAATTTTTTTTTTATTTTTTTTCTCTTTTTGTGGTTTTTTTTTGTACCAGGAAAAGGTGTTAAAAAAAAAAACATTTTTTTTTCTCATATTTTTGACGACTGTTACTAAACACCCAGGAAAATAATTGGTTGGAATTCGATTGTAACAATAAAAAAATTGTACTAGCTACAAAAAGTATATTGCCACGGTGTAGGCGGTCGGTTTTAATTATATATAATTAGTTGAAACAACAATAATATGGATACGATCAAATGAAAATGCTTGCAACTAAATCGATGGTTGTATCAATCGAATTAAGATTATTTTTTCATTGACACTCGGTTGGTTGTGGTAACCAATTTTAGATTTTCATTAGAGTACCATATGATCGATTTTTGATTGTGATAACCAATGCTTTATTCTTGACAACAGAAATTCTATCAATAGACCAAAGATTATTATTGCAACGAATAATTGCTTACTACAACAGAAAAAAAATTAATAAATAATCGTTTATTGGTTATCCCAATCATTTCCCAAATTTAGAATAATTAAATGTATTTTGGGAAATACAACCGAAAGATTGGTTGCTGTTCTTTTGCTGATATATGACAAACAAAAAATAAAATTACTCGACATAAAACAATCTTTAAAATTTGTTCAAAAATGGTATAGATAATCAAAAATAATCTCGTGTGGATAATAATGTGTGGAATGCAGAATATGTTGTGCAAAATGCTTTACATAAATAAAAAATAAAAGCAGCAATCATGAAATTGAAAGAACAAGGTTAAGTGATATTTGCATAAAAGTTTTGTTTTTTTTTTCATGTACTAAAATGTGTGTCAAATATTTCCACATCTCATAATAGTGATGAATTTGTAATATGGGACTTTTAATTTTGTTATGAATTGTTTTGTTTTTTGTTCAATAAATAACATAAAAATTAATGAAAATAGTTTTTAATTAATTTTCGGTTTTTTTAAAACAGTTGGTTGTGGCAACTACAACAGATAATTTTGGCCACAACTTTCGTAGTTGGCGCAACCAAAAATGATTGTTGTCACCATGGAAGCAGAAGTATGCCACAACCAAAATATTGGTTGTCCTGATGGAATCGCATGATAGTATACAGAACTACAAAATTCGGTTGAGGCAACCAAACTGTATTCTGCGTGAACCAAAGATTCTACGTGAAAGCAATACTTGCAGAGTTATACTTGAAAAATTATGGTCCAAATACTGAATGTACTTTCCATGAAAGCTGGAATTAAAAAAAAATTACCATAAAAAATGTTTTTAATATTTTTTCCCTGTTTGTGACTCCTAATTGCACCAGAAACTGTTATCCACATCCCTTGGACAAACATTTTTATGTATTTATATTGTTTTATTAAATTATATATTTATACATTTATAAATATTATATTTAGAAATACTAATTCTTTCACTATCTCTTCGTTTTCAATGTTATCTCTGCTTCTGAAATATTCATTCAAGATTTCAAAGTTCATTTCAATTCTATTTAGAAATCGTTTTTTTCTTCTTCTTCTTCTAATATATGTATATTCGAGCTATGGTCTGACTTCTTTGTGCCGAAATTTTCAGCCATCGATTCCGGCTAGATGTTTTCATTGCCATTGCCCGTCGCCCCAACTCCGCGTCCCCTATTTGAATATTATTTATTTGCACAGCTCGTGTACAATTTCCTTGTTATCATTAAAAAAATATATACACATATACGAGTATTGGACTTCATGTTGTTATTGGAATTGGATGGCTTTCTTCTGAGGTTCGCTTTCAAATTGTTTACTTATCTGAACAAGTTTTTTTGAATTGTTATAATTTTTTATTTTTGCTGTTGTTGAATTTACATTGGGAAAGAAACGCAATTGAAAGAAAGAAAGAAAACATTTTCGGATATAGAGCAGAGATTTGATTAAAACTCACTAGGTAAAAATATTCTGTTGCTGTCTACATATTTTAAACCGATTCAGTCACAACTATCTTATTTTGAGTTGCAACCAATCAGTATGTAGAACTTTTAAATGATTGCTACAACCGTTTTATTCTCCGTACGTTATTTTGCAGCAATTAAAATGTTGGTTATGTCAACTATAACAAGTAAGAAAGTTTCAGTCGGGTAAACCGACTAAGGTATACCCTCACTTTGTGAGTAATGTAATATATAACATTACACCAATAAATCTGTCAATTTGTGTGGGAGGTACCAGAAGAGGTTTTCCAAATACACATATTTTTCGGTAAACAGTACATTCTTAAATACATTGCAAAAACTATAAAAACTATAAGCGTTTATGTGCACTGGTATATTAAAGTTACGAGCTATGTAATTTTGGTATGATTTGGTCATTTTGGGTGGGAGGTACAAAAAGGGGCGGGGTGATAACGCCCACTTTTTACAGGACTATAGGCACTATAACAGCATTACACTGTACAAAATTTCAAGTATTTGTATGCACTGGTATTAAAGTTACAAGCCGTTTACTTTTGGTACGAAACGACCCATTTGTGTGGGAGGTACCAAAAGGGGCTGTACAATAATGCCCATTTTTTACCGGACTATAGGCGCTACAAAAACATTATACTGTAGAAAATTTCAAGCATTTTTATGCACTTGTATTAAAGTTATAAGCAGTTAAATTTTGATGCAAAATGGTCCATTTGTGTGGGAGGTACCAAAACGGGCATGCCAACTTCACCCATTTTTCTCGAGTTAATAGCGACTAATATACTAATATTATGTGCAGAATTTCAAAAGATTCGAATAAGTAGTATAGAAGTTATTAAAGAATCAATATTTCACTAAATTTTAACCCTTTGTGTGGGAGGTACCAAAAGGAGTAGACCAATATGGCCCATCTTCGAACTCATCCGGAGATAGATCAAAATATTACCACATACCAAATTTTAAGTCAATCGGTTACTCCTTTCGAGAGTTATCGTGCGCACCAGCCAGCAGACACACAGACAGACAGGCAGACAGACAGACAGACAGACAGACGGACGGACATTGCTCATTCGACTTAAAATGACCCAAAACGGATTTCCTCCGAACATACTTAGGGTCTTAGATCACTCCTTCGATGTGTTACACTTTTTTCCGTAGCAAATGATATATACCTTCGTCACACTAA
This sequence comes from Eudasyphora cyanicolor, assembly GCA_963930755.1. Lineage (NCBI taxonomy): Eukaryota > Metazoa > Arthropoda > Insecta > Diptera > Muscidae > Eudasyphora > Eudasyphora cyanicolor. The sequence continues at coordinate 160,468,598 of OZ005738.1, read as the reverse complement.
AGTGAGGGTATAAAAATTAGGTTGTTGAATATTGTTACAGCCATTTTACTTTTCCACTGTTCAATTTATGGTCACCACAATTAGACTGTTGGTTCTGCCAACAATAAAAAGCATTCTCTCTGTGTAGGCTATTGTTAAGATTTTTTAAGGGTCTTACTTTTCCATATGAATTTTAAGGTGTCATACCCAACAGACATAACGCCAAAAAAAATTTTCGGGATTACATTACATCCGAGGGTCAGTCCGAACATTGGGTGATATGTTCATGGTATTTAATTTAGATGCCAGTTTTTGTATTAATGTCTTTTTTATAATTCATTTGTTAATTTTCACCAATTAATGGATTTTTTATTTTTTCTTTCTCTTTATAGTGCGGGACACTAGACGCACCCGATTCGTCATATCACAAACAGAGATCCGACAGAATGGACGTTTACCAAATTGACGATGGTTTCCACTCGGATGGCGGCACTGAAACACCGCCGCCATCGCCCAGCTCCGGCTCATCGATAGCATCGACATCAGATCATGGCTCGCTAGAGAGCGTCGATACGGGGGGCACACAACGTCTGGCTGTGCTGTCATTTGAACAGGTGCGCAAGCTGCATCATGTGATGGATGAAAAAGTGGCCATACATGGACGGGGTAACTTTCCCACATTGGAGGTGACACTAAAAGACTTAGTGAATCTGGTGAGGCGCAAACTGGAGGCCGATGTCGGCTCCGGCGGTGCCGGTGTGATAGTCAAAGATATACGTTTGAACGGCGGAGCAGCTAGTCATGTATTGGCTTCAGAGGATCAGCCATATAATGATCTGGATTTAATTTATGCCATTGAGCTAAGCTCACCACGTCACTTTGATCGTGTCAAAACAGCGGTACTGAACACACTACTCGATCTCTTGCCCGAGGGTGTCTCCAAACGTCGCATTATGCCCTGTGCCCTCAAGGAGGCCTATGTCGGCAAAATGGTCAAGGTCAATAATAACAACGATGGCGATCGCTGGTCGCTCATCTCCTTGGGCAATTCGCCCGGTCACAAAAATGTCGAACTGAAATTTGTCGATTCGATGCGACGTCAATTTGAGTTCTCCGTTGACTCCTTCCAGATTGTCTTGGACTCACTGTTGCTCTTCTACGACTGTGCCGCTCTGCCCATATCGGAGAATTTCTATCCAACAGTGGTGGGTGAATCAGTGTATGGCGACTTCCAAGAGGCCTTGTATCACTTGCAAAATAAATTGATCTCAACGCGGCAGCCCGAAGAGATACGGGGCGGCGGTTTGCTCAAGTATTGCAATTTGCTGGTGCGCAGCTACAGTCCGGTGGACAGCCAGCGCATCAAGACCCTGGAGCGCTACATGTGCTCGCGTTTCTTCATTGACTTTCCGGATATCAATACGCAGACGGTGAAATTGGAGGCATATTTGCGCAATCACTTCTGGGGTGTGGATGAGGAGCCTTTGCAGTACCAGTACCTGATGCATTTACGTGAAGTGGTCGAGAATTCGACCGTGTGCCTGATGGGTCACGAGAGACGGCAGACGCTGATGCTGATACAGACCTTGGCAGCTCAAGTGTTGTACAAGGAACAACAGAAACAGGTACAAGAACATCAACAGTATCATCATCATCAGCAGCAGCAGCAACATCAGCAGCATCAACAAGCGGTGACCGAGCAGCAACAGCAGCAACAACAGCTACAGTCACAACAGCAGCAACATACAGTACAAGCAACCACAATGACACTGGTGGCTGCTACGCCGCCTCATCATCAGCAACAACAGCATCATCAGCAGCAACATCATCATCAGCAGCAGCAACTCTCATCACAACAACAGCAGCAGCAGCCTCAAACTACAACCATTTATGTACAACAGGTTCCGCAAACGACGCCACAAAATGTTGCCACAACAGCCACCATTTGCTGTGCCATGTCAGCCGCCGCTCCCGTTGATCCAACGCAGCAGCAACAGCAGCAATCGACGGCACAAACGCAGCAGCAGACAGCCACCGCCACAGCGGTGCCACAAACAATACAAATACAGGCAGGACCGCCAGGTCTCATCTACGCCAATGGCGTCTACTATGCACCTGTGATTCCCGCAACAATTTGCACCTGCAACTCCACGTGGCTGAGCACGTGATTAAGTGTGGCCCCCACAACCGCAGCAGCACATGCCACAACACCACCACCACCAACAACACAACACCAGCAGCAGCAGCAGCAACAACAAGAACATCAAGAAGCAGCAGCAAAAATTGCTAATGCCACAAATAAAACAGCAGCCATAATAAATGCTGCAACAGCTGCTGCAGCATTACAATTAGCTCCGGCCAAGTTTACTACAGAAGATTCCATTTCAGTTTCATCCAACACCACACACCACCACCACCAGTACACCAACTCCAACTCAAGCACCTCCTCCTGCAGCAATGCCGCCACCTGCTCCTCCCCCTCCCCCATCTCCATGTCTCACTGCTCCAGTTCCAGTTCCACAATTCCCCCCACCGAATTCGAGGCAACTAACCCGCTCAAAACGTCCCTGGCAACGACCATCAACTCAGCTGCAAACACATCTGCAGTAACAGCAGTCACAGTAGCAGCAGCAAAATGTTGTATGCATAATATCAACACCATCGCCACCACCAACAATGGCCTCCTCGCCTCAGATGATGCCAATGACAATGTTGATGATGTAGATGAAGATGAAGACAATGAAGACGACTACGACGACAATGATGATGATGAAGTCCAAGACGATGACCAAGAAGATGATGATGACCACAGACAAGCAGATGCAGCTGACTACTATCAGAAGAAGAGGGATGATGAAGAAGATGATGCCGAAGATAATGCTGATGCTGAAGCAGAACCAGCAACAGATGCAGATGACTTACTACCGCTACCACCCACCATGGCCGGTGATTTGATTTTGACCCATGAACAACATGATTTCCATTTGGAAGGTGACATCGATGATCTTCCCGATATTTTGCATGCAAACGCCGATATCAATACCAAATTAAGCGGTGAATTTGCCTATTTTTATCCCTATGATGGTTCCGAGCCCTCTCTATTATTGATAGGTAAAGATTTTTATATAAACGTAACACCTCAACAGCAGCAACAACAACAACGGCAGCAGCAGCAGCAGCAACAAAGTTGATTTTATCAACAATTCAATAAATAAAGCAAAAAAAAGTAGCAATGACAAACAACCAAACCAAAATTTTTTTGGTCCTTCGGTTCCGAATTAGATTTCCCTCTAGAGATCGCAAAATGATATAGTTTGAAGAGATTTCTTCCCAAATACTACTTAAACAAAAATATTTTAATAATTTACAATTAATTTTTCAACACTTTCATTAGTTTCTAGTCTCTCGGTTTTTTCTTTCCTTTCAATCTGTGCAGTATTGTTTTTTGTTTTCATCTTAAAACATATACTTTTTCTAAATGTTTAAGAAAAAATAATAATATTAATTTTATATATTTCAAATTCCCAGGAAATTATTTTTGTGGTAACAAAAAACCTTTTCGAGGATATTTAGTCTTCACAGTTATCCAAAGTAAACTTTTCGAAAATGTTCCTATACAATAAATTTTTTAATAAAAAAATTAATTATTAATCATAAAAAATAATCAAATACACAAAATACATTGGGCATTAGTTTCCAATAAAAACTATAAATTAGGACCTTTAAGATGTCCTATACATTTCAAATTGCAAACAAATTATTGTTTGCCAACAAAATAGTTTCCACAAACTACTCACAAAGTTGGGCGCTAGTTTCGAAATAAAATTAAAAATAGGACCTTATTTATGTCCTAAACATTTCAAATTCCAAACAAATCATTATTGGCCAGCAAATAGTTTCCCACAAAATGCTCACTAAGTTGGGCGCCAATTTCAATATAAAAAAGTTATTATTATTCATAAAAAAATAAAATAAAAATAACTAAAATAGGCGCTGGTTTCAAAATAAAATTAGTTTTCATTTAATATTCTCCAAATAATTTCCACTAAATTGCTCACTACGTTGGGTGCCTATTTCAATATTTATACTTAAATGTAGTTAAATTTCTTCACGGTTCCTCTTCGTTCGTTTTAAAGAAAAAAACATGTAATTATTAATATTCCAAATTATATAAAAGTATTCACAATAAAATCTGCTGTGTTGGGCGCCAAAAAAAATAATTTCATTTTTGCAGAATAATAATTTATAGAGAAAAATTTCTCTAACCTCTTACAAAAATCCACAAAATAACTGAATTTATCGAAAAAAGATTTTTATTCGTATAGCTAAGTTGGGCGCCACTTTTACGAAAATTATTATAAATGGCATTGGGCGCCAAAACATTCGAAAAAATAGACCAGCAAATCACTTCACTATCACTAAGAGAATTTATCGAACACTTTTTTAATTTTTTGTAGATAAATATAGGCTCAGCTACGTTGGGTGCCATTTGTAAGGCAAAAATTAATGTTTAAACATTTTGAAAACAATCTGAACATTATGTAATTTTTGTAGGTAATAGTGTCAGCAACGTTGGACGCCATGTTTTCAAAGTAAAAATCACTCTTCGTAACTTTTAGATAAATTTTTTGAAATTTGTTAATCCTTAATAAAATATCTTCGGAATATTAAAATTTTTTAAAATAAGTATCAAAACATCAATAAGCAAAATTTTGAAAATTTATTCATATATAACTTTTTCTACATTGGGCGCTACTTGCAAAATAAAAAAAAGACACAAAATTGAAAATATGGATCAGAAAAATATCTTCGTTAGTTTTAAAACAATTTATTGAAATTTGTTAATCTTCATACAGACGAATATTTTGAGACGCATCGGACGCCGCTTTTGAGCCAACAAGAAATTCTGCTTGTAATTTGTCCAATTTGAAATTGTGAAACTTCATTTAAAACGTTTAGATCTTTTAGAAATAGTTTTTTTCTTTATATTTAGCATTGAGTTAATGTCAGCAACGTTGGGCGCCACTTTGTGGGTTAAATAAAATTTTAAGTAACTCCAGTAAGTAATATCAAGGCCAATTGACGCCATTTAAATGCTCGTATATTCTATTTTTGTTTCTTCACTTCCGTTTTTTACATCGTAATAATATCATCAAGGTTGGGCGCCACTTTCAAGTCTTCAATGGAGTGAAATAAAATGTAAATTAAAATTTTTCTTTAATATCTAGGCTAATTGAATTTTGTTTTTATAAATGACTGTAATTGTCTAACATCAGCATAATTTGAGCAACGTTGGGCGCCATTTTTAAGCCAACAGTACATTTTCAATAGTGTTAAAACACTATCTTCCACATAAATCTCTTTAAAAACAAAGAATATTATTAATTTTTTTTTTAAAATTTCACAAAACAATAATGTTGTAACAGTCGCCTAATTTCACAATGTCGGGAGCCACTTTAAAGCCTAAAATAAAATCTAAAATTTTCCTTAGCCGACTTTTATATATATACAAAATAATCATCAAATGAGATCGAAATAAGGGCAACAACCGGAAATAAATTTGAAAATTTTTCAGAATCCAATATTCGCAAAATAGATCCCCAACATTGGGCGCCACTTTGATCCATATTCAATAAAGTAGAGTATATTTTCAGTTATGTTCACATGCATTTCTTTAAAATAGCATTTCTTGTAGATTTCTTCGTAAACAATTTAAATAACTAATTTTTGGATGAAAAACAAATTCACAAAACGACTTAAAAATCTGACTCCAATTTTATTCATAATCCCCTTAAAGGAATACAAACAAATAAAAAGTCAACGAATAAAAAATGTTTAAATTAAATTGATTCAATTTAACGATCAATGGAATTAATTAAGTAATTGATTCAAATATGTTTTTAATTAAATTTATTCATTGTGTAACTGCTCAATTGTTTAATAAATGTAATTAATTTATGTTGATTAAATACATTTTTAGTTGATTGAGTTCAAATAGAAGCAATTCAAAGATAATTAAAACAAAACATAGCAATTAAATTATTTTTTGATTCGATTACCTAAAAATTAATTAATTTGAGTAATTATTCGTTAATTTATTCAATTTAAATCAATCATAGACTCAAACGTTGCAGCAGCAATTTTTGTCTGACATTAATTTCTCCGTTAAAAAATAATATGAAATAAATTTTCTTCAAGCTTCAATTAAAAATTTAATTGATTCAATAATGCAAGTAAAGGACTCAACTATGTTTTAATGAGCCCGAATGACATTTACAATAACAAAAAAATATATAGGTTCAATTAAGTATATTGATTGATCCAATGAGTGTTTTGATTCAGTCAAATTTGTAATTGGTGTTAAAAAAATAAAATTAAATTAAAATAAAATAAAATAAAATAAAATAAAATAAAATAAAATAAAATAAAATAAAATAAAATAAAATAAAATAAAATAAAATAAAATAAAATAAAATAAAATAAAATAAAATAAAATAAAATAAAATAAAATAAAATAAAATAAAATAAAATAAAATAAAATAAAATAAAATAAAATAAAATAAAATAAAATAAAATAAAATAAAATAAAATAAAATAAAATAAAATAAAATAAAATAAAATAAAATAAAATAAAATAAAATAAAATAAAATAAAATAAAATAAAATAAAATAAAATAAAATAAAATAAAATAAAATAAAATAAAATAAAATAAAATAAAATAAAATAAAATAAAATAAAATAAAATAAAATAAAATAAAATAAAATAAAATAAAATGAAATAAAATAAAATAAAATAAAATAAAATAAAATAAAATAAAATAAAATAAAATAAAATAAAATAAAATAAAATAAAATAAAATAAAATAAAATAAAATAAAATAAAATAAAATAAAATAAAATAAAATAAAATAAAATAAAATAAAATAAAATAAAATAAAATAAAATAAAATAAAATAAAATAAAATAAAATAAAGGAAATCAAAACAAAAATAAAAAAATTTTAAAATAAATTTTAAAAGTTAAAAATGGAAAATGAAAAATTAAACAATAAAAATAAAAAACAAATAATAAAAAATATAAATAAACATTAAAAGTAAAAAAACAAATAAATGTTTCCATATATTTTCGTTTCAATTTAAATATTTACACTTTCCGATTTTATTTTGATTATAGTTTCCAAAAATTGCCCAACGTCTGTAATCAGTGTTTGTGGGAAAATTTATATGTTTTCACTAATTTATTAAGCAAAACTTAAATATTTCGCAAACAATTTTATTTATTTTTTCCAATTATATTTTTTCTCTTAATTTATCTTTTTAAAAAAAAAAATATGTGACGTCACTTTGCAAACTATGTATATCTGAATGAAGGATAGTTGTTTTCTTTTTAAACATTCGTTTCCTGCTGCTGTTTTGTGTCGAGGTGTTGCCACGTTTTTTTAAGTAGTACTGAGTCTAATTTACCACATAAACCATTTTAATTTTATTATAATTCATTCATGTTCACTTTTAGTTTTTTTTTTTCTTATTAATTTTTAATATTTCTTTTTTTGTAATTATATTAAATAATGTAAAACACAAGAAACAAACGAAAAAATTATGTGAAAATAAACTTGCGACCGAGAGCTTTTTAAGAGAAATAATGAAAACAATTTTAAATACAAAAAACACATCCATAAATACTTCTTTCCATTAAAACTTTTTTTAGAATTTATAGCTGATTTTACTATAAACAAACGAAAAACAAAACGTTTTTTCGCGTTATCCTGTCTACTCTTTTTCCGGTTGTTTTTCCATGGGCTGGACAACGAAAGAAAAACGAGAGGATTATTTATGAACTTACATAAATACTTATATAAATAATTTTAAGTTGTAAAACAAAAATTTAAAAACAAAATTCCAAAAAAGTTTTTTTGTTGTCATAAAACAGAAAAATACGATAATATTTAAAAATGTAAAAGTTTTCAATAATGAAAATATTAAAAACAAAATAGAAATAAAGGCAAAATTAACTTGGCATTCGGCGAATATTCAAAAAAATTACAATTTATAATTTTAAGAAAAAGCGCCCATTTGCAAATGAATAGAAAAAAGCCTAACTTCAAAATCTCTTAAAACTTGGTAAACGCAGAAACAGAAAATCGAAGGAAATCAAGGAATTTGTGGTCTAAAACAAAAATATTCAGGATTATTTTCTATTGTCCTATTGTATACACGTGATGAGAGGAGAAAAACGTATTTAACAAAGATAACAAAAAATAAAAAAATAAACAAAAAACAAAAACACAGAATAAAGTCTTGATATATTAGTAAATGAAAGACATAAATAAAGCAACATTTTTTATCTGATTATTATTATTATATTATAATTATATTAATGTAATTAAAGAAATAAATAAATATTTAACAAAAGAAATTATGATTTTTTGTAAAACCCATGAAAAATGAAAATAAGTAAAAAAAACAAAAACCATATTTTATAATATACAATATATATTATATACATACAATATAAATAATAAACATAATTCCTGTAATGTTGTAATCTTAAGCCAATACTAAGAGAAGCAGAAGAAAATTGACAAGAAATATCAGCGAAAGAAAACCAGAAATAAAATCTTTATCAAAAATAATGCTCCCCCAAAAAACACACCACCCCCTCGGAAGCAAAGTGAAGTGAATAATCATAAAAGAAGAGAAGAAGAAAATGCGAAAGAAGAAACATTGTAAAAATATATATTCAAATTGCTGTTAAGTCTTAATTTAAATTATTTGAATTAACAAAAGTTAAATTGAATAAAAGAAGAGTTTTTAAAAAAGACTCTCTGGAAAACAATTTAGAAAACAATAAATTCGTGTCAAAACAAAAAGAGCAACAACACTCCTCTTTCCAAAACTCTATTATTTCGGTTTACATTTTTTAAATTTTTTTTTCCACAGAAAAATACCACAATTTTATTTTCACTTTCTTTTGTCTTCTTTCTCTAGTTAATTAATTATTTTCTTTTTTTTTTCAAAAAAAAAAAAAAAACATTGGGCAAGAAGCGTCTTGCATTTACTTCAAGTGAATTCTAAAATAATACCGAAATCTTTACACCTTCGACCTCACTCAGAGAAAAAATGTCCTAATTTTTAAAAGTCTTTAAAAATAGTTAAGCTATCAAAATAAAATTGAAATATTTTGTTAATACTAAGTAAATTGTCTTAATTTTTACAATGAAATGTACTTATTTCAAAGATTAGAATGTCTTAGACCTTCACATTTTTAAAAATAAATACAATTCATACATAAAAATAGGCCATTTTATTTAATATTAAAGAAATTGTCTTTTGTTAAAGAATGAAGAATGAAATGTAGGACTTATTTCTCTCGTTACATTCACCACTCCCTTTTTCTTCTCCCAATAAATGTCATAGCTCTACTTCTCCCCTTCCGCCCCAAAAAAAAAACTATGTAAATTTTCTATCTTTATTTTTACGATAATTTGTTTCTTATTATAATTATAATTATTATTTTAAAATAATTTTTGTTTTAAATTAAGTTTGAATTTTTTGTGTTAAAATCGCGTTTGTAAAACCGCAGCGTTTACAGTGAACGACGCAGCAAATGTTTTATGACATTTTTTTATTATTATTATTATTTTAATTCTTTTTTGAATAGTCCTTAATTTTAATTATAAATATGTAAAACTATATTTTAAAAACACACACTTTTTATTTGTTTACCATTTAAAGTGTAATACAACAACAAAAATATACAACAACAACAAAACGTAATTACATACAAAAAAATAAGAAAAAATTGTCCCCCAAAAAAATGTTAAAATGTTTAAATAAAAATACAAATAAAAACTTTAAAACAAACAAAAAATAATCTCATTTAATGTGTTGTTATTTCGAGAAGAGGCACTGGGATAATAATGTGTTTTAATATTGAAGACAATAAAACGTACTTAAACTAAATATAATTTTCTTAATACTAATTAAATTATCTTAAATTTAAATACAAATTTCAATGTTTTATTGTCTTTGGCGTCAAATCAAAATCTAACTTCTGTAATTGTTGGTTCAGATTGGGAAATACAAAAATGGGATGGGGAAAGGCACTAAAAAATAAAATGAAACAAGTATGAAAATAAAATAAAATAAAGTCAGAATTTATTTGGTTTGAGACCATATGTTTCAGTTACATTCTTTCTATTGCAAAAATGTAATACAAACGAATAAAAAATGGTAGAGAGTTTGGGTAGAATTGACTGCAGTTTCGATAGACACCAATCTATCATCGCCAGAATTCAATAGGAATAATGTATGTCAGTAAATGTAAAATAAATAAAATAAATAAAATAAATAAAATAAATAAAATAAATAAAATAAATAAAATAAATAAAATAAATAAAATAAATAAAATAAATAAAATAAATAAAATAAATAAAATAAATAAAATAAATAAAATAAATAAAATAAATAAAATAAATAAAATAAATAAAATAAATAAAATAAATAAAATAAATAAAATAAATAAAACAAATAAAATAAATAAAATAAATAAAATAAATAAAATAAATAAAATAAATAAAATAAATAAAATAAATAAAATAAATAAAATAAATAAAATAAATAAAATAAATAAAATAAATAAAATAAATAAAATAAATAAAATAAATAAAATAAATAAAATAAATAAAATAAATAAAATAAATAAAATAAATAAAATAAATAAAATAAATAAAATAAATAAAATAAATAAAATAAATAAAATAAATAAAATAAATAAAATAAATAAAATAAATAAAATAAATAAAATAAATAAAATAAATAAAATAAATAAAATAAATAAAATAAATAAAATAAATAAAATAAATAAAATAAATAAAATAAATAAAATAAATAAAATAAATAAAATAAATAAAATAAATAAAATAAATAAAATAAATAAAATAAATAAAATAAATAAAATAAATAAAATAAATAAAATAAATAAAATAAATAAAATAAATAAAATAAATAAAATAAATAAAATAAATAAAATAAATAAAATAAATAAAATAAATAAAATAAATAAAATAAATAAAATAAATAAAATAAATAAAATAAATAAAATAAATAAAATAAATAAAATAAATAAAATAAATAAAATAAATAAAATAAATAAAATAAATAAAATAAATAAAATAAATAAAATAAATAAAATAAATAAAATAAATGTTGTAAATTTAACCAGGAGTAAAACACACGATGTTTCCAGTTTAAAGTTTTTATTACGACTAAAAAATGCTTAGACTAAAAGAGACAACAAGTAAGAAAAGTAAACGAAACAATGATAGAAATTAACGAAACTTATCGAATATCGGTCACAATATATGTGTTGTATACGCAGAGTTGTATTTATATTAAATTCAATTCACAACACTCCTCCTCAATACATATATTATATTTATTAAAAATCAAAAAACTAAAATAAAAAATTCACTATGCATTCATAAAAATCCTAAAGCATTTACAAACTTAGAATGACAAGCACAAGACAAATTCTTAGTTAATATGTCAGCCAAATTTTCAGAACTACAGCAGTATCTTAAATCTATGTGACCATTTATATATACATCCCTTATATGATGAAACTTAATATCTATATGCTTAGTTCTATTATGATATACAGGATTCTTAACTAAATGCAAAGCCCCGGTATTGTCGCCATTTATTACGATCTTGTCCGGGCAATGAATTTGAATTTCGCCTAACAATTTCTTAAGGTATACGGCTTCTTTTGCTGCTGATGAGAGAGCCATGTATTCAGCCTCAGTACTGCTCAAGGCTACCGTGGGCTGTTTCTTTGACTCCCAAGAAAAAACGCAGCCAGCAAGTAAAAACACATAGCCAGTATACGATTTCCGGCTTTCAGCGTCGCCACCCCAATCGGCATCTACATAGCACATAACGGGTTCACCTGTCTTTCGATATTGCAGCTTATAATTGATGGTTTTATTCAAATATTTCAGAATTCGTGTTGCTGCTGTCATGTGTTCGTGATGCGGTTCCGTATTCTTCTGTGAAAGTTTACATACTGAATGTAAAATATCTGGTCTCGAACATATTGCAAGATACATCAATGACCCTATTAACGATTGATATTCAACGGGGTCCACCTTTCTGCAGTTTTCGTCGTTGCATGCAATTTGAAATTTCGTTTCTAATGGTGTGGAAACAGTACGACATTCTTCCATTCCGTATTGACGCAAAAGTTCGGAGATATAATTTTTCTGATGTATGTAAATTTTGCCTGTTGCATCAGCTCGTTCAATTTCGATACTCAGAAAATTCTTTGCGGGTCCTTTATCGACAACTTGAACTCGATTTGCTACATGCGATTTTATTCCGTTTAATTCATTCAAATCCGAACACGCTATCAACAAATCGTCAACATATACTGCTATCAGGTTAATATTTTCGCCAGTTTTTCGCTGATATAGACAAGGCTCACTTGGACACGGAATAAAACCAATTTCTCTCAAAATATTGTCCAGTGTTCGATTCCATTGTCTACCTGATTGTTTTAATCCGTATAGAGCTTTTTTCAGTTTTAGGACTGAGTTCGGATATCTTCTATCAACAAAACATTCTGGTTGGCTCATGTAAACATCATCTGGTAAATCGCTGTTCAAGTAAGCTGTTGACACGTCCATCTGGTGTAAATGAAGATTATACTCGGCAGCAAGGGCTATGATCATTCTGATCGTTTCATACCGAACCACAGGCGAAAACGTTTCGGTATAATTTATGCCATACACCTGGTTAAACCCTTTTGCCACAAGTCTTGCCTTAAATCTTTCAATATTACCATTTGCATTTTTCTTAACGGCAAAGACCCATTTACAACCAATCATCTTATGTCCATGTGGCAATTGACTTAATTCCCAAGTTTCGTTGTCTATCAGAGAGTCGTACTCCTCCTGCATCGCATTCCACCAGTGCTCTGAATGCCGGCACGATAAAGCTTCTTTGACTGTTTGCGGTATTTTTATGTCATCGCCATTCATCAAATTTAGGACATTATATTGCTTTTTCGGCCTACCAGGTTTTCCTGTTCTTATAATTCGTGGCCTGCCTGGACCTATTTGCCTATCGTTCGAATTATTTTCCTCCTCAGGGACGAACTCATCTAATTCTGCCTCACTAGCATCTTCTTCGGCAGACTCAAATTCGGCAGATTCTAATTCGCTATCACTTTTGGGATTGAGGTCACCGTTTTCATCAAAAGTTACCATACTTATACCAGGCGTATTGTCTAACTCTTGAGTAATCGGAATACCAACATTATCTCTTCCGTCTATCTTCTCTATGAAGTTAACGTCGCGACTGATAATTATTTTCCGATTCGATTTATCGTACAGTCGATATGCCTTCGACGTTTCCGAATACCCAACGACAACATACTCAATACCTTTTGGCCTAAATTTGTGGTGGTGTTTCTTATTTAAAGCTATTGCCGTTGAACCAAAAATCCTCAAGTGCCTCACAAACGGTTTTCTATCATACCATATCTCATAAGGGGTTGAATTGTCTAATGCTCTTGTGGGCGCCCTGTTTCGCAAATATGCGGCCGTATTTACCGCCTCTGCCCACAACGATTCATCCATGTTCGATGAAACAAGCATAGACCTAGCCATCTCCACCAACGTTCTATTGAAGCGCTCAGCCACGCCGTTTTGTTGTGGAGTGTATGGTACAGTGAGCTGCCTAACAATACCGTGTTGCTTCAAGTATGAATCGAAGTTCTTGTTAACGAACTCTGTGCCATTGTCTGACCTGAGAACTTTCAATTTCCTCCCCGTTTGACATTCGACCATCTCTTTAAATTCTTTAAAAAATTCCAATGTCTGATCTTTCCTCTTCAAAAAATATGCAAACACAAAACGAGATCGATCATCAATAAAAGTCAGTATGTATCGGGCACCGCCAATTGATTCCTTATTTATTGGCCCACATAAATCGGTGTGCACAACTTCCAACAAATCTGACGCTCTATTCTCCGAATGAGTGAATGGCTTAGCCGTGCATTTGCTCTTCAAACACACAGAGCAATCAATTTGGTTTGGAAATTTAAGTTTCATGCCATGTACCAAATTCTCCTCAGACAGCTTCTTCAAACTTGCAACATTTAAATGACCATACCGATAATGCCATTTTAGTGATTCGTCCATGTTCATAAAAAATGCTTTCTCCGTCGAACAATACAAAAACAAATCACCTACCTTTGCAGCAGTCAGCACCGTTTTCCCCTTCGCATCGATTATTTTTGCTCCTTTCGCATCGAACTTCACCATGTCTTTCGCTGATACCTTACCCACAGAAATAAAGTTGCATTGCAACTCGGGAACAAACAGCACATCATTCAGCAAAACATTACACGCAGCAATTCGCACACTACCCCTTCCTTTTGCGGCAATTTTATTCTCACCAGCCAATGAGATCAATTCGGTGTGCTGCTCAAAAGTCTCAAATAAACGCCGCTCGCAGCACAGATGAGTAGAGGCTCCGCTGTCGACGCACCACACGCTAGAGTTAAATGTGTTGTTGTTGTTCGATGCTGCAAAAACAGAATAGGCATGAGCGTTGCCCTTTTCATCCACTTTCTTATTTCTGCACTGAGCAGCGAAATGCCCTTTGCGACCGCAGTTGTAGCATTTTAAATTTTGCTTTTTCTTGTTGCTAGCCACGCTGTTATTGTTGTTTTTGTCTTTCTTGGCGTTATGTGACATAAACACTTGGACAGCTCCCTCGCCGTCACTCGGCTCGCTTGCTTTTCTCCTTTCTCCTTCTTCTGCTAGCTTGATCTTCAGCGCACTCAATTTTGGCAAATCATCCCTTGTTTCCAACGCTATTACGAAATTCTCATAAGACTTTGGCAAACTTGCAAGCAACATTATGACAAACAGTTCGTCTTGCAAATCGATGCCTGTCTCCGCCAATTTGTCCACAATAGAAGTGAAGCTGCATACATGTTGTTGGATACAGTCATTCTCGTTCATCCGCATGCCAATTAGCTGTTTGAAAAGCGTTACTTTTCTAACTGGCCCTTTAGGTCTATGAACATTGCGTAATGTGTTCCATGACTCACTCGATGTTTTGCAATTCTTAATGAATGAAATTTGCATTGGTGTTACGCTCAATATTATTGTAGCCATCGCCTTCTCGTCTTTGCTTTTCCAGGCTGCATCGTCCGTTTCTGGTTTGGTTGTAGCACCACTCACGATACTCCAGCACTCTTGATGGATAAGCACAGCTTTCATTGTGAAACTCCATGAGTCGTAATTCGTGTCGTCTAATTTCTCAATATTATACATTGAAGAACTCATCTTCGGCTTATGTATTTATCAATCACTTTTAAACTGTATAAATGTCTTTTTCACTTTAGAGCACTCCTGGGCCCATAACCTGTTGTAAATTTAACCAGGAGTAAAACACACGATGTTTCCAGTTTAAAGTTTTTATTACGACTAAAAAATGCTTAGACTAAAAGAGACAACAAGTAAGAAAAGTAAACGAAACAATGATAGAAATTAACGAAACTTATCGAATATCGGTCACAATATATGTGTTGTATACGCAGAGTTGTATTTATATTAAATTCAATTCACAACAATAAATAAAATAAATAAAATAAATAAAATAAATAAAATAAATAAAATAAATAAAATAAATAAAATAAATAAAATAAATAAAATAAATAAAATAAATAAAATAAATAAAATAAATAAAATAAATAAAATAAATAAAATAAATAAAATAAATAAAATAAATAAAATAAATAAAATAAATAAAATAAATAAAATAAATAAAATAAATAAAATAAATAAAATAAATAAAATAAATAAAATAAATAAAATAAATAAAATAAATAAAATAAATAAAATAAATAAAATAAATAAAATAAATAAAATAAATAAAATAAATAAAATAAATAAAATAAATAAAATAAATAAAATAAATAAAATAAATAAAATAAATAAAATAAATAAAATAAATAAAATAAATAAAATAAATAAAATAAATAAAATAAATAAAATAAATAAAATAAATAAAATAAATAAAATAAATAAAATAAATAAAATAAATAAAATAAATAAAATAAATAAAATAAATGAAATAAATAAAATAAATAAAATAAATAAAATAAATAAAATAAATAAAATAAATAAAATAAATAAAATAAATAAAATAAATAAAATAAATAAGATAAATAAAATAAATAAAATAAATAAAATAAATAAAAGAAATAAAATAAATAAAATAAATAAAATAAATAAAATAAATAAAATAAATAAAATAAATGAAATAAATAAAATAAATAAAATAAATGAAATAAATGAAATAAATAAAATAAATAAAATAAATAAAATAAATAAAATAAATAAAATAAATAAAATAAATAAAATAAATAAAATAAATAAAATAAATAAAATAAATAAAATAAATAAAATAAATAAAATAAATAAAATAAATAAAACAAAAAAAAAATAAATAAAATAAATAAAACAAAAAAAAATAAATAAAATAAATAAAATAAATAAAATAAATAAAATAAATAAAATAAATAAAATAAATAAAATAAATAAAATAAATAAAATAAATAAAATAAATAAAATAAATAAAGTAAATAAAATAAATAAAATAAATAAAATAAATAAAATAAATAAAATAAATAAAATAAATAAAATAAATAAAAAAAATAAAATAAATAAAATAAATAAAATAAATAAAATAAATAAAAAAAAAATAAATAAAAAAAAAATAAATAAAATAAATAAAATAAATAAAATAAAAAATATAAATAAAACAAAAAAAATAAATAAAATAAATAAAATAAATAAAATAAATAAAATAAATAAAATAAATAAAATAAATAAAATAAATAAAATAAATAAAATAAATAAAATAAATAAAATAAATAAAATAAAAAAAATAAATAAAATAAATAAAATAAATAAAATAAATAAAATAAATAAAATAAATACAATAAATAAAATAAATAAAATAAATAAAATAAATAAAATAAATAAAATAAATAAAATAAATAAAATAAATAAAATAAATAAAATAAATAAAATAAATAAAATAAATAAAATAAATAAAATAAATAAAATAAATAAAATAAATAAAATAAATAAAATAAATAAAATAAATAAAATAAATAAAATAAATAAAATAAATAAAATAAATAAAATAAATAAAATAAATAAAATAAATAAAATAAATAAAATAAATAAAATAAATAAAATAAATAAAATAAATAAAATAAATAAAATAAAAAAAATAAATAAAATAAATAAAATAAATAAAATAAATAAAATAAATAAAATAAATAAAATAAATAAAATAAATAAAATAAATAAAATAAATAAAATAAATAAAATAAATAAAATAAATAAAATAAATAAAATAAATAAAATAAATAAAATAAATAAAATAAATAAAATAAATAAAATAAATAAAATAAATAAAATAAATAAAATAAATAAAATAAATAAAATAAATAAAATAAATAAAATAAATAAAATAAATAAAATAAATAAAATAAATAAAATAAATAAAATAAATAAAATAAATAAAATAAATAAAATAAATAAAATAAATAAAATAAATAAAATAAATAAAATAAATAAAATAAATAAAATAAATAAAATAAATAAAATAAATAAAATAAATAAAATAAATAAAATAAATAAAATAAATAAAATAAATAAAATAAATAAAATAAATAAAATAAATAAAATAAATAAAATAAATAAAATAAATAAAATAAATAAAATAAATAAAATAAATAAAATAAATAAAATAAATAAAATAAATAAAATAAATAAAATAAATAAAATAAATAAAATAAATAAAATAAATAAAATAAATAAATTGAATAAATTGAATAAATTGAATAAATTAAATAAATTAAATAAAATAAATCAATTAAATAAAATATACATAAGACACATTTTAAAATTGAGATATCTTGCACAATTTGTTATCGAGAGCGCTTATGTATCTGGTGGTAGTCTACGTGATTGGTCCAAAAATGAGGGAGGTCGGAATAAGGGGCGTGGCCCCGCCCATATAAGCCAAATCTTGAAATTAAGATTTCTTGCACAATTGTTTATCGAGAGTGCTGTAATTTTGTGCATATTTATCTGGTGGTAGTCTACGTGATTGGTCCAATCGGATCAATGGGCGTGGCCCAGCCCATGTAAGCAACCTTATGAAATTGAAGTATCTTGCACAATCTATTTGCGAGAGCGAAATTGAAGTATCTTGCACAATCTATTTGCGAGAGTGCTGTTATTTTGTGTATATGTGTCTGGTGGAAGTCTATGTGATTGGTCAAAAAATGAGCGGGATCAGATCAAAGGGCGTTGCTTCGCCCATATAAGCCAATTTTGAAATTGAGATATTTTACACAATTTGTTAGCCATAGTACTTTAATTCTGTTTATATGTATCTGGTGCAGTCTACGTGATTAGTGCAAAAATGGGCGGGATCAGAGCAATGGGCCAAAGCTATTGGAGATATCTTCACAATTTCTTATCGAGATAAGAGATGTTTTTATTTTATGGAGATGTTTTTGGTGGCAGTATTCGTGATTGGTTCAAAAATGGACGGAATCGGAAATCTAAATCTGGGGCAACGAAGTGGATCGGGTCCAGCTATATATATATATAAATTGATGTGTGTATGTTACGTATATACGCCAAAACGGCTGGATCGGTTTTGATGAAATTTTCAAGGAATGTTGAGATAAGCCTAGAGCGTGACATAGGCTTTATAAGTTCTTGATTGTGGGGACGTGGGTCCGCCCATATAAGCCAATTTTTGATTGCTACTGTCCGCACCTACACGGGGCAAAATCGCCTGTTTTGATATGTTTGAATCGAAAGAAAATATATTTGGGACACACATTTTTAAATATTATGCATTTCTGAGCAAATAAATTTTATTTGAAAATCAATAAAATATATTTGGAACTCATATTTTAATATGTTACAACATATAATATTTGCAAACTAAGTTTCTCAAATAAAATATGTGTTTGAATACAAATAAATTTATTGTTTAGGAATTTCTCCAAATATATTTTATTTAAAAAAGATTTTCGAAACTTTTGTTGAATTTTTCGAATTTCAGTTTTATTTTTTTTTTAATTTGGCATTGAACCTCCCAGTTATGATACCAAATGCAGCATTAATTTCTGTTTTAAATCAATCATTTAAAATTTCTGAGTATTCCAGGCCATCATTAGTTTTTAATCTTCCAAGTAATATATTTCGATTCAAGATTATACGATTTCAATTATTATTATTTATTATTTTTACGACATGAAAATTTCTAAAAAATTAACTTTGAATCACTGATATATTTAACACAATTTAGGTATTTTCTGAATGCTTAATTAAATGCAAATGAATATTTGCTTCGGAAAAAAATCGTCCAAAGTAAATACATGTTGCGATGTAAAGAAAGATTTGTTTAGAACAACATCTTCCCAAACATATAATTTTTGTGTGTACCAAATATTATATGTTTAGTGTGTACCCTAAACATATATATGTTTCAAGCCGAATATGTTTGGGACAATATACTACAGAAGCGATTTTTTTTCAGCGTGTACGAATAGTTTAACGAGATTCCTACTGTCCCTATCGGAAATCTGATGTCTGGGGCAACGAAGTGGACCGGGTCCAGCTAGTATTGAATAACTCTAAAATATAAATCAAAACGATCGGAGTGAAATTGCGTTAACATCGACTCAGCTAGTGATTCTGAGTCGATCGGTATACTTTAAGCTGGGTCTAGCTGTGTTATTTTCAGGTGTTACAAACATCTGCCGTGAAACAAACTTATAATACCCTGTACCACAGTGTGGTGTAGGGATAAGTTAATTTCAGACGAGATATATGTACCCTTACTTTGTATGTATATATATATATATTTTGCTCAGTCTAAATGGTGTTGTCTAAAATACAGAATATGAAAACATTTAGATGAATGCTACAGAAGTTATGTGGAAGTTGTGTTCGATTGAATCTGTATACTTGGGTGTGAACAAATACGCCAATTTTTTCGCTGATCAATAGATACCCCAAAGATACTACATTGTGCCGAATTATAAGTGTTTGTGTGCCTTTGTATTTAAGTTACGACGTATTAAATCTTGGTATGCTTGGCCATTTTGTGTAGGAGGTAACGAAAGGGGTGCTGATAACTTCAATTTTTCACTAGAATGTTGGAACTGTATAAGTGCTACACTGCACAAAATTTGTCTTTGTTTGGAGGTACCAAAAGGGGCGGAGCAACTTCGCCCATATTTCTCAAGGCATTTGCGAAAGATATACTATTACTACGTGTGGAATTACAGAACATTTGGATACACAGTATAGTTATTAATCAACTTCGAACTTAGCTTGAGAAAGAAAAAATATTATCTCATACCAAATTTGATGTAAATCGTTTAACACTTTCGAGAGCTGTCGTGCGCACCGATCAGACCGACGGACGGACATAACATAACTCAATACCATAAAACGGATTTCCGCCAAATATACCTACGGTCTTAGGTCTCCCCTTCGATGTGTTACACTTTTGGCCCGTAGAAATGATATCGATCATTTAGAAAGAGAACGTCATAACTCAAAATTTGACATTTCTATTTTTTTTCCTATGCGAGAGAAAATGTCAGTGGTGTTGTGTTGCGAATTGGCACCAGCAACACAACACCACTGACATTAAATGGGACTCCTATTGAGGACGTTACATCGTTCTCATACCTAGGTAGCACCATCACGACAGATGGCGGATCAGGTGCAGACATAACCAGCCGAATAAATACACGGGGCAAAATCGCCTTTTTTGATATGTTTGAATCGAAAGAAAATATATTTGGAACACAAATTTTTAAATGTTATATATTTGTGAGTAAATAAATTTTATTTGAAAATCAATAAAATTTACTTGGGACGCATATATTAATATATTACAACAAAATATGTTTGCAAACTAATTTTCTCAAATAAAATATGTATTTATATACAAATAAAGTTATTGTTTAGGAATATCTTCAAATATATTTAATTTATAAAAGATTTTCAAAACTTTGGTGAATTTTACTAATTTCATTTTTATACCCTACACCACACTGTGGTACAGGGTATTATAAGTTTGTTTCACGGCAGATGTTTGTAACACCTTAAAATAACACAGCTAGACCCACCTTAAAGTATACCGATCGACTCAGAATCACTAGCTGAGACGATTTAACGATGTCTGTCCGTCCGTCCGTCTGTCCATGTAAAGTTGTTCGTCGACTACAGGTCGCAATTTCACTCCGATCGTTCTGAAATTTTGCAGTTTAGAGTATTTCGCGGCTGTTAAGATCGCTATTGAATTTGGTTGAAATCGGTTCAGATTTAGATATAGCTCCCATATATATCTTTCGTCCGATTTGGCCCTTTAGTCCTATAGAAGCTGTATTTTACATCCGATCGCTTTGAAATTTAGAATCGTAAAGTTTCTTGACCCATGAACCAACATTGCTGAATTTGAAGAAAATCGGTTAAGATTTAGCTATAGCTCCCATATATATGTTTCGTCCGATTTGGCCCTTTAGTCCTAATGGTAGAGTTTCTTGATCCATGAACCAACATTGCTGAATTTGAAGAAAATCTGTTCAGATTTAGATATAGCTCCCATATATATCTTTCGTCCGATTTGGTCCTTTAGTCCTATAGAAGCTGTATTTTACATCCGATCGTTTTGAAATTTAGAATGGTACAGTTTCTTGATCCATGAACCAACATTGCCGAATTTGAAGAAAATCGGTTAAGATTTAGCTATAGCTCCCATATATATGTTTCGTCCGATTTGGCCCTTTAGACCTATAGAAGCTGCATTTTACATCCGATCGTTTTGAAATTTAGAATGGTAGAGTTTCTTGATCCATGAACCAACATTGCCGAATTTGAAGAAAATCGGTGCAGATTTAGATATAGCTCCCATATATATCTTTCGTCCGATTTGGTCCTTTAGTCCTATAGAAGCTGTATTTTACATCCGATCGTTTTGAAATTTAGAATGGTACAGTTTCTTGATCCATGAACCAACATTGCCGAATTTGAAGAAAATCGGTTAAGATTTAGCTATAGCTCCCATATATATGTTTCGTCCGATTTGGCCCTTTAGACCTATAGAAGCTGCATTTTACATCCGATCGTTTTGAAATTTAGAATGGTACAGTTTCTTGATCCATGAACCAACATTGCCGAATTTGAAGAAAATCGGTTAAGATTTAGCTATAGCTCCCATATATATGTTTCGTCCGATTTGGCCCTTTAGTCCTATAAAAGCTGTATTTTACATCCAATCGTGTTGAAATTTAGAATGGTAGAGTTTCTTGATCCATGAACCAACACTACCGAATTTGAAGAAAATCGGTTAAGATTTAGCTATAGCTCCCATATATATGTTTCATCCGATTTGGCTCTTTAGATCCAATCGTTTTTATACCCTACACCACACTGTGGTACAGGGTATTATTTAAGTATACAATGTCCCAAAAGTAAATTTATGTAAACAATTTATACATGAATTACAAAATTTATATATCAGAGTTATTCAATATTACGAGAGTGGTGTAGGGTATTATATAGTTACTGGTTAATTTTTCTTTCGTTTCGAATTATTTCTCCCAGTTAAAAATACCATTAGCGGCATTAAATTCTGTTTTAAGGGACTCATTGAAAATTTCTGAGTATTTCATGTCAGCATTTCTTGTCAGTCCTTCGAGTAAATTATTGTTATCCAAAATTATACGAGATTTCAATTTACAAACATTAAAAATTTCTGGAAAATTATCATTAAATTGCTGTAAAACTTAACACAATCAAGGTTCGATATATTTTTGGAATACTTAAATTTAAATAAATCTTTGTTTCGGAATTAATAATCCTAAATAAAAAGTATTAGGATGGAAACAAAAATTTGTTTAGAACAACATCTTCCAAAAATATATAATTTTTGTGTGTACCAAGTATATATATATTTAGAGTGTACCATAAACATTTATATGTTTCAAGCCGTATATGTTTGGGACAATATACTAGAGAAGCGATTTTTTTTGAGCGTGTAAGGCCAGATTAGCGTTTCGTGAGCTGCACAAAATATGGCGCTCAAACAGTATTTCAGAGCGCACAAAACTGAAAATTTTTAACACCAGCGTAATGTCAGTTTTGCTATACAGCTGCACAACTTGGAGCACCACGCAATACACCCAGAAGAAGCTACAAACATTTGTCAACCGTTGCCTCAGACAAATTGGCCCAACAGAATATCAAATGAAGAACTGCTGCTAGCTACGAGCAGTAATCCCATCGAAGTAGAGATAAAACCAGTAAGGAAAGGCTAAAGTCGGGCGGTGCCGACTACATAATACCCTACACCACTCTCGTAATATTGAATAACTCTGATATATAAATTTTGTAATTCATGTATAAATTGTTTACATAAATTTACTTTTGGGACATTTTATACTTAAATAATACCCTGTACCACAGTGTGGTGTAGGGTATAAAAACAATTGGATCTAAAGAGCCAAATCGGATGAAACATATATATGGGAGCTATAGCTAAATCTTAACCGATTTTCTTCAAATTCGGTAGTGTTGGTTCACGGATCAAGAAACTCTACCATTCTAAATTTCAAAATGATTGGATGTAAAATACAGCTTCTTCAGGACTAAAGAGCAAAATCGGACGAAACATATATATGGGAGCTATAGCTAAATCTTAACCGATTTTCTTCAAATTCGGCAATGTTGGTTCATGGATCAAGAAACTCTACCATTCTAAATTTCAAAATGATTGGATGTAAAATACAGCTTTTATAGGACTAAATGGCCAAATCGGACGAAACATATATATGGGAGCTATAGCTAAATCTTAACCGATTTTCTTCAAATTCGGTAGTGTTGGTTCATGGATCAAGAAACTCTACCATTCTAAATTTCAAAATGATTGGATTTAAAATACAGCTTCTACAGGACTAAAGAACAAAATCGGACGAAACATATATATTGGAGCTATAGCTAAATCTTAACCGATTTTCTTCAAATTCGGCAATGTTGGTTCATGGATCAAGAAACTCTACCATTCTAAATTTCAAAATGATTGGATGTAAAATACAGCTTTTATAGGACTAAATGGCCAAATCGGACGAAACATATATATGGGAGCTATAGCTAAATCTTAACCGATTTTCTTCAAATTCGGTAGTGTTGGTTCATGGATCAAGAAACTCTACCATTCTAAATTTCAAAATGATTGGATTTAAAATACAGCTTCTACAGGACTAAAGGGCAAAATCGGACGAAACATATATATTGGAGCTATAGCTAAATCTTAACCGATTTTCTTCAAATTCGGCAATGTTGGTTTATGGATCAAGAAACTCTACCATTCTAAATTTCAAAACGATCGGATGTAAAATACAGCTTCTATAGGACTAAAGGACCAAATCGGACGAAACATATATATGGGAGCTATAGCTAAATCTTAACCGATTTTCTTCAAATTCGGCAATGTTGGTTCATGGATCAAGAAACTCTACCATTATAAATTTCAAAACGATTGGATGTAAAATACAGCTTCTATAGGACTAAAGGGCCAAATCGGACGAAAGATATATATGGGAGCTATATCTAAATCTGAACCGATTTCAACCAAATTAAATAGCGATCTTAACAGCCGCGAAATACTCTAAACTGCAAAATTTCAGAACGATCGGAGTGAAATTGCGACCTGTAGTCTACGAATAACTTTACATGGACAGACGGACGGACGGACATCGTTAAATCGACTCAGCTAGTGATTCTGAGTCGATCGGTATACTTTAAGGTGGGTCCAGCTGTGTTATTTTCAGGTGTTACAAACATCTGCCGTGAAACAAACTTATAATACCCTGTACCACAGTGTGGTGTAGGGTATAAAGACGCAGATGGAGCTGGATCGGTCACATACTTAGAAGACCAAACGATGACATTGCAAAACAAGCTCTAGAATGGAACCCGCAAGGACATCGGCGACCAGGCAGGCCACGAAACACGTGGGTGAGAATGTTGAAGAAAGAATGCGAATCAAATGATATGTCATGGAGTCAGGTCAAGGCCATGTCAAGCGATCGAAACAGGTGGAAAGAGTTTATTAACGCCCTATGTTCAAATTGAATATTTATTTCATGTAGTGTGATTTTTATTGTCAATCTATTGAAATAATAAAAGGAAAACAAAAAAAAGTTAGGATATACAAAATGGGGAAAGAGAAGAGCATTAATAAAATAAATGCTGTACCAAAGACAATATAATTTAAGAAGACATTCCTTCCTGTAGCGAGTAATTGTCAGTTACGAACGAATTGGAATTTGATTCCAACGAGTGAGGTTTTTCGCGGATTTTCAGACCGTTTTTCCCGATTTTTTTTTAATTGTCACAATTAAAAAATTAATATTAATCAATAAGTGCAAAAAAAGTTCAATCAATGTTCGCGGATTACTGTTTTTTCGCGTATTACAATTCATTCCTATTCGTTCGTAACTGATAGCTTTTGACGTTTCGGCCTGAAGGAATGTCTTCTTATATTCTATTTGTCTTTGTGCTGTACAATAATTGGGATAACATTTTTATTATTATTTAAAAAAATCAAGAGTCGTGTGGAAAAACTGTTAAAAGAGTCCTTCAAATTTGAACAGCTAAAAACATTTATGAAAATCAAATGGAATAACATAAAAACCAGGCAATACAAATGAAAGTTAATAACACTGTGACGTTCCAATTCCATTTGGATAACTTTTTTAACTGCGACTCAAAACAACATGCTTATGTAGGCTTCTAATCATAAAATAACTGATGCTTGTTAAAAAATGAGCGCGATGACATTAAAAGCTTGATTGCTACAGTGGAGTGAAGTTGGAAAGCATTAAATTTAAATATCTCCCAGCATTGGATAGAAAATGTTATAGCAGCCTCAGCTGTATTAACAAAATAACTTATTTTCGCTTAGACGTCGCGCAAGGACCATGATAAAAAGGTTCGAGTATTAGCATTCTTATTTCTGCATATTAGCAGAAAGAGATTAATTGAAGTATTATAAATCTGTTTTTCAGGTGTGGTGACTTTTTGGTCGTAAATGGACTTGTGGTGTCTTTGGTTCATATGTCCTACTAGGTATTCGGCATTGGATTCCCCGAGTTCGAGGAGACGACAGATCAACCTCTGATGCAAACTCACATCATATCTCTTGGGGTAAGCCACATTAGCAAAAGAGGTGAGCCGCTGTTTGATTTAATAACTACTAATTATCTCAAAATCTGTAACAGGATAAACGTGGTAACATTTAGAACAAAAGATAGGGTAGATATTATAGATTTAACAATTGTTTACAAGAAAGGGGAGGGTGTCTGTAGACGGCGTTAAAACTCTTTTTGTAAATTGAACACTTAAAAGAGAATTAGATGAACAATGACACGAAGGAACAATCTCCGCGACTACACCATAGTTCGTCCGTTTGGATGGTCTACAAGAAATTCTGATGCAATCCACTCTCGGAATTCAGATCAGGGGCGTAAAAATTATATCGATGTTATACATCTGAAAGCTGCTATATTGAAAAAACTTAATTTTTCAGTAGAGCAAAAAAACTATTTTCATTTCGCGATAATGCCATGAATTATATATACGAACGTATATATAATAACGGATTTTCCAATAGTGATGATATGATTTTGAAGTGACGTTTCGGCCATGTTGTGATATGTCATGATCTGTCATTTCTTTTTCATTGTATTCAGTAGTGTTTACAATATACACAAGAACAACGTCTACAAATTATTCAGTTTTATTATCAGAATAATCGTTCTCCAATTGCAACTTTTCGTGCGCTAAGTCGACTTTGACACTTATGAGTATTATTTTAGCTCTCGTTAAGAGCTATCTTTTTGCCATTGACCGATTCCCGATCCGACGTACCGTTAAGGAGCTAGAGCAAAAATAAACTTTCCGTTCACATTTGAAAATTATGCTAAGTCCATTTTTTTAAATAAAGCAATATTTTAGCTCTCGTTAAGAGCTATCTTTTTGCCATTGACCAATTGTGGCTACGTGTCACACAGCAAATGAAACAATTGAATTGTTGCGAGAAAAGTTTGGAGATCCGATTATTTCAAGAAATTGTGATATTGAATGGCCTCCAAGAAGTCGTGATCTAACACCATTAGATTATTTCTTGTGGGGTTATTTGAAGTCATTGGACTTTCGAAATAAACCAGACTCTCTTTAAGCTTTACAAGTAAATATTGAATGTGTCATTCATGACATACGACTTGATTTAGTGGAAAAGGTGCTCGAAAATTGGTTGGGAATTCGTTCCTGCATTAGAAGTCGTGGAGGCCATTTGAAGGACGTTTTTTTTAAAACTTAATTCACTTTAAATAAAAAACTTTTGAATTTCCTGTGTGTGTTTTTTCAAAGAAATCATATCACTCTTATTGGAAACCCCTGTATTACTCACAAAGTGAGGGTATACCTTAGTCCGTTCATCCGACTGAAACTTTCTTACTTGTTAATTTGAAGTTATAGATAAATGGGCTAATTATCATTGGAATTATTCTCATACCTTTGTGGGGTTATAAATTGTAATAACAAACATTCTAAGTAAAGGGTTTTCCAACAAGGGTATTATTTTGGTATTCAAAGAAAAATTCCACTTTTTTGTGATAAATGATCGGATGTTTATTTCATAATAAAGAGGATGGTATGCCGTTAATAATGAAAAACAACATCAGCCAAATGGCCACCACGACCACGCTTACAGGACCATATCCTTGTCATGAAATTTTCCATAACCAAATCGCAAAGTGGCTGCCCTATGTCCTCGAATTCTATCTTTGAGGTCTTGAATCGACGATGGGCTGTTGGCGTTGACCTTATCTTTCACGTGGCCCCAAACGAAGAAGTCGCAAGGTGTTAAATCACAAGATCTCGGTGGCCAATTGTGATCACCTCTTCGAGAGATAACACGGTCCGGAAACTTTTCCCGTAACAGAGCAATGGTTTCGTTGCTTGTGTGGCACGTAGCGCCGTCTTGTTTAAAGTAAACGTTGTCCAGATCAATACCATCCAACTCCGACCATAAAAAATCATTAATCATCTCTCGATAGCGCAATCCATTCACCGTAACTGTTGATCCAACCTCATTTTCGAAAAAGTAAGGTCCAATGACTAATGACTATTTGACTAATAAATCCGTAACGTGACTTTAAAGTAAATTAATTCGATAATAGATTGCCATCGTGTTCATCATTAAACAATTTTTGCTACTTCCAAGAATGTGTACGAGTATTTATAAATTTTCCACCAGTTTCGAATACAGTACTAATTTTCTGAGAATTTCATTGCAACAATAACACACATATTTTTAAATAATGAAAGTAATAGAGTCATTATCTCTGATGTTTGTTTGGAAGTCTAAAAATAGTTACAAAATACTCGAAATACTAACAACAAAATCGGCACTAATATATTTTTCTTAGAACCTAATTGTTGGTTCATGTTGCAGCTGATTTTCTGCACTAAAATGAGATAAATCAAATAGTTTACACAGGCAACAGACTTAGTAATTTTATCTTAATAAACTGTGTAAAGCAATACAAAAAAGTATCCTTTACGCGGTGTACAGTAGTACTATATAACAAAAACATTTAATTTCACTACGACGATAATAATTGTTCCGAAAATGGATACATATATTAGCTTTTGCATGAAAAAGTAGCCTTCTAACTCCATCTTCCCACACTATATTGAGTGGGCAAATTGGGGAAAATTTACAGATATATTAAACAAAAAAAAGACCTGTAATGAAGATATAGAATTACAGGTCTTCTATATCCCTGTATCGGGGATATAGAAGACTCGGTGGAACGATTCACTTCCACTCTTAGCGGCTCGATACAACTCGCATATCCCAATCTAAAGCCAAGGAAGTGCTGCAGGAAGATCTTTAATATGGCAAAGGACACAAGGCTGGAAAACATATAAAGAAGAACGCAAACAGTATAAAAAAGAGTTGAGAAAACTCAAAATAAATAATTTATAGATTTCTGAAGTGGCGTAGAAAGCTCATCCGAAGCCTCAAGGTTACGGAAAATGTTAGCCTTAACACCTTGTACCATTGGCCATATCAAGAAAGATGATAGTTCTCGGACAACGTCCAATGAAGAATCGCTGAGGGTGCTCCTGGATACACATTTCCCGGCCAACTCTGAAGAGGCATTGACTACTTCAATTGGAGATTCCTGTAAAATGCAGACATCAGAGTTTGTCTGTGAATTATTTGGGTTATCTTAAAACCTTTTAAGTCACCACGACCAGAACATGTCTCGCAAGCGGAGCTAGAGGCAGTGGCTAAAATGTTCCCTGACTCAGAGAGATCCACACATGCTGTATCAATCAGGCCTATACGGAACCTAAATCAACATGGAGGGAAACCAAGGTTGTTTTCATTCCAAAAGCGAGATAGCCATGACATGCAGGAGAATTTCAGGTCGATTAATCTACCGTCATATTTCCTTAAAACTCCGGAGAGATTAATAGATAGTTACCTTTGGGCTAAAATTGATCTCAGTCTACTACTGTCCAATCAGCAGCATGCTTACAGCAAGATCAGCGAAACCACCCTGTATGATCTAGACAGCTTTGTTAAAGGATCTATCTCTCTCTCTCTCTGTTAATATACTACGTCATATACTATGGTAGCTTTCTTTGATATTCAATAACATAAATGCAGTCGCTAAAATTACGGCTCTGAAACCCTGATTCTGATAGCAGTATACGGGTACGTAGGTTCATTCATAACCTTTGAAATTAAGATATACAATTCAGCTAGCTTAGGGTCAACCGAACTCCACAGATTTGCCAGCAGGAGAACGCCCCTGGGGGCGTGTAATTTGAACGAAATTATCTAGACAACATTAATGATTTTAGGAACCTGTATGTACCAATTTTGACAACATTTTCTATACAAAATCGATTTCCATTAAATTTTTTATAAAAACTCGATTTCCAATAATTTTTTTATAAAATATATGTATTTATTATAAAAATTGGATTTTTATTGAAATTATCTACAAGAAGTAAGAAAGTTCAGTCGGCAAAACCGACTTACGAATCCCCTCACCTTCAGAGATAAAAACCAGTAAGGAAAGGCAGAAAGTCGGGCGGGGCCGACTATATAATACCCTACACCTCCCTAATAATGAGATAAGCGTCATTGCGATAATAATTTGGAATAATTGGTAAATGGGTAGGAACATATTATCTAATTCTGTACCGATAACCGCTACATTAAGCAATGTTCGTTTCTAAATTGAGAAACATATTTCTGGAAAATTTTAATGATCGGAAGTAAAGTACACCTCCTATAGCGCTTTGATACCAAATCAGGAGGAACATATATACGGATGTTATATATAAATCTGAACCGATTTTCCCTGAATACTCATTCATGTAAAAAGACATCTTTCTGTCGAATTTCGTACTGATCGGATATAAAATACAATCTCTACAGCGCTTACATGTCGAATCGGGGTAACATATATATGGGGCTATATCTAAATCTGAACCGATTTTCTTCGAATTTGGCAGTATTTCTTCATGTAGAAGGAAACCTCTTTTTGCCGAAGTTCGCACTGATCGGATATAAAATAACATTTTTACAGCGCTTACATGTGAAATCGGGGGTAACGTTTATATGGGGGCTATATCTAAATCTGAACCGATTTCTTCCAAATTTAACAGTGTTCATTCAAATAACAGGAAACCTCTTTCTGCCGAATTTCATACTGATCGGATATAAAATAACATTTTTACAGCGCTTACACTTCAAATCGGGGTTAACGTGTATATGGGGGCTATATCTAAATCTGAACCGATTTCTTCCAAATTTAACAGTGTTCATTCATATGATAAGAAAACTCTTTCTGCCGAATTTCAGACTGATCGGATATAAAATAAAGTTTTTACAGCGCTTACATGTCAAATCTGGGGTAACATATACATATATGGGGGCTATATCTAAATCGGAACCGATTTTAACCAAATTCAATAGGGATCGTCCCTGGGCCAAATAAAACATATGTGTAAAGTTTCGTCTAGATCGGACCATAATTGCGACCTGTACTTTGATTACAAGAATACATGCACAGACAGACGGACAGACAGACGGACATAGCTAAATCAACTCAGAAAGTAATTCTGAGTCGATCGGTATAATAAACGATGGGTCTATTTCTTCTCCTTTTGGGTGTTACAAACAAATGCACAAAGTTATAATACCCTGTACCACAGGTTGTGTAGGGTATAAATATTAATATATTTATTAATTTTTCTAAATTAATTATAATCAATTAAAATACCATTTAATACGAAGGTTTAGGTTTAGGTTAGGGTGGCAGCCGTTTTCTTTTTTATTTTTTCAGCTCGCATAGACCAGTTTAGGTCCCTAGTGTTACCACGGGCTAAAATGCCCTTCATCGAAGCCAACCTGTTTGATATACAAATGTATCGATAGCACGAATATTGGTACTGGAAAGATCTGTTAGGCTGCCTAGAAAGGCCGACCCCAGTAGGTCCAGTCGTCGTTTACTCAAAGCGGGACAGTCGCAAAGCAAGTGCTCAATGCTCTCCACTTCTTCCTCATCTCCACAGCTTCGGCAGAAGTCATTGGAGTCAATACCCAATCTTTTGGCGTGTTCGCCGATCAAACAGTGTCCCGTCAGAACCTGTACTAACGTAGACAATCGTTTCCTCTCTAGTGCGAGGAGATATTTTGACCTTCTCAGGTCATACCTTGTCCAGATTTGTCTAGCTACCCTGTAGGTGCCGATTTCTGTCCATCTTTCGTTGGACTGCCTGATTGCCTCTTGCCTAAGCCAAAGCTTGCACCTGGATAGTGGCGCACCAATATATGCAAATTCTTCGAGAATTTGTAAAGTCGTCCCTTTCCTAGCAAGTTCATCGGCTTTGCAGTTCCCCGGGATATCCCTATGCCCAGGCAACCATATGAGGTGTATATTAAACTGCTCAGCCATCTTGTTAAGAGATCTGCGGCAGTCGAGGGCTATTTGTGAATTTAGGGATGTGGCCTCCAGAGAATTGATGGCAGCCTGGCTGTCCGAGTAAGTGACAACGCCAGTGTTGGTTACTCTTTTTCGACTCAGCCACTTGGCGACTTCCCATATTGCTATTATTTCGGCTTGATAGACACTGCAGGTATCCGGTAGTCTGTGAGCTATATCCAAATTAAGTTCTTCACAGTGTACTCCGAAGCCAACCTTTTCATCATGCTTCGAACCATCCGTATAGAAGTGGAGATTGTTTATATTTCCCGGTATTCTACCATCCCATTCATCCCTGGTTGGTATCACAGTGATGTAGTTCCTCTCAAAGGTGCGCACCGTTGATACACAGTCCACT
Organism: Eudasyphora cyanicolor; assembly: GCA_963930755.1. Classification (NCBI taxonomy): domain Eukaryota; kingdom Metazoa; phylum Arthropoda; class Insecta; order Diptera; family Muscidae; genus Eudasyphora; species Eudasyphora cyanicolor. Next base: position 160,436,058 of record OZ005738.1, on the reverse strand, counting down.
TGGTCGGTTACCATAGCACCACACTTTGATATCCTCATGTGACCGTAGTTCTTGTACCTCCACATTGATAGGCAGTTTAATCTTATTGCCGCTTTGGTTGCAACTTCTCTCGCCACAAAATTAATCGGCAGTATTTAGAGAAGGGCTTGTAGAGACTCAGTCGCTGTAGTCCTTAACGCACCACTTATACACAGACAGGCAGTTCTCTGAACCCTTGATAGCAGGTTTGTGATGGTTAGTTTGTCAGTTGCCGTCCACCATACCACAATGCCGTATAACAGTATTGGACGAACCACTGCTATATATATCCAATGGACAATTTTAGGAGTGACGCCCCATTGCGATCCTACAGCCTTCCTGCAGGAATATAGGGCAATGTTCGCCTTCTTTACACGTTCCAGTACGTTTAGTCTGAATGACAGTTTCCTATCCAAAATTATTCCTAAAAATTTTGCACTTTCAGAAAAGACTAGATCTGTTCCATTTATCCGAGGAGGAGGGTCCACATGAGGGACATTATTCATCCTTGTAAAGAGAACCAATTCTGTCTAGTTTGGGTATAGGTGAGGGGATAAAAATGCAATTTTCACCAAATTAGTTTTTTTGCTTTTAAAAAATAAAATTTACCCAAAATTTTGTAGAAAATTGCAATGATTTTATATAAAACTAGCGGACCTGGCGAACTTCGCCTCGCCCCAATTTAACGCCTTCAGATAAACTCCAGAGTGATAATAAAACACAGATAGTTAAAATTTTAATGCGATTTGTTTAAAAGGAATCGAAATCAGTAGAGAGCGATGTGATAAACAACAAACAACGAAGACAGAAGACAGGCAACGTACAGATGACCGTGCGAAAAACAGGGAAATTCGAGATTAATTCCACAGACTTCCTACGATTTGTCTTGAGATTTATTGATTGTCATCGTAAAAGCCAATCGTACAGGGAACTGAATCCGCTTGAATTGGAATGAAAGATCAGTTGGAATAATCGGAATTCGTGGGATAAGGACTTCCTCTCCTTTGAATTTTCCCTTGATGATCGTCGCCTGAATCACATTGTCCATCAGTTTCATAATGGACAACCGCGAACTATGCACAATTTCGGATGATTCAGATTCCGCAACATGATTATGATCGATTCCACCTTCAGCTGTAAATTATGCGGCGGAGCTCCTGGCACATCAAGCGAGTTCGATTTTACTTTGAATAATAAAATTCATGCTATCGACGTCCTTATTCTTCGCTGCTAATATTGCCCGTTCACTAATCTAATCGAGATTTGGATGAGTTCCTTTTGTGATGAGTTCCTCCTTCGACGACGTGAACTCGTAAAAATTTGCCGGGATCAATATCAATCCAGTGGAAACATCAACAGTAATTTGGCCATTGCCAAGCGCCAACAGTTGTTTCGAGAATTCAAGAGCCGATGAGTCGTTCTGCAACGCGACTCTCATGTTCGTGGTCAATTTCAACTTCTTGACATAACTTCTTGACATGCCGCCACAAAGACCACGATTTCAGGCATGCATTAATTTCATCGGCAGTAGATTTCGGGATGACGGGAAGCGTTTGACGAAAATCTCCGGAGAGCAATATCATAGACTCACCAAATTGTCTCAAATCACGTCGTAAATCCTTCATCGTTCGGTCAACTGCCTCCAGAGCTCGTTTATGCGCCATCGTGCATTCATCCGAAATTATGATTTTGCAGTGCCCGCAATCCAATAAGATAACCTTACCTCTTATACTCAAACTTATTATCTGAAAAAATGTTCGAATTGATAAATATCGCGTTGAATTTTAATTGATCGTAATGCTTGTACCGTTTGCTGATGTGATACGCGAAATCAGTGTAACAATACGCAAAACTCGAATGAATTGCAGCAAGAAAAATAGCACATACTCGTACATATGTTTAATAGAAAACATTTTTGTTTAATAGAAAATTAATAAAAAAAATTGGATTCAAAAAGAGAGTAGTAAATAGGAACAGTAGGAATCTCGCAAGAAATAGCAATTTTCGATTTTCCCAATTTTCCGACTTTTCCGGAGGGTTTTCCCAAAATTTTCTTTCGTAACAACCTTCTCCAGGCAAATACGAAGAACTGAAAAAAATTGAGCCAAATCGGTCCAGCCGTTCTCAATTGATGAATTACTATACATTTTTCACACCATTTTTATACCCTACACCACACTGTGGTACAGGGTATTATAACTTTGTGCATTTGTTTGTAACACCCAAAAGGAGAAGAAATAGACCCATCGTTTATTATACCGATCGACTTAGAATCACTTTCTGAGTTGATTTAGCTATGTCCGTCTGTCTGTCTGTCCGTCTGTCCGTCTGTGCATGTATTCTTGTAATCAAAGTACAGGTCGCAATTATGTTCCGATCTCGACGAAACTTTACACATATCTTTTTTTTGGCCCAAGGACGATCTCTATTGAATTTGGTTAAAATCGGTTCAGATTTAGATATAGCCCCCATATATATGTTAGCCCCGATTTGACATGTAAGCGCTGTAAAAACTTTATTTTATATCCGATCAGTATGAAATTTGGCAGAAAGAGGTTTCTTATTATATGGATGAACACTATTAAATTTGGAAGAAATCGGTTCAGATTTAGATATAGCCCCCATATATACGTTACCCCCGATTTGACATGTAAGCGCTGTAAAAATGTTATTTTATATCCGATCAGTGCGAAATTCGGCAGAATGAGGTTTCTTATTACATGAAGGAATACTGCTAAATTCGGAGAAAATCGGTTCAGATTTAGATGTAGCCCCCATATATATGTTAGCCCCGATTTGACATGTAAGCGCTGTAAAAACTTTATTTTATATCCGATCAGTATGAAATTCGGCAGAAAGAGGTTTCTTATTATACGAATGAACACTGTTAAATTTGGAAGAAATCGGTTCAGATTTAGATATAGCCCCCATATATACGTTACCCCCGATTTGACATGTAAGCGCTGTAAAAATGTTATTTTATATCCGATCAGTGCGAAATTCGGCAGAATGAGGTTTCTTATTACATGAAGGAATACTGCTAAATTCGGAGAAAATCGGTTCAGATTTAGATGTAGCCCCCATATATATGTTACCCCCGATTTGACATGTAAGCGCTGTAAAAACTGTATTTTATATCCGATCAGTGCGAAATTCGGCAGAATGAGGTTTCTTATTACATGAAGGAATACTGCCAAATTCGGAGAAAATCGGTTCGGATTTAGATATAGCCCCCATATATATGTTACCCCCGATTTCACATGTAAACGCTGTAAAAACTGTATTTTATATCCGATCAGTATGAAATTCATCAGAAAGAGCTTTCCTATTATATGAATGAACACTTTTAAATTTGGAAGAAATCGGTTCAGATTAAGATATAGCCCCCATATATACGTTACCCCCGATTTGACATGTGAGCGATGTAAAAATGTTATTTTATATCCGATCAGTGCGAAAGTCGGCAAAAAGAGGTTTCATTCTACATGAAGGAATACTGCCAAATTCGGAGAAACTCGGTTTAGATTTAAATATAACACCCATATATATGTTACCCCCGATTTGACCTGTAAGCGGAGGTCGGAGAAAATCGGTTCAGATTTAGATATAGCTCCCATATATATGTTACCCCCGATTTGACATGTGAGCGCTGTAGAGACTTTATTTTATATCCGATCAGTACGAAATTCGACAGAAGGAGGTCTTTGTGCATGAATGAGTATTCATGGAAGGTCGGTTCCATATATATGTTCCTCCTGATTTGGTATCAAACCGCTATAGAAGTTGTATTTTACTTCCGATCATTAAAATTTTCCAGAAAGATGTTTCTCAATTTAGGAACGAATATTGCTTAATTTAGCGATTATCGTTTCAGAATTAGATAATATGTTTCTACCCATTTACCAATTATTCCAAATTATTATGGCAATGACCCTTATCGCATTGTTAGGGAGGTGTAGGGTATTATATAGTCGGCCCCGCCCGACTTTCTGCCTTTCCTTACTGGTTATATATATAGATGCAAATTCGACAACATTTTTCAAAAATACCAATTTTGACAAAAATTTTACAAATATTTGTGTTGAAAGTATCCATAAAAATTAAATATCCTCCAAACTTACAACAATAAATATGCTTTTTGCTTTTAAAAAATGTATTTTTGACGAAATTTTCTAGAAAAATGCAATGTTTTTAGAAAACTGCAATTTGGGTGAAATTAAAAAGAAACAATTTTGCCAAATTTACTATAAAATTTGATTACTTTTACATTTTCTATAAAAATTCGGTTTCCATTAAATTTTTTATAAACATTGTAAAACAAATCATATACGAACTAGTATGTAATAAAAATGAATTATTTTTAGAAAAATTAAATTTTGACATTTTTTAAAAATACCAATGTTGTAAAAATTTTCTATAAAAATTCGATTTCTATTATTTTCTATTAATTTTTGTATAAGGCTATATTTTGTTAAAATTATCTATAAATTTACTATTTTGTTTTAAATTTGCTTTTTGCTTTAAAAAAATGCAATTTAGACGACCTTTAAAAAACAATTTTGTCAAAATTGTCTATAAAAATTTGATCTCTGTTAAATTTTCTTTACAAATTCGGTTTCCTTTGGAATTTGTTATAATATATATATATATATGTATATATAAATATATATATATATAAATATATATAGAATAATAAAAATTCTATATTTGTTGAAATTATCTATAAAAATTAAATTTCCGCCAAACTTACAACAATATGCTTTTAAAAAATGCATTATTCGCGAGATTTCCTAGAACAATTTAATGTTTTTATTAAAATGTAATTTTTACGTCATTTTTTAAAAATACCAATTTTGACTAAATTTTCTATAAAAATTCCAATTCTATTAAATATTTTATAAAAATTAGATTTCTATTATTTTTTTAAAAAAATAGTTTTTTTTTAAATTCTTATAAAGCTAAATTTTTTTTTTAATTATCTGTAAAATGCAATATACAAATTTGACGAAATTTTGTAGAAAAATGCATTTTTTTTAGAAAAATGTAATTTTGAAAATTTTTTTAAAAATATCTATTCAATTACTAAATATTCTATAAAAATCGATTTCTATTGATTTCCATTACTTTTTTTTTATAATAATTAAAAAAAAAATAAATACAATAAAATGAAATTTTGATGAAAAATTAGATTCAAATAAATTATCTATAAAAATTCGATTTCAATAAAGATTTTTATAATTTTTACTTTTGTTGCAATTATCGATAAAAATGAAATGTACATTAAATATATACCTTTTCATTTTAAAACATGCAAATTTGTTTCTATTACTTTTTGCAATGGACAGAAAGTAACCGAAACAAATGTGGATTTATGTGGATTTTAAATTTAAAAAAAAAAATTAAATAATGCATATTTTGGTTTCACGGAATTTTTAATTGCTCTTGAACGGCTGAACCGACTTTTGCAAACTATATAAAAATTTAATTTCCATTAAATTTTTATAAAATTTCCATTTCCAATAAATTTGTTAAATTTACTATACACATCAATATCCACCAATTAAAAAAATGCAATTTAAAAATAAAATTTTGAGGAAATTTTCTAGAAAAATGCAATTTTAACGACATTTTAAAATTATTAATTTTGACAACATTTTCTATAAAAATTCGATTGAAATAAATGTTCTATAAATATTCGATTTTCATCAAATTTATATAAAAATTATATTTTTGTTAAAATTTCTAACAAAAATGCAATTTACAATAAACATACCTTTTCCTTTAAAAAAAAAGCAAATTTTACGAAATTTTCTAGAAAAATTAAATGTAGACGACATTTTTAAAATATATAAATATTGGCCAAATTTTCTATAAAAATTAGGATAGCATTTTTAATATTAACCTTTTGAATTTCATTTTTGCCTAAAAACTTTATAAAACGTTGGTAGATGGTAAAATATGTTCTCGCTATAATTTATTTTTTGAAAAAAAAACTTTCCAAAACTATGGTAATTTTAAATTTAAAAAAAAATTAAAAAATGCATTTTTCGGTGTTAGCAAATTTTTAGCTGCTCCTGCTACGGTTGAACCGATTTTTGCAAATTTTATAAAAATTCGTTTTCCATTGAATTGTTATAAAAATTATATTTCCATTAAAATTTTTAAATTACCTTTAAACATCAATGGCCACCAATAAAAAAATGCAATTTTGACGAAATTTTCTAGAAAAATTCAATGTTTTTAGAAAATTTCAATTTTGAAGAAATTTTTTAAAAATAACATTTTTGACAACATATTTTTATAAAAACTCGATTTCTATTAATTTTTTTTTATAAAAAATCGATTGCCATAAAATTTAAAAAAAAATTAAAATTTTATAAAACTACTTTTTGTTGAAATTATCTATAAAAATGCAATTACCACCAAATTTACTAATAATTGTCCCAAACATATACGGCTTGAAACATATAAATGTTTATGGTACACTCTAAATATATATATACTTGGTACACACAAAAATTATATATTTGGGAAGATGTTGTTCTAAACAAATTTTTGTTTCCATCCTAATACTTTTTATTTAGGATTATTAATTCCGAAACAAAGATTTATTTAAATTTAAGTATTCCAAAAATATATCGAACCTTGATTGTGTTAAGTTTTACAGCAATTTAATGATAATTTTCCAGAAATTTTTAATGTTTGTAAATTGAAATCTCGTATAATTTTGGATAACAATAATTTACTCGAAGGACTGACTAGAAATGCTGACATGAAATACTCAGAAATTTTCAATGAGTCCCTTAAAACAGAATTTAATGCCGCTAATGGTATTTTTAACTGGGAGAAATAATTCGAAACGAAAGAAAAATTAAAAATGAAATTAGTAAAATTCACCAAAGTTTTGAAAATCTTTTATAAATTAAATATATTTGAAGATATTCCTAAACAATAATTTTATTTGTATATAAATACATATTTTATTTGAGAAAATTAGTTTGCAAACATATTTTGTTGTAATATATTAATATATGCGTCCCAAGTAAATTTTATTGATTTTCAAATAAAATTTATTTACTCACAAATATATAACATTTAAAAATTTGTGTTCCAAATATATTTTCTTTCGATTCAAACATATCAAAAAAGGCGATTTTGCCCCGTGTATTAAAAAAAATCCAATTTTGACGAAATTTTCTAGAAAATCCCAATTTTGAGGATTTTTTTGAGAAATATGCAATTTTGACGAAATTTTCTAAAATAAAAAAAAAAGAAATGAAATTTGTCAAAATTTTCTGTAAAAATTAAATCTTTGTTAAATTTTCCATAAAAATTCGGTTTCCTTTATGTTTGTCTTAAAAATTTATTTTTGTTGAAATTATCTATAAAAATACAATTTCCATCATATTTACAATAACATGATTTAAAATTTCAATTTTCTAGAAAAATTCAATGTTTTTATAAAAATACAATTTTGACGACATTTTTAAAATAACAACTTTGACAACATTTTCTATAAAAATTCGAATTCGATAAAATTTTGTTAAAAGTTATCCATAAAAATGCAATTTCCACCAAATTTGCAATAAATTAATATGCTTTTTGCTTAAAATTTTAAATAATATATACATTTTACAAAATTTTCTATAAAAATTGGGTCAGCATTTTTAATGTTAACCTATTTTATTTTTGTCTAAAAAGTCTATAAAAGATTGGTAAATGGTAAAACAAGATATCGACAAAAAATTATATTTTAAAAATTTTTTTTCCAAAATTGGGGATTTAAAATATTAAAAAATTTAAAAATATTTTTTTTTGTATTTTTACGAAATTTGTTGAACGGCTGAACCGAGTTTTGCAAAGTTTACGTCAAAGTTTATTTCAAAGAGAACATGACGGGCAATTTTTTGGTTTGAATAATTTTTTTATTTTTAAAATTTAAAAACTCTAATTTTAAAAAATGTGTACCTCTTCGATTTTTGTAAAATAACACAGAATTTGCACCAGACTCTCATAAATTCAGAGAAAAACTGTTAAACATTGCCAAACCTGCCTTAGTATTTCGCCCATAACTTGTACAAATATTGCGTCCCCACATATCCTATTCATTACAACTTTTTATTTTATTTTATATTAATGGAGAGAATATTTAATTTAATTATGAAAAATTATATATCGCAGTGGTGTTCATTATCTGCTTCGCATGTTCGTGTGTAATGTTTAAAATTCCTCAAGTCTTTTTTGTACAAAATACTGATAAGAAATAAAAAAAAATTATATTAAAAAGTATAAGGACTTTTTTGAACCAAACTGTATTAAATGTTCTATAAAAATTCGATTTTCATTAATTTTTTTATAAAAATAGTATTTTGTTGAAGATGTCTATAAAAATGCAATTTCCATAAAATTTAGAATTAATCTGCTTCTTGGACGAAATTTGCAAAAAAATATGTATTTAGATTCGGCGCTGCCGAACTTACCACAGTTTTGCTTGTTCTCTTTTACAATTGAAATTTCAAATAATTAATATTTTTTCTTTATTCTGTTATTAAGTTAAAAATGTTAATCTTTTAAGCTAAAAACGAACGGTATTCATTTTAATATCCTTGAGGATAAAACAATTAATTACTTTAAACTCTTTCAACCTTCATGTGTGGAGAGAGATAGAGAGGGAGAGAAAAAAGGACTAGAACTCTCTCGCATGTTAATCTTAAGCAGCTGTATGGATTGAGCCCAAAATTGGCAAACAAGTTTTTTCCACTGCGGCTTTTCAAATTCATTGAATAATTAACCTAAATCTGTTTCGATAATTAATGCAACAAAATTAGGTCGTTAAGCAGACAATATGGGTATGTCTACAAAACAACAACTAAACAATACAAGAAAAAACTATGAAAAGAAAAAAAACCTTATTCAATTGAATTTACAAAAGGCAAAACAATAACTCAGCGTTTTCCATGAAATTCAATTTAACAATTTTTAAGAGCGAAAAAAGAACAAAAAATTCCATTCCATTTTTTACAACAGTTCCGCCATAATTATCTGTGCTATGGAGTTTTCGCAAAATAGTTACACTCTAAATCGGCCCTATTTATGAATTGTTTGCCATAAAATTGTTTTTTTTTTTTGTAAATTATTTTTTTAATCTGCCACTTATAAAAGATTTAAGATTTAATACAATAATGGAATGTTAAGCCAAAAGGTAATAAATTTCCAAAGGAATACAGTTGAAGTGGTGTTCCACACCGGCTTTAGTCGTCCAGAAGGCAATCTAGCCCAAATGTTTGGCCACTACTTCCTCCTTTCTAAAAAGTCTGTTTTGTTGTTGTTGGCATCGACGACCAAATCCAGACACTTAATAAAACAAAATTAAACAAAAAAAAAAACCTGACAAAATTGAAAATAACATTATAAAAATATCGTTTTTATATAAAGTTGAAGTTGTTATTGTTGTTGACGGTGTTGTCGTTGTTAATAAGCCAACAACTTATTATGACACAACTGGCGCTTCTTTCTGTTCCAGTAGTGCACAGAAGTGGTGGTGGTTGTCGTAGAGCTGGAACTGGTGCTAAAGCTGGTGGCTGGTGGCTGGTGGGCACAGTGCCTCGTACCCCTATAAGCTCTTGAGAAAAATCGAAGGAGATGAGGCAGGGAATGAAATTCGACACACAGTTGTAGAATACTTCGGTTAGAATATAAATAAATTTGGAATCAATCCGTCCAAGTCTTCTGGGACCTTCCATATTAACGATAAAATAGTTCCTACAAAGTAATCCCTTTAAAAACACCTCTTGTGTGGGTTGATTTCAGCTAAACTTTGAGAAACTGAATGACTCATTTCAAATGCAACCGGAAAGAGCTTTCTGGTACTACTACAAATGTCCAAATAGGTCCCGATTTTTTTGTGTGGCCGAATTACACCAAACGTCGAAATTCTGAATAATTGTGGGAATATTTTAATTTGTATGAAAAATTTCAGAGAAATTAGTGAACCTAACTAATTTTTTCCTGTTTTTTCTTTACTTCAAAAAAATTTGCATTTTATATCCGAGACATGGACTTCAAATCTGTTTTTTGTCCATGCACCGAAGCACTGTGCAATGTATGGATGGATGGTGGTGCAACTGGTAGTGATCGTCGTCAGTTGCACATCTTTCCATTATTATTCCTTGTATCAACAACTGAACCCCTTCACCAAATGCAATAACTTCGACACAGTTTGGGAAAATTGTAAATTGTCAGTTGTTACCAAAAAAAGTTGTTCATCGCCATTGGAGACGTCCATCTATGTATCTATCCATCCATCGGATCTGCTGGTCGTTCGTCCGTCTCTGTAGTTTTTTCTTTGCAAATTTTAAATGTTGTCAGGCCTTTTTTGCAGAGGGGAGTGAGTGGGGGTGATAGTGGCTATTCACTTTTCTTCCTTGCCAAAGAAAAAGATGTGCACACACTTTTTGGGGCTCCAAGATTTTTGTTGTAATTTACGTTGTTGTAGAGATGATATCCCACTCTATAATTATCTGTTGATGTAGTAAGTGACGATTTTCCAGATATTTGTGTTTGTTTTTGCAACAACATCAAATAAAGTTAATCTACAACTCTCAAAAATATGTAACTGAAATGGGCAACATTTTGAGATTTGGTGTAAAAATCAATATATGCCAAATTGCATAATAATCTGCGGATTATATATAGGTTAAATTATTTGGCTTTTTGGCCCAATGACTCTTCTTATTCCCTCACATCAAGAAAAAAATGTGTGCTCAACGTTTTTAGACGCCCGAAACAGCTGTTGAATCGCTCAAACACAATGTTTTGGAGGTGTCTCAATCGGAGTGGAAAAAGTGCTTCGAAAATTGTTTGATTTTTTACCTGGTATTCTGACAAGCCATTTCTCCCTGAAATCCCATTGGTAAAGTTCCTCTCCAAGTTGTTATGTTTACCACGGGCACAGATGCCCCTCATCGAAACCAATTTCATAGACAAAGTTATCAATAGTAGAAAGGCCGACCCCAGTATATCCAGATGTCGTTTACTTAATGAGGACAGGTGCTCAATGCTTTCCACTCCTTCCTCTTCACCACAGCTCCTGCAGAAGTCATTGAACTCAATATCTAACCTTCTGGCGAGTTCGCCGATCAGCAAGTGTCCCGTCCGAACTGACACAGACAGTTTTTTCGTCTTTGGTATTTTGACCTTCTTAATTTGTGTCTTGGCCAGATTTATGTAGCTACCCTACAGGTGCCGATTTCTGTTCATCTTTCATTGGACTGCTTCATGGCCTCCTGCCTTAGCCAAAGCTTCCATCTGCACAGCGGCGCACCAATATATGTTTATAATTCTTCGAGAATTTGTAATGTCGTACCTTTCCTAGCAATTTCAATAGCTTTGCAGTTCCCCGGGATATCTCTATGCCCAGGTACCCATAATAAGTCTATGTTAAACTGCTCAGCCATCTTTTTAAGAGATCTGCGACAGTCGAGGGCTGTTTGTGTACTTAGGGATGTCGCCTCCAGAGATTTAATAACAGCCTGACTGTCCTAGTAAATTACAACACCAGTTTTGCTCACTATACAGCGTCTAACCCACTTGGCGGCTTCCCCTATTAGCATTATTTCGACTCGATAGACACTAAAAGTATCCGTTGTCGGTAAGCTATATCGACACCACCTTCTCAGCAAGCTTGGAACCATCTGTATAGAAGTGAAGATAGTTTCTATTTCCTGGTATTCTGACAACCCATTCCTCCCTGGCAGGTATCCTAGTAGATAAAGTTCAATTGAATCTTAATACCGCTCTGATTGCAACTTATCAAGATACAATATCAACCGGCAGTAGGTGGTGTAGGACTTGTAGAGACTCTATCCATGCAGTCCTTAAAGCTCTGTTGATGCTTCAATGGACGATTTGGAGAGGAGAGAAACCCCAACAATTCCCTACAGTAATAACGGGTTTTCGAATAGGGATGATATGATTTTGAAGTGACGTTTTCGATAGCTGTCACTTTTGAAGCTTTTATTCTTTGACATTTGAAACTAGAAACTACGCCATTACTAAAAATTGATTCAACAACGCATTGAAATTATAAAAATTCGAAAATCATCTTGACTGATGAGGCCCATTTCCACCTCGGTGGCTACGTCAACAAGCAAAATTGTCGCATCTGGGACTCGGAAAACCCAAGAGTTATTCTTGAGAAGCCTCTCCATCCTCAACGTGTGACTGTTTGGTGGGGTTTATGGTCCGGCGGGGTCATTGGACCTTACTTTTTCGAAAATGAGGTTGGATCAACAGTTACGGTGAATGGATTGCGCTATCGAGAGATGATTAATGATTTTTTATGATCGGAGTTGGATGGTATTGATCTGGACTAGGTTTACTTTCAACAAGACGGCGCTACGTGCCACACAAGCAACGAAACCATTTCTCTGTTACGGGAAAAGTTTCCGGATCGTGTTATCTCTCGTAGAGGGAATCACATTTGGCCACCGAGATCTTGTGATTTAACACCTTCTTCGACTTCTTCCTTTGGGGCCACGTGAAAGATAAGGTATACGCCAACAGGCCAGCGTCGATTCAAGACCTTAAAGATAGAATTCGTGAGGCTATCGAGGACATAGGACAGCCACTTTGCGATTTGGTTATGGAAAATTTCATGAAAAGGATATGGTCCTGTAAACGTGGTCGTGGTGGCCATTTGGCTGAGGTTGTGTTTCATTATTAACATCATTATCATTTATCTCAAAAAATGGCATTTTTCTTTGAATACCAAAATAACACCTCTTGTCGGAAAACCCTTTATTTAGAAAATGTTGTCCAATGCGTCTTCGACAGCTTTTTCTTCAAAGAAATCATATCACTCTTATTGGAAAACCCTGTGTAAGGCGACATTGGCTTTCCTACTCCTCCCAATACATTAACGGCCTGTTTCTGTATTTCTAACGAAAGTCTCTGCGAACGAAAACCAGTCACTCACTTTCGTCAGGTTTGGTTTCTCTAACGTTCTATCGTTCGTTCGCCTGGCCTTACGTCAATGACGTTAGCTATTTACCAATTAGAAAATAATGTAATTGCCAGACCAATAATTTCACAACTTCCGGTCTAAAAAAGCACACATTTTTGTATGGTCGACCGTAGCAAATACATCTCTGTGCTATTTACACTAGCGGAGGCCAAAAAAGCAACCCTGGGTGGTCAGCTGAGCTGCACCAAGACTCTCATTTCTTTCTCTCTCTCACGTCTATCTCACTGCACTGATAATTTTTTTCCATCTTAGCGAGCAACCAATATTTTATTTTATTTTATGCTAAAATATTTACACATGTGTACACAATATTATTATTATTTAATTTTTTTTACCATAATTATATTAATATCTTCTTATTTTTTGCTTTTAATAATGTTTATTTTGTAATTGTTCCTATCAGTCGACAAATAAAATAATGTGACTCGATCTGACATTTGTGTTCGCCGAGATGACAGCAAAGAGAGATAGAGAAACCAAAATTTGCACTGAAATGATTACGATTCGATCGTATGAGTTCATTATCGTACGACTTCTCGTTGTGATGGTAGTTAGTGAAACCCAAATCAGCTGCTTGTCGTCTGGCAGGCGAACGAAAGCAATTTTTTAAGTTACAGAAACAGGCTGTAAGTCTTAAGGACAATTTTGTATCTAGGGTTATTCGAGTACTTAAAAATTTTGCACTTTAAGAAAACATTAACTCAGTTTCATTTAGCCGAGGAGGATGCACACGTGGAACCTTATACTTCATAGCAAAAAGAACAAAATCTGTGGTTTTGGGTTAATACCCAAACCACAGATTCTGGCCCATCTCATATATCTGGGGGCATTGCCAGTCGGCCGCATATGCCACGTATAGCAAAGGATGTTTGCAGCAAAGTATTATTGGCCAGTCCTGAATATATTTTTCTTTTGGTTGTTTTTAGATATTTACTGCGGTTACATCCATTACAATTAAGCCTTTTTTTTTGGTGTGTTTGTTTTCTGGATGAGAAACGTAATAAATTACAAATTCCCAGAAATTAATGTTTCTTACAAATAAAAAAAAATAAAAATAAAAAAATAAATACAGACATACATATATGTGCATAAATATTTATTTTGTGTAAGAGAGAGTGTACATACTTATACAACTCATCTCGGGTACAATGTATTTAACTTAAACTGGTTTGATTTGTTATAAAAGTACACTTTGATTTTATAGGAACACCAGTTTCATCTTCGTCCAGCTCTTTCACTTCATCCACATCTTCTAAGTCAGCCGAATAGGGGGGGGTCGTGAATCCACTTTAAAAGTTATGGATGACAGGGCATATTTGTTTTTAATTGAAAACAAATGAAAAATAATGATACAAACTTCAATGACACAACAATGATCTGTACTTTTGACGCGCGTTGTCGTCGCTCGTTTGAAGTATTGACACTTCATTTGGTGGAATGAATGTGAGACAGACTACCTAGTGCGCGAATTATAGTTCCTGTTCAAAGTACTACAGCTAAAAAAGAATTATAATCCTGAACTGTCGTACTTAAATTGTCAATGTACACAAGCTCGTTGAATTTCCCCGCGCAATGATAACTTCGAAATGTTAATAAAATACAGATATCTCTGACAGATGTCAATTTAGCAAATAATTATATATATAGTATAGTACTTAGCGTTAAAATTTGATTTTGTCGAAAGCCCTTTAATGCACCGCACACTGGTTTCCAATCGATTTTTCATTCATAAAAATCCAGGGCACTTTGAACCCAATTTGTTCAATTAACCGCACTTAAACCGCGGTGCCTGCGCAAAAATTGTGGTACGCAAATGGGGTTTGCAACCGAAAATGATGTACTCCATGTGTACATCGATAATAAGTTCGATACTCTTCTACGGATCAATGGTGAGGTGGGAAGCGATAAGGAAGAAATCTCATTTGGCCAAAGTACAGAGACTAATATGCGTTGATAAGACGGTAGCCCCAAGATCTTCTCCACAAATGGCACTGGAGGTAATGCTGAACCTATGTATTCGACTCAGGGAATCAGGAATGTCCTTCAACACAGCGCTTGGACTTGGCTCAGTTCTGAACTGCATGGCCTCCATGGGAAAGATAAACAGGCTCTTACAACCCTTCACAGTGGGGATACCTAGCGGCGAAGATTGGGCTCAGAAATGGAGAAGGGTACGGGATCGGGACTATGCTCCGAGCACTTAAATCTCAGACGAATGTACCGGGCAGAAATTTGCGCAATTAACATGGCCGCAAAACATATTTTGGCACAGGATATAGCTCAAAATCCATGTCGACAGCCGGCCAGCTCTCAAGGTATTAAACTCAAGAGCCATCAAGTCACTTTGTACCATTGACTGCGTCCAATCCTTAACCCAAATTTAGGCGCACAATATCACGCTCTGCTGGGTATTAAGTACCAGGGTATAGCAACTAGTGATGTCAAACGGGAAATCCCGATCCCAAAAATCCCGGGAAATTCCGATCCCGAAAAATTCCGAATATTTTAATCATAGATAATATATGAACCTGTCTCGTATAAAATTTGAAGTGAAAGATAGATACACTCTGTAGAAAATTTAAACTAATGAAGCAAATTGTTAACATCAAAAAACATTGACAAAATCCGGTGAAAAAATTAGAAATTTTGAGAAAAATTACAAAATATATCATAAATTTAATTATAAAGAAGTCAACCTAAAACAAAACCACAAATGGAGTTTGTGTTCCACAAAACGAAGAACGTTGTATTATATTCTTTCAAATTTATGAAAAAATTCTAATATAAAACCTGATTTGGATCGACACACCGATTTGGTTATCATAAAAGCGGAATTAGTCAAACTGATTTCTCAAGTTGAAAAAAATATTTTTCGTGGTTTAATGATAGAAAATTATAACGTCATTAATAATTCAAACGACGAACTGGAGTTGGACCAAAATTATTCCATAGCTAAGATGTTGTGAAATATTTTAATAAAAGTTAGTGTTCAAAGGTGACATCTCACTTTTGAACATCAGTGTGAAACGTCCACTATATGTGTAGGTGTATAAATGCAAATGCATTTATATGCCCATACATGCATAACTTATGCACTCATCACTCTAAAGCACTCATTACTCTAATTTCTCTTTTGTTTATTTGTTTACTTGTCGCTTGCCATCTGTAGCTTAACGAAAGTCGTTGGGTGAGCTTAGAAGAGATGGATGGCAAGCACAAGTAAGCAGTCTTTTACCGATCCTTAAACTAAACTCGTGCGCCTCTCCCCCGTGATAAGTGATAATAAGTGAATTATAAAGTGCTAGTGGTTATATGTAAACATTTTTATAAGTAAAGAAATAGTAACCCTCAAAATAAAAGAAGTCCCTTTGTCTTAAAATTATTGAATACAAAACAATTTGAATTGCTCTTAGTTTGAACTAAAACAACACAATACTTTTAATTGAATTGTTCCCACCATACTAACATACCATTTTCAATAAAAACTGTGAATTTTACAAATTGAAAAACTAAGATTTCTTTTTTTTGAAAGGCAACAAAACGCCAGAGCGCTAAACATTTGGTCCTATGCGAACCGGATAAAAAGTGTGTTTTTTTAAATTATTAAAAAACAAAATCAAGTGTTGTGTGGAAAATATTTTGTAGTGAAAATTTAATTTGATCGGTGAAATTAAAATAGATTATATAAAACAAATTTCGGTACGGTACGCGAAAACTTAAAATTGAAAAACAACAAGAAACCAGTAAGGAAAGGCAGAAAGTCGGGCGGGGCCGACTATATAATACCCTACACCTCACTAACAATGCGATAAGGGTCATTGCCATAATAATTTGGAATAATTGGTAAATGGGTAGAAACATGTTATCTAATTCAGAAACGATAATCGCTAAATTAAGCAATATTCGTTCCTAAATTGAGAAACATCTTTCTGGAAAATTTTAATGATCGGCAGTAAAATACAACTTCTATAGCGGTTTGATACCAAATCAGGAGGAACAATCAATATAAATCTGAACCGATCTTCCCTGAATACTCTTTCATGTAAAAAGACCTCCTTCTGTCGAACTTCGTACTGATCGCATATAAAATACAGTCTCTACAGCGCCTACATGTCAAATCGGGGGTAACGTATATATGGGGGCTATATATAAATCTGAACCGATTTCTTCCAAATTTAACAGAGTTCATTCATGTAATAAGAAACCTTTTCCTGCCGAATTTCATACTGATCGGGTATAAAATAAAGATTTTACAGCGCTTACATGTCAAATCGGGGCTAACATATATATGGGGGCTATATCTAAATCTGAACCGATTTTAACCAAATTCAATAGGGATCGTCCTTGGGCCAAAAATAAGATATGTGTAAAGTTTCGTCGAGATCGGACCATAATCGCGACCTGTACTTTGATTACAAGAATACATGCACAGACAGACGGACAGACAGACGGACAGACAGACAGACGGACATAGCTAAATCGACTCAGAAAGTGATTCTAAGTCGATCGGTATAATAAACGATGGGTCTATTTCTTCTCCTTTTGGGTGTTACAAACAAATGCACAAAGTTATAATACCCTGTACCACAGTGTGGTGTAGGGTATAAAAAGTGACCCAACAAAAAGTGACCCACAAAACCAGTGACCCAAAGTGACCCAACACAAACCAGCAACACAAGACCCCTTGGAAACATAACCCAACAACATCACCCTTGAATCCCTAGAAGGAAGGAAGGAAGAACCAGCGACCAACGCCAACAACAGGTACCTCAAACACATAAAAGGATCAAAGTGAGTACCCAAAATTTGTGCAGGTAGCGTTGTTACATAGGGTGCCAAAACCATTTTTTTTCGAACTCCGCCATATTGCTATATGAAGGAGATTTTGGCGGGTCTGGCCCTATGTACGACGCTGGCTTGGTTTTTGCCTTTTACATATATACAAAAATAACTGAACACTTAACTGCAGTTAGCTTGCACTTATATACATATACTTATATACTTTGATATACATACTTACATAAGTGCAGTTAGCTTGCAGTACATACCCTTCTACATATACTAACCTATTGCATAACCTACATGCATTCTAACCTATGAAAGTTTTTTGACGATTTTTTCGGTAACAACGCGCGACTTTACTGTTTTCTAGTTTTCGAAACTTTAGGAAAATAGCGACCCAACCTTTTTGAAAACCCTTCGATAATTTGTTCGAATAATTTATTACGCATTCTGATGAATTTTTCTGAAAACCAGCGGCTAGTCGAGTCGATTTATGCCATCAAGTTATTTTTAAGATAAGAATATTAAGATAAGAGTATTAAGATACGATTATTAAGATAAGTTTATTAAGATTTCGGACGCGCGGACGGACACCCATTGACTTATTCCGAAAACCTCAGCAAGAATTCCAGATAATTTTGTGCTGAATAACGCGTGGACGGACAACTTTCTTGCGAAACAAAAGAGCGAAAATTTCTTGAATTTTTTCGGCTGCTTTAATCGCGGTTATATTTATTAAGCTTACTTTTATTCTTATTACTATTATTATTAGCTGCTTAAAGGAAAAAAAAAAAGGAAAGATTTTTATTGGCTCGACTCATCCGCTGACTGGCTTGAGAACCCTACAAATTACTTCGTGATTTTTGGGTACTTTAAACATCAAGTTTGCAACTTAGAAAAAAAAAATATTTTTTTTTGCCTTCTTTATATGCGATTTTCTGAGGGAGAAATCGACCGTATGATATTAGCTGATGCTTTGGAGACGCTAAAATCAATCCCAATCAATAAATTAAAAAGAAAAAATAAATTTATTTTTTTTTGCTTTAGAAAATACGTGTTCCAACTTTTTGAACGACCCTCGTATTGCTTTAGATTCAATAGAAAAACCCTTTTGAAAAAGGTCAAAAAATTTACGATTTTTTAATCTCTATTGCCATTAATATGTGTGGTTTGTGCTACAAATCAGCATTACTGTAGTTTCCAACCGATTTAACGCGAAAATCTTGATATATTTGATAAAAAAGTTCCTGTGCCGACACTTTCAACTCGACCCCTCGTACCCATTAAAACAACAACAACACCAGTCTATGTACATCAATGCATATGAGACCATAGGTAGCGGATTTTTTTTCGTTGGTTTCTCGTTGTCTTTTCATTCGTTTTCACTTCTTGCCTTGATTAGGGAACCCAAAGGTTAATGTACCACTGGATTTTTTTGTGAAATAGAAAAAAAGGGAGAAGTAGGAAAACATAATTTCAGCCGTAAAGAAAGGAATGAAAGAACATATGGTTTGATGGGATCGGACGGACATTTCGGCAAAAGCTAAACAGAACTAACACAATAATTTACATTTATTGAAATTTATTTTTATTTTTGCAAATTACACTTTACAACGAAAAATTAATTTGCTCAGAAATTTATTAAGTGCTAATTTTTGGAAATTACACTTTACTACGAAAAATAAATTTGCTCGAAAAATTTATTAAGTGCTAATTTTTGGAAATTACACTTTACTACGAAAAATAAATTTGCTCAAAAATTTATTAAGTGCTAATTTTTGGAAATTACACTTTACTACGAAAAATAAATTTGCTCAGAAATTTATTAAGTGCTAATTTTTGGAAATTACACTTTGCTACGAAAACTAAATTTGCTCAAAAATTTATTAAGTGCTAATTTTTGGAAATTACACTTTACTACGAAAAATAAATTTGACTCGAAAATTTATTAAGTGCTAATTTTTTGGAAATTACACTTTGCTACGAAAAATAAATTTGCTCAGAAATTTATTAAGTGCTAATTTTTGGAAATTACACTTTGCTACGAAAAATAAATTTGCTCAAAAATTTATTAAGTGCTAATTTTTGGAAATTACACTTTACTACGAAAAATAAATTTGACTCGAAAATTTATTAAGTGCTAATTTTGGAAATTACACTTTACTACGAAAAATAAATTTGTTCAGAAATTTATTAAGTGCTACTTTTTTGGAAATTACACTTTACTACGAAAAATAAATTTGCTCGAAAAATCTATTAAGTGAAACACCTTCCTACAAAATTTGAGTATTTTTTTTTTTGAAAAAACACGTTCCTACAAAGTTTGTTTTTTTTGTTTGTTATAAATTTGCAAAAAACACTTTCTTACAAAATTTGTTTTTTGATTTGATTGAATTTTTTCTGATAGAAAAATCACTTTCCTACGCTTTTTTTATTTTTTTTTTGTTTTGTCAAAGAAGAGTTGATTGATAATTTTTTTTGAGAGTACACTAGCCGACAAAGAATTACTTTCGTCCAAATTTTTATTTATATAATTTTTTTTTCCAAAAGACCCAGGTCTATAAAAATTATTATCGCTAAAATTTCTTACTTTTCGCACAAACGACACAAGTTCAAAATAAACTGCCATTATTTATATCTATTCGTGGAAAAAAGCAAAGTCGGACCGTAAAAGATTGACCCCATTCAACAAATATTTAGCGTTTTTCTGAAATTATTTTGCAAATATTGGCAAAGTAATTTTTTACAGAAATTGTTAAAAGAAAATCTCAATTTTAAAGGTTTCTTAAAATTTTAGCCAGTTTAAAATTTGATAAAGAAAATATTTAAGAAGGAGGAAATATGGATAAAGTTTTACGTGATAAATTTGTAAATTGCGTAAATGATCTGATAGACTTTGATAGTGGTTACTCTGCTACTAGCACCGATGATAATATTCACTCATTAGAAGTGACACGTGTAGAATTGAACTCTGTTTGGGATCAAGTGAAAAGGGCCTATTTAGATTGTAGAGACCGTGTTCCCGAAAAAGATGAGGCCCCAATCGATAAATCAAAGTTGAGGACCCATTATAAAGAGGCATTAGAGACATACAAACGATGTTTAAGCGCAGTAAATGGAGAAATTTTAGCACTAACCGACGAAAGGCAGCAGGAAAAGTTCGAACGAGAATCGGAGACCCGAAAAAAGGAAACAGTTGAGCCAAACAACCATCTATCGTTACGTTTACCACCATGCGACACCGACACATTTCTTGGCCTACTTTTCGGGATTTGTTTTCGGCCTTGTACAGAAATAATTCTAGACTTAGTAAAGTAGAAAAACTTTTCCATCTAAAACAAAAAACCGCGGGGGAGGCACGAGAAATTATTAGTAACGTACCACTAACAAATGAAGGTTTTGATCTAGCATGGAAAAACTTAGAAAACAGATACGAGAATAAACGAATGCAAGTTAATGAACAGCTAAAGACTCTACTTAGTTTACCACAAGTTTCGGCGGATTCAGGATCTTCGATCCAAAAACTTCAACGCACTATTGATGGTTGCGTTCAGACACTAGAAACACTCAAGGTAGATGTAAAGGGGTGGGACCCAATTTTAGTTTACCTTACTTCTACGAAACTGCCGAGAAATTTCTTAGAAGAATTTGAAAACGGTTTGGAAGACTGTTCCATACTACCGTCTTGGAAAGATTTGAATGAATTTTTGACACACAAGTTCAAAACTTTAGAATCTGTAGGAAATATTAAGCCCCATTTCTCCAAAAATAATCAGCCTAGACCCGATTATAGTAGGAAGGAAAATAGGGTTAAGTCATTTCAAACTAATGTTGCGCAACAGACTCAAAGTTCGCAAAGAAGATTCAACAATAGCAACAGATTTAGCACATCTACGCAACCTAGTAGTCGTACAAATGGACCGAGTTGCCAAATTTGTAAGGCAAACCATTTGTTACGTAATTGTCCACAATTCCTTGAGAAAAACGTGAATGATCGCATTCACTTAGTAAAACTTCACAATCTTTGTTACAACTGCATCACTTCGGATCATGTTGTAAGAGATTGTAAGAGTCGTTTCACGTGTAGGGA
Source organism: Eudasyphora cyanicolor (assembly GCA_963930755.1). Lineage (NCBI taxonomy): Eukaryota > Metazoa > Arthropoda > Insecta > Diptera > Muscidae > Eudasyphora > Eudasyphora cyanicolor. The sequence goes on along the minus strand of OZ005738.1, from coordinate 160,414,144 downwards.
ATGTAATCAAAGACATCACACTTTATTACATAAGGGTAACGAGGCCCGACCTACAAATTCACAACCGGTTAGAGATGACGTACGACCTAGTACCAGTGCGGCAGCTCTAACCACCCTAGTACAATCCACTCCTAGTTTACAGTCCACACCTAGTTTTCAAACTCCTAGTATAACGACTCTAACTCTCAAGGAAAATTCACAACTTAGCCAGCAGCAATCGAAAGAAACACTACTCTTCACAGCGATTGTTCAAATTGAATCTAGAGGGCAGCGATATGACGCACGAGCGATTATCGACCCTGGATCTCAATCAACATTTATTTCAGAGAAGATTACAAACCAATTGAGGCTTCCAACTAGGAAGAATCTTGTTCATGTTACCGGTTTAAGTGAAACCGTTTCAGAAACTTCAACAAAAGCTTGTCTTTTTAACCTTTGTTCTCGTACAAACCCTAGTTTTGAATTAGAAGTTTGGGCGCCCGTTTTGAAGTCCCTTCCTTCTAATTTGCCGTCGCGCACCCTAGATAAAAATCAACATAGAGAAACAACTCAACTCGAGTTAGCAGATCCTCGTTTTTACGAAAGCCGACCCATAGATCTTCTGATAGGTTTAGACATAGGACCCTTAATTAACACAGTAGGAACTCCAATGAAATCTATAGGATCTTTACTAGCGCAAAGCACCGTTTTTGGCTGGATAGTGGGCGGACCTCTTGAAAAATCAAACACAAATGATAGGAAAATTTCACTTTACAATACAGTTTCGATCGAGAAAATTCTCACACGTTTTTGGGAGGTGGAGGAGACCCCAAAAAAAGTTTTGAGGTCAGCAGAAGACACCTTTTGCGAAACAAATTTCAAAAATACAACGCGAAGAAATGAAGATGGACGATATATTGTCACGATGCCGTTCAAATCTTGTGCTGAACTTGGAGCATCGCGAAATATCGCAATGGCGCAATTCTATCGAATGGAAAGAAAGTTGCAAAAAACGCCCGAAATTAAATCTCAATACGACGCAGCGATAATGGAATATTTGGAACTTGGACACATGCGGAAACTGAGACCCCAGGAAATCGAGAAGACCCCTCACTACTATTTGCCGCATCATGCAGTTGTTAAACCAGATAGGGTTACTACTAAACTTAGGGTAGTTTTCAATGCGTCAAGTCCCACATCAAATAGGAAAAGTCTTAATGACATTTTACATCCAGGGCCAATTCTTCAACAGGATTTAGTATTGCAGATTTTAAAATGGAGGTTTTTTAGATGTGTATTCAACGCGGACGTTACCAAAATGTATCGTCAAATACAAATCGACCCAAGTCAGGCCCCATTTCAAAGAATTCTTTTTAGAAAATCAGCAAATGACCCAGTTGAAGACTTTGAACTTTCGACAGTCACTTTCGGAATTAATTGCGCCCCATTTCTAGCTCTTAGGACCCTAATTCAATTGGCAGAAGATGTTAAAGAAACATACCCATTAGGTTCGGAAATTATAAAACAAAATTTATATGTCGACGACGTTTTAGCTGGAGGTCACACTGTAGAAGAATCCCTTAAGTCTATGAAAGAATTAGTAGCAGCCATGGACTCAGCAGGTTTTGAATTGAGAAAATGGAGCTCAAACGACCCCAATCTACTTCGCGATCTGCCACCTGACTCACTCTTGCCGGTCAATTGGTTGGATATTTCGGAAGGAACTTCAACGAAGACTCTAGGTATCCGATGGAACATTTCGGCTGATAACTTTACGTTCACATCACCACCCACGGAAGAAAGGGAATTATGCACCAAACGAGAAGTCCTTTCAACAATTGCCAAATTTTTCGACCCATGTGGATGGCTGGCTCCAGTAATCATCGTAGCGAAACTTATCATGCAGCAAGTCTGGCTGGATAAAGTAGATTGGGACGACGCGTTGAAGCCCATAACTCGAATGAATTGGAAGAATTTCATTAAAAATTGTCCTTCAATAGATTCAGTTTCAGTACCTAGGTGGATCAGATTCAAACCCTCAAGTAAAATTGAAGTACATGGTTTTTGTGACGCTTCAGAAAGCGCTTACGACGCGACTCTTTATGTTAGAGTAGAACATTTAGATCAAACAGTCGACACGTTTCTTTTGGCAGCGAAAACTCGAGTAGCACCCATCAAAAAAATATCTCTGCCTAGATTAGAATTATGCGGAGCCGTTCTCTTAGCAAAATTAACCACAGCGGTGGTTCCCAACTTACAAATTGAAAATATTTCAACACACTTTTGGACCGACTCAACGATCGTGCTACCATGGCTCAAAAAACCACCGTGTTCATGGAGTGCCTTTGTAGGAAATAGAATTTCAGATATTTTAGATAATGTAGGCAACGAAAATTGGAAGCATATAGATTCAGAAAGCAACCCTGCTGATGTAGCCAGTCGAGGATGTTCGCCAGATGATTTGCAGTCACATCATTTGTGGTGGACTGGACCCCAATGGCTGAAGTTTCCAAGAGACCGATGGATTAGACACGACATTATGAGCGACACAGAGTTAGAAGCAAAGGCAGTTAAAGTTTTCGCGACCGCAACAGTTGAAGATCCTTTGGATAGATTTCCTTCTCTATCTAGGGCATACAAAGTCTTAGCATTTGCGATTCGTTTTTGGCGAAATACCGGCGTCAATCGGACCCGACTTAGAATTTCTTCAGCAGAAATCACCCACGGTGAAATCCAAGATATCAAAGATCGTCTTATTGTTTTAACACAGAAGCGTTATTTCGCAGAGGAGTATTTAGCGTTAACCCAAAAGAAAAGACTCTCATCTAGTACCAGTCTTTTATCTCTCAATCCATTCATTGATTCAAAAGGAATCATTAGGGCAAATGGCCGCCTTGTTCAGTCCCCAGCACTTACATATAACGAGCGCCATCCCATTCTTATCCCATACGAATCGAGATTAGCTCTTTTGTTAGTAGAATTTATTCACAAAATTACCATGCATGGCGGAAATCAACTCATGACTCGAGTAATCAGGTCTGAATTTTGGATATTTAAATTGAAGCCCTTAATCAAGAAGGCAATTCATAATTGTCGAACTTGTGTTTTGTATAAACACCAGACTCAAACGCAAATTATGGCCTCACTTCCGCCCCAGCGAACTATGCTGACTCGACCTTTTACCAATACAGGAGTAGATTTTGCAGGACCCTTCAACATAAAGAATTTTACAGGAAGAGCTTGTTTAATAACAAAGGGTTATGTTTGCGTCTTCGTTTGCTTTTCCACAAAAGCAATTCACTTAGAACCCACTAGTGATCTATCAACTCAATCTTTTTTAGCCGCTTTATCTCGCTTTATTGGGCGACGAGGAAGCCCAGCCAGGATCTACTCAGATAATGGGACTAATTTTGTAGGAGCAGCAGAGTTAATAAAAAGAGATAGGCTAGAGTTTATGAAGAATCTGCAAAAGGACGCCACCCAGAACAATGTTTATCAAAATTTAGAATGGAGTTTTATTCCTCCCGGTGCCCCTCATATGGGAGGATTATGGGAGGCGGGAGTTAAATCATTCAAAACACATCTACGAAAATTTATACCGCAAATGAATTTTACCTTTGAAGAATTCGTGACCATTTTAGCGAGAATTGAAGCCTGTCTTAATTCTCGACCCCTAAGTCCAGCCAGAGACGACCCTTCCGACTTAAATCCTCTCACCCCAGCTCATTTTCTGATTGGTACTTCAATTATGACCCCAACTGAACCCGATGTTTCAGACGATAACATCACCCTTGCCAATAGATGGAAACGATTAAAAATTATTTCTCAATATTTTTGCCAAAGATGGAAAACTGAGTATTTGAATGAGCTACATCGTCGATATAAGTGGAAGTACCAAACAGAAAATTTGAAAGAGGATGATTTGATTGTAATTAAAGATGAGAGATTGGCCCCGACTGAATGGAAAATGGGGCGTATAGAAAAAACTTACCGAGGAACTGATAACAACATTAGGGTCGTTGACATTCGGACAGCTAACGGTGTAATTAGTCGACCGATAACGAAAATCGTCAAACTATTTTCAGATTGACTTACAATTTATTTTTATGTAGAAGAACTTGGTACTCACATCTCTTCTATTCTAGATAAGGTTTCTCAGTTGCCTAGCCCAACCTAGCGTCGTGACTCATCCAACTCACGAAGTACCGTTATACGACACGAGGAGAGCCCATATACCCTGAAGACAGATGCTGTGGTATCCAGTACCCTACAACTTCGACCCTACTAAGACCCGCCATCGCATTTCCGTCAACATTTATTGTTCAAGCCTTGGATCCGGGACAGGCCGCAAAACTGGATGGGGTTTTCATCCACGGAAGCCACATGAGCTGCAGTTCTAGATTAAGCTAGTCTAAGATAGAATAATCTACACTATATCACGGGGGGGGAGAATGTTCAAAGGTGACATCTCACTTTTGAACATCAGTGTGAAACGTCCACTATATGTGTAGGTGTATAAATGCAAATGCATTTATATGCCCATACATGCATAACTTATGCACTCATCACTCTAAAGCACTCATTACTCTAATTTCTCTTTTGTTTATTTGTTTACTTGTCGCTTGCCATCTGTAGCTTAACGAAAGTCGTTGGGTGAGCTTAGAAGAGATGGATGGCAAGCACAAGTAAGCAGTCTTTTACCGATCCTTAAACTAAACTCGTGCGCCTCTCCCCCGTGATAAGTGATAATAAGTGAATTATAAAGTGCTAGTGGTTATATGTAAACATTTTTATAAGTAAAGAAATAGTAACTCTCAAAAAGTTACTATTTCACAAAACGCCAGAGCGCTAAACAGTTAGTATTTTTTTTTTTTAAAAAATGTTAATTTATGCTTTAGCTGTTTTTATCCTTATTCAAATTAAATTAAAATTGAACTAAAATGTTTGTATTCCACTTCGAAATACCACATAATTAAGAATGAAAACTCCCGATTTTTCCCGAAAATCCCGTTTTATCCCGAAAATCTCGGGATATCGATAAATTTCGGGATCCCGAAAAAATCCCGGGATCCCGGGATTTGCAATTTGAAAATCCCGAATCCCCTGGATTTGTAAAAACCAATCCCGTTTGACATCTCTAATAGCAACGTTCCTGGCAACAAATTAGCAGTTGAGTTGGCCAGGTTAGGCTCCTGTGCGCAAGAAGAAACCGCGACCCTAGACGTGCTCATTCCGTTCGTGGAAGATACAAATCACGTCGACGAACTGGTAGCAGCAGAAACAAGTTCGAGGAGGCAATCAGTACAAAATTGCAGGGTAGCTCGATTTCTTAGACCAGCCATTCACCAAATTGCTGCATTTTATCGGTAAGAGCTCACTCAGCATTCTCACAGATATAATCACTGGACACTGTATGATAGGTCACATGCCTGAACGCATAAAACTTCCAGATGAGAACTTCTTAAAGTGGGGCGGGCACATCGGTTAAAAAACGTAGCATCTGCACCATCAAAGTCATCTGTGACCTTCATATGGGGATTATAATAAATCTTGAAACAATGTGGCCATGTTTTACAATGAGTGTTACTATGCAAATAAAAATGTGGAGTAAATAATTTCAGCCAGATCGTTTGTTTAAAGTAATTGTCCACGCCATCAATAAGTCAAATCAGAAGGTCCCTTCGTATGGGAATTTATATTAAAAGCTAGGCAGATAAGTACTAGGAACGAGTTTAGGCAATATAAAATATAGATCCCTTATCTTCAGCATAACCGGATAAAAAATGCTTCCTCCATCAGTAAGACAAGGGACTTTACATATACGAAGCTATATCCAAAAATGCACCCAAGGTCACAAATTGAAAATCTTTACCTACTTTATAATTAATATAAGTATAATCTTGCATAATGATACACTATGTAAGATGGGTTGACAACAAATGACAACATTTGAAAATTGAATTTTTCAATTATTCACCGACCCTGTCCTTATCTATATCAGAGCAGAACATGCAAAGATTTCTTTCACAGCATCTTTTCTGAATTGGCAACAAAATTAGCTATATACTGAAAACATTGCTTAGATATAGTTATATTTTTCAACAACAAAATTGAGTTTGTGTATTTTTTTGGGAAAACAGTATATCGTCATCAGAAACGAAAAAGGGCGTAACAATAAGAAAAATGGAAATTCATTTTTTGGTGGGTTTCGCTACACTGCATCAAAATACACGTCCTGGCAAATTTTTAGCGACGTACTATCAAAAATGGCGAATTTATTAACGAAATTCAAAAGGACCTAAAAACAAATTATTTTTTGTTTTCATAGTGAAAAATTCACATTTCATGCAATTTTCACAAACAATTTATAAATCATGTTTGTGCGAATTTATAAATGCATCATTATGTTTGGGTATTATCCTGAAACCCCCGTTTTTCCAAAGACAATATTTTTATTTTATCAAGTTTTTTGCTTCTCCTGTAAAATCAAATACACTGATAGAAAAAGCTTCGTCATGACGACGAATTTGTACATCATTATGATTCTATTTCGTCAAAAGTCAGCTAACGTCCGGAATAATCCTCTTGATGAATTTGTTCGTCACCATGACGAATCTCTGTTTCCAAAAACTTTCGTCCTCTGGATGATCACATTTCATCCATACGATGAATCGCCACGACGAATCCCATTCATCGCCACGACGAATCCCATTCATCACCATGACGAACTCCATTCATCAGCACGACGAAGTTTATTCATTAACACGACGTATTCATGCCCCGACTATTTAAATTTTAAAAATTTCAATAAATTTTCTTCTGGTTTAATACCATTAAAAACGGTATGGAAAATAAAATTACTTGACTGCTTTGCCAGGTTCAGTTGTGATTATTTGGTTCGAAACGCAGTTCTTATCAGGAAAGGCTTAAAGCAAACGAACGAGACGTATTCATTACTTCTGATATTTTAAATCAAAAATAATCTCATGAAGTAATGTTATATTTACCAACATCCCATTCATCACCACGACGAACTCCATTATTAGATTTTTTAAATTAAACTTTTACAACAAATTATTTAACTAAGGTAATCATAAGGCATATAGAACAGTACAATTAACCACAAACTATTAATTGATTGCTTCGTTCTATCACATTTTCAGCAAAATGGTCAAATAAATCTTTTCGTCGTGAGAATGAAAACTTATAGCTCCCTCGACGAATTTCGAAATCACCAAAACCATGTTTTGATGATCGTGTTCGTTCTCTTGACGTACAAAAACATCGCATGTACGAAACTTTTCGTCACCAGTACGAAGATATATTGACGAAACTGATTCGTCCTGGTGACGAGTGGTTTTTCTATCATTGTATGATTATACGCCCTTTCTCGTTTCTGATGACGATATGTCGTATAATATTAAAATCTTTACTGTTTTTTTACTTGGTATGATGTTGCACGTTTAACTACAAATAGAATTTGATGTTATACATTTTTTAAATATCTTCATCTATAACTCCAAAATACATACATATTCCCAAAAAATTACACAAAACCTTTTTTTTGGAAATTATTACTTCAAATTGCCGTAACTTTTGTTATATCGGATCCATTTTTTTTAATGATATTGCAAATTTTGTTTGTCAATTCAGAAAAGTTGAATTGAAGGGAAAGAAAATTCAATATTCGAATACATATATCTCGGTAAATATAGATTATATGAATCGGACGAAAAAACGAATGTTACACGCGCTTAAACATTTTGTTTGCCCGAGGTGGTCAACTTTGGGGCCCTGTAGCTCCGCCCCTGTATATAACAGGTGGCCCAAATTCAGAATTTAGCTTCTCTAATACCTATTCTACAAACATGCCAATCGGTTGTTTGGTTAAGAAACGGCAAAATTATTTATCTTTTTTTTCAATTCCTCGCACTGTGCATCGGAGGGAACCTTTATGTGAGGGTTTTATTAAAACAAAGCATAAATTTCAGCACGTGTAGTTTAATTAATTCGAAGGGACATTTATAAGGCGCTTGTATCACAACATGGACCGATGTGCCCCATTTTCACAAGGGACAATACTCCACTGACGTTTCTCATATTCAAAAATACTGCTCTTTTTTCTGTAAGCAGCTTTTAAAATAAAATTCGAATGCACTTTTAGGCGTTAATAGTTTTATATTGAAGCTTTGCGAAGCAAAGCATCTAAAACTGTAGTGACACGCTTTCACACAGACTTTAGTCCGTTCCACAACCACCAACAAATGATTAAAGTCTGGCGACAGCTTTACTCGTTGAAAGCTAAACATAAACCTGACCGTTACAATAAACGGTAATGAATACATGAGCTCCAATGAAGAGAGTGCGAGCGTGAGAGACAGAACCTTTTTTTGTATCTAGTGGTTGGCGTTAGGGTCGTGGGGAGTTAAAGAGATAAACCCCACACACACAGTTTAATTTAAGAGAACCCACCAATGAAAATAAATACTCGTTACAACAAACGAATTGGGAAAAGGTACAACAACAACAACCGTTTAAAAATAGTATGTAAATGGTTACGAACGTTAGCGAACAAAGAGGAAGACAGACAGACAGCAAAAGAGATGGGAAAAGCAACGAAAATAAAAACTGCATGTGATAGACAACAACAACAACAATCACAGCGTACGGACGTCGTTGACTGATTAAAGAACACGTTCGTCGAGTAGAGTGTAGTGTAGTGTAGTAGAACACAGAGAATACGAATGGAGCTTAACATTTTGTGGGGCCCGTCAGAGTCGTTTGTCGAGAGCAGTTTAGTCTTTGGAAGCGCGCGTATGATAAAGTTGTGTCTGTTGTGTTCACGTGAAAAACGAGAAAACCCGTCTGTTGTTAGTCAATGAAAAGAAAATTTTTTTTGTTTCACACCTAACAGTAAACAACATTTGAATAGAAAAGTCAGGCTAAAAAAGAAGTGATTAAAAAAAAGAGATACAACACCAACTATAACAAGACTAAAAAAAGAAAAAAATTTGTGTAAAAAAGAGTTAACCAAACAAAAAAAAAAAAAACGAAGAAGCAGCAGCAACGGAAATTAATACATGTTGTGTTCCTAAATACATTTAACTAAAGCAAGAGAGTTGGTTATACATGTGTACATACTTATGTACCTACAAACAAAAAAATAATTGTACGTACCTAAATATACCTTTAAAATATACATAATCGTACAAACATACATATGTACATACCTACACACATAGAAGAAAATTAGTATCTATCAAGAAGAAGAAGAAGAAAAAAAGAAAAGAATTTCAATTTCAAAAGCAAATTACCGAAAAAAAGTAGAAGAAAAAAGGAAAATTGTGCAAAAAAAAAATCGAAAAGATATTGTCTTGTTAGTGTTGCAAAAAACGAAAAAGTGTCGGTGTTTCTGTGTCTGTCATTCAAATCTCTGTTGGTTGGTTTGTCGGTTTGGCCTGGAGTGCTCCTCTGTCTATCTATTGCAAAATAACGTGAGTGTGTCTGTCCGCCTGTCTGTCTCGTGTGACCAAAGTGCAAAAAAGGTTAATACATATCCCACTAGTTTATTTATTAAACTCTGATTTTGAATTGAATTATTCTATATATCTTTATTTCTTTTGTGTGTGTTCACTGTTTGTTTGTTTGTTTGAGCTTGGGGCTAAGCTAGAAAAACCTTGCAAGAAATTAACAATAACAGAAAAACTTATAACCTACCGGAGAGACACACACGGTGCTTTATGTTAGTTTTTGTTGAAGGCGACGGCGGAGGTAGTCGGCAAAGTTTGAAAGAGTATACCAAAATACCAAATAGTGATAGAGAGAGACAATGAGAGATAAGTTTCAGTACTCCAGTTGTAATGCAAACCCGTTATGTGTTTAATGAGTGTTGTTAAACTGAAGATTTGCGTCGGTGGCGGCGGCGGTGTTGGTGGATTAGTCCAATGCAGCAGCCAAATTATCGGAGTCACTCAGTTCATTCATTCATATACATATACATAAGTGCATTCATACATACATATTTACATTTCAATAGTAAAAGACAAAGCAAAAGCTGCACAGTAGAGGAATTTTGAAAAATAACTTTATATAAAAAAAAGATTTTATTCCATAAATCTGCCAATTTTTTTCAATGCGGCGGTAAGTTCTGTCCGGCCATCTATTTTATACTGTCTACCTATACGGGAAAAATTAGCCCTTTTTATACTCTCACTTTAGTGGTACGAGGGTATATATCATTTGCTATGTGTCAAAACACATCGAAGGAGTGAATTAAGACCCTAAGTATATTCGGCGGGTATCCGTTTTGGGTAATTTTAAGTCGAATGAGCTATGCCCGTCTGTCTGCTAGCTGGTGCGCACGATAACTCTCTAAAGGAGTAACGGGTTGACTTCACATTTGGAATGTGGTAATATTTTTTCTATCTCCGGCTAAGTTCAAAGATGGGTCATATTGGTCCACTCCTTCTAGTAACTTCCACTAGAGTTGTGTAGTTCGTGAACGAACTAGTTCAATTGAACGGGTCACTATACTGAACTGAACGAACTAGTTCACACAACTCGTTAATTTCAGCTCAGTAGTTCACTATGTCACCATATCATTTTGTTCTCTCTTCTCTGCTGTTATGTGTTGTTTCCATTTTTATGTCATCAACAATGTATGATTCTACATATACAAACGCATTTGTATTAGTTTTTCCAACTCTTCCATTCATCTTCCTATCAGATTCCTTGGTGATCTGGTGATCTACTGAACTGGTGATCTACTGAACGAAATGAACTGTTTAAGTAGAGTGAGTTGGTGAGCTAAAGAGTTGGTGTGCTAAAGTGAGCTGTTGAACTAAATGAACGAACTAGTTCACTCAATTGAACTGAACTAAAAAGAGCGATCTCTTAAAAGAACTATAGTGCCCAACTCTACCTTCCACACAAAGGGTTAACTTTTAGTGAAATATTGATTCTTTAATACCTTCTATAGTACATACTCGAATCTGCTGAAATTTCACACATAGTATTAGTTTGTTAATCGCTAACATGTCAAGAAAAATGGGCGAAGTGGTCACGCCCCTTTTGATACCTCCCACACAAATGGTCCTTTTTATACCAAAAGTTAACAGCTTTTAACTTTAATACCAGTACATATAAATACTTGAAATTTTGTACAGTGTAATGCATTTATAGCACCTAGAGTGCACAGAAAAGTGGGCGTTATTGGCACGCCCCTTTTGGTACCTCTCACACAAATGGACCATTTTGTACCAAAAGTTAACAGATTTTTAATTTAATACCGGTGAATACAAATAATTGAAATTTTGTACGGTGTAATGCTTTTATAGTATCTAGAGTCCAGAGAAAGTGACCGTTATTGATACCTTTTGATACCTCCCACACAAATGGACTATTTTTTACAAAAAGGAAACAGCTTTTAAAATGAATACCAGTACATACCTAAAAGTTATTAAATGCAATTTAAATTGATAATAATTTAATTAAAACAAAAAAATAAATACATTTACGAATATTTTTTGGGACTCAAGGTGAGGGGAATCCTAAGTCGGTTTATCCGACTGAACTTTCTTGTTTGTTATCTTCTCAATCGTTGCAAAGCGCCGTCCTTTCGTGGGTCTCTTAATTTTGGGAACAGGGAAAAGTAGCAGGGGCCAAATCTGGTAAATACGGACAACCTATCAATGCCGAAATTCGATTCAAATTTTAATCGTATAATCTTTGGTAACGCTAAATTGCATTCATGGATTGACAAAAAGTGATGAATTATAATATTTATAAATTAAAAATTAGTTCTGTAAAACAAAAGCTGTTGCTGCTTATGACATGTTTAACTATAAAGTATAAAAACTAAAATTCGAAAAAGTCAGCAAAGTTTTAGAAATAGTTGTTAAATAAAATACATTTGGAAAACTTCTTAAACAATAACTTCGTTTGTGTGTAAACACATATGTATTTTATTTGTGAAAGTCAGTTCGCAAATATATTTTGTTCTAATATATTAATATATGCGATCCAAACAAATTATCTTGATTTGCAAATAAAATTTATTGTTCACAATATAGAATACCAGCTGTTCGTTCAAAAATGCATACAGGAAGAAATCATCAAACAAATTTATATTGACCATAGGTCCACTACAGCGCCATTTACCGATTAGTATCATACATACAAACTATTACCAAGACAAACCACACACACATTTTCAAATTGCTCAGGAAATGCGCATTTTTCAAATAACTTGACCTCTCCGCCATTTATGGCGGTAAAAATAAATCCAAAACACAGATGACCCCAAACTGAACCTATTGTTAAATTTTTAGCCCATTGGCTCTTATGATTTCGGAGATCATGTGTTACTAACAAACGTACAAAGGATTTTATAAGGGGTGATTACTTTTTAAAGAAAAAAAACACAGAAAATTCAAATTGAATGGAGGAATGTTTATTATCATTTAAAAAAACATTATTTTTTGAAGATAATGTCCATCAAATGTTGGCCGCGGCTACGTCTCAGATGGTCCATCCGTTGAGTCCAATTATCGATGACTCGTTCGAGCATTTCCACACATAACTGGCGAATGACACGCGTGATGTTTTGCTCCAAGGCTTGAATCGAAGCGGGTTTGTCGGCATAAACTTTAGACTTTACATATTCCCACGGGAAAATGTCTAACGGTGTGATATCACACGATCTTGGTGGCCAATCGACCGGCGCAAAACGTGAAATTATCTGCTCACCGAAGTGTTCTCTCAATAAATCCATTGATTAATGCGATGTGTGGGAAGTGGCGCGGTCTTGTTGAAACCAAATGTCGCCGAGATCACGAGCTTCAATTTCAGGTATCAAATAGTCGGTTATCTTGGCACGATAACGGTCGCCATTGACGGTTACGTTCTCACAGGCATCATTTTTGAAGAAATATGGACCGATGATTCCGGTACGTCGGATCGGGAATCGGTCAATGGCAAAAAGATAGCTCTTAACGAGAGCTAAAATATTGCTCATGGGTGTCAAGGTCGTGGGTCGACTGGAAAGTGTTTTTTTGGATTTTAAATAAAATGGACTTTGCGCAATTGGCGAACGATTACTTTGATAATAAAACTGAATAATTTGTAAACGATGTTCAGGCGTAACTTTTTCCATGATGAAATTCCAAACAATACTTAACAAAAATAACATGACAGAATGACACGACTCATACGTGATCTGTCAAAAAAGGCTGTTGAAAAATGTATCTCTACTTATAGTGATTTCGTTTGTGCAAAAAAATGTAAAAATTTTTCTACATTTTACACTGAAACCGCATTTTTAGGTTCGTTTGTAAAAATGGTGCAGCCGTATGAACGGGTTTTGATTTCGTTTGTAAAATTATTACACTCCGCAAATGCCAAAATATCGCATTTTCCACACTCAGCTCAGTCCACGGCGTGGAGTGTTGCACCGTCAAAAAGCAAACTTCAGAACCAAACCTAATTGAAAGCGTACATTCTTAATGCACTATCAAATGGTTGCGCCATAATGTAGGTATGGGTTTTTTTCGGATCATTTCTGGTGTTGTTACCGTTTTTTTTCGTCCACTTTTTGGACGCGATGCAACACTGCCAGTATCACGGTAACGAGCAATGATACGAGGAACAAAAGATTTATTCACATTTAAATGCTGGAGGGCTCTAACGATAGCCACTTGTGTTTTTCCACCCAAATAAAGCAATTACACTATCACGCTTGAATTCGATCACGAATAACTTTTTTTCTGAATGCAATAGATCAAAATGCTTTTGTAAGCTTGTAAACAATAAAATGAACTGTCACTGAAATAAATCTGTCAGCTATCAGACTAGCGGTTTAGAAATGATAGCAACCTGAAGTTTGTTGCAATACATATCAGCCACCCTGTATATATGTTCTTGCCAATTTAGTATTTAAGGTCGGCTCTTTATATAATTTGGCACAAATGAGGTTTTTGATCCAAGCTGATAAAAAATATTTTTGGATTATTTATAGTCCCATCTATTTGTTCCTTCCGATACTTGATAGATAAATGAATGCTGCGCATTTTAAGCTTATCGTTTGAGATGTAATTTATTATGATCACTATTTTTAAATTCTCCTTGGTATAAACCCTAATGAAGAGGTGCAGCTTAGTACTTTGTTAACTGTAGCAAACCCAATTATTACAAATTATTATCGCAATGTTCCTTTGTGCGTAGCCAGAGAGGTGACGATATTATATAGTTGGCCCGCCCGACTTTCTGTCTTCACTTACTGGTTTCTTTTTATTTTAACCTAAAGCATTTTAGGTCACTCCTTCGATGTGTTACACCTTTAGCTCGTAGCAAATGATATACGTATACCCTCGTTTACATTACTGGGGGTATGAAAACATGATTTTGTTGAAATAATCTTGCTTCTACCAAAAACGCTATCATTCCTACATTTATCCATAGATTAAGATAGACATTGTTTTCTTCATTGGCTTTGCTGTTTCAGTTTTATCCTTCGTAAATTGGAACAAACTCTTTTTTTGCGAGTTTTTTTATTTTTATGGTTTTTTCTTGACAGGAAAAAAGTTTTTAGGCCTCATTATTTCCTTTAATTTGTAGGAAAGCCGATTACGCCGGCTTTGTAGAGCTTATAATTCAGAAGTATGGTCCAAACCAGAATTTAAAAAAAACATAAACATTTTTTTTCCTGTTTAGGCCACCATATTATATCAGAAAATGTAATGCGCAGCCCCTTGACCAAGAATTTTGTAAACTAGTGAGATTATATATATATTCCCATAGTTCCTAGGAGGAGCATAGGGGCGTAACAAAATCATTCCACTTCATTCTATCTAAGACTAGGTTTTTATTTCAGTCCATATGTACCCTTTCTCTGTGCCTTCTGCGTCTACCAGGCGTCTCCACGTATTTGCAGGTCTTCCTCTTCTACGAATTCCCTTTTAATCCAATCAAGGGCTGTGCGTGCAATGTCGTCTTGCGGCTTTCTGAGGGTATGACCAATCCATTTCCACTTGCGGCGTCGGATTTCCTGAATTATATGAATTATTTATTGGGCCAAAATACACGTATGAATTTCCTCAAGCAGCGGTTTATGTAAGCTTGTAGTGTTTGTAGCTCTTTCCTTGATGCGTTCCATGTTTCGCAACCGTGAAATTACTATTACTTAGTAGTGAAATTATTGAGGTTTAAAAACGATCATGGAGCGCCCAATAATGTTAAATGTATGTGATATTGTGAAAGAAAACAGGATCTCTTTTAGAGTGGAAAATAATTTTCCCGAAATGTCAGGGTTCTCTTCTTTTAATATCATCATCGGAATGAAAACAGCCCCACTCTCCGAATTTTCCATTTAACCAGCATTTTAATGCCCTCCAGCATAAGACGGATTTGCTAAGCAACAGTTCATCTTATGTTATAATCTCCTTATAGATATAGCTCTCAAATATAAATATTTAATCCATAAATACCCCATCTTCCTGAAGATTAGGCCATATACTTGCAGTTTGTGTTGTATATCTTCTTTAGTTCTGGATAATGACAATTTACCATATGTTCGATATAGCTATTCGCACTTAAATATGTTTTTCTAAGCCGTATACGCTACATTCAGTCAAAAACTTTGGCTGAAACAATGCATTTAAAAATATATATATATCTTTACAAAAAAGAAACGCGTTGATAAACATAAAGACCACATTTTAAAATCGTTTTTTTTCGAAATGGGTCCCATTGTACTCTTCTCTGTACTAATTCAATTTGTATTTTCTGTTTATTAACCTTTAGAGTGGTTGTTGTCTTTATGTTTCGTCGCAGCTGTTGTACAACAAAATTCACAGATTAAAAAGTGACGGCTTAGACATATAACACTCTCTCTGCCTTTAATCTCTGTGTCTCAATTTCAACACTCTTTTTCTTAACTGGAAAAAACCTCTTGAATAGGTAATTCTTTTCTATATAAAAAAGAAAAGAGGAAATAAAACTGACTTTGCCGACATCGAACCATAAAAGAAGAAAGGAAAAATTCCAAGTGCTAACCCTCTCATTGAAACAACAAAGGTTAAAATCTACTACCCCCCCTACTCAACTGTAACAAGAAAAATAAAGATAAAGAAAATACAAATATACAGTTTAGGTTCTAAAACAAAAGACACTTAATTAACAAAAGAAATTCATTCGAATTGTATTAATAAAAAAATACTCGTATGTTTAAACAATATTTAACCTCAAAAAAATAATAAACTTTATTCCATTGAAACAAAAGAACACCAACAACAAATTTATTTTAACATTTATAACCGCAAAAGAATGAGTTGTCATCATCATGACGGGCTTTAATGGAACGTCTGAAAAAAAAGCAACAATACGAGTAACAGCAGAAAAACCAAAGCATTTCAGAAATAACCAAATATGCATTTGCATATTAATAATTAAGTAAACAAATAAAAAAACTTTACGTCAATATTGAGTCATACATACTTATTATAAAATGTTTGAAAAAAAAACGTGTTATTTTATATTTTATTAGTTGACGCCAAATGATACGTAGATAGAGACAATGCGACCTCGGACAATACAACATAGAAAAAACAAATATAGAGAAAATTGTTTTGGAGTTTAGGGGAAGAACAACTGAAATCAACATTTAAAAGAAAGAAACATCCTGGGATAATAACACACACAGTGTGACAGTAAAAAACCAAAAACCGTGATACTATTTTTATGCCCTCACTTTAGTGATACGAGGGTATACTACGGGCCAAAAGTGTAACACATCGAAGGAGTGATCTAAGACCCTTAGTATGTATGTTCGGCGGATATTCGTTTTGGGTCATTTTAAGTCGTATGAGAAATGTCCGTCCGTCTGTCTGTCTACTGGCTGGTGCGCACGATAACTCTCGAAAGGAGTAACCGATTGACTTCAAATTTGGTATATGGTAATATTTTTTTCTATCTCCGGCTAAGTTCAAAGATGGACCATATTGGTCCACTCCTTTATGTACCTCCTACTTAACATTTTGTACAGTGTAAAACCGTTATAGTGCCTACAGTCCTGTGAAAAGTGGGGGCTATCACCACGCCTCTTTTTGTACCTCCCACACAAAATGACCAAATCATACCAAAATTGAATAGCTCGTAACGTTAATATACAAGTTCACATAAACGCTTATAGCTCGGCAAAGTGCAATGCATTTCAAGAATCTACTGTTTACCGAAAAATAGGTGTATTTGTTAAAACCCTTGAGGTTCCTCCCACATAAATTGACAGATTAATTAGTGTAATGTTATATATTACACCAGTAAGGAAAGGCTAAAGTCGGGCGGTGCCGACTATATAATACCCTACACCACTCTCGTAATATTGAATAACTCTGATATATACATTTTGTAATTCATGTATAAATTGTTTACATAAATTTACTTTTGGGACATTTTATACTTAAATAATAACCTGTACCACAGTGTGGTGTAGGGTATAAAAACGATTGGATCTAAAGAGCCAAATCGGATGAAACATATATATGGGAGCTATAGCTAAATCTTAACCGATTTTCTTCAAATTCGGCAATGTTGGTTCATGGATCAAGAAACTCTACCATTCTAAATTTCAAAACGATCGGATGTAAAATACAGCTTCTATAGGACTAAAGGGCCAAATCGGACGAAACATATATATGGGAGCTATATCTAAATCTGAACCGATTTTCTTCAAATTCAGCAATGTTGGTTCATGGATCAAGAAACTCTACCATTCTAAATTTCAAAACGATCAAATGTAAAATACAGCTTCTATAGGACTAAAGGACAAAATCGGACGAAAGATATATATGGGAGCTATATCTAAATCTGAACCGATTTTCTTCAAATTCTGCACTGTTGGTTAATGGATCAAGAAACTCTACCATTCTAAATTTCAAAACGATCGGATGTAAAATACAGCTTCTATAGGACTAAAGGGCCAAATCGGACGAAACATATATATGGGAGCTATAGCTAAATCTTAACCGATTTTCTTCAAATTCAGCAATGTTGGTTCATGGATCAAGAAACTCTACCATTCTAAATTTCAAAACGATCGGATGTAAAATACAGCTTCTATAGGACTAAAGGGCCAAATCGGACGAAAGATATATATGGGAGCTATATCTAAATCTGAACCGATTTCAACCAAATTCAATAGCGATCTTAACAGCCGCGAAATACTCTAAACTGCAAAATTTCAGAACGATCGGAGTGAAATTGCGACCTGTAGTTGACGAACAACTTTACATGGACAGACGGACGGACATCGTTAAATCGACTCAGCTAGTGATTCTGAGTCGATCGGTATACTTTAAGGTGGGTCTAGCTATGATATTTTAAGGTGTTACATACATCTGCCGTGAAACAAACTTATAATCCCTGTACCACAGTGTGGTGTAGGGTATAATTACTCAAGTGAGGGTATACCTTAGTCGGTTTACCCGACTGAAACTTTCTTACTTGTTTTATGTTTACTTTTGTTTTTATAATACTATCACAGACCTTTAATTAGACAGATGTGTCATCCGGACGAAACGTCAAAATCTATCACAGTTTTCCGCGAACATAGTTTGAACTTTTTTTGCACTAATCGATTAATATTAATTTTTTAATTGTGGCAATTATCAGGATAATCGGATTCAGAATCACTAGCTGAGTCGATTTAACGATGTCCGTCCGTCCGTCTGTCCATGTAAAGTTGTTCGTCGACTACAGGTCGCAATTTCACTCCGATCGTTCTGAAATTTTGCAGTTTAGAGTATTTCGCAGCTGTTAAGATCAATATTGAATTTGGTTGAAATCGGTTCAGATTTAGATATAGCTCCCATATATATCTTTCGTCCGATTTGGCCCTTTAGTCCTATAGAAGCTGCATTTTACATCCAATCGTTTTGAAATTTAGAATGGAAGAGTTACTTGATCCATGAACCAACATTGCCGAATTTGAAGAAAATCGGTTAAGATTTAGCTATAGCTCCCATATATACGTTTCGTCCGATTTTGCTCTTTAGTCCTGTAGAAGCTGTATTTTACATCCAATCCTTTTGAAATTTAGAATGGTAGAGTTTCTTGATCCATGGACCAACACTACCGAATTTGAAGAAGATTTAGCTATAGCTCCCATATATATGTTTCGTCCGATTTGGCCCTTTAGTCCTATAAAAGCTGTATTTTACATCCAATCGTTTTGAAATTTAGAATGGTAGAGTTTCTTGATCCATGGACCAACACTACCGAATTTGAAGAAAATCGGTTAAGATTTAGCTATAGCTCCCATATATATGTTTCGTCCGATTTGGCCCTTTAGTCCTATAAAAGCTGTATTTTACATCCAATCGTTTTGAAATTTAGAATGGTAGAGTTTCTTGATCCATGAACCAACACTACCGAATTTGAAGAAAATCGGTTAAGATTTAGCTATAGCTCCCCTATATATGTTTCGTCCGATTTGTCCCTTTAGTTCTATAGAAGCTGTATTTTACATCCAATCGTTTTGAAATTTAGAATGGTAGAGTTTCTTGATCCATGAACCAACATTGTTGAATTTGAAGAAAATCGATAAAGATTAAGCTAATGCTCCCATATATATGTTTCATCCGATTTGGCTCGCTAGATCCAATCGTTTTTATACCCTACACCACACTGTGGTACAGGGTATTATTTAAGTATAAAATGTCCCAAAAGTGAATTTATGTAAACAATTTATATATGAATTACAAAATTTATATATCAGAGTTATTTAATATTTCGAGAGTGGTGTAGGGTATTATATAGTCGGCCCCGCCCGACTTTAGCCTTTCCTTACTGGTTTTTTAATTGTGGCAATTACAAAATATTCAGGAAAATCGGTCCGAAATCCGCCGAAAACCTCACTCTTTGAAATCCTACTCGTTGAAATTTCTATTCGTTCGTACCCGACAACTTACTCGCTCGAGGATGACATATCTCATTATTTATTATTTTTGAATAATATTTCCTGATTTCTTGACATTCCGACATCTACCTGTTACCTGTCATCAATGGAAATGCCAAGAAATTGACAATTTTGTATCAATGAATATTATTCAAACAAATCAGTGATAAATAATTTTATGAATACCTGTTATGATGTAAACAAAGAATGAGACACAATAACGCAATGAATTAGTATTTTTTTTAGCTTATACAAAATATTTCTATTTGAAAACGTTCTACAAGTAGTTTCCTTCAAAACGAATATAAATTATGTATACTTTTTCAAATAACTTGTTCTACGATTCCAAAGTACATTTTCCCAAAGAAATATGTACAACAAATATTTTCTGGAAAGTATAACTTCAAATGACCATAACCCGTATCTGAGTTGGTATATTTTTTGGTTGGTTGATATTTTTTGCATTACTTAGAAATTTTTGTTGTTAATACAGAAATATTCGTATGAAATGATTCGGCGTATAAATGGATCTAAATATAAAGAAATGCTAGGGGAGCATCGGTGAAAGTAAAAAAAAAAATTTTTAAATGCTGTCATAAATATTATAACGCCACAGATTTTTTTTTAAAAAATAATGTATTTCAACAAAATTGTTTACATTTTATAAATATTTATAAAATATTTAAAAATTATTGTATTTCAATAAAACTGTTTACATTTTATAAATATTGGTAGCAGAAATCGAAAGTACATAATTTGCAAACCACTACATTCGCAAAAGTTAATCCCACAATTTCCATAACAAATTCGAAAATCCTACACTGAAAAAAATTGTCATAAAATTTAAGAATGGATCCAAAGACGTCATTAGTTTTTAAAATAAGTACATGTTGTACTTAAAATACAGATAATTTCATTAATATTAAGTAATTTACTTAATTTTAATTACATTTTCTTAATTTTATGTACAAAATGTACTTATTTTGAAGACTAATGACGTCTTTGGAGCAATTCTTTAATTTGATGAACATTTTTTTTTCAGTGTACTATATACTATACTAAAAGCCGGTTTTCAGGTTCCCTATGCAGTTCAACTTATAAATATGTGAAACGTTTTAACATTTTAACTTTGCGATTGGAGAAAAAGTGGGTAATATTTGAAATTTGTGTAAAATATGGTGTAAATTAGAGAAAGTTGGCAACAATACCAGCGAATATTTTTCAGAACATTCTCTGTAAAGTTTGCTTTAAGATGATAGTATATATGTTATCTTATTTTTTAACTAACTTCTTTTAAAAATCGAAAATATGATATATGGGTAATTCCAAAGGAAACCGACCCACTCCGAATAATTATGGATTTAGATTTCAATGATCATGTAGACTTATTACCTTTTACCGATTGTCCAAATTCTTAACGTTTAGATTTTATAGGCTGCCCAAGTTAGTTACCTGCCACCTTTTTTTTACAAATTTACCCTTTTTACCCTGAGATTTTAAAATTAATTAATTTTTAGCCTGAGATCTGTATTATCCTATAGACCCAAATCGGCAAAATCGTATACCGCAAAAAATGTTTTTTAAATTGATTCATTTAAATATTGATTGCTTTATTAGAAGTTGTTTTGATCAAAATCTTTAAAAATAGATCCCATCATTTCACCACTACCAAACTAACACAGTCGCTAAAAAAGACTTCTAAGAACATGACTACAAAATTTCAATAAAATCATTTGGTGTAATCATTTTTGAAATCAAATCTAAGAGATTAAAATGTTGAAAACTTTAAAAATTATAATGGGAAGTTACAAAACAGTTTTTTTTTTGGAATGGACATAATAGTACCTTCAAAACAAGGTGTAGTACATAAAAAACGGTCAAGTATTTCAGGAGTTACAAGCGAGTGAAACCTTTTTGAAAAAATCGTAATTCCGCCATTTTTAACCCTCAAACAGCTGCCTGTTCTGTTCCGCTTATTCCGGCGGACTGGTTTACATTTGTAAAGCAATACATAAAGTACGAATATGTGTAACAATACATAAAATATTGGTACGCAATGGAATTAATTTCTAAATAGATGTTGAATAAAACTTACATTTTCTTAAAAACCCAAAATGAGCTGCAATTTTATACGTATCTCTCTATGGGTTTACAAATGTAAACCAGTCAGCCGATCACGAGGGTATTCTTGTATGCGTAAATTCGAAAAAAGTATAACGAATATGCGTAACTTAGAAATTTCAAATTGGAAATTCCAATTAAATGTCAGCTGTTTGAGGGTTAAATTGCTCATAACTTTTGAAATTTTTTCTTGAAACTCGTATAAAATATTTTTAAGAGAAGTATATATACACAAACTTTCTAAGCAATCAGAGATAGTGATGTAAAAAAAACGCATATATATTTTTTCCTTTTACCTCCCTAGGGAGCGTAGATCCTTATAATTGTTCCCTATTCCCAAGGGGTCATAACTATTTGTACTATTGGGTATATCGAATAAATTTGTCTCCCCTCACCTTAGAGAGGAGGGTATATATCATTTGCTACGAGCCAAAAGTGTAACACATCGAAGGAGTGACCTAAGACCCTAAGGAAGTTCGGCGGAAATCCGTTTTGGGTCATTTTAAGTCATTTGAGCTATGTCCGTCTGTCTTTCTGTGTGTCTGTCTGCTGGCTGGTGCGCACGATAACTCTCGAAAGGAGTAACCGATTGACTTCAAATTTGGTATGCGGTAATATTTTTCTCTATCTCCGGCTAAGTTCGAAGATGGGTCATATTGGTCCACTACTTCTAGTACCTCCCCCACAAAGGGTTAACTTTTAGTTAAATATTGATTACTTAATACCTTCTATACTACTTACTCCAATCTTCTGAAATTTCACACATAGTATTATTTTATCAGTCGCTAACACGTCAAGAAAAGTGTGCGAAGTTGCCATGCCCCTTTTGGTACCTCCCACACGAATGGACCATTTTGCACCAAAAGTTCACTGCTTATAGCTTTAATATCAGCTCATACAAATACTTGAAATTTTGTGCAGTGTAATGCTTTTATAATAGTACCTAGAGTCCAGAGAAAAGTGGGGCTTTCTGGAACCTCCCGTTCTGGAACCTCCCACACAAAAGGAGAATTTTGCACCAAAAGTTAACAGCTTATTATAACTTGAATACCAGTGCATACAAATACTTGCAATTTTGTACAGTGTAATGCTTTGATAATACCTAGAATCCAGAGAAAAGTGGGCGTTATTGGTACGCCCCTTTTGGTACCTCCCACACAAGTGGAGCATTTTGCACCAAAATTAACAGCTTATATCTTTAATACCAGCACATACTTTAAAGTTATTAACTTCAATTAAAATTGATAATAATTTAATTAAAACAAAAAAATAAATAAATTTACTAATATTTTTTGGGACTCAAGGGAATTCCTAAGTCGGTTTACCCGACTGAACTTTCTTACTTGTTTTTTCGTCATATTGTATTGCCCATCCAGTCATGTTGATACGGATGAAATCGGTGCATATGGTCCTCCGATATATCCAAATACAGGGTGGGACGAAAGAAACCAAGGGGTGTAAAAGTTTAATAACTTTTTCGTTTATTAATTTTTTCCAGATTATATAATATACAAAAGGCGAATTTTTGTACACTAAGTATGAAAAATAATGTCTCTTAAATGACCACCGTTTTCAGCTTCGCACTGATGGGCTCTTTTTAGAGCATTTTCCATAACACCGTTCAAAACTTGTGGCTGTAGCGTTCGAATTTCTGCAACAATGTTTGCCTTGAGTTCAATGATTGTCTCTGGCTTGTTCACATACACTCGCTCCTTCAAATAACCCCAAAGAAAATAGTCGGGTGCTGTCAAATCTGGCGATAGCGCTGGCCAAATAATTTCCGAATTTCTGGAAATTATTCGCTCTCCAAAAATTTGACTTAAAAGTGCCATTGTGTCTCGGGCAGTATGGGCAGTGGCTCCGTCCTGCTGAAACCACATACCAGGTATGTTTTCAAGAGCAGGACGTAAAAAAATTTCTATCATAAACCTCTATATAATCTGAAAGAAAAAATAAAAAAAAATTAATAAACGAAAAAGTTATTAAACTTTTACACCCCTTGGTTTCTTTAGGCCCACCCGTACTAGCACACGGTAAAGGAAAAAATGAAAAATTTAATTTTCAATTGCAGATATCTCGGTAACTGTACGATATAATTCTTAGGTGTAAAAAGTTTTTTGTAGACCTCAGTTAGTAGAACTCATTTTATAAATCGGAACATTTTCTTCACCCGATGTGGCCAACTTTGAGGTACTCTAGCTCCGCACCTGTCTGACATAGGGAGCCTAAATTTAATCTTTACTTCTGTAACACCTCTTCATCTACCATGCCAAGTTTGGTCGCAATCGGTTGTTTGGTTAGGAAACGGTCGAATTATTTCCCTTTTTGAATTCGTGCCACTGTGCAGTGTTTTGAAAAACAGACGAAAATTGTCAGACTAGTCTTGGTATTTCCTCCATAACTTTTACAAATATTGAGTCCCACAAAAATTTTTTACTGTTCTGGATTTGTGAGAGTGCGACGAATATTCTGTGATTTTGAAGAAAATCGAGGGTGGAGCAATTGTGTCCTCTTTTAAACAAAGTAAACTTTGCAAAAATCGATTCAGCCGTTCGAGAGCAATTAAAAATTTCGTAAAACACAAATAAACCTTTCTTTAATTTTTTCATAAATTAAATGCCCATAAAATTAAAAAAAATGATAGCGAGATCTTGTTTTACCTATTTGCAACTGTTTATAAACATTTTAGCTGAAAATAAACTACATACTTATCCAATTGATCTACCTGAAAATTAAAAAATATTGCACTTAATCGTCCCTAGTGGTGAAAATCGGTTTATGTTTTGGTATATGTACACCCCATATAAACGTTCCTTCCGACTAGATTTATTGGCGCTCTAGGGTACGCACTTTTTAATCGAACATGCTGGAATTTAAGCGTTTGTACTATATATTGCTTTAAATGGAGTATATCGATCCATTTTCTGATATAGCCCCTTGTGAATGTCACCGACAAATTTGACTTCTTAGTGTTTTATACCCTACGTTTTTTATCCTAGGTGCCTAGATTTTAGAAATTTTTTCTATTTAACCTGTACCGACACATATTAATAATGGTTTGATATAGCCCCTACACATTTCTTCATAAATTGGTGGGATGCTGGAGTGTATTATATAGCCGGCTCCGCCAGACTTTAGTCTTTCTAACATTTATTTAGTATATTTCGAGTTCAAAATGTAGGCTATCATTAAGTGACTCATAAGTTTTATACTAAGACTTCAGATTCAGTACTTTGGAAAACTTCTGCAATACCTACATTTGCATTTAAGGAGGTCACACCGTACTTGAATATGTTAAGCGCATTTTGTTGGAAAAAACTAGACAGACTTAAATCGTGATTCTTAAAACATTAAATCATATGTGTGATTTTCGACACATTAAATAAACATACACACACACACACATTTGAGACTGTCTCTCTGCCACTGTAAAACCATAAAAGATAATGAATACACTTACCTATTTTCAATTGAAAATAAACCGGTCTCTATGCTAAAAGATATTAATTACAAAGAAGCCCCATTGTGTTACGTTTTGGTATTTCCCGGGAATTTCAAGATAACGAAAACTTCACAATAAATTAGAGAAATATTAAACTAAAAAATACTATCGAATACTTTAAGTACATCAAGTACAAAACCTGCATTATTAATGCTATCATTATAAAACAAACTAATGTTTTTTTTTTATATTATTCGTTTCGTTTTAGATTCCAACAGCAAGAAAACGAAAATTTGCAAGTGCTGTTTGTGTGTAATTTAAAAAAGAATAAGAAAATATATTCTAACAAATTAAAAAAAAAATACAATAAAACTAACGAGCAGATATTGAGGAAATTCTTAGCATTGCCGCCGCCGCCGTCAATCGAAATCGTTTGATTTGTTTATTCTTTATTTTTTCATTTCATTGTTATTCTTTTTCTGCTGTAAAAATTCAACGTTTTCAACGTTTCGTTAGTTGGTGTAATAAAGCGACAGCAACAACAGCAACCTCTACAAAAACAACTGCAATAACAAAAGGTAAGTAGACAATAACAACAATAACAAAGTAAGATACACTAAGATAATGTATTTGGAAGAAATGTAGAAAAAATAGTTGGATTCTAAGGTAAAAAAAACAATGACTATTATGGCTGTCTATCGGGATTACATATTTGAAAACATCAACATTTAGCAAATGACAAATAATAACGTGGTTGGTGTATTGGCCAACCTTAGATGTACCCTAGTGAACACCACAAGGTAACATTTCTCAAGGGTAACACATTTTCAGTTTGTATGTAAATGACAACCCTTCAACGGTCGCCAATTTTTCAGTCTGACTTATATTTGTTTAATTCTAGCTGATCGCTACACCCAGTGAAAAGAACTTACATATGTATTTTTAAACAAAAATATATTTTTTTTTTGGAAAATCAACAAAAAATTCTTAAAACAAGTAAGAAAGTTTCAGTCGGGTAAACCGACTAAGGTATACCCTCACTTTGTAAGTAATGTAATATGGAATATTAAACGAATTATTCTGTCAATTTGTATGGAAGGTACCAGAACGTTTTTAACAAATACACCTATTTTTCGCTGAATAGTAGATTCTTTAAATACATTACACTGCGCCGAATTATAAACGTTTTTTGCACTGGTATATTAACGTTATGAAATATTAAATTTTGGTATGATTTGGCCATCTTGTGTGGGAGGTACAAAAAGGGGCGTGGTGATAACGGCCATTTTTTACAGGGCTATAGACACTTCAAAAGCGTTACACTGTGCAAAATGTTGTGTCATTTTCGTGCATTGGTACTCATGCTGTGAGCTCTTAACTTTTTGTGCAAAATGGTACCTTTGTGTGGGAGGTACAAAAAAGGGGCGTGGAAATAGCGTCCATTTTTCACAGTGCAAAAGACAATATTAAAGCATTACACTGTAAAAAATTTCATGTATTTTTATAAACTGGTATTAATGTTATAAACTGTTATCTTTTGGTGCAAAATGGTACCTTTGTGTAAGAGGTACCAAAAGGGGCGGGAATATGACACCCATTTTTCACTGGACTGTAGGCACTATGAAAGCATTACACTGTACAAAATTTCAAGTATTTTTATGCACTGGTATTAATGTTATAAGCTGTTAACTTTTGGTGCAAAATGGTGCATTTGTGTGGGAGGTACCAAAAGGGGCGTAGCAACATGGCCCGTTTTTCTCGAGTTGATAGCGACTAATAAGCTAATGCTATGTGTGGAATTTCAGAAGATTCGAATAAGTAGTATAGCAGTTATTAAAGATTCAATATTTCACAACATTTTAACATTTTTTGGGGAGGTACTAGAAGGAGTGGACCAATATGGCCCATCTTCGAACTTAGCCGGAGATAGAAAAAAATATTACCACGTACCAAATTTGAAGTCAATCGGTTACTCCTTTCGAGAGTTATCGTGCGCACCAGCCAGCAGACAGACAGACACACAGACAGACAGACAGACAGACAGACAGACAGACAGACGGACGGACATTTCTCATTCGTCTTAAAATAACCAAAAACGAATATCCGCCGAACATACTTAGGGTCTTAGATCACTCCTTCGATGTGTTACACTTTTTTTCGTAGCAAATGATATATACCCTCGTCACACTAAAGTGAGGGTATAAAAATGTGTCTTTACAAAGCAGTTTGAGTAACGCAAAAAATTAGCCGTTTCAAATTTTTCATAGTATTTACTAAAAAATTACCATTTGTAAAAATAACGGGTTTTCCAATAGGGATGATATGATTTTGCAGTGACGTTTCGGCCATTTGTAGTATGTCATGATCTGTCATTTGTTTTTCATTGTATTCAGTAGTGTTTACAATTTCATCATGGAGAAATATACGCAAGAACAACGTTTACAAATTTTTCAGTTTTATTATCAAAATAATCGTTCTCCAATTGCAACATTTCGGGCGCCAAGTCCATTTTTTTTTTAATTAAAAAAAAAAAACACTTTCCGGTCGACCTACTACCTTGACACCCATGAGCAATATTTTAGCTCTCATTAAGAGCTATCTTTTTGCCATCGACTCATTCCCGTTACGACGTACCGTTAAGAAGCTATTGCAAAAATAAACTTTTCGTTAGCATTTGAAATTATGCCAAGTCCATTGAGAAGAATTTCAAGAAAGTCCTCAACTCTAAACTTCTGTACGAACCGAATGACAAAGCCGGTCTGGATAATCTGGTCGATCATATCACCACATCATTCAATAGTTCCCTTGAAGAAGCCTGTCCGAAAACAAGGTACAAGGGTAAAACTAAACCCCAATGGTGGACTTCTGAGCTAACGGCTATGAAAAAGACCTGCAACAAGCTATTCAATAAGGCTAAATCTACTGGGGTCGCTAATGATTGGGATGCCTATAAAGAGCAACTCAAGATCTATAAGAAGGAGCTTAGAAAGGCGCAAAGGCGCTCTTGGTATACCTTCTGTGGTGAAGTGGAAAAGGTCTCCGACGCCGCTAGGCTGAGGAAGATATTATCTGCTTCACCCTGTACAGTGGGATATTTACAGGATGAGGCAAATAACTGGACCAAAAACAGCGAGCAGTCGCTCAATGTACTGCTCGACACACATTTCCCGGGCAACTCTGTAACAGAACCCGAGGATCAGCAGGACCAACAAGAGTGCGAGTGGACTGCGAGCGTCGCTAGCTTCTTGACTGAGAGATCCAGAATAAGCTGGGCTATTAACAGCTTTGAGCCCTTCAAGTCACCTGGACCAGATGGCATCACTCCAGCAGAAATGCAGAAAATGTTAAAGTACATTATCCCCTGGCTGGAGAAAATTTATGTAGGTTGTATCAGGCTTTCATACGTCCCTAATCGGTGGAGGGATACCAAAGTGGTATTCATACCTAAAGCGGGAAAGATATCACACACTAGGCCAAAAGACTTCAGACCAATTAGCCTATCCTCCTTCCTATTGAAAGGTCTGGAAAGACTTTTAGATCATTTCATTAGGGAAAACCTGGATACAAAACTCCTGTCGGGGAACCAACATGCCTACAATAAGGGCAAGTCTACAGAATCAGCCCTGCACGAACTTGTGAGCACTATCGAATCGTCCCTGCATTTCAAGGAATTCACCATGGTGGCATTTCTTGACATAGAAGGGGCTTTTTACAACATTCACTCAGTTGCGGTAATTGCGGCACTGTCACATCTAAAAGTTAACAATAGTTTGATTAGACTAATTCAAAGTCTGCTCACCAGAAGACGCATAACAGCATGTCTAGGGTCCACAACTCTAACAAGGTATGTAAACAGAGGGGCCCCTCAAGTAGGAGTACTGTCTCCACTAATTTGAAACCTAGCGGTGAATGAAATCCTGCTAGATCTAGAACGTTGTGGCTGCAAGGTCGTGGCATATGCGGACGACGTGGCAATCGCAGTGAGTGGCAAATTCGTAAACGTCCTCAGAGACATCCTACAGGTGGCTCTGAACAAGTTGGTTGGATGGGCCAGAAGCAGCGGTTTGGGCGTTAACCCCAACAAGACAGAATTGGTTCTCTTTACTAGGATGAATAATGTCCCACATGTGGACCCTCCACCTCGGATAAATGGAACAGATCTAGTCTTTTCTGAAAGTGCAAAATTTTTAGGAATAATTCTAGATAGGAAAATGTTATTTAGACTTAACGTATTGGAACGTGTAAGGAAGGCCAACGTCGCCTTATATTCCTGCAAAAAGGCTGTAGGTTCGCGGTGGGGACTCTCTCCTAAAATCGTCCACTGGATATATATAGCAGTAGTTCGTCCAATACTGTTATACGGTATTGTGGTATGGTGGACGGCCACTGACAAACTAACCATTACCAACCTACTAACAAAGGTTCAGAGAACTGCCTGCCTGAGCATAAGCGGAGCCTTAAGGACTACAGCGACCGAGTCTCTACAAGCCCTACTCCATATACTGCCGATTAATATTGTGGCGAGAGAGGTTGCAACCAAAGCGGCAATAAGATTAAACTGCCTATCAATGTGGAGGTACAAGAACTATGGTCACATGAGGATATCAAAGTGTAGTGCTATGGTAACCGACCGAGTGGACTATATACCAACTGTGTACACCTTCGAGAGAAATTACATCACTATGATTCCCGCCAGAGACGAATCAGAATACCAGGTAATAGAAACCATCTCCACTTTTACACGGATGGTTCGAAGCTTGATGAAAAGGTTGGCTTCGGAGTACACTGTGAAGAACTTAGTCTGGATATAGCTCACAGACTACCAGATACCTGCAGTGTCTATCAAGCCGAAATAATGGCAATATGGGAAGTCGCCAAGTGGCCGAGTCGGAACATAGTAACCAACACTGGCGTTGTCATTTACTCGGACAGCCAGGCTGCCATCAATTCTCTGGAGGCAACATCCCTAAATTCACAAACAGCCCTCGACTGCCGCAGATCTCTTAACGAGATGGCTGAGCAGTTTAATATACACCTCATATGGGTGCCTGGGCATAGGGATATCCCGGGGAACTGCAAAGCCGATGAACTTGCTAGGAAAGGGACGACATTACAAATTCTCGAAGAATTTGCATATATTGGTGCGCCACTATCCACGTGCAAGCTTTGGCTTAGGCAAGAGGCAATCAGGCAGTCCAACGAAAGATGGACAGAAATCGGCACCTGCAGGGTAGCTAGACAAATCTGGCCAAGGTATGACCTGAGAAGGTCAAAATATCTTCTCGCACTAGAGAGGAAACGATTGTCTACGTTAGTACAGGTTCTGACGGGACACTGCTTGATCGGCGAACACGTGCATTGTGCATTGAGCACTTGCTTTGCGACTGTCCCGCTTTGAGTAAACGACGACTGGACATACTGGGTTCGGCCTTTTTAGGCAGCCTAACAGATCTTTCTAGTTCTGATATTCGTACTATCGATAAATTTATATATCAAACAGGTTGGTTTCGATGAGGGGCATTTCAGCCCGTGGTAACACTAGGGACCTAAACTGGTCTATGTGAGCTTGTAAAAAAATACGGCTGCCACCCTAACCTAAACCTAAACCTAATGCCAAGTCCATTTTTTTAAATAAAAAACCAGTAAGGAAAGGCAGAAAGTCGGGCGGGGCCGACTATATAATACCCTACACCTCTCTAACTATGCGATAAGGGTCATTGCCATAATAATTTGGAATAATTGGTAAATGGGTAGAAACGTATTCTAATTCTGAAACGATAATCGCTAAATTAAGCAATATTCGTTCCTAAAGTGAGAAACATCTTTCTGGAAAATTTTAATGATCGGAAGTAAAATACAACTTCTATAGCGGTTTGATACCAAATCAGGAGGAACATATATATGGAGCTTTAATGTAAATCTGAACCGATCTTCCCTGAATACTTATTCATGTAAAAATACCTCCTTCTGTCGAATTTCGTACTGATCGGATATAAAATACAGTCTCTACAGCGCTTACATGTCAAATCGGGGGTAACATATATATGGGAGCTATATCTAAATCTGAACCGATTTTCTCCAAATTTGGCAGTATTCCTTCATGTAATAAGAAACCTCTTTCTGCCGAATTTCGTACTGATCGGATATAATATACAGTTTTTACAGCGCTTACAGGTCAAATCGGGGGTAACATATATATGGGGGCTATATCTAAATCTAAACCGATTTCTTCCAAATTTAATAGTGTTCATCCATATAATAAGAAACCTCTTTCTGCCGAATTTCATACTGATCGGATATAAAATAAAGTTTTTACAGCGCTTACATGTCAAATCGGGGGTAACGTATATATGGGGGCTATATCTAAATCGGAACCGATTTTAACCAAATTCAATAGGGATCGTCCTTGGGCCAAAAAAAAGATGTGTGTAAAGTTTCGTCGAGATCGGACCATAATTGCGACCTGTACTTTGATTACAAGAATACATGCACAGACGGACAGACAGACAGACGGACAGACAGACAGACGGACATAGCTAAATCAACTCAGAAAGTGATTCTAAGTCGATCGGTATAATAAACGATGGGTCTATTTCTTCTCCTTTTGGGTGTTACAAACAAATGCACAAAGTTATAATACCCTATACCACAGTGTGGTGTAGGGTATAAAAAAACACTCTCCAGTCGTCCTACGACCTTGACACTCATGAGCAATATTTTAGCTCTCATTAGGAGCTATCCTTTTACCATTGACCGATTGTGGCTACGTGCCACAGAGCAAATGAAACAATTGAATTGTTGCGAGAAAAGTTTGGAGATTCGATTATTTCAAGAAATTGTGATATTGAATGGCCTCCAAGAAGTTGTGATTTAACACCAATAGACTATTTTTTGTGGGGTTATTTGAAGTCATTGGTCTTTCGAAATAAACCAGACTCTCTTCAAGCTTTACAAGTCAATATTGAACGTGCCATTCATGATATACGACTTGATTTAGTGACAAAAGTACTCGAAAATTGGGTTCATCGAATTCGTTCCTGCAGAAGAAGTCGTGAACTTAATTGTATCGATTGTACTTGACATTAAATAAAAAACTTTTGAATTTTCTTAACAATAAGTGTGTGTTTTTTTTTTCAAAGAAATCATATCACTCTTATTGGAAAACCCATATTATTTAAAGCTGTTGTTTCCAAAAAAAAACTTGCCTTTGAATTGAGGCATAGCTACATTTCCAAAATACTTACATATGTACATATTAACCTAGTTTCGGTAATATTAGTTCCAAATAAAAAAATATTAGGATGGGAACATAGTTTTGTTAAGAACAATATCCTTCGAAATATATAATATTAATGTGTGTGTCAAATATATTTGGAGTGTACCCTAAACATACGTTGATTTCAAGCAGAATAAGTCTGTGACAATATACTACAGAAATGATTTTTTCTGCGTGTCCACTATTATTGTCCGGTATTATTGCTACGTCCCTTTTGGCACCTCCAAAACCAAATGGCCAAATCATACTAAAATGTAATGTCTCATAACATTAATACCACTGCAAATAATAACTTGCAAGTGGGTACAGTGCAGTGTCTTCACGCTGAAAAAAATCGCTTCTGTAGTATATTGAACCAAAACTTATTCGGCTTGAAACATATATATGTTTAGGGTACACTCTAAACATATAATATTGGGTACACAAATTCAGAAAATGCGTTGTGTTCAATTTTTTACTAATTCAGTTATTTTTTTTTTTTTTAAATTATAAATAACAATAATTGAAATCGTATAATCTTGGATCATAATAAATTAATTGGAGGATTGACAGGCAATGCGACTTGGAATACTAACTCAGAAAGTTGAAATGATTGATTTAAAACATATGTAAATGCTGCATATGGTATCATAACTGGGAGGTACAATTCGAAACCAAGAGAAAATTAAAACTGAAATTCGAAAAAGTCAGCAAAAGTTTTGAAAATCTTTTTAAATAAAATATATTTGGAAATATTCCTAAATAATAATGTTATTTTTTAAATTTAAACATATATTTTATTTGAGAAATTTATTTTGCAAATATAATTTGTTGTAATATATTAATATATGCGTTCCAAATATATTTTATTGATTTTCAAATAAAATTTATTTGCTAGGAAATATATAATATTTAAAAATTTGTGTTCCAAATATATTTTTTTTCGATTCAAACATATCAAAAAAGGCGATTTTGCCCCGTGTTTGAAATACATGGCTAAGTTTCAGCCCAAAATATGAGCGTTCGACAACATTCCACTTCTGCCAACGCAATCCCCTTCCATTCGAATCCCTTCGCAGACATCAACATGTGATTTAGAATAGGAATACACATTAGTATCACTCGTCGACACACTTATGGTGTCGCATAACTTAATATAAATACGTAGGGAAACGTAATGTCAATAGGTAGGAAACGCACTCTATATCCGACCAAATATTCCAAATAGTAAATTCCATTACAAAACGCAATATTTCCGGTGGTGGCGGTGGCCACAATTGCCGCCTCCACCGTGACCATTTGGGCCACAGCCAACCGACCGGACATTCTGCATTTACACCATCTAACCCACGAACCAAATCTGAATTCTGGTCAATGTCAGTTCAGCGTAACGAACAAACTAGCGACACAGAGAGCGAGCGAGAGAGAGCGCCAGAGAGCGTATGGAAGGAAGCCACATTTATTTTTACAATTTAATGGTAATTAGTGATTACCCAAATGAGAATGTCAGCCATGGAACAGCCAACACTGCCACCGCCACCACCAACACTTCTATGTCTATGTCCCCAAGTGTGTCAGTCGAAGTACTCTAGTGTCCTAGGACACATAGACAATACCAAAATAGTTCACCCTCCACGAAACGCAATATGCCGACAACAACGACAACTGCGGCTACAACGACGACCCCAACTTGGAAAAAAGGCCAAATGAAATATGCACTTTATGGCTATAAAAGAAGCACAACAATATAAAGAATAGCAAACAAAAAAAGCTGAAAACAAAGACGAAAAAAAAAAATAAATGGAAAAACGCACAAACAATAGAAGAAAATTAATATTTACTCAAACTTAAGATATACGCCCCCATGAACCCAAACCTAACCCTGTCCGTGCCCTTTTTCTTCTTCAGCTCGTCATTGTCGTCTTGCACCTCCTCCATACACAAAGTCTTCCTCGTGCATTTTTATGTGTGTACGTTTGTGATGGAACAGCGGAAAATTTAGGAAGAAACACCTTAAGAAAACATAATGAGAAAAACAGACAATAATGAACATTAAACCAAATGTAGTACATTTTTATCGAAATGAGATTACTTTGGTTCGTCAAAGCCGACTAAAAGAAGCTTTGTAATAAAAATTAGGTCTTTTGTAGGACCATGCTGAGGACTAGCTACAAAAATGACTTTTAAGTACATGTCGGATAGAGAAGAATGACTATAGAAAATGACTATAGAAATCGTCTATAGAAGACAACTATAGAAGTTGTCTTTAGAAAATGACTTTAGATGTTTTTTATTTAGATTTATTTAGATGTAAAGAAGACCACTAAGAATTCGTCTATAGAAGGCCACTAAGAATTCGACTAAGAAGTCGTCTGTGGAAGACGACTAAGAAGTCGTCTGTGGAAGACGACTAAGAAGTCGTCTGTGGAAGACGACTAAGAAGTCGTCTATAGAATACGACTAAGAAGTCGTCTATAGAAGACGACTAAGGAGTCATCTATAGAAGACGACTAAGAAGTCGTCTATAGAAGTCGTCTATAGAAGACGACTAAGGAGTCGCCTATAGAAGACGACTAAGGAGTCGTCTATAGAAGACGACTAAGAAGTCGTCTATAGAAGACGACTAAGAAGTCGTCTATAGAAGACGACTAAGAAGTCGTCTATAGAAGACGGCTAAGAAGTCGTCTATCGAAGACGACTAAGAAGAAGTCTATAGAAGACGACAAAGAAGTCGTCTATAGAAATCGACTAAGAAGTCGTCTATAGAAGACGACTAAGAAGTCGTCCATAGAAGACGACTAAGAAGTCGTCTATAGAAGACGACTAAGAAGTCGTCTATAGAAGACGACTAAGAAGTCGTCTATAGAAGACGACTAAGAAGTCGTCTATAGAAGACGACTAAGAAGTCGTCTATAGAAGAAGACTAAGAAGTCGTCTATAGAAGACGACTAAGAAGTCGTCTATAGAAGACGACTATAGAAGTCGTCTATTGAAGACGACTATAGAAGTCGTCTATTGAAGACGACTATAGAAGTCGTCTATTGAAGACGACTATAGAAGTCGTCTTTAGAAGACGACAATAGAAGTCGTCTATAGAAGACGTCTATAGAAGACGACTATAGAAGTCGTCTATAGAAGACGACTATAAAAGTCGTCTTTAGAAGACGACTTTAAAAGTCGTCTTTAGAAGACGACTTTAAAAGTCGTCTTTAGAAGACGACTTTAAAAGTCGTCTTTAGAAGACGACTATAAAAGTCGTCTATAGAAGACGACTATAGAAGTTGTCTATAGAAGACGACTATAGAAGTTGTCTATAGAAGACGACTATAGAAGTTGTCTATAGAAGACGACTATAGAAGTCGTCTATAGAAGACGACTATAGAAGTCGTCTATAGAAGACGACTATAGAAGTCGTCTATAGAAGACGACTATAGAAGTCGTCTATAGAAGACGACTATAGAAGTCGTCTATAGAAGACGACTATAGAAGTCGTCTATAGAAGACGACTATAGAAGTCGTCTATAGAAGACGACTATAGAAGTCGTCTATAGAAGACGACTATAGAAGTCGTCTATAGAAGACGACTATAGAAGTCGTCTATAGAAGACGACAATATAAGTCGTCTATAGAAGTCGTCTATAGAAGTCGTCTATAGAAGACGACTATAGAAGTCTTCTATAGAAGTCGTCTATAGAAGTCTTCTATAGAAGTCGTCTATAGAAGACGACTATAGAAGTCGTCTATAGAAGACGACTATAGAAGTCGTCCATAGAAGTCGTCTATAGAAGACGACTATAGAAGACGACTATAGAAGTCGTCTATAGAAGACGACTATAGAAGTCGTCTATAGAAGTCTTCTACAGAAGACGACTATAGAAGTCGTCTATAGAAGTCGTCTATAGAAGCCGACTATAGAAGTCGTCTATAGAAGTCTTCTACAGAAGACGACTATAGAAGTCGTCTATAGAAGTCGTCTATAGAAGCCGACTATAGAAGTCGTCTATAGAAGCCGACTATAGAAGTCGTCTATAGAAGTCGTGTATCGAAGACGACTTTAGAAGTCGTGTATCGAAGACGACTTTAGAAGTCGTCTATCGAAGATGACTTTAGAAGTCGTGTATCGAAGACGACTTTAGAAGTCGTCTATCGAAGACGACTTTAGAAGTCGTCTATCGAAGACGACTATAGAAGTCGTCTATGGAAGACGACTAAAAATTCGTTTATAGAAGACGACTAAAAAGTCGTCTAAAGAAGACGACCAAAAAGTGGTCTATAGAAGACCACTGTCGCATTGTCATGTTGTTACTATAAATTTACAGTATTTCACATTTGCTTTATTATTCTTGTCAAGTAATTGAAAACGTTTTTTCTAAAAGTTTGCGTTTTTCTTTGGCGGTACACAATGCTGTCGTGCTGCAAAATATTGCAGAGTCTATGGAACAAAAGCTACGTGAATATATGTATGTATATGTATTTTTCCATCAAACGACCTCCAAACGTTTGTTTGTTTGTTACAAAACATCGAATCAACTTAATTTACCAGAAAACAAGTAAGAAAGTTTCAGTCGGGTAAACCGACTAAGGTATACCCTCACTTTGTGAGTAATGTAATATATAACATTACACCAATAAATCTGTCAATTTGTGTGGGAGGTACCAGAAGGGGTTTTCCAAATACACATATTTTTCGGTAAACAGTACATTCTTAAATACATTGCGTTGTGCTGAACTATAAGCGTTTGTGTGCACTGGTATATTAAAGTTACGAGCTATGTAATTTTGGTATGATTTGGTCATTTTGTGTGGGAGGTACAAAAAGGGGCGGGGTGATAACGCCCACTTTTTACAGGACTATACGCACTACAACAGCATTACACTGTACAAAATTTCAAGTATTTGTATGCACTGGTATTAAAGTTACAAGCCGTTTACTTTGGTACGAAACGGGACATTTGTGTGGGCGGTACCAAAAGGGGCTGTACAATGATGCCCATTTTTTACCGGACTATAGGCGCTACAAAAACATTATACTGTAGAAAATTTCAAGCATTTTTATGCACTTGTATTAAAGTTATAAGCAGTTAAATTTTGATGCAAAATGGTCCATTTGTGTGGGAGGTACCAAAAGGGGCATGCCAACTTCACCCATTTTTCTCGAGTTAATAGCGACTAATATACTAATATTATGTGCAGAATTTCAAAAGATTCGAATAAGTAGTATAGAAGTTATTAAAGAATCAATATTTCACAAAATTTTAACCCTTTGTGTGGGAGGTACCAGAAGGAGTAGACCAATATGGCCCATCTTCGAACTCATCCGGAGATAGATCAAAATATTACCACATACCAAATTTGAAGTCAATCGGTTACTCCTTTCGAGAGTTATCGTGCGCACCAGCCAGCAGACACACAGACAGACAGACAGACAGGCAGACAGACAGACAGACAGACAGACAGACAGACAGACAGACGGACGGACGGACATTGCTCATTCGACTTAAAATGACCCAAAACGGATTTCCTCCGAACATACTTAGGGTCTTAGATCACTCCTTCGATGTGTTACACTTTTTTCCGTAGCAAATGATATATACCCTCGTCACACTAAAGTGAGGGTATAAAAATGAATGAGCAAAAAATAAGAAGCGACATGCGGAGAAAGAAACGTGGAGCAGAATGTATGCGAGTTTTTTTTTCGCGTAAGTAGCTTTTCTGCCAACATGCTACTGTTTTTTTGTGTACTTACATAAGTATATGTAAGTAAACATGCTTAAGCATGCATACATTCAGCCATACGTCCATGCACACATACATACATACTTGTATATGCATACAAAGTCGTACACATGTGTCCCTATACGTATGTATTCTTATGTGTCTTCCTCGCTCTGAGAGTGTGCGTGTGTCCTTTTGATATGTTGTTGGTCTATTTTGACATGCGGCTGGAGTATATGTGTATGTGTATGTACTCGTATGTGTTATTTTTGCTGTTGCCTGTAGTCTGTATGGCTGTCATGCTTCCTCCGAGTCTGCATGTGTTTTGCAATGTGTGTGAGGTTGTGAATATTTTCAAAGTTTTCTTCTCATCATTTTTTCATTTTGTTGTGGGAAAATGTGCTTCTTCAACAGCTACTGCAGAAGCTTTGGGCATAAAAAAGAACACATGAGTCCGTGTTGCCATACATACAGCCAATATCTCGTTGATGGGGTACTATATTTTGGCCCATTTGTCCTCTTCCAATTGAGGGTGAGAGAGAGAGTGGTTACCGTATTCAGGGCTTTTTTTATATGTTGTAGGTAAGAATTTCTGAAATAGTCTGGGAAAAAATACGAATTTTGGAATTACGCTTTTAATTTTCGTGGCCGCTTTAAGCCCTAAAAATATAATTTTGTCATTCCAATACTTTTTGGTGCCATTTATTTCACAAAAGGTACTAATTTTAAAAAATTGGTTGTAATTTCGTTTCTGTGTAGGTAGGGGAGAGTACTATATTTGGGTCTAATTGTCCCCTTTGTAAAAAAGAACTAATTTTGGCCATATATCGATACCTCCATTCTAAACTATGCTAAGTGCAAAAAGGTATTCAGGAGAGACGATCAAATTTCGAGGAATTTTTTAAATTTGTGTGGAATTCTTTTGTAATGAAAATCGAATGACCTGTACTGTTTTGTGAATAACTTTTGAGTGGGTTCACGGATAAACACCAAATTTTGACTGAATATAATTTCGAATATTTAGAAATTAAAAATGCAATCTCCCTAAAAACATGCTAAGTAGACTTAGCATGTTTTAGAATACCTCCATTCGATATGTGATCAATTCTTTAAAATAAGAATTTTGGTTATACATAACTTGCTCTCTTCTGGACTAGGGTTATATACATAGTTGTGGCAAAAAGTCGACTTTTTGAAAAAATTAAGATGCCGATTTTTCGACTTTTTAGTATAAAAAAGTCGATTAAAGACATCCTTTCGACTTTATTAATGAAAATGCAAATATTTCAAGTTTTCTTG
This sequence comes from Eudasyphora cyanicolor, assembly GCA_963930755.1. NCBI lineage: Eukaryota > Metazoa > Arthropoda > Insecta > Diptera > Muscidae > Eudasyphora > Eudasyphora cyanicolor. Next base: position 160,374,385 of record OZ005738.1, on the reverse strand, counting down.
ATTATTTATTTATTTATTTATTTATATGAATTACAATACAAAGTAAATGTATATTCTAATTATAAGGTCCAGGAAAAGGCCGGGTTACAAAGACCATATGGCTAAATGTTTGCAGCGACAGACCAGAGCCTCTGGTGGGAATCGAACCCACAACCCCCAAACTCATAGGTGAGTACGCTACCAACTCGCCTACTGGGGCGCTCCAATTTTCTTCATTAATTTTGAAGTAAAATACAGGAAAAGATAAAAAACTGAATGATGATCTGGTAGTCAAAAATTCGCATAAGTCGTTCCATATAAAAGTTAAAAACATCTTCAACAGAAAAAACCAAACACTAAAAAATCATTTTGTCAAGTCCAATTAAATTATGTAATTTCATACTTATTCACGGAATCAATTGGCCTTAAAAAATATGCGACTTAAACTGTTTACAGAGATTTGGCTCTGAATTTGTATGGCGATAAGCCACTTCTGATATAAAGAGGAACTCATTTTTCAGTGTCCTCCACTTATTGCAAGTTTTCCTTCCAATGAGTAAGGTGTGTCTTTCAAATATTCTCGTAACTGTATTGGAATATCATTCTCATCATTATTATAAATTTTTTGGATCCGGCCAGACATTTTTTTATCTTATTATGTAATTGTTATGCCAAACTATTTATAACTAAAAAATAATATCTATAGTTATGCTCACGGTTATTTTTAACTATTAAATTGGTCCGACATTGGTGTTGATACAACTAAATAAAGGTTTTTCTAACCCAAATGCAATATAATTTTTTTAGTTTCGGAATTAAGTTATTAGCTTACCTCTTGTAAGAAACTACGAATTTCGGATGTACATTTTAAGAGTATCTCTAGGATAAGGTACCGGTACCATATCTGGGGCATTTTTTTATACGTTTGGGATTTGGTCATACGTTTACGATTTGGTCATTTTGTCCCCAAATGGTACTAATTGCGAAAATGCATTGCAATTTGATTTCTGGATGAAATTACCATATTTGGGCCCTTTTTAACCCCAAAAGTAGAATGTTTGACAATACTTGCGACCTTTTTTACACGAAAATTTATAGTTTGACAGTACATGACCATCTGAACGTTAGTAGGGCATACCATAGGATAGGGTGGCAGCCGTGGTAACCAGCTCACATAGGCCAATAGAGGTCCCTAGTTATACCACGGGCCTAAGTTGTTAATTATACGAACATCCGTTCCGGTAAGATCTCTCGGAATTCCGAGAAAGGCCGATCCCAGTAATACCAGACGGTGTTTACTAGGGCGGGTCGATTTAAAAATCGCCCATTGCTCAGTGAAAATCGTATTCTAGGGATCAAAATAAGAAACTTTGCGAAGGAACCATACCTCTAAAACGAATTCTGATGTCCCGGAAAAAATCCCACTTTGACCCATTTGGAGTGCTCCAATCGAGTCCAAATGTATGGAACCCCCAGGGGGTGTGCCACTGGCATGGGTGGGTCAGGCCTCCAAAGTTAGTGGGGGTCGGTCATACATTTGGACTCGATTGGAGCACTCTAAATGGGTCAAAGTTCAAATGGTTCAAAATTTGCCCCTACCCAAAAGTTCGACCCAAATTCCGGGACATCAGAATTCGTTTTAGAGGTATGGTTCCTTTTGCAAAGTTTCTTATTTTGATCCCTAGGATACGATTTTCACTGAGCAATGACGACTTTTTTTGCCTCCCCACAAATCGACCCGGCCTAGTGTTTACTCAATGCAGGACAATAACAAAACCGATGCTTTATGCTCTCCACAGCTTCTGCAGAAGTCAATGGACTCAATTCTTAACCTCCTGGCGTGTTCGACGATAAGGCAAATTTCCGTCAGAACTGACATTATTGTAGACAGTATTTCCTCTCTATGTAGTGCGCAGAGATATTTAACATTCTTAGATCGTATTTTGGCTAGATTTGTCTTGCTACCCTGCTGGTGTCGATTTCTATCCATCTCTCATTGGACTGCCTCTTGCCTAAGCCAAAGATTGCTTGTGGACAGTGGCGCACCAATATCTGAAAATTCTTCGAGAATTTGCAATGTCGTTCCTTTCTTAGCAAGTTAATCGGCTTTGCAGTGTTGCTCACTGTTGATCTCGTCTAAGCCACTTGGCCACTTTCCTTATTGCCATTATATCAGCTTTATAGACACTGAATCTGGTAGTTTGTGGGCTACATCAAGACTAAGTTCTTTAGAGTGTACACCGAAGTTAACCTATTCATCAAGCTTCGAACCATCTGTATAGAAGTGGACGATAGTTTATATTTCCTGGTATTCCGCCAACTCAGTCCTCTCTGGCAGGTATCTTAATGACAAAGTTTCTTTCGAAGGTGTACAGCGTTGGTTTATAGTTCACTCGATCGATTGCCATAGCTCTACGGTGTGATAACCTCTAATAAATAGTTTAATGTTGCTGCCGCTCTGGTTGCAACTTCTCCCGCCACAATATCAATCGGCAGTAGATGGAGTAGGAATGTATAGACTCTTTCGCTGTAGTTCTAAAAAACCACTTATGTTTATCCAAGCTGTTCTGTTAACCTTCATGAATTGACTGGTGATGGATCGATAGGTCCCAACGAGAGAATAGTCGGATTTTGTGTGATCGCTTCACTAGGAATTACTCATAACTAGACCTCGGATTTTTGCATATCTTTCAATTTTCATCCTTTCATTTTGAACAAAAAATTGTATTTTGTGATGACGAAAGTTCTCACGGCGTTTTCGTCCACACTAATTTTTATATATAAAGTTTATTTTGTTATTTTTTAATATTTTCCTTGTTAATTTTACTATTATATTGTATTAATATTGATAATTTTAAGTACAAATGAATTATTATTCTGAGTTAAGATCATATGAAATAAGTACAGCCTGTACAAAATACGTTAGTCATAAGTACAGTCTCGCCAAAACACCGAACCACGTGGAAGCCAAAAATGGTAAACAAAGTACCGTTGGATAGCAAGTACACAAGTACAGTCTACGCAAAACATCGAACACGTGGGTACCATAAGTTGTAAACAAGATCCCGTTAGGATGCGGCGTTATCCGAGCCCACGTGTTTATCGTAGCGACGCAGCAGAGGATATAAAAGGAAGCAGAGACAGATACTCGGTCAGTTGGTCAGCAGCCGTAAAGCAGAAGACAAGTGAGTATCGGGTCCCAAGGAATACGCTTCAACTAAAATATACAGTGACATAGTATAAATTGGAGGGTCATCGCGATCTCACTAAAGTAAATAAAACTAGTGTTACAAGTGAAATTGGAGGATCATCCGGATCTCCAATAATTAATTATAAATCGTGACGCGAGTGAAATTGGAGGATCATCCGGATCTCCAATAATTAATTATAAATCGTGACGCAAGTGAAATTGGAGGATCATCCGGATCTCCAATAATTAATTATAAATCGTGACTCGAGTGAAATTGGAGGATCATCCGGATCTCCAATAATTAACTATAAATCGTGACGCGAGTGAAATTGGAGGATCATCCTGATCTCCAATAATTAATGATAAATCGTGTCGAAAGTGAAATTGGAGGATCATTGCGATCTCCAATAATTTATAATAAGTAGTGCCGTGGATGAAATTGGAGGATTATTGCGATCTCCGATAATTTATTATAAATAGTGCCGCAAGTAATTGGAGGATCATTGCGATCTCCAGTAAATAACAATAGGGCGCTGTAAGTGAAATTGGAGGATCATCCTGATCTCCAATAATTAATTATAAATTGCGTCGCGAGTGAAACTGGAGGATCATTGCGATCTCCAATAACTTCTGATAAATAGTGCCGTAAATGAAATAGGAGGGTTTTCTAGATCTCCCAAAGATTATTTATTTTATTTATAAACCGAGTCGTGAGTGAGCTTGGAGGGTCTCTCTGATATCCAACAAATATTTACATATTGTTATAGTGCCGTGAGTGAAATTGGAGGGTTATCCTGATCTCCAATTGTTATTTATAAACAGTGTCGCGAGTGCGATTGGAGGGTCACTCTGATATCCAACAATTATCTATATATTGTTATAGCGCCGCGAGTGAAATTGGAGGGTTATCCCGATCTCCAATAAATACATCGTGTCTTGAGGAACATTGGAGGGTCTCCGCGATCTCCAGAAACAAAGAATAAACAGCGTCGCGTGTGGAATTGGAGGGTCACCGCGATCTCCAATAACTACAAATAAATATCACCGCGAGTGGAAATTTAAGTGTCATCCCGACCTACACTATTAACTATGAATAGAGATACCGAAGAGATCATTGATTAGACCCCATCCGCCGTGGGATTAGAAGAAAAACCAACGGTAGCAGATAAACCCATCTAACGACACCGCCCAACGACCAAACTCGAAGACGACGAAGATCCCGCTATTTGAAGTATCCTGACATACATTCATACGTATTATAACTAATTTAATTATAAATCATCAGAACAATTTTAAATAAAACACCGAGATTGGAATATTGTAAACATCAACTACTGTCTTCTTACTCTCTGTCACTGCAAATATAAATTTCTGTGACGAACCCATTCCCCGCGAGCATATCCCAGCAACCGGAGGAAACTCGTCGTTACAATTTAGACGTTTAATCACTCAAATTTGAATAATTTGAGTGCATATCAAAAATATACAAAATATGCGAAAATATGCTAAATATGCCAAATTTTTTGGGATAAATGAATCAAAAATGCAATATATCAAAAGGATATGTCAATACAATTTAAAAAATCTTATCACAAAAATGAAAAATTGGTGATTTCAAAAATCATCCAAAAAATTGCCTAAATAATATACTCGTATGAAAAGTATGGGGTAATTCCAAATGAAACCGACCTACTCTGAATATTTACATATGTAAAATTGGATGCAATTTTGCACACGTATATTGCGGAATTAAAGCCTTTTACCGTTTGACCAATTTCATAGTGGTTTAGATTTTATAGGGAGCCAAAGTTGGTTATCCACATTTTTTTTTACAAATTTATCTATTTTGAAGTCGACATAACTTTTGAGAGGAATACCAGATTTTAATGATATAAGTATCATTTAAAAGATATTAACATCCTCTCTAAGAATTATAAATTAAGTTATACATTTTTGTGCATTAAGGACTCAAAAGCACGAAAATATCCTTAAACCTTGATTATGCTGAAAAGCGTATCTTGAATTTTTTTTGTTATATTTTTCAAATTTACCCACATATTTTCCCAAAAAAAATAAAAATTTCAGCATTGGTCTTCATGGGTTACTAAAAAATATGAATTAATTAATGTCCGTCCGTCTGCCAGTTCCACTGAATGCTGCTAACGATAACTCTGGACAGGAGTGACCAAATGACGTACAATTTCGTACGTATATGGGTAGTTCTTTCTCAAGTGTCACAGGTCAAAACCTAGATTTTTCCTAAATTCTCAGAAAATGTTTCCCTAGTATGTGGGAGCAATGACCCAGAATATTAAAAAAATTAAATGAAAAGTCGAGGAAGAGGGTGAGGTCAAAGTTCAGAAAATTTTATTTTTTCTTCTGTAATGATTTTTTGAAGTTAATTTTAATGCTACAAAGCATAAGCAATTGCAAATAGAAAATATAATTTTTAAAAGCTTTTTCCACGTACTTTACATAAAAAATACTAACTTTATCTAAAACAGTATATTTCGGCCACTTTTCGCGGAAACAAAAACATAAATTGTGATATCTCAGAATCAATCAAATTTTTTTCCTTAAATATTGTATAAAAAATGGTCAAAATGTACTCTATAGATGGTGTAAATTTTGAAGAGGGCACAACTTTAGTTAAGAGGTTACATTAATTACTGAAAATCTTCACCAAATTACAAAGAAACAAGTAAGAAAGTTCAGTCGGGTAGACCGACTAATGAATCCCCACACCTTGAGTCTCAAAAAAATATTAGTAAATTTATTTATTTTTTTGTTTTATTTAAATTATTGTCAATTTAAATTGCATTTAATACATTTAAAGTGTGTACTCGTACTGGCTGTTTACTCTTGGTACAAAATTGTCCATTTGTGTGAGAGGTACCAAAAGGGACGTCCCAATAACGGTCACTTTTCTCTGGTACTATTTTACTCTAGGTGCTATAAAAGCATTACACTGTACAAAATTTCAAGTTTTTATATGCACTGGTATTCTAGTTAAATGCTGTTAACTTTTGGTACAAAAAGGTCCATTTGTGTGGGAGGTACCAAAAGGGACTTTTGGTTCAAAATGGTCCATTTGTGTGAGTGGTACCAAAAGGGACGTCCCAATAACGGTCACTTTTTTCTGGTACTATTTTACTCTAGGTGCTATAAAAGCATTGCACTGTACAAAATTTCAAGTATTTATATGCACTGGTATTCTAGTTAAATGCTGTTAACTTTTGGTACAAAAAGGTCAATTTGTGTGGGAGGTACCAAAAGGGACTTTTGGTTCAAAATTGTCCATTTGTGTGAGTGGTACCAAAAGGGACGTCCCAATAACGGTCACTTTTTTCTGGACTCTAGGTACTACAAAAGCACTACACTGTACAAAATTTCAATTATATGTATGCACTGATATTAAAGTTATAAGCTGGTAACTTTTGGTACAAAATGGTCCATTTGTGTTGGAGGTACCAAAAGAAGCGTGGCAATAATGCCCATTTATCACTGCACTTTACGTACTATTAAACCATTACACTGTTCAAAATTTCAAGTCTTTATATGCACTTGTAATAAAGTTATAAGCTATTATCTTTTGCCTCAAAATTGTCCATTTGTGTGGGAGGTACCAAAAGGGACGTGGCAACTTCGCCCATTTTTCTCGAAGTAATAGTGACTAATAAACTAATTCTATGTGTAGAATTTCAGAGGATTCAAATAAGTAATATAGAAGTTTTTAGTTAATCAATATTTCACTAAATGTTAACCCTTTGTGGGGGAGGTACCAGAAGGAGTGGACCAATATGGCCCATCATCGAACATAGCCGGAGATAGAAGAAAATATTACCACATACCAAATTGGAAGGCAATCGGTTACTCCTATCGAGAGTTATCGTGCGCACCAGCCAGCAGACAGACAAACAGACAGACGGACGGACATTGCTCATTCGACTTATAATGACCCAAAAGGGATATCCGCCGAACATACTTAAGGTCTTATGTCACTCCTTCGGTGTGTTGAAATAGTTGAAAACACATACAAATATTTTTTCTTTGAAATTTGGTGGAGATTTTCAGTTATAATGTTGCTTTCGAACCAAAGTCGTCCCCACTCCAAAATTTACACCATCGGTAGAGTAGTAGACATATGGACCATTTTTAATAAAAAATGTAAGGAAAAAAAATTAGATCGATTCTGAGATATCGCAATTTATATATTGTAAACATTTTTTTGCATATTTTCATATTTTTTGCATATTTTTTTGCATACTTTGCATATATTCTACATATCACAAATATGCAAAAAAAATATGCACCTGTTTTCGATTCCTTTCTCTTTGAAACGAATTTTGGTCCAATCAGAATTTTTCTATCAATCTGCAAGAAAATATGCAATTGCATATAATCCGAGGTCTACTCATAACAAACAATCTACAGTGGTCTGCAAAAAGCATCTCATCAGCCTCATGTTTATCCCCATGTGTAAATTTTCATGAAAAATCTGTATTTTTTCATAGTGTGGCAACTCTGTTTTTTCACAAAGCGAAACGCGACGAAAAAGTGCTCGAAGGTCTATTGTGGCAGCGTAACACTTGGTGTTGAGGGTTGTCGACATTGTTGTTGTTTTGTTTATTTTCTGTGTGCCTTTTTTCCTTTGTTTTAATGCTCCCACTACATTTGAGAACATAAACGTTGCAAACGCACACACACACCCATACTATCACACACGAATACAGAGCCCCAACAGTTTCACGAAAGACATTTTGGTAGTTCTGTTGATTTTCGACACTATCCTAACGAACATCTCTCCATTCATTCAAGACCAGCAACAACAACAAAAACACTACGAGAGAAAGTCAGTCACACTCACACACACAGACAAATACTCATCTTCTGTAGGAAAGAAAACAGAAAACACATGAAATGAAAATCACGTTTAGACCATTTGTTCGTTGTTTTTTTTGCAGCTCAACAACATCCTGTTTCCAGAGATAACGGTAAATGTTTATAGATATACGTTGAGATACATATATACGTACATATGAACAAAGTACTTGTGTGTGTGTGTTTGGTGCCCACATTTTCCCCCATAATGTATGTATGTATGACCACTACTTGTATTAGCTTCAATACACTGCGGGAAAGAATGAGAGATAGAGAGAGCTCCAACATAGGGGACTCTGGCTTAAGCTCTCTTGTCTTCAATCTTTTGTGCCTCTCTCTCACTCAATGCTCTTTCAGTTTAGTTAGGTTTCTTATCTTTGGTCGAAAAATGTGCTACCGAAAATATAGAAAGTAAATAAATAGCTTTGAATGTTTGCCTCTGCCTTTTGCATTTTACTTTTTTGTATTATTATTCCGTTTGTTGTTACTTATCCTTTTTATTCTTCTTTCCTTGGCGTCGAGAAGCCTGAGCTGAAAGCAGAGATATACAAAAGGCGGAAAGTTGTAGGTGGACTCTTTTTGGATGCTATCTCTCTCATTTGTCCATGCTTGTTTGCTCTCACTCGGTCGCGCTCTCTCTCTCTTTAGGGACATGTGAAGAAGGGAAACTCATCTTTGGTAACAATTTCTTTTATTTTTTTGGATATTTTGTGGTCATGGCTCTTCCGCTGTCGCCGCCACGGCCGTTTTGACATTATTCTGTCAGTCACATAGTAGATATTGATTAGTTGGAGAAGAAAAGCCATTTAGAAATTCAATTCATTTTGGGAAAAAATCTTAAAAAGTTATCCTTTGAACTTAAGGATGTCTTTTAAGTCCCCCAGACGCACACACAAACATACCGAAGATTTCACACACATGCAGTTGAAAGGCACTTTGTATATTTCTATGAATTTTTGTAAAACAGTATTTTTTGTTATTCTCTTTCTCTTAAAGAGATTTATCAATAGATTCTAGGCTCAGAACTCGAGCACTACAGAATACTATTTGAAATTGTTTAAATTCCCAAAAAGGATACAAATATTTTAGATTATTTCCTTTCTTGTTAAATAATCCATAAAGGTTTAGTTTTATATTTTCCTCGTTCTGCATGGTTTACTTTGATAGCGACATGTTTCTGCATGATTTGCTATTTTGTAAGGGAAGGGGAGCGGTGAAATGTGCCTAGAATTTAGCAGTTCAGAGTAAGCAGTAAAATAAAGAACTATTTTACTACCCATAAGGCATCTGGTTACAAATTGGCGGGGCTTTGTAACATACTACTTTGCTCTTCAAATGTCTACACAGGCAAAAACTGCATATTGTTGGCTTAATAGAAAAAGGGCTTAACTCTATTTTTTTGGAAACCGATGTTATTACATATTCTGATAGATTCACAGGAAATACATACATCTTCCCTGAAAAAATCAGATCGCTATATCAATAAATAAAAATGTTATAGACATTTGGAAATAGCCTTAACTCATATCAAAAAAGAAATCTTGTTAGAAAAAGACCCCATCTCTTTCCACTTGAATATGTATGGCGCCATTTTTCGTTTTTGGTACGTAAATGATATCAAAAACTACGTGGGTAAAATTAGCTCAATATTATAAGTATAATATGGATAGCCAATAAAGGTTGACCACCAATTCCAAAAAGTACGAAATTAATCTAATAATGACGTAACATTTGCTACTGACAAAATTATTGGGTGGAATCTACTGGACGACCATTCATTCTTAGGTCACCATTATATTGAGTTCAAACTCGCTGAAAAAGCGCCTAATCCTGCCGTCCACAGAAATGTGAGGAAGACAAAGTGGCACCTGTATGAGATGAATTTCAAGAAAGTCATCAACTCTAAACTTCTGTACGAACCGAGTGACAAAGCCCATCTGGATAATATGGTCGAGCATATCACGATATCATTCAATAGTTCCCTTAAAGAAGCCTGTTCAAAAACAAGGTACAAGGCTAAAACTAAACATCAATGATGGACTTCTGAGCTAACGGCTAGGAAAAAGACCTGCAACAAGCAATTTAACAAGGCTAAATCTACTGGGGTCGCTAATGTTTGGGATTCCTATAAAGTGCGACTCAAGATATGTAAGAAGGAGCTTAGGAAGGCGCAAAGACGCTTTGGTATACCTTCTGTGGCGAAGTGGAAAAGGTCTCTGACGCCGCAAAGCTGAGGAAGATTCTACCCGCTTCACTTTGTACAATGGGTTATTTGCAGTATGAGGCAAATAACTGGAGAAGAAACAGCGAGCAGCTACTAAATGTATTGCTCGACACACATTTCCCGGGGAACTCACCAACTGAACCCGAGGATCAGCCGGAGCAACAAGAGTGCTAGTGGACTGCAAGCGTTACTAGCTTGTTGACTGAGCGATCCAATAAAAGCTGGGCTATTAACAGCTTTGAACCCTTCAAATCACCTACACCAGACGTCATAACTACAGCAGAACTGCAGAAAATTTCAAAGTACATTATGCCCTGGCTGGAGAACATTTATGTAAGCTGTATCAGGCTTTCATACATCCCGAATCGATGGAGGGACACCAAAGTGGTATTCATACCTAAAGCGGGGAAGATATCACACACTAGGCCAAAAGACTTCAGACCAAGTAGCCTATACTCCTTCCTATTGAAAGGTATGGAAAGACTTTTAGGTTTTTCCAATAGGGAAAACCTGGATACAAAACTCCTGTCGGGGAACCAACATGCTTACAATAAGGGAAAATCTACAGAATCTGCCCTACACGAACTTGTGAGCACTATCGAATCGTCCCTGCATTTCAAGGAATTCACCATGGTGGCATTTCTTGGCATAGAAGGGGCTTTTAACAACATTCACTCAGATGCAGTAATCGCGGCACTGTCACATCTAAAAGTTAACTCTAGTTTGATTAGACTAATTCAATGTCTGCTCAACAGAATAACCATTACAGCATGTCTTGGGTCCACAATCCTAACAGGTTTGCAAAAGAGGAGTAATGTCACCACTTAGTTGGAATCTAGCGGTGAAAGAAACCCTGCTAGATCTAGCACATTGTGGTTGTAAGGGCGTGGCATATGCGGACGACGTGGCGTATGCGGATGACGTGGCAATCGAAATGAATGGCAAATTCGAAAACGTCCTCAGAGACATGCTGCTGGTGCCTCTGAACAAGTTGGCTAGATGGGCCAGAAACAGCGGTTTGGGCGCTAACCCAAACAAGACAGAATTGGTTCTCTTTATTAGGATGAATAAAGTCCCACATGTGGACCCTCCTCCTCGTATAAAAGGAACAGATCTAGTCTTTATTTAGACTTAAAATATAGGAATTTGTAAGGAAGGCCAAAGTCGGCTTAAATTCCTACAGGAAGGCTGTAGGGTCGCGGTGGGACCTCTCTCCTAAAACCGTCCATTGGATATATATAGCAGTAGTTCGTTCGATACTGTTATACGGCATTGTGGTATTGTGGACGACAACTGTCAAACTAACCATCACCAACCTACTAACAAAGGTTCAGAGAACAGCCTGCCTGAGCATAAGCGGAGCTTTAAGGACTACAGCGACCGAGTCTCTACAAGCCCTACTCCATATACTGCCGATTAATATTGTGGCGAGATAAGTTGCAACCAAAGCGCCAATAAGATTAATCTGCCTATCAATGTCGAGGTACAAGAACTACGGTCACATGAGGATATAAAAGTGTAGTGCTATGGTAACCGACCGAGTGGACTATATACCAACTGTGTACACCTTTGAGAGAATTTACGTCACTATGATTCCCGCCAGAGATTAATGGGTTGGAACCATCTCCACTTTTACACGGATGGTTCGAAGCTTGATGAAAAGGTTGGCTTCGGAGTACACTGTGCAGAGCTTAGTTTGGATAAAGCTCACAGACTACCAGATACCTGCAGTGTCTATCAAGCCGAAATAATGGTAACATGGGAAGTTGCCATGTGGCTGAGTCGCAACATAGTAACCAACACTGGCGTTGTCATTTACTCGGACAGCCAGGTTGCCATAAATTCTCTGGAGGCAACTTCCCTAAATTCACAATCAGCCCTCGACTGCCGCAGATCTCTTAACGAGATGGCTGAGCAGGTAAATTCTCTGGAGGCCATATCCCTAAATTCACAAACAGCCCTCGACTGCCGCAGATCTCTTAACTAAACGGCTGAGCAGTTTAATATACACCTCATATGGGTGCCTGGGCATAGGGATATCCCGGGGAACTGCAAAGCCGATGTTCTTGCTAGGAAAGGGACGACATTACAAATTCTAGAAGAATTTGCATATATTGGTGCGCCAATATCCACGTGCAAGCTTTAGCTTAGGCAAGAGGCAATCAGGCAGTCCAACGAAAGATGGACAGAAATCAGCATCTGTACGTTAAGTAGACAAATCTGACCGAGATATGACCTGAGAAGGCCAAAAAATCTCCTCGTACTAGAGATGAAAAGATTGTCTACATTAGTATCAGTTCTGACGGGACACTGCCTGATTGGCGAACACTCTAGAAGGTTTGTTATTGACTCCAATGACTTCTGCAGATGCTATGAAAGTGAGGAAGAAGTGGAGAGCATTGAGCACTTGCTATGCGATTGTGCCGCTTTGAGTAAACGACGACTGGACTTACTGGGGTCGGCCTTTCTAGGCTGTAGGTATTCTGGAATTAGTTGAGTTCTTGCCGTTTGGCTTAACCCCACCGTGTTCTAAACACTTGGGTGAATACATGCGTCGACAAAAGCACCCACGTACAATGTGCATGAGTACCAAACACTACCGTGTTTGTGGACATTCTTGCCCTCCTCCTTCTTTAGGAGCGGAGCCCATCTAAAACTCCTTGCCATTATAAGAGTCATGGGTCATGTTCTCTCCCAGCGATTTTAGTTTCAACCACTGCCACCACGTTCCACCAAATACGGTCATCACCAATAGTCAGACCGGAACCTGCGTCCCGAGGTCTTTCCTGACTCCCGTGGTACCAGATTAAGTGCTCTGGTCAGACTGCGTAGCCGAAGATACTACCATTTAGACTCCAGAAAATCTAGGACTGGTGACCAATCTGGGATCACTGTCCAGTCCCCCTTCTGGTAATAGATGGGAACTATAGGATTCGGGGATCCCCCGGTCTTTCTAGGCAATCTAACAGATCTTTCCGGTACCGATATTCGTACTATCGATAAATTTATGTTTTAAACAGGTTGGTTTCGATGAGGGGCATTTCAGCCCGTGGTAATACTAGGGACCTAAACTGTCAAATGTGTGCCGGCAAAAAAAAAACGGCTACCACCCTAACTTAAACCTAAACTTATATGTACAAGGTGGGGCAAAATAAATCACCCAATGTTCTTTTGCCGTTATTTCTTTTAAATGAAAAACTTTGCATCGATAAATCAATGCCTGCTATTTAATCACCCAATGTTATGTTGCTGTATTTTTTTAAACGAAAAACCATTTGCTAAAATTTTAGCGTTATGCAATAGGGTGGTTACTAGGCCGGGTCGATTTGTGGGGAGGCAAAAAAAGTCGCCATTGCTCAGTGAAAATCGTATTCTAGGGATCAAAATAAGAAACTTTGTCGAAGGAACCATACCTCTAAAACGAATTCTGATGTCCCGGAATTTGGGTCGAACTTTTGGGTAGGGTCAAATTTTGAAAAATCCCACTTTGACCCATTTAGAGTGCTCCAATCGAGTCCAAATGTATGACCGACCCCCACTAACTTTGGAGTCCCGAACACCCATGCCAGTGGCACACCCCATGGAACCCCCTGGGGGTTCCATACATTTGGACTCGATTGGAGCACTCTAAATGGGTCAAAGTGGGATTTTTCAAAATTTGACCCTACCCAAAAGTTCGACCCAAATTCCGGGACATCAGAATTCGTTTTAGAGGTATGGTTCCTTCGGCAAAGTTTCTTATTTTTATCCCTAGAATACGATTTTCACTGAGCACTTCACTGAGTGGGGGTCGGTCATACATTTGGACTCGATTGGAGCACTCTAAATGGGTCAAAGTGGGATTTTTTCCGGGACGTCAGAATTCGTTTTAGAGGTATGGTTCCTTCGGCAATGTTTCTTATTTTGATCCCTAGAATACGATTTTCACTGAGCAAAGGGCGATTTTTAAATCGACCCGCCCTAGTGGTTACTATTAAATTTTAAATTTTTCATTATTGTTCCTCCACCATAGGATGGGGGTATATTCATTTTGTCACACCACTAAATATTGATCTGAGACTCCACAAAGTAACGGGTTTTCCAATAGGGATGATATGATTTTGAAGTGACGTTTCGGCCATTTGTAATATGTCATGATCTGTCATTTGTTTTTCATTGTATTCAGTAGTGTTTACAATTTCATCATGGAGAGATATACGCAAGAACAACGTTTACAAATTATTCAGTTTTATTATCAAAATAATCGTTCTCCAATTGCAACTTTTCGTGCGGTAAGTCCATTTTTAAAATAAAAAAAAACACTTTCGAGTCGACCTACGACGTTGACACCCATGAGCAATATGTTAGCTCTCATTAAGAGCTATATTTTTGCCATTGACCGATTCCCGATCCGACCTTTAAGGAGCTAGAGCAAAAATAAACTTTCCGTTCACATTTGAAAATGATGCTAAGTCCATTTTTTTTTAAATCCAAAAAAACACTTTCCAGTCGGCCTACGGCTTTGACACCCATAAACAATATTTTAGCTCTCGTTAAGAGCTATCCTTTTGCCATTGGACGATTGTGGCAACGTGCCACACAGCAAATGAAACAATTGAATTGTTGCGAGAAAAGTTTGGAGATTCTATTATTTCAAGAAATTGTGATATTGAATTGCCTCCAAGACGTTGTGATTTAACACCATTAGACTATTTCTTGTGCTCGAAAATTAGGTGGCCGTGGAGGCCATTTGAATGACGTTTTATTTAGAACATAATTGTACCGATTGTACTTCACATTAAATAAAAAACTTTTGAATTTCCTTAACAAAAAGTGTTTTTTTTTTCAAAGAAATCATATCACTCTTATTGGAAAACCCTATGTATATATTATTAATCATCGTAAAATTCTAAGACGATTTAGCCATGTCCGTCCGTCTGTTGTAATCACGCTACAATCTATAATACTTGAGGTAGGTGTCTGAAATTTGGTATATAAATGTACTTCTTATAACAGGTGGAGCAAAAGTAATCCTCCTATCAGAAAATGCTATAAATTTTGCGATTGGATGCGATTGGATGAACATTAATGCCTAATGTTGACATTTGTGTAGTAAACACATGCGAAATACACGTTAATAAACAATGTTACGCTACACTGCTCCAGAACGCGGAATATTGCTGACTATTTATTTGACCAATAATCGGTCGGTGACTTTGGCACAAAAAACATCGAAAGGTTACTTATGCGCCACCTGTTATCTGCAAGTATGTTGGGATTGAAAATGAGCAATATCGGTCCATTTTTGAATATAGCCCCCATATATAGGATCTCCCCGTTTTGACTTCTTAATGTCATAGAGAACATAAATGTCAACTGATCGGGCTGAAAATTGGTAACTGAGGTTTTTTTATACCCGGCATCCTTCACACTAATAACTCTAGTCATAGCTCCATGTTTTAATATAGCCCTCATACAAAGGTCCCTCTAGATTTGCCTTCGTAATGACATAAAAACTTCAAATTTCAATTTTCGAATTGGGCTGAAATTTGGTATAATAAGTTTATTTGTATCCGAAACCATTGCCATGCGATCCATGGTGGAGGGTATATAAGATTCGGCATGGCCGAACTTAATCCATCTTCACTTGTTTTGTGTATATTTTAAATCCAAAACTCTTGTACTCCAATCGCCATACAGTTCTTGATGGGCCAGAATAAAACCGTTTTGTGTCTTTGTACTCCTCATTTGTGTCTTTGCTTCGACCTACCATTTTGTGCATAACTAGCAAATTATGAAAACATTTTTAATTACTCAGTGGGCGTGAGTATCACTGCTCAACCTCAAACTCAAATGAAAAAATTATCATATTATAAAATATGGAAAATTTTTTAATTTCTTTGGCGCATAACAAACTGAAGTTTCGTTGAATTGTGAAAATCCCTTTTTGTGTTGCAACAGAGGAAAGAATGGGTGTTTTTTTTTTTTGTTTGTTAACTCAGAAAATATTCATTCGTTTTTGCAATGTAAGCCCTCCGCACTTAGTCATCGTAAAGTTGTGATTTTTTCGTTGGTGTTGTGTTATTAATAAACAAAGTCAACTGTTTTTCTGTTTTGTTTTTTTTTTCGTTTTTGGTTTGTTTATTTTGCGATTTATGTTCATCATAATAATACTCATCGTATCTGTAAATAAATACCGGCTGTACGTTTTTTTTTTGTTCAAGAAAAACGACACTACTCATTCAGCCAGTCCATCCGCTAGTCCGTCCGTCGGACAGCTCATAATATTAATTATAATTATTATTATGAAAATGAAAATGGAAATGAATATGAATATTTGTATTTACATTAGGTATGAATACTCAAGTTAAGTGCCCAGAACAATAGTTCGGTGCTAATGGTTTGGGAATTATGTTTGAGTTAGGTCAGGGTATTGGCTAAGTACTCTAAACGAGTACTCGGTACTCGATTGAGAGGTGAGAGGTTGTCACACTTTCATGACATTTTAAATCAAATATTTTCATCTTTGATTTTATTTCCTATCAGAATTGCTAAGCATTAACTCTTACATATATTTTGTAGTTTTGAATTTGGATACCTGATAGGATAAAAGGTGGTTACTCGATTATGAGGACGACTTATTACTTTAGCACTACTGTTTTATTTGCATATTTATTCATACTCATGTTTGCCAATGTTTCACTCACGTTTTATTTGTTCATTTATTAATCGCTTGTATTAAAAACGATTAATTACATTAAGCTAAAATTAGTTAGGAGTTGTTTGTCACGATTGTTGTAAATGAGATACTGGCACATGCAGCAAATTGCGAAACAATACCCAGAAAACATCCGCATCAAAACTGTGTTCAATTACAAGCTAATAATATTTTACGAAATATAATATTGCTCAGCTGGACACTACAATGTGACACATCAAAACTGTGACCAATTACAAGCTAATAATATTTTACGAAATATATAGTATTTCTCAGCTGGACACTACAATGTTCGATGCCAAATTTAAATCGAGTATATAAAATGAACGAATGTTGCAAATTTCAGGAATGTATAATATGCCAAAAAACAAGTTCTAAAAAGTTGGGCGATTAAAGTGACTGAATTATAAACTCATAGATAATTGAATATTCAAATTGTTACATTATGTGGGACAAGTCATAATAGTGGCAGATAAATCTAGGGTTTGAAATTAACTCAAAAGTCACACAAAAAAAAAGTTTATGTGGGCTCGGCACTCAAAGTTGCACCAACTTCACGACCAAGCAGCAACGCGCTATTTTTTCAGTGCTCGGAAAAAAACTGTACGTTATAAATATAAGGCATCCGCTATTAATTTTTTAAGTGATTGTAAAATTAGAATATAAATTTACTTTGTATTGTAATTCACATAAATAAATAAATATTTAAAAAATTATTACGATCAATTTTTTTTAAAAATTTCTTTAAAATTCCCAAAGGAAGGTGCCTTCAGAATTTGGACCATATTTTGCGAAGTAAATGCTCGATAAAGCCGGGATATACGTTAAATGAAAGACAATTATGAGGACTACAAAAGCTAATAATGACACTTGACGTTAAAATAATGACATTGACGTTAAAATAACACTATGCAACAAATGAACACTTTTTGAAAAATACACGGACTTGACAGTATAGGTTCGATTATACTATTAAAGGCGAACATTTTTGTAGAACATTTCATCCCCGCCCTCCCCATTTTAAGGGGCGTTTTTTACGATTTGTTAAAATTGGGCCAAAAATTACAGTTATGTGGGGGAACTAGAGGGTTAAAATGTTCCACAAAAATATTGGCCTTAATATTTTCTATAAAGTTGCTGAACATACCCTATACAAAAAAAATATTTTTGTTTTGTTATAATAGTGAAATACTAACTTTTTGGGGGTACAATGTGGTTTTTTGAGCTATTTAGGGTGCCTAGACACGTTCAGATTGTATTGAGTTGTTAACAAAAGTTATTCAGATTTACGTTGGCTATAGTTTTGTCAAACATTGTTAGTGAAATATTACGAGTCCCTGAAAGCTATGCTGAAAAAAGTGAAAAAATATTTTTTTCCTTCACTTTTTCCAAAAAAAAGTACCGGAAAAATTTATTTTTTCGCAAAAAAATGTTAAGAAACATTTTTCAGCATATTCTTAGCTACATTAATGCCAATCATAGTTAAGCGGTATCACCAAGTCTCAATTAGTTGTTGGACAAATGCTGATGACACCTTTTTCGAGGGGCCCACTGATTTTCAGAAACTTTGGAGGCCTATAAAAAAAAATTGGTCACCAATTTCGCCAAACCGAGTATAGGGTTATACTACCCTTTGATAGTTGAATCGAACATATACTGTCACATTTGATTTTTTTAAAAAAAAGTTTTTTGCTGGCACGAAAAAAACCATAAAAAATAGAAAATATTCGCAAAAAGATTCTTTGCTCCAATTTTTAAATGTTAAAATCCTAACCAAGAAAACAATGCCTACGCGAAGAAAATCTGTGAATAAATGTAGAAAATATAGCACTTTTGGTAGAAATAAGAGAATTTCAATATAATCCCGTTTTTTTACTCCCACTATCGTGAACAAGGGTATATATCAGTTGCTGAGGGCTAAAACTGTAACACATCGATGGACTGACCTAAGAGACCCCAAGAAATATTTGGCCATTTGAGCAATGTCCGTCAGCCTGTCCGTCTGTCTGGTTGGTGCGCACGATAACTTTCGACAGGAGTAACCGATTGCCTCCAAATTTGGTATGTGTTAATATTATTTTCTATCTCAGGGTAAGATCAAAGATGGACCACGTTGGTCAACTCCTTCGAGGACCTCCCCCACGAAGGGTTAACATTTAGTGAAATATTGATTATCTCATAACTTCTATACTATCACCCAGAATCTTTTACAATTCCACACATAGTATTAGTTTCATGGTCGCTATCACCCTACCCTACACCACTCTCGAAATATTGAATAACTCTGATAAATAAATTTTGTAATTCATGTATAAATTGTTTATATAAATTTATTTTTGGGACATTTTATACTTAAACAAGTAAGAAAGTTTCAGTCGGGTAAACCGACTAAGGTATACCCTCACTTTGTGAGTAATGTAATATATAATATTACACCAATAAATCTGTCAATTTGTGTGGGAGGTACCAGAAGGGGTTTTCCAAATACACATATTTTTCGGTAAAGAGTACATTCTTAAATACATTGCATTGTGCTGAACTATAAGCGTTTGTGTGCACTGGTATATTACAGTTACGAGCTATGTAATTTTGGTATGATTTGGTCATTTTGTGTGGGAGGTACAAAAAGGGGCGGGGTGATAACGCCCACTTTTTACAGGACTATAGGCACTACAACAGCATTACACTGTACAAAATTTCAAGTATTTGTATGCACTGGTATTAAAGTTACAAGCCGTTTACTTTGGTACGAAACGGGCCATTTGTGTGGGCGGTACCAAAAGGGGATGTACAATGATGCCCATTTTTTACCGGACTATAGGCGCTACAAAAACATTATACTGTAGAAAATTTCAAGCATTTTTATGCACTTGTATTAAAGTTATAAGCAGTTAAATTTTGATGCAAAATGGTCCATTTGTGTGGGAGGTACCAAAAGGGGCATCCCAACTTCACCCATTTTTCTCGAGTTAATAGAGACTAATATACTAATATTATGTGCAGAATTTCAAAAGATTCGAATAAGTAGTATAGAAGTTATTAAAGAATCAATATTTCACTAAATTTTAACCCTTTGTGTGGGAGGTACCAGAAGGAGTAGACCAACATGGCCCATCTTCGAACTCATCCGGAGATAGATCAAAATATTACCACATACCAAATTTGAAGTCAATCGGTTACTCCTTTCGAGAGTTATCGTGCGCACCAGCCAGCAGACACACAGACAGACAGACAGACAGGCAGACAGACAGACAGACAGACAGACAGACGGACGGACATTGCTCATTCGACTTAAAATGATCCAAAACGGATTTCCTCCAAACATACTTAGGGTCTTAGATCACTCCTTCGATGTGTTACACTTTTTTCCGTAGCAAATGATATATACCCTCGTCACACTAAAGTGAGGGTATAATAATACCCTGTACCACAGTGTGGTGTAGGGTATAAAAACGATTGGATCTAAAGAGCCAAATCGGATGAAACATATATATGGGAGCTATAGCTAAATCTTTACCGATTTTCTTCAAATTCAACAATGTTGGTTCATGGATCAAGAAACTCTACCATTCTAAATTTCAAAAGGATTGGATGTAAAATACAGCTTCTATAGGACTAAAGGGCCAAATCGGACGAAATATATATATGGGAGCTATATCTAAATCTGCACCGATTTCAACCAAATTCAATAGCGATCTTAACAGCTGCGAAATACTCTAAACTGCAAAATTTCAGAACGATCGGAGTGAAATTGCGACCTGTAGTCGACGAAGAACTTTACATGGACAGACGGACGGACGGACGGACATGCTTAAATCGACTCAGCTAGTGATTCTGAGTAGATCGGTTTACTTTAAGGTGGGTCTAGCTGTGTTATTTTCAGGTATTACAAACATCTGCCGTGAAACAAACTTGTAATACCCTGTACCACAGTGTAGTGTAGGGTATAAAAATATGAATAATATTACTATAATATTTTTGAAATGTCCCTTACTTTTAAAATACGAGTCATAATTTATACATTTATCCATAGATTTTTTAAAATAGGCACTGTTTTAATTGTTAGGATGATAGCTTTCAAAAACTGAAACAAAAATTCTTTTTTGCGATTTTTTTTATATTTTCTATAGTTTTTTTCGAACCTGCAAAAAAAACTATTTTTTTATAAAATATATTTTTTTTGATTGCTTTAACGACAATTACTAAACCATTATTTCTACGTGAAATTGATATTTCCAACATTTGTTGCCCTTACAATTTCCTTGATATTAAAGATATCAGGAACTCATATAGGGTGATCCATGCAAGGGTGATCCATGCAAAGACTTACGCCTGAACAACGTTTACAACGTTATGACAACAAATTGACAGATAAATTAGTGTAATGTTATAACGGGTGATCCAAGTAGAGATACTTTTTTCAATAGCCTTTTTTGTGACAAATCACGTGTGAGTCGTGTCATGCTGTCATGTTATTTTTGTTAAGTATAGTTTGGCATTTCATCATGGAAAGACTTACGCCTGAACAACGTTTACGTTTACGCGTGTGCCATTCGCCAGTTAGTAGTCGAAATGCTCGAACGAGTCATCGATGGATGGACCATCTGAGACGTAGCCGCGGCCAACATTGGATAGACGTAATCTTCAAAAAATACATGCCAAAGAATGTTCTTTCAAATGATAATAAACACTCCCCATTCAATTTGAATTATCTGTGCTTTTTTCTTTAAAAAAAAATAGGGAACCTCGAAATGGGTCACGCTATATGTATATACTATGTTCCTGCCTATTTAGTAGTTAGGCGGCATTGAAACTGAAATGAGGTCTGAAATGAGTCTTTCAAGTTGATGAAAATCTGTTTAGATTATGTATAGTCCCTTCTTTTTGTTCCACTCGATTCTTGATCTATAAAAGAATACTGCTCATTTTCGAGATTATCATTTCAGTTTATTATGATCAACATCAGATAAGGAGGTGGAGCTAAGCACTTTGTTAACTAATTTTCGCGTTAATAAATAAATATATTGTCTTAGCAGTCAGGGAAAACTTGGCTTCCCAAGCATTTATAGTCTGTTACTACTATTAGTTTGTTTTATTGTCCTGAAATCAGGTACAGGAGGCGCTGTCCATGTTTTATTATAAAACGAATTCCATGGAAAAGTTCTGTAGGAAATTAAGTTTAACCACAGTACATGTTTATTGTATTAAACAGATTTACTATTTTATTAATTAATATTTCATTGTTTCTAAAATGTACTAAATTTTAATTTGTTTTTTTTTCTCTTTTTAGGTAAATTTATTGGGGCTCCGACTCTACTGAAAAATTAAAAGTTGTATGTATAATTTTCGCAAAGGAAAACTTAATATAGGAAAATCCCTGTGAACAGTCGCAAAAATAAATTTAATGTGTGAGAGGAACCAGAAGTGATCATACCGATGTTAATTGATCACAGTATTTTTGGCTCATGTCACGGATTTTAATAAATTTTGGTATAATGGTTATACTAAATGATCAAGAAACTCTACCATTCTAAATTTCAAAATGCTTGGATGTAAAATACAGCTTCTACAGGACTAAAGAGCAAAATCGGACGAAACATATATATGGGAGCTATAGCTAAATCTTAACCTATTTTCTTCAAATTCGGCAGTGTTGGTTCATGGATCAAGAAACTCTACCATTCTAAATTTCAAAACGATTGGATGTAAAATACAGCTTCTATAGGACTAAAGGGCCAAATCAGACGAAAGACATATATGGGAGCTATAGCTAAATCTTAACCGATTTTCTTCAAATTCGGCGGCAATGTTGGTTCATGGATCAAGAAACTCTACCATTCTACATTTCAAAACGATTGGATGTAAAATACAGCTTCTATAGAACTAAAGGGCCAAGTCGGACGAAACATATATATGGGAGCTATAGCTACATCTTAGCCGATTTTTTTTCAAATTCAGTAGTGTTGGTTCGTGGATCAAGAAACTCTACCATTCTAAATTTCAAAATGATTGGATGTAAAATACAGCTTCTACAGGACTAAAGAGCAAAATCGGACGAAACATATATATGGGAGCTATAGCTAAATCTTAACCGATTTTCTTCAAATTCGGCAGTGTTGGTTCATGGATCAAGAAACTCTACCATTCTAAATTTCAAAATGATTGGATGTAAAATACAGCTTCTTCAGGACTAAAGAGCAAAATCGGACGAAACATATATGAGCTATAGCTCATAGCTAAATCTTAACCGATTTTCTTCAAATTCGGCAATGTTGGTTCATAGGTCAAGAAACTCTACCATTCTAAATTTCAAAACGATTGGATGTAAAATACAGCTTCTATAGGACTAAAGGGCCAAATCGGACGAAAGATATATATGGGAGCTATATCTAAATCTTAACCGATTTTCTTCAAATTCGGCAATGTTGGTTCATAGGTCAAGAAACTCTACCATTCTAAATTTCAAAACGATCGGATGTAAAATACAGCTTCTATAGGACTAAAGGGCCAAATCGGACGAAACATATATATGGGAGCTATAGCTAAATCTTAACCTATTTTCTTCAAATTCGGCAATGTTGGTTCATGGATCAAGAAACTCTACCATTCTAAATTTCAAAACGATTGGATGTAAAATACAGCTTCTATAGGACTAAAGGGCCAAATCGGATGAAACATATATATGGGAGCTATAGCTAAATCTTAACCGATTTTCTTCAAATTCGGTAGTGTTGGTTCATGGATCAAGAAACTCTACCATTCTCAATTTCAAAATGATTGGATGTAAAATACAGCTTTCATAGGACTAAAGGGCCAAATCGGACGAAACGTATATATGGGAGCTATAGCTAAATCTTAACCGATTTTCTTCAAATTCGGCAATGTTGGTTCATGGATCAAGAAACTCTACCATTCTAAATTTCAAAACGCTTGGATGTAAAATACAGCTTCTATAGGACTAAAGGGCCAAATCGGAGGAAAGATATATATGGGAGCTATATCTAAATCTGAACCGAATTCAACCAAATTCAATAGCGATCTTAACAGCTGAGAAATACTCTAAACTGCAAAATTTCAGAACGATCGGAGTGAATTTGCGACCTGTAGTCGACGAACAACGTAAGATGGACAGACGGACTGACAGACATTGTTAAGCTGGTGATTCTGAGTCTATCGGTATACTTTAAGGTGGGTCTAGCTATAGTATTTTCAGGTGTTACAAACATCTGCCATGAAACAAACTTATAATACCCTGTACCACAGTGTGGTGTAGGGTATAAATAGGCCAACACTAAAAATTGGTCCAAAAAATTAAATGTACAAAAAAAAAACCAGTAAGGAAAGGCAGAAAGTCGGGCGTGGCCGACTATATAATACCCTATACCTCCCTAACAATGCGATAAAGGTCATTGCGATAATAATTTGGAATAATTGGTAAATGGGTAGGAACATACATATTATATAATTCTGAAACGATAATCGCTAAATTAAGCAATATTTAATATAAATCTGAACCGATCTTCCCTGAATACTCATTCATGTAAAAAGACCTCCTTCAGTCGAATTTCGTACTGATCGGATATAAAATACAGTCTCTCCAGCGCTTACATGTCAAATCGGAGGTAACATATATATGGGGGCTATATCTAAATCTGAACCGATTTTCTCCGAATTTGGCAGTATTCCTTCGCGTAATAAGAAACCTCTTTCTGCCGAATTTTGCACTGATCGGATATGAAATACAATTTCTACAGCGCTTGCAGGTCAAATCGGGGGTAACATATATATGGGGGCTATATCTAAATCTGAACCGATTTCTTCCAAATTTAACAGTGTTCATTCATATAATAAGAGACCTCTTTCTGCTGAATTTCATACTGATCGGATATAAAATAAAGTTTTTACAGCGCTTACATGTCAAATCGGGGCTAACATATATATGGCCGCTATATCCAAATCTGAACCGATTTTAACCAAATTAAATAGGGATAGTCCTTGGGCCAAAAAAAGATATGTGTAAAGTTTCGTCAAGATCGGGCCATAATTGCGACCTGTACTTTGATTACAAGAATACATCTACAGACAGACGGACAGACAGACGGACATAGCTAAATCGACTCAGAAAGTGATTACAAGTCGATCGGTATAATAAACAATGGATCTATCTCTTCTCCTTTTGGGTGTTACAAACAAATGCACAAAGTCATAATACCCTGTACCACAGTGTGGTGTAGGGTATAAAAATATGCGAATAATTGTCCAAACAAAATAAGGATAATGACAAAAAAACATATTTAAATTAAATGAACATGTCAAAATTTGGTTATGTAATAAAAAACCGTGAATGCGTTGTATATTGAATGTCTTTAAGAAAGTTTTCTTCATTTTTTATTTATTTATTTTCATTTCGTTGCTCCATAAGATGTAATTACGACATGTTGCTCCAGAATTCTAGAAGATGCAGACAAATTGCATCGACAATATGGTTATTTTTTTGGGTAGTAGTCCTTTATAGTTTAATTAAATACCAACTGTAAAAATGAAACACAGTTTTTGAAGGTCGAGAAAATTGTTCACAATTTCCCTTCGTATTATTATGTTACTAACTCCAGGACTAGTTATTAGCAACCAAAATAAATCACCGAGGATATTTGTGCGCACATTATGTAGGCACTCATTATTTCAAAAAGGATTTGCTCGTTTATAACAACATTTTTGCACACATACGCTTATTATTTATTATTATTTTTTATTCTTTACTCGAGAGGAGGAGAGGAGGAGAGAGCAAAAGAAAGGCCAATTAAGTAAATTTTTTTTATGTTTTGTCATAACATTTGTTTGTTTATTTTTAGCCTTTTGTGTGGCGGAAGAATTTGACATACGACCCTCCCTGCGGGAGTCATTGTTGTTTTATTTCCCCCTTACTCTCTCTCTCTCCTCTGACGGCGAAAGGGGTGAGAGGAAGGGAGCATGACAAAAAGTGTCATAAAATTTATTATTTTACTTCACATGAGTGTTGCTGCTTAAATGGCAGAGAATATAAACGTACTCGTATATTTGCGTACAACCGAAGACCCGAGCCAACCGACCGGCAAACATTCATCCTTTCATTCTCTGGTTTTTGTTTTATGCCTGGATGAGGATAATCGTTTTGACCCCAAAAAAAGTTAAGTTTTATTTCATTCCAACGGAGCCAGGAGCCGGTGACGCCTGGTATCAGGCCGTGCCGATTGTCACAAGTCGGTGCCGTCAGTACAACGGCAAAAGTTTATAGGGGGTTGGAGCGGTTTGATTGTTTGTGTTGTAGGAGACTTGTGCAAATCCCAAGGAGCAAGGGTGTTGTGTTGGCACTAACGTGTACAGCAAACTTTTTGGATTGTTCCAACTTTATTCCAAAACAGTTTCAAGGTTTGAGCAACATCTATCGTTGACATTTCTTCTGCTATAATGTTTAAAAGTTCGCAGGAAATTTGAAAGTTAATTAATCAAGGTATGCCACAAAAGAAAAGTAACAAATTCAAATTAAAATTTTAACCAAAATGGATAAATAACGATGAATTTCACATTTCTCATTTTCCATATTATATAAGTGTATTATGGTCATATCTTGATGAAATTTTAAATATCAATAGATTGATTGATAAACATTAACAAAAATTTCTAAATGTAGCAAAAGAAGAAGAAACTAAAAAATTAGTTAAAGATATAAAATATAAAAAATTACGGCATTTCATAACTTTTATCTCGAAGTAAGTGACATCTAAAACATTTGAAAAGTTGCTATAAAATCAGTTATGCTGTGAGCAGTGTGACGTATACGTATTAATAATTATTAATACGTATCAGATTATAATCTGATTAAAATCACTCATACTTTCCTTTCGTCATATACCCTCAATAGACTCACCGACGTAAATTACAGTCTTATTAAATTATTATCTTCTTTACAAAATTTTCTAGAAAATTTCATTGAAAATTGTATTTTTGTTTTTGTGGAAAATTTCTTTAAAATTGTTTTTCTATCAAAATTCATCAAAATTTCAGAATGTTTCTACAAAATTTAAAATTTTATAGATATTTTTGTCAACGTTATACAAAAAACTTTCTCGAAATTGTTGTTTATAGAAAATTTCATAGAAATTTCTGTTTTTTTAAGTTTTTCAATAGAAAATTTCCTCGAAAAAGCAATTTAATGGCAAATTTCTTGAAATTACAAATTAAAATGTAGCAGTTTTTTTTTGTGCAAAATGTAATTTTTTGTAGACAATTTCTTAGAAAAAGCAATTTAAAAGAAAAATTTGCCGAATTCGCATTTTAAAATAAATTTCATAGAACTAGCGATTTCGCGGATAATGTCGTCGAAATAACATTCCAAAATTTTTTTTTAAATGGTATTTTTATTATATGTTTCATCGAAATTTTCACTCTAAAAGATTTTGTAGAAATTATTATTTTTAAAATTATGGTAGTTGAATTTTTTCCAATATTTCATTTAATTCGATATTTTTAAAATTTTTTCTAAATTAAATTTTAATAAAAATAATCATTAAAATAACGATTCTATCGGAGTCGAAATTGCTTTTTTGTATAAAGCTCTGCCAAAATTACATTATTAATAAACATTTCGTCATAATTTAACTCATTATACATAATTAGGACAAAATTCCATTTACCAAAAGATTTTGTCGAAATATCACTTTCTTAGAAAAAATTAAATTTTTATTAAAAATGTAATCGAAATAGCAATTTTAAATGTAACATCATAGAAAATGTATTTTTTACAAATTTTCTTCAAAATTAAGATTTTATAAAAAATTTATCTAAAATCTCTTTTTAACAGTTTCGTCAAAATTTCATTTTTTTTAGAAAATTTCTACGAAAGTGCAATTGTGTAGAAATTGTAATTTAGTAGAAACATTTCCTCTAAATGTCGTTTCTTAATTTTTTAAAAATATTTTCCACGAAATTTAAATTTTTGGAAAATGTCTAGTAAATTAATTTTTTTGTATTGTATTCTTCATTTATTCTTCGTCAATTTAGTTTTATAGAAAATTTCGTCGACAATTTTAATTTTATAGAAAATTGCGTCGACAACTTTAACTTTATAAAAAATGTCGTCAAAATTTTAATTTTATAGAACATTTCTCGAAATTATAATTTTATAAAAAAAATCGTTAAAAAATCAACTTTTTTAAAAATTGCTTCGAAATTATAATTTTATAGAAAATATCTTTTAATTTGATTGAAAATTTCGACAATTTTAATTTAATAGAAAATGTCGCCAAATTCTTATTTATAGAAAATTTCGTCAAAATTGTTATTTTATAGAATATTTTGTCAAAATTTAAATTTTATATAGAATTTTATCGAAATTGGAATTCTATAGATTATTTCGTCGAAATTGTAATTATATAAAATATTTCGTCGAAATTTTAATTGCATTACATTTCTCCGATTAATTTTATTTATTTTATTAGTAATTTTTATAAAAAATTACAATATTTTGTCAAAATTTAAATTTTTGTAGATAATTTTATAGAGATTGGAATTCTATAGATTATTTCGTCGAAATTGTAATTATATAAAAAATTTCATCGAAATTTTAATTGCATACAAAATTTCTCCGAAATTGTAATTTTTATAAAAAATGGCAAAAAATTTAATTTTATTAAAAATTTCGTCGAAATTGTAATTTTATAGAAAATTTTGTCGAAATTGTAATTTGATAGAAAATTTCGTCGAAATTTTAATTTCATAGAAAATTTCGTCAAAATTTTAATTTTATAGAAAATTTCAACATTTTAGTTTTATAGAAAATTTCTTCAAAATTTTAATTTCATAGAAAATTTCGTCGAAATTATAATTTTATAGAAAATTTCGTCGAAATTTTAAATTCATAGAAAATTTCGTCGATATTGTAATTTTATAGAAAATTTCGTCGATATTGTAATTTTATAGAAAATTTCGTCGAAATTGTAATTTAAAAGAAAATTCGTCGAAATTTTAGTTTCATAGAAAATTTCGTCAACATTTTAATTTTATAGAAAATTTCGTCAAAATTTTAATTTTATAAAAATTTTGTAAAAGAAAATTTTGTCGAAATTGTAATTTTATAGAAAATTTCATCGAAATTGTAATTTTATAGAATATTTCGTTGAAATTGTAATTTTATAGAAAATTTCGTCGAAATTGTAATTTTATAGAAAATTTCGTCGAAATTTTAATTTTATAGAAAATTTCGTCGACAATTTTTTATAGAAAATGTCTTTTAATTTTATAGAAAATGTCGTCGAAATTTAAATTTTATAGAAATTTTTTTTCGAAATTGTAATTTTATAGAAAATTTCATAGAAGTTCTAATTTTATAGAAAATTTCGTCGAAATTGTAATTTAAAAGAAAATTCGTCGAAATTTTAGTTTCATAGAAAATTTCGTCAACATTTTAATTATATAGAAAATTTCGTCAACATTTTAATTTTATAGAAAATTTCGTCAAAATTTTAATTTTATATAAATTTTTTAAAAATAGAAATTTTAAAGAAAATTTCGTCGAAATTGTAATTTTATAGAAAATTTCGTCGAAATTGTAATTTTATAGAAAATTTCGTCGAAATTGTAATTTTATAGAAAATTTCGTCAAAATTGTAATTTTATAGAAAATTTCGTCGAAATTGTAATTTTATAGAAGATTTTGTCGACAATTTGCTTTTATAGAAAATTTCATCGAAATTATAATTTTATAGAAAATTTCGTCGACAATTTAAAGAAAATATCTTTTAATTTTATAGAAAATGTCGTCAAAATTTAAATTTTATAGAAATTTTTTTCGAAATTGTAATTTTATAGAAAATTTCATGGAAGTTCTAAGAAAATTTCGTTGAAATTCTATTTTCATAAACAATTTTGTCGAAATTGTAATTTTATAGAAAATTTCGTCGAAATTTAAATTTTATAGAAAATTTTGTAGAAATTATATTTTAATGGAAAATTTCGTCGAAATTGTAGTATTATATTAAATTTCGTCAAAATTTTAATTTTATGTATAATTTCGTCGAAATTTAAATTTTATAGCAATTTCGTTGAAATTGTAATATTATAATAAATTTCGTCAAAATTGTAATTTTATAGAAAATTTCGTCGAAATTCTAATTTTATAGAAAATTTCGCCGAAATTGTAATTTTATAAAAACTTTCGTCGAAATTGTAATTTTATAGAAAATTTCGTCAATATTGTAATTTTATAGAAAATTTCATCGAAATTTAAATTTTATAGAAAATTTTGTAGACATTGTAATTTTAGAGAAAATTTCGTCGAAATTGTAATATTATATTTAATTTCGTCGAAATTGTATTATTATAGAAATTTCGCCAAAATTATAATTTTATAGAAAATTTCGTCGAAATTTAAATTTTATAGAAAATTTCCTCGAATTACAATAACTTCATAGAAAATCTCGTAATTTTATTTGTGCAGAAAATTTCGCCGAAATAGCATTTTTTTAATTTTATAGAAGATTCGTCGAAATTATAATTTCGTAAAAAGATGTGGGCAAAATTTGTCTACAAAGTAACGTCAACATTTCCTTAAAACCTAAGAATCCATTTTTACAGGAAAATTCCTTGAACATTTATTTTTCTATAATTGTTTTTTTTTTTATACAAGAATATAATTGCGAAGAAATTTTCTATTATAATGCAATTTCGCCGATATTTTTGAACACAGGTAATTTCGTTTTTTAGACAGATTTAGGAGAAAATTTAATTTTTTCTCGAAAAATTCAATTTTGACGAAGGTCTTTGTAAAAAAGAAGTTTCGCCTAATTTTTCCTATAAAATTGTTTTTTCAAAGAAATTTTCTAAAAAATATAATCTATATTTTCTAATTTCTAAGAAAGTGTTATTTCGATAAAATTTAGTATTAAAATGCAATTTTGTCTAAATGCTGGTGAATGATTTTTTTTTAAAAAACTGGAGTACTGACGAAATTTCAACAAAATTGTATGTATAATTAAAATTTTATAGAAAGATTAAATTTTTAGCGAAATTTCCTCGAAAAATTAAATTTTGACGAAGTTATCTATAAAAAGCTATAAAAAGTTCTAAAAAAGCAGCATATTAATATAATTTCCACAAAAAATTCATGGAAACTAAAATTTTCTATTAAAATACATACTGAAATTATTTTCTAGAAAAATAAAATGTGCAGACATTTAAAAAAAAAAAATTTCGACGAAATTTTCTACAAAATTAAAATTTAGATAAAATTTTCCAGAAGAACACAATTCAAAAAAAATTTGTCGAAATGTTACGAAATTCTTTGTAAGAACCACAATTTTAGCTAAAGTTTTATAATATGTTAGTTCGAAGAAAATGAAAAAAATTGTTTAAATTTCCTTTAAAAGTGCTATTTCAGAAAATATAGTTTGTAGGAAAATTAATTTTTGCCAAAATAAATAAAATTGTCAAATAAAAAATAAAGACAACATTTTCTCAAGAAGTTCCATTTGCACAAAATTAGGAATAGGAAAATGTAATTTTTGTCTATATGAGTGAAAATTTAACGAAAAGTTTAATTAAAATGACATTTCTATAAAATTTTGTAAAAAAAATTCAATTTCGGAAACATCTTCATATCAAAATAAGATTGTGACAAAAGCTTTTTTTAAATAGCACTAAAAAAAATTGAAAAAACATTCTCAAAAAATTCCAGGAAAATTAAATTAAAGTTCCTTCCAATTTTCAATAAAAATGCAAATGCGAAGCCATTTTTTAAAAAATTTAAATTTTAAAATTTTTTAAAAAATTTAATTTCGACGAATATTTATATAAAATTGAAATTTCAAAGATTTTTCTATAATATGCAATTTCAAGTGAATTTCTTGCTAAATTTCGCTTTCGAAAAAATTTTTTATCGAAGAAATTTTTAGAAAATTTAAATTTCTATCTAAGAAAAGTTTAGAAAATAAAAAATTTTACGAAATATTCTATGATAATTCAATTTTGACGAACATTTCTATAACAATTAAATATAGAAGAAACATTTGAAGGCATTTAAAAAAAAATGAAAAATTTTTTTAAAAAATTTTGTTTCCACAAAATTTTATACAAAATTGCAATTTCAAAGAATTGTTAATTATTTTGCAATTTCAACTAAATTTGTTTTTAAATTTCGGTTTCGAGTTATTTTTAAAAAATAAAAATTTCGTTCGAAGAAATGTTTAGAAAATGAAAATTTCTAGGAAATATTGTGATAATTAAATTTTGACGAAATTGTCGAAATTTTCTATAAAAATGCATTTCGTGTTTTGTCCAAATTTTCAAAAGTCAAATACTTAAATATACGTCTAAACAGCGCTAAGTGCAAAAAGGTAGTTTTTCAGGAAAGTCGGTCAGAGTTTGATGATTTTTTAAATTTGTGTGGAATTCCTTTATAATGAAAATCGAATCACTATTACTGTTTTGTGAATAACTGTTGATTGGGTTGACGGGTAAACACCAACTTTTGACTGAATATTTAGAAATTAAAAATGTATTGTCCCTAAAAACATGCTAAGTCGACTTAGCATGTTTTAGAATGGATATGTCGACATGTGCATAAAAATGCAAATTCGTCAACATTTTTTGTAGAATCGCTATTTCTACGAAATATTGTATTAAAATGTGATTTCGGCAAATGTTTCTTTTAAATTGCCTTTTTTTAAGAAATAAAAAAAAAATTCGACAACATTTTTTATAACATTGTAATTTCGAAGAATTTTGTATAAATTTGTAATTGCAAGATATTTGTCATTAAATTGCTATTAAGAGAAAATTCACTATTGAAGAAATTAAAAATAAAGAAATTTCTTTGAAATTTTCTAGCAAAATGCAATGTCGAGGAAATTTTCTATAAAAATGGCACCTTGACAAAAAATTATCGATTTATAAAATGTGGATGAACGTTTTTAAAAAATTCTAAAAAAGGGTAAAAATAAAACAAATGTGTCAAACTTTCTTGGAAAGTCAACAATTTTTTTCGCGAGATATGACCTACTCAATTTTTCATAGTGAGCTTAGAATATTACCATTATCTCTTGAAATTGAACCGATTCGACTGAAATTTCTCAATTAGGGCTGAACACTTGCTCAAATCTAACTAACCGGCGGAATGAAATTGGGCCCCAGGAAAATACACCCCAATATGTTTATGAATTGGCCCCAAAAAATAACATATCAAACAACAACAATTTTATTTGGGGCTTAATTTCATTTTTTGTCTGCTTTTTGGGGTTTACTTTCATTTCTTGTTTGCTTTTTGGGGCTTATTTTTATCTATTTATTTAGAAACAGGAGAGGCTACGCATAAAAGATTTGCTCCACGTTGCCTACTATGGATCCTGTCCATAGGAGAATGTCTTAAACAGACCGCACAGGAAATTATTTATATTTAGAAAATAGGTTTTTATACGTGTATTATTGCGACTTCCTCAGATTTACGAAGAGGACATTTCTTTGTTTTGGGGTTTATTTTCATTTCATGCAGATTTCTTGATTAGGGTGTAATCAGTTTTTGTAACGAAAATAGGCCCCAAATCATTTTCAATTTGGGGTGCATTTTCTTGGGGTGCAACTTCCGGCCGCCAATCTAACCATATGGAAAATATTGCAAATTATTTTTTGCACATGCGAATAACTTCACTTTCTGGAGCAGTTTTGACGTCCACCATAATCAGAAAAAACATTTTGGTAGATCGCGCCCTGTAAAACGTTATAGCAAATTTACAGACTCTACCTTTTTTAAAATATTTTTTTAAGTTAGATATTTTTAGAAGTACCCAGAAATATTCTTAAAAAATAAAATTTCAAAGAATATTTTTATAAATATATAATTTAATAAGAGAGTTTTTTTGGCCCTTTGGTCTATTGGGGGTACATGGCGAACGGATAACACTGCACATAAGTGATTTTATGGCAACTTTTTAGATTTTTTATGGCGATTTCGTTTCTGGAAAAATAGTTTCCCCGTCGAAGTGAAATAATAGAAAATATTTGCCGCTTTTAAGTTCAAATGGCGTAGTACTTCGAATTTAAATTAAATTAATACACAAATTAGCGAAATTATATTTTCTACTAAATTTAATTTTTCTATAAAACGTCATCGAAATCATATATGTCCAAAAAATGTCCTCGAAATTATATATTTTATATAAAATTTTACCTTTTTTAAAGAAAATTTTGTCGCAATTTGCCCATGAAACCTTTGCTAATCACTGTGACATGTCAGGGCATTTAGCAAATTTCTGTAAAATCAGTTTTAATTTCCAGCTGACGGCATTAATTTTATAAGGATATATTCTACTTAAGGGTATAAATATTTACGTACACCCATAAATGTACATTCATATGCATGTACGAGTATGTAAGCAGATATGTATGTATATGTCGATGATTGTTGTTTGGGATAATAAACTTTATTGAAAATGTCGAAGCAATTGTCAGTGACAATTGCAGAGATTTAAACACATGTGTGTGTGTGTGCGTCCTTTCTCCATGTGTGTATTTGCATATGTGTGAGCGTTTGTGTAAATGGGATATGTTCGTCCAAATGAAGAAGAATGTTAACGTTAGCATTCATTTTGTTTATTATTTGACAAAACAACGGTTTACAATCCTTTTCCGTTCTGTTGTTGTCGATTCTATAAACCCGAAATACATTCATAAGCTCTTTCTCTCTCTCCCACCCGCATCACGCCCGCTCATCCGTACAAATAAATACATCACAAACAGATGTGCCAATATCTGAACACGTATGTCTCTCTCGATATGTATAGGTATGTCTAAATTTGTGTTATTGGGGATAATGGTGTGTGTGTGTGTGTGTGTGCTTGTAAGCCTTGCTGACGTCATACTTACATAAAACATAATGGACAATAACAACAAAACGAAACTCGTAGTAGCAGCAGTAGAAGCAACAACATCAAAAGTTGTAAAATGCTGATGATATAAATCCCAACCATTCTCTCGATTGGGATTCTCACTTGTTCTCCATTCGCCCTCCTACCCCCTTGCCCAACTTTATGACTGACCAAACGAGCTACCACCCGTTTGAACCCCCCACCCACATGACAATGAAAAATTGAAGCACACGACACGTTACGAAGGGAACTAACGTGTGCAATTTTTAAATTCGGAGAGGAAGAGAGGTGTATGGCACAGAATGATGCACAGTGAGTGGAATAAAAACGAAATTAGAAAGTTTTAATCGAGTAAATCGTTTTAAGAAATTGGAATAATATTAAATTTAGTTCTTTTGTAGGAAGTCTTTGTGCAATAATCTAATTTTAAGTTAATGTCTCTGACATTGATAAATTTTATATGTTTGAGGAAAGGAGGAAATTCGTTTTAGAACATTTCAAATGATTTGAACAATATCCATCCTTCTGTCCGTCTTCCTGGTGCCCACGATAACTCCCGAAAGAAGTACCGGATTGTCTTCGAATATACTATGTGCAACATTTTTTTTCTATCTTAGGCTAAGCTCGAAGATGGGTCATATTGATACATCCCTTCTAGTACCTCCCTCAGAAAGGGTAAACAGTTAGAAATCACTAGAAAACACAATCC
The DNA here is from genome assembly GCA_963930755.1 of Eudasyphora cyanicolor. NCBI lineage: Eukaryota > Metazoa > Arthropoda > Insecta > Diptera > Muscidae > Eudasyphora > Eudasyphora cyanicolor. The sequence goes on along the minus strand of OZ005738.1, from coordinate 160,338,811 downwards.
GAATCAGGTCTAGTGCATTTCACATTGTTTAATTTTTAAAACGTCGTTTATTACTATTATTCGAGTCGAGTGAGTCAGTCAATCTTATTATAAACCACAGAGAATTTTGGTGATTTCATTGCCAATCACTTTTCCCTTTGAAAAATACTGTGCACCGTGCTATCAAAAAGTAATCAATGCTCGTGGCATTAACAATTATCATAGCCATATTTCCAAAACAATAAATACAACTTTAGATTTGTGGCTACAGTGGCATAAAGAATAAACAACAACAACAAAAAGTTGCCTGCAGCAACAACAACAACAACGATAACAACATAACTTTTATTTAAACATTCGGTATATTTGGACGGCGATGAGTACTACAACGACCATTTCTGCCATTTATGAATATTAATGTTCAATTTCCGTTGCTTTGGCTCCATTTTTGTTGAATGTCGGCGCGCCATACCGACAGAGCCTCAGTCAGACTTAGTTTCGGAATCACCGAAACTGTCAGCAACATCACTATTGGCAATTCATAGACAGTAGTGAGTGTCAGTGACGCCATGTCAAGCCCAAACCATTTCAAAGGAGAACTGAACAACGAAGAGCTCAACATCATAACACTTAGACCCAGAAAGGAAGGGGAGAACAGCGAAGAGTAGGTCTGGAATTTTTGTGACAAAAAGGCAGCAAAATCTTGTCAATATCTACATATATAGACATCAGTGGTGGGAAACATTCTTTAGGAGATGTTATTTATTTAAGACTACGACGACCGCCAGATTGTATCATCATCGCCATCATTCGAGGCAGGAGCAGAGGTGGCAGTAGCAGCAGTAGCTATAGTAGCATCATCACCATAAACATCAACATGACCATCACCAATCCTCCCATTTCATGTCCCAATGCCAATCATTTTATCAGCAATATTATTGTGGGGCAAAATCATTCGTTGTTGTCATCATTTGAACATCAGTTAAGAGTGAAACTGAAACACTGAGAAAAATTAATTTAGAAAAGAAAAATTTTAAAAAGTAGGAAAAAGAAAAATCATTCGTTGTTCTCATCATTTGAACATCAGTTAAGAGTGAAACTGAAACACTGAGAAAAATTAATTTAGAAAAGAAAAATTTTAAAAGGTAAGAAAAATTCAAGAAAATTTTTAACCGACTAGGGTATACCTTCACTTTTGCGAGTATTGTTAACTGTACCATTAAACGAATAAATCTGCCAATTTGTGTCTATGGGTTTAACAAATGGACCTATTGCCGTTGAGCAGTAGACACTCCAACTGCATTGTACCGTACCGAATTGTAAGTGTTTAACTAATGTAGCTAAGAATACGCTGAACAAAGTTTGTTAACAATTTATGCGAAAAAATCTTTTTTCCCGCACTTTTTTTTTTAAGATAGAGGAAAAAAATATTTTTTTCACTTTTTTCAGCATAACATTCAGGGACTCGTAATTTTTCACTAACAATATTTGGCAAAATTTTAGCCAAAGTAAATATAAAGAACTTTTATTAACATATCAATACAATCTGAATGTGTCTAGGCACCCTAAATAGCTCAAAAAGACCACATTGTGCCTCGAAGCACTTTTCCCACTCCGATTGAGACACCTCCAAAACATGGTTTTTGAACGCTTCAACAGCATCTTCTGGCGACGAAAATCGTTGACCACACATTTTTTTCTTGATGTTCGGGAATAAAAAGAAGTCAGTGGGTGCCAAGTCAGGGCTGTATGGCGGATGACCCATCAATTCGACGTTTTGGCCGGTCAAAAAGGCGCTGGTTTGAGCCGATGTGTGAGAGCTCACATTGTCATGGTGCACAATGATTCGTCTTCTCTTGTTCGTTTTTCGAATTTCTCCGAAGACTTCAGGCAAACAAATTGTGGTGTACCACTCAGAATTGACCGTCCTACGTTGCTCAAGCGGAACAGTCGCCACATGACAAGTTTTGCCGAAGAAACAGGCGACCATTTGCTTCGAAGTGCTTCTTCCATGAACAACTTTCGTTGGATTTGGCTCGTCTGGCTTGTCCTCGAAGGCCCACACGGTCGATTGCTGTTTTGTTTCGGTCTCATACGCTTAGATCCAAGATTCGTCACCTGTGGCGATCTTTTGAAGCACCGCGATCTTATTTTTTCAAAATTTATTTGCACCAATCGACACAAGCCTTTTTTGAGCGATTGTCAAATTGTGTGGGATTGTATGGCCAAAAAAACACCAAAGCCCAAATATTAACACAAACACCAAAAAATGTCAAATTCCAGTCAAAACCCGTTCTTGGCCTATTCGTGCAACAATGTTAGTCATACGACCAGTTCGAAGCATTTAAAGATACCAGTAAAGACCGTTTTTGACTGGAATTTGACATTTTTTTGGTTTTTATGTTTAGTTTTGGACTTTGGTGTGTTCTGACACATATAACTAGTAAAATTTGATGGCCAACATTTACTTTGGCTACAATTTTGAAAAATATTGTTATTGAAAAATAACGAGTTCCTGAAAGTTATGCTGAAAAAAGAGAAAACAAAAATATGTTTTTCCTTATTAACATATTAAACCTCTAGCTCCCCCACATAACGATTATTTTTGGCTCTATATTAACAAATCGTAAAAATCACCCCTTAAAATCTAGAGGGCGGGGATAAAATAATCTACAAAAAATGTTGTTCATAAAATTTTACTATGTGCCAGAACACACCAAAGCCCAAATATTAACACAAAACACCCAAAAAGGTAAAATTCCAGTCAAAACCCGTTCTTGGCCTATTCGTGCAACAATGTTAGTCATACGACCTAGTGTTCGAAGCAATAAAGATACCAGTAAAGAGCGTTTTTGACTGGAATTTGACTTTTTTTTGTTTCTATGTTAAGTTTTGGACTTTCGTGTGTACTGATACATATAGTAAAATTTTATGGCCAACATTTACTTTGGCTAAAATTTTGAAAAATATTGTTATTGAAAAGTAACGAGTTCCTGAAAGTTATGCTGAAAAAAGAGAAAACAAAAATATTTTTTTTTATTCCTAATTAACATATTAACCCTCTAACTCCCCCACATAATGGTAATTTTTTGCTCTATATTAACAAATCGTAAAAAACACCCCTTAAAATGGGGAGGACGGGGAAAAATGTTCTACAAAAATGTTGTCCATAAAAGTTTACTATATGTGTCAAAACACACCAAAGCCCAAATATAAACACAAAACACCAAAAACGGGTTTTAACTGTAATTTTACCTTTTTTGGCAGCAATGTTAGTCATACGACCTGGTGTTCGAAGCAATAAAAATACCAGTAAAGAGCGTTTTTGACTGGAATTTGAACGTTTATTTGGTTTTTGTGTTAAGTTTTGGGCTTTCGTGTGTTCTGACACATATAGTAAAATTTTGTGACCAACATTTAACTTGCCTACAATTTTGACAAATATTGTTATTGAAAAATTACGAGTCCCTGAAAGTTATGCAGAAAAAAGGGAAAACAAATATTTTTTCTTTGCTTTTTCAAAAAAAAATTGCGGGAAAAAATTATTTTGTTTCCAATAAAATATTAAGAAACTTTGTTCAGCTTATTCTTAGCTACATTATTGCCAAACATAGTTAAGCGGTATCACCAAGTCTGAATTAGTTAATGGACTGAAGCTGATGACACCTTTTTGAGGATGACACCACTGATTTTCAGAAATAATATTAAAACTGCTCTGATTACAGCTTCTGTAGTCTCTATATCTGCCGACAGTAGATGAAGTAGGACTTACAGTCCTTAAAGCTTCGCTGATGTCCAGGCAGGCAGAAAGTTTTCCGTACCTTAGTTAGACTCTTGATTGAACGTTTATCTGTCGTCCTCCACCACAATACAATGTCATACAACAGTATGTATGATTTTGGGAGAGAGAAACCCCAAAGTGACTCTACACCTTTCCTAAAGGAATATAAGGCGATGTTTGCCTTCCCTACAAATTTCAATATATTAAGTCTCAATCAAAATGTCCAATCGAGCATATTTTTCACTGTCAGAAAAGTACTTACTCAGGTCCATTTAGTCGAGGAGGATCCACCTTATTTGGGTTCATGTCCAACATCACTGCCTCTGACGCTCCTATCCAATTTTTTCAGACCCTTCTGAAGAATGTACGAATTTCCCTTATACTTTGGATGGAATTTAAATTTTTAATTTGAAAAGGTGTTGACAACACATTTTTAAAATTGTTCAAGGTTTAACGAGAATTACCTTAAGAGATCAAGGAAAGTTTTTTTAGGGTCTCTGATTTTGATGGAATTTGGTGGAAATGTTAAGTTAAGTTCAGTGTTGAAAAATCTTCAACACTATAGGAGATATGCTGATATATAGTGAAAAATCGTCAAAACTATAGGAGATATGCAAAATAAATAATATTGAAAATTGCATGAATTCGAATGCTCATAACTTTTGTTCTACGAGAAATATTTAAAAAATTTGTTGGTTTAGACCTAGATTTATAAAGACTTCAAATTTAGTAATACAGGGCTTTCCAACAAGAGGTGTTATTTTAAATCACCCGTTATTTCGGTAACAGTCACTTTTGAAGCTTTTATTCTTTGACATTTGACAAGTAGAAACTACGCCATTACTAACCAGTAAGGAAAGGCTAAAGTCGGGCGGGGCCGACTATATAATACCCTACACCACTCTCGTAATATTGAATAACTCTGAAATATAAATATGTAGGAACAACAAAACGAATGCTCAGCACTCGACTTGCAGAACACGAAGCAGATATTAGAAAAGGAAAAGAAACGACGGCACTGGCTCAGCATGTTAAAGAGAGTGGACATGAGCCAAACTTCAAAACAGTAAGAGTATTGGACAGAGAAAAAATAGAGAATAAAAGATACACATTGGAGAGCTTACGAATCCAACAGAGAATTGAAAAGTCAATAAACACTAAAGAAGACAAAGATAACACAAAGATAACACAAAGCTACAATATTCTATCGCAATAAATTGAAAAGGAACGTTCTGTGATACTAGTTGTTAAGTTTAGATTTCGATTTATTTACATTGAGTGATTATTTATAATATTATATGTCGTGTAGTCCAGTTTTTTTTATAATAGTATAAGTGATACCCGAATAATGTAAAATTAATCGTAAGTCTAAATGCAATACTAGTGAATAAGAAAAATTAAATAACATTAAAACCGTCTATCGACAGAAACTTCAATAAAAAATTCTCCTGATGAAGTTGGAAAAAACAACCAACGAAACGTTGAGAACAACAAAAAATGAAACTGATTAGTTTTATTTAACAACAAACTCTGACCACAGTAGCCCACACAAACATAAATTAAATAAATCCAGTTGGTCATAAACAAATACATACAATTTAAATTTTGTAATTCATGTATAAATTGTTTATTCTAAATTTCAAAACGATTTGATGTAAAATACAGCTTCTATAGAACTAAAGGGCCAAATCGGACGAAATATATATATGGGAGCTATAGTTAAATCTTAACCGATTTTCTTCAAATTCGGCAATGTTGATTCATGGATCAAGAAACTCTACCATTCAGAATTTCAAAACGATTGGATGTAAAATACAGCTTCTATAGGACTAAAGGGCCAGATCGGACGAAAGATATATATGGGAGCTATATCTAAATCTGAACCGATTTCAACCAAATTCAATAGGGATCTTCACAGCTGCGAAATACTCTAACTGCAAAATTTCAGAACGATCGGAGTTAATTTGCGACCTGTAGTCGACGAACAACTTTACATGGACAGACGGACGGACGGACGGACCGACATAGTTAAATCGACTCAGCTAGTGATTCTGAGTCGATCGGTATACTGTGTTATTTTCAGGTGTTACAAACATCTGCCGTGAAACTAACTTATAATACCCTGTACCACAGTGTGGTGTTGGGTATAAACATGGAACGATACACCATCATCAAACGATACAAGACGATCAAAAAACGATCGAACAAAAAAAAAACGATACGAACGATTCAAAATCATATTGACTGATGAGGCCCATTTCCACCTCGGTGGCTACGTCAACAAGCAAAATTGTCACATCTAGGGCTCGGAAAACCCAAGAGTTATTGTTGAGAAGCCTCTCCATCCTCAACGTGTGACTGTTTGGTGCGGTTTGTGGTCCGGCGGGGTCATTGGACCTTAAGACGCTATGTGCCACACAAGCAACGAAACCATTGCTCTGTTACGGGAAAAGTTTCCGGACCGTGTTATCTCTCGAAGAGGTGATCACAATTGGCCACCGAGATCTTGTGATTTAACACCTTGTGACTTCTTCCGATGGGGCCACGTGAAAGATAAGGTCTACGCCAACAGCCCAGCGTCGATTCAAGACCTCAAAGATAGAATTCGTGAGGCTATCGAGGATATAGGGCAGCCACTTTGCGATTTGGTTATGGAAAATTTCATGAAAAGGATATGGTCCTGTAAGCGTGGTCGTGGTGACCAATTGGCTGATGTTGTTTTTCATTATTAACGGAATACCTTCCTCTTTATTACACGCTGAAAAAAAATCGCTCCTGTAGTATATTGTCCCAAACATATTCGGCTTGAAACATATAAATGTTTAGGGTACACTCTAAAGATATAATATTTGGTACACACAAAGGTTATATATTTGGGAAGAAGTTGTTCTAAACAAATCTTGGTTTACTCCAATTGTTTTTGCTTCACTGAAAAAAAAAATAGTAATAAAACTAATGATGACACATTCTTATATTAAGTATGCTACCTCGGCATCAATTAAATGACAATTTTCATTAAAATAATGAAAATTTACACGTTTTTTACGAAATTTTCCTTAATATGAAGTTTTTTGAATTTGAATTAATGACTATATAATCATTAGTTTTATGTACGCGCTTCTTTAAATGTACGTATTTAAATTAAAGAAAAAAATCATTATTTTTGTGCCAATCCGCATTATTTTAAGTAATATTTCAATACTTTTAAGGATTTTCTACATTAACACTATGACGTAGACATGTCATAGCTTTAATGCCGAATCGGACTTAATTAACAGTATGAGATAGTTGAGTAATAAATTTAAGGCTATGCTCCCCTTAAAGGAAAGGCTGTCTTGGTAATAAATTTTATGACTATTGTCATTATTTTTAAGAATACATACGAGAGAATTATACAATCTCTCGCTCCCCCTCTCGCTCGGAGAATCAGTTTTGTTTGGTAATGTGTGTATCAATAATTGTTATGGAATGCTAGAAGAGAAAATAGAGAACAGTTGTGTTGTTCGTTTTCTTTTAAATCGTCAGTTATTTACAAGCGATGGAAGGAAACGGTTGTCTGTTTTCGGGACGCGGATTGTGAAAAAATTTGATTGCTGTGAATATGTAAGTATACGTGGATACATACGTGTATGTTGCACCGAAAATAATTTTAATATGGGCTGTTAACAGTTATTTTTGCAAAAGCATAGCAACAACAACAAATGAAACCGTCGCGTACATGTGTGTATGCATGTGGTTATGCCGTCGGCGTCACCATCGATCTCTGTGATAAGGGAGTGCGTGTGTCATAGTTATTTTTGCTGTATGTTATTTATGGCGATGTACATGCGTTCTTGAAGGAGATCTTGTTTGTAAGTCCTGTGAAGAGATTTGTGCCAAATGGATGACAAAAACGTGAGTAATATATTTTGTAATACTGAAAGAGACAATGGGAAAATGTTTAGGTACGTGAAAAATAATATTATTATCCTGAAATAAACATCTTATTGGCAATTACAAAATTAACAAAACACATTTTAATTTAAAGTATTTATTTATTAAAAATGCCAGCGCATAATGCAGAAATGTAAAATTATTTGTGGCAATATAGACATTTATTATTAATAATATGTTATACATATAACTATCTTTTTTAATTTTTTTAGTAAAACAATTTTAGAATGGGTCTTTTGTGAGAATAGTGGCAAATTTTACAAAATATTTCAACGTAAGTATTATATATGAACGGTTGAAATATTTCTCTTAGTTTTCAGCGTTTTCCAATTGTGATATGATACAATTTATTTGCTTTTTTTGTTTATAGATAATTTTATTTGATTTATTTTCAGAAAAACTTTAATTATTTTAATTTTAGATCACGCAATATTTGAAAATAAATGTGATGGATATATGAAAAATGCAGTGCTGAATTCCATTTATAACTAGCAAAAAATAAGTGAGCATGAGGCCCATTTGGTCCAATTTTTGTATCGTTTCCTTTATAAACGGTGATATATGTATGTATATATATTGCCTTATAATTTGGTTCAAGGGATATTTTTGTTTTACTAAAATCAAAATAATAAGCGTTTTTGCTCAAAAATAATTGTAAATAAGCTGCTTTCTTTTCACGAAGTATTGAATAAAAATAAATACAAAATATTGTCTTCCATATTAATTTTATATGAAAAATGTAATGTTGACCAAATTGACTCTTAATCTAGGATTCGTACAGATTTGGTAATCTAACACCAGGGTTAAGAATGTCATAAGCAGCATTAGCTTTTGTTTTACAGAAGTAATTTTTAATAAGTTTTTGTAGTTTTGTTTGGTAACAAAACTTAAGATTTTAAAATCTAAGTCACGATTGATTTTTTTGAGAAAATTATTTTTGATAACTCAGTTTATATGAAAAATGTCACTTTCGCCACTTTCACAACAATCAGTTTCTATTATTAATAATATCTTACATACATACTTTTTTAATGTTAAGTACAGAAAATTTTGTATGGATCTATTATGAGAATTTGTGTCGTAGAAGAATGACTAAATATTTCAGTGTAAGTAAGTATATTCCAAAGATTTTAATATATCTCTTATCTTTCAACATTTTGTGACAGTTATATGATAAAATTTATGTTAATACTTTCATTTCTATTAAAATTATTTTTATTTTAGTTCGCGCAATTGAACTTTATTTGGATATATGAAAAATGCAGTAGGGAATTAACAATTTACAAATTGCAGGAAATGAGTGTGCTCACTCACTCATCCAAACTATATGATATAATAATATAATATTTGTTTTATATAATTTCTATTTAAATTCCAGCCAAATTCTAGGTTAAAAATCATTAAGGTCGGTTCCGATAAAAATTGTTCATGGAAAACAAATAGAGAAACGAATCCCGCTATAGAATCGATACATAACAATACAATATTCGAATAAAAGTCAAAGTTCATAGTGTGTTGGCCGATTTGTCTTTATACAATTACATATTGTTTTAAATTATAAAATGTTCAAGGTTATCCGTAATATGTATTATATTATTTTTGTATTTTCCAATATAAAATATAACAAATATATAACTATTTATTTAGAAAGATATAGTGTTGTGTTATTGCATTTTCTATGAATAGTAAATGATTTCAAAGAAAATGATTCATTTAAAAGAGAAACATTATAATCAATATAACGTAACGAATTTTCCATACATATTTAAAAAAACTGTATTTAAAATCATGTATGCCTTAAATTAATTACCAGTATGTTCTTATATCAAGGACAAACATTTTAAATTTTATTACGATGTTTTAAATTATATGATATTTTACTAAAAATAAGCACGCGCCATACTTAAATTTACGCAAAAATGTGCTTATTTTAAGACCAAACATAATTAGTTTTATTACCCAAAATTCTTAATTCTATGAAATGCATCCTCAAAACAAGTACTACTCACGTCTTTAAATTAACTATAAAACATTCTTATTTTTATAGCAATTGTCTTTGGCTCGAAATCATTGCCGAAATCTTAAACTTTACGAAAAATTCATTGATTTGCAGTACGCTTTTTTTTTAGTGTTGGGACTATTATTTTTCGAAACAAATTAAAAATTTGCACTTAAGTATTCAGAAAGTACCTAAATTGCCTTATATTGCTCAGTAATTCAAAATATTTTTATTTTGGAAATTTTTAATGTTCGTAAAAATAATAAATAATAACTGAAGTTCTATAATTTTGGATCAAAATAAATTTTTCGGTGGATTGACAACTAATGATGGCTTGGAATACTTAAATTTAAAATGATTGATTTGAAACAAAAGTCAATGCTGCATAAGGTATCATAACTGGGAGGTACAATTAGGAACCAAGAAAAAATTAAAAATGAAATTCGAAAAAGTCAGCACAAGATTTGAAATTATTTTTTAAATAAAATATACTTGGAGAAATTCCTAAAGAAAAATTTTATTTGTACTTAAACATATACTTTATTTGAGAAATTTAGTTTGCAAATATATTTTGTTGTAATATATTAATATATTCGTTCCAAATATATTTTATTGATTTTCAAATAGAATTTATTTGCTCAGAAATATATAATATTTAAAAATATGTGTTCGATTCAAACATATCAAAAAAGTCGATTTTGCCCCGTGTATGAAATAAACATCCGATCATTTATCTCAAAAAATTGAATTTTTCTTTGAATAACAAAATAACACCTCTTGCTGGAAAACCCTTTATATTTGTGGGTGTCCCTTAATACAAAAATAATAAAAAATGGTTCCTCACATCATATCTCTTAATTTTATTAGAAAAAATAACTTTTTAAAGGTGTTTTTATCATTATTTGTAGTGCTAACATAGATAACCCATAACATTCATTCATAAACATATATTCATTCATAAATAATACATTTGTACGAGTAAATATAAAAAAATTTAATTATATTTGTTAAAATAAACATAATTTCAACTATCAAAAGTTTGACTGGAAAAAATGTAGCGTGCGTCACATAGAATTCACTGCTTTTGATAAAAAACTACAAAAATGTTTGGCTGCAAATAATTATTTTTAGAATTCTCTTATATTTCTCTTTCTTATAGGTATTTCATTTTGTGTGCTTTATTATGCAAAATTTGATACAAATTCTGAAAACATACCTTAACCTTCAAAGCTACTTCCATTTTTTGTAGCGTGCGTCACAATAATTTGTGATAAATTTTTTCGCAACTTATACCTGTTACAAAACATTTTTTTATTACATTGGAAAGAACACTCATATCCCACTGAACACTATGTATAAGTTGAAGTTATCTCTTTTGAAAGACCAAAAAATTGTTATATTTTAAACCGAAAACGCGTACGAATGTGGCGTTCGTCACGCAGGATTTGCCCATATGTTGTGCATATTCCGTTGCATAAATTTTGCATATAAAATGCATATATGGAATATGCAGATTGCATCGAATTTAGAATCCAACAAGTAAAAGCGTTAAGTTCGGCCATGCCGAATCTTATATACCCTCCACCATGGATAGCATGTGACCTCACAAAATAACTCAAACCTAAAGAAAATAACACCAAAAACACAAAAAATATAGTAGATGAGAACAGTAGGAATCACAACAAGTTAGATACTATATATGGGAGATATATCTAAATATGGACCGATATGGCCCATTTGCAATCCCAAACAACCTGCAACTATAAGAAGTATTTGTACCCAATTTGATCAACCTAGCTCTATTATTGCGGACTGTAGCGTGATTACCACAGACGGACGGACGGACGGACGGACAGACGGACATGGCTAAATCGTCTTAGAATTTTACGACGATTAAGAATATATATACTTTATGGGGTCTCCGATCAATAGTTAGAGGTGTTACAAACGGAGTGACAAAATGAATATACCCCCCATCCTATGGTGGAGGGTATAAAAATATGCCTTTTCCTAAAATAAGAACTTCTTCTGATGACAAATAGAGATTGCATAAAATTCCGTTTGACCAAAATGTCAATATTCAAACCCTTCTAACTCGGATAGTCATTAACCGATCTCGCTGAAATTTAGTGTCATAACTACTATCCAATACCACTAAACTTAGTGCAAGTATCCGTCTTAAATATATTCTGACACATTTATTCTAACATGAAGACACATTTTACAACCCATTCGGCCTGTTGTATATTTTGATTGAAATTATTTTTGAAAAAACTGGGCCCATCAGTTTATCTTTTATTATGCGGATCCACATCAATTAAATATGCATATATTATATAGTCTTCCCAGCCCGACTTTGAACTTTCCTTATTGGTTTTATTTTATAAATTTTTTCGAGCTTATAAAAATATTTTCTTTAAAAAAATAGCTGTGAATAAAATTCTTTACAGCGCAATGTTCCTAAACTTCTGTCTTTGGTATTCCGTAGATTTAAAGTCATTACTAAATTTAGGAAAATATAACTTGTTGTTTGTCATTTTAACAAATGTTTCTCTTTCTCTTTCGTTTTAGGTAAGTTTCCCGATTATATGAATTTTTATGTACTTTAAAATATGGTATGTACAAAATGAAAATCTATTATTTGCGAAATATGGTAAATGTTGACGAGATCTTTTTATAGACTCTCAACTTTTCTAGAATCTTTCAAATATCATTTTCCGACAGAAGTGATATACCATTGTCCGAGAAGACAATAAGGAGATCTGTGGACTCAATATTTTTATACCCTACACCACACTGTGATACAGGGTATTATAAGTTTGTTTCACGGCAGATGTTTGTAACACCTGAAAATAACACAGCTAGACCCACCTTAAAGTATACCGATCGACTCAGAATCACTAGCTGAGTCGATTTAAGCATGTCTGTCCGTCCGTCCGTCCGTCCGTCTGTCCGTCTGTCCGTCCGTCCGTCCGTCCGTCTGTCGATGTAAAGTTGTTCGTCGACTACAGATCGCAATTTCACTCCGATCGTTCTGAAATTTTGCAGTTTAGAGTATTTCGCAGCTGTTAAGATCGCTATTGAATTTGGTTGAAATCGGTTAAGATTTAGCTATAGCTCCCATATACATGTTTCGTCCGATTTTGCTCTTTAGTCCTATAGAAGCTGTATTTTACATCCAATCATTTTGAAATTTAGAATGGTAGAGTTTCTTGATCCATGAACCAACACTACCGAATTTGAAGAAAATCGGTTAAGATTTAGCTATAGCTCCCATATATATGTTTCGTCCGATTTTGCCCTTTAGTCCTGTAGAAGCTGTATTTTACATCCAATCATTTTGAAATTTAGAATTGTAGAGTTTCTTGATCCATGAACCAACACTACCGAATTTAAAGAAAATCGGTTGAGATTTAGCTATAGCTCCCATATATATGTTTCGTCCGATTTGGCCCTTTAGTTCTATAGAAGCTGTATTTTACATCCAATTCTTTTTGAAATTTAGAATGGTAGAGTTTCTTGATCCATGAACCAACACTACCGAATTTGAAGAAAATCGGTTAAGATTTAGCTATAGCTCCCATATATATGTTTCGTCCGATTTGGCCCTTTAGTTCTATAGAAGCTATATTTTACATCCAATCGTTTTGAAATTTAGAATGGTAGAGTTTCTTGATTCATGAACCAACATTGCCGAATTTTAAGAAAATCGGTAAAGATTTAGCTATAGCTCCCATATATATGTTTCATCCGATTTGGCTCTTTAGATCCAATCGGTTTTATACCCTACCCCACACTGTGGTACAGGGTATTATTTAAGTATAAAATGTCCCAAAAGTAAATTTATGTAAACAATTTATACATGAATTACAAAATTTAGGGTATTATATAGTCGGCACCGCCCGACTTCAGCCTTTACTTACTGGTTTTATTCTCTATTCGAATATTGACCCACATCCTATTGATAATTTTCATCAAAGGGTAGCTTAAGGCACACGCTCATACACGCAAATCAACATTTGAAAATTGGAGGTCTTCTGACTCAAAATCGCCCCTGCTGGCCAACTTTTGTTTGAATGCTAGCACATTGGAAACCCCAACCTCTTCAATGATTAATAATTTAATAAGATACGCTATTTCCCTTTGACCGAACAAATCCTTATTGTCAATGAAAATCACAATTTCTTTCAGTGTACTACTACATCCATCCGCACGCTAAGTTGTGACAAATCTCTTGCAATAACAATTCATAGAAACAGCAACATAAATACTAGCAGTGGTAGTAGTGGAAGAAGAAGTAGAAGTTGGGAAAGAAAAAGGAGAAGAAGAGAAAATGGAACTAGCAGCGAATAGGCAGAAAGAAAATCCATAAAATATACACAGAAACGTTTTGTCATGACAGTTGTTTTAATTTGAATATAATTGATTGTCTCTTGGATTTTCTATCAACATTTATGTTAATATTTAATTTATCATAAATGCGAACACGAGATCCTAACATAAAACACAGAGAAACCACGCACACACAAACCGACAACTACTCCAACAATTTGAAATCTTTATAGGCTTAGGGAAGAAAATCATGGAAAATATGTGTGTATGTATGTAAGTGTGGAAAGTCAACATTGTGACATTGACTCAAACTCAATAGGAATATAAAGCCATCTGCCTGTCAGTCAGTGGCGAAGAAATAACATTGGAGCATCAATTAAGTCCCGCAGAGAGGAAGAGTCAAGGATATTTGGCCAAAAGATTAGGAGTAATAGACAAAATTGCTAGTTCAGCCTTGACTTTAGCAAACAACCTTAATTATTATATTTTCTTCTAAGAATATCTAGTAAAACATACAACTAATATGCTTTAGTTCAATGCATAGTTTTTTCTCCTAATCATAGTAATTACCCAATTACAACTAGAATAATATACATAATATCCGCCATATCCGTATAGTGTACCTAGACCGACTCCTGCCCCTGCTCCTCCACCCTTTGGCCGCCCTCAGTAGTGATGTAATAGGAAAACTGAATGTAAGGCCTTGTAACACTTTAACAGAGATTTATTGTACATATTTAGTTTAGTTTTTTTTGTTATTTTATTTCTTTTTTGGTTGGTTTAATTTCCCTGTAACACAAACCAGTATACTTTGTGAAAATACAACACTTATCCCTTTAGAAAATGGTGTAACGCCCCAAATCATGTGGAAGGGGAGAGAAAAAAACGGAGCATGTTAAATGTTCTGTGCGATTATCTGATAGATATAGTTTCTATGGGAAAACTATTAACAGATAACAGTGGAGAATTTCTAAATAGGGACACAGACCTCATGATACGAAACTGATGATAGATAATAAGTTATGGACAATAAATTATTGATAATAGATATAACATTTTTTTTTGTCTGAGACCTAAAAAACATGCTTTTTCATGTAGATTACCAAGAGAAACCAAGGTTGTTTTCATCCCAAAAGCGAGAAATCCGTCCCACACTGGAGCTAAGAAATTCCGGCCAAATAGTCTATTGTCATTTCTCCTTAACACTCTGGAGAGATTCATACTGTCCACTCAACAGCATGCCTACAGCAAGGGCAGTCCGAAACCGCCCTGCATTTCTAGTCAGCTTCATTGAAGGATCCCTCTCTGTTACGGAATATACTATGGTATCTTTCGTAGATATAGAGGGAGCCTTCAGTAACACAAATCTCTAAAATTACGGCCCTAGAAACCATGGGGTTTGACAGCAGTATACGTAGGTTCATTGATAACCTTCTAATTCAGAGACGCATTTCACTTAGTTTAGGGTCAACTGACCTCCATAGATTTGTCAGCAGGGGAACGCCCCAACTGGGTGTTCTGTCTCTTCTGCTATGGAATCTCCCCATGAACAATATTTTACTTTCTTTGGAGATAATGGGTGTCAGGGTTTTTGCCTATGCAGATGACGTGGCAATAGCTGTTAGAGGGAAGATTCTGGATACTATCCAAGACATCCTACGGCACGCCCTTCATACGACCACAAGATGGACTGCCCTTAATGATCTTGGCGTTAATCCGACCAAGACGGAACTAGTTCTTTTCACCAGGAGAAATAAGGTACCACGAGTTACACCTGTCTCCTTGGGGGTATTGAAATGCCCTTCTCTGAGAGCGCAAAATACTTATTTACTAGACATTGATGTTTAGTATTTTACTAACATTTTGGAAAGAACAACTAAGGCTGTGATAGCGCTATACACCAGTAAAAGGGCAATAGGAAAACGCTAGGGTCTGAACCCGCGTATAGTTTATTGTTGTATAGACCCATAATGCTGTACGGCATTGTCGTCTGGTGGACCGCTCTCCAGAAATCCATCTTCTGTGAGATACTAAACATGGTTCAGTGCCAACTGCGGTACTAAATGTTATATTACATTTAATGCCGCTAGATTAGACTCAGGTTACCGTCATTAATGCTCAGGAAATGGCTACGGACAAAATGTCATTCAAAACAGAATGTCTGACCTTCCGGGCACTGCGGATTACACTATGACTGAACCATTCTTTGACATTCCATTCTGATCTATCTTATACCCGATAGATCTGTCCTATCCCAGGACAGAGGAGATTCATTAACTTCTATACAGACGTTTCCAAACTCGACAACCAAGTGAGCTTTGAAGTAGGTACAAATATTTGCTCTAATATTCAGGCTCCTAACAAGTCTCTGGAAACTATATTTCTGGCAGATCTCTTAACGAAATGGCTGAACAGTTCATTATTCACCTGATATGGGATATATCAGGGAACTGCAAGGCAGATTAACTTGCAAGACTAGGAACTACCTTACACGCTCCAGGGGACCTGGCACACGTTCGTATGCCTCTAGCATCCTGCAAACTCCTCTTGAGAGACAGTGCATTTACGGCAACAAATGACATGTTGTCACTAGCCAGGTACTGCATACATTCCATGCTGATGTGGTCCGGCCTAGACCCAAAACTCACCAAAGCACTCCTCTTGTTGTCGAGAACGGACGTCTCACTTATCGTGTCTGTCATGACAGGTCACTGTCTTGTTGGACGGCTCGCCGAGAAGCAGTGGAGGCGAAGAGGAGGGGGAATCAATAGAACCCCTTCTGTGTATGTGCTCCGCTCTCCCTAGAAGGCGGCATACAACCATGGGCTCTTATTTTCTTGAGGAGTTAGTTAACTTGGCAGATGTTGGAATCCGTCAACTTTTGAGCTTTTTAATGCAATCAAATTGGTTCAACGGGGGGGGGGGGGGGCTAGCGATAACTTATGTTTTCAATTACGTCTTTTTGGTAATAAAATGGACTGGATAGTCTAAGTGAGTCTATTTTAGAGGCTGCCACTCTTAACGTAACCTAATCTAGCCCTCACTATTGGGCATGAGGGTATATATCATTTTCTACGCACCAAAAGTGTAAACCATCGAAGGAGTGACAAAATACCTCGAGTATATTTGGCGGAAGTCCCAGGAAGATAACTTTCGAAAGGAGTAACCAATTGACTTGGGCCATGGTTAAAATGTAGCGAAGTTTTGATTCTTTTATAACTTATATACTACTTATAGGCCTCTTCAGCAATTCCACGCTAGTATCAAAGCACAAATGGGCCATTTTGCACAAAAAGTTAACTGCATAAAACGCCAGTGCACACAAATACTGGAAATTTTGTACAGTGTAATGCTTTTATAGCGACCATAATCCCGTGAAAGGTGCTTTATTACCACGCCCCTTTCTGCACATCCCAAACAAATGGAAGGTTCTGCACAAAAAGAAGAACGGCTTGTAACTTTGATTCCAGTGCATACAAATACTTGACTTTTTGTGCAGTTTAATGTCAATTTGGTACCTCCCACGCAAAATGGCGAAATTATGGTATATTATTATGATATAACTTTTACACAAAGTGCCGTAACTTATACATCTATCCATAGATTTTTATCCCCTCACTTTAGAGAAGAGGATATATATCATTTGCTACGAGCCAAAAGTGCAACACATCGAAGAAGTGTCCTACGCCCCCCAAGTATGTTCGGCGGAAATCCATTTTATGACTTTTTAAGTCATTTGAGCAATATCGTCCCTCTGTCTGTCTGTCCGTCTGTCTATCTGTGTGCTTGGAGCACACGATAACTCTTGAAAGGAGTAACTGATTGACTTCAAATTTGGTATGACGGGCTAAGATCGAAGATGGACCATATCGGTCCACTCATTCTAGTACCTCCCGTACAAAGGGATAACATTTAGTGAAATATTGATTCTCTAATAACTTCTATACTAAAGGGTCCGCCAGCTAACGTTTTTTTTCAACTAGTGCTTATTTCGTGAATGGTAACACTTAGCTCATGTCTGATTTGACAGATAATTAGTTTTATCCTTCCGCTGAACGAATATGGTTGTGTATACGCTTGAACTTTGAAAAATACGCTTGAATGAATCGACTTACAGAAGATGCCGATTTTGCCAAAAAATCATATTTTCAGATGAAGCTCATTTTGATCTTGGCGGGTATGTAAACAAGCAAAATTGTCGCATTTGGGGCACAGAAAACCCGCACGCATACATTGAAAAGGCGATACACCCAAAACGAGTCACTGTTTGGTGCGGATTTTGGTCCAGAGGCATAATTGGGCCATGAAAAAGGAGTGGCGGTAACAGTCAATGGCGATCGTTATCGGGCCATGTTGAAAGAATTTTTGTTCACAAAAATTGAAGATGAGGATATTGGCAACATTTGGTTTCAACAGGACGGCGCTACGTGCCACACAGCCGAAGCTACACTCGATGTTTCGCGCGATGTTTTCAAAAAAAAAATTATTAGGCGGACCATTTACTTATCCGAATCTTCTGTAATTCCACTTGAAATTTTGTAGAGTGTAATGTTTTTATAGTAGCTACAGTCCAGTAAAAAGTGCGGGTCACTCGCTCGCCCCTTTGGAACCTCCCTCACAAATGTACTATTGTGAAGCAACACTTAACGGCTAATACCTGAGCATACTTTAAATTAAATTGTTATAATAATTTAATTAAGACATAAAAAAACCAGTAAGGAAAGGCAGAAAGTCGGGCGGGCCGACTATATAATACCCTACACCTCCCTAACAATGCGATAATTATTTGCAATAATTGGTAAATGGGTAGGAACATATTATCTAATTCTAAACCGATAATCGCTAAATTTAGCAATATTCGTTCCTAAATTAAGAAACATCTTTCTGGAAAATTTAAATGATCGGAAGTAAAGTACAACTTATATAGCGCTTTTATACCAAATCAGGAGGAACATATATATGGAGGTTATATATAAATCTGAACCGATTTCCCTGAATACTCATTCATGTAAACAGACCTCTTTCTGTCGAATTTTGTTCTAATCGGATATAAAATACAGTCACTGATCGGATATAAAATAACATTTTTACAGGGCTTACATGTCAAATCGGGGTAATATCTATGTGGGCTATATCTAAATCTGAACCGATTTCTTCCAAATTTAAAAGTATTCATTCATATAATAGGAAACCTTTTTCTGCCGAATTTCATACTTATCGGATATAAAATGCAGTTTTTACAGCGCTTACATATCAAATCGGGGGTAACATATATATGGGGGCTATATCTAAATCTGAACTGATTTTCTCCAAATTTGGCAGTATTCCTTCATGTAATAAGAGACCTCTTTCTGCCGAATTTCGCACTGATCGGATATAAAGTACAGTTTCTACAGCGCTTACATGTCAAATCGGGGGTTACATATATATGGGGGATATATCTAAATCTGAACCGACTTTCACCGAATTTAGCAGTATTCCTTCATGTAATAAGAAACTTCTTTCTGCCAAATTTCATACTGATCGGATGTAAAATAAAGTTTTTACAGCGCTTACATGTCAAATCGGGGGTAACATATATATGGGGGCTATATCTAAATCTGAACCGATTTTAACCAAATTCAATAGGAATCGTCCTTGGGCCAAACAAATGATATGTGTAAAGTTTCGTGGAGATCGGACCATAATTGCGACCTGTACTTTGATTACAAGAATACATGCACAGACGGACAGACAGACAGACAGACGGACGGACGGAACATAGCTAAATCAACTCAGAAAGTGATTCTAAGTCGATCGGTATAATAAACGATGGGTCTATTTTCTCTCCTTTTGGGTGTTACAAACAAATGCACAAAGTTATAATACCCTGTACCACAGTGTGGTGTAGGGCAAAGACAAATAGAATATAAGAAGACATTCCTTCCTGTAGCGAGTAATTGTCAGTTACGAACGAATAGGAATTTGATTCCAACGAGTGAGGTTTTTCGCGGATTTTCAGACCGTTTTTCCCGAATTTTTTGTAATTGTCACAATTAAAAAATTAATATTAATCGATAAGTGCACAAAAAGTTCAATCAATGTTCGCGGAATACTGTTTTTTCGCGTGTGACAATTCACTCCTATTCGTTCGTAACTGATAGATTTTGACGTTTCGGCCTGAAGGAATGTCTTCTTATATTCTATTTGTCTTTGGTGTAGGGTATAATAAATTTACCAATATTTTTTGGGACTGAAGGTGAGGGAATTCGTAAGTCGTAAGTTTTATAACTGTTAGTGACAGCTGAAAATGATTTTGTGGAAAAGAAATTAACTTTTTTAATTTTTTAACGTCTGTTCTGAAGCGGTATTTCCACCTGTATTTATTAATCTTTTTGCAGGTATGTTGGGATTGAAAATGGGCAATATCGGTCCAATTTTGGATAAAGCCCCCATATATGGCATCTCCCCGATTGGACTTCTTAACGTCATAGAGACCACAATCGTCAACTGATCGGGCCGAAAGTTGACAACTGGGGTTTATTTATATCCGCTATCCTTCACACGCGCAACGGTAGTCATAGGTCCATGTTTTGATATAGCCCCCATACAAAGGTCCCTCTAGATTTAACTTCTTAACGCCACAAAATCCTAAACTTTCAACGAATTGGGCTGAAATTTGGTATAATGAGTTTATTAGTACCCGTAACCATTATCGTGCGATCCATGGTGGAGGGTATATAAGATTCGACATGACCGAACTTAACGCTATTACTTGTTTTTTTTTTTTTGCTCAAACGAAAGCTTGTGTCATTGGCTTTAAGAGCTATTGTTGGTATGGGACTTGTTAACCTATCAAAATAAAAGATAAACATAAAAAATAGAGGTTGAACAACACATTTGAGCATAACTCGAGTACTACTTATCCTATTGGTTCAGGAAAGCTGTAAGTAGCCTTCATTTCCTTCTAATATAATGTTTTCATCGCATTAGCTGTTTCAAAGATATCTTTCACAATATTGCGAAATAAATCCCTTTTCTTAAAAAAAAAATTAAATACATTTGTTAAATTAAAGCCTCTAAAAACGTCGAATAGTTCACAGTTATAATATTTTCATTATTTTATTGTAAAGTCCGATCGGTCATGAATAAAATAAGCCATTTCGATAGAAATCGATGAATAATTTAAAAAGTTGTAATGTTTTTAATAACAGATCTGACATGTAATTACAAATTTTGTTATCCCTTACGACCAAAATGCTATATGTAGCTTTGTTATTACGTATGACAAAGTTCAAAGTTTTACTTGCCACCTGCACCACCAAGTGTTAGTGTGCACGTCATTCGAGCGGAAATTGCTAAATTGTTTTGCGTTTGACATTCTCTCACACACTATCGCTAAAATAAAAATACTTCGCATCACATTCAAATCGAATGCATGATTGAATAACTGAGTATGAATATGGCAATAGATGAATGCATTAATTGCGTATTTATGCATTTCCACTCTCACTCTTGATGAAATCAATCATGTGCTAATTTGAAAATAATAAATTACATTAAAATTCCCAAACAATTTCGATCTTCAATCGCTGCGGTGGTGTGGCCAATTAAGTGCGAAATAATTTTCAGTTTTATACGTTTGTTAAGTGCCAACGGATTTCCAGCTGTAATGTGAATACGAAGTGCGTTGTTTTTTCTGTTTGTTTAATATTTTATTAATTGGAAACATCAGCAGTAACAGCAATAAATGTCAGATAGGTGTATTTATATATAAATTCACTTGAAGCAAAAAAAGGCTGAAAATAACCCGCAACTATTATTGTTTAATGTCAAAGTGAGCTTAAATTCTTAACACAAAAAAAACTCATCGCAACGATTGACGTCAATGCTTGAGAATGCTTCGCTTGACAGACAGTACTCTATCGAAAATGATTTGAGCTGTATTGTGTATGAGGGGAGTTTGCTGTGATATCCGAAACAATGATCGAATTTGTGTACCCCAAAAACAATGGTATGGAGTATTGCAACTTTGTACGGTTGTATGTTTTTAATAGATTAGCGGTAACTTCAAAATTATCGCACTGTATCAAACGTTAAATTTGGGCATGTATTGATAATTGATTTATGAACTATTCAAGTTTAGTACGATCTGGTCCATTTGTGTGGGACATGCGAAAAAGTGTTGTGGCAAATATGAGAGAGGTCTCCAAATTAGCCGAACTGACATAAATCCTTTCGTGAACATTCTCAAAAATATGTAAACATGAAAAAAATTGGTCACCGATATGTAATACAATACTTTCATTTGAAAGGTCTCAGTCCAAACGAACTAGATTTTACTTTCGAGGAGTCTGCTCCTTCGTTTACAGTTATAAAATATTGGGTGGCTGAGTTTAAACGGGGCCGTTCGAGCTGTCAAGATGAACACCGTAGTGGTCGACCAATGGAGGCGTCCACGCAAGAAATGGTTAAAAAAATCCACAAAATGATATTGGATGACCGTCGGTTGAAGTTTCGTGAGCTACCTGAATTCATAGGCATTTCAAAAAGTACTATACGTCATATTGAGGGAAAATTTGATGATGAGAAAGCTGTGCGCAAGATGGATGCCGCGTTTGCTCACAATCAATTCAGTGCATCAGTTCCTACATTCACTATTGCGATGGGCAAAATCAATGAATTAAAGTACGAACCGCTTCAGCATGCACCTTATTCGCCAGATTTATCTTCCTCGTATTATTTTTTGTTTCCGAACTTGAAAAAATTGCTCGGCGGAGAAAGGTTTGCCTGCAAAGAAGAAGGTTTCAGGAGCTTGACAGTTCTTACTAAAAACAGGATATCAAAGCTATTGAAAAGTGTATCGAGATAAATGGAGATTATGTTGAGAAATAAAGAAAAAATTTACCAAATTTGTTATGTTTTCTTTGTTAGGTCGGCTAATTTTGGGACCGCCCTCAAAATTGCGTTGGGCCCACCATACATGTAGGGCCGATTCTCTAAACTTGTTCTTGTTATAGACATTTCGATTTGTCGTCTATCCCCGTCAGCAGGAATGGGGATAGAGTAATAGGCCTGAAATCCCTTGGCCTAGTGTCTGCTATCTTTAAATACCACTTTGAGCATAATAAAGCCTTCATCAATTGTCTCCAACCAAGTTTAAACGGTTTGAAGCTGTTAATCGTCCAGCTTAGTCTAGATTTGTCGGTGAACACACCAGCGTTGTTAATAGTCCACTCGCCATCCTGCTGATTCCGTCTATCCTCGAGTTCTTTTTGGGCATTCCCCGAAAACATGTGACGATCTTTATCTTGCAGATAATCTACTGTACAGGGTGTTGGTGGATTTGAACATCAGCGAAGTTTGCTAACTGCCCAAAGGTAGCATGCCACCTTCTAGAGAGATCGCAATACAGACAATTTAATTTATTCTCCTTTTCGTCTTCACAGCTTCTGCAAATTCATTACGCAGCACCTTCAAACCGCAGCACCGTCAAGACAGAAACGATAACTGAGAAGTCCGGTCTCGACGACGACAGCAGGGCGTTTGTGCGTTTGGAGGATAAGCAGAGCCTCATCAACCTGAAATGTATACAGATTCTGACTAGTGACCCACCGTCATTTGTTGCAGTAACGGGCCTATCTCTAGGTTAGGTAATTCCTACACGCTGAAAAAAAATCGATTCTGTAGTATATTGCCCCAAACATATTCGGCTTGAAACATATATATGTTTAGGGTACACTCTAAACATATAATATTTGGTACAATATTATCCCAATGCGACTGTTATTTCCGAAACAAATATTTATTTGCATTTAAGTATTCATCAAATATATAAATTGTGTTAAATTTTTTAGTAGTTGTTAAATTTTTAGAAATTTTTAATGTTTGCAAAAATAATAAATAATAATAATTGAAATCGTATAATCTTGGATCAATATAAAGTACTTAGAGGATTAACAACAAATGATGGCTTGGAATACTCAGAAATTTGAAATGATTGATTTAAGACAGAAGTTAATGCTGCATATGGTATCATAACTGGGAGGTACAATTCGAATCCAAGGAAAAATTAAAACTGAAATTCGAAAAAGTCAGCAAAAGTTTTGGAAATCTTTTTTATATAAAATTTTTTATATAAAAAATAATTTGGAAACAATCCTAAATATTAATTTTATTTGTATTTAAACACATATTTTATTTGACAAAATTAGTTTGCAAATATAATTTGTTGTAATATATTAATATATGCTTTCCAAATATGTATATTTTATTGATTTTCAAATAAAATGTATTTGCTAAGAAATATATAATATTTGAAAATTAGTGTTCCAAATATATTTTCTTTCGATTCAAACATATCAAAAAAGGCGATTTTGCCCCGTGTAGTCTTGCATGACTATCTGGTTCCCTGGTATTTCCCTGTGGCCCAGCAGCCACTTCGAACAGTTCTGTCATCTCGTTAAGAGATCTGCGATAGTGGCGGGTAGTTTTTGAATCTAGGAATACAGTTTCCAGGGACTCGATAGCAGACGGACGATCAGAAATAATATTGATACCGACTTTGGTCAGAACATTAATTTTCAGCCATTCCGCTACCACTTTAATACTTGTAGCTGAGATTTTTGTCTGGTAAAGACTACAGTGACCAGGTAGAGCACCCCTTTGGGCGATCCCCTCCTGACAAATCTGTGAATGTCAGTTAACCCTAATCTAGCTGAAATGCGGTTGTGAGTGAACCAATCCCCAGGGTTACTGAAGCCGTAATTATAGCGGCCGGTTATGAACCCTGCTATCAACACCCAGGGTTACTACATAGAGCCGTGATTATAGCGGCTGGATTAATGTTATTGAAAGCCCCCTCTATATCTTAGAAAGTTACCATAGTTGTAAAAAAGTAAAGCTGACTAGCTCATGTAGGGTACGATCTAGTCTGTTTACCTGCTATTGTTGTTGGTATGCTGTTGATTGGACACTATAGCCTGTGATCATTTCTAGTCCATAGGTACAATCTATTAATCTCTCCATGTTTTGAATGAGCAATGAAGATTGACTAATCTTTTGTAGTCCACCCGTTTTCTTCTTCATCCTGCTGTTCTTTGTGTTCTGTCGGTGGGTTCCCCGGGAAATATGTTTCGAGCAATACATTTAGTGACTGCTCGCTGTTTTTTGTCCAATTTTTATATTTATCTTGTAGATAAGCTACTTTACATGGTATTTGGGATATTATTTTCCTTTTCCATATCGCCACTTAAGGTATACCAAGAACGACTGTGCACTAAGGTCCTTTTTGAGTTGATCTTTATAGGTATCCCAATCAATAGTGACCCCAGTAGTTTTGGCCTTGCTGCAGGTCTTTTTCATAATCTGTAACTGAGAAATCCACCATTGTGGTTTAGTTTTTCTCTCCTTCAATGAAATTATTGAAAGATGTAGTGAAACAGTTGACTGGATTATCCAGATTGATTTCGGTTCGTGATATCTACTGCACATGTGGTCAGGCGCAGCAATAGTGCCGCTGAGGCTTTTGCGTGGTAGAGATTAATCAGTAGAATTCTTATCATCATTGGTACGAGCAGATAACAGAGAGAATAAGGGCCTGTTTCTGTAACTTATTTTCGTTCGTCTACGGCGAACGATCAAAAATCTCTCAACTATTACTTGAATTCTATAAAACGAAGGTTAGAAATATTTAAGGTACGTGCTTTTCTATAGACACATCGAATTATAAACTCTTGTGACTTATAGATTTCTCGGAATAATTGAGTGATTTTTGATCGTTCGCCGTAGAATAATTTACAGACACAGCCCCTAAGGGTGTTAACAAACACCACGTCATTATTTTCGAGGAAGATGTCTACATCATATGCTTTAAAAAGTCCGGTAGGATAATGTTAATTATTCAATTTTAGTTGGGCAGATCAGGAATAATGCAATCTCTTAGCAGTTCATGAATTTCCGCCGAGTTGGATGGTTCTTCTGTAGCACGTCAAGGGCTGTGGGGGGATGTGGATGTCATGTCAGGATGTTGGATATCAACATCCAACTGGTCGCCGACCGGAACTCTCCAACTACACTAAGAGCTGGATTATGCAGGTCTACTGATCTAGCATCACCAAAAGCCAAGATCTTTACATGACATGACTCCGCTTATTTATAGGGATGGTGCCATCCCGATCACTTCTGTCAATTATGGTTGTTGTTGTAGTAGTAGTATATGTGTCTGTTGTCCATTCGGTGTTGTCTTTGTTCTCTTTGTGTAGTGGGTTCTGCTGTATTTGTTTCCAGGCCAAAGAAGATGGCTGCTTGGGCATATCACGAATGCAATCTTTTTGCAGTTTATGAATATCCACCGAGTCGGATGGTTCTTCTGTGGCACAGCAAGGACTGTGAGACGACTGCGGATGTAATGTCAGGATGTTGGATCAACATCCAAATGGACGCACTGCCGGACCTCAGTCACTTGACTAAAAGCAGCGTTATACCGATCTGTACTCTCTTCAGATGCCACCCTGCATTTTTGCAGATTGGAACGGTGTGCCTGGCATCTCCCTACGTGACTCCACTTATTTTTGGGGATGTTGCCAATCACTTATATCTATAACGTTCACGACATCTGTCTATAGCCTCGCCTTCGCCGCTTTACTAAAGAGCTGTCTGTGAGTGTCCTATTGATGATGACGTTATGGTCTTTAGCCTTTTTCGAAGGTAGAAGGTAAATACCTTCTACCATGAGGCGATACGTAATTTTGATGTAGTGGCCCACTCAGTCGACTCTGTATGTTGATATGCCGCTTTTTATTATGATCCTTACCAGCCTTGCCTATTATTCAATTATGGTTGGGCAGTTCAGGGATACAATCTCTTAGCAGTGCTTCAATATCCGTCTAGTCGACTGCACTAAATGACCTGATGAGTGGCGTTATGGTCTTAACCTTTTGCGTATGCAGGAGATCATGAGGTGATCCGATACTTTTGGTATATTTATCAGCCGTTGACACGGCCGAAGCTGTGGCCCTGTCAGTCGATTCTGTAGCGTCTATAGCCTAAGATTTAGTTAGGTTAGGTTAGGTTAGGTTGAAAGGGATGCCCATCAGTATTCAACTGGCGAGTTCACACGGGACCGACGTTTCGGTCCATTTTGTTTCTCGTAAGCAGAAGTGAAGGAGAAAAGATCAGAGGAAGATAGCTGTAGAGAAGATAGGCGATGAGGAGAAGGTTTAGTAGCCCAAAGTTATTAGTTGGTCTTTGTGGTTTTGCTGAACCAGAGAGATTTATTGATGAATTTGACGAGCGGTTTGAGTGGAGCATCTGCTAGGTCGTTGAGGTCTTCGAAGGGCATGTGCCCTAGATATGCAAAACAATACTCTTGTAGTCCTTTAAATGAGCATAGCTAGTGCTATGCTGACTCCTCCTCTTTCTCATCCCCGCATCTTCTACAGAAGCCCTCGTAAGGAAGCTTCATACGTGCAGTCATGTTGCCAATCACGCAGTGCCCCGTGATGACTCCTGTGAGAATACTTAGTGTGTTCTTACTGAAGGATAGCAGTTCTTTGGTACGAGTCACATCAATGGCTGGCCAAAGGGTTCTAGCAATCCTACGGCATTGTATAGTATCCTGGCACACTCTTCTGCTAGATCGTTGCCGTATATGTTGCTTTGTCCTGGCACCCAGCAGAGCGTGATTTCGTGCACCTGAATATGGGATAAGGGTAGAAAGCAGTCCATAGTGCAACGTGATTTGATGATTCTTGAGTCAAAGGCCTTGAGAGCTGCCCTACTGTCGACGTAGATTTTGAATTTTGTTGGAGAAATATCCAGGTCCAAAATCTGTTTCCAAGAAATGTTAATGGCATAAATCTCTGCCTGGACTTACGTACATTCGTCTGGGAGTCTGGTGGAGATTCTGAGATATAGCGTATCGGAACATATTCCCCATCCTGTGCCCGTCTCCATTTTTGATCCGTCCGTGAAGATTGAGATTTCATTGGCTAGGTATCATTACTTTAACATTTTTGCCTAGAATTATTCTTGGTGCCGGTTACTCCGTTGGCCTGTTGATTTTAACTGTTATGCCTATGCTCTCCAGGACTGAGCCATGTCCATGTGTAGTATTGATGGACATTCCTGATTCCCTGCCGAAAGGCCTCTTTCGCTGCGGGGTACACTTGATATACATATATCGATTGGTTGTAGATTCAGCATCGTCTCCAGTGCCATTTATGGAGCAGATCCCGACGCATATCAGTCTCTGCACTTTGGCTAGGTGTGAGAGATGTGATTTCTTCATTACCGATTTCCAACATTCCACAATGCCGTAGTGAGTCGTTAGGTTTAGTTAATTTTTCCTGATTTTAAGTTAGCTATTTTCGGTGTAGGTGGTGTAGGGTAACTAGACGTTCGATTCCGCCCCACTTCTGCCATTCTATACCTGTTATTGCATTTAAATTTCTCAAATATATTTTTGTTTATTTGCAATTTTCTACATATTTGATGTTTACATAAATGGATGGCATCGATGACCACATTTGATCACAGATATGTGAACACATCGTTGATGACAAATTTTGTAGTTCCCATTTTGGTTTGTAGAATTGTTGTTAAGATCTTTTTAACATTTTGCTTAATTAAAAAATCCGTAATTTGTGTACACAAATAACTGGTTTGTTGGATAAAAAAAAGTATTGAAAAAATAAACTGTCATTAAAATCAAACAAAATGTGTAAAGAGCATTATTTCCTATTATGGCGGGGCTAACGTCATCCGATAAACAGAATCACATCATTGCGGTTCCCGCGATTCCTTTCGCTACGTAGCTTAACTCATCAACAGTTTATCATGAGCATTAATTTCAGCAGTTTTTTAATAAAAATCAAATGAAACCTCTGAATGCTGATATAGAATAAAGATACACATGAAACCTCAACCATGGACAGTTCATTATCATCAGGGCCGGTGCCGTCACCGAGACACAGGGCCATCACAAACCGCCTCCACCTAAGGCAGCATCTCACCACACCACCAATCCCCCTATCCTCCCCCATATGATGGGCTATTTCGATATGCAGCTAAAGGCATTAACGACCCAATAAAATTCGAGAGAGAAAAAACGTAAATGTTGTTAAATTAATGGTTTTTTTTGTTATTGCTGGCATTTGCTTTGTTTTACAAATACCCCACGAAAATAACAAGAACATCAAACAGCCAAAACGATTTGAGAAACAAAATTAAACGATTTTCTGTTGTGTAAAAAATTCAACTTAATTTTTTTGTCACCTTATTCCACCTCTCCTCCCCTGCTCACCACTCTCCTTCACACCGCAATGCAGTGACGTAGTCAGATTTCAAAAACAATTTCCAAACGTCCGATTCATGACACCTCCGGTTAATCAAGCGGTGGTTTGTGTGTGTGTGGGTTGATTTGGGCTTGTCATATGGCGTCAAATTAAGTTTTTTTTTTTATTGAATTGGAATTCTTCCATTCCAAAAAAACGACGGGCAATAATAACAATCATCGTTGCGATTGCATTCATTCACTGCTGCAAGCGATGCATGCCAGAGAAAATTTGTAATTTTGTAATTACATTGCGATAATACGTCAGAATGATTGGAATAGTTTTGTGTGGCTCTGGCAGTCAATGACTGACATTCAATCATTACCTAAGGGAGGGACAGGACAGACATGAAGTGGGCGGTGGGGAAGAGGGGTTCAATTTCAAACATGTTTCAATTTGTTGTAATACACTAAGTAACAGACTTTTTTTGTACCAAATTTTATTAAATGACATATGTACGCTGAAAATAGAATAGCTTTTTCTGTTCCAAAAATATTCTGCATACATACCAAGCAAAAAAGAGCACCCAAAGAAGCGACAAAAATCCCCAACTTATGATCCGGAAGTTGTTCTAATTTGGATTTTCATCAATGAATTTAACAAGGGCTTGTCGCGCCGGTGAAGTTCTTATTTGTGACCACTTTTGCACCACCCTTTTTAAAATACTGTAAGATTTCCTTTTTTGGTGTTGTATTTATTTGGATGAATGTATGTCATTCTTATTAACATATCTGGGTGCAGGAATAATTCTCTTCTTTTAAATAAACGGAATAAAAATAAAAATTGTTGCTCTAAATCTAAAATAAATAATGATGGAACTCCCCTCAGCAAAATTTCATAATGACGGGAAATTAAATATTTGATTTGGCCACTTTAGCTCTATAGAATCTGTATTTCACAATCAATTATTATATAAAATTTAGCAGGGTAGGGTGTCTTAATACTATGACCTACATTGCCGAGTTTCAAGAAAATCGGTTCAGATTTACATATAGCCCTAATATATACATACATATCGCTCACTCACTTCAAAAGTGACATATCTCAAAATTTAAAATTTTTGTGGTTGCCTTACAGAAATGCGAATTTGGCAAATATCCATTAATTAATCTCAGCGAAATTTAGTTTATAAGTAAGCTACCATACATCGGATTATTCAATTTTGAGTTATGTCACTCTTGAAGTAAGTGAGCGATATGTCTCTCCGATCCGTGATTTTAAAACTTCAAAGTTTTTTTTATAATTTTTGGAACTATGCATTGAAGTTGAATAATGTATAATCCAAAATAAAATTTTGGTACGTTATTTAGAAGAACTTCATTAAAAGCAGAAATAATGTTCATACTTATGATCAGATCACCTGATGAACCCCTGCCTTCGAAAAAGGCAAGAGGCCCTAATGTCACCATCAACAGGACACTCACCAAGCCCTTCAATGAAGTGGCGAAGGAGAGTCTAGTGATGGCTGTTATAGACAGAAGTAGTGAGGATGGATCCATCTTCAAGGACAAATGGAGTCATGTACAATCAGCCATTATGGCTCATTACCTCGATGTCCGTAGAGAAATGCCGGGCAAACCACCAATCTGCAACGATGCAGGATGGCATCAGGGGAGAGTAAAGCTGTTATATTTCGGGGATGCCAGATCAGTAGACATGTATAAGGCTGCTCTGAGTCGAGCGGGTGAGGTGTGGCCGGGTGCCCAGTTGGATGTTGTCGAAAAAAACAACATCCCTAGTCACCCTAGAGCCATCACCTGGGTTACAGAAGAGCCCTCCAACCCGGCTGACATCTTAGAAATAATAAAAGATTCCAATCCTGGTCTGCCGGCCCATAATTGGAGAATCAGCAAGGTGGGTGAGGCGGATGGTAAAAAGCGGCAGGTCAATCTTATCCTAAACGCTGAATCCACCTCCCATATACAAAGTGCGAGTGAAACCCTACAATATGGCTTCGAGACTATAGTCTTGAAGATATACAAGCAGGATATAGCTCCCAATGCAGAAGGTGAGTAGTCCAGCGTGGCACTTTCTGGAAGTGCGGAGGTAGCAACGCCTATTATTTCTGGTGACTCCAACTCTAACAGAAGATCTGTAACGTCCTTCTCTGAGGACAAAAGCTCTACTTCGGACACAGATAGGCTGAGGGGAGTCTCCGGACTCTTTGACGCATCTGGCGGGGACATGCTTCTCGACGATACGGACGAAGAGTTCGATAACACCCTTGTCGGGGTGGATGTTAATCTGTCAATTACCAATGATGGTAAGAATTCTACAGATTAACCTCCATCACGCTAAAGCAGCCTCAGCGGCTCTATTGCTGCGCCTGTCCATAGGCGCAGTAGACATCGTCCTGATACAGGAGCCCTACGTAGTGGGAGGAAGAGTGTGCGGTATTAGGACACCCAACTTTAAACTGCTTGTGGCCAACTGTGAAGGCACTCCAAGAAACTGCATTTTGGCCAGGAAAGATCTAAGTATCTTTCTCCTGACTAATTTAAGTGGTAAAGACCAAACAGCTGCTAGCCTGGAGATCGGTAATCGCATATATTGGGTGGTCTCCAGCTACTTGCCTTATGAATCTGTAGTACCGACTGCTCTATTCAGGGAAGTAGTAGAAGAAGCAACGTCTGACGAGCTCGAGCTGGTTATTGGCGCAGACACGAACGCTCATCATACTATCTGGGGTAGTACGGATATAAACAATAGGGGTGATTCGCTTCTTGACTTTATTCTAACTACCAACCTTAGTATTTGTAACATAGGTAATAAACCGACCTTCACAATTAAAGACAGACAAGAAGTACTCGACGTAACGTTTGCTACTGACCGGCTGTCAGACAAAATTATTGTGTGGAATGTACTGGACGACCACTCATTCTCAGATCACCATTATATTGAGTTCAAACTCGCGGAAAAAGCGCCTAAACCCGCCGTCCACAGAAATGTAAGGAAGACAAAATGGCATCTGTATGAGAAGAATTTCAAGAAAGTCCTCAACTCTAAACTTCTGTACGAACCCAATGACAAAGCCGGTCTGCATAATCTGGTCGATCATATCACCATATCATTCAATAGATCCCTTGAAGAAGCCTGTCCAAAAACAAGGTACAAGGGTAAAACTAAACCCCAATGGTGGACTTCTGAGCTAACGGCTATCAAAAAGACCTGCAACAAGCTATTCAATAAGGCTAAATATACTGGGGTCGCTAATGATTGAGATGCCTATAAAGAGCAACTCAAGATCTATAAGAAGGAGCTTAGAAAGGCGCTTTTGGTATACCTTCTGTGGGGAAGTGGAAAAGGTCTCCGACGCCGCTAGGCGGAGGAAGATATTATCTGCTTCACCCAGTACAGTGGGATATTTACAGGATGAGGCAAATAACTGGACCAAAAACAGCGAGCAGTCGCTCAATGTACTGCTCGACACACATTTCCCGGGGAACTCTGTAACAGAACCCGAGGATCAGCAGGACCAACAAGAGTGCGAGTGGTCTGCGAGCGTCGCTAGCTTCTTGACTGAGAGATAAGCTGGCATCACTCCAGCAGAAATGCAGAAAATGTTAAAGTACATTATCCCCTGGCTGGAGAAAATTTATGTAGGCTGTATCAGGCTTTCATACGTCCCGAATCGATGGAGGGATACCAAAGTGGTATTCATACCTAAAGCGGGAAAGATATCACACACTAGGCCAAAAGACTTCAGACCAATTAGCCTATCCTCCTTCCTATTGAAAGGTCTGGAAAGGCTTTTAGATCATTTCATTAGGGAAAACCTGGATACAAAACTCCTGTCGGGGAACTAACATGCTTACAATAAGGGCAAGTCTACAGAATCAGCCCTGCACGAACTTGTGAGCACTATCGAATCGTCCCTGCATTTCAAGGAATTCACCATGGTGGCATTTCTTGACATAGAAGGGGCTTTTAACAACATTCACTCAGATGCGGTAATTGCGTCACTCTCACATCTAAAAGTTGACACTAGTTTGATTAGACTAATTCAAAGTCTGCTCACCAGAAGACGCATAACAGCATGTCTAGGGTCCACAACTCTAACAAGGTATGTAACAGAGGGACCCCGCAAGGAGGAGTACTGTCTCCACTAATTTGGAACCTAGCGGTGAATGAAATCCTGCTAGATCTAGAACGTTGTGGCTGCAAGGTCGTGGCATATGCGGACGACGTGGCAATCGCAGTGAGTGGCAAATCCGTAAACGTCCTCAGAGACATCCTACAGGTGGCTCTGAACAAGTTGGCTAGATGGGTCAGAAGCAGCGGTTTGGGCGTTAACCCCAACAGAATTGGTTCTCTTTACTAGGATGAATAATGTCCCACATGTGGCCCCCCACCTCGGATAAATGGAACAGATCTAGTCTTTTCTGAAAGTGCAAAATTTTTAGGAATAATTCTAGATAGGAAAATGTTATTTAGACTTAACGTATTGGAACGTGTAAGGAAGGCCAACGTCGCCTTATATTCCTGCAAAAAGGCTGTTGGGTCGCGGTGGGGACTCTCTCCTAAAATCGTCCACTGGATATATATAGCAGTAGTTCGTCCAATACTGTTATACGATATTGTGGTATGGTGGACGGCAACTGACAAACTAACCATTACCAACCTACTAACAAAGGTTCAGAGAACTGCCTGCCTGAGCATAAGCGGAGCCTTAAGGGCAACAGCGGCCGAGTCTCTACAAGCCCTACTCCATATACTGCCGATTAATATTTTGGCGAGAGAAGTTGCAACCAAAGCGGCAATAAGATTAAACTGCCTATCACTGTGGAGGTACAAGAACTATGGTCACATGAGGATATCAAAGTGTAGTGCTATGTTAACCGACCGAGTGGACTATATACCAACTGTGTACACCTTCGAGAGAAATTACATCACTATGATTCCCGCCAGAGATGAATGGGTCGGCAGAATACCAGGTAATAGAAACCATCTCCACTTTTACACAGATGGTTCGAAGCTTGATGAAAAGGTTGGCTTCGGAGTACACTGTGAAGAACTTAGTCTGGATATAGCTCACAGACTACCAGATACCTGCAGTGTCTATCAAGCCGAAATAATGGCAATATGGGAAGTCGACAAGTGGCTGAGTCGCAACATAATAACCAACACTGTTGTTGTCATTTACTCGGACAGCCAGGCTGCCATCAATTCTCTGGAGACAACATCCCTAAATTCACAAACAGCCCTCGACTGCCGCAGATCTCTTAACGAGATGGCTGAGCAGATTAATAGACACCTCATATGGGTGCCTGGGCATAGGGATATCCCGGGGAACTGCAAAGCCGATGAACTTGCTAGGAAAGGGACGACATTACAAATTTTCGAAGAATTTGCATATATTGGTGCGCCACTATCCACGTGCAAGCTTTGGCTTAGGCAAGAGGCAATCAGGCAGTCCAACGATAGATGGACAGAAATCGGTACCTGCAGGGTAGCTAGACAAATCTGGCCAAGGTATGACCTGAGAAGGTCAAAATATCTCCTCGCACTAGAGAGGAAACGATTGTCTACGTTAGTACAGGTTCTGACGGGACACTGCTTGATCGGCGAACACGCCAAAAGATTGGGTATTGACTCCAATGACTTCTGCCGAAGCTGTGGAGATGAGGAAGAAGTGGAGAGCATTGAGCACTTGCTTTGCGACTGTCCCGCTTTGAGTAAACGACGACTGGATATACTGGGGTCGGCCTTTTTAGGCAGCCTAACAGATCTTTCCAGTACTGATATTCGTACTATCGATAAATTTATATATCAAACAGGTTGGTTTCGATGAGGGGCATTTCAGCCCGTGGTAACACTAGGGACCTAAACTGGTCTATGTGAGCTTGTAAAAAAATACGGCTGCCACCCTAACCTAAACCTAAAACCTAAACCTATGGGGTCTCAGCTCAATATTTAGAGGTGTTGCAAATGAAGTGCGAAAATGAATATACCCCCATCCTATAGTGGAGGACATGCCCCGCTTTCACACATGCAAGAACCCGATATGTCTGGTCCGACACACTACTAAACTTGACTCATCTTAGTGCATATGACCGGAAGATACTTAGAATATTCGTGCATCGATTTTCTGTAACCCATGAGGGAGGTTTTAAAAAGATCATACATAAGGAACGCACAGGCCAACTGCTGGCTTAAGCGTATGTCCATGGACATGAGACGTTTTTAAACGTCTCTCTCTCTCTTCAACCTAACCTACTTTCATTTAAATTATCCGTTGCATGGTGTTATCTTGACATTTGCTCAAAATCCCTTATGTTTTCCTTATTGTTTCTTTTTAATGTGTCTATGGGTCTGTTTGTCTGTCTGGCTGCTTGTTTGTCGTTTGTCATGTGTCTTTGAGCGTTGATAATCACAATGATCGAATGAATTGGCTTTTTCGCTGTTGTCTAACGACCGTAATCCTCGAATTGCTATCGCCACAAAACAATTTGTATTAACTAATTATATAAACTATTTAAGTAAGTGGTAATGGTATCGATTGGAACGATAGGAGGACAGACGCTTGATTGACAAGTAGAAAATTGCTAAGAGGAATACAGACGATTTGGATATTGTCCCTTAAGATAGACCTGTACAAATACTCGGTAGCATAATTATACAGAAAAAAAAAATAAAAATCAATTCGAATAAAACCGGTAAGGTAAGTATAAAGGCGGGCGGAGACGTCTATAAGATACCCTACACCAACTTGTTAGAGTTGTACATTTGTACAATTGTATATCAACACATATTATTGTTCAACATATGAAGCGATTAAATTCAAAGAGTTCGAAAATACGATTTTTTGTAAAATAGCATTTTTGGAACAGAATAGCGACGCTTTAATTTTGAAAGGGCATGTTGAGTAGATCATTTTTGTAGAATAAACTTATGGTCCAGCTGGTCTGAATTTTATTTTTACATTGTGTCAAAATTTTCATTTTTTGCTCGAAAGGAGCATTATATTAAATGAAAAAAATGCTGTAAGTTATATCTGAGAGATTTCTTATTGCCAGAGTTATATAGTGGCATTTCATGAGGATCATTTTTTTGGAAGACCTTAACCCTCTGGCTCCCCTCTTATAAGGTCAATTTGGCCCTTTTTTCGAAAAAATCAAAAAATCATTTCAAAAAGGAAATTTAAGGATGAAAATATTCTAAGAAAATTTTTGCCCAAAAATTTCAGTGGGGGTCACCAAAGATACCAAAATTGTAAACATACAGGGTGGCTGATATGTAATGCAACAAAGTAAAGCGCTATATTTTTTTAATTTTTTTTTAAATTTTATTGTTTAAAAGCAAAAAATGTCGGAAATAACATAAAATTTTAGAAACAGTTTAGATTTGTTCGAATTGGCCACCTTTGGCACGAATTATGGCCTTCAAACGGCCGACAAAGCCATCACACGCTGCACGAAAGTGGCTCTGCGGTATTTTGGCCCATTCCCGGCAAAGCGCCGTCTTGAGATGATCGATACTTTGGTATTTTTTATTGCGAACCTTACTCTCTAAAATGCCCCAGGCACAAAAGTCCAACGGATTGAGATCCGGAGATCTTGGTGGCCATTGTGCGGTAGAAATTAAGCGAGGAACCTCCTTTTTAAGCCATTCTTGGTTGACGCGTGCTGAGTGCGATAGCGCTGAGTCCTGTTGGAATGTCCATGGTCTGCGGCCGAAATGTTCGTCTGCCCAGGGCTTCAATACTGTCTTTAGGACATTTTCCCGATAATATTCGGCATTTATTTTGACTCCATGGTCGATGAATACGAGCGGGGAGCGACCATCGGCCGTTACGGCGGCCCTCACCATTACCATCGGCGGCGCTTGAGTTCTGGTGGCCAATCGAAGGTGTACATTTTCAGCTGACCTCTTTGGCAAGTATATCCAATCATTTTGTTTGTTCACAAACTGCTCAATTTGGAATGGCTTCTCATCGGAGAAAACCAAATTCGGTAACTGGCCACTTTCGTGCAAGCGAAGCGACTCCTTGGCTCTTTCTAGTCTAACTTTTTTTGTGCATCGGGGAGCTCTTGCACTTTTTGGAACTTCAATGGCTTTAGTCCAAGCTCATTTTTTAATATGTTCTCGCGATATGTTCAGCTCACGAGCAATTTTTCTACTACTGCGGCGTGGATTTCGATCAAATCTGGACTTCACTTTTCGGATCATTTCTGGTGTTGTTAGCGTTTTTTTTCGTCCACTTTTTGGACGCGATGCAACACTGCCAGTATCACGGTAACGAGCAATGGTACGAGAAACAAAAAATTTATTCACATTTAAATGCTGGAGGGCTCTAACGATAGCCACTTGTGTTTTTCCACACAAGTATAAAGCAATCACACTATCACGCTAGAATTCCATCACGAATAACTTTTTTCTGAATCTGAAGATCAAAATGCTTTTGTAAGCTTGTAAACAATAAAATGAACTGTCACTGAAATAAATCTGTCAGCTATCAGACTAGCGGTTTAGAAATGATAGCAACCTGAAGTTGGTTGCAATACATATCAGCCACCCTGTATGTAGCTCTTTCCGCTTAATTAGCAAAATAACATGCCAAATTATACAAATAAATAATATAATGTATAAATAATATGTATGTAATGTATATAATACAGGGGTTTCCAATAAGAGTGATATCATTTCTCTGAAAAAAAACACACTTATTGTTAAGGAAATTCAAAAGCTTTTTATTTAATGTGAAGTACAATCGATACTATTTAGTTGTAAATAAAACGTCATTCAAATGGCCTCCACGACTTCTTCTGCAGGAACGAATTCGATGAATCCAATTTTCGAGCACTTTTTCCACTAAATAAAGTCGTATGTCATGAATGGCACGTTCAATATTGACTTGTAAAGCTTAAAGAGAGTCTGGTTTATTCCGAAAGACCAATGACTTCAAATAACCCCACAAGAAATAGTCTAATGGTGTTAAATCACAACTTCTTGGAGGCCATTCAATATCACAATTTCTTGAAATAACCGAATCTCCAAACTTTTCTTGCAACAATTTAATTTTTTCATTTGCTGTGTGGCATGTAGCCACAATCGGTCAATGGCAAAAAGTTAGCTCTTAACGAGAGCTAAAATATTGCTCATGGGTGTCAAGGTCGTAGGTCGACTGCAAAGTGTTTTTTTTTTATTTAAAAAAAATGGACTTAAAATGTGAACGGAAAGTTTATTTTTGCTCTAGCTCCATAACGGTACGTCGGATCGGGAATCGTTCAATGGCAAAAAGATAGCCCTTAACGAGAGCTAAAATATTGCTTATTGGTGTCAAAGTCGTAGGTCGACTGGAAAGTGTTTTTTTTGATTTAAAAAAAGTTGACTTAGCGCACTAAAAGTTGCAATTGGAGAACGATTATTTTGATAATAAAACGGAATAATTTGTAAACGTTGTTCTTGCGTATATCTCTCCATGATGAAATTTTGAACACTAGATGAAGAGGTGTTAGAGAAGTTAATTTTTATATTTGGGCCCCCTATGTCAGACAGGGCCGCAGCTAGAGAGCCTCAAAGTTAGCCACATCAGGTGAAGAAAATGTTCAAGCGCGTGTAACTCGTGTTTCTCTTCCGATTTGTAAAATTTCTTTGGTGTGTGTTCTACTAACTGAGGTCTACAAAAAAAAACTTTTTACACCCAAGAATTATCTCGTATAGTTACCGAGATGTCTGCAATTGAAAAATTTAATTTTTCATTTTTTCCCTTATCCAACATGCCTGGATGAGCAATAAAATTTCCTATATGACGAAAAAAAAATTGTTCGATATACCCAATAGTACAAAAGTACTTTAATAAAGTACTATTAATACTTTTTTCCTAAAAAAATTTATAAAAATCTGATTTTTTTAAAAAAAAATAACAAATCTGAAGAAAATCTACAAAGTTTTTTCAAAAAAAAAAACTCGTAAAATATTTTTTAAAAAATTTCGAAAAAAAAAAATTTACAAAAAATACCGCATTGTGTCCTCTTTAAAACAAGGTAAACTTTGCATCGGTTCAGCCGTTCGATAGCAATTACAAATTTTGTAAAACACAAAAACTCATTTTTTCAAAAATTAAAATGCCCATAAAATTAAAAAAAAAATTTAAAAATTATATCGAGATCTTATTTTACCTATTTATAACTGCTTATAAACATTTTAGCCAAAAAAATAACCTACATAGGCCGATATTTAATGTTCTGACCCATAAGAGTACACATTGTCCCTGTATATGGGGCTGGGGTATACAAATGTAGTCGAACAAAGTTTTTTGTTGTTCCATAGTATTTAGGATATATCTAACCTTAAGATGTGACAGAACTACATATAAACTGTAAATACTCTTAAAGCACTGTTACGCACGTGTATCGATACCTAACGTATTGGAATTATGGCTTTTTGCCGTGTTACGAGCGTTATCACGTAATGTTGTGCTTTTAGTTTTCAAGAGCTTATTCCTGTTTCTGTCTTTGTTTTTGAAATTTTTATGGTTTCTTCTAAATAATCCACATACAAAATATTCAATTAGTATTATATATATGTATATGCCTGAAGGCACTCGAATAGGGTGATCTAAAGGGTAGATAGAAATTAACGAAAAGTGTAAGTAACTACAGTTGACTGAAGAACGATGTTGAACTGATCGCATCTAATCGGATCTAATTTGTTCTCGCCCATAACACCGAAAATATTGGTTACACAGGGATTGGCTGTGTTAAGTGTTACTAATTAAAATTTTTGTAATTTTTACAATTTGTTTATATCTTCCAGCATAGAATGACCTATACTAACTTTTTCGTTTCCTTTGCAACAGCTTTCCTTACTTGATGTTTCTTTTTATTTTTTTAAACAAAAAAACTATTATCATCCTCTGCTATCCACACCCTTTGGAAGAAAACTATGCTCTGTTTGCGTACATCGTTTAAATAATTCAAACATTTTTGCTATTACCAAATGTAAATTGTGCAATTTTCCAGTCAATTTTTATGGCTCACACAACAGTGGGGCCACACAGAGACCAAAACAGAAACTTAGAACTCAGAACTCAGGGACAAGATGGCCACCATCAGAGACAACCAAAACAAGAACTGAAAGCACAAGTGAACCAAATCCACTTCCATTAACAAAACTCTTTCTTCGAAAAGTACGGGTTGTTGTTTTTTATTTTTGGTTCTTATTCTTCTGTGGCTTCTTCTTCTGGACTGGTTGGATGGATGGAGTTCTTCTACTATTTGCAATAAATTATTTACCGGCAATACACATACATTCAACAGAACCCAAACTACGTAAACTCAAATGTGTACGTACTGTGTGACCTGGAAAATTTCATAAAATTACATGGAATGGAATTACTTTTGTTATTTTGTCAAATTACACGTACCAACCAACTGCTTACCTACTCACTTGCCAATGATGATTCGATCCGGTGAGTGTGTGTGTGTGTGTGGGAAGTATACTTACATTCATTACATTATATGTATATATATTATAGAGTGCTGCACTTACCTATGTACATATGTAAGTACAAACTCACGTACAATATTTCTTTATGTCCGAAAAAACATTGAGACACTTACATGCATTCATACGTAACAAGGCGAGCGGATTGCCAAAGTTGGACCCAGAATAGTTGAACCAATAAGACACTGGAAAAAAGTATCTTAATATTAAAGACAATGGCATTGATTTGGTGCCAAGGACATTTTTCTTCATATTATTAATTTATCTTAAATTTAATCACAAAATGCTCTTCTATTGACTTTTCTGATTTTTCCTAGGTCTGTAAATTTAATATTAGAACAGAAAATATTCCAAAACCAGTAAGGAAAGGCTAAAGTCGGGCGGGGCCGACTATATAATACCCTACACCACTCTCGTAATATTGAATAACTCTGAAATATAAATTTTGTAATTCATGTATAAATTGTTTACATAAATTTACTTTTGAGTCATTTTATACTTAAATAATACCCTGTACCACAGTGTGGTGTAGGGTATAAAAACGATTGGATGTAAAATACAGCTTCTACAGGACTAAAGAGCCAAATCGGATGAAACATATAAATGGGAGCTATAGCTAAATCTTAACCGATTTTCTTCAAATTCGGCAATGTTGCTTCGTGGATCAAGAAACTCTACCATTCTAAATTTCAAAACGATTGGATGTAAAATACAGCTTCTGTAGAACTAAAGGGCCAAATCGGACGAAACATATATATGGGAGCTATAGCTAAATCTTAACCGATTTTCTTCAATTTCGGTAGTGTTGGTTCATGGATCAAGAAACTCTACAATTCTAAATTTCAAAAGGATTGGATGTAAAATACAGCTCCTATAGAACTAAAGGGCCAAATCGGACGAAACATATATATGGGAGCTATAGCTAAATCTTAACCGATTTTCTTCAAATTCGGTAGTGTTGGTTCATGGATCAAGAAACTCTACCATTCTAAATTTCAAAGTGATTGGGTGTAAAATACAGCTTCTACAGGACTAAAAACAAAATCGGACGAAACATATATATGGGAGCTATAGCTAAATCTTAACCGATTTTTTTCAAATTCGGCAATGTTGGTGCATGGATCAAGAAACTCTACCATTCTAAATTTCAAAACGATCGGATGTAAAATACAGCTTCTATAGGACTAAAGGGCCAAATCGGACGAAACATATATATGGGAGCTATAGCTAAATCTTAACCGATTTTCTTCAAATTCGGTAGTGTTGGTTCATGGATCAATAAACTCTACCATTCTAAATTTCAAAAGGATTGGATGTAAAATACAGCTTCTATAGAACTAAAGAGCCAAATCGGACGAAACATATATATGGGAGCTATAGCTAAATCTTAACCGATTTTCTTCAAATTCGGTAGTGTTGGTTCATGGATCAAG
The DNA here is from genome assembly GCA_963930755.1 of Eudasyphora cyanicolor. Classification (NCBI taxonomy): domain Eukaryota; kingdom Metazoa; phylum Arthropoda; class Insecta; order Diptera; family Muscidae; genus Eudasyphora; species Eudasyphora cyanicolor. Next base: position 160,296,592 of record OZ005738.1, on the reverse strand, counting down.
AAACTCTACCATTCTAAATTTCAAAGTGATTGGGTGTAAAATACAGCTTCTTCAGGACTAAAGAGCAAAATCGGACGAAACATATATATGGGAGCTATAGCTAAATCTTAACCGATTTTCTTCAATTTCGGCAATGTTGGTTCATGGATCAAGAAACTCTACCATTCTAAATTTCAAAACGATTGGATGTAAAATACAGCTTTTATAGTACTAAATGGCCAAATCGGACGAAACATATATATGGGAGCTATAGCTAAATCTTAATCGATTTTCTTCAAATTCGGCAATGTTGGTTCATGGATTTTCAGGTGTTACAAACATCTGCCGTGAAACAAACTTATAATACCCTGTACCACAGTGTGGTGTAGGGTATAAAAAATTACCAAAAAGAACTAGACAAATGTACAATTATTATCATAACAGTGGATGCTTCAAAAACATTGTGGCAATTACGGACATATTTCACAGTACTATAGATGTGCAAATATCACTCTGTTTTACTTAATATTTAACTAAAATTTAAATAGGGAAAATTAGGAAATTACATCCCAATCAAGAAAACAGAATGAAATGAAATCTGGGGAGTACGTAATAATACACGTATACAGACCCATTTTCTAATTAAAATCTCTTCCTTTGCGCTCGGCCTACGGCCTCTGTTTAAGATTTTCAGGATCCAAAGATGGCTACGCGGAGCAAATCTTTTATGAAGAGCCTCTCCTGTTTTCATATTTATAGATGAAATTAAGCCCCAAAATCAGTCAAAAATATTTAAGCCCCAAAAAGAAAACAAAAAATGAAATTAAGCCCCAAAAAAGTTGTAGTTGACATGTAATTTTTTTGGGGCCTATATTCATAAAATATTGGGGTGTATTTTCCCGGGGGCCCAATTTTATTCCGCCAACATTTTACGGTGTTCTGAATAGGAGAAAATTGTGAAGTTTCTTATTCTTTTATAACGGCTCTATGCAATAAATCCCAATGAAATAAAGCCAAAAAATAAAATGAAATAAACCCCAAACAAATTCTTAAATTTTGGAATTTATTTCATATTTTTCGGAAATTATTCCCTATTATATTTGGGATTTATTTCGTTTCTGTAAAACACACAAAATTGTGCAATGAAATAATTCCCTTGTTTAATTTTGTAAAAATGTTGGTATTTATTTCATTGATTTTGGGTGTTTTTATACCCTACACCACACTGTGGTACAGGGTATTATAACTTTGTGCATTTGTTTGTAACACCAAAAAGGAGAAGAAATAGACCCATCGTTTATTATACCGATCGACTTAGAATCACTTTCTGAGTTGATTTAGCTATGTCCGTCTGTCCGTCTGTCTGTGCATGTATTCTTGTAATCAAAGTACAGGTCGCAATTATGGTCCGATCTCGACAATACCCTACACATATCTTTTTTTTGGCCCAGGGACGATACCTATTGAATTTGGTTAACATCGGTTCAGATTTGGATATAGCCCCCATATATATGTTAGCCCCGATTTGACATGTAAGCGCTGTAAAAACTTTATTTTATATCCGATCAGTATGAAATTCGGCAGAAAGAGGTTTCTTATTATATGAATGAACACTGTTAAATTTGGAAGAAATCGGTTCAGATTTAGATATAGCCACCATATATACGTTACCCCCGATTTGACATGTAAGCGCTGTAAAAATGTTATTTTATATCCGATCAGTGCGAAATTCGGCAAAGAGAGGTTTCTTATTACATGAAGGAATACTGCTAAATTCGGAGAAAATCGGTTCAGATTTAGATATAGCCCCCATATATATGTTACCCCCGATTTGACCTGTAAGCGCTGTAAAAACTGTATTTTATATCCGATCAGTATGAAATTCGGCAGAAAGAGGTTTCTTATTATATGAATGAACACTGTTAAATTTGGAAGAAATCGGTTCAGATTTAGATATAGCCACCATATATACGTTACCCCCGATTTGACATGTAAGCGCTGTAAAAATGTTATTTTATATCCGATCAGTGCGAAATTCGGCAGAAAGAGGTTTCTTATTATATGAATGAACACTGTTAAATTTGGAAGAAATCGGTTCAGATTTAGATATAGCCACCATATATACGTTACCCCCGATTTGACATGTAAGCGCTGTAAAAATGTTATTTTATATCCGATCAGTGCGAAATTCGGCAAAGAGAGGTTTCTTATTACATGATGGAATACCGCTAAATTCGGAGAAAATCGGTTCAGATTTAGATATAGCTCCCATATATATGTTACCCCCGATTTGACATGTACGCGCTGTAGAGACTGTATTTTATATCCGATCAGTACGAAATTCGACAGAAGGAGGTCTTTTTACATGAATAAGTATTCAGGGAAGATCGGTTCAGATTTATATTAAAGCTCCATATATATGTTCCTCCTGATTAGGTATCAAACCGCTATAGAAGTTACTTCCGATCATTAAAATTTTCCAGAAAGGTGTTTCTCAATTTAGGAACGAATATTGCTTAATTTAGCGATTATCGTTTCAGAATTAGATAATATGTTTCTACCCATTTACCAATTATTCCAAATTATTATGGCAATGACCCTTATCGCATTGTTAGGGAGGTGTAGGGGATTATATAGTCGGCCCCGCCCGACTTTCTGACTTTCCTTACTGGTTTTGGAGTACAGTAGTCTTTAGTGCAGTAGGGTACATATCATTTGCTACGGGCCTAAAGTGTAACTCATCGAAGGAGTGACCTAAGACCCCAAGTATGTCGGCGAAAATCAGTTTTGGGTTATTTTAAGTTATTTGAGCAATGCTATTATAGTACCTACAGTTTAGTAAAAAATTGGGTTCGATCGGCCCACCCCTTTTGCTACCTCCCACACAAATGAATCATTTTGTACCAAAAGTTAACAGCTTACAAATTTAATACCAGTACATACTTTAATTTTATTAAATGCAATTTAAGTTAATAATAATTGAATTAAAACAAAAAAATAAATAAATGTACGAATATTTTTTTGGGACTCAAGGTGAGGGGATTCATAAGTCGGTTTACCCGACTGAACTTTCTTACTTGTTATACACTCTCTTTAGTGGAGTAGGGTAGATATCATTTGCTACGGGCTAAAATTGTAACACATCGAATGAGTGACCTCAGACCCCAAGTATGTTCGGCGAAATTCCGTTTTGGGTTATTTTCAGTTATTTGAGCAATGTTCGTCCTTCCGTCCGTCTAACTATCTGCTGGCTGGAGCGCACGATAACTCTCGAAAGGAGTAACACACTGACTTCAAATTTGGTATGTGGTAATATTTTGTTCTATCTCAGGCTAAGTTCGAAGATGGACCATTCTGGTCCACTCCTTCTGGTACCTCCCTCACAAAGGGTTAAAATTTAGTGAAATATTGATTCATTAATAACTTATATGTATACTACTTATTCCAATCTTCTGCGTGTAATATTCGTCCTATTCTAAAAAAAACAGCATTCTACTAACCGAAGCTTAGAAAAGACTTTTGATCAAAACGAAGCATGTCAATTGTAAATAAAACAAATGCTTTTCAGAGAATTATTTTTATTATGATAGAAAGATCTACGAAAACAAGTAAGAAAGTTTCAGTCGGGTAAACCGACTAAGGTATACCCTCACTTTGTGAGTAATGTAATATTGAATATTACTCGAATTATTCTGTCAATTTGTGTGGGAGGTACCAGAAGGGGTTTATCAAATACACCTTTTTTTGCTGAACATTAGATACTTTAAATTCATTGCACTGTGCCGACTTATAAGCATTTATGTGCACTGGTATAAACGTTATGAGACATTAAATTGTGGTATGCTTTGGGCATTTTGTGTGGGAGGTACAAAGAGGGGCGTGGCAATAACGCCCATTTTTCACAGGGCTATAGACACTATAAAAACATTACACTGTACAAAATTTCAAGTATTTTTATACACTGGTTTTAATGTTATAAGCTGTTAACTTTTGGTGCAAAAAGGTACCTTTGGGTGGGAGGTACCAAAAGGGGCGTGACAACAACACCCATTTTTCCCTGGACTGTAGGCAATATAAAAGCATAATACTGTACAAAATGTCATGTATTTTTATACACTGTTATTAATGTTATAAGCTGTTAACTTTTGGTGCAAAATGGTGCATTTGTGTGGGAGGTACCAAAAGGGACGTGGCTACTTCGCCCATTTTTCTCGAGTTGATAACGACTAATAAGCTAATACTATGTGTGGAATTTCAAAAGATTCGAATAAGTTGTATAGCAGTTATTAAAGAATCAATATTTCACAACATTTTAACCCTTTGTGGGGGAGGTACTAGAAGGAGTGGACCAATATGGCCCATCTTCGAACTTAGCCGGAGATAGAAAAAAATATTACCACATACCAAATTTGAGGTCAATCGGTTACTCCTTTCGAGAGTTATCGTGCGCACCAGCCAGCAGACAGACAGACAGACAGACGGACGGACATTGCTCATTCGACTTAAAATGACCCAAAACGGATTTCCTCCGAACATACTTGGGGTCTTAGGTCACTCCTTCGACGTGTTACACCTTTTTCCGTAGCAAATGATATATACCCTCGTCACACTAAAGTAAGGGTATAATTACATGTGAAAGTTAATATCGGTCAACTGCTCGCCACGATCATGTGATTTGATATGGTCCATATCGTATATCCTGGCTACAAGAAGACCGTTATCATTTGGCGATAGCGAACACAATTCACGGTAACTGCTTGGCCGACTTCCTTTTCGAAGAAGTACGGCCCGATGACGCCGCCAGCCCATAAACCGCAACAAAAAGTCACTTTTTGTGGATGCATCGGCTTTTCAACAATCACTCGTGGATTCTCATTTGCCCAAATGCGGCAATTGTGCTGGTTATCGAATCCACTGAGGTGAATGTGTGCCTCGTCGCTGAAGATGATTTTCTTTGTAAAGTCACCATTCACTTCTGTCTGTTCATCCAACCATTCGGCGTATTGATGACGCTTGAACCTCAATTGAACCTTGTAAGCGTGTAAATTCAAATTTTTTTTCAAAATTCGCATCAGTGATGTTCGTGAGATGTTCAATTGTTGGGCACGACGACGAGTCGAGGTTGACGGCTCTTCTGCCACACTACAGCGAAGACCATCAATGTTTTCCGCAGAGCGAACTGGGCGAGCATACACAGTTGTTTTCACATTTCACCAGTGTGGTGAAATTTGCTCACAATTCTCCCGATTGTCAACACATTTGGTCGTTTATGCTGACAAACTGTGTACCTCTCCTTGGTTGAATTTGTCAAACACTGAAACAAAGAAATGTCAAATTATAAAGGTGGGGTAAAAAACTTGACGTTAAGGTGGGACTCACAATTAACCTCGTGCATCGTGGTTAGACCACCCTTTAGTTACCGAGATATTTGCAATTGAAAATTTAATTTTAAATTTTTTATCCTACACGGTTCTATTCTATCTAAATATATTTTATTTCGATTCAAACAAGACGATTTTGCCCTGTGTAGAGGGTATAAAAATATTGAACAAAATTTAAGATTTACTAGATTTATTTTTGACTATATTTTCACCGTTTTCATAACAAATCATCTCTTAAAATATTAATTTGACACTTCTTTTCTTCTTATAGGTAATTTTTATCTTAAACGGATATTTTAATAAAAAAAAACACTAAATTGGTATGTATTAACCAACTTTAATTGTATGTATTAAACAATTGAAACTGATATTGTCTTCGTATTTCGAAACACTGTTTTGACCTCTGTGTGTGTGCCCTTAACTATTATAAGGATTCTATTGTTGGATCTAATACATATATGTAAAATTTTTAAACGCAGGCACACAAAACAAACAAACAATAATACAATAAGTATTCTCATAATGTGCAAAAAATGAAAACGAAATCGGAATTGAAATGGAAATAGAAATAGAATTTTGTAAACATCGTAAAATGTCAGTTTAATTTGTTTCTCGTTTGTGTGGGCGTGAATATACGAGTATTTCACAATTACAATTATGTCTATTGCAAATTGCAAAACGACTATTTCTCGTTGAGTTGTTTTCATGTAATTTTATTTGTATTTATAGACAAAGATTTCGTCTATTTAGTTATTTCCAAGAATAGTAATAAAATTGAATAGAGAATTAAGTGGAATTCAGGAATTTCGGAATCAGAAGCACATTTTGTACGTAACGTTTTTAAGGCGTTGGATTGGTATCCTTATTATAAAAACAAGTAAGAAAGTTCAGTCGGGTAAACCGACTAATGAATCCCCTCACCTTGAGCCTCAAAAAAATATTGTAAGTTTATTTATTTTTTTGTTTTATTTAAATTATTATCAATTTAAATTGCATTTAATAATGTTAATGTGTGTTCTGGTATTAAAGTTTAAAGCTGTTTACTTTTGGTGTAAAATTGTCCATTTGTGTGGGAGGTATCAAAAGGGGTGTGCCAATTACGGCCACTTTTCTCTGGACTCTAGATACTATTAGAGCATTACACTGTACAAAATTTCAAGTATATATATGCACTTGTATTAAAGTTATAAGCTGATAACTTTTGGTGTAAAATGGTCCATTTGTGTGGGAGGTACCAAAAGGGGCGGGCCAATAACGCCCATTTTTCTCTGGACTCTAGGTACTATAAAAGCATTGCACTGTACGAAATTTCAAGTATTTGTATGCAACGGTATTAAAGTTAAAAGCTGTTAACTTTTGGTACAAAAAGTTCCATTTGTGTGGGAGGTACCAAAAGGAGCGGGCCAATAACGCCCATTTTTTTCTGGACTCTAGGTACTATAAAAGCATTACACTGTACAAATTTTAAAGTATTTTTATGCACTGGTATTAAATTTATAAATTGGTAACTTTTGGTACAGGACGGTCCATTTGTGTGGGAGGTACGAAATGGAGCGAGGCAGTAATGCCCATTTTTCACTGTATTGTAGGTACTATTAAACCATTACACTGTACAAAATTTCAAGTCTTTGTATGCAATAGTAATAAAGTTATAAGCAATTAACTTTTGGTTACAAATTTTCCATTTGTGTGGGAGGTACCAAAAGGGGCGTGGCAACTTCGCTTATTTTTCTCGAGGTAATAGTGACTACTAAACTAATACTATGTGTAGAATTTCAGAGGATTCAAATAAGTAGTATAGAAGTTATTAAATAATCAATATTTCACTAAATGTTAAACCTTTGTGATGGAGGTACTAGAAGGAGTGGACCAATATGGCCCATTTTCGAACTTTAACGGAGATAGAAGAAAATATTACCACATACCAAATTTGAAGTCAATCGCTTACTGACAGACAGACGGCCGGACGGACATTGCTCATTCGACTTAAAATGACCCAAAACGGATATCCGCCGAACATACTTAGGGTCTTAGGTCACTCTTTCGATTACACTTTTGGTTCGTAGCAAATGATATATACCCTCCTCCCTAAGGTGAGGGGACAACAAGTATGAACATTTCAGTCAAGAAACCGACTGAGTTATACACTCACTTTGTGAGTAATATAATAGGGAATATTGTACTTTGTAAAATAAAGTTGTGACATTCAGCTCAGTCAAAAATATGAAAAAATTTAGATGATTGCTCCAGAAGTTATGAGAATGTTGTGTTGGCCCATGATTCTCGAGGTGATGTCGACTAATAAAGTAATAATTGTGTGGAATTTCAGAACATTCGAATACATAGTATAGAAGTTAGTAAAGAATCAATATTTCACTAAATGTTAACCCTTTGTGGGGGAGGTAATAGAAGGTGTGAACCAATATGGCCCATCTTCGAATTAAGTCTGTGATGCAAACAATTATTAACGCACACCAAATTTGAAGTCGTATCATACGCACCAGTCTGACAGACTTAAAATGGCCCACAACGGATTTCCGCCAAATATTCTTGGGGATTCTTAGGTCGCTCCTTCGATGTGTTACTCTTTTGTCCCGCACCAACTGCTCTGTACCCTACACGGGGGAAAATCGTCATTTTTGATATGTTTGAATTGGAAGAAAATATATTTGGAACCAAAATTTTTAAGTATTATATATTTTTGAACGAATACATTTTATTTGAAAATCAATCTGTTTTGTTTAGGACGCATATATTAATATATTACAATAAAATATGTTCGCGCACTGACTTTTACAAATAAAATATTTCTTTACACACAAACCAAGCTTTTGTTAATTTTTTTCCAAATATATTGTATTTATAAAAGATTTTTAAAACATTATTGACATTGTCGAATTTTAGTTTTAATTTTTCCTAGATTTCGTGTTATACTTTATAGTTAAAAATGTCATAAGCAGCATTTACTTTTGTTTTTACAGCACTAATTTTTATGTATTAAAAAGTTTTTGTTATTAACAAAAAATATTTTATTTTAAATATTCCAAAATTATCACATATTATTGTCAATCCATCAATGCGATTTATCGCTACCCAAGATTGTACAATTTAATTTTAAGCAAATTCAACAGTTCCTAAAAAATGTACTTTGAATTTCTGAAAAATGTTATTTCTTAAAAACTTCAATAGTAATTTTCTTTGTGTACAATTAGAAATATTAGTTCCAAATAAAAAGATCTTAGGGGGGAAACATAGTTTTGTTTGGAACAACATATTCCCAAACATATAATTTTTGTTTGTGTCTTATATTATATATTTGGAGTTTACCCTAAACATATGTATATTTCAAGCAGAATATGTTTGAGACAATATACTACAGAAGCGATTTTTTTTCAGCGTGTAGCTCATAATAATGGGGTATAAAAACATGATTGTATTAAATTGTTTTACTTCGACCAAGGGGGATGTAATTTCGACATTTATCCATAAATTTTTTTTATGAAAAAAAGTAAATTTTTTTCTAATTGTTTTAATGATATTCACTAAACTTCTGTTTCTATTTGAAAGCGATATTTCCAACATTTGCAGCGCTCATAATTCTTATTAAATTAAATACCTCAAAAAATAATCCAAAAATCAAGGACACCTAAGAAGATCGGAATTAAAAAAAAGTAAAAAAAAAAATAATGTTTTGAGTTGGGGGCACAATTTCGAGGGCTTATATCCAAAAATGGATATAAACAAAAACACAATTTTTCAGGTTCACTTTTTGAAAAAGTGAAGGAAAATTTTTTTTTACTTTTTTCAGCATAACTTTCAGTGACTCGTAGTTTTTCACCAACAATGTTTGCTAAAATTGTAGCCAACGTTCATCTGAACAACTTTTGTGAACATATCAATACAATCTGAACGTGTCCTAAATAGCTCAAAAAGACCATATTGTACCTCATAAATGTTAGTATGTATTTCACTATTATGTAAGAAAAATATTTGTTTGGTGTAGGATATGTTCAGCAACTTTATAGAAAATATTAAGGCCAATATTTTTGTGGAAGAACTGTAAGTTTTGGCCCCATTTTAACAAATTGTAAAAATCACCCCATAAAATGGGGAGGATGAAATGAATCTCCGCCCTCCCCATTTTAAGGGGTGTTTTTACGATTTGTTAAAATGGGCCCAAAAATAAAATTACGAGTCCCTGAAAGTTATGCTGAAAAAAGTGAAAAAAAAATGTTTTTTTTCCTTCACTTTTTCAAAAAAAAAAAAAAAATAGCGGAATTTTTTTTCCCAGAAAATTTTAAGAAACTTTGTTTAGCATATTCTTTGCTACATTATTGCCAAATATACTTAAGCGGTATCACCAAGTCTGATTTAGTTGTTGGACAAAAGCTGATGACACCTTTTTCGAGGGGCCCACTGATTTTCAGAAATTTTGAAGGCCCATAAAAAAAATTGCTCACCACTTTCGCCAAGCCGAGTATAGGGTTATACTATCCTTTGGTAGTTGAATCGAACCTATACTGACAAGTCCATGTATTTTTCAAAATGTGTTAATTGGTTGCATAGTGATATTTAAGACACCTAAGAACATCAGAATTATAAAAAATACCGTAAAAATTTCAAATAAATTGTTTTTTTTTTAATATTGTTTCGTTTATTTAGAAATATCTTAATTTTTTTTTTTGCAAAAAATTACCTCTTGCCATAGAAATCCTAACCCTAAAAATTCAAAGAATTCGTTCTATATGCAAATATTTCGTTATGCCTATCATTAGTTTTCCTAATAACCTTGCCATCATATTCTATAAAATACTGACTTAATTTGCATTTTTATTTAATTATTTTTTTTAAAAATTATAATTAAACTGTGACTTAGTCTGTGCAGATCATTTTCAATTATAATTTGTTATCATTAATTCCAAATACCATTTAACTCTAGGCAAATACATGAGTGTATATTATTTTCCGAATGGTTAATGAGTGAACGTTTATTAACATATATTTTACTAAATTAGAAATGATCGACTTTTAGTAATTATATGCTCATCTCTACGGGTAAAATAAAATCTACGTACAGTGGCGGTCATTAGAATAGAATTACTTTTTAAAGGAATTCTCTTGGAGAAATATACATATATAAGTATATAGTTACATGCTAGCATTTAAATACCCGGCGTTGTCCGGGGTGGTTTTTTAACAGCGTGATCCAAACTTAAAGGTATTATAATAAAAAAACCGATTAAAAGGCAAATCAAAACAGTTGACATTTTGATGCTGATCAAGATTATAGTACAAAAATCATTATGTCTGATTACGACAAAAATTAGCATAGTAATATTTCTTATTATAAGTATATACCAGTATATGTTTATTTGCTGTAGGACTAAAAGCTGACTTGAAAAAGAATACACATTTTCCAATTTTAACAAAGTTACAGTAGCCACGAAGTCCAATATTCTATTTTATCACGTTTGGTCGGTGCGACCATAACTCGAAAAACAAACATTGTGGCTATGGTAATAGAAATTTTTGTTATTGAATCAAAAATCAGGATCCAAAAACACAACAAAAAATTTCGATATAGTAAAAGATAGGTATACGTATTTAAAAATCTTTGGTTCACAAATAACTTTGTCTGTTTAATCATAGGCCGATCACACAAAATTATTTTACTATTCAATTGAAAATAATACCAGATGCTCTTAAAACTCAACACGTGTGAATGTGAATAGCATATTCCAGCCACGCCCTTTACAGTGTATGTGCAAACTTCCAGATTAATACTTGTACATGAGCTCAGTGGTCAAGAGTTCACCAAACGCGTGGCGCAGTGAGAAATGCTTAATATGTTATGTATGTTCCAATCTTCGATTCATGATAATAGAAATTATCTCACATAATTCAAAACCTGATTGACCACACCCAAAAATTAGCTAATTTTATATTTCGATATAATTCGAAAATACTTTTAAACATTATTTTGATGCGGTTTTTGTGTCCATCTTGACCGCAAGCCGGACGACGTATTTTTTTGAATATTGGATATCAGGATATACACATAAGATAATTGGATCTTAACTCTTAAGGACTTTTAATTTTTGGTCACTGCTGCACTGACCATAGTCAGGGAATTGATCTATTTGAAAACGTTAGATATGTTACCACAGTATGTTGTGAGAGATATATTTTGAAAATGCCCTAGAAATTTTAAGACGCGGTTTTATGTCCGGTTTAACCTCAGGCTGGACATCGAATTGTTGTTTTCGCATCTCTTATGAGCTCAGTGCATAGATATAAGTTTTATATTCTTAACTCTTAGGGAACTTTAAAAATCAGTGAAATAGTGAAAATTGTTCTGTTCACTGCTACACTGACCACAGTCAGTTTATTATCATCCAACCTTACAGAGAGGAGGGAATATATTATTTGGAGTGGCCTAAGACCCTAAGTTTGGCGGAAATCCGTTTAGGACGTTTTAAGTCATTTGAGCAATGTCTGTGTGTCGGGCTGGAACGCACGATAACTCTCGAAATGAGTAACGTATTGACTTAAAATTTGGTATGGGATAATATTTTTTTTCTATCTCAGGCTAAGTTCGAAGATGGGCCATATTGGTTTACTCATTCTAGTACCTTCCTCACAAAGGGTTAACATTTAGTGAAATAGTGATTCTGTAAAAACTTCTATACTACTTATCCGAATCATCTGTAATTCCTCACATAGTATTAGTATGTCCCTCGCTATCACCTTGAGGAGAATGGGCGAAGTATCACCACCCTTTTTGTTACCTCCCATACTATATGACCATTTTAAGCATTAAATTGTGTGCAGTGTAGTGCTTTTATGGTAACTAGACACCACTGAAAAGTGGGCGTTATTGGCACGCCCCTTTTGGTACCTCCTACACAAATGGACCATTTTGTCCCAAAAGTTAACTGCTTATAACTTTAATACCAGTGCACACAAATACTTGAAATTTTGTTCAGTGTAATGCTTTTATAGTCCAGTGAAAATGGGCGTCATTGGTACCTCTCGCCCAAATGGACTATTTGGCACCACAAGTTAACAGTTTATAACTTTAATACCAGTACTGTAAAGTTATTAACTTCGATTAAATCGCTTCAATAGTATATTATGTACCCTTAACATATACATATATGTTATTCTAAACAGATTTTTGTTTACATCCCACTTGGGTTTTATTTGGGACTATTTATTTTTCCGAAACAAATATTAATTTGCATTTAAATATTCAGAAAATACCTAAATTGTGTTAAATTTTTTACAAATTTTTAATGTTCATAAAATAATAATTCATATCGTAAAAAAAGTTAATGCTGCATATGGTATGATAACTGGGATGTACAATTCGAAACCAAGGAAAAATTAAAATTGAAATTCGAAAAAGTCTGCAGAAGTTTTAAAATTCTATTTTTAAATAAAATATATTTGGAGAAATTCCTAAACAACAATTTTGTTTGTATTTAAACACATATTTTATTTCAGAAATTTAGTTTGCAAATATATTTAGTTGGAATATATTAATACATCGATGGCTTATATCCAAAATGGGCTATATTAAAAAACCCAATTTTTCACACTGAAAAAAAAGTGTACTGAAAGTCATTGAAATTTTCTTAACTTTTAAGATTTTTTCTTTGATTTGGCTCCAAAGACAAAGACTATTAAAATAAGTGCATCTTGTACTACAATTAAAGTCATTAATCATCTTTGAATCAGAACATCAAACGTCTTCGAAAGAATTACGCCTTATACTGCGATGAAAGACTTGACATTTTTAAATCAATTACGACTTGTGCTTACATTAAATACAAAAAATGACTTTAGATTAAGTACATTTTGTAATTAAACCAAGCACATGATACTTTTAATAATTAAATAAAAATATTTTTTATTGCAATTTTTACTAGAACTTTTACTAGACAATTGTTACTAGAAGAAGTGGGCCAATATGGCCCATCTTCGATATTTTTCTCATCTTCGAGATAGAGAAAAATATCACCACATAGCAAATTTGAAGTCAATCGGTTACTCCTTTCGAGAGTTATCGTGCGCCCCAGCCAACAGACAGACAGACAGATGACTTAAAATGACCCAAAACGGTTTTCCGCCGAACATACGTAGGGTCTTAGGTCACTCCTTCGACGTGTTACACTTTTGGCTCGTAGCAAACGACATATACCCTCCTCTCTAAGGTGAGGGGATAAAAATTTACACTCGCACAAGCGCGCACAACCTTTCTCTACCACCGCTCAAGAAGAAATGATTCCAAAAAATTCACTGTAACTCTCACTATTATTCTCAATTTTGCTACCAAAAAGAGGCTAAAATGTCTTCTCGCAGATAAAAACGAACTCTTAATTTATAGATAACTAATCTTTAATTCAAAAAACAAAGAAAAGTGGACTGAAAATTAAGGGCATATTGTTTTTGAAAACATGACATGAGAATTTCTACATCTTTAAGGAAAAAAAACTTACAAACTATTAAAATATGTACTTTAGTTAATGACAGTTGCAATCAATTATTTTTTCTTTAATTTTATGACGTAACGTTAAAGTCAACCTTACATAGTTTTATGGATATCTTATAATAGAAGTAAGAAATTTTATTTTAAATGAATGTACATTTCTTTGAAATCAAGTAAATTTTCTTAAATTTAAAGAATTTTTTCTTCAAACAAAGACAGATTAAATCTATGATTTAAAGGCAATATAGTTTTTAATTTCAGGTAATTTTTTTCAGTGCAGGAGAGCAAAAAAACTGTTGAATTTTATTATTTTGCGATAAATTAAATATGATGTGAATTAAGAATTTGAAAGTATATAATATACACGTTTGTATACATAATTCATATTCATATAAAAATTGGGTTGTTTAATGTACCCCATTTTGGATATAAGCCATCGATATGCGTTCCAAATATATTTTATTGAATTTCAAATAAAGTTTATTTATGTCGGTTGTCCGTTATTATTCGGTCTGTAATCGTTATGATTTAAACTGTTTGTTTAGAAATTATTTGTTTAGAAATATATAATATTTAAAAATTTGTATTCTAAATATATTTTCTTTCGATTTAAAGTATCAAAAAATTCTATTTTTTCCTGTTTCAGCAGACAATTTTATATACATCCCTTCGAAGACAATTTTTTGTGTTATCTTTAAAACAGGAAAATACATAACAAAGTTACAAAATAGTATGCCGTTTTATAGAAAAAAAGTTAAATTTCCCAAAAATAATATGTTTGCACCAAATATACTACAGAAGCCATTTTTTTGCTTCCAAATATTTTTTAAGATATAATAACTTACTTTTCTAATCTATTTATGAGTAGCTGAAACTTTGCTGTTTGTACTCTGTGTTTACAACAATTCATCATAACATAAATTACCAAAATCAGTTAATACTTTATTACAGTCGTCATATAGAGGTCGCTCTTAGATACGGTTATTGAAGCCATAAATAAAACCACATTTTCCAGACGATTAGAAAAATGGTAAACAACTTGAAATGAAATACTCGTAAACGACATAGTTATACGATTCATTTTTTAACAAGTAAGAAAGTTTCAGTCGGGTAAACCGACTAAGGTATACTCTCACTTTGTGAGTAATGTAATATTGAATATTACACAAATTATTCTGTCAATTTTTGTGGGAGGTACCAGAAGGGGTTTAAGAAATACACCTATATTTCGCTGAACAGTAGATACTTTACTGCACTGTGTCGAATTGTAACCGTTTATATGGACTGGTATATTAACGTTGAGATATTAAATTGTGGTATAATTTGGCCATTTTGTGTGGGAGGTACAAAAAGGGGCGTGGTGATAACGCTCATTTTTCACTGGACTATAGGCATTATAAAAGCATTACACTGTACAAAATTTCAAGTCATTGTATACACTGATATTAATGTTATAAACTGTTAACTTTTGGTGCAAAATGGTACCTTTGTGGGAGAGGTACCAAAAGGGGCGTCACACTAACGCCCATTTTTCAATGGACTGTAGGCACTATAAAAACATTACGCTGTACAAAATTTCAAGTATTTCTAAACACTGGTATTATTGTTATAAGCTTTTAACTTTTAGTGCAAAATGGTGCATTTGTGTGGGAGGTACCAAAAGGGGCGTGGCAATTTCGCCCATTTTCCTCGAGTTGATAGCGACTTACAAACTAATACTATGTGTGGAATTTCAGAAGATTCGAATACGTATAATAGCAGTTATTAAAGAATCAATATATCACAACATTTTAACCCTTTGTGGGGGAGGTACCAGAAGGAGTGGACCAATATGGCCCATCTTCGAACTTAGCCGGAGATAGAAAAAAATATTACCACATACGAAATTTGAAGTCAATCGGTTACTCCTTTCGAGAGTTATCGTGCGCACCAGCCAGCAGACAGACAGACACACAGACAGACAGACAGACGGACGTACATTGCTCATTCGACTTAAAATGACCCAAAACGGATTTCCGCCAAACATACTTGGGGTCTTAGGTCACTCCTTTGATTACACTTTTTTCCGTAGCAAATGATATATACCCTCGTCACACTAAAGTGAGGGTATAAAAAGTATGCATTTTGCACACTTGTCCCATACTCATCTTCATGAGAAACTTCACACTTGTAATTGTCGGTTGCCATCGGCCCTTTTGTATGTATCACAACCCCTCGGGAGGACTTGTAGCCAGCCGTCTATTTAAATAGCCATTGGCTAAATACAGATCTCGTTCAGTTCCATTAACAAATGTCTGTGATAAATTTCCCGTCAAAGAGCCGTTTTTGTTTTATGTTTAAAACGCAAACGAGGCGTAAAACTATATTTTTGCATTTCTATGCTAACAAATAAAAAAAGTTGTTTTTTTTATTTCACTGACATGTGAATTAATACCAGAAAATAAATGTACATAATAAATACAACGCCAATGGCTAAACTGAGTTCTCAAAGCGTTTGACATCAGAACACACAAAGACGGGGGGCGGACTTCACAAAGGCGCTTATTAAAAGACTCTTGAAACTCGTGAAATCGTTGGAAAAAATCACCGCTCAACAGTGATTCACAAAATATACAGGTTTTGCGTTTTTTTTCTCTCGAATCAAATGATTAATTACATATCGTATATATTTCTTTGTTCAACTACAGCCTTGGTTAACTTAAATATTCTATATTTTATAATAACTTATGGCTAAATAAATGCTCATTCATGAAATTCAACGTCATTTTCTTTATTATTTTTTGAAATTTAAATTTATGATTTTTTTCTTTGAAGAAGTTGTTAGTTAGGTGTAAATGAAACTAGCAATGGTCTTTGTCTCCGGCCGGTTTAGTTAGTTTTCTGCACGAACAGGTTTCATTTTGATAGAGGAGGAAAAAAAGGCTGGAATTGGTATTACGCAAAAACTAACAAATCATACCAACGAGTTAATAGTCATTGAAATTTGCTCCGTTTGAAAGCCAAAAGTGTGAAAGAGACATGAATGACATTTTTATAGTGATAAATATTGACGCAGCAAGCACACTACTCTTCTAACGATGAATTTGTTTATGAAAAAAATGTTGCCCGTCAACGTGAAATACTAGGAAATATTTGAACCTTTTCAGTTAACATAATGTAGTCTCTCGAATTCATATTAACTATAATTTTCAATTTTCCAAAATGAAAGAAATTACACTATGCAACGAAAACAAAATTTCTTTTATGTTCGAGACATACAATTTTTTGGTGTAGATTAAGAAACTATTTTATGAAACCAAAACAACAAAAAATTTATGGTAAATTGTTTTTTTCATTGAGAATTTATTTTGGTTCGAGACCATGTTTTATTTACATTCCAAAAATTAAAAAAAAAAAACAAGTACAAAAAATGGACACGAACTTCAATTGCTGGGTAGAATTGACTGCAGTTTCGTTAGACATCACTCTACTTATCATCGTCAGAATTCAATGGAAATAATGCATGTCTTTAACTTAAATCAGCCTGAAATACTTATGGAAGTACTAATATATAGTTAATAAGAACTATCAACCATAACCATATTTCACCAAACTATGTAGACAGACTGAAACTAGCAATCAGTACATTTTCTAATAAAATCTAAGGCAGAAAAATGTTTACAAGTGGTACAAGCTTTTCAATTGTTGTCTCAGTGTCGTCGATATTGTATTCGATTTCTTATTTTGTTGCTTATTATTACGATTTTTTTTTGGTAAATATTTATTATTAAATTGTTCGCCCTTCTCTCTCCCTCTCTCGCTCTGTTTACACCGACTGTAAGGTGCGAGAATAATGATATAAAACTGAATCTAATTAAAGTAATTATGAGTAATTCGAATGCAAACACATGTGAATCATGTCTCATTGTTTTAGTTTAGTTTACTATTTTCGGTAAATCATAATTAAATTTACGTGGCCAAACCAACGCCGTGAAGCCGGTCGGGCTTTTTGTTTACGACTCTCTTTTGTTTTAATTGAATGGCTGAATTAATGCAAGAGTCAGAACACTGAAAGAAAAGTGTACTGAAAATCATTGAAATTTTCTTAACTTTTAAGATTTTTTCTTTGATTTGGCTCCAAAGACAAAGAATTTTAAAATAAGTACATCTTGTACGACAATTAAAGTCATTAATCATCTTAATCTGGACATCAAACATCATTGAAAGAATTACGCCGTTTACTTCGATGAAAGACTTCACATTTTTAAATCTATTACGGCTAGTGCTTACATTAAATACATAAAATGACTTTAGATTAAGTACATTCTTTAATTAAACCAAACACATTCTGTACTTTCCACAAGTGTATAATAAGTTTCGTAAATTTTTTTTTATTTATTTTTTGTTTAAACATTCATGGTAATGATACCCTCACTTTAGTGTGACGAGGCTATATATCATTTTTATTATTTTCTATATTAAATTATTATTTTTTAAAAAAATTGAATTCGATAAACAGTTTATTCAGTAGCCATTGTGTTTAGTCTAGTTTTCTTTACATTAGAGGGAATATGAGAATTTATTTAGAATTTATGGATAATTAAATATTTTGCAAATTTTTTCCTTAAACGAACTGTTCTCTTTGTATGAGCTGCGGTAGCTGTCAACAAACAGCCGCCGAAACTGTAGAATTAAAAATGTCAACACGCGCAAGCGCACAAAACCTTTATCTACCACAGCTCAACATGAACTGATTCCAAAAAATTTCAAACAAACTTCATTGTAACTCTCACTATTATTCTCACTTTGCGACCAAAGAGAGTCTAAATTGTCCTTATGCAGATAAAAACGATATCTTAATTTAAAAGATAACTAATCGTTAATTCAAAAATACCAAAAAACTGGACTGAAAATTAAGGGTATATTGTCTTTAAAAGCATGACATGAAAATTTCTACAATTTTAAGGGAAAAATCTTACGAACTATTAAAAAATCTTACAAACTATTAAAATTTATACTTGAGTTAATGGCAGTTGTACTACAATCAATTATTATTTCTTTATTTTTATGACGTAACGTTAAAGTCAACATGACATAGTGTTATGGACATCTTATCATAGAAGTAAGGAATTTTACTTTAAACGAATAACAATTTCTTTCAAATCAAGTAAATTTTCTCAAATTTAAAGAAATTTGTTATTCAAACAAAGACAGATTAAATCTATGATTTAAGGGCAAACTTGTTTTTAATTTCATGTCAAATTTTTTTTCAGTGAAGGGTAGAATGGGGGAAATGTTAACGTGTTTCTGCGTTATTTACATACTCGCACACACACACGCACAGCGAGAATTATCAAATATACAAAACATTTAACCCAAATATCACGAACAATTTACTGGCAATTACAAATGAAGAAAAACAGTCATACACAAACGTAGGCACTGGAAAAAAAGAGTTACTTAAATTAAGGAAACTGAAAAATTTATTAAGTTTAATTTTAAGTACAAAATTCTAAATAGTTATGTACTTGTCCCTAAATCAAAACTAAGTTTCATAATTTAAGGAATATTTCTTGCTTTGGTTGGCTTGAAATCATTAAAATTACCAGTGATATCGAGTCAATGACAATCGTCTTTAAAATAACTAAAGTATGAACTTAAACTAAAGACAGACTGAAAATATAAGTAATATATGCAGTTTCCGTTTAACCAGATAATGTAGCTATTTGAAAGATGTTTGTCTTTGTCCAATTTCCTTAATTTATTTTCCTTAACAATAGAGACATAGTACTCTGATAAGCGATTATTATCTTTCTTTGTCTTAAAGTCAATATAATTGACAGTGATTTAGATACTATGACAGTAGTTTTTAAAATAACTGTTTTATATACTTAAACTATGAAGACTAATAACTTGAACATTAATATAGGTTAAGTTTATGTAGAGAATTTACTTACATTAAAGATCAATGTTTTTTCTCCTTAAATTCTTGCCAATTTCCAATTTTAGGGAAAAAATTCTTAACAGGATAGACAGTTAAGTACTTTGCCTTTAAATCATTCGAGACAATTGTAATCATCCGTAAAGTAACTATAGTATGTAATGAAAGTATTGACAGACCGGAATAAACTGAAAATAATATATGTAGTTTCCGTCTAAGCAGAAAATTTAGTTATTTTAAGAATTATACATTTGTCCCTAAATGTACTTATTTTAAAGATTGTTGTCTTTTATTTTAGTCAATTAAAATTACCCCTAAACTATCTATATTATCTAATTAAACTACAGATATGAAGAAATAAACTGAAAATTGTGTGTTTTATTTAAGTAGAGAATGTACTTATTTTAATGATTTATGTCTATGTATTTAAATCATCATCAATTTCCTTAATTTAAGAATACGTTTTTTTTGCTTCGTTGTATTGACACATTAAGTAAGAAATGTATTTATTATACAAAAAAATAGTCTTTAATTAAAATTGGCAGAGATTTTTATCCAATGACAGTCATCTTTAAAATAAATAAATAATTTATTTAAAATGCGGATACGATGAAATAAGCTGAAAAAATGTATGTAGTTTAAGTCTAAGTAGAGAAAGTATCAATTTAAAGATCATTGTCTTTGACTTTAAATCATCACTAATTTTCTTCATTTTAGAATTTTGTTTGCTTTAAAAGATAGACGTGTTAACTACGGACTGGACTTATTCTAAAGATTGATGACAGGCTTGAGATCATTAAAATTAATAGTGATGTCAAGTCAATGATAATCATCTTTAAAAACAACTATTTGCTTAAACTACGGATATGAAGTCAATCACAGTCATCTTTAAAATAAATATTTTATTTACTTAAGCAACGGATATGAAGAAATAAGCTGAAAAAAATTATTTAGTTTATGTTTAAGTAGAGAAGTTACTTATTTAAATATCAATGTCTTTGTTTTTAAATCACCACCAATTTTCTTAATGTTGAGTGCGGAACGTTCTTATTTTAAATATTATTTTCTTTGACTTAAAAAATGCAATCGTATTTAAAACAACAATCCAAGGACATGAAATGACTGAAGAACTGTTTAAAAGTTTACGTCCAAATTGTTATTTTGAAGATTATTCCCTTTTTCACAAAACCTTTGCCCATTTATTTAATATAACGAAACTATTTTTCTCCGTGTACTCCTATCAGAACAATTACACATATGGTTCGGTTGTCAGATGTTTGGCTGTTTTCGCAGATTTCGGATAGTTTCAACTGTTGACCTGTGTTTTTATGGTAATTGCTCATGTAAATAATTGTCAGTAATCATAACAAAACTGAAAGTCCTTTTGTGACATATGAGAGAAGTGGTACGACGGACAAGGGCTTAGGCGAAGTACTTAATTTTACTAAGGGCTTCATAGAGGATAGAGAGGGAGAGTTTTCTATCAGGTGTACGAGCATGTGGGCCATTCATTATAGCAAGACTCTATGAGTGTTGATAGCTTTAAGCGACAATTAATTAAACTGACGAATTTTGGCATTGGTTTTAATTGTTTTTTACTTTTCTAACCCCCCAATTTCACAACCCCCGGTTAGAGCTAACTCACAGTAAAAAAAATAAAAATTTCATATAATTTGACAGCTATAACTGTAGGTTAGCTCTAACTGTAGGATAACCATAGATTGTGGAATTTGCCGTTAGTCGTTATTTACGGCAATTATTATTCAAAGTGTTAACTTTACCGTATATATTTCAACGCAAAGCAATTTTGCCAAATTTTTTGCAGGTAAATAAAATTAATCTAGATTTAAATAAACAAATGTTTTTGGCAATGTATTATTTTTATTATTGAAGCAATTTTACTTCATCTATTACTGAATTACTAATAAATAAATAATATAAGTCAATATCTCATTCGTTAATCCCCTCTGCTGGAACATTATAATATATAATTCGAATCTAATATAACTACGATTCCAAATATAGATAGAATTTTTCCCTCCGGTTCTGACACAAAATACCTAATTTCATATTATATGATATGTATTCGAAAAAAAGAGTCAGTTTACTCGTCTGAGATTCTCGTACCTCTTTTCACTTCAATTATGCGAAAAATAATAATTACTCAATTCCACAAATGTATAAAACGTAATTATGAAATATTTCAGATCTTAAGATTTTCTTATTTGTCAAATTTATCTTTTAAATAGGCACTCGGACATAAAGTTAATGTTGCGTAAAAAGTAAATAATAACATAGGGCTTCGGATTCTTTATTTATTTTGTTTCCTTGGCAATGAAAAAAATACCAAAATTGTCTGCAATATTATTTTTTTTGGATGAATTCCAAAAAATCGTTTGCATTTTGCACGTATTGTTGTGGAAGTGGATTTATGGCAGTAGAAATAAGTGTCCATGTACATTGTTATTTACGAGTAATTATAATAAATATTGTTAACCTTTGTTTGGAGAAAATTCGCAGATGTTGAAATCCCATAAGTTGTTGAGAATCGATTCATTTGCATATGAAAGAATTTTTATTTAATATATATATGTACATAATGGAACTTACAAAAATTACTTTTCACATTCACGAATATAAATCAATATATTTCCATGAAAATGTTAACTGGGCTAAATATTTAATAGCTGAATATTTAAAACATGTATTTTTCAGCTGTTAATTAAGTCATTTTATTATTTTTCAATACCCGATACGGTAAACACAAGTAAAATACAAAAAAAGCATTGTAAACATTTTCTTCGAGAAAATTCTGAACCGATAAGCGATTTGAAATCAGAATACATATACTCCGTTTGCCAAAAACCCACCCCTTTAGTTAACATTAATTAACACACAAAACTAATCCAAACAGCGTTCAAATTTCACAGACACATTTATTACAGATATATGATTAGCACATCACAAAAAAGGTTTTTTTTTTAAATTATAATTTCTTGTTTTTTTCTTTTGAGGTGAGGTTGAGGATGTAGTCACGTCTCTTTGCTGATGATGTGACACCCACAATTTTGTTTTTTTCTTCTTGAGATGATCTAAAGTTGAAAATAAATAAAAAAATTTACCACTTTCTGAATTTGTGTATTTTCGCGTCTCTTTGTCAGGAAGTGATAATAATTTGAGTAAATAATGAAATATCTCACCGTCGAATGAATGTTTTGTTGGCTCTATTTCTCAGGAATTTCAAACAAAATCACACAACAGTAAAAGTGTACAGAAATGTTAATATTTGATTTATGATATCATAAGTTGATAATTATGGTGTCACACTACAGCGATGTAAAGGTATGAAATCATGTGAAAAGTATTCGAAATAAGTTACACTAGGTTCCGGTGTGACCAGTTCATTCGATAAGTCAGCGGCAATTACACAGTGGAACGATTTAACAATAGATTGAGTAAAATTTTTCTTTCTTTCTGCTTTCCACACAAAGTTCTGTACATCACGTTACTCACAAAGTGAGGCTATACCCTAACCGTTTAGCTCACATAGACCAATTGAGGTCCTAGTGCTACCAAGGGCGCAGTGGCCCCTCATCGGAACCCATCTGTTTCATATAGAAAGTTATCAATAATACGTATATCTCTACTAGCAAGATCAGTCAGAGTTCGAAGAAGGGTCGACCCCAGTACATCCAGTCGTCATTTACTCAATGCAGGACAGTAACCAAGCAGGTGCTAAATGATCGCACAAATGGCATCGCATAAATGGCAATAGCACAGTGGAACGATTTACAAATAGATTAAGTAATATTTTTCCCTCTTTCTGGTTTCCACACGAAGTTCCACATTTCATAGACATGGGCATTTTCCCGGGATATCCATCCCTATGCCCAGGTACCCACCCATATGAGGCATATTTTAAACTGCTTTGCCATCTGGTTAAGAGATCTGAGATCTGTTCTTTGCAGTGCAAACCTAAGCCAAACTTCTCCTCCAGCTTTGTACATAAGTAGAAGTGTAGATAGTTTCTATCTCCTGGCATTCTGCCAACTTATTCCCCTCTTTCAGATATTTTTGTGTCAAAGATCCTCTCGAAGCTGTACACCATTGGTATATAGTCCACTCGGCCGGTTATCATAGCACTACAGTATAACATCCTCATGTGGCCATAGCTCTTGCACAACCACATTGAGAGATATTTAATCTTGCGCCTCTTTGGTTGCAACTTCTCTAGCCACAATATCAATCGGCAGCAGATGTAGTAGGACTTGTAGAGACTCTCTCGCTGTAGTCCTTTAAGGCCGCATAAGCTTAGGCAGGCAGTTCTCCGCAACTTATTGTGTTTTCTTTTGTGTCATAAAATTTATAGAAATTTTTTATTTATAGAAAATTTCTTAGAAATTTTTTATTTATAGAAAATTTCTTAGAAATTTTTTTTTATAGAAAATTTCTTAGAAATTTTTTATTTATAGAAAATTTCTTAGAAATTTTTTATTTATAGAAAATTTCTTAAAAATTTTTTATTTATAGAAAATTTCTTAGAAATTTTTTATTTATAGGAAATTTCTTAGAAATTTTTTATTTATAGAAAATTTCTTAGACATTTTTTATTTATAGAAAATTTCTTAGAAATTTTTTATTTATAGAAAATTTCTTAGAAATTTTTTATTTATAGAAAATTTCTTAGAAATTTTTTATTTATAGAAAATTTCTTAGAAATTTTTTATTTATAGAAAATTTCTTAGAAATTTTTTATTTATAGACAATTTCTTAAAAATTTTTTATTTATAGATAATTTCTTAGAATTTTTTTATTTATGGAAAATTTCTTAGAAATTTTTATTTATAGAAAATTTCTTAAAAATTTTTTATTTGTAGAAAATTTCTTAAAAATTTTTTTATTTGAAGAAAATTTTTTGGACATTTTCTAATTTTGGAAAATTTCTTAGACATTTTTTACAGAAAATTTCTTAGAGATTTTTATTATAAATTTATTATTAATTGTTTATTTATAAGAACATTTCTTAAATTTTTTTTTATTTAGAGAACATTTTATATTTATAGAAAATTTCTTAGAAATTTTTAATTCATAGAAAACTTTTTATTTTGATAACATTTTTTTATTTATAGAAAATTTCTTAAACGTTTTTTGTTTATAGAAAATTTCTTAGAATTTTTTTTATAGAAAAATACTTGGATATTTTTTTTAGAAAATTTCTTAGATATTTGTTGTT
Organism: Eudasyphora cyanicolor; assembly: GCA_963930755.1. Classification (NCBI taxonomy): domain Eukaryota; kingdom Metazoa; phylum Arthropoda; class Insecta; order Diptera; family Muscidae; genus Eudasyphora; species Eudasyphora cyanicolor. The sequence continues at coordinate 160,271,588 of OZ005738.1, read as the reverse complement.
TATTGAAAATTTCTTAAACATTTTTATTTTATAGAAAATTTCTTGAAATTTTTTTATATAAAATTTTTTTAAAATTTTTTATGGAATATTTATGAGAAATGCTTTATGGAATATTTATGAGAAATTTTTTATTCATATAAAATATCTTAAAAATTTTTATTCACACAAAATTTCTTAGAAATTTTTTACTTTGTATGAATATTTTCTTGGAAATTTGAAAATATCTTAGCGTTTTTATTTATAAAAAAAATTTATTTTTAGAATTTCTTTGCAGAAAATTTCTTAGAAATTTATTTATAACATTTTTTGATTTCTTAGAAAAATTTTCAGATTTTTTTTTTTATTTTTTTAAAAATTTCTGAACAATTCTTTATTTTTAAAAAGAAATTTTTTTTATATAAAATTTCTTTAAAATTTTTTATTTATGGAATATTTACGAGAAATTTTTTATTCATATAAAATATCTTAAAAATTTTTATTCACACAAAATTTCTTTATTTTTAAAAAGACTTCGTTTTTGAAAAATTCCTGCAGATTTTATATTTATTGAAAATTTCTTAGATTTTTTATTTGTTGAAAATTTTTTATTAATAGAAAATTTCGTACAATTTTGGAGAATTATGACAAATTTATTATTTAGAGAAAATTTCTTAGAAATTTGTATTTATAGAAAATTATTAAGAAATTTTTCGTTTCTTAGAAACTATTATTCAAAGATTTTTTTATAAACTGTTTGTTACAGCAAATTTTTTAGAAATTTGTTTTTTATTGCCCTACAAAACAGATCTTTTTTCAGCGTCAAGTGAATAGCCTAAATATACGCGTGTGTATTTGCGAGGTGTTTTTTAATGAAGTTTGGACAGATGTTTTATTTAGGTGACAACTTGGAGCATACATACCAAGCTTCTCCTCCAGCTTTGTACATAAGTAGAAGTGTAGATAGTTTCTATCTCCTGGCATTCTGCCAACTTATTCCCCCCTTTCAGTTATTTTTGTGGCAAAGTTCCTCTCGAAGCTGTACACCATTGGTATATAGTCCACTCGGCCGGTTATCATAGCACTACAGTATAACATCCTCATGTGGCCATAGTTCTTGCACCTCCACATTGAGAGATATTTAATCTTGACGCCTCTCTGTTTGCAACTTCTCTAGCCACAATATCAATCGGCAGCAGATGTAGTAGGACTTGTAGAGACTCTCTCGCTGTAGTCCTTTAATGCCGCATAAGCTTAGGCAGGTAGTTCTCTGAAACTTATTGTGTTTTCTTTTGTGTCATAAAATTTATAGAAATTTTTTTAGAAATTTTTTATTTATAGAAAATTTCTTAGAAATTTTTTATTCATAGAACATTTCTTAGAAATTTTTTATTTATAGACAATTTCTTAGAAAATTTTTATTTATAGACAATTTCTTACAAAAAAAAAAAAAAAAAAAAAAAATTTTTTGAGCGCCCCAGTAGGCGAGTTTGTAGCGTACTCGCCTATGAGTTTGGGGGTCGTGGGTTCGATTCCCACCAGAGGCTCTGGTCTGTCGCTGCAAAATTCAGCCATATGGTCTTTGTAACCCGGCCTTTCCCTGGACCTTAAAATTAGAATATAAATTTACTTTGTATTGTAATTCATATAAATAAAATAAATAAATAAAATAAAATAAAAATTTTTTATTTATAGAAAATTTCTTAGAATTTTTTTATTTATGGAAAATTTCTTAGAAATTTTTATTTATAGAAAATTTCTCAAAAAATTTTTATTTGTAGAAAATTTCTTAAAAATTTTTTATTTGAAGAACATTTTTTGGACATTTTCTAATTTTGGAAAATTTCTTAGACATTTTTTACAGAAAATTTCTTAGAGATTTTTATTATAAATTTATTATTAATTGTTTATTTATAAGAACATTTCTTAAATTTTTTTTATTTAGAGAACATTTTATATTTATAGAAAATTTCTTAGAAATTTTTAATTTATAGAAAACTTTTTATTTTGATAACATTTTTTTATTTATAGAAAATTTCTTAAACGTTTTTTGTTTATAGAAAATTTCTTAGAATTTTTTTTATAGAAAAATACTTGGATATTTTTTTAGAAAATTTCTTAGATATTTGTTGTTTATTGAAAATTTCTTAAACATTTTTAGTTTATAGAAAATTTCTTGAAATTTTTTTATATAAAATTTTTTTAAAATTTTTTATGGAATATTTATGAGAAATGCTTTATGGAATATTTATGAGAAATTTTTTATTCATATAAAATATCTTAAAAATTTTTATTCACACAAAATTTCTTAGAAATTTTTTACTTTGGGGTAATTCCAAAGAAAATCGACCCAAAAATGACGATTTGAAAATTTTACATTTTTGATTTTGCTGAAATTTTGCATGCGCATACTGCAAGATGATACGAAATAATGACAGTTTACAGTGTGTCAAAATTTGTAGCGGTTTAGATTTTATAGGGTGACAAAGTAGGACATCTACATTGTTTTGTAAAAAATTAAGCTATGTTCAAGTCGCCATAACTTTTGAACGGAATGTCAGATTTAATTGAAATAAGTTCCATCTTAACGATATTAACGATATTTCTAAGTATTACACACTTAAGGATAACTATATGTGTATTAAGGATATCAAAAGGACGAAAATGTCCTTAATCCTTAATTATCCTGAAAAATGTATTTTCAATTTTTTTAATTTTATTTCTGAATATTACCCCCATATTGCTCCATAAAATATAAAATTTTCAGAATGGGTGCTCAATGGGTTCAAAAGATATGACTTATTTAATGTCCGTCTGTCTGTCCGTTTGACTGGTTTATGCCAGTGATATCTCTGAAAAGGAGTGACCGAATGACTTACAAATTAGTATGTGGTAATATTTTCCTCAAACCTACTTAATGTTTTGAAGTGGCCCATTTCGGACCCCTCCTTGTGGTACCTCCCTCATAAACGGTTAAAATTTTGTGACATGTTAAAACTGTTATGACTTCTGTACTACTCATGGGAATCCAATGAAATTTCATACATAGTAATTATTTCACCGTATTTATAAGCTGAACAAAAATGGGCGAAAATGTCACTTTTGAGGCCCATAAAAAAATTGCTCAACAATTTCGCCATACCAATTATAGATTTATACTACCCTTTGGTAGTAGAATCGAACCTATATTATCAAGTAAGTGTATTTTTTCATCGTTTCACAGTGTAATACCCAACAATTTCTTTGGTAAATTGATAAATTTTAAATTCGATTTACGGCGCCATTTTCTAGAACCAATTACAGCCTAAATCGAATGATTATTATATTCACATTCATGCCTGCAACCTCCAAATCATAACTCCATTTAAGATTTGTAAACTTATATTATTTAAAATTCCCATATCTTCCTCGAACTACACAACTATTTTAAACAGACCCTATTTCCAGTTTAGCCCTCCAAATAATGTCTTAAATTGCATACCATTGTACTCGTATAAACCTTTGCCTTAGACTACCTTTGGTAATTGCATGCACGTTATTACTTTTCTTTAGTTAATTATTTACGCCATGTAAATAACGTATTTAAACAAAGCAACAAACTGTATTCAAAAATTCGCAACGTTGGCGAAAGAGACATTCGTTGTCCGACATTAATTTAACGCCGTCACCGGCTTGTGTTCATTTATGAGCTCGCACATTTATGACCTGAAACCCAGAGGGGGAGAGAGTGCGAGAGGGGGTGGTAGTAGGGTAAGCATTTGCAAAATTACCCTTTTGAACTATAAAACAAATAATAGTCGACCGGTGCAACATTTTTAATGAAAAATGATTCATTATACTTTATTTAAATGTTCCTGCGAACGAACGAACATTAATGAACATTTTTCATAATTACAAAATATTCATAATGAGATTTTGTGTTTATATTTTTTATTCATTTCTCAACGTTTTTGTTCATTTACTCAGCACTTGGCTTTGTTACACGCACACAAAACGGAAGATAGAGAGTAACTAACACTCTGTGTGTGTGTGTGCTTGCACTTTGTATCCTTTTGTGTGACTTGCTCTTGGTCTGCACTCTTTTGTTTAATAAGAAAATTAAATTAGAATTTAAATTTAAATGTATTCTTTGTAAGTTGACACACGAACTCTGTGTCGACTAACACTCATTCGAGTAAAGCAAACCAGCCTAACCGGCCACCCACCGCAGCACCATCTATATTCTCTCAGTTAGTTTGCTATACATGTACACTTCACTTCTCTCTATCTGTATCTCCCTCTGCCTCCCGCTCCATTTAAGATTCTGCCTCTCTGGGTTGTATGAGTTTGAATTAAAATCCGTTTTTTTCTGTTTGTTCTTTTGGCCATTCATGAACATCAAGGTTATTTTACATAATGCTGCCATGTTAGGTTTGCATGAATACACATATACACATGCATACATGCATATATGTTGGTATCTTCTTGCCTATACACGGGAATGTCTTATTTCTACATATAATCGTTTTGGCGGAAACAACCTTCACATAGGGGATCCTTAGCTATTGAGTGATAGGATATAAATATATCTGTTACTGTGATTTTCGCAAAATTTTTTTTAAATAATTGCTCCGACAAAACAGTAATTGGTCTTTCTACAATGAAAACTGAGATCGCAAACAGTGTTGGCACACGAATTTGACCCAAAGTTGTCAACAGAAAAATCTGTATTTTTTGTGGATTTAGAATTTCTTCAGGCGAAGGAGTGGTTTCAGTGACAGATATATTGTTGCCACACTGAAAAAAATAATGCCATAACACTAAAGACAACACACTAAAAAAATGTGTTTCCTAAATTTTAGTTAAATCCATACATCAATTTAGTTAAATTTTTTACTCATATTGGGTTAATTTTTTCTTCGGACGGTGCCGACTATATGACACCCTACACCACTTTAGTAAGATTGGATAACAATGAAAAATCCAGTGTATACTTCAACTAAACTTTGTTTACACAATTTACATTTGGTACGTCTCCTCTGCATCTGTAGCCAAATCGGACGAAACATATATATGGGAGTTATAATAAAATATGAACCGATTTCTTCAAACTCGGCAATGTTGGTTCATGAGTCAATAAACTCTACAATGCTAAATTTCAAAACAATTGGATATAAAACACAGCTTTTATAGGGCAAAATGCCAAATCGGACGAAACATATATATTGAAGCTATAGCTAAATCTTAACCGATTTTCTTCAAATTCGGCAATGTTGTTCCATGTATTAAGAAACACTACCATTCTAAATTTCAAAACGATTGGATGTAAAATACAGCTTCTATAGGACTAAAAGGCCAAATCGGACGAAAGTTTTATATGGGAGCTATATCTAAATCGGAACCAATTTCAACCAAATTCAATAGGGTTCTTTCCAGCTGCGAAGGACTCCACATTGCAAAATTTCAGAACGATCGGAGTGAAATTGCGACCTGTTGTCGACGAACAACTTAAGATGGACGGACGGACGGTTAAATCGACTCAGTTAGTGATTCTGAGTCCATCGGTATACTTTAAGGTGGGTCTAACTACACTGTGCAACAGTGAAAAAAATACACGGACTTGACAGTATAGGTTCGATTCTACTATCAAAGGGTAGTATAACCCTATACTCAGTTTGGCGAATTTGGTGACCAATTTTTTTATGGGTCTCCAAAGTTTCTGAAAATTAGTGGGCCCCTCGAAAAAGGTGTCATCAGCTTTTGACCAACAACTAATTCAGACTTGGTGATACCGCTTAACTATATTTGGCAATAATGTAGCAAAGAATATGCTGAACAAAGTTTCTTAACATTTTTAGCGAAAACAATTTTTTTCCGGTACTTTTTTTGAAAAAGTATAGGAAAAAAATATATTTTTTTAACTTTTTTCAGCATAACTTTCAGGGGCTCTTAATTTTTCGCTAACAATGTTTGGCAAAATTGTAGCCAACGTAAATCTGAACAACTCTTGTGAACATATCAATACAATCTGAACGTGTCTAGGTACCCTAAATAGCTCAAAAAACCACATTGTACCCCAAAAATGTAAGTATTTCACTGTTATGTAACAAAAATATATTTTTTTGGTTAAGGGTATGTTCAGCTACTTTATAGAAAATATTAAGGTCAATATTTTTGTGGAACATATTAACCCTCTAGCTCCCCCACATAACTGTAATTTTTGGCCCCATTTTAACAAATCGTAAAAACACCCCTTAAAATGGGGAGGGCGGGGATGAAATGTTCTACGAAAATGTTGGCCATAAAATTTTACTATATGTGTCAGAACACACCAAAGCCCAAAACTTAACACAAAATCCAAAAAACGGCCAAATTGCTGTCAAAAACTCTCTTTACTGGTAGGGTTATTGCTTCAACCATTATATCGTATTACTAACATTGCTGCACGATCAGTAATATGACCTTTTTTCGGTGTTTGTGTTAAGTTTTTAGCTTTGGTTTGTTCTGACACATATAGTAAAATTTTATGGCCAACATTAGACATTTCATCCCCGCCCTCCCCATTTTAAGGGGTGATTTTTACGATTTGTTAAAATGGGGCCAAAAATGACAGTTATGTGGGGGAGCTAGAGACTTAATATGTTCCACAAAAATATTTGCCTTAACATTTTCTATAAAGTTGCTGAACATACCTTATACCGAAAAAATATATTTTTGTTACATAACAGTAAAATACTTACATTTTTGGGGTACAATGTGGGTTTTTGAGCTATTTAGGGTACCTAGACACGTTCAGATTGTATTGATATGTTCACAAGAGTTGTTCAGATTTACGTTGGCTACAATTTTGCCAAACATTGTTAGCGAAAAATTAAGAGCCCCTGAAAGTTATGCTGAAAAAAGTAAAAAAAAATATTTTTTTCCTATACTTTTTCAAAAAAAAGTACCGGAAAAAAATTGTTTTCGCAAAAAATGTTAAGAAACTTTGTTCAGCATATTCTTAGCTACATTATTGCCAAATATAGTTAAGCGGTATCACCAAGTCTGAATTAGTTGTTGGTCAAAAGCTGATGACACCTTTTTCGAGGGGCCCACTAATTTTCAGAAACTTTGGAGCCCATAAAAAAAATTGGTCACCAATATCGCCAAACCGAGTATAGGGTTTATACTACCCTTTGATAGTGAAATCTAACCTATACTGTCAAGTCCGTGTATTTTTCTCACTGTTGCACAGTGTAGTTAGACCCACCTTAAAGTATACCGATCGACTCAGAATCACTAACTCAGTCGATTTAACCGCCAGTCCGTCCATCTTAAGTTGTTCGTCGACAAAAGGTCGCAATTTCACTTCGATCGTTCTGAAATTTTGCAATGTGGAGTCCTTCGCAGCTGGAAAAAACCCTATTGAATTTGGTTGAAATCGGTTCCGATTTAGATATAGCTCCCATACAAAACTTTCGTCCGATTTGGCCCTTTAGTCCTATAGTTTTACTCGTTTTGAGGATATGAAGAAAGAATAGTTCATTAACTAACAAGTAAGAAAGTTCAATTGGTTAAACCGACTTGTGAATCCCCTCACCTTGAGTCCCAAAAAATATTCTCTAATTTATTAATTTTTTGTTGTAATTAAATTCTAATCAATTCACTGGTGTTAATGTTATAAGCTCTTAACTTTTGATACAAAATGTTTAATTAGTGTGGGAGTTACTGAAAGGGGCTCTATAATAATGTCCATTTTTTACCGTGCTATAGGAGCTACAAAAACATTATACTGTACACAATTTCAAATATTTTTATGCTCTTGTATTAAAGTTATAAGCAGTTAAATGTTGTAGCAAAATGGTCCATTTGTGTGGGAAGTACCAAAAGGGACGTGGCAATTTCGCGCATTTTTCTCGAGTTGATAGCGACTGATAACCTAATACTATCTACGGAATTTCAGAAGATTAGAATAAATAGTACAGAAGTTATTAGAGAATCAATATTTCACTAAATGTTAACCCTTTGTGTGGGAGGTACCAGAAGGAGTGGACCAATATGGCTCATCTTCAAACATAGCCGGAGATGGATAAAAATATTACCGTATACCAAATTTGAAGTCAATCTGTTACTCCTTTCGAGAGTTATCGTGCGCACCAGCCAGCAGACAGACGGACGGACATTTCTCATTCGATTTAAAATTACCCAAAACGAATATCCGCCGAACATACTTAGGGTCTTAGATCAATCCTTCGATGTGTTAAACTTTTGGCCCATAGCAAATTATATATAACCTCGAATCACTAAAGTGCGGGCTTTATTAGTCGTAGTCCCAAAAATGCAAAATATTTGTCTGTCCGTTTTCATCCGCAATTTTTATTTTTTATGCAAATCATTAATTGCAGGAACATAAATTTATGCCGAAACATTAAAAATGTTACGCCCGGAACGAGTGTCGGATCGACGACCTTAATCTTGTTAGCCAGAAACACTATACATCAAGCTACGAAGTTTGCGATGGATTTAAAAGTTTCATTTATATGGAAATTCCCTCGTCAACTATAAATAAATACTGTATATGTAAAATTTATTTTTTTATGATGGCAGTCCTTTTTTCAAATTCAAGTGTACAGAAAAAAACATTGCTTGGAAAATAGTTGTACTCGTACACGGGGAAAATCGTCATTTTTGATATGTTTGAATTGGAAAAAAATATATTTGGAACCAAAATTTTTAAATATTATATGTTTATGAACAAATACATTTTATTTGAAAATCAATAAATGTTGTTTAGGACGCATATATTAATATATTACAATAAAATATATTTACGCACTGACTTTCACAAATAAAATATTTCTTTACACACAAGAAAAGCTTTTGTTAAAATTTTTTCCAAACATATTGTATTTATAAAAGATTTTTAAAACTTTATTGACATTGTCGACTTTTAGTTTTAATTTTTCCTAGATTTCGTGTTATACTTTATAGTTAAAAATGTTACAAGCAGCATTTACTTTTGTTCTTACTGCTCTAATTTTTATTTATTATAAAGTTTTTGTTATTAACAAAAATATTTTATTTTAAATATTCCGAAATTATTACATATTGTCAATCCATCAATGCGATTTATCGCTACCTATTTAATTTTAATCAAATTCTACAATCTCTAAAAAATGTACTTTGAATTTCTGAAAAATTGCACTACTTAAATACTTAAATATTAATTTTCTTTGTAAGTGCCAAGATGAAATGCCAAACAATACTTAACAAAAATAACATGACATAATGATACGACTCACACGTGATCTGTCAAAAAAGAGGCTATTGAAAAAAGTATCTCTACTTGGATCACCCTATATTAGTTCCAAATAAAAAGATATTAGGAGGGAAATATAGTTTTGTTTAGAACAACATCCTCCCAAACATATAATATTTGTTACTGTCAAATATTATATATTTGGAGTATATTCTAAACATATGTATATTTCAAGCAGAATATGTTTGAGACAATATACTACAGAATCGATTTTTTCAGCGTGTATATGTAATTATATTTAAAAACTTATTTGCCGACGTAGCTGAGTTGGTAATCATTTAATATAATATTGAAAATTTCATTTCCAACAGAAAGGAGACCCTACACGGCAGAAAATCGTCATTTTTGATGTGTTTGAATTGAAAGAAAATATATTTGGAAGCGATATTTTTAAATATTATATATTTGTTAACAAATAAATTTTATTTGGAAATCAAGAAATTTTGTTTGGAACGCATATATTAATATATTAGAACATAATATGTTTGCAAACTGACTTTCACAAATAAAATATGTGTTTACACACGAACAAAGTTATTGTTTAAGAAGTTTTCCAAATATATTTTATTCAAAAAAGATTTTTAAAACTTTGCTGACCTTTTCGAATTTAGTTTGTTTTACCTAGTTTTCGTGTTAAACTTTATATCTTAAAATGTCTTTAAATTTATAAATTTTCCAATTCACCACTTTTTGTCAATCCATCAATGCAATTGAAATTCACGAAAGATTATACGATTTAAGTTTTAATAAAATTTTACAAACATTTAAAATTTATAAAAAAAAATGCTCTTTGAACATCTGAAAAACAGAAAACTCGTCTTTAAATTAAGGCATTGCCAAAATACTTAAATTCCAATTAATCATTGTTTCAGAAATACTAGTTCCAAATAAAACCAGTAAGGAAAGGCTAAAGTCGGGCGGTGCCGATTATATAATACCCTACACCACTCTCGTAATATTGAATAACTCTGATATATAAATTTTGTAATTCATGTATACATTGTTTACATAAATTTACTTTTGGGACATTTTATACTTAAATAATACCCCGTACCACAGTGTGGTGTAGGGTATAAAAACGATTGGATCTAAAGAGCCAAATCGGCTGAAACATATATATGTATGGGAACTATAGCTAAATCTTTACCGATTTTCTTCAAATTCGGTAGCGTTGGTTCAGGGATCAAGAAGCTCTACCATTCTAAATTTCAAAATGATTGGATGTAAAAAATAGCTTCTATAGAACTAAAGGGCCAAATCGGACGAAACATATATATGGGAGCTATAGCTAAATCTTAACCGATTTTCTTCAAATTCGGTAGTGTTGGTTCATGGATCAAGAAACTCTACCATTCTAAATTTCACTAAATTTCAAAACGATTGGATGTAAAATATAGCTTCTATAGAACTAAAGGGTCAAATCGGACGAAACATATATATGAGAGCTATAGCTAAATCTTAACCGATTTTCTTCAAATTCGGCAGTGTTGGTTCATGGATCAAGAAACTCTACCATTCTAAATTTCAAAATGATTGGATGTAAAATATAGCTTCTATAGAACTAAAGGGCCAAATCGGGCGAAACATGTATATGGGAGCTATAGCTAAATCTTAACCGATTTTCTTCAAATTCGGCAATGTTGGTTCATGAATCAAGAAACTCTACCAATCTAAATTTCAAAACGATTGGATGTAAAATATAGCTTCTATAGAACTAAAGGGTCAAATCGGGCGAAACATATATATGGGAGCTATAGCTAAATCTTAACCGATTTTCTTCAAATTCGGCAGTGTTGGTTCATGGATCAATAAACTCTACCATTCTAAATTCCAAAACGATTGGATGTAAAATACAGCTTCTATAGAACTAAAGGGCCAAATCGGACGAAACATATATATGGGAGCTATAGCTAAATTTTAACCGAGTTTCTTCAAATTCGGTAGTGTTGGTTCATGGATCAATAAACTCTACCATTCTAAATTTCAAAACGATTGGATGTAAAATACAGCTTCTATAGAACTACAGGGCCAAATCGGACGAAACATATCTATGGGAGCTATAGCTAAATCTTAACCGATTTCAACCAAATTCAATAGCGATCTTAACAGCCGCGAAATACTCTAAACTGCAAAATTTCAGAACGATCGGAGTGAAATTGCGACCTGTAGTCGACGAACAACTTCACATGGACAGACGGACGGACGGACGGACGGACGGACAGACATCGTTAAATCGACTCAGCTAGTGATTCTGAGTCGATCGGTATACTTTAAGGTGGGTCTAGCTGTGTTATTTTCAGGTGTTACAAACATCTGCCGTGAAACAAATACCCTGTACCACAGTGTGGTGTAGGGTATAAAAATATTAGAATGGGAACATATTTTTGTTTAGAACAATATTCTCCCAAACATATAATATTCGTCTGTGTCTAATCTATATATATAAAAGAGAGTGTCTGTTTGTGGGTTTGTTTGTGGGTTTGTTTGTTTGTTCCGTATAGACGTCTACACGGCTAGACCGATCATCTTGAAATTTTCACAGAATGTACATGTGTAGGGGGTGCTGAAAATAGGGTACTTGAATTTTCGATATATCAAGTGGGCGTGGACCCGCCCATATGGGTCCAATTTTGATATTGAGAAAATTTTTTAGCTAGAGTGCTGAAATTTTGTGTGTATGCATTTAGTGGCAGATTATGTGAATTTTCCAAAAATGGGCGGAATCGGACCAATGGGCGTGGCCCCGCCCATATAAGCCAAATTTTGAAATTGAGATATTTTGCACAATTTGTTAGCGAGAGACCTGGAATTTTGTATATATATATCCGTTGGCGACCTACATGATTGGTCCAAAAATGGGCGGGTTCGGACCAATAGGCGTGGCCCCGCCCATATAAGCCAAATTTTGAAATTGAGATATTTTGCATAATTTGTTAGCTAGAGTGCTGTAATGTTGTACGTATGTATCTGGTAGCAGTACAGGTGATTTTTCCAAAAATGGGCGGGATCGGACCAATGGGCGTGGCACAGCCCATATAAGCCAAATTTTAAAAATGTGATATCTTGCACAATTTATTATCGAGAGTGCTGCAGTTTTGGACATATGTATCTGATGACAGTCTACGCGATTCGCCCAAAAATTGGCGGGATCAGACCAATGGACGTGGCACCGCCTATATACGCCAAATTTTGAAAGTGAGACACATATCTTGCACAATTTTTAGCGAGAGTGATGTCTGGTGGTAGTCTACGTTATTGGTCCAAAAAGGGTCGGGATCGGATCAAAGGCCGTGGCCCTACCCATATAAACTAAATTTTGATGTCTAAATTGAGATGTCTTACACAATTGTTTAGCGATAGTTCTGTAATTTTGAGCATATGTATCTGATGATAGCCTACGTGAATGTTCCAAAAAGTGGCGGGATCGGATCAATGGGCCTGGCCCCGCCCATATAAACCAAATTTTGAAATTGAGATATCATGCACAATTTGTTAGCGATAGTGCTGTGATTTTGTGCATCTCACGCAGTCTACGTGATTACACAAAAAAGGGCGGCACCGCCCATAGGAGCCTAATTTTTAAATTGAGATATCTTGCACAATTTGTTTAAGTTAGCGCTGCAGTTTTGGGTATATGTATCTGATGACAGTCTACGTGATTCGACCAAAAATAGGCGGGATCAGACCAATGGACGTTGCCCCGCCTATGCGAGTATAAGCCAAATTTTGAAATTGAGAGTCTTATCATGCACAATTTTTTATCGAGAGTGCTGTAATATTTTGCATATCGATCTGGTGATAGTCTACGTAAATGGTCCAAAAGGGTTGGGATAGGACCAATGGGCGTGGCCCCACCCATATTAGCAAATTTCTGAAATTGAAATACCTTGAACAATTTGTTAGCGAGAGTGTTGTAATTTTGTAAATATGCATTTGATGGCAGTCTACGTAATTGGTTAAAAAATTGACGGAATCGGAAGTCTGGGGCAACGAAGTGGACCGGGTCCAGCTAGTATTATATATTTAGAGTGTACCCTAAACTATATTTATATATTTATTTATATTTTAAGCCGAATATGTTTGGGACAATATACTACAGAAGCGATTTTTTTTCAGCTGACCTTTTTTTTGACATTGCTGAATCCAGTGGTGGTAGCAGTTTTTCTAGTTTAGCATTTCTTTTCGCGATATTCGACCACAAAGATTGCAAGGAAATCAGAGTTGTTAGTTATATCGAAGGTGATTTTGAAGTAGAAGATTTCCGAATACACACTTCAGGCCAATGGACGAAATAAAGAAACCCCTTGGGGAATTATTATTATTGGGAAAAACAGTCAAACACGCTACTCACCCCTTTACCTCTAAAAAATTGCAATCAAATCTCATCATATTTCAAACGTCATACAATCGACGGCATTTCTAGTAACTTTGAGAAATATAGTCCTTGCTTGTATTGAGTTAGTTTTACCTATTTAGATTTCAGTAGTTACTCAAAGGAAGTAATGCAAGCAGAATGCAGCGAAGCCTGACAGAAAAGTTGAAATTTATTCAATTTCTCCGCCCCGCCGCTTGATTTTGCGTTGCCAGATTCAATTATTCTGATTGAAAATAACATTGATCCAAGGAGAAATGTTTCCAATTTAAGTAAACATTTCAATAATTTCAACGAAATTTTACTGGGAATTATATACATTTTGAATTTTTCGAAAAAGGGCCAAATTGATCCATAAAAAGAGGAGCTAGAGGGCTAAGATCTCCCACAAAAATGATCTTCATAAAATTCCACTAAATAACTCTGACAATACGAAATCTCTCAGACATTAACTTACAAAAGTTTTTTCATTTAGTATAGTGCTCCATTCGACCAAAAAATTAAAATTTTGACCCACTGTAAAAAAATGCAGACCAACCGGACCATAAGTTTGTTCAAAAAAAAAATGATATACTTAACATTCAATCCAAGTGTACGGGTACTGAAACACAAAAAATATGCACATTTGTGAACTTAAAAAATAAATTGTTAACAATTGATTAATTAAATGATATACTATGTCCCTATCTCATTTAATTTGCGGAATCATATGTATAATCATATATTTGGAAAACGTGCCAATTTACTTGTTGATAAGGATGATAACATATTTTTCATTATGAGGAAGACATAAACTGTGATGTGGTAACTGTGACGTCGTAACTATGGCATATATGACGTACGTTTGTGACGTATACGACATATGTATGTATACAACGTCAAAACCAAATATGGGAACCTTTGAGTTGTCACAAACAGCAGATACATAATTGACAAATCAAGAAAGCTTATTTTATTTTTTGATTAAAACGATTACATTGATCAACAGTGGCATGGGGTTTTGCATAAAATGTTATATGCAAAACTAGAAAGGTTGCAGCAGATATTTTAGCATAACTCGAGAACGGTTTATTTGAGTTGGTGTTCAGGTACCATTTTTTTCATCCGTTCATATATAAAAAAGATCTTCGAAACCGCCGATCGAGATATTGTGTAAAATCCTGTTTTTGAGAAATGTTTAATCATTTGTAAATAAAAGCATTATAAAAACATGGAAAAATTAGCCATAATTATATTATTATTACATGGTTAATAAAAACGCGGACAACTAAAAGCTTAACGAAAAAATATGTCCGAAATATTTTATTTTCAATAATATTTAAATTTAACACTCATCCTTTCATTCTTTTACTTAGTTTTTTAGTAAACATTTTTCTCTTTCTCTTTTCAGGTTAGTTCTCAAAAACGGTATCCTTTCATCCATAATTGTGCAAGATAATCAGGGTAAGATTTAGAATGAAAATTTAAGATTTTCACATCAATGGAAACCTTTTAGTTCATTCAAAAAATTTCTTCTAAACTTTTTTCATTAATTAGAATAAATGATTTTTCAAGCATTTTTCATTTTATTAGTGATTTATTTATTTATATTTTCACATCGATATTTCGCAATTTTCATGAATTGCATCATCGGGATGTTTACGTAAAAAACATAAAATGAATAATACTTAAAGCTAAGGTAGCATCACCACCATCGTCTTCTGTTGTAAATATTCCACAAACACTCTCAAATATTATAATATTATATCAAAAAATTCCATGTCTCATGATTTCTATCATCCCAAATGGCCACTCTATCTTGTCCTTTCCCCGACTACAGCACATTAAACATCGCTGGGTTTACTTAAAACATTGCCTTAAAATATGTATGTCTTTATGTATAAAGACATTCCTTTTTTGTATAAGTACACATACAAGTATAGCTACCGAACGTTTGTATGTATATAACTCTGGGTGAGAATGTAGTCGAGTAATAAAACAACATCAAGAATTTCGTACGTTTTATAACAACACTATGGGGAATACTTTGTAGCAGAACATCTCTCCTGGGCTAAATGCGCGGTAATGCATGTTTATCTGAAAAGACGGCAAAGACATTGCGAGGCAGTGGTGCCATTCAGAGACGGCATCCACCAACCACCAACGCCAATATTATCAACGTCCTACGTCCTCGACATTACACAGTGGAGGGATTTTCAAAGAAATCTATGTATAAATCTTACTTTCCGTAAAGAAAATTCATATGACTTATTGCAGAGTTCAATTTGCGGCATTCCTCAATATAAGTATATGGCCGATCGATCATATACCAAAGTCCAAAAACTGAGGTCTTCGACAATACTATAAGTATAATAGAGACTAGAGGCTTCCTATACACTAGAGTAGACCTCTGAGGACTTCCTCTACACTAGAGTCGACCTCTGTGGTCTTCCTCTGCATTAGAGTCGACCTCTGAGGTCTTCCTCTATATTAGAGTTGGCCACTTAGGTCTTCCTCTATACTAGAGTCGACTTTTGGGGTCTTCCTCTATACCAAAGTTGATCTCTGAGGTCTTCGTCTATACTAGAGTTGACCTATGAGGTATTCGTCTATACTTCAGTGGATCTCGAAGGTTTTCCTCTATACTAGAGTCGGCCTTTTGAGATCTTCCTCTATACTAGAGTCGGCCTTTTGAGATCTTCCTCTATACTAGAGTCGACCTCTGAGGTCTTCCAATCTACCAAAGTGTACCTCTGAGTTCTTCCTGTATAGTAAATTCATCCTCTGAGGTCTTCCTCTATACTAGAGTCGACCTCTTGAGCCTTCCTCTATCCTAGAGTCGATCTCTGAGGTCCTCCTCTATACTAGAGTCGATCTATGAGGTTCTCCTCCACAGTAGAGTCAACCTCTGAGCTCTTCCTCTATACTATAGTCAACCTCTGACTTCTTCCTCTATACTAAAGTGTTCCTCTATCCTATAGCCGATCTCTGAGGACTTCCCCTTTACTAGAGTCGAATTTTGTGGTCTTCCTCTATACTAGAGTCGACTTTTGTGGTCTTCCTCTGTACTAGAGTCGACTTTTGTAGTCTTCCTCTATACTAGAGTCGACCTCTAAGGCCTTCCTCTATACTAGAGTCGACCTCTGCGGTGTTCCTCTATCCTATAGCCGATCTCTGAGGACTTCCCCTTTACTAGAGTCGACCTCTGAGGTCTTCCTCTATACTAGAGTCGACCTCTGAGGTCTTCCTCTATACTAGAGTCGACCTCTGAGGTCGTCCTCTATACTAGAGTCGACCTCTGAGGTCTTCCTCTATATACTATAGTCGACATCTGAGGTCTTCCTCTATACTAGAGTCGACGTTTGAGGTCTTCCTCTATACTAGAGTCGACCTTTGAGGTCTTCCTCTATATTTCTCTATGTTAGATTCGCCCTCTGAGATCTACCTCTATATTAGAGTCTCCTCCTCTATACAAGAGTCGACCTCTCAGGTCCTTCTCTATACAAGAGTCGACCTCTGGGGTATTCCTCTATACTAGAGTCGATCTCTACGGTATCCCTCTATACTAGAGTCGACCTCTGAGGTCTTCCACTATACAAGAGTCGACCTCTGAGGTCTTCCACTATACTAGAGTCGACCTCTGAGGTCTTCCTCTTTAATAGAGTCGACCTCTGAGGACTTCCGCTTTAATAGAGTCGACCTCTGAGGACTTCCCCTTTAATAGAGTCGATCTCTGAGGTCTTCCTCTATACTAGAGTCGACCTCTGAGGTCATCCTCTATACTAGAGTCGAACTCTGAGGTCTTCCTCTATACTATAGTCAACCTCTGACTTCTTCCTCTGTACTAGAGTCGACCTCTGAGGACTTCCTCTTTAATAGAGTCGACCTCTGAGGTCTTCCTCTATACTAGAGTCGACCTCTGAGGTCTTCCTCTATACTAGAGTCGAACTCTGAGGTCTTGCTCTATACTATAGTCAACCTCTGACTTCCACCTCTGTACTAGAGTCGACCTCTGAGGACTTCCTCTATACTAGAGTCAACCTCTGATCTCTTCCTCTATACTATAGTCAACCTCTGGCTTCTTCCTCTTTACTAGAGTCGACCTCTGAGGTCTTCGTCTATACTGGAGTCGACCTCTGTGGTCTTCCTCTATACTAGAGTCGACCTCTGTGGTCTTCCTCTATACTAGAGTCGACCTCTGTGGTCTTCCTCTATACTAGAGTCGACCTCTGTGGTCTTCCTCTATACTAGAGTCGACCTCTGTGGTCTTCCTCTATACTAGAGTCGACCTCTGAGGTCTTCGTCTATACTAGAGTCGACCTCTGTGGTCTTCCTCTATACTAGAGTCGACCTCTGTGGTCTTCCTCTATACTAGAGTCGACCTCTGTGGTCTTCCTCTATACTAGAGTCGACCTCTGTGGTCTTCCTCTATACTAGAGTCGACCTCTGTGGTCTTCCTCTATACTAGAGTCGAACTTTTTTGGTCTTCCTCTATACTAGAGTCGACCTCTGAGGTCTTTCTCTATGCTAGATTCGCCCTCTGAGATCTACCTCTATATTAGAGTCTCCTCCTCTATACAAGAGTCGACCTCTCAGGTCCTTCTCTATACAAGAGTCGACCTCTGGGGTATTCCTCTATACTAAAGTCGATCTCTACGGTTTCCCTCTATACTATAGTCGACCTCTGAGGTCTTCCTCTATACTATACTAGACTCGACCTCTGAACTCTTCCTCTATACTGGAGTCGACATGTGAGGACTTCCTCTATACTTAGGTTTCCCCGCTCTAAGATGTTTCCACTGTGACAATCCTCTAAACTGACTAAAATTGTATATTGCTTTTTTAAGCCGCTGCCTGCTACAATTTATGTTATAGAAGGACCAAAATTTCAAACTTCTGTTTGATAACTCTTTAACGAGTATATGAAGTTTCACTGAAATCATAATTTTGTGCTTTGGAAACAACAGATTTATTTCCAATTACCCCACTGTGCATCAACGAAGCGGTCTAGGAAGTAACTGGGTGCTATGTGGGTCCCCAGCTAGCTCTCAGTTTAATGAAAGATAAAAGTTATTGTTAGCTACCGTTTAAAATTTTTCTTTTCTCTACTTTTTTCGAATTTAACGAAAATATTTTCTTTGTTAAGTTAAGACTTATTTTTATTCAAAACGAAAAGGAACCAAACCCGAGAGCGGAGAAAGTGGAATCTTTTTCATGGCAGCGAAGGAAAGGGATCATGAAAATGCTAAAGAAACTGAATATTAACAATATTCAATAACTTGTAATGGCAATGTCTTGAGGCGCTATGTCATCAAATAGAAAAAGCGAAATGGCTTTTTGACTTGTTGGTTTTGGAATGTTGAAAGTGAAAAAATTGAAAAAACTAAAAATGTTTCGAGCAATGGAAATTGCGATACGAAAATTGCAAATGCTTTCAGCAGTCTCGTTGTGGCAGAATACATTTATGCGGTTGGTTGCTTTGCGAGAAGTGATTAAGTGCATTCTGGTTTATGATTACCTCAAAAGCTAAGTACTTAAATGGGAGGATTAGTGCTTTAATGCTGCCAAGGAACTGTAAATACTTTATAAATACACAAGAAGAGTGAAAACATATTATAAGTGCTTTACACTACTTTTTGGTGGTACACATTTAGTTTCTATAGTGCCCATAAATGGCAACAAAATATAGTCCAATGAAAAGCTTTGTGTCTATAGATGTACAGAATCACCTTCCCAAAATATTGTGGTGAAATAAAAAATTATAATATGAACTCAGAAGTTTTTTGGGCAAAATATGTCCAAGGTTACACAAAATATTTCCAATAGGTAATGTAAATTCACTTGAATTTAGTTTGTTCTTTTGAGTTTTATTAAAATCACTGCAATAGCTTAAATGATGTCAAATGATGACGATTTTAAATATGTTTAGTAGGCGCCATTTCTCTAATAAACATTTTAATTAAAAGGACCGCAGAACGTATGAGTTATGTCTACTTAAATTAGATTACTTACTCACACACACACACACTTTACCCTCAACAATGCGTGTCTTTTTATCTTTCGACTAATTAAAAATTTAAAACGGGTGCACTCTTTGTACTCGCGATACACAAAAGTGTCATTATCTTTATATCTCCAAGTACGTATGAGTAATATAAAAGATAATGAATAAATAATTACCCAACCAAAATATACTAGTATGATTTAATGATAAAAAAAACTGAAATGTGGCTGGAATCGCTGTGGCTCAAATGCTTTTAGCAAATGCAATTCGCTTACATATTAGAGATTTAATTAAAAGAACCACCTAACGTATGAGTGATATCATTTAAAGGCTGGTTGCGAATACGCAAATTAAACACATCAGCGAGTATTTTAAATGTACAATTTAAAGTAGGAAACATATCTATATAAAGTGCGTAAACATTGATTAGCTTCACCGACTAGCATCGGGGAGTAGCTATAATATTTATATTTATCGAAGAGATACCGCCAAAATATGTGTACTGTTGTAAAGAGCAGACTTTTTACTTGAAAACGGAACCAATTTTGTGTTGATCAGTTGAAGATAATGGTAGTTTCGGAATAGTTAGTCGAAATAGAGGTATTGTTGGATGTAAACTTAGGAAAGCCTCACTACGTATAATGGAAAAATGTTGATTTTTCGGAGATTAAATATGGAAAATTTGCATTCTATTTTAATGTTCGATATATTTTTTATTTAAAATTTCTCAGAATTTTGACTAGAATTACTCTGTGGGAGATAATATAATGCTCGGGTTAGGTTAAATTAGGTATAGCAGCCTGTTAAAGAAACTCAATTAGTCTATATAGTCCATTCTGATACCTCAGGGACGTAAGGAAAGGACGAGCACAGGAATCATCTACTCTATAGTAGACGTGCAATGGGATCATATACTCTATAGTAGACATGCTATGGGATCATATACTCTATAGTAGACTAACACTGGTGTTATTTACTCTATCGTAGATGAGCACTGGTTCATCTACACTATAGTAAACGGCAACTAAGGTTCTTCAACGCTATAGTAGACTAACACTGGTGTTATTTACTCTATCGTAGATGAGCACTGGTTCATCTACACTATAGTAGACGATCACTGGGGTCATCTACTCTATAGTAGACGACCACTGGGGTCATCTACCCTATAGTAGACGACCACTGGGGTCATCTACTCTATTGTAGACGACCACTGGGGTCATCTACTCTATTGTAGACGACCACTGGGGTCATCTACTCTATTGTAGACGACCACTGGGGTCATCTACTCTATAGTAGACGACCACTGAGGTCATCTACTCTATTGTAAACGACCACTGGGGTCATCTACTCTATAGTAGACGACCCCTGGGGTCATCTACTCTATAGCAGACGACCACTGGGGTCATCTACTCTATAGTAGACGACCACTGGGGTCATATACTCTATATAGTAGACGACCACTGGAGTCATTTACTCTATAGTAGACGACCACTGGGGTCACCTACACTATAGTAGACGACCATTAAGATAATCTACACTATAGTAGACGACCATTAAGATAATCTACACTATACTAGACGACCATTGGGGTCATCTACTCTATTGTAGACGACCACTGAGGTCATCTAATCAATAGTAGACGACCACTGAGGTCATCTAATCTATAGTAGACGACCACTGAGGTCATATAATCTATAATAGACGACCACTGAGGTCATCTAATCTATAGTAGACGACCATAATCTATAGTAGACGACAACTGTGGTTATCTACTCTATAGTAGATAGCCACTGGAGTTACGACGACGACCACTGGAGTGATCTACACTATAGTACTGGTCATCAAGTAGACGACCACTGGGGTCACCTACTATTTAGTAGACGACCACTGG
Source organism: Eudasyphora cyanicolor (assembly GCA_963930755.1). Classification (NCBI taxonomy): domain Eukaryota; kingdom Metazoa; phylum Arthropoda; class Insecta; order Diptera; family Muscidae; genus Eudasyphora; species Eudasyphora cyanicolor. The sequence continues at coordinate 160,250,089 of OZ005738.1, read as the reverse complement.
GGTCACCTACTATTTAGTAGACGACCACTGGGGTCACCTACTATTTAGTAGACGACCACTGGGGTCATCTACTTTATAGTAGACGACCACTGGGGTCATCTACTCTATAGTAGACGACCACTGGGGTCATCTACTCTATAGTAGACGACCACTGGGGTCATCAACTCTATAGTAGACGACCACTGGGGTCATCTACTCTATAGTAGACGACTACTGGGGTCATCTACTCTATAGTAGACGACAACTGGGGTCATCTACTCTATAGTAGACGACAACTGGGGTCATCTACTCTATAGCAGACGACCACTGGGGTCATCTACTCTATAGTAGACGACCACTGGGGTCATCTACTCTATAGTAGACGACCACTGGGGTCATTTACTATTTAGTGGACGACCACTGGAGTCATTTACTCGATAGTAGACGACCACTAAGATCATCTACACTATAGTACACGACCATTAAGATCATCTACGCTATAGTAGACGACCACTGGGGTCATCTACTCTATAGTAGACGACCACTGAGGTCATCTAATCTAAAATAGACGACCACTGAGGTCATCTAATCTAAAATAGACGACCACTGAGGTCATCTAATCTAAAATAGACGACAACTGTGGTTATCTACTCTAAAGTAGATAGCCACTGGGTAACGACGACGACCACTGCAGTCATCTACACTATAGTACATTTCCACTGGGGTCGTCTACTTTATAGTAGACGACCACTTGGGTCATCTACTCTATAGTAGACGACCACTGGGGTCATCTACTCTATAGTAGACCACCAGTGGGGTCATCTACTCTATATTAGACCACCAGTGGGGTCATATTTTCTATAGTGATATCGATTATTTCATCTAATCTATAGTAGACGACCACTGGGGTCATCTACTCTATAGTAGACGACCACTGGGGTCATTTACTATTTAGTGGACGACCACTGGAGTCATTTACTCGATAGTAGACGACCACTAAGATCATCTACACTATAGTACACGACCATTAAGATCATCTACGCTATAGTAGACGACCACTGGGGTCATCTACTCTATAGTAGACGACCACTGAGGTCATCTAATCTAAAATAGACGACCACTGAGGTCATCTAATCTAAAATAGACGACAACTGTGGTTATCTACTCTAAAGTAGATAGCCACTGGGTAACGACGACGACCACTGCAGTCATCTACACTATAGTACATTTCCACTGGGGTCGTCTACTTTATAGTAGACGACCACTTGGGTCATCTACTCTATAGTAGACGACCACTGGGGTCATCTACTCTATAGTAGACCACCAGTGGGGTCATCTACTCTATATTAGACCACCAGTGGGGTCATATTTTCTATAGTGATATCGATTATTTCATCTAATCTATAGTAGACGACCACTGGGGTCATCTACTCTATAGTAGACGACCACTGGGGTCATCTACTATAGAGTAGAGTAGATGACCCCAGTGGTCGTCTACTATAGATTAGATGAAATAATCGATATCACTATAGAAAATATGACCCCACTGGTGGTCTAATATAGAGTAGATGACCCCACTGGTGGTCATCTACTCTATAGTAGACGACCACTGGGGTCATCTAGTCTATTGTTGACGACCACTCTATAGTTGTAATCTATAGTAGACGACCACTGGGGTCATCTACACCATAGTAGACGACCACTGCGGTCATCTACACCATAGTAGACGACCACTGGGGTCATCTACACCATTGTAGACGACCACTGGGGTCATCTACACCATAGTAGACGACCACTGGGGTCATCTACACCATTGTAGACGACCACTGGGGTCATCTACACCATAGTAGACGACCACTGAGGTCATCTACACCATAGTAGACGACCACTGAGGCATCTACGCTATAGTGGATGACCACTGGGGTCATCTTCTCTATAGTAGACGACCACTGGGTTCATCTACTCTATAGAAGACGACCACTGGGGTCATCTACGCTATAGTAGACGACAACTGGGGTCATCTACTCTATTAGTCGACCACTGGGCTCATCTACTCTATGGTAGACGATAACTGAGGTCATCTAATCTATAGTTGGTAATATCAATTTATTTACGAGTATAGATTTTTTTTTTCTATTTTTTAAACTTTAATTTGAAATTATTGTTTTTTTTTCAAATTTACACAGAATATGCACAAGAATCTCACAAATACAAAACAGTAATTAGAGACTCAATATTGGGTAAAAATAAATCAAGTGTGTCAAATTTTTTTGGAAGGTCAAGATTTTTTTTTTGAAATTTGTTAATAATCTGGTTGAGAATTTGAAAAAAATAAAACAATTTGAACCGTTTAGAAAAATTTTGTTTTTTTTTCGCGAGATATGACCTATTAAATTTTCCCGAGTGTGTTTTGAAAATTGTAATTTTCTCTGGAAATATTGAACGGATTCGACTGAAATTTTTCCGGTTAGGTCCGAAACACTTCCTAAAATCTAAATTTATCACGAACTTTAATTAACAACTGACCATATGAAAAATATTGCAAAATATTTTTTGCATATGCGAATAATTTCACTATCTGGAGCAGTGATTTTAAATATTTTATGTTTAGTATGCGTCCTATTTTGACGTCAACCAGAATCAGAAAAAACATTTCGGTAGATCGCGATTTGTAAAAAAATACAGCAAATTTATGGACACTACCTTTTTGAAAATATTTTTGGTTCATGATTACAGGACCTCAAGGACCTTACCAATTTTGTCCAAATTTACACAATAGCTAAATCCATTAGTTGTGAGTCCAAAAAGGCATTATTTTTTTTTTCGGCGGATCGAGTTCTCAGTATCGCGAGCCTCCAAACTATGGATATATAATTTGCAATATCTCCGTCAATTCTTAATCAATCTGTACAAAATCAACGACAAACGAGACGTGGGAAAAGTCACTTTTATACGTTGTTTCCTACTGTATGTTTTCTTAACCCACTAAGAGCCAATTTTTCAATTTTTTGTGTTAAATGCAATGATTTTGGATAATGCGTTATTGACCGGACTGTTCGTGCGGTGGAAGTATAAATTCGCGATTCTTTAATACATACAACACTTTAAGCTTTATTTCAATGTATTATATGACCAATGTTTCCCGTAAGAACATAAAATATTACTATTTTATTGTAACCCATACAAAATGTTATTATTTGGCAATGAAATAATACAGAATTGACTTCAGAATTTTTAACATAATTTTAGTTTCAAAGTATGGCAAAGATGTAAAGGCAATATGCTGAATTTTATAGTGGTTTTTAAAGGTTTATACCTAAGCTAAATAAGTAAATATAAAGTAATTAATATTAAAAATGCTGACCCAGATCCCATACAAATTTATTCTGTTTTCTGATCTGAATATTTTAGATAGATTTCCCTTTTTTATATTATACTGCCACCCTTGTTGGAAGGTATATAGTTGGATTCATTAGGGCCGAATTTAACGCTGTTTTTATTTGTTGTGTCTTGTAATGTACGCAGTTATAACATATTTTTATTTTCCTTATTTTAAACGTTACAAATATCCACAGCCCATTGCTTATTGTATTAATGACATAGTCCCCAAAGAACTATTTCAATTCAATTGTGCCCTTAGCAGCTCCCAAAAAAGATTTTCTCAAAGCTATTTGAAGAATTAAAATTCTTAATATTCACTGCAATTTGCGGAAACATCTCAACATACAAAATTTGGGTTAATTCGTGCACGTTAAGTAGTGTGCCAAGGGACAAATAGAAGAAAATTACGTATATAATATAATAGTCATCGTTTATTCTATGAAATTACTGCGTATGAGCTATAGGGACGACAAATAAATCACTCATACGCACGACTCGTTCTTCTGGTTGCAGGTTGGGTTTACTTTGGCAAATTGTAGACATTTAAAGAATAATATCTTAAGTGGCTTTATAGTGGCCTTAGAATAAGTTTCACATATTAAATTTAACACAGGATTATCAAAAAGGGGAACATGAGGAATATGTTCAGGTATCAAAAGTTTCTTATTTGGTTTTAATTAAAAACTAATGGAAACATATAATTTATGGGACTAAACTCACATTCGATGAATAGTTAAAGTCCATGACATATTTTATAGTACATCAGAGGGGCTTTTAATGGGTCATGCGGGAATTCATAAAAAGTATAATAATTGTAAATTTGTAATGTACTTTTGTTACAAAGTGTAATATAGTCTATGTAAAGCAAATTTAATAATAGAGATTGAAAACAAGTAAAGACGGATTAAGTTCGGACAAGCCGAATTTTATATACCTTCCACCATGGATCGCATTTGAATTGTTTCGTGGGCAAATAAACTCATATTACCAAATTTCAGCCCAATTCGTAAAAATTTGAGGTTTTTATGGCGTTACGAAGTCAAATCTAGAGGGACCTTTGTATGGGGGCTATATCAAAACATGGACCTAAGACTACCGTTGTTCGTGTGAAGTGTTTCGGTTATAAATAAACCCCAGCTACCAATTTTTATCCCGATCAGTTGAAATTTGTGGTCTCTGTAGCGTTAAGAATTTGGAGAGATACCATGTATGGGGGCTATATCAAAAAATGAACCGATATTACCCATTTTCAATGCCAACATACCTGCAGATATAAGCAGTATATGTACCAAATTTCAGCCACCTAGTTCAACTATTATTATATATTGTAGCGTGATTACAACAGACGGACATGGCTAAATCGTCTTCGAAAGGATTGCGCTATCGAGAGATGATTAATGATATTTTATGGTCGGAGTTGGATGGTATTGAGACGGCGCTACGTGCCACACAAGCAACGAAACCATTGCTCTGTTGCGGGAAAAGTTTCCGGACCGTGTTATCTCTCGAAGAGGTGATCACAATTGGCCACCGAGATCTTGTGATTTAACACCTTGCGACTTCTTCCTTCCGGGCCACGTGAAAGATAAAGTCTACGCCAACAGCCCAGCGTCGATTCAAGACCTCAAAGATAGAATTCGCGAGGCTATCGAGGACATAGGGCAGCCACTTTGCGATTTGGTTATGGAAAATTTCATGAAAAGGATATTGTCCTGTAAGCATGGTCATGGTGGCCATTTGGCTGATGTTGTTTTTCATTATTAACGGCTTACCCTCCTCTTTATTATGAAATAAACATCCGATCATTTATCTCAAAAAATGGCATTTTTCTTTGAATACCAAAAACCCTTTATATATATCGGGTCCGTCAATAAGAGCGCTACAAAAGTTTTTTTTAAATAAAACAAAAACGGTTTTGGATATCCATGAAATTCTTTATTCCTGTGAAAGTACGTTCGATGCCATTATGTATGGAACTCGATTTCTTTTGCATGGCCACCACGGGCACGCATGCAGAAGTCCAGACGCTGAACCCAATTTTCGACGGTTTGCAAGCATAAATCGGCCGATACTGCTGCAATTTCACGTTCGATATTCGAACGAAGTTCATCAATCGTCGCTGGCTTGTTGGCATAGACCATAGACTTGACGTAGCCCCACAGGAAATAGTCTAACGGCGTCAAATCGCACGACCGAGGCGGCCAATCGACTGGACCATTTCGTGAGATAACACGTTCTCCAAACTTGGTTTCCAATAAATTGATTGTGGCATTCGCATATCATCCAATTGGGGCCAAAAATATTCGGTTATCATTGAACGGTAGCGATTCCCATTCACAGTAACGTGCCCGTCTTGATCATCACGGAAGAAGTACGGCCCAATGACGCCGCCGGCCCATAAACCGCACCAAACCGTAATTTTTTCGGGATGCAATGATGACTCATGGAGTACGTGTGGATTGCTGTCTGACCAATAACGCATATTTTGTTTATTGACGAAGCCATTCAGCCAGAAATGAGCCTCATCGCTGAAGATGATTTTTCGATTTTTCGCGCTCTTAACGTTGGGGCCACTGACTCCGAATTTCGGTAGTAAATTTTAATAATTTGGACTCGTTGTTGGTTCGTATATCTTTCCATCATGAAATGGCAAACCTTACTGAAGAGAAATGTCAAAAGAGCGGCAAAAAATATGGCTTCGTTTGCTGTCCCTGTCGGTCTACTTTTGTAGCGCCCCTGTTGACCTTTGCTTTATGGGGTCCCAGATCAATATTTACTGCTGTTACAAACGGAGTAACAAAACAAGTAAGAAAGTTTCAGTCGGGCAAACCGACTAAGGTATACCCTCACTTTGTGAGTCATGTACTATGGAATATTACACGAATTATTCTGTCAATTTGTATGGGAAGTACCAGAAGGAGTTTAACAAATACACCTATTTTGAGTTGAACAGTGGATACTTTATATACATTGCACTGTGCCGAATTATAAGCGTTTATGAACACTGGTATATTAAAGTTATGAGATATTTAAATTGTTTATGAATTGGTCATTTTGTGTGGGAGGTACAAAAAGGAGCGTGGTGATAACGCCCATTTTTCACAGGGCTGTAGGTACTATAAAAACATTACACTGTACAACATTTCAGGTATTTTTATACACCGGTATAAATGTTATAAGCTGTTAACTTGGTTGCAAAATGGTACCTTTGTGTGGGAGGTACATAGAGGGGCGTGGCACTAACGCCCATTTTTCACTGGGCTGTATGTACTAAAAAAGCATTATACAGGACAACATTTTAAGTGTTTATATGAACTCTTAAATTTTGGTCCAAAATGGTGCATTTGTAATGGGCGGTAGCAAAAGGGGCCTGGCAACTTCGGCCATTTTTCGCGACTCATAAACTTATACTATGTGAGGAATTTCAGAAGATTCGAATAAACAGTACATAAGTTATTAAAGAATCAATATTTCTCTACATTTTAACCCTTTGTGGGGGAAGTACTAGAAGGAGTGGACCAATGTGGTCCATCTTCGAACTTAGCCGGAGATAGAAGAAATATTACCACATACCAAATTTTAAGTCAATCGGTTACTCCTTTCGAGAGTTATCGTGCACACCAGCCAGCAGACAGAGAGACAGACGGACGGACATTGCTCATTCGACTTAAAATGACCCAGAACGGATATGTGCCGAACATACATACTTAGGGTTTTAGGTCACTCCTTCGATGTGTCACACTTTTGGTTCGTAGCAAATGATATATACCCCCCGTATCACTAACGTGAGGTTATAATAAATATATCCCCCTCATATGGTGGAGGGTATAAGAAAACAAAAGTTTCAACGAATCAGACTGACATTTTTTAGTATGAGTTTAGATGTACCTGTAACATGGGATCCATTGCAGATGATATACAAGATTCTACATGGCCGAGCTTAGTTCTTCTTATACTTCTTTAATCTAATTTGAAATACTTCTAAAGGGCATAATTTATCTCAAAGGAGTATCAAATTTCACTAGCTAAGCTATAAATTTCAGTGAAAACTTCAAACTGAGGTTTCCGACACAAGTTTTGCCATGTACAGAGTTTTCCAACAAGAGGTGTTATTTTGAATCATCCGGTATTTCGGTAGCTGTCACTTTTGAAGATTTTATTCTTTGACATTTGACAAGTAGAAACTACGCCATTACTAAAAATGGAACGATACACGATTCAACATCGCATTGAAATTATTAAAATTCGAAAAATCATCTTGACTGTTGAGTCCCATTTCCACTTCGGTGGCTACGTCAACATACAAAACTGGGGCTCGGAAAACCCAAGGGTTATTGTTGAAAAGCCTCTCCATCCTCAACGTGTGACTGTTTGGTGCGGTTTATGGTCCGGCGGGGTCATTGGACCTTACTTTTTCGAAAATGAGGTTGGATCAACAGTTACGGTGAATGGATTGCGCTATCGAGAGATGATTAATGATTTTTTATGGTCGGAGTTGGATGGCATTGATCTGGACAACGTTTACTTTCAACAAGACGGCGCGACGTGCCACGCAAGCAACGAAACCATTGCTCTGTTACGGGAAACGTTTCCGGACCGTGTTATCTCTCGAAGAGTTTATCACAAGGTGTTAAATTTTGTGATTTAACACCTCTACTCCAGGAGCCCAGCGTCGATTCAAGACCTCAAAGATAGAATTCGTGAGGCTATCGAGGAACTGCCCTATGTCCTCGATAGCCTCACTTTCCGATTTTTTTATGGAAAATTTCATGAAAAGGATATGGTCCTGTAAGCGTGGTCGTTGTGGCCATTTGGCCACCTATTTATTTTGAAATAAACATCCGATTATTTATCTCAAAAATTGCATTTTTTTTTGAATACCAAAATAACACCTCTTGTTGAAAAACCCTTTATATATTCGTACAATTTACAGTCTAATTCACACAATTTAACCACAGCAACAATAAGCAAACATATATATAAATACTCTCAATAGGCCAAAAATAATTTCGCAACAAACTTTAACCCCACCAAAAACTTATTTTCCAAACTAAACTACAACAGAATTTACCTCAGATATGTATTACATATACATATCTGAGGTAAGATAAGGGTGCCCTAAAATATGGTGTAATTTGCAAACGTGTCTACAACTATTGAAATAAACATTTCGAACCACATTTGCATGGAATCCTTGAATCGCTGCGTTTCCAGTGGATTCACTCTTTACATAGATTATCATCGTATCTACCATCTGACATTTAGGGCGTGTTTTTTTTTTTTTTTTGTTCATTGAACAGAAAATGTTACTAACGAGTCAAGAGGGAATTTCGAAAATTCTCGCCACAATTTAAATGCATTGCTAAAATTAGTTGCGTACAACAAGTGAATTGGATGTAATGCATTTTTGCTGGATGTAATGTAATGTGGTCAACATAATATGTAGTGAATTGAATGCATGCATTTACAGTCCACGCTAAAGGATAAGATTCGATAGGGATTATTTTGAATGCAGGACCTTTCATTACGCATTTTGAAAGGTTCTATTTTATTAACCGTACTGCATTGAAGTTGTATATTGTAAGTATTTGTGGGTGAGGTACCAGAAGGGCAATAACTCCCCCCTTAACCAGACAATCAATTACGACAAAAATTTGGGACCCGTATGGTATACAACATTCTACTAACCGAGGTCTACAAAAGGCTTTATTCAACATAGAGTTATTTCGTATAGTTCCCGAGATATCTGCAATTGTAAAATCAACATTTTTCATTTTTTCCTGACCCCGAATTAGTATTTTGTTCATATCAGGGCAGAATATATACCAATTTCTTTCTTACAAACTTTTTAAGGCAAAATTTATGGTCATTTATATATTTTCATATATATTAGAGTGTAAATATGCGACAAAATGTATATTTTATTTTGGAGTTCGACGAAATTTTCGATAAAATTACAATTTCTTCGAAATTTTCGGTAAAATTACAATTTCGACGAAATTTTCTATGAAATTACAATTTCGACGAAATTTTCCATGAAATTACAATTTCGATAAAAATACAATTTCTATAATATTACAATATAGACGAAATTTTCTATAAAGTCATAATTTCGGCGAAATTTCGATAAAATTGCAATTTCGCTGAAATTAAAATTTCGACTAAATTTTCGATAAAATTACAACTTCGATGCAATTTTTTTTATAAAATTACAAATTCGATGAAATTTTTTATAAAATTTCAGTTTCGATGAAATTTTTTATAAAATTACAATTTCGACGAAATTTTCGCTAAAATTACAATTTCTACAAAATTTTATATAAAATTACAATTTCTACAAAACATTAAATATAAATTTCGACGAAATTTTCTATAAAATTTAAATTTAAAATAAAATTACAATTTTTAGGAAATTTAATATAATATTACACTTTCGATGAAAATTTCTATAAAATTACAATTTCGATGCAATTTTTGATAAAAGTACAATTTCCATGAAATTTTCGATAAAATTAAAATTTTGATTGCATTTTCTATGAAATTGCAATTTCGACGAAATTTTTGGTAAAATTACAATTTCGACGAAATTTTCTATAAAATTAGAATTTCGACAAAATCTTCTACAAAATTAAAATTTCGATGAAATTTTCTATAAATTACAATTTCGACGAAATTTTCTATAAAATTACAATTTCGACAAAATCTTCTACATAATTAAAATTTCGACAAAATCTTCTACATAATTAAAATTTCGACAAAATCTTCTACAAAATTAAAATTTCGACGAAATTTTCTATAAAATGAAAATTTCGTCGAAGATTTTGTCGAAATTGTAATTTCATAGAAAAATTCTTCGATATTGTAATTTTGTAGAAAATTGTCGAAATTGTAATTTTACAGAAAATGTCGTCGAAATTGTTATTTCATAGAAAATTTCGTCGAAATTTTAATTTTTTTGAAAAATTAATCGAAATTGTAATTTTCTAGAAAATTTTGTCGAAATTGTAATTTTATAGAAAATTTCGTCGACATTTTAATTTTACAGTAAATTTCATCAAAATTTTAATTTTGTAGAAGATTTTGCCGAAATTTTAATTTTGTAGAAGACTGCCGAAATTGTAATTTTATCGAACATTTCGTCGAAATTGTAATTTTATAGAAAATTTTGTCAAAATTGTAATTTCATAGAAAATTTCGTCGTAATTGTATTTCATAGAAAATTTCGGCCTAATCGTAATTTTAATGAAAATTTCGCCGAAATTTAAATTTTATAGAAAATTTCGTCGAAATTTTAATTTTGTAGAAATTTTAATTATGTAGAAGATTTTGTCGAAATTGTAATTTTATAGAAAATTTCGTCGAAATTGTAATTTTATAGAAAATTTCGTCGAAATTGTAATTTATAGAAAATTTCATCGAAATTTTAATTTTGTAGAAGATTTTGTCGAAATTCTAATTTTATAGAAAATTTCGTCGAAATTGTAATTTTACCAAAAATTTCGTCGAAATTGCAATTTCATAGAAAATTTCATCAAAATTTTAATTTTATCGAAAATTTCATGAAAATTGTACTTTTATCAAAAATTTCATCGAAATTGTAATTTTATAGAAATTTTCATCGAAAGTGTAATATTATATTAAATTTCCTAAAAATTTTAGTTTAATTTTAAATTTAAATTTTATAGAAAATTTCGTCGAAATTTATATTTAATATTTTGTAGAAATTGTAATTTTATATAAAATTTTGTAGAAATTGTAATTTTAGCGAAAATTTCGTCGAAATTGTAATTTCATCGAAATTGTAATTTTATCGAAATTTCGCCGAAATTATGACTTTATTGAAAATTTCGTCTATATTGTAATATTATAGAAATTGTATTTTTATCGAAATTGTAATTTCATGGAAAATTTCGTCGAAATTGTAATTTCATAGGAAAATTCTTCGATATTGTAATTTTGTAGAAAATTTCGTCAAAATTTTAATTTCATAGAAAATTTCGTCGAAATTGTAATTTTACCGAAAATTTCGAAGAAATTTTAATTTTATCGAAAATTTCGTCGAACTCCAAAATAAAATATACATTTTGTCGCAAATTTACACTCTAATATATATGAAAATATATAAATAACCATAAAATTTGCCTTAAAAAGTTTGTAAGAAAGAAATTGGTATATATTCTGCCCTGATATGAACAAAATACTAATTCGGGGTCAGGAAAAAATGAAAAATTTTGATTTTACAATTGCAGATATCTCGGGAACTATACGAGATAACTCTATGTTGAATAAAGCCTTTTGTAGACCTCTGTTAGTAGAATGTTGTATACCCAAATTTTTGTCGTAATTGATTGTCTGGTTAAGGGGGGAGTTATTACCCTTCTGGTACCTCATCCACAAATACTTACAATATACAACTTCAATGCAGTACGTTTAATAAAATATAACCTTTCATAATGCATAATGAAAGGTCCTGCATTCAAAATAATCCCTATTGAATCTGATCCTTTAGCTTGGACTGTAAATGCATGCATTCAATTCACTACATATTATGTTGACCACATTACATTACATCCAGCAAAAATGCATTACATCCAATTCACTTGTTGTACGCAACTAATTTTAGCAATGCATTTATTTCGACGAAATTTTCTATAAAATTACAATTTCGACGAAATTATCTATAAAATTACAATTTCGACAAAATCTTCTACATAATTAAAATTTCGACAAAATCTTCTACAAAATTAAAATTTCGACGAAATTTTCTATATAATTAAAATTTCGACGAAATTTTCATTAAAATTACGATTAGGCCGAAATTTTCTATGAAATACAATTACAACGAAATTTTCTATGAAATTACAATTTTGACAAAATTTTCTATAAAATTACAATTTCGACGAAATGTTCGATAAAATTACAATTTCGGCAGTCTTCTACAAAATTAAAATTTCGGCAAAATCTTCTACAAAATTAAAATTTTGATGAAATTTTCTGTAAAATTAAAATGTCGACGAAATTTTCTAAAAATTTTCTATGAAATTACAATTTCGAGAAAATTTTCTACAAAATTACAATTTCGATTAATTTCTCAATAAAATTAAAATTTCGACGAAATTTTGTATGAAATAACAATTTCGACGACATTTTCTGTAAAATTACAATTTCGACGACATTTTCTATAAAATTACAATGTCGACGAAATTTTCTTTCAAAATTAAAATTTTGACGAAATTTTCTAGGAAATTAAAATTTTGACGAAATTTTCGATAAAATTACAATTTCGACGAAATTTTGTATAAAATTACACTTTCGACGAAATTTTCTATAAAATTACAATTACCACGAAATTTTCTATAAAATTATAACTTCGAAGAAATTTTCTATAAAATTACAATTTCAACGAAATTTTCTATAAAATTACAATTTCGATGAAATTTTCTATAAAATTACAATTTCGACGAAATTTTCTAGAAAAAGTTATTTTGTCATAAATTTAATGATTGAAATTATTTTCTATAGATTGTGAACTTAAATGTGATTTAGATTTTTTTAAATTGTAATTTCGAAGAAATATTTTAAAAATGCAATTCCCAAAATATTTTCTAAAAAAAGATTGCAACAAAATCTCCTAGGTATATTTTACTGTGAACAATTTTGACGAAATGTTTAGTAAAAATTAAATTTCGCCAATACTTTGTATAAAAATCCAATTCATTTTTTGTAGAATCGCTACGTCTACTAAATATCCTATTAAAATGCGATTTCGGCCATTTTTTGTAATTGGAGTTTTACAAAATATTAAATTTCCATTCTATTTTTTAGAAAAACAATAATTTCGACAATATTTTCTATACATTGCATGAATGCGAAGAATTTTTCTGCATAGTGTGGTAATTTTCCATTAAATGGAGCAAAATTTGCTTCTCATTGGACATGGCTGGTGTTTTGTATTAACTTTGGTTAACAATTGTTTTTGGCAGATGTGTGGTTTCACAAAGATTTCTCATTCGCTTGCGTGTTGAAGTCAACCATATAGAGCTCCGTATCTCCCATACAATTGCAGCAGAACTGTTGATAACGAGTGTCACCGCTCAGAAATCATGATCCAGTATGTGTGCTGCCAATTTTTAATACATATTTATACACCGCCATGTATAAAATACTTGTTTCTATAATAATATAGAAACAAAATGGTCTTGAAGCCGGGAGAATATCCTAGTTAGAATCACAAAGATTTACAGACCAAATAAAAGCAAGCAAACAACATAAAATAAATATATATAAAGTTTCAGTCTGCGATTGAAAACATTTTTTTTAATTTTTTCCGATCCTTTCCTTTGAATCGGTAAATATTTGATCCGGAGATATGCCGATTCCTTTCTAATTATCTTTTCTGGATAGACAACAACATTTTGCGATCCTTTCCTTCGATTCGGTACATATTTCATCCAGATACATATATACCGAATTCTTTCTAATTATATTTTCTGGATAAGAATAAAATCCGATCCCTTCCTTTGAATCGATGTATACTTGATCCGAATATACACCGAATCCTTTTTAATTATCATTTCTGGATAGACAACAAAATTTGCTATTTGATGAAAAAAAAATTGTCATTAGATATCCGCTAAGCAAAAGTTATGGCCATTTGAAATTATATTCGTTATTTCCAAAAAATATTTTTGGAATTTTTGTTTTGACAAATAACTACTTATATACGAGATAACTCTTAGTTATAAAAAATCATTTGGTAGATACTGGTTAATAGATTGCGCACAAAAAATTGTATTCGAATTAGACTGCGAAGGCAAGATATCAAACAGATTGGTTCCCATGAGGGGCAACAGGGCCCATGGTAACACATGGGACCTCAGTTAGTCTATGTGAGCTAGTAACTCCGGCTGCCACCGGAACTTAACCTAACCTACCAGAGGGCTGGACCAATATAATTCGGACATAGCCTGGATAGTAAAAAATATTTTAATATACAAAATTTTTTCAGTAAATCACTCTCTTATTTCCATCATCAGTCAGGCATAACTCAAATGACTTAAAGTGTCCTAAAATGAGTTTCTCCCAAGAATGTCACGGGTCTTAAGCTAACTATAAATGATTGCCAGATCGGACAACGTTATCAACCCTGTTAAAGTGCTGCAAATGTACGGACAATGACAGATTGTTAGGCAAAGGTGAATTGACAGTTCAGACGATTGCAATAAAACCTTAAAATTTCATGTATTTACAATATATTTTGTAAATATTTATATGCAGGATTGCCAATAAAAATATTTTATAGACAGTGTTGCCAATCAAATGTTTTTCTGAGCACATCTAACAATCTGCAAATTTTCTCCCAATGACTTTTCTGCTAACGTTGCAAGACAAAAATTGTATGTTCACACGGTTGTAAATTCACAGGTTTGCATTTTTCTGGCAATATTGTCCGATCTGTGTACTTAGCTTTAGATCACTAATTTTAGGAATTGAACTTAGTGAACTTACCGTTCTCTATTCACTTCATCTGAATACTTTGGAGCATATGCACAACTCATATATTAAATAATTTATTACCCATACGCCATACAGACAATTTAAAGATGTACTCTTTAACGGACAAATAATTTAGAAAATGTGGCTTTATACATTTTCTAAACTATTTGCCCGTTAAAGACCACATCTTTAAAATGCTGTCCACCCATTTGAGTACCCTTTAACGAGGACATCTCATCCCTTCGGATATGTTCGATTTGTTTTTCTCTTTTTCTTTTGTTGTTGTTGTTATTACTCTGTAAACTGTTGTTAACGAGTCATATGGGAATTGTGCAACAAAAAAGTCCATGAATTTTAAATGTAGTTCTATAATTAGTCGCGAACAACAAGTGGTGTAGATGTAATTCACTGGTGTTGGCAAAAA
The DNA here is from genome assembly GCA_963930755.1 of Eudasyphora cyanicolor. Taxonomy (NCBI): domain Eukaryota; kingdom Metazoa; phylum Arthropoda; class Insecta; order Diptera; family Muscidae; genus Eudasyphora; species Eudasyphora cyanicolor. Next base: position 160,234,809 of record OZ005738.1, on the reverse strand, counting down.
AATATATTATGGTCTACATAAAAAAACATGCACGAGTATATGTATGTACATAGTATATAATAGTCAACTTCACTGGTACATTGTCGCCTGAAATGCCAAAAGGCCAAACAAACAGAAAAAAATCAAAAAATATGTTGAAAATCTACATATTGAAACCTCCATTCCAAAGTAGGCTAAGTCGAAGCAGGTTATTATCCGGGAGAGGCGATTAAAGTTTTTATGACATTTTTAAATTTTTATAGAATTCCAGCGAGTAGAAGTACATCGAGTACTGTTTGTTATCTGAATAAATTTGCATTGTTTTGGTTTGGAAAATTTAGAATTTACAATTTTAATGTTCCTGAAATCAAGTTAAGTCGACTTAGCATACTTTAGAATGGAGGTATCGATATACCATACATATCATTTGTCTATTATAGCCTTTTAAAACAGAAACAAATAAAAAGATAGACAAGTAAGAACATTTCAGTTGAGTTAACCGGAACCCCTTTCGGTTCCCTCTCCTTTCTCTCTCTCTCTCTCTCTCTCTCTCTCTCGGTGGGAAATATTTATCGCACTTTTTTAACATCTTTGAAGTGCTGTTAAAGAGTGTCACTCTTTAACGACGCCGAACATTATTGAAGTCACATCGGAATACAACATAAAATCTCTGCATATTTAAATGGAGTCCTAAAACTGTTCGCGAAAATAACAAGTGATGTCGTGGTAATGCACTTGTGCTGTAAAAGAAAGTAAAATGTTAAAAACACAACGTAAACATTTTGAAATCGGCATAATTTTTTATAGGTTTACAGGGAATAATAAATGTTGCAGGAGAAAATATTTAAATAACTTAGGTACTTCAGATATACATATAACACAGTATGATGATACTAAACTAATAAGATTCTAACAACTAAAGTTATATAGCGCGCATAAGAAATATTGATTATTTATATATTATCATAGATCTATTAAAAATAGAAAAAATAAACTATTTGTTGGACAACAAGTTTAAATATTTGAATTTTGAGTCGGGTTTCATAGAGGACGAATAAGTAATAATAATACATTAAATTAACTTTTTTTATTTTTTTTTCAACGGCCATTATGAAATTTGTTAACATATTCAAATGACATTTCAAGCGATTAAAAACGTATAACAGAATAGCTTTTTTTCTTCCATTAATCAAGGATTCTTCTTCTCACTACTCTGTAACAATATAATTTAATTAATATAAGTTCTAGTGAAGAACACTTGAAAAACTAAAGAAGAGGGTTTAAGAACGTATAATACACAATGGACATCTCTCGTCTCGTCTACTTCTAGGTATTAAGACCAAATGCAAAAAAGTCTATACGATGTGCATCTGGGTAGTGGTGTAGGTTATAATAATGTTGTATTGAAGGAAAAATCAGCAAAAAGAGGCATACCTTATTATAGGAAAAAAACAAAATTATTTTTTTTTCCTATATCTACTATAACTTTTGTCTCTGTGGGTATATCTAATGGCAACTTTTCTCATTAAATAGCAAATTTTTTGGTAGATCTAGAATATATAATGACAACGGAGTCGGTATATACCCGGCTCTAATACGGGTTTTCCAATAAGAGTGATATGATTTCTTTGAAAAAACACACACTTATTATTAAGGAAATTCAAAAGTTTTTAATTTAATGTGAAGTACAATCGATACAATTAAGTTCTAAATAGAACGCCATTCAAATGGCCTCCATGACTTCTTCAGCAGGAACCAATTTTCGAGCACTTTTTCCACTAAATCAAGTCGTACGTCATGAATGGCACGTTCAATATTGACTTGTAAAGCTTGAAGAGAGTCTGGTTTATTTCGCAAGACCAATGACTTGAAATAACCCCACAAGAAATAGTCAAATGGTGTTAAATCACAACTTCTTGGAGGCCTTTTAATATCACAATTTCTTGAAATAATCCAATCTCCAAACTCTTCTCGCAACAATTCAATTGTTTCATTTGCTGTATGGCACGTAGCCACAATCGGTCAATAGCAAAAAGATAGCTCTTAACGAGAGTTAAAATATTGCTCATAGGTGTCAAGGTCATAGGTCGACTGGAAAGTGGCTTTTTTTGGATGAAATTGTAAACACTACTGAATACAATGAAAAACAACTAACAGATCATGACTATTACAAATGGCCGAAACGTCACTTCAAAATCATATCATCCCTATTGGCAAACCCTTTTGTTGAAGTGTCAACAGCAGATCTTCAACAGCAGCGCCCCCCAGTTTTTCTATTTCGCGTTTACCAACAACGCCCTCTATTGACAGCGATTGAAAGTGAACAATAAGTGATGGTAACGCCGTCACTGGGACATTTTGGGAGTCAGTTGTCAACTCATCCGCACCGCATACGGCACACTGCCACAACAAAATTAAAATATTATAATAAATTAAATATAAAATAAAACAAAAGTTTGTGTTTCTTTTTTTAACTCCCGCCACTCTGGCGCGGAGTTAAACACCTTTATATATACGGATTCGTAGGAAAGAATCGAAAAGAAAATGTTTTCAAAGACTTTCGAAAACTTTATATATTTATAAAATATTTAAAAAAAATATATTTCAATAGTTTTTGAGTTTGTGAACATTATGACAGCAGGAATCGAAGCTAATTCTAAAATTATAATATTTGTAAAGGAAAATCCCACAATTCCGAAAATAAATTCGAATATCCGCCAAAAAGGAATAACTCGTATTTTGGTTTTTCCCCATAATTTATTATTACTTTTTCAGTTTACCGTGCAACATACTCCTACATATAAAACATGGTAAAGGTTTTCATATTCTAGCTTTGCTATTGTCGAAAATTAGACCAGATTTGAAATGTCCATAAAAAAATTGTCTAATTTGGAGAAACGTGGCAATAATGTTTGGACCCATTATTTTTTCGAAAACATTCTCCAGGAAGTCTCCTTTAGGACGAATAAAAATAAAAGAATAACGTATTTATAGGTTATACTTTTATTTTTTATTTTCATCTACATATATCTCCAAAATAGTACACATGAGTCATTCCATGTCACACCGAACACCTTCTTGGGTCACCATTCCCGATTTCAAAACAAATTTGCATACTGACTCTCTGCTCAAAACAAAATATTTTATATGTTTTTAGAAGTTTTTTGTTAATGATCGTTTTAATTTTTAATTTTATTAGATTTATTGAATGTTTTCACATTCGAATTTTTCAGCTTTTTCGATCAACTCTCTTCCTTTCGAAAGAGAGGTTTTTGTGGTGTTTTGGATAAAATAAGACACTGCGCTTTGAAAGCCATGTAAACACATACCCTTATACGTATTTCAATCCTGTGCGGGGATATATAGTTGGCGAAAAAAAAATACCCAAAAATTATTCAGATGTTATTAGCATCTGAAATCTGTGAAAATAGGAAAATATTCTTAAAAGGCGTACGTTTCGAGTTCTGTATTTTCGGAACGCGTGGACGGATTTTTTACAAAAATCATTTCATTTCAAAAGTCGTAAATTGTTTTATGTGTTGCAGGAATTTATGTTCGCGCCCATTACTTTTTGAGAGAATCCGATGCATCTGTAAATTTAATTTGAATTTTACACATCAATGACACCAACTTAAAATTCTGTGAAAAATATAGTTATGTAGCTCCATATATCCTAAATGAACGCTGATAATTTTAAGATGAAGTTAAGCCCCGTTCTTTTTTAAAAAAATATTTATTAAAAAAAATTCTGAGATGTGAACATTGCATTTGTGATATTTTAGAAACGGGCATGTGGATTTATACAAATTAGAGCTAGCTCTTCTTGAAGGTCTTGACTGAGACATCCTCGAAATATGCGAAAATTCGCCAAAATCTGCATATATCGTTATTTATTTTTCCTCTTAAATTTTATTTTGCATACTGGACCAGGAAAACACCATCATAGATATATGAAATATATATAGGAATGTAGTCCTATCTAATCTGAGCTGATTCTGTAAATTTTAATCAGGTGTTTTCTTCAGTTTCTATATAATTGCATTTTTAGTTAAAAATGTCAGATATCGAATTATTTTTAAATGAAAAGATTCTGCCTATTATGTGATTTCAATATTTTTCATAGTTTACAAAGGAAAATCATTGGCATTTTTTATACTCTCAGTTTAGTGATAAGAGGGTATATATCATTTGCTACGGGCCAAAAGTGTAACACATCGAAGATGTCACCTAAGACCCTAACTATGTTCGGCGGAAATCCGTTTTGGGTCATTTTATGTCATTTGAGCAATGTCCGTCCGTCAATCCGTCCGTCCGTCTGTCTGGCATTATTGCCACGCTCCTTTTGGTACCTCCCACACAAATGGACCTTTTTGTACCAAAAATTAACAGATTTTAACTTTAATACCAGTGCATACAAATACTTGAAATTTCGTACAGTGCAATGTTATTATAATGCCTAATGTCTAGAGAAAAGTGGATGTAATTGGCACGCCCGGTTTGGTACCTCCCACACAAATGGACCATTTTACACCAAAAGTTAACAGCTTATAACTTTAATACCAGTGAGTATTAATACTTGAAATTTTTTACAGTGTAATGCTTTTATAGTACCTAGAGTCCAAAGAAAAGTGATCGTTATTGGTTCGCCCCTTTTGGTAACTCTCACACAAATGGACCATTTTGTACTAAAAGTAAAAAGCTTTTATCTGTAATACCAGTACATACTTTAAAGTTATTAAATGCAATTTTAAGTGATAATAATTAAAAAAAAAATAATATTTTTTGAGACTTAAGGTGAGGGGAGTCATTAGTCGGTTTACCCGACTGAACTTTCTTACTTGTTTGGGTAAGTATTAGGGCGGGTCGATTTAAAAATCGCCCTTTGCTCGGTGAAAATCGTATTCTAGGGATCAAAATAAGAAACTTTGCCGAAGGAAGCATACCTCTAAAACAAATTCTGATGTCCCGGAAAAAATCCCACTTTGACCCATTTAGAGTGCTCCAATCGAGTCCAAATGTATGACCCACCCCCACTCAGTGAAGTGCTCAGAGAAAATCGTATTCTAGGGATCAAAATAAGAAACTTTGCCGAAGGAACCATACCCCTAAAACGAATTCTGATGTCCCGGAAAAAATCCCACTTTGACCCATTTAGAGTGCTCCAATCGAGTCCAAATGTATGGAACCCCCAGGGGGTTCCAGGGGGTGTGCTACTGGCATGGGTGGGTCGGGCCTCCAAAGTTAGTGGGGGTCGGTCATACATTTGGACTCGATTGGAGCACTCTAAATGGGTCAAAGTGGGATTTTTCAAAATTTGCCCCAACCCAAATTCCGGGACATCAGAATTCGTTTTAGAGGTATGGTTCCTTCGGCAAAGTTTCTTATTTTGATCCCTAGAATACGATTTTCACTGAGCAATGGCGACTTTTTTTGCCTCCCCACAAATCGACCCGGCCTAGTAAGTATATATCTTATTGATCGTCGTTAAATTATAATTCTTTCCGTCTGTTCGTCCGTCCGTCAATCTGTTTAATTACGCAACAGTCCGTAATAATACAGCTAGATTGATCAGTATTGGTAGGAATATTTCTTGTAGTTGCAGGTTGTTTGGGATTGTAAATGGGCCATATCGGTCAATGTTTTGATATAGCTCCCCTACAGCGGTCGGTCCAAAATACGGTTTTTGAGTCATAGAAACCACATTTTTAAAGCAATTTAGCAGAAACATTGCAGTTTCTATTCTATTTTGACTAGAATTCATCACAGCAAAAATTTTGCAAATCGGTTCATATTTTGTTATAGTCACCCTATAGATGTCGCTCCAAAATATACGTATTAAAGCCATATATACCACGTTTTCTAAGCATTTTAAGTGAATCTTTGCAGTTTGTATTTAATAAAGGCTTATTAAAGCCATAAACACAACATTTTCTAAGAAATTTTGCTGAAACTTTGAAGTTTGTATTTTATTTTGACCAGAGTTCCTCTCAATAAAATGTATACAAATCATATTTTATTTTGTTGTAGTCCCCGTGTAGATGTAGCTCTCAGAAATGCGGCCTAAAATTTGGCTAAAAATTGCAGCGTTCCTTTTTTTTAATATCCAAAGATTTTTCCAGTAATAAAATTGAAAGCCATTTATGGTGGAGGGTATATACGATTTTTACAACTTTTTGAAATAAAATCTAAAGGATTAAATTGGTAAAAACATTAAAAATTATTATGGGGTGTTGCAAGACTACACTTATATTTTGAAAGTAATTAACATTGCCTTTAAAATGAGGTAAACTACATCAAAATCGGTCAAGTATTTCAGCAGTTACAAGGGATTGACTGAACAAACCTTTTTGAAAAAATCGTAATTCGGCCATCTCTACTCCGAAGTTGCTCAGTACTTTTGAAAAAAAAATATTTTTTTTCTTAAAACACGTATAACATTTTTTTAAGAGAAGAATACATACACAAACTTTCGCGGCAATCAAAGCTAGTGATGTGTGACTACCTTTTACCTTTTCGCAATAAAATACAAAAATTGCCTATTTTGTGAAAATATAAATTGATGTGGCCATAACTTTTATCCCAGCGGTCACATAGTATAGCAAATGTTATTGTCAATTCAGAAAAGTCGATGTGACAGAAATCGGTTTACATACATAAAAAAGGACTAATATTAACAAAATGCTAGGACAGCGCCAGGGCCAGGAAAAACTTACAAAATCAATTTTCAAATGCATACGGAAATCTAATAAAGCTATAAAATATTTAAAAATGATTACATATCAATGAAATATTTTATAGTTTGTATGTTTTGACATTACAAATCCAAAAAAAAAAAAATTGGCGTATCATTATATTTGCAAAAGTCAATCCCACAAGTCCCAAAAATAATTTAGAAAATCCCCCAAAAATGTGATTTAGTGTAATTGTCGTAAATGATTTATATTTTTTACAACACCTGTGAAACGTTTGGTTCAAACGGTTGTTGTGTTTGTCTCCAGCAATGCCTGTTTATCTCAAACTCTGTGAAACGTTGGCTGCAAACGGTTATTGCAAAGTAGATCGTTTGAGACAAACGATCTACGTTTGCGATAAACGACCTCCAAACGTATTTTTTTCTTTACGTGTGTCGCGAATCATGCCTAAGCTGGCAAAAACTTAACACTGAAAAGCCAAGTAGCAAAATATGTCACCATTTTTACCTTTTTCAATGTATTTTACTACCCGAAACTCTGTTGAATTTTTAACAAGTTATTCTTACGCATGTTAATGGCAAACAAGTATCTAAACATAATTTTTGTAGATTTTCATTGGAAACAATTTTAGATATTTCTGTGAATTTCTGGATTAAACCTCCAAGTCAGAAATGTTTCTTACAATTTACGATACACGTCTAGTATATATTTTATCGCAAATAAAAAAGTATATTGCTTCTTTTGAACATCAACACAGACTTCAACTTTGGAATACAAAAAATTGTTTTTGAGTTTATTCAGATATATAGTATTTTAAAGAGATTTTTCACTAATGCCAAAAATATTTTGCTAGTTTAGCTCTTTATTAAATTTTAAAAATAAATTGGTCATACCTTTTAAAATAATGTTTTTCGTTTTCAATTAAATGTCCACTTTCCGAGGCGAATCCAAAATTTTTTCTGGGTAAACATATTTCACTCAATTTCCACGGATGGCTGCAATGCACTGCATTATTGCATTGCAAAAATACAGTGAACAGCGTCCATCGCCCATGTTAACCAGGCTAAAAATAGCTGCAGTTCTTTGTGATTTTGTTTTTTTTTGTTAATTGCTATATGCACCACCGATGTTGGGGACACAAAAAGAAAAACGATTTTTTATGCGAACTTTGTAACAACAGCATTTTCAATAAATATGCATGTGGCCATTGCAAAAAAACAAAACCTATTCAGTTAGGTTTGTAGGTGACTCTTATAAAGCCATTGATGGGAATGAAATATGTATGTATGTACTACCATGGTTGGACCTACACTTACCTAGGCGGTCATATTTGTTGCTCTCTATAAAAAAGAGCGGACATTTAATTGAAAATATTACTTTTAGGGAAGTGATCTCAAATTCAGAAACTGAACAGGCGATTTACAGGAAATTTGCTGTGTTACTTTAAAGATACTCTACCTAAGCAGTTACATATAAACTCACTTTTAACCCAAAATATCAGTGTAACTCCAATAAATCGATAATTGTAATTAGATAATCAAAAACTTCAAAATTTGTCATGTTGATTTTTTGTTAGATTAGGTTAGGTTGAAGAGAGGAGACGTTTAAACGTCTCATGTCAATGGACACACATTTTTCTTTATTCCATTTTTAAAAAAACAGTGTCCTAACATAGAAAACAATGTCAACTTGAAAGCAGTAAGGAAAGACTGTAGTCGGTCGTTGTCAATTACTAAATTCCAGGCACATTGTAGGATTTACGCCGCTAATAAGTCTAATTCGTTTTTAACTTTCATAGTGGGCTTATATAGAAACATGGACCAATATACTCCATTTTCACTAGCGACGATTTAATGCAACATAAATTAAAAATGCTAAAATTTCAGCACGATCGGTTAAAAAATGCGTCCCTCAGAGTGTCAAGAAGTCTAATCGGAAGAGAACTTTATATGGGGCTATATCAAAATATGGACCGATGTGACAAATTTTTGCTAGGGACCTTTAAGTGCCATATACAATATAAATGCTTAAATATCAGCTAGATCAATTGAAGAATGTGGTAGCTAGAGCGTCAAGAAATGATATCGGTGGGTAGCTTTATATGGGGGCTATATCTGTGCCCCATTTTTACAAGGGACGATTGTGAGCAATATAAAATATAAATACGTAAATTTAAGCCGGCTGAATTAAAAAATGTTTCTCTAGAGCATCAATAAGTAATATAGGTGGGGACCGTTATTTGGGGGATATATCAAAACATGGACCAATGTCCCATTTTTACTAGGGACAATTATGAGCAATATAAAATACAAATACCTAAATTTCAGGCATATAAAATGATAAAATGTTTTCTATAGAGCGGTTATATAGAACGGTTATATCATAATAAAGAGGAAGGTATGCCGTTAATAATAAAAAACAACATCAGCCAAATGGCCACCACGACCACGCTTACAGGACCATATCCTTTTCATGAAATATTCCATAACCAAATCGCAAAGTGGCTGCCCTATGTCATCGATAGCCTCACGAATTGTATCTTTGAGGTCTTGAATCGACGCTGGGCTGTTGGCGTAGACCTTATCTTTCACGTGGCCCCAAAGGAGGAAGTCTCAAGGTGTTAAATCACAAGATCTCGGTGGCCAATTGTGATCACCTCTTCCCGTAACAGAGCAATGGTTTCGTTGCTTGTGTGACACGTAGCGCCGTCTTGTTGAAAGTAAACGTTGTCCAGATCAGTAGCATCCAACTCCGACCATAAAATATCATTAATCATCTCTCGATAGCGCAATCCATTCACCTTAACTGTTGATCCAACCTCATTTTCGAAAAAGTAAGGTCCAATGACCTCGCCGGACCATAAACCGCACCAAACAGTCACACGTTGAGGATGGCTTCTCAACAATAACTCTTTCGTTTTCCGAGCCCCAGATGCGACAATTTTGCTTGTTGACGTAGTCACCGAGGAGGCAATGGGCCTCATCAGTCAAGATGATTTTTCGATGATTTTCGATTTTTCGAATTTTAATAATTTCAATGCGTTGTTGAATCGTGTATCGTTCCATTTTTATACCCTACACCACACTGTGGTACAGGGTATTATGACTTTGTGCATTTGTTTGTATCGCCCAAAAAGAGAAGAAATAGAACCATATATTATTATACTGATCGTCATAGAATCAATTTTTGAGTCGATTTAGCCATGTCCGTCTGTCTGTCTGTCCGTCTGTCCGTCTGTCCCTGTATTCTTGTTATCAAAGTGCAGCTCGTATTTATGGTCCGATTATGATGAAATTTAGCACAGTGCTCTTTTTTGACCCAAGGACGATCCCTATTGAAATTGGTCAAAATCGGTTCAGATTTAGATATAGCCCCCATATATGTTACCCCCGATTTGACATGTAAGCGCTGTAGAAACTGTATTTTATATCAGATCAGTACGAAATTTGGTAGAGAGAGTTCCGTTATTACATGAATGAACACTGCTAAATTCGGGGAAAATCGGTTCAGATTTAGATATAGCCCCCATATATATGTTACCCCCGATTTGACATGTAAGCGCTGTAAAAACTGTATTTTATATACGATCAGTGCGAAATTCGGCAGAAAGAGGTTTCTTATTACATGAAGGAATACTGCCAAATTCGGAGAAAATCGGTTCGGATTTAGATATAGCCCCCATATATATGTTACCCCCGATTTCACATGTACGCGCTGTAAAAACTGTATTTTATATCCGATCAGTATGAAATTCGGCAGAAAGAGGTTTCTTATTTTATAAATGAACACTGTTAAAATTGGAAGAAATCGGTTCAGATTTCGATATAGCCCCCATATATACGTTACCCCCGATTTGACATGTAAGCGCTGTAAAAACTGTATTTTATATCCGATCAGCGCGAAATTCGACAGAAGGAGGTCTTTTTACATGAATGAGTATTCAGGGAAGATCGGTTCAGATTTATATTAAAGCTCCATATATATGTTAAAATTTTCCAGAAAGATGTTTCTCAATTTAGAAACGAATATTGCTTAATTTAGCGATTATCGTTTCAGAATTAGATAATATGTTTCTACCCATTTACCAATTATTCCAAATTGTTATGGCAATGACCCTTATCGCATTGTTAGGGAGGTGTAGGGTATTATATAGTCGGCCCCGCCCGATTTTCTGCCTTTCTTACTGTTTTTTTTTTTTTAATTTTAAAAAAACACATTTTTTTAAATTTTAAGAAAAAAGTTTTTTTTTGAAAAAACCTTTGCAGAAAACATTGCTCTCCCCTTTCTTCAAAGCCCTCTAGATTCGCCCCTGTCTGACATAGGAGGCCCAAATATAAAACTTAACATCTCTAACACGTCTTCATCTACCATGCCAAGTTTGGTCGCAATCGGTTGTTTTGTTAAGAAAGGGTCCCCATTTTGAATTCGTACCTATACTGTGCAGTGTTTTGCAAAAACAGACGAAAATTGTCAGACTAGTCTTGGTATTTCGTCCATAACATTTACAAATATTGAGTCTCACAATAATCTCTTTCTGTTCTGGATTTGTGCGAGTGCGACGAATACTCTGTGAAAAAACTTGAAAAAAATCGAAAGAGGACAATTTTTTCTTCAAATGTTTAAAAAAAAAAAACTTTCGTAAAAAGTTTGTTTAAAACATTTAAAAAAAATGTGTTTACCAGAAACGGCGCATTGTGCCCTCTTTAAAACAAAGTAAACTTTTCAAAAAGCAATTCAGCCGTTCGAGAGCAATTACAAATTTCGTAAAACACAAAAAATCATTTTTTATAATTTTTTTAAAAATTAAAATGCTAATAAAATTTTTTCAAAAATTATTTTTTTTTTCAAACAATTATAGCGAGATCTTATTTTACCTATTTGTAACTGCTTATAAAAATGTTAGCCAAAAATAAACTACATATGTCGATATTTCTGTTATTCTGACCCTATTTTAAACGAGCGTAAATGAGTATATCATTTGCTACCGGCCAAACGTGTAACACATCGAAGGAGTGACCTAAGACATTAAGTATATTTATCGGAAATTCGTTTTGAGCCATTTTAAGTCATTTAAGCAATGTCCGTCCGGCCGTCTCGACCCTCCGCGTAATCGACTACCTTCAAATTTGATATGTGCTTTTATTACTTCTACTTCAGTCTAAGTTAGAAGATGGGCCATATTGGTCCACTCCTTCTAGTACACACCCACCGCCCCCCCGCCCCCATAAAGGGTTAAAATTTGGCGATATACATATTAATTCTCTAATAACTTCTATACTGGTGATGATAGGATTTTGAAGTGACGTTTCGGCCACTTGTAATAGTCATGATCTGTCATTAGTTTTTCATTGTATTCAATTGTGTCATTATGGAGAGATATACGCAAGAACAACTTTTACAAATTTATTAATTTTTATTATCAAAATAATCGTTCTCCAATTGCAACTTTTCGTGCGCTAAGTCCATTTTTTTTTTAAATCCAAAAAAAAAATATTTTAGCTCTCGTTAAAAGCCATCTTTTTGCCATTGACCGATTACCGATGCGGCGTACCGTTAAGGAGCTAGAGCAAAAATAAACTTTACGTTCACATTTGAAAATGATGTTGTCTATATTTTTTTAAATCCAAAAAAAAAAACACTTTCCAGTCGACCTACGACCTTGACATCCATGAGCAATATTTTAGCTCTCGTTAGGAGCTATCTTTTTGCCATTGACCGATTGTGGCTACGTGCCACAGATCAAATGAAACAATTGAATTGTTGTGAGAAAAGTTTGGACATTCGATTATAACAAGAAATTGTGATATTGAATGGCCTCCAAGAAGTTGTGATTTAACACCATTAGACTATTTCTTGTGGGGTTATTTGAAGTCATTGGTCTTTCGAAATAAACCAGACTCTCTTCAAGCTTTACAATCTTTACCATTCATGACATACGACTTGATTTAGTGGAAAAAGTGCTCGAAAATTGGGTTCATACACGCTGAAAAAAATCGATCCTGTAGTATATTGTCCCGAACATATTCGGCTTGAAACATATATATGTTTAGGGTACACTCTAAACATATAATATTGGGTGCACACAAAAAGTATATATTTGGGAAAATGTTATTCTAAAGAAATCTTTGTTTACATCCCAATATGTTTTTATTTGGGACTATTATTTCCGAAACAAATGTTTATTTGCACTTAAGAATTCAAAAAATACGTTAAGTGTTAAATTTTTAACTAAAAAGTTATTTTTTTAGAAATTTTTAATGTTCGTAAAAACAATAAATAATAATAATTGAAATCGTAAAATCTTGGATCAAAATAAATTAATTGAAGGATTGACAAGAAATTTGAAATGATTGATTTAAAACATAAGTTTATGCTGCATATGGTATGGTACAATGGTGGTACAATTCGAAACCGAGGAAAAATTATAACTGAAATTCGAAAATGTCAGCAAACGTTTTGGTAATTTTTTAAATAAAATATATTTGGAAAAATTCCTAAATAATAATTTTATTTATATTTAAACACATATTTTATTTGAGAAATTTAGTTTGCAAATATAATTTGTTGTAATATATTAATATATGCGTTCCAATTATATTTTATTGATTTTCAAATAAAATTTATTTGCTAAGAAATATATAATATTTAAAAATTTGTGTTCCAAATATATTTTCTTTCGATTCAAACATATCAAAAAGGCGATTTTGCCCCGTGTAGAATTCGTTCCTGCTGAAGAAGTCGTGGAGGCCATTTGAATGACGTTTTATTTAGAATTTAAGTGTATCGATTGTACTTCACATTAAATAAAAAACTTTTAAATTTCCTTAACAATAAGTGTGGTTTTTTTTCAAAGAAATCATATCACTCTTATTGGAAAACCTGATGCTTGAAATTTTGTACAGTTTAATGTTCTTTACTTTATAATCAATTTAAAACTTGGTGTTATTGCCGCGCACCTTTTGATACCTCCCACGAAATGGGACCTTTTGTACACAAATTCGAATTCTTTTAACTGTAATACAAGTGTATATAAACACTTAAAATTTTGTCACGCCCCTATTGGGACTGTCCACACAATATGGCCAAAAGTAAAAAAATATAAAACATGATTTTTTTGCATTTGCCTTTTTACAAAATGGGCCCTAACTTATACATTTATCCATAAAGCTAGCTTTTTTAAAAATTGAATAAAATAGTTTTTGTATTGTTTTCTATTTTTTTATGGTTTTTTTTAATATTCCCAACATTTGTTGTTAAATTTCCCCAAATTTTAATGTGTAATGCAGCTCTATTGCTTACTCTTCAGAAAATATGTATACGTACTTTTCAATAAAAATTGGAAATTAAAAAAACTATACAAATTGTTTAATATTTGTTCTTGTTTATGATTCTAAATTACTCCAAAAAATCCCTAAGCAACACTTTTTAAACAAGTGTCACCGGAGATGATGGAAGTGGCCATACATACATGTTTCACTCTCTTCTTTCAACAAATTCTTTAAATTATCCCTCTGATCCCTCTGAACGGTTATAACAATAAATTTTATTTTCAAGGAAAAACATTTCTCTTACAAAATGAACTTTCATATATTCACTTTCATGTTTTCCCAATTCATCTCTAGACTTGAAGTAAAACACAAATAAATCTATTTCATCATTTCGTATGAAAACTAAAATTTCTATGTTTAGAGTACTCGCATATCCTATTTGACCTCTCACAGAACTTTGAACAAAACGATTTTTCATGTAAATTTGTGGCCAACTTTTTGTAAAATGTGACATCCACAAAAACCATTTGTTGTTGAAAAATGTGCCACCGCATAACTGAGCTCAGGACATACTATTTGATTGTTGGCGAGGGGGGAGGGAGAGGGGGAGGAGTGAAAAAGCATGAAAACTGTATGTGAATATAAATTCTTGGAAATGTCACCAAAAAAAGCGCAAACACTTTAAACATAGTTCATATAACGAACATACATACATAGTTACAACTCTGTTGAAAACTGACATTTGAATTTCAATTAATTTTGCATTTTTTCTGCCGGTTTCTCATACTCTTTTTTGCGTTCTCTCTGTTTTCATTTACAGCATCATCATGCGACTGGATACAAATTCAAATGAAGATTTCAAACCGTTGGGTTCGACATTTTGTGTAAGTCTCAACATCCGACCGCTGCAGGCCCAGCTGGCCAACCGGCCACCCTGCCCCCAAAACCAAAGCCACGGCAATTTAAACTTTGTCTCTGGGCGAGGACAAGTGTCATTGATTAAATTTTTTGTGTTTGTTGTTTTTATTTTTGCACAGTTAATTAAACCAGAAACTTTACCCACCTGGGGTGGTTCAGCCAAAACAGATACAAGACTGCCAATAACTGATTATTCCACAATAGGAGGTCCCCGTCACAACTGCAGTCCCTTTCCCATATCCCGTGATGTCAATAATCGTTTTATCCTCTGGTAAGTTGTTGTCAATGTTGTTTTCTTCCTGTGTATGTTCTCGTTTTTGCTTTCTAATTAATTGAATTACAGGATCTTGTCCTGGTCATATGTTTTCGGTTTTCAGTTTTTTTTTGTATTATTATTGCAAATCTTGTAATTGAAATTGATTTTCAAATTGGCATTGAATTGATTCTGTTGGTTTTTGTTGTTGTTGTTTTTGTTCTGCAGGGACGGTGATATCGCCTCTTTAGATGTGGACGTCATAACTAATACAACCGATGAGACTTTAACCGAAAGCAATATTGTATCGGATCGTATCCTAAATGTAGCCGGTAATCAATTGAAGGAAGATTTAGCACACAATATAAGAGGTATACAAGACACTGTAAAAATGCTTTCTGAAAATCAAGGAAATTGTCCTTAAGTTTAAATTGTTTTTGACGTATAATATAAATTAAGCGTATTTTGTAACTGATACCCTATAGACTGAAAAAAAACTGTTTGTAAAGTTAAAAAAAAAATTATTTTTATTTAATGATTTTGACTTTGATTTAGTGCTAAACACAACTGTCATTAATATAAATACATGATGTACTTCAATTAAAGACATGAAACATCCTTAAATCAATCACAGTCTGTACCTGTTTCAAGTATATTTCGTACTTAAACCAACTACATGATTGACTTAAGCGCATGTACAACTTAAATTAAATCAATTTCATTATGTATTCAAATATGCATATGCTGAAATTCATTTAAAGATTTTGGCTTTGATTTGCCGTCGAACACACGCCATTCTAAAACATGCTAAGTCGACTTAGCATGTTTTTAGGGAGATTGCATTTTTAACTTCTAAAAATTCCAAATTATATTCAGTCAAAATTTGGTGTTTATGCGTCAACCCAATCAACAGTTATTCACAAAACAATTTAAAAAAATCATCAAACTTTGATCGCCTCTCGTGAAAAACAACCTTTTTGCACTTAGCATAGTTTAGAATGGAGGTATCGAAATGTCCCTAAAATAAGGTACATGTTTTGCTTAAACCAAGTACAGGTAAAATACAATTTTTTATAACTAAATCAAATAGATTTAAAACTTAAATCATTGAATAAAGCAAGTTCTTCTTAACTCAATAAGGCAGCTATTATTACAATAAGTACATGCTGTTTTTCAATTAAAGATTTAACATGGTTTACTTAAATCAGGTATTTACACGTTGGACTTAAATAAATTACTTTCTGTACATCAGTTCACATACACAATAAAGCAATTACATACTAAACGTTTAATAACAAGTACTTAGAAATGGAGAGTATTAAATGCCTACATGAAAGCCTACCTTAAATTACCTTATAAATTAAAGGGCACGTGCTTATAATCGCATAAATTGTCCTTAATTTAAGGATTTTGCTTAGCTGCGTCATTTACAGACACGCCCAAAAATCAATTACACGTTGTTCTTAAATCAAGTATATTTTTGTACATGTAGTACCTACATCAAATACATTTTGTACCCAATTTAAGTACATTTTGTACTCAATTTAAGTAAATTTTTTACTATGTAGTACTTATTCAAATAAACGTTGTATCCAGTTTAAGTACAATTTGTGCCTAATTTAAGTAAATTTTTTACTTAATTTAAGTAAATTTAGTAACTAAATTAGAAAAATAACTTTTAGGATTCTAAACGAAAGTACAAGTCCTTAAATTCAAAGAAATCGTCTTTAATTTAAGGATTTTCACAGCTGTTATTAAAATAAGTACATTATGTACTTTTGTTTGATATTTATCCAAAAATGAGCTCGAGGTCATTTTTGGATAAATATCAAACAAAATTAAAAACACAGGTCGAATATACAAAATTACACACTCAAAAAAAAGTACATTATGTACTTAATTTATAGACATGAAACGTCCATATCAATTAGATGTAATAATTAAATCAAATAAATTGTGTACCTAATTTAAGAAAATTTTGTACTAATTTTAGTAACTTTTTTACTTACTTCAGTTAAATTTTGTACATACTAAAATTTTAAAGAGAGTATATTAATATACAGGGTCCCCCATATTCGACGGACCCATCTGGCAACGCCATAACTTTTGACAGAGATGTCAGATCGCTTAATGACATACCGCGTTTGAAGCGTCAGTCCAAGCAGATTTTTACCATGGAACAATACACGCCACGCGAGCGCCTGAAATAGTTGAAATTTACATTCAACAGAAGAAGTCAATTGTGAAAACTCAACGTGCTTTTAAAATATTAAAAAATGTGGCCTTCTAAGAACACCATTAAGCGTTTATTCGAAAAATTTTCGACTGGTGAGGCTCTTTCTAATCCGAAGAGGCCAAATAAAAGTCGACCAAGGCGATCGGCCGAGAATATCGCTGCCGTACGAGCCAGTGTTGAGAGGTCCCCAAGAACATCCCAAAAACGCCGTTCTCAGCAGTTGGGCATGGCTCGGTCCACTTTACAACGGATTATTCGCGTTGATTTGCATTTGTTCCCGTACAAAATTCAATTGACGCAAAGATTGTTGCCTGCGGACAAGCCTCGTCGATTGGAATGGACCCAACGAGTCATCGAAAAAAACATGGGTCCGTCGAATATGGGCAACCCTGTAGTGTGCTTAATTCGAGTACATTTTTCACTTAATTTAAGTACAATTCGTACTTATTTTTTTTTTTGAATTATAATAAAGAAACTCATTTAGCATTCTAAACAAAAATGCTAGTACTTAAAATCAAAGAAATTGTCTTTAGTTTAAGGATTTTTACATTAAAATAAGTATATTATGTACTTAATTTGCTGATACGAAACGACTATAAATCAATTACATGTTGTACTTAAATAAAGTACATTTTTGTACATACAGTACTTATATCAAATACATTTTTTACCCCATTTAAGTACATTTTGTATCAAATATATTTGTACCAATTTGAATTATATTTTGTTCTTAGTTTAAGTAAATTTTTAACTTAATTTAAATACATTTCGAACTTACATTTTAAATAAAATAAAAAAACACATTAATTCCCAATTTCGCAACCTCCGGTTAGAGCTAACTCACAGTTAAAACATTAAAAGCTCTAACTGTAGGATAACCGGAGATAGTGGAATTGGCCGTTAGCATTCTAAACAAAAGTACAAGTTTTTAAAATCAATGAATTGTCTTTAATTTAGGATTCTCAAAACTTTTATTAAAATAAGTAAATTGTGTACATAATTTGTAGAAACAAAACGTCTGTAAATCAATTAAATTTGTTGTTTTTGTTTTTTCATATACTGAAAACAACAATAACCTTGAGCCTAAGTGCAAAAACAAACTATGTTCAATTAAATTTGTTTACCTAATTTAAGTACTTTTGTACCTCATTTACGTTCATTTTGTACTTAATTTATAAACATTTTGTATTTAATTTAAAAAAATTTGTACTTATTTTAAGTGCATTTGGTACCTACATTTTAAATATAGTATAATATAAATAGTATAGAAAAAAAGCAAATAGGCGGGCTCTTAGAGAGTGTATTAAATACCTACATGAAAATTTTTGAGTAAGATTTCTCTGAAGTAAAGAGATTAACTATACTTAAGTAAGAGTGTAGTTAAGTAAGAGTGTAGAAATAATGTTCATAGTACAAATCGATTCCAAAGTATAAGTCAAAAAATAGAATTTTCTGAAAATGTTGTGTAATATTATAATTTGTATAGAATTCATATATACTCGTATATTGTAAATCGTATGAGGAAAATAGTTCAAAGCTAACTTTAAATAGATACTTTTATCTTGTTATAAGTCAACTTAGCTTTTTTAAGAATAAAGATAGCGATATGTATCGCTTTATTCATGCGAGTTTCAAAAAACACATAGCTTTCCAATAAAATAAATAATAATAATTTCTTATATTTTTTTTAGAATGTCGTACCGGTGAAGTGCGCGTCACGAAGGGTTACAATTTGCCCGCCAAATATATACTCCACACAGTGGGGCCGTCGTTTAAGGAAAAATTCAAAACTGCTGCTGAAAATACTTTACATTGTTGTTATAGGTAAATAATATTCTCGTAAATTAAATGATAAATTCCCAAATAAATACTAAATATTTAAAATTTTTTACAGAAACGTTTTATGCAAAGCCAAAGAACTGAATTTACGAACAATTGCCGTTTGCAATATAAGTACCAATCAGAAATCCTTTCCAGCTGATTTAGCCGCTCACATTGCTCTAAGTATATGCTCGACCTCTGGATCATTCCTATTTAAAGAAGAAGCATTTATATTAATTATTTTTTTAAATTTTCTGTTACAGGAACAATTCGTCGTTTTTTGGATAAATTTACAACCGAAGTGGTGATATTTTGCGTTAGTCCCCACGAACGGGGCATTTATGAGGTGCTGGCACCCCTTTACTTTCCTCGCGATAATTTGGAAGAACGCAGTGCCTTGTGGCAGCTGCCCAAGGACATTGGCGGCGAGTATGGCGAACCACAGCATCCCGATCGTCAGATACGCATTATACGCAATCCACAGCACAGTGTTCTGATGCGTCATCATGGTATGTAAATGTTAGAAACCTAAGAAATTTAAAATATTTTAATATTTATGAGAGAATTGAAATGAGTTTAGGATTAACACAAGTGGGTCCAAATTTATGCTATTGGCCTAAGTCTTTTGGTACAGAGACCTTTTTCTGTCTAAACATTTCGCTATTGAAACCTCATCCCCTGCGACACTTCTTCAAACTCTTGAAATGAAATAGATTGTTCTATTTTTCCTAAAAGTAATTTCAGTTTAGGTTAAGGTTCAGATATAGACTCCTTGCAGATACATGTATGTATGTCCCTTCCTATTAGATTTTTTGAAGTCCTATACATTTATATAAGGACAAATCTATTAAAGTTTAGATTGACCCCATATATTGGATTTATTGAACCTCTAAAAGCAACATTTTGCCATCCTTTGAAGCCTTAAATTTTGCAGGTCGTGGTCCACAAAATCATTTGTAGCAGAAAAAGTTCCAACTCCGTCCTCCCCAGTTCCTTCCGGTGAGCTTTCTATTCGTGCTAGAAAGAAAGAGTTAAAGCTCCATAATCGTCCTAGCACTTCCCGACCAATTTCCAAATTCCACAGCTATAGCCAGATATGTCCCTCTTCTCAGTTTGACCAGGACATTCGATACCAAGTACAGGATTTTCCAATAAGAGCGATATGATTTCTTTGAAAAAAACACACTTATTGTTAAGGAAATTCAAAAGTTGTTTACTTAATGTGAAGTACAATCGATACAATTAAGTTCTAAATAAAATGTCATTCAAATGGCCTCCACGACTTCTTCTGCGGGAACGAATTCGATGAACCCTATTTTCGAGCACTTTTTCCACTAAATCAAGTCGTATATCATGAATAGCACGTTCAATATTGACTTGTGAAGCTTGAAGAGAGTCTGGCTTATTTCGAAAGACCAATAACTTTAAATAACCCCACAAGACATAGTCTAATGGTGTTAAATCACAACTTCTTTGAGGCCATTCAATATCACAATTTCTTGAAATAATTGGATCTCCAAACTTTTCTCGCAACAATTCAATTTTTCATTTGCTGTGTGGCACGTAGCCTCAATCGGTCAATGGTAAAAAGATAGCTCTTAACGAGAGCTAAAATATTGCTCATGGGTGCAAGGTCGTAGGTCGACTGCAAAGTGTTTTTTTTTTTGGATTTTAAGAAAATGGACTTAGCATCATTTTCAAATGTGAACGGAATGTTTATTTTTGCTCTAGCTCTTTAACGCTACGTCAGCTCGAGAATCGGTCAATGGCAAAACGATAGCTCTTAACGAGGGCTAAAATATTGTTTATGTGTGTCAAGGTCGTAGGTCGACTGCAAAGTGTTTTTTTTTTGGATTTTAAGAAAATGGACAGCATCATTTTCAAATGTGAACGGAATGTTTATTTTTGCTCTAGCTCTTTAACGCTACGTCAGCTCGAGAATCGGTCAATGACAAAACGATAGCTCTTAACGAGAGCTAAATATTGTTTATGGGTGTCAAGGTCGTAGGTCGACTGCAAAGTGTTTTATTTTGGATTTTAAAAAAAATTTAATTTAGCGCTCCAAGTTGCAATTGGAGAACGATTATTTTGATAATAAAACTGAATAATTTAAACGTTATTCTGGCGTATATCTATACATGATGAAATTGTAAACACTACTGAATACAATGAAATACAAATGTCAGATCATGACATATTACAAATGGCCGAAACGTCACTTCAAAATTATATCATCCATATTGGAAAACCCGTTACTTTCTGATCGATATGTGTTTTTTATTACCGTTTAAAAGAGTATACGCTTATGTCGAGTTTAAGTACATTGTTTAAATTCATTAATATACAACTTATCCGGATAGTTTTTTATTAATTCCAATGTTTACTTTATATATTCAAAAAAATAATACTGTTTTACAGTCTAAAAGTTCTAAAGTACTCTTCTGCCCTACTAGACATTTTCCCCTCCGGATGGATATTATCGTAAACCCTAACTTTAACAACGCCTATCAAATTATAACAGGTGTTTTGAGCTTTCTAAGTTAACATTTCTCCAGATTAGTCTCTAAACTCTACAAGTCTACCTGTCGAACCTGCTGCTGTTCTAAATCCTCTAATTAGAACTGCATATTTCAGGAAGGTAAAGTCCAGCCGAACTTTGAAAATTCCCTCTCTGAGGCCCATCCTCAGTATATTAGGAGCCCTGAAATTCCATAAGATATTCACGACAATTTCATGGATATCTTATACAGTACAGATTTTTTCAGACTCAATTCTGAGAATTGGACGTGAAAGTAGCCCCAAAAATGAGAACAACTGCATCATAGTTTAGTCAAGTTGTCTCAATTAATAATTTAATGACCATACGAAAATGTTCTGTTCCGTTTTATAATGTTCTGTTTTATACGTTCACGTATTCCGTATACGTATATGTATTTTTCAAATATTTACTGACTGATATTTTATGACCTTGTGGGCATTTGCGATTTGTTGTCCCGCATTTTTTTCTCCTATTCAACATCTACAACTTTGCTTCAGTCGCAAAAGAGATATCCCGTTTGGTATACCGAGAAAAAAATATAAAGAAAGTGCAAAAATCCACCTTAAGCAAAAAAAATCGTATGGCCATTATATTAATTATCGAGCCAACTTGACAAAACGAATGATGCAGAAGTTCTTATTTTTGGGACTACTTTCAGGTCCAATTCTCAGAATTGAGTCCCAAAATCATGTGTTGTACTGTGTTATTTAAAGATTTGGACCTTAGTAGATAAATGTGGCTGTATTTGTCACCATTATATAGTTTATCGTTTTTATGACTTCTTTGATTGATTATATCTTAGCTGCGGATCCAAATTTTGTTCTTTTAACAAACAAACTGTTCCGTCCGAATTAACAGTATAAAGAATTTATAGTCGGTACACTAAACTATACATGTGATAGTACTCGTAGTATTATACAGAACTCTATCTTTTTACAGACCGAAGTACCTTTGGTTTAGTGCCGAATTAGCTGTACCTTATTTGTAATGGATAGGTTATGTTGAAGGACAGATGGACATTGACATCGGTTGCACGCTCCCTATATATGATCTTTCCTCCTTGAAGAGTTATAGAAAATTGGGGCTTGACACGAATTTTATTAGTATCTTCCCGACAGATCCTCTCAGTTGTGCCAGATCCAAAGTATCGGAATCTTGCATGTGCGAAACCCGGACATTGATATAGAAAATGTTCCATCTTTCCATCTGCCTTTTGTTGCTGTTGTCCATTAGGTGTAGTTTTTATTCTCTCTTGGAGCGTTGGACTTCGCGCTCTGGATCATGAAGGTATTTCCTGATCTACCTGGAAGGTGGGAGCGTATCCACAATGTGGTGGTTGGGATGGCTGGGACAGTAGCAACCAAGCAGCTACTGTTTCGACAGCAAAACATTGTGTTATGATATGACCTTCGTCTCCTCATGTAGGTGGTCCACAGAAGACATGAGGAGGCACCTTGTCGCAAATCTCAGGGCGCCATTTTGGCAGGCCTGTATGTTCTTCCACTGCGTCTCGCTCACACTGGTGCTGCTTAGTTAAGCACAGACCGACCTATCGCTTTGTAAGAGGTCAACAAGGTTTCTTTGTCTGCTCCCTAAGTTGTTGTTGTAGCAGCTTGGAGACGCTAAGTTGATATTCCTTAAGTCTACTTCTATTACAGACTTCGTTCCGGCATATATCCGTTTATCGGATTCCGGGGACCTTTTGTTGTTGTCATCTACAAAATGTCGTCCGGTTGTAAATTAACATTCTTCTGTTAATTTCAGAGAGTGCACGTTATTTAAGTGATACTGTTTCTAGTCTCCACTAGAGGCGCTGCATTTCTGTTAATAGTCGTCTGGTGTTATGTATATTTTTAGCTTCCCTGTTGACTTGGGTGATTAGATGTTGTTGAAGTGGTATTGCTGCAGAAACTCAAATTATGATGAAAACATGAAATGGTAATGTTAAATTTTTCCAGTGCCCTGGCTGGGAAATGAACCCAGCACCTTCGGGATCCAAGTCTA
Source organism: Eudasyphora cyanicolor (assembly GCA_963930755.1). Taxonomy (NCBI): domain Eukaryota; kingdom Metazoa; phylum Arthropoda; class Insecta; order Diptera; family Muscidae; genus Eudasyphora; species Eudasyphora cyanicolor. The sequence continues at coordinate 160,211,099 of OZ005738.1, read as the reverse complement.
ATGCACTAAACATTGAGCTACCGAAGGCCCAAGTGCTGCCGGTTGGCGACTTGAGTACATTGTTGCTACTTCTCATTAAATTGCTGATGGCTGTGGCATTCGCGTTAGACCTGACGAGGCTATCAAATGTGACACCTAGAACCTTAAGGTAATTGGCCGTAGGAATTTTTGTATCATCATTGAGCTCCTTCACTTGCTCTGTGAATGCAGTAAAAAATGTGGCCGATAAGATGTAAGCTTGAGTGTCCTGTTAGAACACTCAATATCTTACTAGTCTCGGTCCTGCTTAGTTACAGTAAACTTCTATTTTCACCCCCAGTCAATACTCATACCCACACAATTTTGTGAGCCATCACTATCCAATGCTTTAACTCATCATTCGCAGCATTGAAAGACCTCCAATTTTCCATGTTTACTACTTGAAGAACTCTGCCCGTTGAGGCTAAGCTATTTGCTCGTACATACTTTATTTAAGAATGTACCTACATAAAATCTACTCCATTATACTTATACAGTCGATTGTTTCCTACACACAGAATACAGTTTGGTTGCCTCAACCGGATTATTTGCCAACCGAATTTTGGTAGTTCTGTCTACTATCATGCGATTCCATCAGGACAACCAATATTTTGGTTGTGGTATACTTCTGCTTCCATGTTGACTACAATCATATTTGGTTGCGCCAACTACGAAAATGGTGGCTTAAATTATCTGTTGTAGTTATCACAACCAACGGTTTTAAAAAATTGGTTCTGACAATTTGTCACTCATCTACTATCGACAATTAATTAAAAACAGTTTTCATTAACTTTTATTTTATTTATTGAACAAAAAACAAAACGATTCATAACAAAATTAAAAATCCCATATTACAAATTAATCACTATATGAGATGTGGAAATATTCGACAAACATTTACACGGAAAAAGCACAAAACTTGTATGCAAATTTCGCTTAAACCTGTGCTTTCAATTTCACGATTGTTGCTTTTATTTTTTATTTATATAAAACATTTTGCACAACATGCATTCCACACATTATTATCCACACGAGATTATTTTTGATTACCTATACCGTTCTTGAACACAATGTAGAAGATTTTTTTATGTCGAGTAATTTTATTTTTTGTTTGTCATGTATCAGCAAAAGAACAGCAACCAATCTTTCGGTTGTATTTCCCAAAATACATTTGGGAAATGATTGGGATAACTAATAAACGATTATTTATTACATTTGGGAAATGATTGGGATAACCAATAAACGATTATTTATTAATATTTTTTCTGTTGTAGTAACCAATTATTCGTTGCAATAATAATCTTTGGTCTATTGATACAATTTCTGTTGTCAAGAATAAAACATTGGTTGTCACAACCAAAAATCGATCATATGATACTATAATGAAAATTTAAAATCGGTTACCACAACTAACCGAGTGTCAATGAAAAAAACTATCTTAATTCGATTGATACAACCATCGATTTAGTTGCAATCATTTTCATTTGATCGTATCCATGTTATTATTGTTGTTTCAACCATTTATTTATAAATACAACCGACAGACGGTGTTGGCAATATACTTTTTGTTGCTAGTACTATTTTTTTATTGTTACAATCGAATTCCAACCAATTATTTTCCTGGGTGTACTACAATACTAAAACACTCATATGTGTGGTTCGCATGACCCCCTGGTTAGATGAAGTTGTGAGACTAGAAACTCGCTTACATGCTCCAGAGGAACTGTAATATGTATGTGGACATACATCTAGCGTCTGCAATCCACAATTTCTTTAGTACAGGTTTGATCCAGTCTATCAGCTGTACATGACTTGTCCCGTCCTTAGTCTGACACTAGACTAATGTATGACTAGTGTATTTTGACTAATTGACACTAGTTTGCAAAAAAAAATTTTTCGCATAAAATCTTAACAAACTTTGTTCAGCATATTCTTAGCTACATTATTGCCAAATATAGTTAAGCGGTATCACCAAGTCTGAATTAGTGGTTGGACAAAAGCTGATGACACCTTTTTCGAGGGGCCCACTGATTTTCAGAAACTTTGGACGCCCCTAAAAAAAGTGGTCACCAATTTCGCCAAACCGAGTATAGGGTTATACTACCCTTTGGTAGTAGAATCAAACCTATACAGTCAAGTCTGTGTATTTTTCAAGAAGTGTTCATTTGTTGTATAGTTTAATTGGCATTCAGTAGCTGAGTGTCTGCGATAAATATGTAGTTCTCAAAGCTGCACATTTTCACTTCATATCTATCAGTTATAACAAATTTCTGATAATACCAACAACATTTTGATAACGTGAGCAATGACACAATTCGAATTGATAGACTTAACAGAAATTAGTGCTGGAAATATGGGGAGTACCCGTTTAAACTAGTTGCCGCCAGATACTTCAGGGAAGAGATACTTTTATGTGATCACACTGAGAATTTTTTCGAAATAGTAAATTCTTAAAACAATTAGAAAAAATTTGATTTTTTTAAGTTTCAAGTATTTGTATGAACTGTAATCAAAGTTATATGCGTCAACCTTTTGTGCAAAAACGTCCCTACGTATGGAAAGTACGAAAAGGGTCGTGACAACTTCGATCATTTTTCTCAAGATTATCGATCGACTAAGAAACTAATACTATGTGTGGAATGGTCAAAGATTCTGAATTGGAGTATAGAAGCTATGAGATAATCAATATTTCACTAAATGTTTACCCTTTGTGGGGGAGGTACTTATATGAGTGAAGCCACATAGTCCGTCTTTGACCTTAGACTGAGAAAGAAAAAATATTGACTCATACCAAATTTTAAGTCAATCGGTCAAATGACTTAAAATTGTCCAAATCGAATTTCCACCAAACATACTATGGATCTTAGGTCACTACTTCGATCTATTACACTTTTTTCTCGTAGCAAACGACATATATGTATACCCTCCTCTGTAAGGTGAGGGGGGATAATTAACAATTGTAATACCAAACAGCACTGCGTATAACATTTCCCCTGACTCTTGTCACAATCTCTAAATACTCTTCAGAAATGTTCAGATAAGATTATAACAAAAATGCAAAGGTAATCAACACAACTCCCAAGTCATTTGTGGAACGTAATACAGATACGAGTATTATAGGTGCTTTTGTTTTTTGTTTGGATTCTTCCAAAGCCAATAGTAGCAAATTACATTCAGTTTCATTCAGTTCTTGTTATTTTTCGAAGTGAAAAAGTTTTGCCGCTCAAATCGGTTAATACAAACACACACAGACACTCATACGCTCTATAAAAAATTGTCAGTTTATCGGGAGTGAATGTTTTGTGATCTAACAGTTCTAACAGTTAACATTTCTCAAACTGTCCTACATCGTTTACGGAGTTAACGTATAAATAAATGTAAGATTAAATTTTATATGTATTATTGTTTCGCAATTAATGAGTATAATACACATAATAAACACTGTGCAAAAATGATTCATTGATTTTATGAATGCCAATATAAATGTAGTACCTGTCATAGTAAGATAAAATGTTTGTTAGTAAATCAAAGTGCGCGATGTACGTAAATAACGAAATTTTTCCAAGAAATTTCGTTGTGTATCGATGTGACGAATTCAATTCAAACTAACTTGTAAACGAAACAGAAAACGCGATAAATGAAAATTAATTGGAACTATATTAAAAAAAAACCAGCTAAATTAATATTCAACATAAAAAATGTTAAGCTCTAAATGTAAGAAACTTGCAAAAAAAAATGTACAATTCACCGAAAACTACTTATGAATATGGTACCCAGAATTTATCAGAATTATGGGTTAGAATAAGGGCTTATTCTATCACAGAAATCAAAATTGTTTTTTCTAAGACGAATAACTTCAACTCCTCGAAATGGTGTTTTTTTATAAACTAAAAATCTCTGAGATTATTTTATGGAAGTATTCTCTCTTAGGTAACCTCAAACAATTTCAATTCTAATTTATGACACTCTTAAAGTAAGTGAACGATATTTTAAAATTGTGAACATTTCAGCAAAAATGTCAATATTATAAACATCTAATTGTACAGTACAACATTTTCGAGGTCATCGAAAGTTGACACCGTTTTGACGTCAGTTTCTAAATGTGCTTATCGAAAATAACAAAATTCCATTTGTGATTTTCTGGTTTAGCTCCATTTCGGATTTAATCGTATCATGAATATTTTTTTGCTGAAGCTTGATTTTGAGCATTTTTCAGAGAAAATATAATTTTTTCAACGCCTTTCTAGTTAACGGATGATATAGCACAATTGTAGTTATAGACTAGTAGAAACTTTTTTAAAACAATCTCGTTTGAAACAGGTAGAAGCTTTATCTTCGGCCATGCCGAATCTTAAAGACCCTCCACCATGGATTGCATTCAATTATGTATATTACTGAAAAAATCATTGGATATGGAGCAAATCATGGAACGATACTTTTTGTTTAAGCAAATTATTAAAAAACAACCGCTGCAATTATTTGCCAAATGTTGGGCCTCAAATTCTTCATCCAATGTCTTCATTTGAAAATTTAGTGTACGAGTATATGGTTTAAATTTGAATATTTGAGTGCTACCTCTACTGGGGGACTACAACAAAATATAAACTTTTTATAAATATTATTGAGATAAATTCTTGCCTAAATAGAAGACAAACTGCAAAGTTTCAGATAAATTGCTTAGAAAATGTGGTGTTTGTGGCTTACACAAGCTGTTTTGGGAGCGACATCTATAGGTGGACTATAAAAAATACGAACAGATTTGTAAAATTTCATAAAATACATACTGCAAAGATTCAGTTAAAATGCTTAAGAAAACGTTGACCGATACGGCCCATTTGCAATCCCAAATGACCCGCACCTATAAGAAACATTTCTACCAAATTTGATCATCTTAGCTCTATTATTACGGATTGTATCGTGATTTCAACAGACAGACGGACGGACATGGCTAAATCGTCTTATAATTTCACGACGATCAAGAGAGCAACGATCGGAGAACAACATGTCAAGGTGTTGCAAAGAACTGATTAAGTTAGTATACCCCCATCCTATAGTGACAAATCGCAAAATTGTCTAGACATTTTGGCACATAATGTATCATAACTAGGAAGGGTGTGCATGTAATATACTACAAAAAAAGTTCGCCATTGAATTTTACTATACTTTATATCGTCCCCTTAATAAAACAATAGCGTATACGCATATACACCATTATGCATATACACATTGCATTTTAAGAATCTACGTAATCGATTCTATAGCTGGTAAAAATTTGGTGGAATTCTACTTAAATATTGAATAACTCTGATATATAAATTTTGTAATTCATGTATAAATTGTTTACATAAATTTACTTTTGGAACATTTTATACTTAAATAATACCCTGTACCACAGTGTGGTGTAGGGTATAAAAACGATTGAATCTAAAGAGCCAAATCGGATGAAACATATATATGGGAGCTATAGCTAAATCTTAACCGATTATCTTCAAATTCTGCAATGTTGGTTCATGGATCAAGAAACTCACCATTCTAAATTTCAAAACGATTGGATGTAAAATACAGCTTTTATAGAACTAAAGGGCCAAATCGGACGAAACATATATATGGGAGCTATAGCCAAATCTTAACCGATTTTCTTCAAATTCGGTAGTGTTGGTTCATGGATCAAGAAACTCTACCATTCTAAATTTCAAAATGATTGGATGTAAAATACAGCTTCTTCAGGACTAAAGAGCAAAATCGGACGAAACATATATATGGGAGCTATAGCTAAATCTTAACCGATTTTCTTCTAATTCGGCAATGTTGGTTCATGGATCAAGAAACTCTACCATTCTAAATTTCAAAACGATTGGATGTAAAATACAGCTTCTACAGGACTAAGGAGCAAAATCGGACGAAACATATATATGGGAGCTATATCTAAATCTAAACCGATTTCAACCAAATTCAATACCGATCTTAACAGCTGCGAAATACTCTAAACTGCAAAATTTCAGAACGATCGGAGTAAAATTGCGACCTGTAGTCGACGAACAACTTTACATGGACAGACGGACAGACATGGTTAAATCGACTCAGCTAGTGATTCTGAGTCGATCGGTATACTTTAATCGGTACTAGCTGTGTTATTTTCAGGTGTTACCAACATCCGCCGTGAAACAAACTTATAATACCCTGTACCACAGTGTGGTGTAGGGTATAAAAACCAGCTAAATTAATATTCAACATAAAAAATGTTAAGCTCTAAATGTAAGAAACTTGCAAAAAATGCACAATTCACCGTAAACTACTTATGAAAATGGTACCCAGAATTTTTCAGAACTATGGGACAGATTAAGGGCTTACTCCATCACAGAAATCAAAATAGAAAATTTTTTTAAGACGAATAACTTCAACTCTGCGAAATTGTTGTTTTTTTATAAACTAAAATTCTCTGAGGTTTGTTATGGTACTATTCTCTCTTAGGTAACCTCTAACAATTTCAATTTTGATTTATGGCACTTTTGAAGTAAGTGGACTATATTTTAAAGTAGTAAACATTTTAGAAAAAAATTTCAATATTATAAATATTTAATTGTACTGTACAACATTTTCGAGGTCATCGAAAGTTGAATCCGTTTTGACGTCAGTTTCTGAAATAATAAAATTCCATTTGGTTTTTTCTGGATTAGCTCAAGTTCTGATTCAATGTAATGTTGAAATGTTCCAAAAAAATGTTGGCCATGGTATTTTATTATATATGTCAGTACACACCAAAGCCCAAAACTTAACAACAAGCACCAGAAAACATTTGAATTCCTGTCAAACACCACTTTTCTGGCATCGTAATTGCTTCTGTCACAAGGTCGTATGAATATTAATTCATATTACTCATACGACACAGTGGTCGTAGGGATAACACTACTACACAAAAAGACAAAGTTTGCGGCTTTGGAGTGTTCTGACATATATTGCAAAATTTAATAAAATAATAATAAAACAAGTAAATAAGCATTAAGTTCGGACATGCCGATTCATATGTATGCCACACAGTGTCGTGATTTCATGTAAACCTTGGCCAAAAATAGAAGGAGTAGCCGTAGGCGAAGTAAAATTGGGGCATGTCATTTTTGTGAGTAAGAAAGAAAAAAATCTGTGAAAATTGAATCAAAGACACGCATACCACCTTTCATCCAGAAATGAAAATATTGCATTATTTTTTAAAATTATTGTCCGATTTGAAAAAAAAATTGGTTGGATTGGATTTGTGCTCTGTGTATAAAAAATAGTTCTGCAGAATTTCAGAAAATTATCTCAAAGGATACGTCCAACGCCCATATATCCCGAAACAAAAAATTGCATATTTTTTTAAATTGTTGCCAGAATTGTACCAAATATGAAACTATTTTTTGTTCGAGGTAGAGTTTTGTATGAAGAATCTCAGGAAATTTTCCAAAAGGATACGCCCTCACGTATTCTTGAACTTAATTTCGTAGTAATTTTTGCCAAAAACAAGTAGGAAAGTTAGTCGGGTAAACCGACTTACGAATCCCTTCACCTTTAGTCCCAAAAAATATTCGTAAATGCATTTTTGTTTTATTTAAATGGCAAATTCGCCCAATTTTCAAAAGGTGATGGCGACTAAAAAACTAATACTATGTGTGAAATTTCAGACGATTCCAATAAGTACTGTAGAAGTTATTAAAGAAGCAATATTTTACTAAATGTTAGCCCTTTGTGGGAGAGGTTCGAGAAGAAGTGAAGCAATATGGTCCATCTTCGAAATAAGGCTGAGGTGGAGTAAAATATTACCGCATACCAAAATTGAAGGAAATCGGTTATTCCTATCGAGAGTGATCGTGCGCACCAGCTAGCAGACAGACCCACACACCGCCAGACAAACAGACCGACGGTCGGACATTGCTCAAATGACGCAAATCCAATTTGCAACAAACATACTTGGGGTCTTAGGTCACTCCTTCGATGTGTTAGAATTTTGGCTCCCAACAAATGATATTTAATGACACGCGTGATGTTTTGCTCAAAGGCCTGAATCGAAGCGGGTTTGTCAGCATAAACTTTAGACTTTACATATCCCCACACGAAAAAGTCTAACGGTGCGATATCACACGATATTGGTGGCCAATCGACCGGCCCAAAACGTGAAATTATCTGCTCACCGACGTGTTCTCTCAATTAATCGATTGATTGATGCGATGTGTGGGAAGTGGTGCCGTCTTGTTGAAACCAAATGTCGTCGAGATCACGAGCTTAAATTTCAGGCAGCAAATAGTCAGTTATCATGGCACGATAACGGTCGCCATTGAAGGTTACGTTCTCACCGGCATCATTTTTGAAGAAATATGGACCGATGATTCCGGTACGTCGGATCGGGAATCGGTCAATGGCAAAACGAGAGCTTTTAACGAGAGCTATAATATTGCTCATGGGTGTTAAGGTCGTGGGTCGACTGGAAAATGTTTTTTTTTGGGGGATTTAAAAAACAATGGACTTAGCGCAATTGGCGCGAAGTCCATTGTTTGTTAGTTACTAACCGATTTTCAATCTCTAAAGTAATTTGGAAAAAAGAAACTGTTTTACTCGATAAGACCTACAGAAGAAATTGTATCGCGTTATTTGTTTCTCAACAACAGACAGACGGACGGACAGACGGACATGGCTAAATCATGATGGAATTTACGACGATTAAGAATATATATACTTTATGGGGTCTCAGATCAATATTTAGAGGTGTTACAAATGCAGTGACAAAATGAATATACCCCCATTTCCTTCTGGTGTCCATGTACATGTTGCAATCAAAGTACAGGTCGCAATTCTGATGAAATTTGGCACAGAGAACTTTTTTGTGCAAAAAACGAACATTATTGAATTTGGAGAAAATCGGTTCAGATTTAGATGTAGCCCCCATATATATATGTACATCCGATTGGACATCAAAGCTGTATGGAATTCGTATTTTCTACCTGAGCATTACAAAATTTCGAACAAAGTAGTGTATTTGTTTGGAAATGAACACTGTCAAATTTGAAAGAAATCGGTTCAGATCTATATATAGCCACCATATGTATGTTCCTTCCGATTTGATATCAAAGTACTACAGCAGCTTTATTTTACATCCAATCATTACAAAATTTGTCACAGAGGGGTTTTTTAAGACAGAAATGGAAATGGTTAAGTTTGAAACAAATCTGTTCAGATTTAGATATAGCCCCCCATATATAAAGCGTGATCCATTTCGAGGTTCCCTTCTTTTTTAAAGAAAAAAACACGGAATATTCAAATTGAATGGGGAATGTTTATTATCATTTGAAAGAACATTCTTTGGCATTTATAATGAATGCTGGGTCTCAAGATGGGCGATGGTGTTGCGAATAGTACGTTCAGTAGGCCGATTATGATGAACATAAGTTGAGCGAAGTGCACGAAACACATTCCTCACAGAACGTGAATTTTCGTAATAAAGTTGAACGATTTGTAAACGTTGTTCAGGCGTAAGTCTTCCCATGATGAAATGCCAAACAATACTTAACAAAAATAACATGACAGCATGACGCGACTCACACGTGATCTGTCAAAAAAAGGCTATTGAAAAAAGTATCTCTACTTGGATCACCCGTTTATAATGTAACGTCTGAACCTATGTCGTCCGCACTCCGAAATTTACACCATCGGTAGAGTACATATGGACAATTTTTTATAAAAAATTTAAGGAAAAAAATTAGATCGATTCTGAGATATAGCAAATTAAATTTTTGTTTCCGCGAAAAGTGACCGAAAAAATTTTTAAAAATAAAATTTGTGTTTTTTATGAAAAGTACGCGGAAAATGCTATAAGAAACGGTATTTTCAAATTTCAATGGCTTATGCCTTGTAGCATTAAAATTAAATTGAAAATCCCATTACAGAGGCAAAAAATCTATTTTTCTTAACTTTGACCTCGCCCCCTTGCCACCAATTTTCATTTAATTTTTTTAATATTGTGGGTCATTACTCCCACATACTAGGGCAACATTTTCTGAGAATTTGAGAAAGATCTAATTTTTGGCCTGTGACACTTGAGGAAAACCTATAGGAGCTTTACTTAACATCCGGTTGTTATGAAATTTGCAGAGAAAAGGTTATTGGCCAAAGAACGAACACTGTTATATTTGGTCCACATTTAAATATCGACGCCATATCGATACCTCCATTCTAAAACATGTAATGTCGACTTAGCATGTTTTTAAGAAGATTGCAATAAATGTTCCAAATTATATTCAGTCAAAATTTGGTGTTCATGCGTCAACCCAATCAAAAGTTATTTACAAAATAGTACAGGTCATTCGATTTTAATTATAAAGGAATTACACACAAATTTAAAAAATGCATCAAACTTTGATCGCTTTTCCTGAAAAACTACATTTTTGCGCTTAGTATAGTTTAGAATGTAGAACATATATCTCAATGTTGTGAATTGTGAAAGATAATACGCGAAATTTGTAACGCAGCCAATTCAAATGTAAGTGTTTCGGAATTAGAATGACTATATGTGTACGTATTTTGCTCTAAGAAAGTGGTGTAGGTTATAATATCGTCGGCTCCGCCCACAGACCTTTAATTATACAGATGTTCCGTCGCAAGTTTGTTTACATTGTGTGAGTTACGAACGAATAGAAATTAATTTTCAAACGCGAAAAAAATTCTTTTCTTGAGTCTTTTTTAAACATTTTTTTTGCACTGAGCGATCGATATTAATTTTCTGTGATAATTACAAAAAAAATCTCGAAAATCGGTCTTAAAATACGCAAAAAATCACTCGCTGAAATCAAATTTGTATTCGTTCGTCACTGATACTCGCTACTGGACGGACCTTCTTTATAACTTTATTTTCTTTGGCTCCGGTCGACTTTAGCATTTTCTTACTGGTTTTGTTATGTTTTTTGTTTTTCGAAAAAATTAATCCAGTTTACAAAAAATTTTACTTTTACAAAATATTAATTTGTACGAAAATTTTATAGCGTCCGGACTGTTTGTCCGGGATCCGGGAATACTAAAATATTAAAAGATAATTTGAGATTTTTAATTCGGCATTTGATATATTCAAAATCTATGATTGTTTTCATTATTTTTTGATTTTTCGAAAAAATTAATCCAGTTTACATAAAATTTTACTTTTACAAAATATTAATTTGTACGAAAATTTTATAGCGTCCGGACTATTTGTCCGGGAGCCGGGAATACTAAAATATTAAAAGATAATTTGAGATTTTTAATTCGGCATTTGATATATTCAAAATCTATGACTTGTTTTCATTATTTTCAATAAGAAACAGTTCGAGGTTACATAAAGAGTATAACTGGATTTTGCAGAAGTTTATACCTACCAACGTATTTAGGGATATTTTGTAAAGGTCCGAACAGGATTTTATTTTGTTTATATAACTCTTATAATTATCTTAAACCAGATCGCGTAAAAGCATTCTCATAAATCTTTTAAAGATCTGCAATTTTGCATATAAAAATTTTTGGAAATATGTTTAGTTTATAAAATAACTTATACAGGGTTTTCCAATAAGAGTGATATGGTTTCTTTGATAAAAACACACTTATTCTTAAGGAAATTCAAAAGATTTTTATTTAATGTGAAGTACAATCGATACAATTAAGATCTGAATAAAACTTCATTCAAATGGCCTCCACGACTTCTTCTGCAGGAACGAATTCGATGAACCCAATTTTCGAGCACTTTTTCCATTAAATCAAGTCGTATGTCATGAAGGGCACGTTCAAAATTGACTTGTAAAGCTTGAAGAGAGTCTGGCTTATTTCATAAGACCAATGACTTCAAATAACCCCACAACAAATAGTCTTATGGTGTTAAATCACAACTTTTTGGAGGCCATTCAATATCCCAATTTCTTGAAATAATCGAATCTCAAAACTTTTCTCGCAACAATTCAATTGTTTCATTTGCTGTGTGGCATGAAGCCACAATTGGTCAATGGCAAAAAGATAGCTCTAAACGAGAGCTAAAATATTGATCATGGGTGTCAAGGTCTTAGCTCGACTCGAGAGTTTTTTTTTGGATTTAAAAAAAGCACTCGGATCGGGAATCGGTCAATGGCAAAAAGATAGCTCTTAACGGGAGCTAAAATATTGCTCATGGGTCTCAACTCACGTGGTCAACTGAAAAGTGTTTTATTTTTGGATTTAAAAAAAATGGACTTAGCGCACGAAAAGTTGCAATTGGAGAACGAATAAAACTTAATAATTTGTAAACGTTGTTCTTACGTATATCTCTCCATGATAAAATTGTAAACACTAATGAATACAATGAAAAAGCAAATGACAGATGATGACATATTACATATGGCCGAAACGTCACTTCAAAATCACATCATACCTATTGGAAAACTCGTTAGAATATGTTCAAATTCCGTAACGTCCTGGATTTTTGAAAATACCTATAGATATATATATATATATATACCACAACTTGGTAACTCTAAAACAATTCATCCTAAACATATGCATTACTTTGCAATTACTTTATATTAGTATGAGATATCGGAAGCTCTTTATCAAACACTGAAAGAAAATTGGAACAAATTTTAACATATTGTTTAAAAAATAAAATGGAAGACTGTTAAACAGAACTTTTTGGGTGCTATTCTACTAATTTTAACTCATTATTGGAGAGGAAGCAGTAATTGAAGAATTTTCGAGAGTTATTATTCAGAGTTCAGTAAAACCAAAATCAAAAACTTCCTTGATTCAAAGAATGGTTCATAGTTTTTTAATAAGGTACAATTTTCTATGGCTGAAACACAATGAAATACAAGTATTTTTTCTGTGTGCCACACAAAATATCACATTCCATATAATTTTGCCGTAAAAGTCAGGGCATACTTTAGTCGGTTTACTTAACAACTGAGATGTTCCATTTTTTATTTTGTTGTTAAGGTTTTGAGTAAAGTTTATCTCTATAACCGAATTAAAATCTATTGCATACTTTACGCCATGAAATAATAATTCAACTATGAAAATGTACATACGAGGGTAGTTCAATCAAGTCAGTGATACGTTTCACCTAGTTATTCTGGTTATTTATAAAGTAATAATATAGTTTAATTTGAATATCTAACATTTTCGTATTTTATTCAACGCGGTTCCGTGTTGCCTGCTTTCAGAAACCAAATTGTTGACTTTGTGGCTATTGTGTGTTAGCTTGTCTCCAATCTAGCAAATTTTTGAGCTTTCCAACTAAAACACAGCAAAAAATATTTAATGAACACTTGAAATTGTTTTCGATGAATGTGACAAGAACTGTACTTAAGTTCCCTTTCTTATTGATCCCCTACACAAATGGCCAACATTTTCAAAAATTATAATTTGCAGCCAACCTAATGTGACACTCACAATACAATTTATAATATATTGCGATACATCTCCTTAATCGAATCCCATTCTCAAACTCTACTTGTGGTTTCACGATGGTGTCTAAATAATTGACATATGTCAAATGAAATGTAAACCCTTGTCATCCTCGTGTTACTTTATTCGCAACATTTAAAGCTTCGATATTCTGGCAAATTTTCAGTCGCAATATTTAAGCAAGAAACGTTTAAGAGCTGGTTAATTTAAATATTGAGGCAAGTCAATATACATAGTTCTTTTATTGATTTGTCACTAGGATATTCTCCTGGCTTTAAACCATCTTTGTCTCCATTATGTTTTATAGAATGCAAAGTTGTGTGTAAAACGGCGAAGCAAATACAATTACTTGACATCTCAGCTCTTCGTATAGCTATTTCACGAATGCTACTCCGATCTTTCAGCGAGGTGTATTTCTTTTATATCTAATTCTTTTTCACAAAAAAAAATAATAATTTACAATACTATCTTATCTCGTGATTTTTGAGATGCAACAAATATGTATGTGCTTATTACATTCTTTGCCTGGCTAAGCGTATTTTAATTTCTGGTTTTGTTTTTATCAAACAAAAACAAATCTCTTATTATTAGCTTAAGATAAATCCATCAAAAAGATGATGTTAGCTTATCTTCTTTCGTGAAAACAACAAAAATGTCAACCGAACCGAACAGAATCACAACAGCATCAAAATTTACAGCCCAGAGAGAGAGCGGCAGAGACAGAGAGGAAACACGTATAACGTTATCAAATCCCCTGTGTTTGAATTGCTCACAGTTTTCGTTCTTTGTTATGGATTCTGGTGGTCTCTTATCGGTGGTAACTGATTTCAGTCACACACTCACACACACAATTCTGTTGCTGTCTAATCATTTGAGGCTCTTACACACGACCAGTGCTAGTGATAGGGTTATATGGGTATTAGTAGAACATTTAATACTCTACATACTCGTCTGAAAGTTTATTCATATGAGTCTGATAGGCAAATCATCTAAGAAATTACTTCAAACAAACTTGTTTCATTGAACAAAAGACTTCGGATGTGAGTAGGAATCAATAAACACAAAATTGTACGTATGATTAATATTCTGCAACAGTACAAACAAGTATACGTCATGATGGACAAAGGAAGAAGTAAACAAATGCAGTCGAGTTAACCGACTAAAGTAACGGGGTTTTCAATAGGAATGATATGATTTCGAAATGACGTTTCGGCCATTTGTAATATGTCATGATCTGTCATTTGTTTTTCATTGTATTCAGTAGTGTTTACAATTTCATCATGCAGAGATATACGCAAGAACAACGTTTACAAATTATTCAGTTTTATTATCAAAATAATCGTTCTCCAATTGCAACTTTTCGTGCGCTAAGTCCATTTTTTTAAAATCCAGTCGACCTACGACCTTGACACCTATAAGCAATATTTTAGCTCTCGTTAAGAGCTACCTGTTTGCCATTGACCGATTGTGGCTACGTGCCACACAGCAAATGAATCAATTGAAATGTTGCAGGAAAAATTTGGAGATTCGATTATTTTTTGTTCAAATTGTGATATTGAATGGCCTCCAAGATGTTGTGATTTAACACCATTAGACTATTTCTTGTGGGGTTATTTGAAGTCTTTCGAAATAAACCAGACTCTCTTCAAGCTTTTCAAGTCAATATTAAACGTGCCATTCATGACATACGACCTGATTTAGTGGAAAAATTGCTCGAAAATTGTGTTCATCGAATTCGTTCCTGCAGAAGAAGTCGTGGAGGCCATTTGAATGACGTTTTATTTAGAACTTAATTGTATCGATTGTACTTCACATTAAATTAAAAACTTTTGAATTTCCTTAACAATAAGTGTGTGTTTTTTCAAAGAAATCATATCACTCTTACTGGAAAATCCTGTATCAAGGTTCCATTTTGAGTTTTTCATAGTCAGTTCATAATAGTTTGAGCCATTAGTAACAAAAAAATCAACGACATGAATTGATACTTTTTTAGGATATTCTAGAATTAAGGATATATTCCATATTTTCACTTACTTCCATTAAAAAGACATACAAATGTCAGTCCGCAAGAGAAGTAGCAGAGCTTTTCATTATACCCTCCACCATAGGATGGGGGGTATATTAATTTTGTCACTCCGTTTGTAACACCTCTAAATATTGATCTGAGACCCCCGTAAAGTATATATATTCTTAATCGTCGTAAAATTCTAAGACGATTTAGCCATGTCCGTCCGTCCGTCTGTGGTAATCACGCTACAGTCCGCAATAATAGAGCTAGGTTGATCAAATTTGGTACAAATACTTCTTATAGTTGCAGGTTGTTTGGGATTGCAAATGGGCCATATCGGTCCATATTTAGATATAGCTCCCATATATAGTCTAACTTGTTGTGATTCCTACTGTTCCCATCTACTATATTTTTGGTGTTTTCGGTGTTATTTTCTTTAGGTTTGAATTATTTTGTGAGGTCACATGCTATCCATGGTGGAGGGTATATAAGATTCGGCATGGTCGAACTTAACGCTTTTACTAGTTGGTATTAATATCATCAAAATACGTGAAACAGTTAAGTAATTAAGGCTAATTTAACAAATGATAATCACGAGAAAAATCCTTGATAGAATAGGTAACTTTGGAGCTCTGTACCACAAGAACTACAATGAATTTTGAAAAACTAAAAACGGCATAAAATTCACTCTCTGTTGTATAATCATTGTGCAAAATATTATTAAAATTTAAAGGGGACATTTCTAAAATGAGTGTTTTTCAATTCATTTGTTTTGTAATTACTCTATTCTACTTATCAGAATCTTTTAAAATTCCAGACATTCCATACAAACACCTGCAATTTTGTACAGTGTAATGCTTTTATAGTACCCATAATCTGTTGAAAAATGGGCGTTATTGCCGCGTCCCTTTTGGTACCTCACATACAAACAGACCATATTGCACAAAAAGGCCGTCAGGGCTTATAATAAGTTTGATTCTAGTCCATACAATTGAAATTTTGTGGAGTGGGCGGTATTGCCACCTCCTTTTTGTTATCCCATACAAATGGACCATTTTGCACAAACACACGCAAAAAAAAATTATTTACTCCCAAACAAAAAATTAGATAAACGAAATTCGTTTGCGGATTTTCGCAAACGATTCATGTTTATCCCAAAGCCCAAAGCAACGTTTATAGCAAAAGGTTAGTGTATTTATCATAAATGATTTGTATTTATTACAAACCTTTGAAAGTTTGTTGCAAACGGTGGTTGCGTTTGTCACAAGTAATATCGTTTTATCACAAAAATATTATAATTTTTGGTAAAATGTACCCGGGAGCTCCATGACAAACACCTCTGCTATTAATTGGCTGATATCTTCTAATTGAGTTGTACACAAACTGTAAATAAGAAAGCATGTATGTTAGAACATATTCAAAATTTTAGAGACCATTGTATGGATCAAAGCGATATGTTATCCTATCATATAGCAAACTTTTTCGTAAAACGTGAATAGCCCAATAATAAAACAGTTTCCAAAAAATCGGTGAAAATCGTGTTGCATAGTTTTATTAAAAACAAATTTACCTCTTTGCTGTTGATCTAAAGGTATGTTTTGCTTCTTCTTCACATACAGTGTGGAAGATTTCATTCCAACAATAGTGACACTGCCTTTTTGCGTTGCCTCGTTCAATAACAACAACCACTAATATAAAAAACCAAAGCAACGATTAGCAAAAAGATTTTTTAATTTTTTTTTTCGTTTATTCTTTTTGATCAATGAAAGGCCAAATGAAATTAACTGAAAACATCATTTGGAAAGCCGGGATACCATAAAAAATAGATTTTAACACAAACTGTGACGAACAGTCTATTGCTGTTGTTATTGACTAACTGGTTATTTTCCACACAACTTCATTTAATTTATCATTAACGAAAAAAAATTGGAGTCCACACTATATTTATACCCTCACTTTAGTGTGACGAGGGTATATATCATTTGCTACGGAAAAAAGTGTAACACATCGAAGGAGTGACCTAAGACCCCAAGTATATTCGGCTGAAATCCATTTTGGGTCATTTTAAGTCGAATGAGTAATGTCCGTCTGTCTGTCTGTCTGTCTGTCTGTCTGTCTGTGTGTGTGTCTGTCTGCTGGCTGGTGCGCACGATAACTCTCGAAAGGAGGAACCGATTGACTTCAAATTTCGTATGTGGTAATATTTTTTTCTATCTCCGGCTAAGTTCGAAGATGGGCCATATTGGTCCACTCCTTCTGGTACCTCCCCCACAAAGGGTTAAAATGTTGTGAAATATTGATTCTTTAATAACTGCTATTATACGTATTCGAATCTTCTGAAATTCCACACATAGTATTAGTTTGTTAGTCGCTATCAACTCGAGGAAAATGGGCGAAATTGCCACGCCCGTTTTGGTATCTCCCACACAAATGCACCATTTTGCACTAAAAGTTAAAAGCTTATAACATTAATACCAGTGTTTAGAAATACTTGAAATTTTGTACAGTGTAATGCTTTTATAGTGCCTACAGTCCAGTGAAAAATGGGCGTTATTGCCGCTCCCCTTTTGGTACCTCCCACACAAATTGCACCAAAGTTAACAGCTTATAACATTAATACCAGTGTATAAAAATACTTGAAATTTTGTACAGTGTAATGCTTTTATAATGCCTATAATCCAGTGAAAAATGAGCGTTATCACCACGCCCCTTTTTGTACCTCCCACACAAAATGGCCAAATTATACCACAATTTAATATCTCAACGTTAATATACCAGTCCATATAAACGGTTACAATTCGGCACAGTGCAATGTATTTAAAGTATCTACTGTTCAGCGAAATATAGGTGTATTTCTTAAACCCCTTCTGGTACCTCCCACAAAAATTGACAGAATAATTTGTGTAATATTCAATATTACATTACTCACAAAGTGAGGGTATACCTTAGTCGGTTTACCCGACTGAAACTTTCTTACTTGTGCAAAATATACTTAATTACATCACTGCGCAGAATTTAAATTTCGTTACTTGCGAAATAACGCACCTCCAATACTTTAAATTCTTTGGTTTGGCTAATTCTTTGGAAGAAATAATTTAGAGTTCACTGATAAAAATAGTTTTAATTTTACCAGATGCGTACATATACCGAGCACCACAAACGCGAGTACAAAAACAAATGCCCAACAGCATACGACTCTACCCTTGCTGATTATTATTGCAAATGTTATAAAGTGCTGCAACAGTTCGGAGGTTGGGATGCATAGAAAAATCTCCACCACCGTCTGCAGAATTGTTAATAAAACAACACTCACAAACAACGTTTCACATATTATTCCAACACATGAAAAATGTATAAGACCGCACTCTTACAAAATGAGAACAAGTAACGCTCTTTGTCTTCCCAACTCTCTTAAAAATGTTCAATCGTGTTTAAATGCAATGTGTTTCCTTAAACGTTTTTTCGTTTACCGTAAACGTAAATTATGAAAATTTTGGAATGAAAGAATTTTCGTGCACAACATTAGACACTATGTTTACGATAAACGTTTTCATTCACTGGAAATATTTCAACTGTAACGGGAAAAGTAGAGCTTTTGAGACAAAGAACTATATTTGCGATAAACGACCTCCAAACGTTTTTTTTCTTCGATTCCTGCACACACACCCACTAGACTTTTTGAACGGTGCTTTAATAGTATCCACAGTTTGTTGAAAAATGGGCGTTACTGCCAGGCTCCTTTTGGTAAATGTACTGTTTCCTTCGCTAGAAAGCTTGTTTTTTAAAAATGGAACAAAAAAATCTTGAAATTTTTTTATATTTAAAAAAGGCAAAAAGCGACTTTTTTTATAAAAAATGTTTTCTAATTGTTTTATCGACAGTTACTAAACCACTGCCACCAACTTGTGTAGCCGTCATCTTAAATTTAAAGGGTAAAACGGCTCTATCGGGTTTATACTTAAAAAAATATGGTCCAAATACTAAAACAACCGTAGATGAATTTTAATAAGAAAATTTCAAAAAGAAACATGGATTTAGATCACCCTTTACCATAAAAATCGACCGTTATGTTCCAAAACGTCGACTTCTTTCTTAAATCGCAAAAAACATTATTTGCTAAACATTTCAAACCCGTTTAATAATTAAGAAATGCTGAATTGTTTCAAGATGTATTCGCTTAAAGTTTTAAAATAAAACATGTTAATCAATATACGATGAAATAACATGTTTTAAATGTCATTGTGCCTATGCTGCATTACGGCTAATGTAGACTTCAGCCCAACCAAATACTTCTGTATATCGTTATAGTCCCCTAATTATTGTTTGTTTACATATTTATAACAAATACTCGTGCATTGAACTATTTACTTGGGCAATAATGATTGCGGATTTTTTTGTTGATCACTGTAGGCTTTCTTATTTATCGCAAAAGCAATTTTAAAATAATTGTATCCAAAACTGCCATAAAAACATTTCCAATCAAATAATGTTTTAGTTCGCTTCTTTCTGGTTTTATCGGTTTGTTTTAATCATTCAGAGTAATAAAAATGGGTCTGGTCTGCAAAACGTAATGTATGTTTTTTTTTTGTTATTTAGAATTTTCTATGTGATTTTTAATTGTTCCTATTTATATACTCTTCATCAGCATAACTAAATTGCATAGAAAGTATATTGAGTTTGTCATTTGATTTGAGACAGTTACTATTTAAATTTCAAATAAGAGTAAAACAGAGAGAGATGTAAGGATATTTTTTCTGAATTTAAATTGATATGCATACGTGGAGAAAAAGAATATTAAATAAGGTATATTTGAGGGCAAAAAACGATAAAACGTCTAAATGCATAGTTTGGTTCGAATCGGATAAAAAATTAAAAATATGCAAAAATCTGAGTTCTAGTTATGAGCCATTGAATTGAATTGAGCCATTAAATGAACATTTTGTGTGGGAGGTACCCAAAGAGGCATGGAAATAGGTACCATGAAATAACGCCCAAATGAAATAAGTCCAAACAAATCATGAAATAAGTCCTAAAAAATGTCCATGTACATTGGGTCTTATGTACATGCGTTGAGTTTTATTTCATATTTTTGTTGGGAGTTATTCCATTATGAAATAATTCCCGCTGAGATTTTCTTGGGAGTTATTTCATTCGTTTTGATCTTTGCGAGTTATTTTATTTTTATTGTGAGCTATTTCATTTTTTTTGGAGTTTTTCATTCCGGCTACGCTGACAAAACTTGCTTTATGTGCCGGCCTTCGGTCGGTATTAAGTTTTTCTCCTCAGGGATATGTCCTTAGACGGCTACGCGGACTACAGTTTCTTTAGTTGGCAGACCTTCGACCGGGATAACAGATTTTCTCCTCTGGGGAACATCTAAAGATGGGTACGCGGACGGCAATCTTTTTACGTGGCTGATCTTCGGCCGGAATTAACGATTATCTCCTTTAGTGTCCAAAAACGGCTACGCGGATCAATGATCCTATAGATTTTTATGCCACGCAAAGAAAATTTGGTAAGCGTAGCCAACTTTTGACATACCGCAGAGAAAAAAACTGTAATCCCGACCGAAGGCAGTCCACGTGAAGATACTGCGGTCCGCGTAGACATCTTCGGACATACCCCAGTGGAGAAAATCATTAATCTCGACCGAGGGCCGGCCACACAATAAAAGTTTTGTCCGCGTAACCTTCTTTTGACATACCCGGATGTGTCAAAAGGTTCACTAACTGTAACCCTTTTTTGTTGAATTTATCAGAAGAAGTGGACCTATAAGGTCCATCTTTGAACTGAGCCTGATATAGATAAAATATTATCACATAACAAATGTTCAGTCCGTCACTTCTTTTGGGACTTATCGTGCACACCAGTCAGACTGACAGACGGACAGCCGTTACTCAAATGGCCTAAAATGGATTTCCGCCGAAAATATGTATATGGAAATATGATGTGTTACAATTTTGGCCCGTTGCAACTGAGGTGGCATGACATAACGTCCAGGATCAAAGTGTCCACGGACATTATGACACTTTAAAAAGTCCATGCATTTTAAACGACGTTGGTCCTCGTAGCCGGCTTAGGACATAGATTTAGGTTTAAGTTAAGATGACAGCCAGTTCACATGGACCAAAGTAGCTCCCTAGTGATACCAAAGGCAAAGATGCCCCACATCGAAACCAACATGTTTGATAAACAAACTTAACAATAGAAAAAATATCGGTACCAGAAAGATCTGTCAGACTTCCTAGAAAGGCCGTCCCCAGTATATCCAGACGTCGGTTACTTAATTTTTCCTCATCACCACGGCTCCTGCAGAAACTTCTAGCATATTCGACGATCAGGTTTTTTTTTTCCTCTCTAGTGCGAAAAGATATTTGACCTACATACGAGTATGTGGTATTTTGACCAGATTTGTCTAGCTACCATACAGGTGTCGATTTCTGTCCATCTCTCATTGGACTGCCTGACTGGCTCTTGCCTACGCTGATAGAAAAAGCTTCGTCATTCGTCAAAAGTCAGCTAACGTACGGATAATCCTATTGATGAACTTGTTCGTCGCCCTGACGAGTCTCTGTTTAATCTCTGGAAACTATAGTTTCGAGGGTTATCGTTCGCTCCAGTCAGGCTTACGGATGGACGGACATAAGTAAAATTACTTAATGTGTTCTAAAACGGATTTCCTCCGCATAAACTTAGGGTCTTCGGCCACTCCTTTGATGCATAACCATTTTGCTATATGTTATATATACACTTATTGATATTTGTATTATAAATCAAATAAATCCCCATATTTTTTCCCTCACCTTAGATAGGAGGGTATATATCATTTTTTTATTTATGAGCACGATTTATCGTAGGGATGATATGTTTTCACCCTGTGGGGTTTTTTTATTCCACTAAATAGTTCTTGTTCTAGTATACATAAACAGAGATTCGTCATGGTGACGAACAAATTCATAGATAGGATTATCCGTACGTTAGCTGACTTTTGACGAAGCTTTTTCTATCAGTGTAAGTCAACGGTTGTATGTGGACAGTGGCTCAGCAAATTTTTCGAATGTCGTTCCTTCCTAGCAAGTTCATCAGCCTTGCAGTTTCCGGGATATCCCTTTCATATGAGGCATACGAGTATATAAAAGTGCGCAGCCATCTCGTTAAGAGATCTGCGGCAGTCGAGGGCTGTTTGTGAATTTAGCGTTATGGCCTACAGAGAATTGCCGATAGCTGAAGCCACTCTTGTCATCAATCTTCGAAGCAGAGATAGGTTATATTTCCATTCGAAGGTGTACACCGTTGGTATATAGTCCACTCGGTTGGCTACCATAGCACTACATGGTGATACCCTAAAGTGGCCGTAGTTCTTATACCTCCACATTAACAGTTTAATCGAAATTCCACTCTGATTGCAACTTCTATAGCCACAATATCAATCGACAGTAGATAGAGTGGGACTTGTAGAGGACAACGTCGCTGTTCTCTGAACCTTCATTAAATACCTAGAAACGGATCGGACCGCACCACAATGTCGTTCAGTAGTATTGGGCGAACTACTGCTATTTACACGCTGAAAAAAAATCACCTCTGTAGTATATTGTCCCAAACATATTCGGCTTGAAATATACATGTGTTTTGGGTACACTCCAAATATATAACATTTGACACACACAAATATTATATGTTTGGGAGGATTTTGTTCTAAACAAAAATATGCTCCCATTCAAAGCTCCCATCTTATTTGGAACTAGCATTTCCGAAACAAAGATTAATTTGTAATTATTTATTTTGGCAAGTTATCAATGCCTCAACTTAAATACAAGTTTTCTGTTTTTCAAATTTTCAAAGAACAATTTTTTTTATAAATTTTATATATTTGTAAAATATAATTGAAACTTAAATCGAATAATCTTTTGTAAATATAAATTGCATTTGATGGATTGATAAAAAGTGATGAATGGGAATATTTATAAATTAGCTATAAAGAAAACTAGGAAAAACAAACTAATATTCGAATAAGTCAGCAAAGTTTTAAAAATCGTTTTAAATAAAATATATTAGGAAAACTTCTTAGACAATAACTTTGTTTGTGTGTAACCACATATTTTATTTGTGAAATTCAGTTTGTAAATAAACTATGTTCTAATATATTAATACATGCGTTCCAAACAAAATTTCTTGATTTTTAAATAGAATATGTTTGTTAACAAATATATAATATTTAAAAAAATCGTTTCCAAGTATATTTTCTTTCAATTCAAACATATCAAAAATTACGATTTTCCTCCGTGTACCAGTATATCCAATGGACGATTTTAGAAGAGAGGTCCCAACGCGACATCTTTACAGGAATATAAGGCGACGTTGGCCTTCCTTACCCACTCCAATCTATTAAGTCTGAAGTACAATTTTCTGTCTAGGATTGTACGAAAAAAAGACTAGCTCATTTAATTTAGCCGAGGCAGGTCCACATGTGGAACCTTATTCCTCCTATTGAAGAGAACCAATTCTGTCTTGTTTGGGTTAACGCTCTCACCACTGCTCCTGGCTCGTCGGATCAATTTGTTCAGATTCACCTGGATAATGTCTCCGAGGACGTTTTCGAATTTGCGGGATATTGCAACTGCAACATCGTCGGCATAATTGGCCTGAAGTCATTTGGCCTAGTGGGTAATATCGTTCCAGCTTTGGGTATGAACACGACTTCGATGTTAATCCATCGATTGGGGATATACGAGAGCTTATTGTACCCCTCATATGTCTTCTTCAGCCGGGGTATGATGTAGTTCAACATTTTCTGAATTTCTATTGGAGAAATGCCATCGGGTCCAGCTTATTTGATCGGCTCAAAGCTTTTAATCGTCCAGCTAAGTCTAGTTTATCAGTCAACAATTAAGCGACGTTTGTCGTCCGCTTGTTTTCTTGTTTGTCCTGCAGTTCCTCGAATTCTGTCAGGGTGTTCCCCGCGAAATGTGAGTCGAGAAGTACCTGTAGTGACGGATCGCTATTTTATGGCCAGTTGTTATGCTCATCCTGTCTGAGACCTTTTCCACTTCTCTCCAAAAGGTGTACCAGGAACGTCTTTGCGCTTTCCCAAGTTCGTTCTTATAGATTTTGAAATTCTCCTAAAGGGCTTCCCGATCATTAGTGATCAAGTATATTTGGCCTTGTTGAAGAACCTATTGCAGGTCTTTTTCCTGGTGCACCTTTGTGGTTTCCTTTTTCATGTAACCTGGTTTTGGTTTTGGACAGTCTTCTTCAAGGAGATTATCCAGACCGACTTTGTCATTCATACAGAGACTTAAAACTGAGGCCTTTTTTAAAAAAATTATATACAGGTGCCATTTTGTCTTCCTCGTATTTCTGTGGACGGCAGGTTTAGGTACTTTTTCAGCGAGTTTTTACACTACATATGTAATTGTGATCTGAGAACGAGTGGTCTTTCAGTACATTCCACCCAATGAGTTCTTAGGTGGCTCTGAACAAATTGTCTAGATAGACCAGAAGCAGCAGTTTGGGCGTCAACGCAAACACGACAGAATTGGCTCGCTTTACTAGGAAGTATGTATAAGGAACCTCCTTGGATAAATGGAACAGAACTAGTCTTTTCTGAGTGTGAAAAATTTCTGGGAATAATTCTGGGATGAGAGGAATGGGTTGGCTGAATATCAGGTAATGAAAAACATATCCACTTCTATACAAATGGTTCAAAGCTTACTGATAAGGATGGCTAAGGAGTACACGGCAAAGAACTTAGTATAGATATAGCTCCATAGATTTAAGTTTTCACCAATCGAACTGCGCTTTGTCGCGGACTACGTTGTATACTGACCTTTCGAACCATTATTGGCGACTGTTGGATGTCCTCCTATGGATTTTTTGGTGCTACCAATATAAGTATTGTGTTTCCTCATAAAAATCGTAGCTCATTAACAATGGCTGGTTGCGATTTGCCAGCCAAATACAAAGCTGGCAAATCGACAACTTTTTAAACAGTGACGTAAAACCATATGCTTCAGAAGGCTTGTAAACATCACAACGGACTGCATGAAGTTGGTAGCACTTAGAGCATCGACTCCAGTATTCTGTTTGAAAACATTACTTTGATATTACTTAATTACCTTAAGTACATTTCGATTGCCATCTGATATAAAGAATTTCCAAAAATTACCTTTTCCTATACCGGTCAACTAACAATTTTCTAAAACTACAAGTATAAGTATGTACGAGTATATAATGATGTCCTGAATTATTGTTTTGTTTTAATGAATTTGACAAATTGTTCATTCTTAATTTGCCCAATTTGTTTTCCAAAACTACGCCCGGTATTCTGTTAACTACTCGTATTGACTTGCCCACCGCACAACAACAATAGAGTCATCCATCCACTACTAATGGTGATTTATGATGTTCTGTATTTTCTTTCATTGTTCTTTTCACCTTCATGTCGATGTAGGGGGTTGGCGGTGACGGTGACGTCGGAGGAATTTTGTTAAAAAAGACAGCCAAGGACATAATAGTACCAACAAAAACCCCGCTACCGACAATGCCACCGACGCAGTCACCTCCAGCAATGGACATTGCTCCAACCAAACCTCGTTCTCTAAACCATTAGACTGTCTTATCGATATATGGTATATAGTTTGTAAAATAGTCCGTCAGTCAGACAGTCAGTCAGGGATATTCATGGAACCTCGTAATGGGTTACAAACCGTACAACAAACCGAACAAACTAAAATTCTGCTCTATGAATAGTGGTCGCCGCCTTCGTTGTGTTGGTGGTGGTATACAAATTAAGGGGAGTATGGGTAAATATAAACGAAAACAAAATTATGAAATGCCAGAGAAAGAGACCATGACAGACATTTGAAGAGGAGCGCGTTGAGTGAGCTTGGAAAGGCAGGAGAAGATGGAAAGTAGAGGGAGGCAGGCTCATCTGGTAGGGTAGCAGCCTGCCTCTGGACAGTCGTTGTCGCCGACACAAAGCAAACAGACAACAAACAAACGTCGCACAGTGTTTTATAATAGATTTTAACGACTAAAATTATGTTTTTTTGTAAGGATTTTAGTTTAATGATTTAATGATTTAATGATTTAATGATTTAATGATTTAATGATTTAATGATTTAATGATTTAATGATTTAATGATTTAATGATTTAATGATTTAATGATTTAATGATTTAATGATTTAATGATTTAATGATTTAATGATTTAATGATTTAATGATTTAATGATTTAATGATTTAATGATTTAATGATTTAATGATTTAATGATTTAATGATTTAATGATTTAATGATTTAATGATTTAATGATTTAATGATTTAATGATTTAATGATTTAATGATTTAATGATTTAATGATTTAATGATTTAATGATTTAATGATTTAATGATTTAATGATTTAATGATTTAATGATTTAATGATTTAATGATTTAATGATTTAATGATTTAATGATTTAATGATTTAATGATTTAATGATTTAATGATTTAATGATTTAATGATTTAATGATTTAATGATTTAATGATTTAATGATTTAATGATTTAATGATTTAATGATTTAATGATTTAATGATTTAATGATTTAATGATTTAATGATTTAATGATTTAATGATTTAATGATTTAATGATTTAATGATTTAATGATTTAATGATTTAATGATTTAATGATTTAATGATTTAATGATTTAATGATTTAATGATTTAATGATTTAATGATTTAATGATTTAATGATTTAATGATTTAATGATTTAATGATTTAATGATTTAATGATTTAATGATTTAATGATTTAATGATTTAATGATTTAATGATTTAATGATTTAATGATTTAATGATTTAATGATTTAATGATTTAATGATTTAATGATTTAATGATTTAATGATTTAATGATTTAATGATTTAATGATTTAATGATTTAATGATTTAATGATTTAATGATTTAATGATTTAATGATTTAATGATTTAATGATTTAATGATTTAATGATTTAATGATTTAATGATTTAATGATTTAATGATTTAATGATTTAATGATTTAATGATTTAATGATTTAATGATTTAATGATTTAATGATTTAATGATTTAATGATTTAATGATTTAATGATTTAATGATTTAATGATTTAATGATTTAATGATTTAATGATTTAATGATTTAATGATTTAATGATTTAATGATTTAATGATTTAATGATTTAATGATTTAATGATTTAATGATTTAATGATTTAATGATTTAATGATTTAATGATTTAATGATTTAATGATTTAATGATTTAATGATTTAATGA
Organism: Eudasyphora cyanicolor; assembly: GCA_963930755.1. Classification (NCBI taxonomy): domain Eukaryota; kingdom Metazoa; phylum Arthropoda; class Insecta; order Diptera; family Muscidae; genus Eudasyphora; species Eudasyphora cyanicolor. The sequence continues at coordinate 160,183,356 of OZ005738.1, read as the reverse complement.
TTTAATGATTTAATGATTTAATGATTTAATGATTTAATGATTTAATGATTTAATGATTTAATGATTTAATGATTTAATGATTTAATGATTTAATGATTTAATGATTTAATGATTTAATGATTTAATGATTTAATGATTTAATGATTTAATGATTTAATGATTTAATGATTTAATGATTTAATGATTTAATGATTTAATGATTTAATGATTTAATGATTTAATGATTTAATGATTTAATGATTTAATGATTTAATGATTTAATGATTTAATGATTTAATGATTTAATGATTTAATGATTTAATGATTTAATGATTTAATGATTTAATGATTTAATGATTTAATGATTTAATGATTTAATGATTTAATGATTTAATGATTTAATGATTTAATGATTTAATGATTTAATGATTTAATGATTTAATGATTTAATGATTTAATGATTTAATGATTTAATGATTTAATGATTTAATGATTTAATGATTTAATGATTTAATGATTTAATGATTTAATGATTTAATGATTTAATGATTTAATGATTTAATGATTTAATGATTTAATGATTTAATGATTTAATGATTTAATGATTTAATGATTTAATGATTTAATGATTTAATGATTTAATGATTTAATGATTTAATGATTTAATGATTTAATGATTTAATGATTTAATGATTTAATGATTTAATGATTTAATGATTTAATGATTTAATGATTTAATGATTTAATGATTTAATGATTTAATGATTTAATGATTTAATGATTTAATGATTTAATGATTTAATGATTTAATGATTTAATGATTTAATGATTTAATGATTTAATGATTTAATGATTTAATGATTTAATGATTTAATGATTTAATGATTTAATGATTTAATGATTTAATGATTTAATGATTTAATGATTTAATGATTTAATGATTTAATGATTTAATGATTTAATGATTTAATGATTTAATGATTTAATGATTTAATGATTTAATGATTTAATGGTTTTTTTTTTAAATTTCGTTAAAATCGCATCGAAAATTTCATCGAAATTGCATTTTACCAAATTTTGTTTTAAATTAAATTTTTCTACAAAATTTCGTTAAATTGAATATTTAAAAAAAAAATCGGTTGAAATAGCATTTCGAGAAAATATGGTTAAAATTGCATTTTTTATAATACTTCTTGAGATACCTTTTCCTAAAAAAAATTGTTAAAATTTTATTTTTCTACAAAATTTACAAGCAAAGTTGCTTTCTTCTAGAAAATTTCCTCGAATTGCTAGAAAACCACTGTGCCTTATCGGCAGCCGTCGCTGCAGCAGCAACCGAAGACAACAACCAGCTCTGATGACAAGCGTCAAAAGCGTTTGTCGGGCATTCCATAAACGACGTTGACGTTGTTGGTCGTTTGGATGGTTGAATGTTTTGGTTACTTGATGGTTTTCTATGGCTAACCTCAGATTTTCAGTGTCTTTTTTTCCATCACAATACACGACTCTTAGCGGCATTTCGTTGTACTCGACAAACGACTAACAACTTGTGCCGTCTGTCTTTCATTCGCCACAAAAAAAGTGACAGTTTTCTTTTCAATTTTCTTGCCTTTTTCCCTTTGTTATTGTCGTGTTATCGTTTTGTTGTTTTTGCTGCTGCTGCTGTTGTTGGTTTTTTCATAAATTTTATACACATGTTATGTATGGCTTTTATTTGAGATACTAACTACTCACACTGCTGCTGCTGCTGATGTTGTTATTATTCTTGTGTTGTATTGTTGTTGTTGGATGAATTCAATCTGGAGGAATAAAACGCAAAAGGAGAACCTGTGAGTTTTTTTTTTGTTCTTAAGTGAATAGCAGCAGCAACAACAGCAAGTACAATTTATCATCTAACGAATCCAAAAAAGAAAGAAGAAAAAAAAAACAAAATATTTTTTCTCCAGTTGCCAAAGAAGAGGCGCACAAAGTTGCTAGGTTTTCCCGACAACAAACGCCGTAAACATTTCGCCGTAGAATTCTCGTCTCGTTACACACAACAATTCGACAATATGATTAACAATTCATTTCAATTTTCTTGTAAATATCCAAACCAAAAAAAAACGAAAGTACATAAATAAGAAATTTGTCATTTACACCACGACGACCTGTGCACGATTACTAAAATTTGACAACTTTTCCGTGTGTTCCTCCGGCGCACTCTTTTCCAATTGCAGCTGACGACGATTCGGATAATTGCCCCCACGACTTCGAAGGAGGTGGTTCGGATCTTGAATACGGTTTGTCCGATTTGAATGGTTTGCATCTGAGCTCATACAGTGGCGGCATGCAGGCAGAGATACAGGTATGTGTACACATATACATTTGTATATTATTTTTCAGCTATTCATAATCATCTATTGATATGTATTTACGCAATTTTCGTACTAAACACAAAACTACGTTTTGCCACAACCGATTTAAACGCTTTTCTTGTCAAATAATATAAACTTGCCACTGTTTACTTTGTCAAAGACAGAGTTGTTCGATGACTACAAAAGGAGGCAGTAGATAAACAACGGTTAGTTTGTCATTGTTTACTTTGACAAAGACAGAGCTGTTCGAAAGCTCTCTTTCTCTCACTCAACGACACTCACGCATCATTTGCAGTCGCCCAAAAGTTAGCTGAGAGCTAATGGAGAAACATATGAAAAAAGCTTTCGAAGAAAACTTCTCCCCTTCAATAGAATGCGTCTCTCGGTTTGTATTGATTTGTTTAAGTGAAACAACTGATTGTGGTGCGCATGGAGATGCCAGATGAATTAAACGAATGTAGTACAACACAATGAATAAAGGGGTATCAATTTTTCGGTTTCACAACTGAAGTTAAATAAAAACACATAAAGCAATGATTTCGATGCAATTTTTATTTAATTACATATAATGCTGAGACCTTGCTATTATGTATGAAATTTAATGTCATTTCAATGACAATTTATATGGGGGTTATCATGACAACAGAGTGCATTTTTATAAACGATGTCTTCTAATCGGGATAAAACATGCATCACGTTTTTTTGATTTTTTTTTTGCTCAAAAAAATCTTAGATCATTTTTGTTAAGAGCATTGTTAATTGTGACACAAAAATTCAACGAGATGTGTTAAGGACAGTCTGAGTTAGAGTGTTATGTTCGGTTAGGTTGAAGAGAGGAGACGTTTGAACGTCTCATGTCCATGGACATACACTTACGCCAGTGGTTCGGTCTGTTGTGCGCTCCTTATTTATGATCTTTTTATACCTCACGAGTTACAGAAAATCGGTACTAGACACGAATTTTCTCAGTATCTTCCACTCATATCCTCTGAGATGAGTCAAGTCTGGTAATATGTCGGATCCGAAATGTTGGGATCTTGCAAGTGTGAAAGCCGGGCAGTGACAAAGAAAATGTTCTATCGTTTCGATGTTTTCCCTGCATGCCCTGCACTCGTCGTTTCCTGCTAGTCCTATGCGATGAAGATGTGCTTGTACGCTTGAGTGTCACGTTAGAACACTCATCATCTTACTAATATCGATTTTGTTTAGTTTCAGAAAACTTCTTGTTTTCTTTTCATTTGGGTCACCTCACAGAATCTTTGCAGTTGCTCCTACTGTTGCGCCATCACTGCCCAGTGCTTCAACTCATTCTTCGTGGCTTCGAAAGGTTTCCAATTTTCAAAGTGTATTACTCGAAGTTCTCTGCCCTTTGAAGCCATGCTGTTTGCCCGTTCATTTCCAATCAATCCGTTGTGTCCTGGTACCCAACAAATACGCAATTGACCAGGGACTGAGTAATCATTTATCGTTCTTTTACAGTCCACAACAGTTCTGGATTTGACCCTTTCCGATGTTATTGCTTTAACCGCCATTTGGCTATCTGTGACGATGTTGGCATATTTAGGCTTTGTGGTGTTACTGAGCCAGTGCACGCACTCCGTGATTGCTCGAACTTCTGCTTGAAATACCGTGTTATGATCAGGGAGGCGGAAGTGAAGTTCGACTTCTGGTTCATCAATAAAAAGTCCCAGACCCGACCTTCCTCCTCGCTTGGACCCATCCGTGTAGCAGCTGGTTCCCACTGGCACATGGGCCAAAGTTCCATTTTCCCAGGAGCGTCTGTCTGGCACAAACGAATCACAGGTAGCTGTAAGCCGCACTTCAGGAATGCGGTCGGAAATTTCTGGCGTTTGAATGTGACCAACTAGAGATTCTAAAATCTTCTGATGGTACGACTTGTGGTCTCGATTTATCCATTCACCCATCACTTGTAGACGTCTTGCTGTGAGGGCTGCCTCATACTTTATACGGATGTCTATTGGTTGGATGTGCAGTATAGTCTCCAACGCTTTTGTTGGCGTAGTTCTAAATGTCCCGCTTGTGCCTAGACAACACATACGTTGAATTTTTTGCAAAGGTATTACGTTGCACTTCTTGTCCATTAATGTCCACCACACTACACAGGCGTAGGTGATTATTGGTCTAATCACGCTCATGTAAAGGCAGTCATATTTGGATGTAGTCCCCATTTTGAACCCATAGCTCTTCGCACAACGACCAACATCTGTGGGCCTTTGTAACTCTTTCTTCAAGATGACCTTTCCAGTACAGTTTCTGATCTAAAATTACTCCCAAGTAGTTTACCTTTTTAGTTATAGCAATTGTCTTATTCAGGAGTCGAGGATCTTCGTTTTCCTTGTAAATATACATATTTCTGTTTTGTCTGGGTTAACATTTAATACCCTTGGTTGTGCCCAGTTATATGCTATGTTAAGTGCCTTCTTAGCTCTTCTGCATAATTGGTTTGGATGTATGCCCCTTCGAAGTATTATAACGTCGTCTGCATAACGGACAGGGTTATATCCTTCATTGGTGAGGGGTTTAAGAGAACTGTGTATCGTCGTAACCCACAGAAGAGGCGATAAAATGCCCCCCTGAGATATATTCCGCGTTCTGGAGCAGTGTAGCGTAACATTGTTTATTAACGTGTATTTCGCATGTGTTTACTACACAAATGTCAACATTAGGCATTAGGGGCCAATCGTAAAATTTATATCATTTTCTGAAAGGAGGATTACTTTTGCGCCACCTGTTAGGTACCTGATGCATCACATTTTCATTATGTAACTGTTCCAGTTTTGGCCCAGCATTACCAGTCGGAAAATGAGTTTTCATCAAGAGCCCTATCCTCTATAGTTACCATCCTTTTGCCCGTGTCATCCACTAGTTTTTCGGTTTGGATATGAGGAACTTTTTTATTTTAGACATGCTGTTAACCCCATCTACATGCTCACAGAAAAGCCACGAATTGCGTTTCGCCAATTTAATAATTTTTTTTGTAAACTCTGCAGACATTCTTGCCGATCGAGCGAATTTGCCCTGTCACCCGGGGTTTCTCATAGGCAGATTTCCTTTCTCGAATCGGGCAACTATCTTTGAATGTTTTACAAGAGCTTCCGTAATCCTCCTCACATCGATATCAATGTCTACTGTACTTAGATAATCGTGTGTAGGCTGGCCCAATCGATTTCTATGTAGATTGCCGAATTTAGTCCAGTCAGTTTTAGCCTTATTACGGTAACTTATTGAGTCAGGCGATGAAAACCTTATATAACGGTGGTCCGAATAGAAGTGTTCATCCGAAACCATCCACTCATGGATCTCATCAATGAGATTTTCTGAGTATTTCGTTCTATCTAATACTTCTTCCCTATTTTTGTTAACAAAAGTTGCCTGTTTCCCTATGTTGAGAGTTAGGAGAATGTTTGTATTCCAAAATTCGATAAAGGCTTGTCCCCTTGTATTGGTGTCAGTACTACCCCAAGCGATATAGTGGGAGTTGGAATCACAACCAGATATTAATTCAGTAATTGTATGTTTGGATTCCCTCACCAGGCGTTGAAATTCCGACGAAGGTGGCAATGTCGGTGCATCGAATGCCAGGTATACTGACGCTAGGTACATACCTTCATTATCCAGAACAGTTGCGTCCGATGTTTACAACTCTGGATAGTAAGTTTTTATGACACAGAATACACATATTTCGACGAGTATCTGTGTTAGCGTAGAAAAGGTTGTAGTTCACATGGTTTAATCCAGCAACCTTGTTGCTACTTGTTCATGGCTCCTGGACCAAAGCAATATGAACCCTACCTTTATTTATTATATCCATCAGAGCGTTGGATGCCGTTTCGTCCCGGTGGAGGTTTATCTGGATGACCTTAATCATTGTCTTTCCAGTAAAAATTGCCTTTGGGAGTCGTCTATCCTATCTAGTGGCACTCATTAGTTGGTAGTGGGTCTCTCACCTCCTTTCGTTCATATTTCCATAGATCTGCTCCATGTTATTCGGTGTCTGTCAGCTCCTCGGCCCTCTTGTTGCGATATTATCGTCATTACGTCTTAATGTACGACCGATCCACCTAGAAAAATGAGGCACAATATCGATACCGAAATTCTAAAGTATGCTAAGTAAACTTAGCATGTTTTATGAAAGGTCAAAATATCTCCTCGTCTTGAGATGAAAACCCTATCTACCGCAGTAATGGACAAAGACTCTCTAAGCCAAGATAGAGTATCTGCCGGCTTAATGGCCGACCTGACTCTATATGATGAGGATCTGGATATGACAGTGGATTCAGCCTCATCAATTATAGCTAGGAAATCAATTGAGTCGGTCAGAGACGTGGATCGCACTGAACGCCCAGGCAAGAGTAGAAATAAGGCACTGCGGGAAGGGTGAGCAATCACCGGTTCCTCTACTCTTGTCCAACAAAACGCTTTGGAGGCAGATAAAACTGTTGACAAGGCGGGGCCGATAAATGCTGGGACAAAGACCAAATAAGAGAAGGCCTAAAGCGGCTATACAAGATCATGTAACTAGCTAAATTTTTTAAGTATGTTGGCCTCATCAAATATAGTTAGGAAATCAACTGAGTCGGTCAGAGACGTGGACCGCACTCAACAACCAAGCAGAAGTAATAATCCGGCACTGCAGGAAGGGTGAGAAATCACTTTCCTAAGAAGAGGCAACATCTACAAATTCCTTTCTGTGAAAAATTAAATGTTGCACGTGATCGTCCACTGTTATCTGATCAGGAAAGGCGCTGTATCAAGAGGTTTTGGAAGACTGTTGTTTAGTTCCAACGACAGAACCTGAACTTTCCTAAGAAGTTCCACTTTATGGACAGGCTTTTTCTGGGAAAAAATACTAAGGCCTTGGTTGAGCAGCGATGCATCGATGGATCGAACTCTTAAAGTTGGGGAAATCTCAGCATCAAATAGCGGTGCAAAGGTGGACCCCACTCCCTAAGTTGGAGAAGTCTCGACACCAACTTGTAAGTGTGTGAGCCAACTTCTTTCACTGTTTGTGGGACTGTCTGTCAAGCCGTGGGAAAAGATAATGTGGAAACTTTGCAGTTGGAGGATGGTAAGAAAAAGTCTGTTCTGAAGGAAACGGTCATTACTACTTCGAATGTACTTATAACCAGTAGGGAAAGGCTAAAGTCGGGCGGTGCCGACTATATAATACCCTACACCACTCTCGTAATATTGAATAACTCTGATATATAAATTATGTAATTCATGTATAAATTGTTTACATAAATTTACTTTTGGGACATTTTATACTTAAATAATACCCTGTACCACAGTGTGGGGTAGGGTATAAAAACGATTGGATCTAAAGAGCCAAATCGGATGAAACATATATATGGGAGCTATAGCTAAATCTTTACCGATTTTCTTCAAATTCGGCAACGTTGGTTCATGAATCAAGAAACTCTACCATTCTAAATTTCAAAACGATTGGATGTAAAATATAGCTTCTATAGAACTAAAGGGCCAAATCGGACGAAACATATATATGGGAGCTATAGCTAAATTTTAACCGATTTTCTTCAAATTCGGTAGTGTTGGTTCATGGATCAAGAAACTCTACCATTCTAAATTTCAAAACGATTGGATGTAAAATACAGCTTTTATAGGACTAAAGGGATGGATGGATATGGGAGCTATAGCTAAATCTTAACCGATTTTCTTCAAATTCGGCAGTGTTGGTTCATGGATCAAGAAACTCTACCATTCTAAATTTCAAAACGATTGGATGTAAAATACAGCTTCTATAGGACTAAAGGGCCAAATCGGACGAAACATATATATGGGACCTATAGCTAAATCTTAACCGATTTTCTTCAAATTCGGCAATGTTGGTTCATGGATCAAGAAACTCTACCGTTCTAAATTTCAAAAGGATTGGGTGTAAAATACAGCTTCTATAGGACTAAAGGGCCAAATCGGACGAAATATATATATGGGAGCTATATCTAAATCTGAACCGATTTCAACCAAATTCAATAGCGATCTTAACAGCTGCGAAATACTCTAAACTGCAAAATTTCAGAACGATCGGAGTGAAATTGCGACCTGTAGTCGACGAACAACTTTACATGGACAGACGGACGGACGGACGGTCGGACAGACATGCTTAAATCGACTCAGCTAGTGATTCTGAGTTGATCGGTATACTTTAAGGTGGGTCTAGCTGTGTTATTTTCAGGTGTTACAAACATCTGCCGTGAAACAAACTTTTAATACCCTGTACCACAGTGTGGTGTAGGGTATAAAAATGAATATTAGACACAGCAGCTGATTTTGGACCGATGGAGACCCACAAAGGGTTGTCATTGACTGGGCAGATGTAGATGGTATCATTAATCCTGATACATGGCGACAGCTTCAAGAGAAGCTTATGGGCCACATGCTCACAGATAAGAGGAAATGCGGAAACGTAAAATTTTGCAAAGTATACTGTCAAAGATGGATCAAAGTATTCTTCTGCATTAATAAGGAGTCATTACACTTTCTCAAAGCCGTAATTGATTCAGTTTGTGATCTCTGGCCGCGTGCTCGTGTCCAAGTTGTACCGATTTACGATATTACGTTTAGGTAAAGGTTCGGCTGGCCTTGCAGTAGCCCATTCTGTGTAGACCCAATTTTTCAACCCATTTTCGTACAATTTCGTATTTCAAGTCATGAATCTTGTCTGGATGGTTGGCGTAGCACTTATCCTTAATCCACAAAAAATAATCCAACGGCGTCAAATCGAAGCTGCGAGGCGGCCGTAGTTCAAAAAGCAACAGTTAGATGGGCCAACCGATATAAGAATAAAGTTTCTGGATTGAGTAGTGTTAACTAACCGAGGAGAAGCTAAGAACCTATGAAAGGATCTAAACCTAACCCCACCATCTAAATAGCAATGGCAACATCACTACGGTGAGACTAGAATCTGCTCGAAAACACCACCTCCTGAGACAGAAAACATTTTTTAAAATTCTGCAAAATAATAAATTCCATTTAATGTTATCGTTTAAAATTACGCACATGTGAATAAAAGGAATAAATATTAAATTATCTCCTACTTTCGAAAATTCGCTAATTTATGGAAAATATTCCTGCCGAGGAAAACAAACACATCTTCAATAACTTTTTATTACTTTTTTTATTATTGTTGTTTTAGTTGCCAAAGAAAAATTCAAGTTTCACTCAAATATAGCAGTTTTGTGGTGAAATGACATGTATTATAATTTTATTTTTATTAATGTTGTGTTTTTCATAATACTATGTATTAAATACTTTAGAATTTTATTAATAAATTGTTCATTTCTCTTTTATTTATTTTTTCCTTCTTAAGGCCGATTTGGATCGCCAACATCTGTTGGGCGACAGAACACGCAATGGTGTCTACGAAAGTGTTGTCGCCGACGGCATTGAGGGTCTGGAACACCAAGAAAGGTATGTCATAGTCAGTAGTCACCATTTTAATTTTCTATTGTCTGTATTTATATGTATGGTCGATATGGTTTTGGTCATTTTAAAATGCCACAATAGAGGTGTAATTAAATAGTTTTCCAAGATTCGCTATGACGTCGTTGCTCATCGCGAGCATTCGATGTGAGCAAAATATTTGTTGGAAAAAGTTTTGTTAAACAAATTCATAACATTTCACGCTTCGTCTGCTCTCTGCGGCCATTTGGTGGGCTGGGGGGCATGGGGATGCCATTTAATATCTTAGTATTGATTTCATCATCAAAACAAATTGGAATGCAAAACAAAAACTTTTTTTAATATAAATTCAAATTGCTGTTTTCGAAGCGTGAACACTAAGAAAATATGAAAAGTCGTTGTAATTTTAAGTTTTTGTAAACAAATATTTTATTTGCACCGAAAATAAGCAACAACAAAATTATAATAATTCGCCTCCTTTTGATATCCTAATCTACGTCATTCCATGTGAAAACAAATGACCTGACCTTTGACAATTTGAAATAATAATTGCAAAATTACTTTGGCATTTGAAATCGATTAATCATAACAATGTCTTATTGTAAATGCTAAATCAAAATTAACGGAAACGGAGTGTCAAACGTTAATTCGATGTTAAAAAAAACTACAATCAACTCCAAATAACAAATGAAACACCGCTACAGAGAGAGTTAGAGTAAAGCGAGAGAGAGATAGAGAGAGTTAGAGAGACAAAAAGCAAACACAAAAGAATATATTCTAATAATACATTGTTCCTAAAATCAATATAAAACAAAGAGGAAATGTTACGCATAACATTACTTACTAACCTCTATCCCTACCCCACCCTCCTCGCTGCATTTTCCCTCAGCATGTCTGGCGACACAACATCGTCTAAAGTTCACGGTGCATTTACTCTCCCAAAATGGCATAGGGACTCTAGTATACATGTATACATAGGTCCCGCTTTTCTCCTGCCAACTATGACAATGACGTCAGCAGTCTATATATGTTTCGTCATGAAAATGTTATGACCTCAATGCCGGAAGGAGTCAATAGTCACATTCAAAGACTTCGTGTGTATGTGTGTAATTCAACCAACCAAAAAATTTTCCATTGTTTCAATGGGGAAATGCGTACTTTCAGGACATCAAATATTTAGTTATGTATGCAATAGGAACTTGTACAATTCCGGTTGCCTTTTTTTTCCTCAGAGGGTGGGAAGTGTTTTCTTAGCTAATTTAAGACCAAAAGTTAACCAAAAATAGATATAGACAAATTTGTATTTAGAGGTTTATACAATCGAATTATATTTAAGTCATTGATTACCTTTCTGATGACGATGTATTCATACATATGACGATGATGAGTAAGCGATAATTGCCGATAAACAGACAAAACAAACAGGAGTAAAATAGAAATAAATTCAATTGTGGAAAACATAAATATTTCCGATGTATGTCTAGGAGGTGTGAATCAGCTATTTTTAAAATAATTCTAGCTAATAAATTGAAAATGGGAAAATACTATTTCTGATAACGTAGTATAGAATATTTCCTACAGGATAGAAGAAAGAATATAGCAGATGACAGATAGCAGATAGAAGATAGAAGATAGAAGATAGAAGATAGAAGATAGAAGATAGAAGATAGAAGATAGAAGATAGAAGATAGAAGATAGAAGATAGAAGATAGAAGATAGAAGATAGAAGATAGAAGATAGAAGATAGAAGATAGAAGATAGAAGATAGAAGATAGAAGATAGAAGATAGAAGATAGAAGATAGAAGATAGAAGATAGAAGATAGAAGATAGAAGATAGAAGATAGAAGATAGAAGATAGAAGATAGAAGATAGAAGATAGAAGATAGAAGATAGAAGATAGAAGATAGAAGATAGAAGATAGAAGATAGAAGATAGAAGATAGAAGATAGAAGATAGAAGATAGAAGATAGAAGATAGAAGATAGAAGATAGAAGATAGAAGATAGAAGATAGAAGATAGAAGATAGAAGATAGAAGATAGAAGATAGAAGATAGAAGATAGAAGATAGAAGATAGAAGATAGAAGATAGAAGATAGAAGATAGAAGATAGAAGATAGAAGATAGAAGATAGAAGATAGAAGATAGAAGATAGAAGATAGAAGATAGAAGATAGAAGATAGAAGATAGAAGATAGAAGATAGAAGATAGAAGATAGAAGATAGAAGATAGAAGATAGAAGATAGAAGATAGAAGATAGAAGATAGAAGATAGAAGATAGAAGATAGAAGATAGAAGATAGAAGATAGAAGATAGAAGATAGAAGATAGAAGATAGAAGATAGAAGATAGAAGATAGAAGATAGAAGATAGAAGATAGAAGATAGAAGATAGAAGATAGAAGATAGAAGATAGAAGATAGAAGATAGAAGATAGAAGATAGAAGATAGAAGATAGAAGATAGAAGATAGAAGATAGAAGATAGAAGATAGAAGATAGAAGATAGAAGATAGAAGATAGAAGATAGAAGATAGAAGATAGAAGATAGAAGATAGAAGATAGAAGATAGAAGATAGAAGATAGAAGATAGAAGATAGAAGATAGAAGATAGAAGATAGAAGATAGAAGATAGAAGATAGAAGATAGAAGATAGAAGATAGAAGATAGAAGATAGAAGATAGAAGATAGAAGATAGAAGATAGAAGATAGAAGATAGAAGATAGAAGATAGAAGATAGAAGATAGAAGATAGAAGATAGAAGATAGAAGATAGAAGATAGAAGATAGAAGATAGAAGATAGAAGATAGAAGATAGAAGATAGAAGATAGAAGATAGAAGATAGAAGATAGAAGATAGAAGATAGAAGATAGAAGATAGAAGATAGAAGATAGAAGATAGAAGATAGAAGATAGAAGATAGAAGATAGAAGATAGAAGATAGAAGATAGAAGATAGAAGATAGAAGATAGAAGATAGAAGATAGAAGATAGAAGATAGAAGATAGAAGATAGAAGATAGAAGATAGAAGATAGAAGATAGAAGATAGAAGATAGAAGATAGAAGATAGAAGATAGAAGATAGAAGATAGAAGATAGAAGATAGAAGATAGAAGATAGAAGATAGAAGATAGAAGATAGAAGATAGAAGATAGAAGATAGAAGATAGAAGATAGAAGATAGAAGATAGAAGATAGAAGATAGAAGATAGAAGATAGAAGATAGAAGATAGAAGATAGAAGATAGAAGATAGAAGATAGAAGATAGAAGATAGAAGATAGAAGATAGAAGATAGAAGATAGAAGATAGAAGATAGAAGATAGAAGATAGAAGATAGAAGATAGAAGATAGAAGATAGAAGATAGAAGATAGAAGATAGAAGATAGAAGATAGAAGATAGAAGATAGAAGATAGAAGATAGAAGATAGAAGATAGAAGATAGAAGATAGAAGATAGAAGATAGAAGATAGAAGATAGAAGATAGAAGATAGAAGATAGAAGATAGAAGATAGAAGATAGAAGATAGAAGATAGAAGATAGAAGATAGAAGATAGAAGATAGAAGATAGAAGATAGAAGATAGAAGATAGAAGATAGAAGATAGAAGATAGAAGATAGAAGATAGAAGATAGAAGATAGAAGATAGAAGATAGAAGATAGAAGATAGAAGATAGAAGATAGAAGATAGAAGATAGAAGATAGAAGATAGAAGATAGAAGATAGAAGATAGAAGATAGAAGATAGAAGATAGAAGATAGAAGATAGAAGATAGAAGATAGAAGATAGAAGATAGAAGATAGAAGATAGAAGATAGAAGATAGAAGATAGAAGATAGAAGATAGAAGATAGAAGATAGAAGATAGAAGATAGAAGATAGAAGATAGAAGATAGAAGATAGAAGATAGAAGATAGAAGATAGAAGATAGAAGATAGAAGATAGAAGATAGAAGATAGAAGATAGAAGATAGAAGATAGAAGATAGAAGATAGAAGATAGAAGATAGAAGATAGAAGATAGAAGATAGAAGATAGAAGATAGAAGATAGAAGATAGAAGATAGAAGATAGAAGATAGAAGATAGAAGATAGAAGATAGAAGATAGAAGATAGAAGATAGAAGATAGAAGATAGAAGATAGAAGATAGAAGATAGAAGATAGAAGATAGAAGATAGAAGATAGAAGATAGAAGATAGAAGATAGAAGATAGAAGATAGAAGATAGAAGATAGAAGATAGAAGATAGAAGATAGAAGATAGAAGATAGAAGATAGAAGATAGAAGATAGAAGATAGAAGATAGAAGATAGAAGATAGAAGATAGAAGATAGAAGATAGAAGATAGAAGATAGAAGATAGAAGATAGAAGATAGAAGATAGAAGATAGAAGATAGAAGATAGAAGATAGAAGATAGAAGATAGAAGATAGAAGATAGAAGATAGAAGATAGAAGATAGAAGATAGAAGATGGGAGATGGGAGATGGGAGATGGTAGATAGAAGATGGGAGATGGGAGATGGTAGATAGAAGATGGGAGATAGAAGATGGGAGATGGGAGATGGAAGATGGAAGATGGAAGAAACATACAGGGTTTTCCAACAAGAGGTGTTATTTTGAATCACCCGGTATTTCGGTAGCTGTCACTTTTGAAGCTTTTATTCTTTGACATTTGATAAGTTAAGTAGAAACTAAGCCATTACTAAAAATGGAACGATACACGATCATCGAACGATACAAAACGATCAAAAAAACATCGAAAAAGAAAACGATACGAACGATACAAAATCATCTTGACTGATGAGGCCCATTTCCACATCGGTGGCTACGTCAACAAGCAAAATTGTCGCATCTGGGGCTCGGAAAACCCTAGAGTTGTTGTTGAGAAGCCTCTCCATCCTCAACGTGTGACTGTTTGGTGCGGTTTATGGTTCGGCGGAGTCATTGGACCTTACTTTTTCGAAAATGAGGTTGGATCAACAGTTACGGTGCATGGATTGCGCTATCGAGAGATGATTAATGATTTTTTATGGTCGGAGTTGGATGGTATTGATCTGGACAACGTTTACAACGAAGCCATTGCACTGTTACGGGAAAACTTTCCGGACCGTGTTATCTCTCGAAGAGGTGATCACAATTGGCCACCGAGATCTTGTGATTTAACACCTTGCGACTTCTTCCTTTGGGGCCAAGTGAAAGATAAGGTCTACGCCAACAGCCCAGCGTCGTGGTGGCCATTTGGCTGATGTTGTTTTTCATTATTAACGACATACCTTCCTCTTTATTATGAAATAAACATCCGATCATTTATCTCAATAATTGCATTTTTCTTTGAATACCAAAATAACACATCTTGTTGGAAAACCCTTTAGTATAGAAGTTATTAAAGAATCAATATTTCACTAAATGTTAACACTTTGTGGGAGAGGTATTAGAAGAAGTAGGCCAATACGGCCCATCTGCGAACTTAGCCAGAGATAAAGAAAGATATTACCTTATCCAAATTTAAAGTCAATCGGTTAATCCTTTCGAGAGTTATCGTGCGCTCCAGCCAGCAGACAGACAGACAGATTTTGGTTTGCGAATTTTTTTTTGCTCAAACGAAAACTAAGGTAAATTCCTTCAAGGTGGTAACTTTAATTTGTGCAAAAAAGGCACATTTTTGTGATTTTTATTACAGGTACAGAAATTATAACTTTTGCAGTAGGTATATCGTATAAAATGTTCATGAACAAATATGTTAACTATAGCAATTATTCGGAAGCGAATCGTAAAAAAATAGGATTGCGGTGCCCCTCATAACTTGATTCTGGATCATCCGAAATAAAAAAAAAAATATATTTAGTTAGATAATCGTTATCCGCAGGTAACGCTGGCGAGTTTTTTTAAATCAAAATTTTTGCAGTTTTTGGGAACACTTTGAAGTGAAAATACGTTTTTGGCGAGAAAAAATCTCCTAATTTGCTTTTGTAAAATAAAAAATATTAACAAATTTTGAAAAAAAAAACTCGACAGCGGTACCTCGTAAAGTATTTTAAATAGAGTGTTCAAAATTTAAAAAGGATCGGTGCAGTCATTTTTGAATTATGAGGGGCACCGACTTTGAAAACATGGGTTGTGGGAAAAGAGCTTTAAAGGTTATATGATGCATTGAATCACGTATGAAGCCGATATATCTCACATTTTCAGACAACTTTCTTGAAAGGTTCTCAATTCAAAACATCGAACAAAAAATATGCAGTAAAAAGGTTTATAAATTTTGAGTTTGAAATCATGCGTGTAGGATAATTTTTATTGCAATCAATTCGCTCTAACCCATTTGGGAACAAAAATCAAATAAAAACTTTACGGCCTTGAAAGGTTAATCCTATTAATTTTATAAAATCGTTTGTTTGTCTGTTGCCGCATCACGCTTAAACGGCTGAACCGATTTTCTTAAACTTGGTGAACAGATAGACTTATAGCCGGTAATTAAAATATGCTACTTCGATTTTCGATTTTCCGCCAAGTGATTTCCGTCCACTTCACCGCTGAGGCTCATGTTAGTGCTAGAAAGCTGAAATTTTGCACAAGTATAGACAGACGTGGTGTAGTCGTTTTTTAGGCCGTGGTCAGTTCTAGCGGTATCAAAAATTTGAGTATTGTTTTTGTCATTTCAGAAGTCTTTTATAAGATTCAAAACTAACATTTTATAAATATGAAGAACTATACATGACAAATATATGCGTGAAAATTAATTTGCAATTCCCAGACTGTGGTCAGTGTAACAGTGACTAAAACTATTTTCATTATTTCACTGATTTTAAAAGTTCCTTAAGAGCGAAGAATATAAACATAAATATACAATTGCTGACCTCAAAGGCGATGCGAAAACAGCTATTTGTCTTGTCTGAGGTCAAACTGGATATAAAACCGCGTCTTAAATTTCTAAAGCCTTTTCAAAATATATCGCTCACCACTTACTGTGGTAATATATCTGACGTTGTCAATTCGGTCAATTCTCAGACTGTGGTCAGTGTAGCAGTGACCAAAGCAATTTTCACTGTTTCTCAACATTAAAAGTCCCTTATGAGCTATGATCCTACTAACTTATATGTATATACTGATCTCCAACTGAGGCGATTTTACACCAAGCGACTTGTGACCGCTTGACCGTTGCGGCTTCTGTGTAGAGGTAGACAGATCGAGTATTTGCTTACGTCTAGATTTGAGTGTTGAATAACTTACGGACTATCCTCATAGTCGATTTTTTGCCTTTTATGGTCAGTTTAGCAGTGAGCAAAGAAATTTTCATTCTTTCAAAATTCTTTAAGAGTTTTTGATTTTTCCAATACTTTAAAAGTTCTATAAAGAGCTATGGAATCACACATACGTATATACAAATTATTACTCGTACAAGGTTAATTTTTGTGGTAGTCAGAGCTAAGGATTTTCATAATAGAATTTTGTTGTCCTTTAATCGGAGTTTTCATTAGAATATTTTCAAGCTTTCGAAGTTTGGATCACGGTGTTAAAAGACAACCCGGACAAGGCCGGGTATTTAAATGCTAATTTTTTTTATAAAAATTAAATCAATTTTTTAAAAAATACACCAAAATTGAAAAAAAGTAACAATATATTGCAACTTTTTTAAAGGAAGTCACGGCGCCCTATATAGAATGGTCCAGCTTTTAATGGCCAGTTTCTAAAAGTAATAAAAACACTGTGCTAGTTGAAAAAACCGACAAACGGGGCATCTGGTGGGTTAAACTAAATCAGCTACGCTGAATCCAATGGTGCTAACCGTTTTTCTAGGGTAGCTCTTGTTTTAGCGATATTCGACCACAAAGTTTACAAGGAAAACAGAGAGGTTAGTCATCTCGGAGGTGATTTTGAAGTGGAAGACTGCGGAATACACGCTTTAGTCCAAAGAACGAAATAAAGGGAACCCTTGGAGAATTATTTCTCTCAAAGCAGTCACCCACGCTTTTCACACCCTTATCACCAAAAAATTGCAATCAAGTCGAATCATGTCTCAAACGTCGTACAAATCGACGACATTTTTAGTTGGTGTCTTTGAGAAAAATATTCCTTGCGAAAAAATACTATAGGTCTCCCTTCAATATATTTATGAACAATCAACAGGTTTCATATTTTAGCAAGTTTAATTTGTAATTTCCATAAACACTAACCAAAAAATTATCTACACAAATTTAAGTCAAAAAATAATATCAATAATTTTTTTCTACTGTGAGTAAAAAAATACAAAAATTATGTAATAACCAGAAATCTGCTTATTTCTCATAAAAACGTTGAAAAGGGGCTCATATTATTTTTTCGCGTGGAGTATTTTTCTCAAAGACACCAACTAAAAATTACGTCGATATGTATGACATTTGACATATGATAAGATTTGATTGAAATTTTTTAATGGTAAGGGGGTGTTCACGGTGTTTAAATAATTCTCCAAGGGTTCCCTTTATTTCGTTCTTTGGACTGAAGCTGGTATTCCGCAGTCTTCCACTTCAAAATCGCCTCCGAGATGATAAACCTCTCTGAATTCCTTGTAAACTTTGTGGTCGAATATCGCGAAAACAAGAGCTAACATAGAAAAACGGTTAGCACCATTCGATTCGGCGTAGCTGATTTAGTTTAACCCACCGGATGCCCCGTTTGTCGGCTAAAAAAAGTTATCAATTCTAGCACAGTGAAATTTACAATTTTATTAAGGCAAAAATCTGATTTTCTGCAAATATCCCCTAATTTTGCGATCGCAGAAATTAAATATTTTGCGATAATACTTAAAATAAACCATATTTTCATATAGGCTTTGAACCAGTCACAACATCGGAATCCATTGTTGTTAGTCGTTTTTCTAGGTTAACTCTAGTTAGCGCAATATTCAGCTACGAGTTTGCTGGGCAATCACAAAATATCAGTGAAATTACTATTTTTAATAGCCTCTTTTAAATTCAATAAAAACATTTTCTTAAATATTTAACAGCTTTGAGCTGAGATTTTCCGTTATTCCTTAAGAATTTTACAAAAATCGGCCTAAAATAAATACAAAATTATTTTAATTGATAACATATTCACTACTACACACGCCCCAGTCTAATGTCTGTCACACTCCCTCTCTCTCTCTCTCACTCTCTCTGAAACGAAATGATAATGTACCATTTGATTACATTTCATAATAATCGAATTCAGTGAACACCATCAGAAATATTTTTTTACGGTTCGTTGCACTTCGAGATGACAATTATTCGATGTTTTTTCTCACACAAAACATTTCACCGATTTTTATACTTTTCATTTCAAAATAAATGCGGCAACAATAGCAGCAACAACGAAATGATTATCATGGATGTGAAAGAAAACTGAACTGAAACTGACTGAACTACTGATGAATGATGAAATGATACAATCGTTTTACAGAAAAAATTGCAAAAAAAAAAACTTCATAAAATATAATATTTCAAAACAATCACATTGCTTTTGTCGTGTGTGTGTGTGTGTGCGCTTTTATTTTGTAGTATTTATTAAGTATTATTTAATAATTTGCGGTCGTATGATTTTTTCAGGTTTGAATGTTAGTATATGTATTCGTATAGTTAGTTATAAATCTTAATTTTGTTGATATCGTTCACTCACAGGCAGTTCTTTATTTGCTTTATTGCCGCCGATTGGTATTGATTTCAGTTATCGAATGTAAATTATTTTTATGGAGATCCGTCATAAAAAACGTGCTTTTTTAAACCATAAAACTCTTTGTAAAGGCTTTGTTATTAGAGAGTTTTGTCTTGGTGCCCATAATTAATTTTAAATTGAATTCTTATCTTTGTTTTAGGATTATTTACTTTAGATTTCTGGAAATTCGCCTTAAGCGAAGTTTTAAAAAATTAATGTTGGTAAGATACAATGGTCGGGGCTCGATGTGTTAGTAACACTGCGTTAAAAACTTCACGCAGCAGTGGCAACGCTCTTATTTATTGGCAAGCGTCAGTCTTTTATGTTGTTCACAAACATGCAGAAGTGTATTGTCCTGCGTCGCAGTTCTAAAGAGTTATAGAAATTGAATTCAAATGCAACAATGTTATTGCTTTGCGTTTAGCTGGGAGATCGCAACCAGCCATTGTTAGTGAGCTACCATCTCTGTATATCTGTGTATCAAAAGATAAGACGTAACAATGATACTGATAGCATTGAACAAGTAAGAAAATTCAGTTGAGTCTGGTATACCCTCACTTTGTGAGTAATGTAATATTCAATATGTTACTTTCTGTGAGAGCCATACAGGGTGGCTGATATGTAATGCAACAAAGTAAAGCGCTATATTTTTTTAATTTTTTTTTTAATTTTATTTTTCAAAAGCAAAAAATGTCGGAAATAACATAAAATTTTAGAAACAGTTTAGATTTGTTCGAATTGGCCAGCTTTGGCACGAATTATGGCCTTCAAACGGCCAACAAAGCCATCACACGCTGCACGAAAGTGGCTCTGCGGTATTTTGGCCCATTCCCGGCGAAGCGCCGTCTTGAGATGATCGATACTTTGGTATTTTTTAGTGCGAACCTTACTAAAATTCCCCAGGCGTAAAAGTCCAACGGATTGAGATCCGGAGATCTTGGTGGCCATTGTGCGGTAGAAATGAAGCGAGGAACCTCCTTTTTAAGCCATTCTTGGTTGACGCGTGCTGAGTGCGATGGTGCCGAGTCCTGTTGGAATGTCCATGGTCTGCGGCCGAAATGTCTGTCTGCCCAGGGCTTCAATAATATTCGGCATTTATTTTGACCCCATGGTCGATGAATACGATCGCGGAGCGACCATCGGCCGTTACGGCGGCGCTTGAGTTCTGGTGGCCAATCGAAGGTGTAAATTTTTCAGCTGATCTCTTTGGCAAGTAAACCCGATCATTTTGTTTGTTCACAAACTGCTCAATTTGGAATGGCTTCTCATCGGAGAAAACCAAATTCGGTAACTGGCCACTTTCATGCAAGCGAAGCAACTCCTTGGCTCTTTCCAGTCTAACTTTTTTTGTGCATCGGTGAGCTCTTGCACTTTTTGGAACTTCAATGGCTTTAGTTCAAGCTCATTTCTTAATATGTGTTGTATCCGTTCTCGCGATATGTTCAGCCCACGAGCAATTTTTCTACAACTGCGGCGTGGATTTCGATCAAATCTGGCCTTCACTTTTCGGATCATTTCTGGTGTTGTTACCGCTTTTTTTTCGTCCACTTTTTGGACGCGATGCAACACTGCCAGTATCACGGTAACGAGCAATGGTACGAGAAACAAAACATTTATACACATTTAAGTGCTGGAGGGCTCTAACGATAGCCACTTGTGTTTTTCCACCCAAATATAAACCAATCACACTATCACGCTTGAATTCCATCACGAATAACTTTTTTTCTGAATCTGAAGATCAAAATGCTTGTAAACAATAAAATGAACTGCCACTGAAATAAATCTGTCAGCTATCAGACTAGCGGTTTAGAAATTATAGCAACCTGAAGATGGTTGCAATACATATCAGCCACCCTGTATAGGTGGAAACACGTTACTCACTCCATACTCACACCCAGGAAAATAATTGGTTGAAATTCGATTGTTACAATAAAAAAATAGTACTAGCAACAAAAAGTATATTGCCTACACCGTCTGTCGGTTGTATTTATATGGATATGACCATGGATACGGCCAAATGAAAATGCTTGCAACTAAATCGATGGTTTTATCAATCGAATTAAGATTGTTTTTTCATTGACACTCGGTTAGTTGTGGTAACCAATTTAAATTTTCATTATAGTACCATATGATCGATTTTTGGTTGTGACAACCAATGTTTTATTCTACACAACAGAAATTGTATCAATAGACCAAAGATTATTATTTCAACGAATAATTGGTTACTACAACAGAAAACATATTAATAAATAATCGTTTATTGGTTATCCCAATCATTTCCCAAATTTAGAATAATGAAATGTATTTTGGGAAATACAACATTTTGTTCAAGAACGGTATAGGTAATCAAAAATAATCTCGTGTGGATAATAATGTGTTGAATGCAGAATATGTTGTGCAAAATGTTTTACATAAATAAAAAATAAAAGCAACAATCATGAAATTGAAAGCACAGGCTTGTGCGATATTTGCATAAAAGTTTTTTGTTTTTTTTTTTTTTCGTGTACTAAAATGTGTATCCAATATTTCCACATCTCATAATGATAACTCGTAGTGATAATTTGTAATATGGGATTTTTAATTTTGTTATGAATTGTTTTAATTTTTTTTCAATAAATAAAATAAAAATTAATGAAAACTGGGTTTAATTAACTGTCGGTAGTATATGACTGACAAATTGTCAGAACAACCAATTCTTTAAAACAGTTGGTTGTGGCAACTACAACAGATAATTTAAACCACCATTTTCGTAGCTGGCGCAACCAAATATGGTTGTTGTCAACTTGGAAGCAGATGTATACCACAACCAAAATATTGGTTGTCCTGATGGGATCGCATGATAGTAGACAGAATTACCAAAATTCGGTTGGCAAATAATTCGGTTGAGGCAGCCAAACTGTATTCTGTGTGCATTGTAAAACTTGTCTAAAATACAGAATATGAAAAATGTTTGCTGATTGCTACAGAAGTTATTGGGAAGATGTCTTTAATTAATCTGTCAGTTTGTGTGGAAAGTGCCAGAATGGCCTAAACAAATACGCCTATTTTGCGTTGAACAGTCTACATTTCAAGAAATTCGGTATGGTGGCCTCTTAGACACACTGCAGTTGGCTCTGAACAAATAGGCTAGATGGGCCAGAAGAAATGGTTCTGCCCTTAACCTAACAAACTAGGCAGAATTAATTCTATTTAGTAGGTAGTATTAGATCCCACATGTGGACGCTCTTAGGATAAATGAAATAGACCTAGTCTTTTCTGAACATGCAAAATTTCTTAATGTACGGGGACGTATAAGGAAGGGGCAATGTCGCCTTATATTTCTGTAGGAAAGCTGTAGCGTCGCGTTGGGGCATCTCTCCTAACATCAATTATCAAAGGTACTGCATGCATATGAATAAGCCGAGCTTTTTGGACTACAGCGACTGAGTATCTACAAGTCCTACTCTATCTGCTGCCCATTGATATTGTGGCGCGAAAGTTGCCACCAGAGCGCCTTTATGATTACAATGTCTTTCAATGTGAAGGAACCGACCGCGTGGACTATATACCATCAGCGTACACCTTCGAGAGGTCTTAGTGGTGAAGTTCCTTTCGAAGGTATACGCAGTTGGTACCTGCTAGAGAGTTTTGTGTTGGCAGAATACCAGGAAACAGAAACCATCTCCATTTCTACATAGATTTTTCGAAACTTGATGATATGATTTGCTTCGGTAAAGAACTCAGTCTTGATATAGCTCACAGACTTTCAGATACTTGCAGAGTCTATCAAGCCGAAATAATGCCAGAAAGTCCCGATTCACAAGAGGCAACATTATTTGCTCCTATTCGGTAGTTCATAAGAGATAGAGGTAAGAGGAATAGAAATGGGAATGTGTGGCCAACCCAACAGACAGGTGTGGGTTGGCAGAATACCAGGAAACAGAAACCATCTCCTCTTTAACATAGACTTTTCGAAACTTGATGATAGGATTTGCTTCGGTAAAGAACTCAGTCTTGATATAGCTCACAGACTTCCAGATACTTGCAGTGTCTATCAAGCCGAAATAATGCCAGAAAGTCTCGATCCACAAGAGGCAACAATATTTGCTGCTATTCGGAAGTTCATATGAGATAGAGGCAAGAGGAATAGAAAGGGGAATTCCTCACCCCTCTCCTAGGAACTTCCGAATTGCCGGAACTAATGTTGCCTCATCAGAATCAATGCCAAGAGAAGTCGCTACTAAGGCTGAGTCTCAGCATAGTGACCAACACTGGCGTTGTCATTTACTCGGAAAGTCAGTCTGACATCCGCCACATTCCTAAATTCACAAGCACCCTCGCCTGCCGCAGATCTCTCAACGATATGGCTGAGCTGTTTGACATACACCTCACATGGGTGCGTACCTGAGCATGGGGATATCTCGGGGAAATGCAAAGATGACTTGCTTGGCAAGGAACAACATCACAAATTCGCTGAGAATTTGTATACATTGGTACGCACCTGTTCAATAGAGTGGCGTCATAAAAAAAGTTCGCGTTGATCAAAGCTTATATGAATATTTGGTTTGTTTTAAATATTTTAGCAAAATATTTCGTTCCTGCGATCGCGAATTAAGGGGCTATTTGCGGTTGAAATAAACTCTAACAATCAGGGTTTCCCTTAATAAAATTGTAAATTTGTATTACTTTTAGGAAGTGTCCAGTGGCATTAAAATCTCGACCATTATTTATAGGGCGACGTGACTTCCATTAAAAAAATTGCAATGTAGTCATTTTTTTCTCGATTTTATTGAAATTTTAGTGAATTTTTTAAAAAACCAATTTCCAAAATTTTGTTCCGATTTTCACTTTTCATGTCTTGTTATAGAAAAGCTGATCTCTAGATTTATTTTTTTTTTAAAAATAACCCTTTCAAGGTCGTAAACTTCTTATTTGATTGTTGGCCCCAAATGGGTTAAAGCGAATTAATTGTCATAGAAATGATTCTACACTCATTATTTTAACCTCAAAAGCTAAAATTTTTAAGAAGTTGGACATTTTGTGCATTTTTCTATAAAATTGCACAAATTCAATTCAAGTGAAAATAAAAATTCTAAGTCGATAAATATAACATATTTCGAATAAAATTTACAATAAGCCTATTTTCGTGATAATTTTTGGTTTTGAAGTTGAAATAATGCGTGTAGAATCATTTTTATTGCAATGAATTCGCTTTAACCCATTTGGGACCAACAATGAAATAAACAGTTTACCGCCTTGAAAGGGTTAATTTTTTATAAAAATGAAATCTAGAGATCAGCAGTTCTATAACAACCCATGAAAAGTGAAAATCGGACCAAAATAGTGCAAATTGTTTCCGTTTTTTAAAAAATGCACTAAAAATTGCAATAAAATCGAGAACAAAATTACTTTACATTGCAATTTTTTTAATGGAAGTCACTTCGCCCTATAAATAATCGACCAGATTTTAATGTCCAGTGGTCAATTCCTAAAAGTAATAAAAATTGGCATTTTTTTTAAGGAAAATCCTGATTTTTAGAGGTTATTTCAACCGCAAATAGCCCCTAATTTCGCGATCGCAGAAACGAAATATTTTGCTTAAAATACATAAACCAAACCGAATTTGATCAACGCGAACTTTTTTTTCGTCCTCACAAAAGAAGCCACTTTACTGTTCAAATGCAAGCTTTGGCTTAGGCAAGCGGCAATCAGGCAGTCCAATGAAAGATGGACACAAATCGGCCTCTGTATGGTAGCTAGACAGATCTCCCCACGATACGACATAAGAAGGTCAGAATATCTCCTCGCACTAAAGAGGAAAAACTAGTGTCTAGGATAGTGTCAGATCTGACGGAAAACCGCCTGATCGGCGAACACGCCAGAAGGTTAGGTATTGAGTCCAATGACTTCTGTACTTCTTCCTCTGGTAATGAGGATTGAGCCTCTGCATTGCTACTGTCCCCCCATTAACGACGTCTGGATATCGGCCTGTCTAGGAAATCTGACAAATACTTATTTCCGGTACCGATTTTCGTACTATTGATAACTTTGTTTATTAAACGTGTTAGTTTCGATGAGGGGCATCTGTGCCCTTGATAACACTGGGAACTTATTTTGGTCAACGTGAGCTGGAAAAGCTAGTGCCACCCTAACCTAAAACGCTAATCAGTACATACTTTAAGTAGATATACATATACTAATATTTATATATACTGTTCGACACTTTAAGTGTTTTTTTTTGGGACTGATAATAATGTTATGAGCTATACAATTTTGGCATGACTGGGACTTTTTACACTGCACAACATTTATGTATTTCTATGTACTGATATTACATTTATAAGCAGTCAACTTTTTGTATAAAATGGTCCCTTTGTGTGGGATGTAACAAAAAGGGCGTGGCAACTTCATCCATTTTCTCAAGGTGATAGCGATAGATGAATTATTATTATGCGTGCAATTACACAAGTTTCTGATAGGCAATATACACATTATCAGAGAATAAAAATTACACAAAATTATGGCCCTTTGTAGAGGAGGCACAGGAAGGAGTACATCAATATTGTCCAACTTAGAACATAGCTTCACATTGAAAAAAATATTATAACATACCAAATTTTGAGAGTTATCTTGATCATCAACCAGACATATATACGGATGGACTATGTTCAAATGATTCTCAAGCTCCTTATATCACTTTTTCCATTTGTTACAGTTATTTCGTAGCAAAGTGAGGATACAACAAGTAAGAAAGTTTCAGTCGGGTAAACCGACTAAGGTATACCCTCACTTTGTGAGTAATGTAATATGGAGTATTAAACGAATTATTCTGTCAATTTGTATGGGAGGTACCAGAATGTTTTTAACAAATACACCTATTTTTCTCTGAATAGTAGATTCTTTAAATACATTGCACTGCGCCGAATTATGAGCGTTTTTTGCACTGGTATATTAACGTTATGAGATATTAAATTTGGTATGATTTGGCCATTTTGTGTGGGAGGTACAAAAAGGGGCGTGGTGATAACGGCCATTTTTTACAGGGCTATAGAGACTTCAAAAGCGTTACACTGTGCAAAATGTTGTTGCATTTTCGTGCATTGGTACTCATGCTGTGAGCTCTTAACTTTTTGTGCAAAATGGTACCTTTGTGTGGGAGGTACAAAAAGGGGCGCTCATTTTTCACAGTGCAAAAGACACTATAAAAGCATTACACTGTACAAAATTTCAAGTGCTTTTATACACTGGTATTAATGTTATAAGCTGTTATCTTTTGGTGCAAAATGGTACCTTTGTGTAAGAGGTACCAAAGGGGGCGTGAATATGACACCCATTTTTCACTGGACTGTAGGCACTATGAAAGCATTACACTGTACAAAATTTCAAGTATTTTTATGCACTGGTATTAATGGTATAAGCTGTTAACTTTTGGTGCAAAATGGTGCATTTGTGTGGGAGGTACCAAAAGGGGCGTAGCAACATGGCCCATTTTTCTCGAGTTGATAGCGACTAATAAACTAATGCTATGTGTGGAATTTCAGAAGATTCGAATAAGTAGTATAGCAGTTATTAAAGATTCAATATTTCACAACATTTTAACACTTTGTGGGGGAGGTACTAGAAGGAGTGGACCAATATGGCCCATCTTCGAACTTAGCCGGAGATAGAAAAAAATATTACCACGTACCAAATTTGAAGTCAATCGGTTACTCCTTTCGAGAGTTATCGTGCGCACCAGCCAGCAGACACACAGACAGACAGATAGACAGACAGACGGACGGACATTGCTCATTCGACTTAAAATGACCCAAAACGAATATCCGCCGAACATACTTAGGGTCTTAGATCACTCCTTCGATGTGTTACACTTTTTTTCGTAGCAAATGATATATACCCTCGTCACACTAAAGTGAGGGTATAAAAATGCCATTGAGGTGGACAGACAACAAAATAGTTCGAAAAGTTAAGGTCAGAATTCAAAGTAATGAAATACCAACCAATAGGGCTTAAAATAGGTAATTCGCATTTTTATTTTACTCTGAACCATTCAATTATTTTAATTACTAACGCAATGGGAGCAAGAAATTGCTTCCTTTTTGGCTGAAATTTGACATAAAACTTTAATTTTTCCTATTATTTGTGTGGGATGTACGTATACTTGAGCTACATAACTTCAAATTGAGACTAATTTAGCTGAATCTCTTATTTAGATTATAAAATATTAAAAAATGTGATCATTTGTTTATTTTGAATGTATATATATATATATATTTGAAGAAGTATCTATTTGGTTGCTACCGTCCCAGCTATCTCAATATATTGTGGACCACCAGGCAGATCAAGAAAGACCTTCATGATCTAAAGGTATTCTCCCAAAACAAATAACTTTAATAAACTTTTTAAAATTAATTCTTCTTAGAACATGTCTGCGATAGGAGGTCAGAACAAAAATACGAGTATATTAAATTATTCACTGGACAGTTTTTATTTTTTTTTTTGCAAATTATGACCATCGCACATAAAGTGCATCTCTCCCATGTGACCATGTGTCTTTCATCTGTAAGTGATTTACTTGCGTCATTGGCCATATTTTGTGAATTTCTGCGGCCAATGATCTGTTTTAAGTGCTTTGCATATTTACGAGCGGATATGTATGCATTTTTAATTTATATATTTCGATTAAAGAAAATGAATTATCGTGTGTCTGAGGATCGCATCCTCTCGCCGTGTAACTACTAGTATTTACTTGTGAAAAGCTTCGCCATTGTAGCTTCATTCGGAATTTTTAACAATATGCTGATATTTTCAAAAAATTAATAATTTCATAAAGCAACAACACAATAAGTTCCCTTGGCAGGTAATACTAAAGAAATACCACCACTACTTACTGTTGGAGAAGTTGCAGATGTCATCCGTAGCGCTTGGCCCCGACAGAATTTCGATGCTGTTGTTGAAGCAGTTGGACATACCGGGAGTCGATTATCTGACTAATGTTCTCAACCTGTCCTTGACCACTCTAATAATACCCGAAGCCTGGAAAATGGGCAGAGTGGTCCCGCTATTGAAACCCCACAAAGATGCGAGTAAGGGAGAATCGTACAGGCCTTTCTCTCGCCAGTAGCAAAGACGCTTGAGGCTTTAATTCTCCTGAGCCTAATTGGACATTTTCCAATTGCTGTACGACTACAGCTTTACACGCCATATCCAGACATATAAGCCGTGGTCTTAACCAAAACAAGCCCGGTGACAGGACCATCATCGTGGCGTTTAACCTATCGAAGGCCTTCCTTACTGTCAGCCACGCCATGCTTTTTGAGGACATCGCCAACACGTCCTTCCTGAATAGTTTGAAACGTTGGGTCGTTAATTACATGTGTGGGCGCCAGTCGTATGTGGAATTCAGAAACATAAATTACAAACCCCGTAGAGTGAAACAGGGAGTTCCTCAAGGTGGGGTGATATCTCCGGCACCATTTAACCTTTACCTTTCGGCAATTCCAACGCCACCTGACGGCTTTGAAATCGACGGCTGAATGTCTAACTGGCTGAGATTGCCAATTTCTTCGCAGAAAATATCCGTCACCAAATTATCGGCCACCCTGTTTATCAATGTGATAGTCGGTGGTACAGGAATTCCGATCACTAATTACCGTAAGATTCTTATTGTCACATGCCAGAGCTATCTGCCATAAAATGAGAAGTAGGAACAAGGTCCTCAAGTCGCTAGCCGGCATTACTCTTACAAAGCGATAGGTCGGTCTCTGGTTAACTATGCAAGATCAGTGTGGTTGCCGAATGTGAACGAGACGCAGTGGAATAATATACAGACCTGTCAAAATGTCGCTGTAAGAACGGCGACAAGTGCCTCCTCATGTCTTCTGTGGACCAGCTACATGAGGAGACGAAATCATATCAGTCCGACGACACAATTTTTTGCTGTCGAAGCAGTATCTGCTTGGTTGCTGCCGTCCCACCTATCCCAGCCACCACCTTGTGGATAGGCTTCCACCTCCCAGGCAGATCAAGAAAGACCTTCATGGTCCAGAGCGCGATGTCCAACGCTACAGGAGGTAACCTCTAGATCAAAGAGCTTACCAGGTGGGCCTGGTTGACATACACTCTGACGCAGTCGCTAAAGCAGTGAATAATAACACAGTCAATGTCGTGCTAAGAGATCACCATACATCAGTGGCTTAGCAGGTAGAGGAATTATCAATTTGCAATTTAGCAGAAACTTTACAGTTTGTATTCTATTTTGACAGGAATTCATCACAGCAAAAATTATACAAATCGGTTCATATTTTGTTATAGTCAGCCTATAGAGGTCGCTCCAAAATACGATTATTTAAGCAAAAAAATTTTAAAAAAAATTTTCTAAGCATTTTAGCTGAATCTTTGCAGTCTGCCTTTTATTTAGACACTTCATATTTTGTTATAGTCCATCTATGGATGTCGCTCCCAAAAAGGCTTATTTAAGCCATAAAAAACACATTTTATGAGCAATATTTTAGCTTTCGTTAATAGCTATCTTTTTGCCATTGTGCGATTCCCGATCCGACGTACCGTTAAGGAGCTAGAGCAAAAATAAGCTTTCCGTTCACATTTGAAAATGATGCTAAGTCAATTTTTTTTAAATCCCAAAAAAAACTCTTTCCAGTCGACCTACGACCTTGACACCCATGAGCAATATTTTAGCTCTCGTTAAGAGTTATCTTTTCTTTTCCATTGACCGATTGTGTCTACGTGCCACACAGCAAATGAAACAATTGAATTGTTGCGAGAAAAGTTTGGAGATTCGATTATTTCCAGAAATTATGATATTGAATGGCCTCCAAGAAGTTGTGATTTAACACCATTAGACTATTTCTTGTGGGGTTATTTGAACTCATTGGTCTTTCCAAATAAACCAGACTCTCTTCAAGCTTTACAAGTCAATTTTGAACGTGCCCTTTATGACATACGACTTGATTTAGTGGAAAAAGTGCTCGAAAATTGGGTTCATCGAATTCGTTCCTGCAGAAGAAGTCGTGGAGACCATTTGAATGACGTTTTATTTAGAACTTAATTGTATCGATTGTACTTCACATTAAATATAAAAACGTGTGTCTTTTCATAAAAAAATATATCACTCTTATTGGAAAACCCTGTACTTCTTATATCCCCACTTCAGTGCAGAAGGGTACGTATCATTTGCAAAGGGTCAAAAATTTAACAGCGAATGAGTGACCTAAGTCCCAAAGTATGTTCGGTGGAAATCCGTCGTAAATAGTTTAAGTTAAGACGTCCAATATTTTGAAGATAAGCATGACTTTTAGAGGTTATTTAATATCGCTCTAACTCACTGGCGGCACAAGATATAACCGAAATATGTTGAGGATATTTACTAAACAGGACAAGCTTTCACATGAGATGCGGACAATCGCGATATAATTTTTTTGACTTTGACTTTTTTTATAAAATCCTTAAATTGAAGTTTAAAATTCGTACTTTTATGCAAAAAAAAATTCTGCTTCTCTTCCCAACTTAGTCATAATATTGTAGTTTGTCAGAGTATTAATGACGAAATGTCTCGCCAATTCTATCTAATCCAATCAATGTGAAATAAAACCCACTTAATGTCCACCAAATCCATATATGACCTCACATTCCACTAAAAATAAATGCCAGGCCAAAGGCCACACACATACACAGACACCACAGGAATATGAGTCATTTTCGTGATTTTCGTTTAGCTGACACTTGGTCTCACCATAAGAAGCAAAAAAAATAAGAAACAATGTTGACAACATTGTGCGTAATTATTACTCGAAGGCTTGGTTGCCCTCCCAAAAAATTAATTTATCACTCATATTCTCAAGTCTCTTGCGGTGCACTCTCACTCACTCTCCTTACCACGAGTATAAATGCCATGACATTTAGCACTCAGTCGCCAAATGGTATGAGTGCGTGTTCACGCCCGTGTGCGTGTGTGACGTTATCAAGGCATCTAGTCGATGACGTATGGTCACCTTCATACACTCTAAAAATAAATGGCACAAAATCTGATGTCTCGCAAATATTTCGTATTGCCATTGCATATCAATTATTACGATGGCCTTTTAAAGCCCATCTGTGCATGTTCGACTTGTGTGTGTGTGTGTTGGTGAGAAAATTATTTTATTTTTTTTTGTTATTTAAACCCCAAAATAGCCAATGCGATTCAGAGTGTGAACGATGAACAAAACGACGAACACCCATCAGCCGCCCATTCGCGATTGTGTTTTGTTATAGTTTTCGTGCGGCCATAATTTGCATATTGTTTTGTTTTGTGTTTTGTTTTTTTATACTCTCGTTGTTTTCTATAATGATTATTTTTAAATATGCCCACATTTGTGTGTGTTTTTATTTGTTTTCAATAAAAAACACTCTTCTACGAATAATCGTAAGCCTGGAAAAATATATATTACTAGTGTTTTTGTACCCGGCGTTGCCAGCGTTGAATTTTATTAACGTGATGTAAACATAAAATAATTCGCATATGCGAACGCGAATTATTCGCATCATTTTAACATTCGCTTTCGCAAAAACTTTGGATTATTCGCTTTCGCAAAAATATATTTCAGTATTTGCTTCCATTTGTTAAAAGTGTTATGTCTTCTTATTCACTTCACACATTTTGAAGATATTAATACCAATGAAAACCTCTTCCACTTCTCCTCAAAACAGTTGAAAAATATGCTTGTCCTTGTGGTAACAGGAGGTAAAATATGGAAAACATTCTTCCTTAATTTTATTGGTACTAAAGGGTCAAACTATTCTTCGCATTCGTATGCGCTTTCGCAAAAATCCATATTTCACTATTCGCTTTCGCATTCGCAAGAAATATATTTCAATATTCGCATTCGCTTTCGCTAAAGTCACTTTCGTTACATCCCTACTCTGAATATACAGAAGTTATGAAACATCACAACTGCTCTGAAAACTGGTCAAATCTCGTAATTCTGAGTATCGTATTATTCAAGCCATATTCTTGTTAAATAGAGAAAACAGAAAAGCGTGATAAGAGATTGAAGGGGTGGAAACAAAATGGGCGTTTCCATGCCCTTTAAGCAGATGGATCAGTAATTGTCATCCCTAGCCATTCCAGGCATCTAATGAAGTAAAGGATTCTTTCGATGTTGTGTGATGACAGAGCTGTGATTACGCCCACCAACAGGCGAATACCACTCTTTGTTAGGTTCATCAAATAAAGGGTTTTCCAATAAGGGTGATATGATTTCTTTGAGAAAAAACGCACTTATTGTTAAGGAAATTAAGAAGTTTTATATTTAATGTGGAGTACAATCGATACAATTAAGTTCTAATGAAAACGTCATTCAAATGGCCTCCACGACTTCTTCTGCAGGAACGAATTCGATTAACCCAATTTTCGAGCACTTTTTCCACTAAATCAAGTCGTATGTCATGAATGGCACATTCAATATTGACTTGTAAAGCTTGACGAGAGTCTGGTTTATTTCGAAAAACCAATGACTTCAAATAACCCCACAAGAAATAGTCTAATGATGTTAAATCACAACTTCTTGGAGGCTGTTCAATATCACAATTTCTTGAAATAATCGAATCTCAAAAATTTGCTGTGTGGCACGTAGCCACGATCGGTCAATGCCAAAAAGAGAGCTCTTAACGAGAGCTAAAATGTTGCTCATGGGTGTCAAGGTCGTAGGTCGAATAGAAAGTGTATTTTTAGGATTTAAAAAAAAAATGACTTAGCATCATTTTCAAAAGTGAACGGAAAGTTTATTTTTGCTCTATCTCTTTAACGGCCAGATCGGGAATCGGTCAATGGCAAAAAGATAGCTCATAACGAGAGCTAAAATATTGCTCATATGTGTCAAGGTCGTAGGTCGACTGGAAAGTGTTTTTTTTTTGATTTAAAAAAAAATGGACTTAGCGCACGAAAAGTTGCAATTGGAGAACAATTATTTTGATAATAAAACTGTATGATTTGTACACGTTGTTCTTGTGTATATCTCTCCATGATGAAATCGTAAACACTACTGAATACAATGAAAAACAAATGACAGATCATGACATATTACAAATGGCCGAAACGTCACTTCAAAATCATATCATCCCTATTGGAAAACCCCTTATCTAGTTCTGGTTTGTGATGTGGCTGATCCGATCTGGTTGACCATTTCTGGTTAGCTATATAGCTAGTAGAAGCGCTCTATGTAGCCGAAAATTCACACAGTGGAGGATATAGTAATGATACTGCTCTTGTGGCATCCATCGCCCACCCTCTCCGTGCGAGTTCATCAGCCTTATCATTCCCGTCAATGTCACATTGTCCGGGGACCCAGCACAGTTTAACATTAACTGACAAATTTTGCGTTTCTAGTATACAACCATTTAGTACTTTGGACTTAATAACGATTGACTTCAGTGCCTTCAGAGAGACCATTAAGCACTCTTTTTGAGACCGTTATGCACCCGTCCTGCCTAAAATTCCCTTGGTTAATTAAACGAAAGGTTTCCAGGATGGCAAAAACCTCTGCCTGAAAAACACTGCAGGTATCAGACAACCTATATGATCTTGTTATGTCAAGAGATTCACTAAAGATGCCTGCCATCGTGCCCACATCCATCTTTGACCCATCAGTATATATCGCGTAACCATTTAGAGGGAGATCACCGCCCAGCCATTCTGTCCTAGAGGAGATCGTTGGAAACGTTTAGATTGGGCTTGGCTGATACCTGATTTAGGATCTTTGAGTGACTCCAGTCTGAGTTGCGCCATATATATGACTCGAGGAGTCTAATTTCACACTTTGTGGCACCACACTTAATGAATTGACCAATCGGTTTTTTTTTTTTTTTTTTTTTTATATGTATAGCGTTTATTTACTGTATGTTTTACATAACATAAAAAATGAGGGCCTCAGCGCCATTTAGGCATTATTGAGGCATGTTGGCAACGAAATTTACTATACGATAAATAATTACATTACATTTCAGAATAAATATAAAAAAGTATAAGTGTTAAAGAATAAATTCTAGAACATGATTCACATTTTCTAACATTATCTTAGAAGCATTTCGAGATTCAGTCGCAAATAATTCAATAGGCGAATTTTAAAAGAAGACAAACTGTTAACATATTTCACATCATTTGGCAAACTGTTATACAAAAAACCACCCGTATACTCAACGCGCTGCTTGGTCATTTCTAACCTGCATCTTACAACTCTTAGGTTAAGCCTATTTCTCGTATTAATAGATGTCTGATTTTGTGCAAATTGAATCGTATGGTATCCGACATTATTCAAGGATTTATAGACATAAAGTAAGGTCTGATATTGGTATAATGCGTGAACAGGCAATACTGTCTTACAAACACCTGTATACAGCTGTATAGTAGAGTGAGTTAATGGTAGGTTAAAAATTGTCTTTAATGCTTTATTTTGCATACATTGTAACGTTCTCAAAGAATTCGAATTTTTAGACCCATATATAATTGCTAAGTAATTAATATGACTTTGTATTAATGACTGATATAGCAATAATTTAGTTTTGACGTTTAACACGTATTTCATTTTGTACAAGATTCCAATTGCCGGTGCTATTTTAGACTTTAGATCACGAATGTGAGTATCCCAGGAAAGGTTACTCTGCAAGGTAACTCCTAAATATTTTACTTCACTTGCTTCATTCACAACTTTGCCATCAAAAACTATATTGAAATTTCTTTCAGAATTGTATGAATTTGGTCTAAATCGAATTAAATGTGTCTTGGATGCATTAAGGACCAATTTGTTTATTCTTGCAAATTCCAGAATTGAAGATAAATCTTTTTCTATTGCTGTTTTCAAAGCCAAATCACTTTTATATGGATAAAATAAACATATATCGTCAGCGAACATATACAAACGACCAGTCAAGTTTAAATTTGCCAAATCATTTAAGTATATAGAGAACAATAAGGGTCCTAAGCAACTTCCTTGGGGTACTCCACTTCCTACTTGAGTCATATAACTCTTCTCTCCGGAAACTGTTACAAATCGTAACCGATCAGATAGAAAATTTCTAAAGAGTACGTTTTCTTTTCCACAAATTCCGTAATATAACAGTTTACTTAATATTATGTTATGGTCAACAATATCAAACGCCTTAGAGAAATCCAAAAATATTCCTGCGACTCCCGAGTAGCCTTGATCCAAACAACTACAAATGAAATTCAAAACATTTACCACTGCTTCCTCTGTCCCACATCCTTTTTTAAACCCAAATTGATACTTGTACATAAAGTTATTCTCATCCAAATATTTTAGTAGTTTCTGATGAATTAATTTTTCAAATATCTTATCTATGACAGATAACAATGCAATGGGCCGAAATTGTTCCACAGACGTGGCATTTGAAACCTTAGGAATTGGCACAATCTTCTCTATTTTCATGCTTTGGGGGTATTTAGCAGTAACTATGATTTTATTGAAAATATTTAACATCGTTGGGATTATATAATCTTTGCATTCTACAATTATTTTCGCTGTAATATTATCATATCCTGGCGAAGCATTGTACTTCAAAGCACTTACCACTTCATCTAATTCAAGTATATTAAATCGACCAAGAACAAATCTATTTGGGGTCTGGCATAAAGTTCTTAGAAGATTACAGTTATCACCCGGATAAGCAATTATCTGTTGCTTTAAATATTTTATAGAGTTTGTGAAATGCTGACTAAACAAATGTGACATTTCCTGAGCATTTAACGCCTTGTTATCAGTTTGGGAAACAATGTTAACGCCTACTTTTTGTTTACGTCCTAAGGCCAAATTGACAAAATTCCAAGTTTTCCTTGAGTCATTATTTGCTCGTTCTATGCTATCATAGTAGTATCTTTTCCTGGCCTCCCTGGAAGCCAACTTAACTACTTTACTTATTTGTTTCAAAAAAATATCATATTTGCCGTTCTTTCGTTTTCTCCTTTTAGAAAGTAATTTTTCCTTGTATAATATAAGTTTCTGCAGATTTTTGTTCATCCAAGGCATGAGTTCAAACCTCAAATCTTTCCTGTACGTAGTCACTACAGTTGCATCCGATATAGCTTTAGTCAGTACATCTATAAACTCTTTGGCATAATCATCGCAATCATCTAGCGGAATACTTGACACATGTCTTTCCAAATACTGTTTCACTTTAATTACATCACAGAAAGTCTTACGCGTTTCTATATTTTTGATTGGTTGATTTTTCGTTTTAATAATACAACTGACAATATTGTGATCTGTCAATCCACATTCAACTGATTCAACATAAACTTTGTTAAATAAATTACTGAAAACATGGTCAATACAAGTCATAGATTCCGGCCTAGTAATTAACTCATGACAACTATGGCAATCATAATTTAGAAATAATTGCTTCAACTCCTCAAATTGGCCACAACGAAGTTGGTCAATATTTGAGTCACCAACCAAAACAATGGACCCATTACCAATGCATCTCAGCAATTGCTCTAGTACAGAAAGGAAATTAGGAACACAACATTTTTGAGAACTATAAAAAGATACAATTTTAAGAGGTTTTGTATCAATTCGAAGATTATTAAAAGAAATTTCAATCAAATCCACAAAATTCAAGCTTTGACAATTTTCAACGGAAAAATTCAACTTTTCACTCACATATAAAGAAGTACCACCATATCCGTCACTTCTACAACAGTGCACACTTTTATACCCAGGAATCGTATAAAGTTGTATCAGGTCCTGATGAAACCAGGTTTCTTGCACAGCAATCACATCAGGTAGCCTTGGAAACCCAGCAATTAGGGATTTAAATTTATTGAATTTTGCAATAGACGAAATGCTTCTAACATTGATACTTATGATGTTTAAAAAAGAGTAATTCACATGCAACAGATTGCTACTAAAGTTTAAAAAGTTTTTATAATATTGGTTTGGAGCCATAACAGAAAAAAAAAATTTAATACAATTCATTTATAATTCAATAATTTTTATTATTTCTATTTAATTTGGTGACTCAAACGACAAGGGGTTATCTTCCTCAGCACTAGATTCTTCCTCCACAGCTATTACTTGTTTGCTTTGACTTCGAGTCCAAGATTTGGATGTTGTTGCATTCAAAAGAATTTTATCCACATCTTCTTCAGAACGAATGATCTGCGGCTTTGAAATGTCACTTCTCTTATACAAAATTCTCCCATTTTTAACAAAAACATGCTGGAAGCCTACATTTTTAATTGATTTGGCATACTTAAACAACTCCAATGTCTCCTTACTTAGAAATTCATTGATATACACATTTTTTGTAGATTCATCCTCCTTTAGTTTTGATTTAACAGACATAAGCTTTTCCTTTGCAGATTTGTTACAAAATTTGACTATAACCGTTTTCTTTTGACTATCTCTTCTGTTGTTGCCACTTATGAAAAACGCATCTTCTATGTTATCAGCATTTATATCTATATTAACACTTTTGGTTAGATTCAGTACAGATTCTACAGCCGAAGCGCCATCTACTGCGTTCAAGCCACTCACAATGCAATCATTTCTGACACGAGCATCATTTAACATTTTTACAGATGACTTCAAGTTTACAATCTCTCTTTTGAGCACCAGATTCTCCTTCTCAACTTGTGCTAACTTTTTTTTGTTCTCAGCTACACCTTTCAGTATTTCATCATACTGTTTTGACATAAAACGCATAGTTTCTTGAATATTGTTGTTTGTTTGTTGTATCTCACTCAGCTGATCCAGTTTCACAAGTTTTGTTTTTATATCCATCAATTCTTTTTTCAGTCCTGCTTCATCACTTTCGCCACCGTCACAAAAATGACAAGTATAGAGCACGCTCTTGTTTTTTAAGAGGTACTCAAACCGACGTTTGTCCATTCTCGTGCACTGAGAGTGGAAAGCCTTTGTACATTTATCACATTCTATAAATTCATCGAAATCCTCTTTGATTTCTAACTTACATTGTTCACAAATAAGTTTTTTCGTTCTAAGACTTCTGCGACTTGTTGTGGGCATATTTCAACTTTCCCGTAAGCAGAAATTGTTTTAAGAGGACTGGATATAGTTATTTTGTGCGCAAACACTGTTTTGTTTGTAAAAACGATTTATTTATCTGCTCTGATTTAACACTGCTAAAAATACGTTCGGTTCACAGCAGGGTTGCCAACTTTGTTCAGTAAAGTATAAGTATTTATTGTCGCATGTGGTGTACTACTTCTCGCTTTAGTAATGAACAAAGATGCAATTCTTTGAACTTACTCTAAATGTTTCAGCTTATATCTATAATCAGTTACATTCCCCCACAACACTGAAGGAGGATAGGACGCACAATCGCTGTGTATAGTACTTGGGCGGAGCCCCCAGCTTTTACCTATGGAGTTTTTACTGGATTAGATTGCGTTCAATCCCTTTTTGACTCTTTCCTCTGTGTTTCTTTTCCAATTTAGTTTCCAATAGTTTCTGGACGCCAAGGTATTCAGCCTCCGGGGACAATTTCAATTCCACTCCGCCAAGAAAGGGTTTATGGAAATGTCGGATCTTATTCTTCCTAGTGAATAGTACTAATTTGGTCTTAGTTGGATTTATTCCTAGTTCGTTGGCCATCTAGATAGTTTCCTAAGAGCCCCTTGAGTAAGATTAGTAATGGTTGAGAGAAATTTGCCTCCAACCATGATAACACAGGAGAGGTGATAGTACTCCTCCCCGTGGTGTTCCCATGTTCACAATCTTCCTAAGAGAACCCTCTACGAATGCTCACTGTTACACTGACCATAACCCTAAAATATATTTTCCCGTGTATATTTGTAGTGTATAGTACTACATATTATTTTATCCTTGTATGTTTTAAGAGGTTTCTGAAATGAAAAAATAATATTTTTTTTGAATAATCCGTGATTTATACAATACTCTTTCATCAAGGTCTCCACAAATTTGGAACCTAGCGGTGAATGAAATCCTGCTAGATCTAGAAAGTTGTGGCTGCAAGGTCGTAGCATATGCGGACGACGTGGCAATCGCAGTGAGTGGCAAATTCGAAAACGTCCTCAGAAACATCCTACAGGTGGCTCTGAACAAGTTGGCTAGATGGGCCAGAAGCAGCGGTTTGGGCGTTAACCCACACAAGACTGAATTGGTTCTCTTTACTAGAATGAATAACGTCCCACATGTGGACCCACGTTCTCGGATAAATGGAACAGATCTGGTCTTATATGAAAGTGAAAAATTTTTAGGAATAATTCTAGATAGGAAACTGTTATTCAGACTTAACGTACTGGAAGGAAGGCCAACGTCGCCTTATATTCCTGCTGTGGGGCCTCTCTCCTAAAATCGTCCATGGGATATATATGTATAGCAGTAGTTCGTCCACTGCTGTTATACGGCATTGGGGTATGGTGGACGGCAACTGACAAACTAACCATCACCAACCTACTATCAAAGGTTCAGCGAACTGCATGCCTGTGCATAAGCGGAGCCTTATGGACTACAGCGACTGGGTCTCTACAAGTCCTACTCCATATACTGCCGATTAATATTGTAGCAAGATAAGTTGCAACCAGATCGGCACTAAGATTAAACTGCCTATCAATGTGGAGGTACAAGGACTACGGTCACATGAGTATATCAAAGTGTAGTGCTATGGTAACCGACCGAGTGGACTATGTACCATCGGTGTACACCTTCGAGAGTAACTACAGCACTATAATACCAGCCATAGATGAATGGGTTGGCAGAATACCAGGAATTGAAACCATCTCCACTTCTATACGGTGGTTCGAAGCTTGATGAAAAGTTTGGCTTCGGAGTATACTGTGAAGAAATTACTTTGGATATAGCTCACAAACTACCGTCTATCAAGCCGAAATAATGGCAATATGGCAAGTCGCCAAGTGGCTGAGTCGCAACATATTAACCAATACTGGCGTTGTCATTTACTCGGACAGCCAGGCTGTCAACAATTCTCTGGAGGCCACATCCCTATATTCACAAACAGCCCTCGACTGCCGCAGATCTCTTAACGAGATGGCTGAGCAGTTTAATATGTATACACCTCACAAGGGTGCCTAGGCATAGTGATATCCCGGGTAACTGCAATGGCACCCTTTAGGCTAGCTGGGCAAATCTGGCCCAGGTATGACCTGAGAAGGTCAAAATATCTCCTCGCACTAAGGAGGAAAATATAGTCTACGTTAGTATCAGTTCCGACGGGATACTGCATGATCGGCGAACATGCCAGGAGATTGGGTATTGACTCCAATGACTTCTGCAAAAGCTGTGGAGATGAGGAAGAAGTGGAGAGCAATGAACACTTGCTAATCGACTGTCCCCCTTGAGTAAACGACGATTGGAAATACTAGGGTCGGCCTATCTAGGTTGTCTAACAGATCTTTCCGGTACCGATATTCGTACTATTGATTAATTAGTATATCCAACAGGTTGGTTTCGATGAGGGGAATTTCAGCCAGTGGTAACACTAGGGACCTAAATTGGTCTATGTGAGCTGACATTAAATGTAGTATAACATTTAGAGCCTCAGTTTTGCGTTTTCAGAGAAGGGAAGTTCAAACCCCCTACCCAAGGAGACAAATGCAACTGTTGGTACCTCATATCTTCTCCTAAAAAAAACAGCTACTTCTTCTGTCTTGATCGGGTTCACACCAAAACCATTATCGGAAGCCCATCCAGCGATCGTCATCCGCATAGGACATTACCTTAACACTCATCTTCTCCAGATAAAGCAAAATATTGTCCATAGAGAGATTACATAGCAGATGAGACAGAACACTTAAATATCGGCTTTATTAGTTTCTGAGGGCGCTAAAAACCCTAAAAGTGTAGCACGAAAATCAGCGTGGCCTTTTTTATTATGATAATTGGCACCGCAATGTCACAGATATTTCATATATATAGTATTATGGTAGTCTAGTGTATTAATTAATTTCTAATTTGTTTGTTTATATTAACCTCAATATCTACAAAAAAAAATGTTATTTTCGACACTTTCACTGGAAAACACTTTTGAATTATCGACACTTCAAATTGCAAATTTAAAGAAATTCCTTCACAATGTTTGCAAAAATTATACACAAACAATGTATCACTCAATCAACATCACCATCGCAATCTGAGCGACCAATCATCAAAGCAAATCCGTTCCAATGTTGGGTGGGACTAAGTGAAATGTAAATACACGAGTACATGTCTATATAGATCTCTGGGTCAGCAGAAATACTTCTAAACAAAAGCGTAGTTACGTACTCACGCTCTTGGCATTTCAGATAAATAATGCAGTATTTAAAAAAATAAATAAACAAACAAAAATTCCTTCTTTTGTGTCCGTCCGTCCGTCTGTAATTTAGACATTTCGAAAGAAATCAAACAACAAAGTACTTTCAGCATCTTGGAGATTGGATTGTAGATTTTTTGCCCGCTTTTCTGAATTGTTTTTTTTTTTTGTTAGCAAAATATACACACCGAAAATGATAAACATTTCCTTGATATGACTTAAATTACATTTCATCAGAGATTATGCTTATCACAAAAACCGGCAGCATCTTTCTTAATTTATTATCTATCGCCGCAACCGATAACCAAAAGCGACAAAAACAAAATGTCAGGAAATTTGTTATAACAAAGAAATTAATTTTGTAAAAATTCAGAAAAAAAAACAAACAAATATCGTTAAAATAACATAAACATGTCATAAATTTGGGTTAATTTGCTTAAGATTGTTTAACCGGTTGATATTTCGTAAAACGCACCTGTAGCGATGAGGCGCATTATTATGATTGGCAGTGTTATCTTGGGGTTACCAAATGAAATTAGACATTCTACTGTAGAAAAAATGCACCGCAATTAGATAAAAAATGGGTAGATTTTTAAAAAGCTGCAAACAAATCTGCATATTCTTTGCGAACTATATAACATGAACAATTCTGTACATGCTTATAGCAAAGGCATAGCTTTGAGGGATGCCGCGATAGACCAGAGCCTCTGAGTTAAATCTACACTGCGAGTCTCATGCTCATAGGCTAGTTACCAACTCACCTACCGAGATTAGGTTAGGTACGGTTAGGTTAGGGTGGCCGCCGCAGTTACCCGCTCACATAGACCAATAGAGGTACCTAGTGATACCACGGGCCCAATTGCCCCTATCAGAACCAATCTGTGTAATACACAAAGTTATCAATTATACGAACATCGGTGCCGACAAGATCTGCCAGACTTCCTAGAAAGGCCTACCACAGTATATCCAGACGTCATTTACCCAATGTAGGGCAGTAACAAAGCAGATGCCCAATGTTCTGTACTTCCTCCTCATCTCCACAGCTTCTACAGAAATCATTGGACTAAATTTCCGACATACTGGCGTTTTCGCCAATAAGACAATGTCCCGTCAGAACTGACACTAACGTCGACAGTATTTTCCTCTCTAGTGCGAGGAGATATTTTGACCTGCTTAGAACGTATTTTGGTCAAATTTGTCTAGCTACCCTACAGATGTCGATTTCTGTCCATCTCCCACTAGACTGCCTGACTGCTTCTTGCATGAGTTAAAGCTTGCATGTGGATAGTGGCACACCAACATATGGAAATTATTCCAGAAATTGTAATGGTGGGATTTTCCCAGCAAGTTGATCGGCTTTGCAGTTTCCCGGGATATCCATATACCCAGGTACCCATATGAGGCATATGTAAAACTCCTCAGTCATCTCGTTCAGAGATCTGCGGTAGTCGAGAGCTGTTTGTGAATTTAGGGATGTTGCATCCAGACATTTAATGGCAGTTTTGCAGTCTGAGTATATGACGGAGCCAGTGTTAGTCACTGTTGCGACTCAGCCACTTGGCGACTTCCCTTATCGCCATTATTTCTGCATGATAGACACTGCAAGTACAGGGTTTTCCAACAAGAGGTGTTGTTTTGAATCACCCGGTATTTAAGAAACTGTCACTTTTGAAGCTTTTAGTCTTTGACATTTGACAAGTAAAAACTACGCCATTACTAAAAAATGGAACGATACAAAAATAAAACGATTGATTAATGATTTTGTATGGTCGGAGTTGGATGGTATTGATCTGGACAACGTTTACTTTCAACAAGACGGCGCTACGTGCCACACAAGCAACGAAACCATTGCTCTGTTACGGGAAAAGTTTCCGGACCGTCTTATCTCTCGAAGAGGTGATCACAATTGGCCACCGAGATCTTGTGATTTAACACCTTGCGACTTCTTCCTTTGGGGCCACGTGAAAGATAAGGTCTACGCCAACAGCACAGCGTCCATTCAAGACCTCAAAGATAGAATTCGTGAGGCTATCGAGGACATAGGGCAGCCACTTTGCGATTTGGTTATGGAAAATTTCATGAAAAGGATATGGTCCTGTAAGCGTGGTCGTGGTGGCCATTTGGCTGATGTTGTTTTTCATTATTAACGGCATACCTTCCTCTTTATTATGAAATAAACATCCGATCATTTATCTCAAAAACTGGCATTTTTCTTTGGATACCAAAATAACACCTCTTGTTGGAAACCCCTTTATAATCAGTTGCTTTCCACCACACCACTGGACCATAGGTGAGAATAGGACGCACAATCGCTGTGTACATCCAATGGATAGTACTGGGGCGGAGCCCCCAGCTTTTACCTATTGAGTTTCCACAGGAGTAGATTGCGTTCAATCCCTTTTTGACTCTTTCCACGGTGTTTCTTTTCTAGTTTAGCTTCTGGTCAAGTATGACGCCAAGGTATTTTGCCTCCGGGGACAACTTCAATTCCACTCCGTCAAGAATGGCTTTATGGTAAACTGCTCACTCATCTCGTTGAGAGATCTGCGGCAGTCGAGGGCTGCTTGTGAATTTTGGGATGTAGCATCCAGAGATTTAATGGCAACTTGGCTGTCAGAAGAAATAACGACGCCAGTGATGGTCACTATGTTGCGACTCAGCCACTTGTGGACTTACCCTATTGCCATTATTTCAGCTTGATAGACACTGTAAGTATCTGGTAGTCTGTGCGCTATATCAAGACTATGTTATTTACAGTGTAAACCGAAACCAACCTTATCATCATGCCTCGAGCAATATGTATAGAAGTGGATATATTTTATATATCTTGGTATTCTGCCAATCCAGTACAAGCTACATTTACCACACTGAACGTCTTGATCATCATGGTATCTTGAATATCAATACATAAATTAAAATACCAATACTCGTAGAATAA
Organism: Eudasyphora cyanicolor; assembly: GCA_963930755.1. Classification (NCBI taxonomy): domain Eukaryota; kingdom Metazoa; phylum Arthropoda; class Insecta; order Diptera; family Muscidae; genus Eudasyphora; species Eudasyphora cyanicolor. The sequence continues at coordinate 160,138,707 of OZ005738.1, read as the reverse complement.
CTTAAAGAGTTAGCCTTAATAAATTGCAATTCCGCATAAATAAAAAATTATCATTTTATCGGAAACTATCTAACTAATTGCAAAAAATCAAAGAGAATTTTTGCAATCAGAATTTGAAGTTAATTACACTTGAGTACAACCCCCAATAACTGATTAGTAAAATGAAAATGCCCCCAATAAACATTTCCTTAAAACTTCAAGTGAACATCGCCTTGAATAACATATGGTATCTATCCATGAACTCGACGGATGATGCGGCACTAAAACTTTTCACTGCATTTCTTGAATGGCTAAGAATCAATCACGCTCCGTGCGCCTCCAATACATGGAAACAAAGGAGAACCCCCCAAAAAAAAATTAAAAGAAAACAGGCCAATCATTAGTTCATTCCACAGAAATCAAGGCAAATATAAACAAAAGTTTATTTTGCATTGACGTATTTTCTTGTGGCGTCGTTATTTTAGCCGGATGAGTCCGAAGTCGGCAGATTGCTTTCAAATCGTTAAGATTTGTGTGCACTACTGTTGCGGAGAAGAGATGCAGCAGTAATTTTGAGAGAAGCACGAACGAAATAATGAGAAGAGTATGTTGTGTTGTGTTAAGAGTATAGAAAAATTCGAAAGTACTCGTACTGTTGATAATCTCATTAACGACGCATGCTGTCATCATCGAAGTGGTACCTGCGAACACATTCATCTAACATTTGCGGTTTTCGGAGGTATAATTATATAGGGTGATCCATTTCGAGGTTCCACATTTTTTTAAAGAAAAAAAAAACACCGAAAATTCAAATTGAATGGGTAATGTTTATTATCATTTGAAAGAACATTCTTTGGCATTTATTTTTTGAAGATTATGTTTATCAAATGGTGGCCGCGGCTACGTCTCAGATGGTCCATCCGTTGAGTCCAATTTTCTATGACTCGTTCGAGCATTTCGACTGGTAACTGGCGAATGACACGCGTAAACGTTGTTCAGGCGTATGTCTTTCCATGATGAAATTCCAAACAATACTTAACAAAAATAACATGACAGCATGACACGACTCACACGTGATCTGTCAAAAAAGGCTATTGAAAAACGTATCTCTACTTGGATCACCCTATACTTCTAGTGTGGGGGGATATATAAGCAATTATTAATCAGGTATTGGGGATATACTTATGACTCAGGTATTGGGAATAACACTATTTAACAGACATGTGATAATTTTGTTAGTCTACAGTCATTGCAAAAGTTTTCTTAAATACAGTAAATGAAAATATTTACAAGATTGATGCAGAAGTTATGGGGAAGTTTTGTTCAAATGAATCTTTCAATTTGTGTGGTGAGGGCTCTCTGAAAGTAGATACTTCACAGACATTGTGGGAGGTACCAAAAGGAGCATAGCAATGACGCCCATTTTTTTCTTGATTGTAAGTAATGTAAAAGTCTTACACCGCACGCAAGTATTTTTATGTACTAGTATTAAAGTTCTAATCTATTTACTTGTTGTACAAAATGGCCCCTTTGTGTTTGTGTTTACCAAACTGTCACTTCGCCCATTTTTCTCACTGTGAAAGCGACAGTTAAACTACTACATGGTTTTCCAATAAGGGTAATATGATTTCTTTGAAAAAAAAAAAACACACTTATTGTTAAGGAAATTCAAAAACTGTAAACGTTGTTCTTGCATATATCTCTCCTTGATGAAATTGTAAACACTACTCAATACAATGAAAAACAACTGACAGATCATGGCATATTACAAATAGCCGAAACGTCACTTCAAAATCATATCATCCTATTCGAAAACCCGTTAGTTTGTGTGGAAGTACAGAGGATTCAGATAGGTATATAGTTTATTGGTTGTATACGATAATACTGTACGACATTGTCTGCCTGGTGGACAGCTCTGCAGATATCCACCTGCAGCGCAATACTAAACAAAGTTCATTGAATGGCTGCTATATATCACTGGTGCGCTGAGACACTAAATGTTATACTACATTTTATCGCTATATATTATATCAGTTCAATATGTCGCAGGTACTGCGATTAGACTTAGGAAACTGTTACTATGATCAGAAAATGGCTACGGACTTAGTGTCATTCTGGACGCCATATCTAAAGTTCGGGGCATTGTTAATTACACTATGACTGAAACACTTTTTAACAAGAAGTATCACACTCCTATACCTGATAGATCAGAGTGGTCTGTATCCCACAACATAGGAGATTCGTTAACTTCTATACAGACGATTCCAAACTCAACAACCAAGTGGGCTTTGGTGACTTCTCTGAGGAACTTCAGAGTTCAAAAACTGCCTGCTTAGTGTAGTGTTTATCTATTAAAGAGGTAGCCTAATTGAAATCTTATCTATTAAAGAGGTAGCGTAATGGCCGAAAATTATCCTGATAGTTGGCTGCTATTAAATCCCTGAAATCTATATTCCGGAATTCAAAAAATTTCCTCGACTGTCGCAGATCTCTTAACGAGATGTTGAACAGTTCAATATTTATCTGATATGAGTACCGGGCCACAGGATGATACCAAGGAACTGCAAAGAACATGAACTTTCAAAACCAGGAACTACCTTACAAGCTCCAGTGGAACGGGAACAGCGACCTGCAAGCTCTTCTTCTTGATATATGTAGTGCCCGACGGGTGATCACTAGTCAGGAACTCCATACATACATTTCAGACCCTCCCTTTGCATCAAACGCACCAACTTTCTGCTGTCATTATCGAGACCGGACGTCTCATTTATCGTGTCTGTCATGATGGGTCACTGCTTATTGGACTGCAGAATCTGTGGAGACAAAGAGAAGGAGGAATCATTGGAACATCTTATGTGGCTGTGTCCCGCTCTCTCTAGAAAGCGACATGCAATCTTAGGCTCTCATTTCTTTGGGGATTTAGCTAACTAGGTTGATGATAAAATCCGCCAACATTTGAGCTATTTAAAACAATCAACGGTTCAACGGGAGGGGCTAAGGATATCTTCCTCCCCATAGCAACATACGTTTCTATTGTAGGAAATTAGATGTGTAACATTTCGTTTCTGTGGAAAAATCTTTTTGCGTGTATCAATCAACTATCTTCAACCAAATTTTAACTTTACTCTATGAGTTAAGTCACTATTCCCGTGAACTATTCATATACATATAAGGGTCTTCCAATAAAGGTTTTCATTGTGATATCCAAAAAAGACCACTATTTTTTTAGGGAAATCATCGGATGTTTTTTTTTCAAATAGCCGCCACGGCTACGCTTGCAGCACCATATTATTTTCATTAAATTTCAATATTTCATTATAAAGAGCAGGGTGTTCCATTAGGACTGGAGAACAATTCGGCACATTTACGGCACTAATTCCATATTTGAGATCTTGAATCTTTCACATAGCCCCAAAGATGAAAGTCTAAAAGTGGCAAGATCTCGGCGGCCAATTGCAATCGCCTCTTGGATAAACTACACGGCCAGGCAACTGTTCACGCAAAAGAGCGATGGTATCGTTGCTTGTGTGACACGTGTATTGTTGAAAATAAACGCCGTCCAAATCAATATCTTCCAATATCTGACATTACAAAATCATTTACCATTTTTCGATAGCGCAATCCACTCCCCGTAACATTTGCTGCGAAAAGGTAAGGTCCCCCGCCAGACAAAAAAATCAGACCTAACAGGCCACAGTTGAGAATGGAGAGGCCTTTTAACAAAAATTCCTAGCCCCAAATTCGACAATTCTTCTTTTCAACGTAGCCACCGAGGCGAAATCACTCAAAATGAGATTTCGATGAAATTCTGCATCTTTTGGAATATGGATCTGCAAGCGAAGCCGTGGCTGATACTGTTTTCCATTTTTAATGTCATACCCTCCTCTTTACATTGAAATCAACATCCGCTAATTTCCCTTAAAAAATTCCCTTTTTTTAAATACCAAAATGATACCTCTTATTGCAAGACCCTTTACCTGTGGTTTGAGACAAAGTCAACTAAAGCAATTTAAAATCATTACAGTTATAAAATTTCTTGCTGAGAGTTAGGAATACAGAATAATATTTTGGATATCCGTACATTAAGACCTACGCACGTATTTCTCTATTCAAATATCTCTGCTACAATTTGTCGGTCTGAGAGTAGCAATCATATGAAACGAGTTTGCGCCCAGTGCAGAAAAAATCTCACAAACTCAGTTGCTGCCAAGGAAAACAATGTGGCCACTCTCACAAATGAAAATATACGTCGTAGTTGTAAGACGACAGCCGCTGTCATTGTGTTTCTATGCTAAGCGGCAATAATAACAAACAATGAAATCGGCTTTTTACTGTTTAATATGCCTGTCGTCTGACAGAGTGACATCCAGCAGAGAGTAATATGTGTATAGAATACATCTCTCAGACACTCTGTGTTGTGTTTCTGAGTCACTCTGAGCATAGCAGAGTAAAAAAATCTATCTTTGATGAGCACGAGAGGAGAGCAACAACACCGCGAATGCGTCTGTCCGGCCCCAACAAATAACGACGACGCATTTCATAAGTTTCTTAACGCGAACAGATGCTACTCTGCATTCAGTTGACGAAACGCTACGTCTGAATACGGTTGCCTGAAGATACTCCTCACTCGAAACCGCAGTCAAGCCATATCGCCACCGCCGTGAGACAAACAACCAACCAAACCAAAAGAAATTTTTGAAGAAAGAACAACAACAACACAACAAAATTAAAATTGTGGAAGTGGAAGAAACAAAGAAAGAAATCAGAAAAGAGCATTTGATATTTCGTTTTCGTATACACATAAAACACCGACGATTGTTGTAAAGCAATTTACAATAATAAAAAAACTGAAACAAACAAAGAATATAAATAACACAACAAAACGCGCTAAAGTTTTTTTCTAAAATAACAATATATCCAATCAGAAAATAATAATCAACAACACCAAATGAACATACATATATTTACAGTGTAGTTGAGTTTTCAAAGAGCAACAACAACAACAGAACCGCACGAACGACGCCGCAAACATTCATTACGGCGAAATCCATTTCGAAATCCAAGCGATACCAAAAATACTACGACGCTCCGCTCCGCTCCTTCTCTAAACATATTTTACTCACCACTCGCTACTATTTATTCGCGTATTTAGTTCAAACTTTGACGTAATTGTTGGAAAAAGTGCAGAAAGCGAAAAATAAAAAAAAAAATACTAAATTGTACTTAAAAACGGAATTTAAATTATCTAAAAAAAAGTGAAAACTAACTTAACCATATCCCTTCCGAAAAAAACGGAAAAAATCTATACCAACTTAACTAAAACAAAGTGAAGCAGCTGCTGAACTAGACTACCCACCAATTACAAATAACCAAAACCCCTCCTCCCTTCTCAAGTCTCTCTAAGGCAACAAAACTATCTAATACAGTCGCAATAGATAAATAATCCAATTGAAATCAAGGATAATCCACCGTCAACGCAACTTAAGAGACAAGTTTAATCATTACCGTCACTCTGGTGGTGAAACTGATCGAACCCCCCACCCACAAAAGTGAACCGAAGATTATGACAATGGTTGAAGGCATGACATCAATTGAATTGGGTACGATACCCTCACAGGACCCCACGATAGGTGGTGGTGATATCCTGCCCGAGGAGGTTATGGAGACGCCAGAAGAAAGGTCAGTGATTGATTGCTCCAATTGTGTGTGTGTGTGTGCGTGTCGGTGTATAATACGTAATGTGAACATACAAATCCACACTCTTAAATACATAATCCATACTGTATGAACTACTTTTGTTTAGGCAAATAGTATGGCGCATTAAGCGTTTAATTGCGAATGAGCGTTGGCAAATAGTTGACGAAAAAATAACTTGCTATATTTAGAAAAATATAGAATTCTAATTGATTAAGTTCATACATATGTTGGAATTTTGGAAATTCTATCAAATCGTCTTTTCACGCATTGATACCTCCCATAGGGACAGAAAATATGCATATTGCAAATATCAACGTGCAACGCAGCATAATTGTAGGTGAAGTCTAATGACGATTGCAACATTTTCGTTGTCCTTTTCACGGCAACTTGACTTCTATGCCACGTTTTGGGATTTTGAAGTAGTAGCTATGTTAAATTCGAGGGTCTACATCAGTTCCACCTAAAAAGTGGAAATATTTTTCAAAATTTCACGTCGGCGGGGCAGCATATTTTTCAAAATCGAAATCACCATAAGACGGCCCTCAGCATAATTCTAGGTATAGACTAATGGTGATTTCGTTTGCAAAAAAATGCTGCACTGAAACCGCATTTTTAGGTTCGTTTGTAAAAATGGTGCAGCTTTATGAACAGGTTTTGATTTCGTTTGTAAAATTATTTTCATTTTCCACACTCAGCCCAGTCTACGGTGTGGAGTGTTGCACCGTCAAAAAGCAGACTTCAGAACCAAACCTAAATGGAAGCGTACATTCTTAAAGCACTACCAAATGGTTGCGCCATAATGTAAGTACACTGAAAAAATGTGTAATAAAATTAAAGAATTGCTCCAAAGAAGTCATTAGTCTTCAAAATAGATACATTTGGTACTTAAAATTAAGTAAATTACTTAATATTAATTAAATTATCTATATTTAAAGTGCAAAATGTACGTATTTTAAAAACTAATGACGTCTTTGGAGCAATTTTTTAATTTAATGACAATTTTTTTCATAACGGTAATTTTTGGCTCAATTTTAACAAATCCCAAAAAAAACTAAAAGTGGCGATGGTGGAGATGAAATGTTCTGCAAAAATGTAGTCATGAAATTTTGCTATATGTATATGTCAGAACTAGGGATGTAACGAAAGTGGCTTTAGCGAAAGCGAATGCGAAAGCGAATATTGAAATATATTTCTTGCGAATGCGAAAGCGAATAGTGAAATATACATTTTTGCGAAAGCGAATGCGAATGCGAATAATAGTTAGAGCCTTTAGTACCAACAAATTTAAGGAACTGAATTGATACTTTTCCAGGATATTCAAGTATTAAGACTGTTTTCCATAGTTTTACCTCCTGTTACCACAAGCACACACATATCTTCAAATTGTGTGAAGGGAATAAGGAGATTTAACACTTTCATAAATGGACGCGAATACTGAAATATATTTTTGCGAAAGCGAATGCGAAAGCGAATAATCCAAAGATGGTTTTTGCGAATGCGAATGCGAAAGCGAATTTTAAAATGATGCGAATAATTCGCGTTCGCATATGCGAATGCGAATATTCGGTACATCCCTAGTCAGAACACACCAATGCCCAAAACAACAAAAAACAGTCAAACTCCAGTCAAAACCCTATTTTGCTTGTTTGTACAGCAAATTATCATACAAATTATCCGTATGAACACTATGTCGTATAAATAACATTAGTTAATACTCATACGAACCAGTGGTGAAGGCAATAACGATACCATTAAAGAGGGTTTTGACTTATGTGGGGGAGATACCTGCGAAACTATTTATCAGATTTAAACCTTGAATATGTATCGGTAAAAAGTATGTTTTTTTTAATTCAGTACATTTCATCTTATTCATCATCCTGCGAAGCCACATGGCTTGTCTGCAGGCAAAGTAAATATATAGATTTTTTTGCAAAAATATGTTAATAATTTTATTGTCTAAATGTTCCTAAATTTATTTCGACCAAATCGCACAAGCCATTTCCTAGCAATGCTGTTTTTATATTTTTTTCTCTTAGTCTATACATACAATTATGCAGGTGGCCGAAGAAAATTTCGATCGGTTAACTAGATATCGATACCTCTATTCTAAAACATGCTAAGTCGACTTTGCATGTTTTTAGGGAGATTGCATTTTTAACTTCTAAATATTCCAAATTATATTCAGTAAAAATTTGGTGTTTATCCGTCAACAAAAGTTATTCACAAAACAGTACAGGTCATCAAACTTTGATCGCCTCTCCTGGAAAACTACCTTTTTGCACTTAGCATAGTTTAGAATGGAGGTATCGATACAGCCGATGGAAAAATCAAATTTTCTCAGGAAAATTTTTGAAAATCAATTTTCAGCGGAAATATTTACAATACGATATAATCCGATTTAGAGCTAAACATTTTGTTACATTTTGTTTTTCGGTAAGTACTTTCATAAACTGAAGTCAAAACTGAGTCTACTTTAGATGGCTTCGAAAACGTTGTACTGTGTATTTTGCCCCAAGGACATAAATTTCATACTTAAAATTAAGATGATTTATTTAATAATAAAGAAATTATAATCATTTTAGGTATGTATTATACTTATTTCAAAGATTAGGACATCTTTGGGGTAAAATCTTTGCAATCGGTACGTTTTTCTCTGTGAAAAGCCCAAACAATTCAGCATTAAGTGTAGAATTTTTTGATTGTGTTGAAGTGTTGATCCTATACAATAAAAACAAATTAGATCTCCAAATACTATTAGATATGACGGGATCATATGATCTTTTTCCGTAATAGAGCACATTATATTTCGTGTCAGAACCTTTATATTCGTCATATACTCATGTAATATGATCCAACGAAATATGTTACGTCTCCCCCAAAATTTAACCATATATAGCGCCAGCTCCGAATATGTCTTCTATCATATATAGATATATCTGACATATATGTAATTGATTACAAGAAAATATACTCGTACCGTATCTGGTCAGATATCAGATTTAGGTATACCTCGTTTTTGTCAAAGAGTATATGAATCAAATTCAACATTTCTTTTCATAAAATTTTCGAAATTATCACTGTTATCTTCAGGTCCGATACGCACAATATTCAGCGATAGTTTCCCCTAATCCGACCACGATCGTCTTTAATGGACTATTTTGACCATACCTATGTACTTGTCAACCAAGTTTCGTTCTTCTACATTCAATAGTTTCTGATATATTACATCTTGGCGGAATGAAATTGGGACCCAGGAAAATACACACCAATATTTTTATGAATATTGGCCCCAAAAAATAACCTGTCAAACAACAACAATTTTTTTTTTTGGAGCTTAATTTCATTTTTTGTCTGACCGACCGCGCCGGGAATGATTTATTATTAGAAAATAGGTTCGTATATGTGTATTATTAAGTACTCCCCAGAATTACGAAGAGAACAGTTTTTAGTTTTTTTTTATTGGGATGTAATTTCATAAATCGGTTTTTGTAACGAAAATGGACCCCAAATTTGGGGTGCATTTTCTTGGGGCCCAACTTCCGGCCGCCCATATTTTCATATAAGTTTTGAACAACGCGAACAAATAAAGAAACTCTATTGGATAGTAGTTATCACACAATATTTTGAAGTCCCCACCTATATCACTTCTTGACGCTCTAGAGACCGCATTATTAAATTGATCTGGCTGAAATTAAGAATTTTTACTTTATATTGCACTTAATCGTCCCTAGTGAAAATGTGGAACATCGGCCCTTGTTTTGATATTGTTCCAATGGGAAGGACCCTTCCGATTAAACCGATCGGTCCATGTTTTGATAAGTATAAGCGCCTTATGAAGGTCACGTTTCTTAACCTTTCGCCTGGAATTTAGGAATGTACTCTATTTAACCTGCAACTGTTCATAGTAAAAATGGTTCTCCGTGTATTTGTTGGCAAACAATGGTGAAAGACAGAGTATTATACATTCGGCCCCTCCCGACTTTAGCCTTTCCTTTTTTTCATCTTTTATTCATTCCACTTCTACGCTTCTACAAGTAAATTCCATCTTACTCTATCATTACAAATCGTTTTTACTTTATCCCATGGCTTGTTTAAATATCTTATTTCTAGAGAAACAGTTCTGCGCCACGTGCTTCTAGGGCGGCCGGGTCGTCTGGTGCCTTGGGGGTTCAAGTCTAGGGCAATTTTGGCGATGCTATCGGGACCTTTTCGAAGTGTGTGGCCTATTCTTTCCTTACTGGGTTTTATTTAATTTTGGATTATTTTTTACCTGAAATCTTTTTCATGCCGTCAATCGAAGCTAATAAGAAACAAAATTTTATGATATCCGATCTATTATATAACTTATACATATTTTGTATATAACTAAATTATGTAAACTTCTTTCACATTTGCTAATTTCACTTTTTTCCCCCCAAAATAACGATGGACCACTCTAATGACCACCTATGCATACATTGAAAACTATTTATTGTTCCATTCACACACCAGTATTTATTTTTATATTCAAAAGTGATTTGATTAGATTTCTGCAAAATAATCAAAAATTTTATCGCAACATTTACGATCAAAAACCAATCTTATTTGTTTTCTTAGTGGGATAAAATTCCAAAACATTTCGCAAATTGTATATGTGGTAATAATATCGTGCAGACTTTTAAGAGCAATATATGTATACCGAATATGCTGCTAATAATAATTCGATTTCCAAATTAATCATAAAGATAAAATGAACTCATTAGCAAATTATGAATATAATCATTTGGTATTAAAAGTCTCGTCAGAATCTGATCCATAAAAATTTGAATGTTCTTGAATTTTATAAAAATCAGTCCGACTTAAACGAAAGTACAGACACTTATATCAGAGACATTACCTTGGATTTTTTAAGTAAAGGGTGATTTTTAGTGTTATGGAATTGTAAATTGAAAAATAATAGATTAAATGAGATTACTTAATTTCAAATTGTTTAAATATAATTTGGGGCACTAGCGCCCCAGTAGGGGAGTTGGTAGCGTATTCGCCTATGAGTTTGGGGGTCGTGGGTTTGATTCCCACAAGAGGCTCTGGTCTGACGCTGCAAACATTAAGCCATTTGGTTTTTGTAAACGGCCTTTCCCTGGACCTTAAAATTAAAATATAAATTTACTTTGTAATGTAATTAATATAAATAAATAAATAATTTGGGGCATTTAGGATCCCGGCGCTGGCTCGGGTGTGGCGCTTTCTAGAATTCAATTTCTATGGAAAATGAAATCCCTAAAAAGTCTTACTATGAACTGTTGTTGGCTTCGAAATTTATTGAATTTAAGCGTTTATATTTGTAGTCAAATTGTCAACACTGTTGTCAGCAGTGCAGATAGTCTTTGTCAGCAGTAGTAATAGTGAAACTACCCCTGACTCATAGTCACAATTAAGTAGGAACTCAAAAACTCAGTTCGTGTTTAACTACAAAAGACCACAAGTCTGTTGTGAGAATGAACAGTCGAAGGCACGAAATGTTTTGTTTTGTTTTTTTTTGTTCTACGTCCCTAACACCCACAGCTACTATAACGGCCGGTTGATAAAACATTTCCGCCTCCGCTCTTCGCACTCTTCCTTAACCATTGTCTCTCTCTCTTTCTCTCTGAGATGAACAATAGCAGGTTTCAGTTATACTGATTTCTTCTAGATTGTTTACAACTGAAATTGTGTATCATCTGAAGCGCCCTAATTTGGGGCAGAGTGGGAGGTGGTGATGTCTCCTCTTTTGAATTCGATTATTATCGATTTTAGTTTTTCAACCACCTCGTTACCAGTCTATTAAATCCCCGACGGTACCTTCATTCCTCTCGTTTCACGAGCTTTTAAGATACCTACTTTCGGGAGAGGAAATATAAAGAGAGAGAGAGAGCGATTAAAAAGACATTTGCAGTTCCGAGGTTTTATTATTCATGTTTCCACGGTTGGTTGCAATGTAGGGTTTCTGTTGGATGTTGTGAGGAGGGGGGTATATACAAAATTGCAAATGCAAATATCGCGCCAAGTATCTAGAAACATACTGCTGCTCAAGGCATTTATTGGCTGATTATGTGTTTTTTGTACTGTTTTTCGGATTTAAGGACAATGACGTCATTGACACAAAATTATAAATTATTACATTGACATCATTGCCACTGGATTACAGTCATTTAAGATGAAGGTACATAACAAGCCTTTTACGCTTCGCGATTTATGTTTATTATATTCTATATCACAAAGCGCTTTAAGGCCAATAGTGAGTTTTTCGGGTGAGGAAGAGCAATTAACATAAAAATGTCATAAAAGCACAGGGTTTAAAAAACAACAAATACAGAGAAAAAAAAATTGCCTTAGAATTAAAGATTTGCGCCAAAGACGCCTTTAATTTTTGAAATAAGTAAGTTTTTGTTCTTTGAATTGATCTATATTTTAAGTAAAAAATTAGATATTTTAATGACCAGGGACGTCTTTGGCGCCATTCTTTTATTTTATGACAATTTTTTTCAATTCGTTCGAAATCATGATTTTTTACGTCAGGAAGTAAACTCTGGAGGGACCTAGAGGGATGTATGAGGGCTATATCAAAAAAGGATCTATGGACAAAATAGCAAGTTTGCGGCCAGGGAAGCCAACTTAGTGCTTTTCGCACCAGATTTAGTGCTTTTCAGACTACCCAATACGCGAAAAGTGTTCAGTTAGTGCCAAACGAAAAAAAAGCACTAACTGTAACATAAAGAAATTAGACTATTTTGCTTAACCATATATGTATATGTAAAGTTGATTCATTTCGATGTTCACTACTTTTTTAAAGAAAACCAGTAAGGAAAGACAGAAAGTCGGGCGGAGCCGACTATATAATACCCTACACCTACCTATCAATGCGAAAATGGGAATTGCGGTAAGAATTTGGCAGTGTGCATACATGTAATAAGAAAACTCTCTCTGCCGATTTTCGTACTTATCGGATATAAAATATGGTGTCTACAGCGCTTACACGTCAAATCGGGTGAAACATATATATGGGGACTATATCTAAATCTGAACCGATTTTCCCCGAATTTGGCAGTGTTCACTCATGTAATAAGAGAACTCTCTCTGCCAAATTTCGTACTGATCTGATATAAAATACAGTTTCTACAGCGCTTACATGTCAAATCGGGTAAAACATATATATGGGGGCTATATCTAAATCTGAACAGATTTTCTCAGAATTTGGTAGTGTTTATTCACGTAATAAGAAAACTCTCTCTGCCGAATGTCATAAAGATCGGATGTAAAATGCGGTTTCTACATCGCTTACGTGTCAAATCGGGTTAAACATATATATGGGGACTATATCTAAATCTGAACCGATTTTCCCCGAATTTGGCAGTGTTCATTCATGTAATAAGAGAACTCTCTCTGCCAAATTTCGCATTGATCTAATATAAAATACAGTTTCTACAGCGCTTACATGTAAAATCGGGGGTAACATATATATGGTGGCTATGTCCAAATCTGAACCGATTTTTACCAATTTCAATAGGGATCGTCCTTGGGCCAAAAAATACCACTATGCTAAATTTCATCACAATCGGACCATAAATACGACCTGCACTTTGATTACAAGAATACATGGACAGACAGACGGACAGACAGACGGACATGGCTAAATCGACTCAGAAAGTGATTCTGAGTCGATCGGTATAGTAAACAATGGGTCTATCTCTTCTCCTTTTAGGTGTTACAAACAATGCACAAAGTCATAATACCCTGTACCACAGTGTGGTGTAGGGTATAAAAACAGAAAATTCAAATTGATTGGGGAATGTTTATTATCACTTGAAAGAAATTCGTTGGCATTTATTTTTTGAAGATTATGTCTATCAAATGTTGGCCGTGGCTACGTCTCAGATGGTCCATCCGTTAAGTCAAATTTTCGATGACTCGTTCGAGCATTTCGACTGGTAACTGGCGAATGACACGCGTGATGTTTTGCCACAAGGCCTGAATCGAAGCGGGTTTGTCCGCATACACTTTAGACTTTACATATCCCCACAGGAAAAAGTCTAACGGTGTGATATCACACGATATTGGTGGCCAATCGACCGGCCCAAAACGTGAAAATATCTGCTCAATGAAGTGTTCTCTCAATAAATCCATTGATTGATGCGGATTGTGGCGCAGTCTTCTTGAAACCAATTGTCGCCGAGATCACGAGCTTCAATTTCAGGCATCAAATAGTTGGTTATCATGGCACGATAACGGTCGCCATTGACGGTTACGTGCTCAGCGGCATCATTTTTGAAGAAATATGGACCGATGATTCCACCGGCCCATAAACCACACCAAACCGTCGTTTTTTCTGGATGAAGTGGCAGCTCTTGAATCACTTCAGGTTGCTCTTCGTCCCAAATGCGGCAATTTTGCTTGTTTACATACCCATTGAGCCAGAAATGGGCCTCATCGCTGAACAAAATTTGGCTCGAAAACGTCGGATCTTCTTGGAACTTTTCAAGAGCCCATAGAGCGAAGCGATTTCGCTAGGGAAGGCCGGCTTCAGTTCTTGCACAAGCTGTATTTTGTATGCTTTAAATTTAAGATCTCGACGTAAAAATGCGCCAAGTCGTTCCATACGTCAGTCCGAGTTGCTGCAAACGGCGCCGAATCGACTCTCCACGGTCTTCGTGTACACTCTCAGCTACGGCCGTTACATTTTCTTCACTGCGTGCTGGACGTGGTCTATTCGGTCGAATATTATCCAATAATGAATGCTGGGTCTCAAGATGGGTGATGGTGTTGCGAATAGTACGCTCAGTAGGCCGATTATGTTGACCATAAGTTGAGCGAAGTGCACGAAACACATTCCTCACAGAACGTGAATTTTCGTAATAAAGTTGAACGATTTGTAAACCTTGTTCAGGCATAAGTCTTTCCATGATGAAATGCCAAACAATACTTAACAAAAATAACATGACAGCATGACACGACTTACACGTGGTCTGTCAAAAAAGGCTATTGAAAAAAGGATCTCTATATCAAACAATTGGGAGATATTACCCATTTTCAAACCCAAGTTACCTGCAGCTATAAGAAGTATTTGAGTCAAAAAAACTCTAAGTATCTTCCAGTCATATCCTCTCAGATGAGTCAGATCTGGTAATGTGTCAAACCCGAAGTATAGGGATCTTGCATGTGCGCAAGCTGGGCATTGGCACTGAAAATGTTCCATCGTTTCGATGTTTTCCCTAAATGTTCTGCATTCGTCGTTATCTGCTTGTCATATGCGGTGTAGGTAGTATACTAGTAAGCTTGAATGTCTTGTTAGAACACTGATCGCCTAGTCTCTAGTGCTTTTTCTAATTCTCCAAGACATCGAACGGCTTAGATTTTTCCATGCTTACTACTTGAAGTTTTCTACGTTTTGAGGCCAATCTGTTTGCCCGTTAATCTCTAATCACCCCGCTGTGTCCTGACACCCAAATTTGTCGCAGTTGATCATGAACTGAGTAATTATTTATTATTCTTTTACAGATCAACACAGTTCTGAATTTCAACCTTTGCGACTTTATAGTTTTGATCGCCATTTGGCTAGCTGTGAAAATATTAGCATCATTAGGTTTTGGAATGCGGTCGGAGATTTCCAATGTCTGATTCTAATATCGACCAGTGAATCTTACATTTTCTGTTGGTAAAACTTGTGGTCTCGATTAATCTATTAACCCCCCACTGGTAGACGTCTTGCTTTGAGGGTTGCCTCATATTCTATACGGATTTATACTGGTTAAATGTGCAGCATAGTCTCCAACACCCTTGTTGGAGTGGTTTTTACTGTCCTGCTTATGCGCAGACAGCAGATACGTTGAACTTTATGCATTGTTTTTACGTTGCAATTCTTTGTCAGTGATGTCCACCACACTACAGAGGCATAGGTGTAATCACGATCGTGTAAAGCCAGTGTGTCATACTTGGAATTACTCCCCATTCTGAATCTATTGCTATTCTGCACACCACCTGCGAACCTTGGTGGCTCTTTGTTCTACATATGTGATCCTTCCAACGCAGTTTCAGATCCAAGATTACTCATAAGTATTTCACCTCGTTAGATAGTGTAGTTGTCTAATTCAGGAAATGAGCTCGTCGAATCGCGCATACGTATATACATATTTCGATACCCCCAATCTAAACTATGCTAAGTGCAAAATGGTAGTTTTTTAGGAAAGGCGATGAAAGTTTGATGCATTTTTTAAATTTGACCTTTACTGTTTTGTGAGTAACATTTGATTGGGTTGACGAATAAACACCAAATTTTTACTGAATATAATTTAGAATTTCCCTAAATACATGCTAAGTCGACTTAGCATGTTTTAGAATGGATGTGGTTTACATTTAATCATCTTGGATGTACCCAGTTATATGTTATTTTTAGTGTCTACTTAGCTCTTCCACATAAATGCTTTGGCCTCCCACAACTTAGAGGTGGCGATAAAATATCCCCTATGGTTTTAAGCAGTAAAGTAGTTAGGCTAATAGGTCAATTAGCCTTTGTGTCGCATAACTCGTCTTTCCGGTTAAAGTATGAAAACCGCTTGCGAATTCTGCCAATTTGTTGGGGTATATGCATGTGTTAGACGTGCATTGAAAACGCCAGTCAAATGAGTTTATGCCAGATCCACCTCATTCTGAAAAGAATCCATACAGTCCCGTAGCCTTACAAATTAAATAAGGGTAAATAAGGGTAAATAAGGATAGCGCAACAGGCTAATCCACTGGCTGGAGATTAGACCTCTCCTTCAACCTAAACTTTACGACTGATGATTTAATCTGTTTCTTAGAGCTGATTATCCACCAGTGTAGGATTTCAAAGTCTTTTTCACTTGACTATTCAAAATACCTTCCTTCACTTAGAAGGATCTTTTTGATCTTTAGCTCAACTGCACAGTGAGAAAATCATAAAAGAAAGTAAATTTAATTTCAACGTAAACTCTACCTTTTTAATTGACAAAAGAAAGGTATAAACCATCGACTTAACAGTCTTAAAATTTGACTAATTCCCTGAGTGTATTTTTGTTCAGTGTTTTGTAAACTAGTGTTATAACCTTCATTGGCCTTCTTCTCTTGCAAATCAATGATAGTGCCTTAGCTTTTTTTCATGCAAAAAAGTCTTTGATATTTATTTTCGTTTTGTTTTTCCTATTCTCGCACAGTTCTCAAACTATTGAAATTATTTTTAATTAATTAAATTTTATAATGATATGTCACGAACTGATGATATTTTTTTATTCAAGTGGTGATGATGATAAGTTCCCCGCACAAATGAATCGAATGAGTGAAAGTCATTTAGCTTTGGTGCCTGTCGCCAAAATGAAAATTGAAAACCAGAAAAAATATTTATTTCCCTTTCTCGCAAAGCCGCCGCCGCCTCTTTCATGGAGTGGAGATTAACGAAATAAAGTTGTTAGCGGTTGTCATGACTACAATCAGTCACTCACTCATTCATTCGTTCATTACTACTAGTTGTAATCCTCTGATTGTATTCGTTTCCAGAGTATTTTATTATAGGATGTACGAGTATACGATTTATTTTACTGCCTTGATAATATTTTACGCGAAATTTCGTAATATATTTTACAAAAAAGTCACGATTTCATGAAAAAAGGTATTTGGATAATTTTAGAGAAAATGTTACAGGTGTAATCACCTTCTCGGTATCTTCATTTGATTTTGCCACTCAATTGGATTAATTAAGGTGTGTGTGATTGTTTTTTTTTGTGGTCGACATCATTATTTTAAAGACAAATTATACAAAAGTAACAACGGTGACGTAGGTAATCATGATTCTATAATCGCTCGACAGGTAGTCTGGAGATTACTTTGTAATAACAGTGGAAAATGCGATTAAATACGAATAGATACGCCTGTAGCTAAAATATTAGAAGAAAGCCATATTTCAGCCAATGAGAAAGGGGGCGAGTATTTTTTGACTTTCAATCAGTTGTGTTAATTAACATCAAAAATATTTCAAATATTAACCAAGTCCTTTTATATAATTTTTTTTTATCAAATTTTATCATTTTGAAGATATTTTTAAATTTACCAGTTAAACTGAAGAAAGATTTTGTTTCCTTTCTATGGGGGTTATATCAAAATATGTACCAATAAGATCCATTATTCGCCAAAAAAAAGGGATGGGTAAAATTAAATGTAGGAAGAGACCTCAGGAGGAAGACCTCAGTGGTCAACTCTGGTTTAGAGGAAGACCTCAGTGGTCGACTCTAGTATATAGGAAGACTTCAGTGGTCGACCCTAGTACAGAGGAAGAACTCAGTGGTCGACTCTAGTATATAGGAACACCTCAGTGGTCAACTGTGGTATAGAGAAGACCTCAGTGGTATGGACAAAGACCCCAGTGTTCGCATCTAGTACAGAGGAAGTCCTCAGTGGTCGACTCTAGTATAGAAGAAGATCTCAGAGTTCGAATCTGGAGAGAGACCCCAGTGGTCGAATCTAGTACCTAGTGCAGATGAAGACCTCAGAGGCAGACTCTGGTTTAGAGGTAAAATTCTGTGGTCGATTCTAGGACAGAGGAAGACATCTGTGGTCGACTCTGGTATGGAGAAAGACCCCAGTGGTCGACTCTGGTATGGAGTAAGACCTCTGTGGTCGACTCTGGTATGGAGAAATACCCCAGTGGTCGACTCTGGTATGGAGAAAGATCCCCAGTGGTCGAATCTGGTATGGAGATAGACCCTAGTGGTCGACTCTGGTATGGAGAAATACCCCAGTGGTCGAATGTAGTATAGAGGGGGAGCTCAGTCGTCGACCCTAGTGCAGAGAAAGCCCTCAGAGGTAGACTCTGGTTTAGAGGAAAACATCTGTGGTCGTCTATAGTTCAGAGTAAGAGCTCAGTGATCGAACCTGGTACAGAGGAAGTCCTCAGTGGTCGACTTTAGTATAGAAGAAGATCTCAGAGGTCGAATCTGGTATAGAGAAGACCTCAGTGGTCGACCCTAGTGCAGAGAAAAAACTCTGTGGTAGACTCTAGTACAGAGGAAGACCTCAGTGGCCGACTATGGTATGGATAAAGACCCCAGTGGTCAACTCTGGTATGGAGAAAGACCTCCGTGGTCGTTTCTATTACAGAGGAAGAACTTAGTAATCGCCCCAGTAAGGAGGAATAGCACAGTCATCGACTTTACTTATATAATAGTGGAAAACATCAGTGGTCGACTCTGGTATAGAGGAAGGAACTCAGTGGGCGACTCTGGTATAGAGGAAGGAACTCAGTGGGCGACTCTGGTATAGAGGAAAGCCTCACTGATCGACTCTCCTGCGTATTTGCAAATAAGGTTTATTACTTGTGTGAATGGTTTTGGATAAAATAAATTAAAATTTGCTAAATTACAATCAAATCAATAGGATTTAGAGGCTTCTATTACGCCAAGAAGTCTAATCGAATAGGACATTTTTCTTGGGGCTATATAAAATGCTTCTGAATAAAATAAATGTAAATTGCCAAATTTTAGACCTATAACAGAATGTGTTAGAGTTAATGTTCCGCCTGCTACAAAATTCTCTGGAAACTGTCTTTCTGAATTCAAAAACTACAGATCTGTTAACGAGGATTCAATAGTCACTTGTTTTTGGTGGCGCTGCACAAGAACATAGCATATGAACTATGGATATTGCAAGACTATGAACTACCTTAAATGCTCCAGGCGAACTGGAATATGTTGGCATATCCCTAGTGACCTACGAGCTCTTCATGAGAGATTCCGTCCATAGGGCAACAAATGCCATTTGTTTTTGTTTTTTAATTCCTGTGTGTAATTTATTGACAAATGTTTGTATATTATATACATAATAACAGTTATCGTCACGTAAATTACTGCTGCTAGTCGGAGCATAGGGCGGAAACAAACGAATTTCATTGTTGCCTGTCTTGTGCAATTTGCTTTATTTCTAGCCATGTTCCTCTTGATCTGCTCTCGACATGGACCGAACGGATCTACGTGATGTTGGGTCTTCCTCAACGACGTGAGCCTTGCGGGTTCCACTCAAATGCCATCCTAGCGATGTCGTTTTCCGGCTTGCGATGTGTGTGGCCTATCCAACGCCATTTTCGTCATTTTATCTCGGTGGTTATTGGATAATTGCTAGATATTCTAAGTAGATCCATATAGGATATTGTGTCCGGCCAGAATATTCTACATATACGACGCAGGCATTTGTTTATGAATATCTGTAATTTGTTACTTATAGCATCGGTTACTTTCCATGTTTCCGAGCCGTAAAGGAGTACTGGTAGTACTCGCTAGTATTGAAGATTCTCAGTTTTGTTCACTGGGAGATAGTTCGGACGGACCACACTTTTTTGACATGTGGGCCTACCTAAACCGCGGGTCACTGCATTATTGGACGTCATACAAAAAGGTTGAAGATCTTGCGAAATGAGGCGTTGGAATCAGTAGAACACCTTCTATGTCTGTGTCCTGCATTCTCTAGAAGTGGGTAGCTACCTTAGGCTCCCATTTCTTTGGGGAGTTAGCAAACTTGGCTGATGTTAAAATCCGCCAACTCTTGAACTTTCTAAAGTTAAATTTGTTCAATATGAGAGATACTAGGAACAACTTATGATTTTGCTTATATATATTTTTTTTGGTTATATAAGTATTATATATATGTAAGATGCAGGCTGACACTCTTCACCCAAACATAAACCTAGCCCCACTTGTAGGTTTTTGTAGGTTATATCAAAATGGTAACCAATAAGGTCCATTGCTGAGATCTATATCAATCGTTGGTAGGTTATGATTTATATGGCTTAAAAAGGTCAATCCTTAAGTGCTTTATCAAAGAATTAAAGTCTTGCGGCCAAATTACATCCCAATCAGTTCATATTTTTTTTGATAAATTTATTTCCAAATATTAATTCATGTTCATATTATTTCATATTAATTCATGGCTTGGCAGGCTTCACAGTATCGAATTCTGTCAAAAAAGTTTTCCAAGACCTTGGAGACGGTTACTGGCTCTATCTCACGAAAACCTGAATCGTTAATGATTTTATTAATTGTTCTCATAACACCGGTCCTTCATGGTACCCCACAAACAAAGAAGAAGCCACAAGTAAATACATATAAACTTTAAACCACAAGTAAATATAAACTTTATAAGGTGTCACATCTGTATTTCATCATATGATGGAGGGATCGTATTTTATAATAAAACAGTAAGAAATGGCTAAAGTCGGGCGGACCCGATCTTACTCGTATGATACCCTACATCAACATATTGGAGCAGAATAAGGAGAAATATTGTCAATTGTTATCTATTTTGTTTTCCTAATGATAATGACGTGTACAAAAAATTTAATTTTATAGAGCTTAGCTTCAAAATCGTGGTATAAATATATACCTGGTTCCGCATATATTAGTTCCGCATTTTTTTCTCCTATTCAATGTCTACAACTTTGCTCCAGCCACAAAAGAGATATTCCGTACGGAATACCGAGAAAAAAATATAGAAGAAGTGAAAAACTTCAGCTTAAGCTATAAAATTCGTATGGCCATTAAATTATTAATTCAGCCAACTTGACTAAACGAATATTGCAGAAGTTATTATTTTTGGGGCTACTTTCATGTCCAATTCTCAGAATTGAGTCCCAAAATCATGTGTTGTACTGTGTTGTAAAATAATTCCACACAAATTTAAAAAATTCAGCTAACTTTGATCGCCTCTCCAAAAAAAATACCAATTTGCACTTAGCATAGTTTAGAATGGAGGTATCGATATGGGGGCTATATATAAATCTAAACCGATTTCCATGACATTTAGTAGAGTATATTATTGTCACATAAAACTGTCGTGTGTTAAGTTTCATAAAGATCTGCATACAACTATGTCGTGTATACCAGATAATTGACAATTCAAATATACTTATATATGTACTTATATAAGAGCTATATCTAAATCTGAACCGATTTTGGCCAATTTCAATAGGTTTCGTCGCTAATGCAAGAAAGTTCTGTTTTGCGCCAAATTTAATCAAGATCTAAGAAAAATTGCTACCTCTACTTTGCGAACAACTTCAGATAAGCGGATGGACGGACACTCGAAATGTAATAGAAGCTAGTGATTCTGAGTCATCGGTTTTTTTGGGGTGGGTTTAGCTTTAGTATTTTGAGGCGTTACAAAAACCATACTTATTTTACTCATCACCACGGATAAATAGCCGCAATTACAATGATCGCTCAGTTTAAAATGGTAATTTCAAGGTAACACACAGGTATTTTACTCAATTAAAATCAAATATTCTAGTCCCCATAAAAATTATGCAAATTTAAAGAAACTTCGATGCCAAGAGCAATAATATTTTAACAATCTTCCGTAAAATGTTTATTATTCTTGCGTACTACCTATACGTATACAAATTAAAACAACAAACAATAAATTTCTATCACTATAAGTAGAATAATCTAGATAAATCTAGATTTAATACATTTCATGGCGAACTTTTTCAAATTCAAATGATGCTATACACTTCAAAAAATATACTCGCCTATCTAGATAAAAATTAAAACGTTAATGTTCAATTCAATTGAATCTAATTAAATAGTAGGAAAAATATAAAAAAATTTTATAATTATATGACAGTACTTTAATATAGAGTTGAGTGTGAAATAACTGTAATGTTTTCATCACGATGAACATTAAATGTAATTGCGAAACAAAACAAACAAACCACTACTCCAGTAATCAGTGCATTAAACTTGAGGTGCAGGTGGCGCTGCCTTTTATTGACAGCTGTCGTGGCTTTAACAACATTAAATTACGCTGTGCTCGAAATGGACACTTTAAAAAGGCAAAAGAAAGGAGACCCCATGGATATACCTATTTGGAAAATGGTTAATCTAGTGGTTGTTTCCATGTTTCTAAGTTAGCGCTAGTTTTCGAGATATTTGACCACAAAGTATGCTGGGAAATCGCAGAGATTATTTATTTCGGTGGTGATTTTGAAGTGGAGGACTTTGAAATACATGATATAAAGGGAACTTGCATGACTTCTGACATATGCAAATATTTGATTGTAATTTTGTATGGCTAATGCGATGAGAAGCAAGGAAGACAGTTTTGAGAGAAAAAATTCTCCAAGGAATTTTTTCTCTCAAAACAGTCTTCCTTGCTTCTCATCGCCTTAGCCATAAAAAATTACAATCAAATATTATCATATGTCAGAAGTCATACAAATCGTCAAGATTTTTAGTTGGTGTCTTAGAGAAAAATATGCCTCCTGAAAACCTAGAATAAACACTGGATTAAGCGTGTTCGAAATAGGTGTACCATAGAGTCTGCTATCTGTTACACAGTGGTATTAATCATTTATCAAATACAGATTTTTTTTCCCAGTGTAATTAAGCGTCACAGTGAACACAGTCTAGTATTTGCCTACAGCCTTAATGCAATGGCGTCCACATTGTTATTGATTACCAATGTAATTGATCTACTTAGATACTTAGAAGTATACATATGTACATTTATTTGTATGTAAATATTTATTTAATGCAAGAAAAAAACGTTAAATAACAATAAAAAATACCAGTCAACTGTTTACATGAGTATACACTTTTTACTTAGTATGTAATTTTTCCGTATTTGCGATTGTTTTTTTTTTTTTAAATAATTTATTCTAATCTATATCCAGTTTGCCGCATGATTGCCTATAGGCCGTTGGTTCTTTGTTGCGGTGTCGATAAAAAAGCGTGCGTGTCTCCGTTGGAGTGATAGGAATTTTACTGTGACGTGTTGTTCCAAAATGACCCGGAGAAGGGAAAATTACAAATTTATTTTAATTAAGTAATATAAATAAAATTAAATTTCTCTCCAAAACTTCAAGGGACATTAATTCTTAAACAAGCCTTCTAGATAAAAACAATTTAAGTTGGGGCCACTTTTTTAGTCATAAATTTAAAAATTTTCAGCGGTCATAACTTTTTAAACAAGCCCAATGAGCGAAAAATCTAATAATTAGGATCACTTTTTGGTCAAAAGACCTTAAAAAGGCAGCCTGTAGCTATAAAGACCAATATTTTGTCAAAAATTTTACTTTTTTGTGGCGAAAAATAGACAACCTAGAGCTATGACTACCGTTGTTCATGTGAAATGGTCAGTTTTATGAGAACCAAATCGATGTGTCGATCCAAATCAGATTTTATATTAGGATTTTTCATAAATTTGAAAGAATAGAATACAATGTTCTTCGTTTTGTGGGACACAAACTCCATTTGAGGTTTTGTGTTAAGTTTACTTGTTTATAATTAAATTTGCGATATAGTTTGTAATTCTTCTCCAAATTTCTAATTTTTTCACCGGATTTTGTCAATGTTTTTTGATGTTACCAATTTGCTTCATTAGTTTACATTTTCGATCGAGTGTATCTATCATTCACTTAATATTTTATACGAGACAACTTCATATAAAGGGTGTTCCAACAAGAGGTGTTATTTTGGTATTCAAAGAAAATGCCATTTTTTGAGATAAATGATCGGATGTTTATTTCAAAATAAAGAGGAAGGTATGCCGTTAATAATGAAAAACAACATCAGTCAATAGGGCCCCCACGACCATGCTTACAGGACCATATCCTTTTCATGAAATTTTCCATAACCGAATCGCACAGTGGCTTCCCTATGTCCTCGATAGCCTCACGAATTCTATCTTTGAGGTCTTGAATCGACCCTGGGCTGTTGGCGTAGACCTTATCTTTCACGTGGCCCCAAAGGAAGAAGTCGCAAGGTGTTAAATCACAAGATCTCGGTGGCCAATTGTGATCACCTCTTCGAGAGATAACACGGTCCGGAAACTTTTCCCGTAACAGAGCAATGGTTTCGTTGCTTGTGTGGCACGTAACGCCGTCTTGTTGAAAGTAAACGTTGTTTAGATCAGTACCATCCAACTCCGACCATAAAAAATCATTAATCATCTCTCGATAGCGCAATCCATTCACCGTAACTGTTGATCCAACCTCATTTTCGAAAAAGTAAGGTCCAATGACCCCACCGGACCATAAAACGCACCAAACAGTCACACGTTGAGGATGGAGATGCTTCTCAACAATAACTCTTGGATTTTGCGAGCCCCAGATGCGACAATTTTGCTTGTTGACGTAGCCACCGAGGTGGAAATGGGCCTCATCAGTCAAGATGATTTTTCGATGATTTTCGATTTTTCGAATTTTAATAATTTCAATGCGTTGTTGAATAGTGTATCGTTCCATTTTTAGTATTGGCGTAGTTTCTACTTGTCAAATGTCAAAGAATAAAAGCTTCAAAAGTGACAGCTACCGAAATACCGGGTGATTCAAAATAACACCTCTTGTTGGACAATTATTATTAAAATATCCCGCGATTCATTTTAAAAAATCCCGGGATTCGGAATTTTTCGGGATTGGGATTTTCGGGATCGGGATTCCTGATTGACATCACTAATTAAGACCAAAACTTGAGATCTGTATTTTTTTGGTAAAAAAAATTATTTTTTCACAATACTGTAAACGGTCATAACTTCTTTTAACGGGTTTTCCAATAGGGATGATATGATTTTGAAGTGACCTTTCGGCCATTTGTAATATGTCATGATCTGTCATTTGTTTTTCATTGTATTCAGTAGTGTTTACAATTTCATCATGGAGAGATATACGCAAGAACAACGTTTACAAATTATTCAGTTTTATTATCAAAATAATCGTTCTCCAATTGCAACTTTTCGTACGCTAAGTCCAATTTTTTTAAAATAAAAACAAAAACACTTTTCAGTCGTCCTACGACCTTGACACACCGAATCCCGATCCGACGTACCGTTAAGGAGCTAGATCAAAAATAAACTTTCCGTTCACATTTGAAAATCATGCTAAGTCCATTTTTTTTGTTAAATCCAAAAAAAGCACTTTCCAGTCGGCCTACGACCTTGACACTCATGAGCAATATTTTAGCTCTCGTTAATAGCTATCTTTTTACCATTGACCGATTGTGGCTACGTGACACACAGCAAATGAAACAATTGAATTGTTGCGAGAATTGTTTGGAGATTCGATTATTTCAAGAATTTGTGATATTGAATGACCTCTACGAAATTGTGATTTCACACCATTAGACTATTTCTTGTCGGGTTATTTAAAGTCATTGGTATTTCGAAATAAACCAGACTCTCTTCTAGCTTTACAACTCATTATTGAACGTGCCATTCATGACATACGACTTGATATAGTGAAAAAAGTGCTCGAAAATTGGGTTCATCGTATTCGTTCCTGCAGAAGAAGTCGTGGAGGCCATATGAATGACGTTTTATTTAGAATTTAATTAATTTGAATTTTCTTAACAATTAGTGTGTTATTTTTCAAAGAAATCATATCACTCTTATTGGAAAAGTGGAGTGAAAAGGACGAACATTTTGGCTTACTTTTTGTGGTCAACTATTGTAAATTCCTTTACGAAACTTTAAGCGATCATCACTTCTGAAGTTTGCATTATAGAGGGAAAAGGACACAAATTTAGGATCACCTTTTTGGACAACAAATTTTAAATCCTTTCTAAAACTTTAAACGTTGATTGATAACCCTTTCTTAAACGACCTAGAACTAAAAAGTCAAAAGTTTGAGACACATATACCTTTAGTTTTATAAAAGTGCATTATAGCCTAGAAAAGTGAACCCCAAGAATAGTTTCAGGGAATATTTGGAAGAACTAAACTCAAATAAACTTAGAGGCATGTTTTTTCCATTCTCTCCTTTTAAAATTACTCTTTCCTCTTGTAATGCTCTTCACTTTTTTATTCCTAAGCAAACAGAAGTTTTTTATACCCTACACCACACTGTGGTACAGGGTATTATAAGTTTGTTTCACGGCAGATGTTTGTAACACCTGAAAATAACACAGCTAGACCCACCTTAAAGTATACCGATCGACTCAGAATCACTAGCTGAGTCGATTTAACGATGTCTGTCCGTCCGTCCGTCCGTCTGTCCATGTAAAGTTGTTCGTCGACTACAGGTCGCAATTTCACTCCGATCGTTCTGAAATTTTGCAGTTTAGAGTATTTCGCGGTTGTTAAGATCGCTATTGAATTTGGTTGAAATCGGTTCAGATTTAGATATAGCTCCCATATATATCTTTCGTCCGATTTGGCCCTTTAGTCCTATAGAAGCTGTATTTTACATCCGATCGATTTGAAATTTAAAATGGTAGAGTTTCTTGATCCATGAACCAACATAGCCGAATTTGAAGAAAATCGGTTCAGATTTAGATATAGCTCTCATATATATGTTTCGTCCGATTTGGACCTTTAGTCCTATAGAAGCTGTATTTTACATCCGATCGTTTTGAAATTTAGAATAGTAGAGTTTCTCGATCCATGAACCAACATTGCCGAATTTCAAGAAAATCAGTTCAGATTTAGATATAGCTCCCATATATATCTTTCGTCCGATTTGGCCCTTTAGTCCTATAGAAGCTGTATTTGACATCCGATCGTTTTGAAATTTAGAATGGTAGAGTTTCTTGATCCATGAACCAACATTGCTGAATTTGAAGAAAATCGGTTAAGATTTAGCTATAGCTCCCATATATATGTTTCGTCGGATTTTGCTCTTTAGTCCTGTAGAAGCTGTATTTTACATCCAATCATTTTGAAATTTAGAATGGTAGAGTTTCTTGATCCATGAACCAACACTACCGAATTTGAAGAAAATCGGTTAAGATTTAGCTATAGCTCCCATATATATGTTTCGTCCGATTTGGCCCTTTAGTCCTATAGAAGCTGTATTTTACATCCAATCGTTTTGAAATTTAGAATGGTAGAGTTTCTTGATCCATGAACCAACATTGCCGAATTTGAAAAAAATCGGTTAAGATTTAGCTATAGCTCCCATATATATGTTTCGTCGGATTTTGCTCTTTAGTCCTGAAGAAGCTGTATTTTACATCCAATCATTTTGAAATTTAGAATGGTAAAGTTTCTTGATCCATGAACCAACATTGCCGAATTTGAAAAAAATCGGTTAAGATTTAGCTATAGCTCCCATATATATGTTTCGTCCGATTTTTCTCTTTAGTCCTGAAGAAGCTGTATTTTACATCCAATCATTTTGAAATTTAGAATGGTAAAGTTTCTTGATCCATGAACCAACACTACCGAATTTGAAGAAAATCGGTTAAGATTTAGCTATAGCTCCCATATATATGTTTCGCCCGATTTGGACCTTTAGTCCTGTAGAAGCTGTACTTTACATCCAATCATTTTGAAATTTAGAATGGTAGAGTTTCTTGATCCATGAACCAACACTACCGAATTTGAAGAAAATCGGTTAAGATTTAGCTATAGCTCCCATATATATGTTTCGTCCGATTTGGCCCTTTAGTCCTATAAAAGCTGTATTATACATGCAATCGTGTTGCAATTTAGAATGGTAAAGTTTCTTTATTCATGAACCAACATTGCCGAATTTGAAGAAAATCGGTAATGATTTAGCTATAGCTCCCATATATATGTTTCATTCGATTTGGCTCTTTAGATCCAATCGTTTTTATACCCTACACTGTGGTACAGGGTATTATTTAAGTATAAAATGTTCCAAAAGTAAATTTATGTAAACAATTTATACATGAATTACAAAATTTATATATCAGAGTTATTCAATATTACGAGAGTGGTGTAGGGTATTATATAGTCGGCACCGCCCGACTTTAGCCTTTCCTTACTGGTTTTTTCTAATTCTTAAAAATGTTAAATTAGCTTGTCTCTTATTATACCTTTCAAAAAAAATGTATATACGTGTACCCCAAATAGGTCTGTCTATGTAGTACCTTTCAAATACGTTCATATAATTATCATCTTTGAAAATTACTCTTTTGCAGTAATTTTTTAACAATAAGAGGGCTATAAATGCGATATAGGCGTACCACTAAAATCACTTTAGTCTTTCAAATAGAATTGTATGCTTCAGCATTTCACAATAACAAAATTAAATTGCGAAAAAAAACCAATTAACCTTCATATATATTTTTTTTAAATTGTCTTCAGTTCAAGTGTGAAATGTTCGTATCTAAATATTATCGCTGGCGCCAAATCATTCTTAATTTTAGGACAACGTTTTCTCACTCTTCTACTTCTTTTCATAGAATAATTTAAAACTAGAAAAAAATCTTCCTCACTATGCGTTTTACACGCTAAATGTCACTTCAAATTCGGCTCCTTCGTTTTTTTTAAGAAAACATAGTTTATGTAATTACAATTCAAATATAAACTACTGATTTAACTGCACTATAAGTACTGCAAAGCACAGACTACAAAGCAAATATTACGATTACAAATAGTAGCCGTTCTGCTGATAATGACTTCCACTATGACTGTCAGATAATAATAGAAAACTGTGTTTATCTGGTAAATATTTGAACAAAACACACGTACAAGATAAGCATAATACAGCATCTGATTTTCTTTAAATTGTAGCTAAATCAACCGAGAGATATAAAACATTTAAAACAGACATTTAGATAAGTTATCACATTAAATGCAGATGATGAAACTAGAGAGATTGCAAGCACGTGGGTGGAAATTATATTGCGGATTCAGGGATTTAGATAAAATATATCAAAAACAATCCCAGATTAACCACAAAAAAAGATTTAATATGTAGATATAATTATTATACTCATTTGATTTTGTGACACTAAGATGTAGATGGCTCTGTGCGGTCGTTTGAAAATAATGTAAGACTTTAGATCTTTGTAGTAGTAGATAGTTATAGAAATTATTTTTAAATGTTTATAATACAATAAGAGATTCACAGTTTCAACAATTTAATACGTTAGACCCTAAAACACAATTTGGATATGCTTCGCAGATGTAGATGGCGTTATTTTACTTTTAAGAGTTTTACAAATGATTACCAGAAATCGTAACAAAAATATTTTTTTTAATGTGAGAATTTTTGTGAATCAATTCTACAATTTGTAAAACTGCATTGTCGGACAATTATTTTTACTATATTTTTAGTAACTTACTTTGTGAAGCTGGCATATAGATGGCGTTGATACTGTTATTTCAATACACTTTCAATTTGCTTTTTAGGATTTTAAATATGATTACCAGAAATATTTTTTTAATGTGAGAATTTTTGTGAATCAATTTACAATTCGTAAAGTGCATTGTCAGACAATTATTTTAACTAAATTTTAAGTAATTTAATTTGTGAAGCTGACATATAGATGACGTTGGTACTGTTAAACCCTCAATTTGTATATCTCTGTGTTATTAAAAAAATCTACTGCAGAATCCATTTTCTGATAAGGCCTCTACCAAAAGCACATGATTTGTTTGAAATCTTATTTGCCTAAATATTATGACACAATTATTTGCCTTAATACTTTTGGCTAAGCACTCGTATCTCCCTGTGTTCGTTGGATATTATTTTCTACGCATTTCGAGGAGATACCAGTAAGTACCAGCCGCATAAAAATCACTGTTATCTCTGCGCCACCCCTTCGCTCCATTTCGCAGCTGATTCATTCATCACCATTACACTTCGTCATTTGGCAATAAATCTTTTTGGTTGTTTTGAGCAAAGCAGAAAAAAAATATTGTTTTAATACCTGTTTGGGATTCATCAACATTCACATTAATTGTTAATGTCAATGACAAATTGCCGGTGAATGTGAAACGACTTTTTTGGAGTACATCATCGATTTGCGTTATCAGTCAACAGCAGTAGTTGAATTCCACTTGTAAATGATTTGTAAATGCTGTCACCAAATAGATTAATGGGGGAGTATTTTTTTGATTCAATATTTTGTACTTATAGATAATGGAGGTTAAAAAAACCAATTTAGATAAACAATTATTAAAAAGTTATTATTATTAAATTTAGATTCAATTCTATTGGGTTTTACAATGTTTTTTATTATCCAAAAAGATTTAAAATATTACTGTACTCATTTAACCATTGACTTTTTTAAATAACACTGTCGCAACAAATTAAGACATTTTGATTGGAACAGAATTAAGATCCTATAGCTTTGAAAGGGCATGGGGAATAGATCATTTTTGTAGAATAAATTTATGGTCCAGCTGGTCTAAATTTGTTTAAACTGGGTAAAATTATTAATTTTTTGGTCAAAGTGAGTTATATAGTGGAATTTTACGAAGATAATTTTTGTGGAAGATCTTAACCCTCAACCTCCTCTCTTTATGGGTCAATTTGGCCCTTTTTCGTGAAAATCCAAAAATATGCTTTCAAAAAGTACATTAAAGGATTAAAATATTCTACGAAAATTTTTGCCGGAAAATTTCAGTGGGGGTCACCAGAGACACAAAAGTTGTATGTAAAGCTTTTTACGCTTAATTAGCAAATCGTGTAAGTTACATTCGTCATAATTATTCCTTCAATTATTTACTTTTGTATCGGGGTTTCCAATAGCGATGGTATGATTATGAAGTGACGTTTCACCCATTTTTAATATGTCATGATCTGTCGTTTGTTTTTCATTGTATTCAGTAGTGTTTACAAGTTTATCATGGAGAGATATACGCAAGAACAACGTTTACAAATTATTCAGTTTTATTATCAAAATAATCGTTCTCCAATTGCAATTTTTCGTGCGCTAAGTTCATTTTTTTTAAATCCAATAAAAAACTCTTTCTAGTTGACCTACGACCTTGACACCCATGAGCAATATATTAGCTCTCGTTAAGAGCTATCTTTTTTCCATTCACCTATTGTGGCTACGTGCCACACAGGAAATGAATCAATTGAATTGTTGCAAGAAAAGTTTGAAGATTCGATTATTTCAAGAAATTGTGATATTAAATGGCCTCCTAGAAGTTGTGATTTAACACCATTATACTATTACTTGTAGGGATACTATAAGTCATTGGTCTTTCGAAATAAACCAGACTCTCTTCAAGCTGTTCAAGTCAATATTGAACGTGCCATTCATGACATACGACTTGTTTTAGTGGAAAAAGTGCTCGAAAATTGGGTTCCTTGAATTCGTTTCTGCAGAAGAAGTCGTGGAGGCTATTTGAATGACGTTAACAATAAGTGTGTTTTTTTTTCAAAAAAATCATATCACTCTTATTGGAAAACCCCGTAGTTGAACAAGTCCCATTCTACTAATAGACCTGAATACTCTTAAAGGAGCTAAGCTTTCTTTTGAGCAAAGAAAAAATCAAAAATAAAAACCAGTAAGGAAAGGCAGAAAGTCGGGCGGGGCCGACTATATAATACCCTACACCTCCCTAACAATGCGATAAGGGTCATTGCCATAATAATTTGGAATAATTGGTAAATGGGTAGAAACATATTATCTAATTCTGAAACGATAATCGCTAAATTAAGCAATATTCGTTCCTAAATTGAGAAACATCTTTCTGGAAAATTTTAATGATCGGAAGTAAAATACAACTTCTATAGCGGTTTGATACCAAATCAGGAGGAACATATATATAGAGCTTGAATATAAATCTGAACCGATCTTCCCTGAATACTTATTCATGTAAAAAGACCTCCTTCTGTCGAATTTCGTACTGATCGGATATAAAATACAGTCTCTACAGCGCTTACATGCCAAATCGGGGGTAACATATATATGGAAGCTATATCTAAATCTGAACCGATTTTCTCCGAATTTGGCAGTATTCCTTCATGTAATAAGAAACCTCTTTCTGCCAAATTTCGCACTGATCGGATATAAAATACAGTTTTTACAGCGCTTACATGTGAAATCGGGGGTAACATATATATGGGGGCTATATCTAAATCCGAACCGATATTCTCCAAATTTAACAGTGTTCATCCATATAAGAAGAAACGTCTTTGTGCCGAATTTCATACTGATCGGACATAAAATAAAGTTTTTTTTTTTAAATAAATCGCTTACATGTCAAATCGGGGGTAACGTATATATGGGGGCTATATCTAAATCTGAACCGATTTTAACCAAATTCAATAGGGATCGTCCTTGGGCCAAAAAAAGATATGTGTAAAGTTTCGTCGAGATCGGACCATAATTGCGACCTGTACTTTGATTACAAGAATACATGCACAGACGAACAGACAAACGGATAGACAGACGGACAGACGGACATAGCTAAATCAACTCAGAAAGTGATTCTATACCCTGTACCAGTGTGGTGTAGGGTATAATAAGGGTTTTGACAAAAATTTCAAAACTTATTTAAAATTCGCAATAAAAAATCGCAAAAAAATATTTTTGTGAATATTTTTAAAGATTGAAGACATCTCAATCGAAAACGCTTTGGTCAAAATTTTCTAAATGCAATTGGTAATTAGTTATATGGATGGGAAAAAAGGTCCTTTTGACCAAAATTTCAAAATTCAACACCCTCCAACTCGGACAGACCTTAACAGCTCTTGTTGAAATTTTGTGTCACAACTACTATCCAATAGGACTAAACTTGGTACAAGTTCATTCGCTGACTTGATATGAAATCCCCCCTATATTCTTTATCGTCGTAAAATTCTAAGACGATTAAGCCATGTCCGTCTGTCCGTCCAACTGCTGTAATCACACTAAAATCTACAATAACTGAGCTACATGGCTGGAATTTGGTACCAATACTTTTTGTAGCTGCAGGTATCTTGGGCTTGAAAATATCAGGGCAATATCTGTCCATTTTTTGATATAGCCTCTATATAGAGCACCTCCCCCATTTGACTTCTTTAAGCCATAGAGACAAAAAATCTCAACTGATCGGGCTGAAAACTTGTGACTTGAGTTAATTTATATCCGGGACCCTTCGCTGATGAGTGAGTATTTATTAATGTTTATTATACACCTGTGCTGGCTTTCGCATCCACAAAAATTCGGATTCGGATTTGCCAATTGCCCTTTTTCTCAGTTCAGTTTCTTTTGTACTAACAGAAGGTGTTATTACAAAAGAAACTTAAATCCGAAATATGCATGATATAAGAGAAAAAGGGCAATTGGCAAATCCGAATCCCCAAAATTCTTGCGGATGCGAAAGCCAAAGCAGGTGTATAATTAACATTAGTTAATACTCATACGCTCTAGTGGTCGAAGAGACAACGATACCAGTGAAGAGGGTTTCGACGGAAATTTGATTGTTTTTTTTGTATTTATGTTAAGTTTTGGGTGTTGGCGACATATATATATATATATATATATATATATATATATATATATATATATATATATATAAGTTTGAACAAATTTTAAATTCATCATAAATATTGCGATTTTGAAAAACTTGAAGATATGTATTTTTTTGTTTAACCAGTTTGTTTTGCATATACGTGTACCTACAATTAGGGACGTAAAACTAAATTCTCATCCGTTAATTGCATACAGCCGTTGGAGAAATAACATTTTCTGAGAAAAAAAGCTCAAAATCAAAATATTCACGATACGATAAAATCAGAATTTATATATATTTAGATAATAATTTAATCTTTTGACCAGTTATTTTTTTATTTCTTCATTAAAAGCATTTACTCGTTTTATACTATAGTAATTGACTATAGCCGGTTATTTATTTAATGAACTGATAATATGTAAAAACCAGTAAGGAAAGGCTAAAGTCGGGCGGCCCGACTATATAATACCCTACACCACTCTCGTAATATGGAATAACTCTGATATATAAATTTTTGTAATTCATGTATAAATTGTTTACATAAATTTACTTTTGGGACATTTTATACTTAAATAATACCCTGTACCACAGTGTGGTGTAGGGTATAAAAACGATTGGATCTAAAGAGCAAAATCAGACGGAACATGTATATGGGAGCTATAGCTAAATCTTAACATATTTTCTTCAAATTCGGCAATATTGGTTCATGGCACAAGAAACTCTACCATTCTAAATTTCAAAACGATTGGATGTAAAATACAGCTTTTATAGGACTAAATGGCCAAATCGGACGAAACATATACATGGGAGCTATAGCTAAATCTTAACCGATTTTCTTCAAATTCGGTAGTGTTGGTTCGTGGATCAAGAAACTCTACCATTCTAAATTTCAAAATGATTGGATGTAAAATACAGCTTCTACAGGACTAAAGAGCAAAATCGGACGAAACATATATATGGGAGCTATAGCTAAATCTTAACCGATTTTCTTCAAATTCGGCAATGTTGGTTCATGGATCAAGAAACTCTACCATTCTAAATATCAAAACGATCGGATGTAAAATACAGCTTCTGTAGGACTAAAGGGCCAAATCGGACGAAACATATATATGGGAGCTATAGCTAACTCTTAACCGATTTTCTTCAAATTCGACAATGTTGGTTCATGGATCAAGAAACTCTACCATTCTAAATTTCAAAACGATTGGATGTAAAATACAGCTTCTATAGGACTAAAGGGCCAAATCGGACGAAAGATATATATGGGAGCTATATCTAAATCTGAACCGATTTCAACCAAATTCAATAGCGATCTTAACAGCCGCGAAATACTCTAAACTGCAAAATTTCAGAACGATCGGAGTGAAATTGCGACC
The DNA here is from genome assembly GCA_963930755.1 of Eudasyphora cyanicolor. Classification (NCBI taxonomy): domain Eukaryota; kingdom Metazoa; phylum Arthropoda; class Insecta; order Diptera; family Muscidae; genus Eudasyphora; species Eudasyphora cyanicolor. The sequence goes on along the minus strand of OZ005738.1, from coordinate 160,103,506 downwards.
TGTAGTCGACGAACAACTTTACATGGATATGGACATGGACAGACATCGTTAAATCGACTCAGCTAGTGATTCTGAGTCGATCGGTATACTTTAAGGTGGGTCTAGCTGTGTTATTTTCAGGTGTTACAAACATCTGGCGTGAAACAAACTTATAATACCCTGTACCACAGTGTGGTGTAGGGTATAAAAATCTACTGCAGAATCCATTTTCTGATAAGGCCTTTCTACCAAAAGCACATGATTTGTTAGAAATCTTATTTGCCTTAACATTATGACACAATCTTCGTTGGATATTATTTTCTACGCATTTCGAGGAGATACCAGTAAGTACCAGCCGCATAAAAATCACTGTTATCTCTGCGCCACCCCTTCGCTCCATTTCGCAGCTGATTCATTCATCACCATTACACTTCGTCATTTGGCAATAAATCTTTTTTGTTGTTTTGAGCGAAGCAGAAAAAAATATTGTTTTAATACCTGTTTGGGATTCATCAACATTCACATTAATTGTTAATGTCAATGACAAATTGCCGGTGAATGTGAAACGACTTTTTTGGAGTACATCATCGATTTGCGTTATCAGTCAACAGCAGTAGTTGAATTCCACTTGTAAATGATTTGTAAATGCTGTCACCAAATAGATTAATGGAGGAGTATTTTTTTGATTCAATATTTTGTACTTATAGATAATGGAGGTCAAAAAACCAATATAGATAAACTATTATTAAAAAGTTATTATTATTAAATTTAAATTCAATTCTATTGGGTTTTACAATGTTTTTTATTATCCAAAAAGATTTAAAATATTACTGTACTCATTTAACCATTGACTTTTTTCAATAACACTGTCCAAGAAATTAAGACTTTTTGATTGGAACAGAATTGCGATCCTATAGTTTTGAAAGGGCATGGTTTTGAAAGGGCATATTTTTGTAGAATAAATTTATGGTCCAGCTGGTCTAAATTTGTTTAAACTGGGTAAAATTATTAATTTTTTGGTCAAAGTGAGTTATATAGTGGAATTTTACGAAGATAATTTTTGTGGAAGATCTTAACCCTCAACCTCCTCTCTTTATGGGTCAATTTGGCTCTTTTTCGTGAAAATCCCAAAATATGCTTTCAAAAAGTACATTAAATGATTAAAATATTCTACGAAAATTTTTGCCGGAAAATTTCAGTGGGGGGTCACCAGAGACATCAAAGTTGTATGTAAAGCTTTTTACGCTTAATTAGCAAATCGTGTAAGTTATATTCGTCATAATTATTCCTTCAATTATTTACTTTTCTATCGGGTTTTCCAATAGCGATGATATGATTATGAAGTGACGTTTCACCCATTTTTAATATGTCATGATCTGTCGTTTGTTTTTCATTGTATTCAGTAGTGTTTACAAGTTTATCATGGAGAGATATACGCAAGAACAACGTTTACAAATTATTCAGTTTTATTATCAAAATAATCGTTCTCCAATTGCAATTTTTCGTGCGCTAAGTTCATTTTTTTTAAATCCAAAAAAAACTCTTTCTAGTTGACCTACGACCTTGACACCCATGAGCAATATATTAGCTCTCGTTAAGAGCTATCTTTTTTCCATTCACCTATTGTGGCTACGTGCCACACAGGAAATGAATCAATTGAATTGTTGCAAGAAAAGTTTGAAGATTCGATTATTTCAAGAAATTGTGATATTAAATGGCCTCCTAGAAGTTGTGATTTAACACCATTATACTATTACTTGTAGGGATACTATAAGTCATTGGTCTTTCGAAATAAACCAGACTCTCTTCAAGCTTTTCAAGTCAATATTGAACGTGCCATTCATGACATACGACTTGTTTTAGTGGAAAAAGTGCTCGAAAATTGGGTTCCTTGAATTCGTTTCTGCAGAAGAAGTCGTGGAGGCTATTTGAATGACGTTAACAATAAGTGTGTTTTTTTTTTCAAAAAAATCATATCACTCTTATTGGAAAACCCCGTAGTTGAACAAGTCCCATTCTACTAATAGACCTGAATACTCTTAAAGGAGCTAAGCTTTCTTTTGAGCAAAGAAAAAATCAAAAATAAAAACCAGTAAGGAAAAGCAGAAAGTCGGGCGGGGCCGACTATATAATACCCTACACCTCCCTAACAATGCGATAAGGGTCATTGCCATAATAATTTGGAATAATTGGTAAATGGGTAGAAACATATTATCTAATTCTGAAACGATAATCGCTAAATTAAGCAATATTCGTTCCTAAATTGAGAAACATCTTTCTGGAAAATTTTAATGATCGGAAGTAAAATACAACTTCTATAGCGGTTTGATACCAAATCAGGAGGAACATATATATAGAGCTTGAATATAAATCTGAACCGATCTTCCCTGAATACTTATTCATGTAAAAAGACCTCCTTCTGTCGAATTTCGTACTGATCGGATATAAAATACAGTCTCTACAGCGCTTACATGTCAAATCGGGGGTAACATATATATGGAAGCTATATCTAAATCTGAACCGATTTTCTCCAAATTTAACAGTGTTCATCCATATAAGAAGAAACGTCTTTGTGCCGAATTTCATACTGATCGGACATAAAATAAAGTTTTTTTTATACCCTACACCACACTGTGGTACAGGGTATTATAAGTTTGTTTCACGGCAGATGTTTGTAACACCTGAAAATAACACAGCTAGATCCACCTTAAAGTATACCGATCGACTCAGAATCACTAGCTGAGTCGATTTAACGATGTCCGTCCGTCCGTCCGTCCGTCTGTCCATGTAAAGTTGTTCGTCGACTACAGGTCGGAATTTCACTCCGATCGTTCTGAAATTTTGCAGTTTAGAGTATTTCGCGGCTGTTAAGATCGCTATTGAATTTGATTGAAATCGGTTCAGATTTAGATATAGCTCCCATATATATCTTTCGTACGATTTGGCCCTTTAGTCCTACAGAAGCTGTATTTTACATCCGATCGTTTTGAAATTTAGAATAGTAGAGTTTATTGATCCATGAACCAACATTGCTGAATTTGAAGAAAATCGGTTAAGATTTAGCTATAGCTCCCATATATATTTTTCGTCCGATTTTGCTCTTTAGTCCTGTAGAAGCTGTATTTTACATCCAATCATTTTGAAATTTAGAATGGTAGAGTTTGTTGATCCATGAACCAACACTACCGAATTTGAAGAAAATCGGTTAAGATTTAGCTATAGCTCCCATATATATGTTTCGTCCGATTTGGCCATTTAGTCCTATAAAAGCTGTATTTTACATCCAATCGTTTTGAAATTTAGAATGGTAGAGTTTTTTGATCCATGAACCAACACTACCGAATTTGAAGAAAATCGGTTAAGATTTAGCTATACCTCCCATATATATGTTTCGTCCGATTTGGCCCTTTAGTTCTATAGAAGCTGTATTTTACATCCAATCATTTTGAAATTTAGAATGGTAGAGTTTGTTGATCCATGAACCAACACTACCGAATTTGAAGAAAATCGGTTAAGATTTAGCTATAGCTCCCATATATATGTTTCGTCCGATTTTGCTCTTTAGTCCTGTAGAAGCTGTATTTTACATCCAATCATTTTGAAATTTAGAATGGTAGAGTTTCTTGATTCATGAACCAACATTGCCGAATTTGAAGAAAATCGGTAAAGATTTAGCTATAGGTCCCACTATAGGTCCGATTTTGCTCTTTAGATCCAATCGTTTTTATACCCTACACCACACTTTGGCACACTGTGGTATTATTTAAGTATAAAATGTCCCAAAAGTAAATTTATGTAAACAATTTATACATGAATTACAAAATTTATATATCCGAGTTATTCAATATTACGAGAGTTGTGTAGGGTATTATATAGTCGGCACCGCCCGACTTTAGCCTTTCCTTACTGGTTTTAAAATAAAGCGCTTACATGTCAAATCGGGGCTAACATATATATGGGGGCTATATCTAAATCTGAACCGATTTTAACCAAATTCAATAGGGATCGTCCTTGGGCCAAAAAAAAAGATATGTGTAAAGTTTCGTCGAGATCGGACCATAATTGCGACCTGTACTTTGATTACAAGAATACATGCACAGACGGGCAGACAGACGGACATAGCTAAATCAACTCAGAAAGTGATTCTAAGTCGATCGGTATAATAAACGATGGGTCTATTTCTTCTCCTTTTGGGTGTTACAAACAAATGCACAAAGTTATAATACCCTGTACCACAGTGTGGTGTAGGGTATAATAAGGGTTTTGACAAAAATTTCAAAACTTATTTAAAATTCGCAAAAAAAAATCACAAAAAATATTTTTGTGAATATTTTTAAAGATTGAAGACATCTCAATCGAAAACACTTTGGGCAAAATTTTCTAAATGCAATTGGTAATTAGTTATATGGATGGGAAAAAAGGTCCTTTTGACCAAAATTTCAAAATTCAACACCCTCCAACTCGGACTGACCTTAACAGCTCTTGTTGAAATTTTGTGTCACAACTACTATCCAATAGGACTAAACTTGGTACAAGTTCATTCGCTGACTTGACATGAAATCCCCCATATTCTTTATCGTCATAAAATTCTAAGACGATTAAGACATGTCCGTCTGTCCGTCCAACTGCTGTAATCACACTAAAATCTATAATAACTGAGCTACATGGCTGGAATTTGGTAAAAATACTTTTTGTAGCTGCAGGTATCTTGGGATTGGGATTTTTGTAGATGCAGGTATCTTGGGCTTGAAAATATCAGGGCAATATCTGTCCATTTTTTGATATAGCCTCTATATGGAGCACCTCCCCCATTTGACTTCTTTAAGCCATAGAGACAAAAAATCTCAACTGATCGGGCTGAAAACTTGTGACTTGAGTTAATTTGTATCCGGAACCCTTCGCTGATGAGTGAGTATTTATTAATGTTTATTATACACCTGTGCTGGCTTTCGCATCCACAAAAATTCGGATTCGGATTTGCCAATTGCCCTTTTTCTCAGTTCAGTTTCTTTTGTACTAACAGAAGGTGTTATTACAAAAGAAACTTAAATCCGAAATATGCATGATATACGAGAAAAAGGGCAATTGGCAAATCCGAATCGCCAAAATTCTTGCGGATGCGAAAGCCAAGGCAGGTGTATAATTAACATTAGTGAATACTCATACGCTCTAGTGGTCGAAGCAACAACGATACCAGTGAAGAGGGTTTCGACAGAAATTTGATTGTTTTTTGTATTTATGTTAAGTTTTGGGTGTTGGCGACATATATATATATATATATACAAGTTTCAACAAATTTTAAATTGATCATAAATATTGCGATTTTGAAAAACTTGAAGATATGTATTTTTTTGTTTAACCAGTTTGTTTTGCATATACGTGTACCTACAATTAGGGACGTAAAACTAAATTCTCATCCGTTAATTGGATACAGCCGTTGGAGAAATAACATTTTCTGAGAAAAAATCCTCAAAATCAAAATATTCACGATACGATAAAATCAGAATTGGATATATTCAGTTAATAATTTAATCTTTTGACAAGTTATTTTTTATTTCTTCATTAAAAGCATTTACTCGTTTTATACTATAGTAATTGACTATAGCCGGTTATTTATTTAATGAACTGATAATATGTAAAAATTAAAGCAATTATTTAATTAACCACTAAATTGATTTATTGATTTATGCACCTATTTAAATCCACAATAATTAGATTATACGATCTAATGTTTTTTAATCAAACCAATAAATATTAATTCAAGAACGTTTTTTAGACAACTACGCCTTTCTTCCCTGAACATTGACCTTGTTTTCATCAGATATTATAAACACATGGAGATTTGTGTTTATATCTCCTCAGGAAATTGGTTAAGAGTTTTATTTGAATATGGCATGTGTTTAGATTCAATTAACATGTCCATAAATTTGTTTAGTCATTCATTGTATGCATTTCTCTACGGTCTTTGTTAATTTTTCCAGTTTTTTATTCAAATGTGCGAAATTTCAAATCGATAAGTTAGTCAACTTGTTGGCAGTGCTAATTTGTTTATAACACTTTTTTATAGATGCTAAATGTTTACAATTTGTGAACCGTTTGTAAATGTTGTTATTAAATTTGTATTTATTTTTCTTTTCTTTTTTGGTGTGTGTGTTTTTTTGCAGATATGAACGTCTTTTACATCGTGCTCAAATTGAAGATTTAAGCGAAGTTTCCGGCATCGGCTGTCTTTATCAGAGCGGTGTTGATCGTTTGGGCCGACCAGTGATAGTGTTTTGCGGCAAATGGTTCCCAGCCCATAATATCGATTTGGAAAAGGTGAGTGGTGATACTGAAATATTTATTCTGATATTTTTTATTTACATATATAATTTTCCAATTTCCTTCTAGGCCTTATTATATTTGATAAAACTCTTGGATCCCATCGTTAAAGGAGACTATGTCATAGCATACTTCCACACTTTAACCAGCACCAATAATTATCCATCATTACATTGGCTGCGTGATGTTTACAGTGTATTGCCTTACAAGTAAGTTTAATTTGCATATAGACACGCAAGGAAAAAATTGCGTTCACAACAAATGAAAATTTTGGCAACTGTTCTACTTGTTGCAAAAGAAATGATAATGTATTTGTGGGAAAATAATATTGAGTGTCAATATTCAAACGTTTGATTGTCCTACAATATTGTTGAGATGGGCATATTGCCCATATGAATACTTTTAGTCTTTAGTGTTAAGTTTTCACACAAAGTCATATCCAGATGGCTCTTCCTGATGTAAATAATCCTATCGATATCGTTAAGTTACTTTAGTTAAGCTCGTTAAGTTTCTTTTCGTTTGACTTCGTGTCAACGTAATGATTTGCACTTTAGACAGTCTCGTTTACTCTATCGAAGAATAAAGTTGAATTCCCTCCGTTGAATAATACGTTTATTTTTCTTTGGTTATACATAGATATATTATTATATATATGTGTATAAAACATTTTGATTGGTAAGAAATAACTACAAGGAGTTAAATTCCACTCCAATTCTAATACCTGCCTATTGTTCTGGTTTTTACATTTCGTTCCATATTTCAATTGGTTTGGAAACTATTTCGAGTTTTCATTTCACGGTGCCTTCTTCTAGGAATCCAAAGTTCACCAACTGACCAAAGTTCCCTGTTCCAAACAATTTACAAGGTCCTTCGAGCCGGATCGTGGTAAGCCTTGAAGGAGTACATCATATTTTCCATCCAATTAATTTCCGAAGAATCAGAAATAGCAGTACCAGGTATGTTTCCGCTCTAATATTCGGAAAAGGTATTACGTAAGTAAATCGAGTTAACTCAGTACATATTACGTAACAAGTTCGTGACATAATCGGTAAAACTCCTTGGAGCAAACAATCATCTTCCATTTCCTCTTCAATTTAAATTTTCCGTCGGCATTTGAAAATCAAAGAATATATTTTAAAATTAATTTTCGGGAAAATGTATGCATAAGTTATCAACACTTATGTTCCTTTATTCTCTCAAAAGTTGCCAAACGTACATACAAATTAATTAACATATAACCTTTCGTTCAAAATCGCTCATATATTTCAATATCCAATTCGGTTCAATCTACATGCATATTCACACTTCCCCTCTTAAGAATCACGCATATGTTGAATAATTATTTGAATTATTTGTCTGAGTAAAACACCTTCCCCTTTTGACGAACTGATTTTCGTTATATTCACCATTCCGATAGAATTATTATATTTAATAATTAGATAAATGTTATACAGTGTTCCCCTCAAATACGCTCTCAGTGCTTAATCATTCACTTAATATACATACTTCTATTATTATAATTACGTCACTTACAATTCTCTTGAGTCAGCCGTATAACACTTCCCCTTATTGAGAAGTTACCACGCTAGCGAGATTTGTGAGAGTACACCTCTCTCTATCTGAAATTACTCGTTCATGTTCGGCACAATCACTTCCCCTTCGTTTTTAAGCTACCACACTTGAAAGTGAGCAGCGCCCAAGAGATAACACACAGCTTGACATCATTCCCCTCCTAATTGAGTTAAGTTAAACAACATGAGTACGAGTATAACACAAATATGAATATAACAGGTGTAATGCGAGTATTAGTGACTGTTTCGATTTACTGAGAGAGCGATAACACTATTTATTACTCTGATTCCCCCTGCGTGGGAGTTCATCACTCAATTTTCAAACGATCATCCAAATAAAGAGTATCTCGATTCTCTTTCTACATTCGCGTGGTCACAAATAGCAACGTGGTTGCATTATTTGACAACTTGTTATCGAGAATAGATTTGAAATATAATTAATTTAAAATAAAAGTAATAAAGTGCTCAGAAATAAAGAAAATTACCATCCACAAGAAAAAATTGGAAATAAAATAAATCAAAAGATTCGGATAAAGAAATCCACAAGATTCCTGAAAGTAAAGCCAAGTACAGAAGCCAAATAAAGAAGCCAAATAAAGAAGCCAAATACAGAAGCCAGGTACAGCACAACCCAAACAAAAGCTCAATGTGGACAAATGCTATGGAAAGGTACTGAGGAACCCAAAGACAACCTTTAAAGACAAAATAAAGCTGAAAGTAAATGGTCTAAATTCGAGGTAAAATAGTTCCAATTAAATCAATTTTATGGTGTAAGTGCCCGAAAAATAAATAGTTCCAAGTACTACATGGAATTTAAATATATTAATTTAAACAAAGTTGCTTCTTCGCTTTATACCTAAGGTAGAACATTCTTCCTGGGGTGTATTCTTCTGACATGTTTAAATCCAGTAAAAACAAAAGTTGTGGATTTTATACAAATTTCTTCTGGTTAAAGAAATCGTAAGAGTATTCACTATTAGATGAAAAAGTTCAGTAATTATAGATCAAATATAACAAAAAAGGAAATCTGATTCGAAGTGCGAAAACAATTTATTAATTAATCCAAAAGAAATTCATCCAACTAAATAATATCATCAAAGGTTATGTGAATTTAAATAAATCACAAGAAAGGCAGTGTCAAAGTGCATAAATGATTCAAGCAATTTAAAGTACCAGAATCAAATTACAGAAAATACAATTATTTAAATTCAGACGAAACAAAGTTCAAAAAAATACAAATCGCATATTGGATTTTATAAGCATAATCCATATTCAAGTTTAAATAAATAAATAAATAAATAAATAAATAAATAAATAAATAAATAAATAAATAAATAAATAAATAAATAAATAAATAAATAAATAAATAAATAAATAAATAAATAAATAAATAAATAAATAAATAAATAAATAAATAAATAAATAAATAAATAAATAAATAAATAAATAAATAAATAAATAAATAAATAAATAAATAAATAAATAAATAAATAAATAAATAAATAAATAAATAAATAAATAAATAAATAAATAAATAAATAAATAAATAAATAAATAAATAAATAAATAAATAAATAAATAAATAAATAAATAAATAAATAAATAAATAAAAAAAAACAAATAAATACATAACAACAAACTACGTCTAAGATTAATAAAAAGTAAATTCACCAAAAAATCAAATCAAACGAATTATTTCCATTCCAAAATAAATTTGTTAGAAACTAATTATCACTAATAACATAGTTTTTTTTCTAATAAATTACAAAAATAATAATAAATTACAAAATAAATTACAAAAGTACCCGAATTTATGTAAATCTATACTGGAAATAATCTATCAACTAGATAAACAATTAGGCATTTTTACATTCACATAACTACTGAATTATATATCCTTTAGTCATCTAACCATAAAACCTAAATAATACAACAATATAGTAACAGACTTTTTTCATTACAAATCTGAAGTGGCTCACTTTAAGTACAAGTCGAACCACTCCCAAAACTTCAATTTCAATAAAAATTATAAAATTTATTCGTTTCTGTAACCACTTTTTCTGAATCCAAAATAAAATTCGATTTTGAAATAACCTTTTTTTGGAAAAAACTGTGTCCTTGACTCCATTGGTCTTTCAATTGGAAACAATTGAATCATTTTTTTTCTCCTTATCATATTCATAATGTCCGCTCTTACAAAATTCACCCAAATATCTGACGCTTTGATTATGTTCAATGCAGATATTTGTGGAGAATCCCTTTCTAACTCTTCAGTCCATTCTTTAGAAGTTCATAAAGAGGAACTTAAAGATATTTGGCAACGAGTTAAACCCACATATGAGGAAAGTGTCCAAGAACTGATGGTTTCTACTGATAAGGATGCAAAATCTGATCTCGAAACTGTCAGGGTTCGATACCAATCCACATACGCCATCTATGTGGATTCCGTTGCCCAAATAAGTGGATATATCGAATCTAAAAGGGCAGCAATGTCCAATGTTTCCCCCAATTCCAACCCAAATTCAAGCTCTAATTCGAATCATGTCCGAAATGACCACTATTCGGTACACCTTCCTCCTTGCGATACAGAGCTCTTTCACGGAGACTATCTTTCATGGCCAACATTCCGAGATTTATTCACTGCAATCTATATAAAAAATCCACGCCTTTCTCCAGTGGAAAAGTTATTCCATCTTAATAATAAAACACGCAGTGAAGCTCGTGAAATTGTCCGTAAGGCTCCATTGACAAACGAAGGATTTGATGTTGCCTGGAAAGCACTTCAAATCAGATATGATAACAAAAGGTTACTGGTAAATAGCCAATTAAAAGTCCTTTTTAATTTATCCAAAATATCTAGCGAATCGGGAGACTCGATAAAACTCATTCAAAGTACTATTAATAGTGTAATCTCAGCTTTAAAGCTTTATAAAATAGAAATTCAAAGTTGGGATCCGATTTTCGTTTTTCTCTGTTGCACTAATCTTCCTGAGAATACACTATCCTTATGGGAACAATCCGTGAATAACAAAACGGAGTGTCCTTCCTGGAAGGATCTCGATGCCTTCCTGACAAGTAGATACCAAACTCTCGAAACTGTTCAAGATCTTAGTGTTCAGCCATCCTCTTCCAAAGCCAACTCAAATTATAAAAATACTACTAAAGTTCCGAATCCGAAACGAGTAAATTCGTATCAGAATAGTTTGAGTTCTCCTTCCTGTAAGCTATGCCCAAATCAGTCCCATACTATTCGATTGTGTCCGAAGTTCATAAACATGTGTTACATGGAAAAGATGAATGTTATAAAGAAACTTCAGCTCTGTTTAAATTGTTTTTCAAAAGGACATATGGTGAAAGATTGTAAAAGCACTTTCAATTGCATGAAATGTCATAATCGACATAATACGTTGCTTTGTACAACCACAACTAATTCCAAAAGTACCCCCACATCTATTTCCACAACTTCAGAAATACAGTCCACTCCCGAATCTTCTGCTTCCAACTCTAATACAAATGTGATACAATCCTGTGCCGCAACTACTTCCAGAAAAATACTTCTTGGTACGGCCATTATTAACATAATTCACAGGGGTGATATTTTCAAAGCAAGAGCTTTATTTGACTCCGGATCTGAAGCCACTTTCATTTCGGAACATCTTTTCCAACTTCTCAAGCTCGATTCCAATAAAATGACTACACAAATTGCTGGTCTGAACGGAACAATTTCTGCACATTCGCAAAAAATATGTAATTTTCTTATAAGTTCTCCAACCCAATCTAATTGCACAATAAATGCCTCCGCAATAGTACTTCCACAACTTACGTCTTCTTTACCAACATTCTCGGCCAATGTAGAGACATTTTCCCAACTGCCCAATATTCAACTAGCAGACCCCGCATTTTATAAAACAGCTTACATTGACATTCTGATCGGCGCGGACCTTATTCCACAATTAATGCTCGAGGGCATGAAACATAATGTATGCGGATCGCTAATAGCCCAAGAAACGATATTTGGTTGGATTTTGTCCGGCCCTATGCCCTCTGAAACCATATCTTCTTTCCGAACCACAGTATCATACTTCAGCTCAATAGAGTTAGATGAGAAAATCTCCAAATTTTTTGAGGTGGAAGATATTCCTAAACGGAAACATATGTCAGAAGAAGATAAGCATTGCGAGGAAATTTATAGAGCCACCACCGTCAGAGAAGAGTCCGGGAGATATACAGTAGATTTGCCATTTAAAGCTGAATACCAGAAAACGCTACAACTGGGACAGTCGAGAAATGGCGCCTACGCTCAGTATATCCGAAACGAAAGTCGACTTCTTCGTAACCCCGACCTTAAGCTACAATACGACAAGGTATTAAAAGAGTATTTGACCCTAGACCACATGAAAGAAGTTCTGTCTGACCCTTCCGAAAATTCCGAAAAGTATTATCTACCACATCATGCGGTAGTACGTCCGGACAGCAAAACAACCAGAGTTCGAGTTGTTTTCAACGCGTCCAATCCAACATCTAATGGAATCAGTCTAAATGATGTCCTTTATTGTGGTCCTCCCTTGCAACTAGATCTAACTAGCTTACTTCTTCAGTGGCGTTTTTTCAAAATAGCCTTTAACAGTGACATTGAAAAAATGTATCGCCAGATTTTCGTTAATCCAAACCATACTCCATTTCAAAAGATACTCTATCGCGAAGATCCAAATGATGATCTTCGGGAGTATCAATTACAAACAGTTACGTTTGGTTTGAATTGTGCTCCATTTCTGGCACTTCGCACAATACAACAACTAGCTATGGACGTAAAAGATACCTTCCCAATAGCCAGCCATATCCTAATGTCGTGCATGTATGTGGACGATGTTATGGCAGGAAGCCACGACATATCTTCTGCAATAAAGGCTCAGACAGAATTAACCTCCGCTTTAAAATCCGCTGGATTTTTGTTGAGAAAATGGACATCTAATTCCTCAGAGTTTCTCCAATCCATTCCTAAAGATCATTTACTCAACGAAGACTTTTTGCAATTTGATGACAGCAGCAAGGCCAAAACGCTAGGCGTACGGTGGAATGCAAAAAATGACAGTTTTTACTTTAGTGCGAAAGCAATTTCGTCTTCCACAACTCCAACGAAGAGGCATGTCCTTTCGGAAATTTCCAAATTGTTTGACCCTGCTGGATGGCTTTGTCCTTATATCGTAATAGCCAAACTTTTAATGCGAGATATATGGGCTTCCAAGATTGATTGGGATGAGTTAATACCAAACAATCTTTTATCAACATGGCACGAATTCCTAACTAATTATTCTGATATCAACGACATTGCGATTCCTAGGTGGGTTCAATACACTCCGGATTGTGAAGTGCAATTGCATGGCTTTTGCGACGCATCCGAAAAAGCATATGCAGCCACTATTTACATGCGATCCATAACTCCAACTGGAAGGGTGAGTGTACATCTTCTGACCGCTAAGTCAAGAGTATCTCCCCTAAAAACTATCTCTATTCCCAGACTCGAACTCTGTGGAGCCCTTTTATTGGCAGAAACACTTGAGTCCTTGCTACAAACATTTCCTATTCCAAATATAAAACTCCTTTGTTGGACAGACTCCATGATTGTCCTTTCTTGGTTAAAAAAACCTGCATTCCTTTGGAAGACATTCGTCGCTAATCGTGTTTCTAAGATATCCGAAGTAGTAAAGATTGACAATTGGTCACATGTCGAGTCCAAGTATAATCCTGCAGATATTGCATCTCGCGGAGCTTATCCCAATGAGTTAGTTGGAAACAACTTATGGTGGTTTGGCCCATCCTGGTTACAACTCCCGTCTAGTCTATGGCCCATCACCATTTCCTCCGATATTGATGAAAATCTCATGGAAATGAAGAAAATTCAAAACAATTTCGCATATTTTTCCCAATATGACGATCCTCTTGAACGCTTTTCCTCATTTGGTAAAGCTCTAAGAGTATTATCATATGTTCACAGATTTATTTCAAAACTTCGGATGACTTGTCCCACCAATACACAAGTTAATTTCTCATTAACTGCTAAAGAAATAGAAACGACAAAAATATCTTTAATTATACTTTCCCAAAAACTAATTTATCCCAACGAATACCGACAGTTGTCCAAAAAAGAAATAATCCCACCCACGAGTACGCTATCGAATCTTAATCCGTTTATTGACTCCAACGGCCTTATGAGAGTCTGTAGTCGTGTTGCAGGATCTGAAAGTCTGACATATGATGAGCAATACCCAATCATTCTCCCATACAATTGCGCATTTTCACGATTATTAGTTCGATTCATACATACCATTACTTTGCATGGAGGAAACAATTTAATGCTCCGTATGTTAAGACTTCAGTTTTGGATTCCAAAGGCAAAAAATTTGATTAAATCTACGATCCACAACTGTAAAATTTGTGTGATTTCCAAACATAAATTACAAACACAACTAATGGGATCCCTTCCTCCTGAACGGACTACGCTCTCTAGGCCATTTACCAACACAGGTATCGATTTCGCAGGTCCCTTTGAGATCAAGGCGTACACTGGTCGCTCTTGTACTACTACCAAAGGGTATGTCTGCATCTTGGTTTGTTTCTCCACTCGAGCAATCCATCTGGAAGTAACAACTTCGCTCTCCACGCCTGCCTTCTTGGCAGCTTTCCATCGATTTGTTGCTCGTCGAGGATGTCCTCGAAACTTATATTCCGACAACGGCAAAAACTTTGTAGGTGCTTCCAAAGAACTAGCGCAGAACTTTATCCGTTGTTCTCAAGAGTTAATATCCTCCCATTTTTCCCATCAAAACATAACATGGCATTTTATTCCGCCCGGTGCACCGCATATGGGAGGGTTGTGGGAAGCTGGGGTCAAAAGCTTCAAGCTTCACTTCCGAAAAATGGCTGGAAATCATAAATTTACTTACGAAGAGTTTACAACAATCCTCGCTCGAATAGAAGCTTGTTTAAACTCTAGACCCATATCTCCCATGTCCGAAAATCCCAATGACATCGTAGCTTTAACTCCAGGCCACTTTTTAACGGGTGGACCTCTCCTCTCTATAGCTGAATCGTCTGAAACCGAAATGAATTGGTCTATTTTAAACCGCTGGCGAAAAGTTAAGGCTTTGAGTCAACAATTTAGTATTCGATGGAAACACGAATATCTAAAGGAAATGCATAAGCGTGTTAAATGGCAAACTCCGCAGAAAAATATAGAAATTGGTTCCTTAGTAGTTATTAGAGATGATTGTTTGCCTCCAACCGAATGGAGATTAGGACGAATTTCAAAAATATATTTTGGAAAAGATAATTTAGTCCGAGTTGCAGATGTGCTTACATCAAAGGGTATTATTACACGCCCTATTGTCAAAATTGTTCTCCTCCCACCTTGTTAAATCCATCTGTAATAAATCCATATTTCATTCTAGTATGTCTTCTATTAAAAGTCGTGTAACTAAGGTCAATCGCCCAGTCAGTTTCCCTTGCAAACTTTGCAAAGGAAATCATGGACTTCGAAACTGTAAAGACTTCCTCAAATTGACGGTGGAAAAACGGTTGCTCATGGTTATATCTCATAGCTATTGTCCAAATTGTTTGGCCCACTCTCATTCATCTGGAACATGCTTTTCAACCAAGGGTTGCCGACACTGTGGTGGAAGTCACCACTCTTACCTCCACATTCACAAACCGAACCAGCATAAAAAAGAAGTTCACCCTTCCAGTTACACTCCTAGAAGACAAAATCCAGAAGCATTACCAACAACATCCTCTTCTGTTTCCACCGTTGTGAGCTTGGCGTCGATTACAGCACCACATACTACAACGCTCTTCCCGACAGCAGTAATTGAAATTGTCATCCAGAAGAAGAAACATCCGGTCAGATGTGTTATCGATCCCTGCTCCTCAGTTAGCAAAATTTCCCATCAGCTGGTCCAGGAACTAAACTTAAATACGACATCCTTGGGAGAAGATACCATATGTTCAGTTACGGTCCAATCTCGTTACCCCCCATACATAACACTGGACACAATGATGATGGTAAATAACCGGATTTCCATGGATACGCCAAAGAAATCGATTCCAGCCTCAACTGCTGCCAAATTCCCCAACATGGTGCTTGCTGATCCCGATTTCTACAAAAGCGGGCCCTTTGCTATAGTTTTTGGTGCTGACTTGTATTCCAAAATCATTCAGCCTGGACTTCTCCCTAGCCAAGCTGGACTTCCTGTGGCCATGAATACCATTTTCGGATGGGTATTGTCTGGATCTTACACTTCCTAAACCCTTTAAAATTATACCTCCAACCTTCAACAAGAAAAAAAAATGAATTGTATTTTCTATATCCAATAAGCTTATCTTCACTTATTATGTTATATCTTGCAGTCCTGCAAGAGGGGCCGGAAATGTTGAGATGGGCATATTGCCCATATGAATACTTTTAGTCTTTAGTGTTAAGTTTTCACACAAAGTCATATCCAGATGGCTCTTCCTGATGTAAATAATCCTATCGATATCGTTAAGTTACTTTAGTTAAGCTCGTTAAGTTTCTTTTCGTTTGACTTCGTGTCAACGTAATGATTTGCACTTTAGACAGTCTCGTTTACTCTATCGAAGAATAAAGTTGAATTCCCTCCGTTGAATAATACGTTTATTTTTCTTTGGTTATACATAGATATATTATTATATATATGTGTATAAAACATTTTGATTGGTAAGAAATAACTACAAGGAGTTAAATTCCACTCCAATTCTAATACCTGCCTATTGTTCTGGTTTTTACATTTCGTTCCATATTTCAATTGGTTTGGAAACTATTTCGAGTTTTCATTTCACGGTGCCTTCTTCTAGGAATCCAAAGTTCACCAACTGACCAAAGTTCCCTGTTCCAAACAATTTACAATATCTTTACAGAGAGAAAAAGTGCCCCAAAATTTACAGATTTGAGCCAAAGCCGTCCTTATCTTTAAAATAAATACGATTCATATTAAAAATCAAAACAATTTCCTTAATATTAGCAAGTATGTCCTCAATATTAAGAAAATTGTCTTTATTTTAAGAATGGAATGTAGTTACTATAATGATAAGATCATCTTTGGTTCACATTTTTAAAATAAGAACAGTTGTTACTCTCTCGGTAGTTGTCAAACATTTCATTTCTACACGCTGAAAAAAAATAGCTTCTGTAGTATATTGTTCCAAACATATTCTGCTGGAAACATACATATGTTTAGGGTACAGTCCAAATATATAATATTTGACACTCACAAATATTATATGTTTGGGAGGATGTTGTTCTAAACAAAATTATGTTTTCATCCTTATATTTTTTTTTTCATGGAAATAATATTTCCGAAACAATGATTAATTTGTATTTAAATATTTTGGCAATGTATAGATGCCTTAATTTAGTTTTTTTTTAGAAATTAAAGGTTAAATTTTTTTTTAAATTTTATATGTTTGTAAAATTCTATTAAAATTTAAATCGTATAATCTTTGCTAACGAAAAACAGCATTGATGGATTGACAATTGGACTATTTATAAATTAAAAATTAGTGCTGTAAAACAAAAGAAAATACTGCTTACGACATTTTTAACTATTAAGTACGAGAATAACACGAAATTTGGGAAAAAATAAAATTAAAAATTGACAAAGTCAGCAAAGTTAAAATATTTTTTTAAATGTAATGTATATGGTGAATTCTTAAACAATATCTTTGTTTGTGTCTAAACACATATTTTATTTGTTACAGTCAGTTCGCAAATATATTTTGTATTTTTGTTGTTCGAAACAAAATTTTTTGATTTTCATATTTGCAAAAAATTTTCAAATATGTATACCTCAACAAAATGAATCTACCTCTTTTAATCATCATTTGAATAGTTGTCTCTAGGTAATCAGAGTTTATTTCTTGCGCCCCAGAGCCATATGATGTTAATAGTACAGGGTTTTCCAACAAGAGGTGTTATTTTGAATCACCCGGTATTTCGGTAGCTGTCACTTTTGAAGCTTTTATTCTTTGACATTTGACAAGTAGAAACTACGCCATTACTAAAAATGGAATGATACACGATTCAACAATGCACTGAAATTATTAAAATTCGAAAATCATCTTGACTGATGAGGCCCATTTTCACCTCGGTGGCTACGTCAACAAGCAAAATTGTTGCATCAGGGGCTCGGAAAACCCAAGAGTTATTGTTGAGAAGCCTCTCCATCCTCAACGTGTGACTGTTTGGTGCGGTTTATGGTCCGGCGGGGTCATTGGACTTTACCTTTTATTCGACTTCTTCCTTTGGGGCCACGTGAAAGATAAGGTCTACGCCAACAGCCCAGCGTTGATTCAAGACCTCAAAGATAGAATCCGTGAGGATATCGAGGACATAGGGCAGCCACTTTGCGATTTGGTTATGGAAAATTTCATGAAAAGTATATTGTCCTGTAAGAGCTGTTGTGGTTGCCATTTGGCAGATGCTGTTTTTCATTATTAACGGCATACCTTCCTCTTTATTATGAAATAAACATCCGATTATTTATCTCAAAAAATTGCATTTTTCTTTGAATACCAAAATAACAACTCTTGTTGGAAAACCCTTTATATAAACTAAGATCGTCCCTATTGAAAATGGGGAGAACATATTTTCCCATTGATCTGGCTGAAATTTAAGTATTTATACTTTATATTGAACCTAATCGTCTCTAGTAAAAATAGGGTACATCGCTTCATATTTTGGTATAGCCCTAATACAGGGTGTTCCAATAAGAGTGATACGATTTCTTTGAATAAAAAAACACTAACTGTTAAGGAAATTCAAAAGTGTTTTATTTAATATGAAGTACAATCGATACAATTAAGTTCTAAATAAAACGTCATTCAAATGGCCTCCACGGCTTCTTCTGCAGGAACGAATTCGAGGAACCCAATTTTCGACCACTTTTTCCACTGAATCAAGTCGTATGGCATGCATGGCACGTTCAATATTGACTTGTAAAGCTTGAAGAGAGTCTGGTTTATTTCGAAAGACCAATAACTTCATATAACCCTACAAGAAACTGTCTAATGGTGTTAAATCACAACTTCTTGGAGGCCATTCAATATCACAATTTCTTGAAATAATCGAAATAATCTCCAAACTTTTCTCGCAACAATTCAATTGTTTCACTTGCTGTGTGTCATGTAGCCACAATCGGTCAATGGCAAAAATATAGCTCCTAACGAGAGCTAAAATATTGCTAATGGGTGTCAAGTTCGTAGGTCGACTGGAAAGTGGTTTTTATGCCCTACACCACACTGTGGTACAGGGTATTATGACTTTGTGCATTTGTTTGTAACACCCAAAAGGAGAAGAGATAGACCCATTGTTTATTATACCGCTCGATTTGTAATCACTTTCAGAGTCGATTTAGCTATGTCGGTCTGTATGTCTGTCTGTCTGTCTGTCTGTCTGTCTGTCTGTCTGTCTGTCTGTCTGTCTGTCTGTCCGTCTGTCTGTCCGTCTGTCTGTCCGTCTGTCTGTCCGTCTGTCTGTCCGTCTGTCTGTAGATGTATTCTTGTTATCAAAGTACAGGTCGCAATTATTGTCCGATCTCAACGAAGCTTTGCACATATCTTTCTTTAGGCCCAAGGACGATCCCTATTGAAATTGGTTAAAATCGGTTCAGATTTATATATAGCTCCCATATATCGCGACCTAAGTGTGTAAAGGCGCTAAGTCAAATATTTAAAATTTTACAGGAGAGGCAAAATACTTACTGTATATGAATGTTTTATAAAGGGTATATGGACTTAGCGCTTTTATGACAAAGCATGATTTTTTGGCTTTTTGTTTTCAAATCGATGTATATCCAACTTATCTTACGTTCTGCTTCAAAATATACATTTTGGCAAAAAGCGGACTTAGCGCCTTTTCACACTTAGGTCGCGATATATGTACCTCCGATTTGGCATATATGCACTGTATAAGCAACATTTTTGAACCGATTTGTACAAAAATTGACAGAGAGTAGTCTTGTGATACATTTAGAGATAATACAAAAATTGGGGGGAAATCGGTTCAGATTTAGATATAGCCCGATTTGACAAGTAAGCGCTGTAGAAACTGTATTTTATATCCGATCATTACGAAATTCGACAGAAAGAGGTTTTTTATTACAAAAAGGAATACTGCCAAATTCGGAGAAAATCGATTCATATTTAGATATAGCCCCCATATATATGTTACCTCCGATTTGAAATGCTAGCGCTGTAGAAACTGTATTTTATATCCAATCACAGCGAAATTCGGCAGAAAGAGGTTTCTTATTACATTAAGGAATATTGCCAAATTCGGAGAAAATCGATTCAGATTTAGATATAGCCCCCATATATATGTTAGCCCCGATTTGACATCTAAGCGCTGTAGAGACTGTATTTTATATCCGATCAGTAAGAAATTCGACAGAAAGAGGTTTCTATTGTACATGAATGAGTATTCAGGGAAAATCGATTCAGATTTATATATAACCTCCATATATATGTTTCTCCTGATTTGCTTACAAAGCGCTATAGAAGTTGTACTTTACTTCCGATCATTACAAAATTCTCCAGAAAGATGTTTCTCAATTTAGGAACGAATATGGCTTAATTTAGCAATTATCGGTTTAGAATTAGATTTATCCACATATATATGTTCTTACCCATTTACCAATTACTCCAAATTATTATCGCAATGACCCTTATCGCATCGTTAGGGAGGTGTAGGGTATTATATAGTCGGCCCCGCCCGACTTTCTGCCTTTCCTTACTGGTTTTGGATTTAAAAACAAAATGGACTTGGCATAATTTTCAAATGTGAACGGAAAGTTTATTTTTGCTCTAGCTCCTTAACGGTACGTCGGATCGGGAATCGGCCAATGGCAAAAAGATAGCTCTTAACGAGAGTTAAGAGCTATCATGGGTGTTAAGGTCGTAGGCCGACTGGAAAGTGTTTTTTGGATTTAAAAAAAATTAAACGTTTGTTTTGATAATGAAACTGAATAATTTGTAAGCGTTGTTCTTGCGTATATGTATCTCTCCATTATGAAATTGTAAACACTACTAAATACAATAGAAAAACAAATGACAGATCATGACATATTACAAATGGCCGAAACGTCACTTCAAAATCATATCATCCCTATTGGAAACCCCGTTATAAGGTTCCCCTCCGATGTCCCTTTTTGAGGCTTTGGATAACACATTTTTCTATTGATCTAACTGAAATTTAAGAATTTATACTTTATATTGGACCTAATCATCCCTCTAATGAAAATGGAGATCGTCGGTCAATGTTTTGATATACGAGTATCCCTCATATAAATATAACTTCCGATTAGATATCTTGATGTTCTAGGGACGCATTTTTTACCCTCACCATGCTGGAATTTGAGCATTTGTACTCTGTATTGCATTAAATCGTTTCTAGTGAACATGGAGCATATCCATCCTTGTTTTCATAAGTATAATCGCCTATGAAGGTTACGTTTTTTAACCTGTAATTTAGAAATGTAATCTATTTAAACTGCAACAATTCATAGTAATAAAGGGTAAAAGGGTTTTTTGTGTTTTTGTTTTGTGCAATATTTATTTTTTTTACTTTATAATTTATACAATGTCCTTTTGCTCTCTCTCTCTCTTTCTAGATACAAAAAGAATCTTAAAGCTTTCTATATTGTACACCCAACATTCTGGACAAAGGTACTTGTGAAATAATCTGAATTTACAGTGATTTTTTTACTGATCATTGTCTCTGTATTCCTATTTTTCATTTAGATGATGACCTGGTGGTTTACCACATTCATGGCTCCGGCCATCAAAGCCAAAGTACACTCATTACCCGGCGTTGAGCACTTATATTCAGCAATCACTAAGGATCAATTAGAAATTCCCGCTTACATCACAGAGTACGATATGACCACAAATGGCATACACTATTTCACACCACAAACACAGCCGACCACGTCATAGACTACAATCATCAGACCAGAGGCTGTATAAATAACACCCCAAACCAAAATAAACACACAAAAGGAATACCTTTTCTTCTCTCCCACGAAAGCCTTTCCGCTATCCTTGTGGTCCCCGTTCCAAAGTCCCTGAGTCCTTGTAACCTTGTCCCTCTTCTTCCACCAAGTAACTCACTCAGTCCAACAACCATACCACTCACACACAACCCCAACAAACAACAACACAATCACTCAAACAAGTCCTCCTCGTTTCGTTCCGCCGCCGTTGCCGTTGCCTCCGCCGCCTCCGTCGCCGCCAGTAACCCAGAACAGTCTCTGTCTATGGAAAGTTGTTATGCAATTGTGAAATAAAGAAAATAATAAATAGAGAAATAGAACAAAAATATAAACTAATATGAAAATGAAGTAAGATACCTACCTACATATACATACATATATATACATACTTACATACATAACTATATACATAGTGAACAAGAACAACAATAACATCAACAAAACCCCATACACCATATATACTATATATTATGATGAAGACGAAGAAGATGTTAATGATGGAAAAAAAAAGGAAAATTTCAGAAAAGAAAGACCCTCCCCCCACATACATACATACAAACAACTATCTATACTAACTAACAAACATTTAGCATAACCCAAACTATAAATAAACTAAAAAGGAAAACAAATATATACTGTATTGTAAAGTAGAGTTTGGGCGGGCGTTATTTAATATAGAAGTTTAAAACATGAAAACCATTTAATAAAATCCAACAACCACAAGAGAAAAAATTAATAATAAAAATAATAATAACTAAAATGATGTACCTTTATATGAAAACATAAACAAACAAAAAACTCCACATTATTATTATAATTATTATTATATTATATTATATATATATAAATTGTTATAAATCATACCAACACAAAAACACACACATAAAACATTTTCAAAAAAAACAAACAAATAAACGCTAATATTTAATTTAGAACGTTAGTTATTAACTAAATAATAATGATAATGATGATGATGATGATGATTATACAAAAGTAATAAAACAAACAGAAAAAAGCGAAAACAAAAACCATAAAAATTGTTGTAGCCCTTAATAAAAGAAAACAAATGAAAAAACTAAAACAGAAAACCAAAAAAAAAATTGTTGATATTTATTTATGTTTTTTTTTCTTTTGTAATAATATTATGTGCATTAACATAGTTTTAACAAATATGCTGGGGTCAGCCGATGGCACAATCAGCTATTAATTGGAATATATGGAGGAAATTTTTTTTTATATATTTTTAATTAAAAAATCAAAATGAATATTAGAACGAAAGTGTTTTTTAAATAGCAAAAAAATACATTTTGATAATTTTTTTGTAAAAACAATTTTTTTTTTAAATTTTATTTAAAAATCAAAAGAAATATTAGCCAAAAAGTGTATCTAAATCGCAAAAATCTCCTTCTGATACAATTTTTTGCAAAAACAAAATTTTTGTGTTATTTTTTAAAACATTTTCTTCAGAGATTTCATAGGTTAATAACGGGTTTTCCAATAGGGATGACATGATTTTGAAATGACGTTTCGGCCATTTGTAATATGTCATGACCTGTCATTTGTTTTTCATTGTATTCAGTAGTGTTTACAATTTCATCATGGAGAGATATACGCCAGAACAACGTTTACAAATTATTCAGTTTTATTATCAAAATTATCATTCTCCAATTGCAACTTTTCTTGCACTAAGTAAATTTTCTTTTAAATCCAACCGATTCCCGATCCGCCGTACCGTTAATGAGCTAGAGAAAAAATAATCTTTGAAAATGATACTGTCAATTATTTAAAAAATCCAAAAAAAATAGTTTCCATTCGACCTACGACCTTGACACCCATGAGCAATATTTTAGCTCTCGTTAAGAGTTATCTTTTTGCCATTGACCGATTGTGGCTACGTGCCACACAGCAAATGAAACAATTGAATTGTTGCGAGAAAAGTTTGGAGATTCGATTATTTCAAGAAATTGTGATATTGAATGGCCTCCAAGAAGTTGTGATTTAACACCATTAGACTATTTCTTGTGGTCATTGGTCTTTCGAAATAAGCCAGACTCTCTTCAAGCTTTACAAGTCAATATTGAACGTGCCATTCATGACATACGACTTGATTTAGTGGAAAAATTGCTCGAAAATTGGGTTCATCGAATTCGTTGCTGCAGAAAAAGTCCCACGGCCTGTATTTACCTATGAAATTTATTTTTGCCTAATAACTTTATAAAAAGTTGCTAAATGGGAAAATAAAATATAGCCAGCATTTATATAAAAAAAAAATCAAAAATTTTATGGGGATTTGTAATTTTAAAAAGTTGAGAAAAATGCCTTTTTATGTTTCTATGAAATTTATAATTGCTCTTGAACGGCTGATCCTATTCGTCTTTTGAAAGGGAACACAATGGGAGATTTTAAGGATTTTTTAAATTTAAACCGAAAACCAAAAAAGTATTTTTAGCACTTTTCTCGTCGGGACTACACTCCATCAGGAGTAGATTGATGAACATTTTGGTAAAACAACATTTTGTATTATTTTTAAGACCATTTTCTTCAGATATTTGTAAAAAAAAAATTATCTTCTATCAATAAATTAGTCAAAAATAAAATTTCTCACAAAAGTTGATGTGAAGAAAGTCTGTCTTGAAACCGTTCGGGACTATACTCTCTCTCTCTCTCTCTCTCTCTTCAGAAGTATATTTATTTATTTTTTAGAAAACCCAAATTTTGTATTATTTATACAACCATTTTCTACAGATATTTGTAAAAAATAACAAGTTTTTATCAATAAATTCGGCAAAAAGTACATTAATAATTAATTTCCTCACAAAAATTGATTTAACGGAAGCCTTTTAAATTTTAAATTTTGGAAAATTTGATGTTATTTTTAAAACCATTCTCTTCAGATATTTGTAAAAAAAACATTTTCAATGAAAGAATTAACCAAAAACAACAACAACCATAGTTGGTGCAAAGAAATAGTTTTTATTTGTACACTTTTTTGTCGGGTCCATACTCCGGATCTGGAGACATTTATGACAATTTTGGAAACATAAATTTTGTAATATTTTCAAAAATATTTTCTTTAGACATTTGTAAAAAAAAATATTCTCTGTCAATAAAAACAAAAAATCCTCACATAGGTAGGTGTCTTGTCCAGCCTATACTCTGATCTGGAATAAAAATTTTTTTTTTAAAAAATTTATTATTTTTTAAGGCATTTTCTTTGAAGATTTGTAAAAAAATACAAATTTTCTATCAATAAGAACAAAAAAATCTTCACAAAAGTTGGTGTTAAGAAAGTTTAAAACTTTTCTTAACATGAAAATTATCGAAAAACTATTTTTTTTTTAAATTTAGATTTTCGATATTTGTAAAGAAACCAATCAATAAATGGCAAAAAGTAAACAAAAAATTATTTTCCTCGCAAAATAATTTTTACACTTTTTTGTCGGGCCTATACACCGGATCTGGTGACATTTAGGAACATTTTGGAAACATAAATTTTGTAATATTTTTAAAAATATTATCTTTAGATATTTGTAAAAAAATAATTATTATCTGTCAATAGAAACAAAACAAAAATCCTCACATAAAAGTAGGTGTCTTGCCCGTTCTATACTCTAATCTGGAGTACATTTATGAAAATTTTGGAAAAACTAAAAAGTTTTAACACTTTTTCTGGCCGGACCATGCTCCTCCAATCTGGCGTACATTTATGGAAAATAAATGGTTTATTATTAAATGCATTTTTTATTTATATGCATTTTCTTTGCATATTTGTAAAAAATGTTTATTTTCCGCCGATTAGAACAAAAATAAACTTTTTTGTCGAGCCGATCAGGATTTCATTAATAAAAATTTTAGATAAAAAACTGTATTATTTTTACAACCATTTTCTTTAGATATATGTAAAACGGGGCACTATTTTCTATCAATAAAATAGGCAAAAATTAAACCAAAAATTTATTTCCGCACAAAAGTTGGTGTGAAGAAAGAATTTTTACATTTTTCTTGTCAGGCCCATACTCCAATCGTGCGTATATTTATGAAAATTTTGGTTAAAACAAAATTTTATATTATTTTTAAAACAATTTTCTTCAGATATTTCTAAAAAAAATATTTCCAATCAATGAATTAGCGCAAAAACACATCAAATTTTAATTTCCTCACAAAAGTAGGTGTAAAGAAAAAATGTTTACACTCCGATCTGGTGTATATTTATGAAAATTTTGGAAAAACAAAATTTTTTATTATTTTTAAAACAATTTTCCTCAGATATTTCTAAAAAAATATGTTTTAAACAATGAATTAGAGCAAAAACAACATCAAATTTAAATTTCCTCACAAAAGTTGATGTAAAGAAAAAATGTTTACACTTTTTTGTCGGGCTCATACTCCGATACGAAGACACAAAAAATTTGAAAAATAAAATTTATATTATTTTTTAAATCACTTTCTTTAGATATTTGCAAAAAAAAAATATTCTCTGTCAATAAGAACAAATGATATAGGAGAAATATTTTTCTCAAAGACACCAACTAAAAATGACGTCGATTTTCATGATGATTGACATATGATACACTGAATTTTTTTTTCATAAAATTAATGAAGGGCTCTAAAGACGTCATTAGTTTTTATAAAAAGGTACATGTTGTACTTATAATATAGATAATTTCATTAATATTAAGCAATTTACTTAATTTTAAGTAAATTTTCAAACACAAAATGTACTTATTTTGGAGACTAAGGACGTCTTTGGAGCAATTCTTTAATTTTATGACAAATTTTTTTCAGTGATTGCAATTTCTTTAAGGTACGAGAGGGTGAGAAGCATGGTGATTGTTTTGAGTGAAATAATTCTCCAAAGGTTCCCTTTATTTCATTATTTGGACTGAAGCATATATTCCGAAGTCTTCCACTTCAAAATCACCTCTTTGATTTCTTTGCAAACTTTTTGGTCGATTATCGCGAAAACAAGAGCTAACCTAGAAAAAACGACTAGCACCACTGAATTCAGCAAAGTCGAAATAGGGATATATATCCATAGGATATCCCATCTGTTACATAGTATCCATTTCGAACACAGTGTTATTATTTTCCGTCAATAACCACAAAAATAAATTTCCTTAAAAAAGTTGGTTGGAAGAAAGAATTTTTACAGTTTTGTCGAGCCAATCCGGATTACATTTATGAAAATTTTGAAAAGAAACATTTTGTATTATTTTTTAACAGCATTTTCATTAGATATTTGCAAATAATAAAAAATAAATAATTATTCTCTGTCAAAAAAGTTGGTGCAACGAATTTCTTTTTAACACTTTTCTTGCCTGGACTATTCTCCGATCTGGAGGGTGTACATTTATGAATATTTTGGAAAAACTAAATTTTGTATTATTTTTAAAACAATTTAATCCAGATATTTGAAAAAAAAATTATATTTTCTATCAATAAATTAGGCAAAAATTACACCAGAAATCAATTTCCTTACAAAAGTTGCTGTAAACAAAGTATTTTTTCTTGTCGGGTGGTCCATAACACTCCGATGTGGGAACATGTATGAAAAATTTGGAAACAAAAATGTTGTTTCATTTATGAAAGTGTTTTCTTTAGATATTTGTAAAAAAAAACAATTATTTTCTGCCAATAAGAACAAGGAAAATGTTCTCACAAAAGTTGGTGTAAAGAAAACTTTTTACATTTTCCCAACAACTACAATTCTCGCTTACGACGACTGAAATTTCTTTTGGTCAGAAATTATTTCAGTCACAACAAACTAAATTTCAGTTCTGGCAAACGAGAATTGTAGTTGCCTAATATTTCGTTTCGCAGAAACGAATTTTTTCTTTGCGTGTGCCAATTTGGAGTGAATATATGAACATTTTGGAAAAACGAAATTTTGTACTATTTGTACTATATTTTCTTCAGATATTTGTAAGAAATAAAAAAAGATCTATCAATAAATTAGACAAAAAGTACACCAAAATTTAAATTTCCTTTACCAAAGTTGGTGTAAAGAAGTATTTTTAAATCTTGTCAGGAGAATATTTATGAACATTTTCTATGTATTACTATTTCAGACATTTGTAAAAAAATTAATTACTTTCCTTCAATAAAAAAAGACACAAAAACAAAAAAAAATATTTACAAAAGCTGGGGTACATTTTTTTATACATATATATTCGATTCGATACTCGTATACAGTACGTCAAGTGAGTGTTTTGACATTTGTTTTTTTTTTGCAGGTTAGAAATTTACCCTGCAAAAAGGTGGTTGTGAGGAAATATTGTTATTTTATTATACCCTCCACCATAGGATGAGGGGTATATTCATTTTATCACTGCGTTTGTAACACCTCTAAATATTGATCTGAGACCCCATAAAGTATATATGTTCTTAATCGTCGTACAATTCTAACGCGATTTAGCCATGTCCGCCTGTCCGTCTGTTGTAATCACGTAATAATAGAGCTACACTAAAAAAAAATTGTCATAAAATTAAAGAAATGCTCCAAAGATAGGTACATTTTGTAATTAAAATTAAGACAATTTTATTAAAATTAAGTAAATTACTTAATATTATTGAAATTATCTATATGTACTTTAAGTACAAAATGTACTTAGTTAAAAAACTAATGACGTCTTTGGAGCCATTCTTTAGTTTTATGATTTTTTTTTTTCAGTGTAGGTTGATCAAATTTGTTAGAAATATTTCTTATAGTTACAGATTATTTGGGATTGCACATGGGCCATATAGGTACATGTTTTGATATAGCTCCCCTATAGAGGTCGTTCCAAAATACGGTTTTTGAGCCATAGATACCACATTTTTATATATATTTTGAGAAGTATTCATCACAGCAAAAATTTTACAAATCGGCTCGTATTTTGTTTTAGTAGCCCTATAAAGGGGACTCCAAAATATACGAATTTAAGCTATAAATATCATATTTTCTAAGCATTTTAAATGAATCTTTGCAGATTGTAATTAATTTAGACAATAATTCATCGCAGTAAAATTTTTTTAAACAGTTCATATTTTTTTATAGTCCACCTATAGATGTCGCTCCCAAAAAGGCTTTTTTTGAGCCATAAACACCACATTTTCTTAGAAATTTAGCTGAAACTTTGCAGATTATTCTATTTTGGCAAGAATTCATCTCAATAACAAATAAAATTGTATTTTGTTGTAGTCCCTATGTAGATGTATTTTAAGCCATGAATACTAGATTTTTCAGGTGAAGAGTTTGTTTAAAAAATTTGCGGTCTTCGTTTCTTTAATACGATAATTTACTTACACAAAAAGGATCGTTTTATGATTTGCTCCATATCCAAAGATTTTTCGTTCGTTATTTTTGATATGTTTGAACGGAAAGAAAATATGTTTGGAAACAAACTTTTTAAATAGTATATACTTGTTACCAAATAAACTTTATTTGAAAATCAAAAAATTTTGTTTGGAACGCATATATTAATATATTAGAACAAAATATATTTCCGAACTAACTACCACAAATAAAATCTGTATTTACACACAAACAAAGTTATTGTTTAAGAAGTTTCCCAAATATATTTTATTTAAAAAAGCCTCTAAACACGTTTCTGACCTTTTTGAATTTTAGTTAGTTTTTCTTAGATTTCATGTTATACTTTATAGTTAAAAATGTTATAACCAACATTAGCTTTGTTTTACAGGATTAATTTTTGATTAATTAATATTCCATTTCATCACTTTTTGTCCATCCATCAATGCAATTTATAGTTGCAATTTATAGTATATTGTAACACATTGCTGAAAGGTTTGCTAAACGTCTATACTGTTCATTATAATAGGTGTGTTTTCCTTACACCACAATCAGTAGTTCTGTCGATAACTACTTTAGTAGTCGATAATTTTTATGTTTACCTATTGATGGAATTCGATAAACAAAACTAAGTGTATTTTTATTTTAATTAAATAAAAAATTATATGTATTTTTGTGTTTTTTTATTGTAAAAGATTGAAAGTATCCAAAGGATTCTGATAAACAAAGTAATCTAAGAATACTAAAGAGGAAAACTTATTTTAAAAAAATCCGCGTAACTGACTTTGAACTTACACCAGACGAGAAAATTAGTCGTATTTAGAAATTTCCATAAATCGGAAAAAAATCGGAAATGTTTACCCGATTTCTTCGCTTTTTACATTCAAATGAGCTCAACATAATAAAAAAGTAGAAAAAATCGATTTTTTTAATTTCGATAACTAAGGCTGTTATCAAAAAATTTCATTTTTCTTTTTCCTTTTATTATATTGAGCTCAAAAAATAAAAAATATGATAAAATTTTTAGTTATCGATAACTGCTTTAGTAGTCGATAACTTTTATAGTTACATACTGTTGGAATTCGATAAACAAAATTATGTGTATTTTTATTTAAATTCAATAAAAAAATTATATGTATTTTTGTTTTTTATTTTCAAAAATTACAATTATTTAAACGATTTCGATAATAAAAATAATCAAGAAAACAAAAAGGACAAAATTATTTTAAAAAATCTGTGAGCTGACTTTGAACTTACACCAAAGGAGAAAATCTGTAATCCCGGCCGAAGTTCGGCCATACAGTAACACTTTCGTCAGCTTTTTCGTATTTAGAAATTTCTATATGTCCAAAGAAAAATATTACCGAAAGTGTTTAGCGGAGTTTTTCGCTTTTTACATTCAAATGTAGGATAAATCGACTTTTTCAATTTCGATAACTAAGCCTGTTATGGACAAATTTTATTTTACTTTTTATGCTTTTTTTGTATTTGAGATCATTTTACAGAAAAATTCAAAATTTTTTTGATTTTTTAAACTTTAAGGTCCTATAACTCAATAAACGAATACTATTCAATGAGTTAATAAATAAATTCATTTTTAACTGTCTTTTTTCGGCGCACCTAATTGTCACATATAAGAATGGCGTTCTGTCAAAATCAAATATCAAGTTCTGACAATACATTTTTTTGACAGTTCATCGTCGTGTGAATTAGGTACGGGTGTATAAAAGCAGTAATGGAAATTGTAAGGCCTCAAGTTTCAAACAAATATATTTTAATGTAATTAATACATTTTTAGGTTTTTGGAAACTTAATGTTGGTTGAGCCATTTTGAATTCTGAACTGTAGGTTACGAAACAGCTTTTAAAGCTATGCATTATTTGTGAAGCCTTATAAACGTACATTTCACGAAAACAAATAATATAGTTGAATATCAATTTCTCTTACTATTGGTTAGTAAACAACCTTATGAATAGTAAAAATTACAAAAAGTAATTTGAAATATCAGTTTTTTTCTCTAAATACGAAATTAAAGAAGTATGTTTAAATGAATCAAAATAACATATTTGTTCGGCAATTTGAGGCAAATCATTCCCTCTTCACTAAATTCTTCAAACAATTTTCAAAACATCTTTACTATTGGTAATTAAAGCTGATTGTGGTACAAATCGATAGCCTCACCCCCACACATATTTACATTTTTTTTTGAAAATAAAACAAGAATGAATAAACTCCCCCACTTTAAATTCTTATAAAACGAGAAAAGAAAAAAAGAAAAATTTAACTTAACATATGTTTAAATTAGTTTTAAAACAAAACAATAAGACGAAAAAAGAAAATCCAAGAAAAAAATTCCCACAATGAAAGAAAATTAAATTTTTAAAATTGAATGAAAAAAGAAATAGAAAAAAAAAACAAAATTTGTTTTAGTACCAATTTAGTGAACGTTACAAAAATTTAAGAGGAAAACCAATAGAACAAAAAATCTTATATTTAAAGAAATAAATTTGTTGTTATTACATATAAAAGGAAACTAATATAATTAAATTATAAAAAAAAAGCGAAAAATTCCCCCCAAAAATTGTTAAAAAGTATTTAATTCCAAATTTCCTAAAAAGCAGTTTCCTCCCTCATTCGCCATTAAATCGAAAAAAACATTAAATTCTTCATAAATAGAAAAACAAAGAAACTCAAGTCATCAAACAAGTGAAAATCTAACTATTTGTAAGTTTTCAATATTTACTCATATATATTATTTATAATCATTTCCAAATCTTACTTCTTTATACTCTTTGAAAAACCAAAACAAGCAAAAAATAACTAAACTAAAAATGTTACAAAGAAAATTCTTTTTTGAAAAACAAAAAAAAAACAAATTGAGCCTAAAACCTAAATTAATTCCAAATTTTGTTATTGACCCAATAAATCCAACCTAAATTGGTGAATAAAAAATAAATAAAAACGCTGAATATTTATAAAAATTATTACTTTATGAAATTTGGAGTGAACGCCAGAGGTAATGTGTGGTTAGTTCCTGAAGGGGTCTGGGAATTGTGATTTTATATAATTAAATATATATATATACATTTTAATTCAGAAAAAATATATTTAAAATTTAGGGAAAAAACTCGTTCAGAATTGTATTTACATTATTTAATTGTAAATGGAATTTTTTGAATTTGAAATAAATTTTTTTGTAAATTAAATTAAATTAATTGCAAATTGAAGTATTTTAAACTCAATTTTTCTTCACTAATCAAGAATTATATTTGAAGTTCAGAATCTACGTTTTTGAATTGCAAATATTCTCACTTTTTAAATTTTTTCAATACAAAATTTAAAAAAATCTATTCAATTCAGAAAAAAATGTGGGAAATTTACTTTTTTATTTACAAAAGGGATTTTTTAATTTAAAATATATATTTTTTTAAGTCAAAATATATATTTTTTTGATTTTCAAGTTCTTGAATTTCAAATGCACTAAATAATGAAACAATTTTTTGAGTTGCAAATGTAATTATCTTAATTAAAATTTGTTTAATAACAAAATTATTTTTTTTTTATTTCAGAAAATAATTTTGAAAGTGTATTTACGTTTTTTAATTACAAATGGAATTAGAAAATTTAAAATATAAACTTTTTACATGTTTTGGTAATTAATTGACCTATTTTGCATTGCAACTAGTGCGTTTTGAATTTCAAATGACATTGTTTATTTCATATGACGTTTTAAACAGAATTCCAAAATGAAATAATTTTTTTTTTAAATTCAGAAAAAGTTTTTGAAGTGTATTTAGGGGCTTTAATTACAAATGGAATTTAAAATATTTAGTTAATTTAAAATTTAAACTTTTTAATTTAATATATATTTCAAATTCATTATTTTGAATTTAAAGTGATTTTTTTAAAATTCAAAATCCATTTTTTTTATTTAAGATACAATTTTTTGAATTGCATATGGAATTATTTTAATTTAAATTTTTTTCTACAGTCAAAATTAAAAAAAATATTATTGAAATTCAGAAAAAGATGTCGGAAGTGTATTTACACTTTCTAATTACAAATGGAATTTAAAATATTTGTTTAATTATATTTTTTTGATATTAAATCATTTTTTTTTTTAATTTTATTTAAATTTTTTCTCTTCAAATGGATTTTCTTGAATTTCAAATGGAATAATTTTAATTTATTTTTTCATATTTTCAATTACAATTACATACATGTTTTGGTAATTAATTGACATATTTTGAATTTCAACTAACGTGTTTTGAATTTCAAATGAAATTTTTTTATTTTACATGACTTTTTAAACGGAATTTTAAAATGGAAAAACAATTTAAATAATTTTTTTTTTTAATTTCGGATACTATTTTTTTGAGGTGCAAAATTAATTATTTTAATTTCGCTTTTTTCTATAAACTAAATTATTTTTTTTTAATTAAAAAAAGCTTATTGTTAAAAGCTTATTTACAATTGGAATTTTTTTAATTAATTTTTTTAATTTAAATATATTTTTTTGGAATTTCATGTGGATTTTTTTTTCTAATTTTAAGTATTATTTCCTGAATTGCAAATGGAATAATTTTAATTTCATTTTTTTCATATTTTGAGTTACAATTTACTTGTTTTGAAAATCAATTGACATATTTTGAATTTCTGCTAATGTGTTTTGAATTTCATAGGACGTTTTTTTATTTAATACGACTTTTAAAACGGATTTTTAAACTTAAATTGCAAATGACATTATTTTAATTGCAATTTTTTTCAATAATCAAAATAAAAAAAAAATTGGAAATTCAGAAAAAAAGTATGAACATTTATTAATTCCAAATGGAATTTTCGGAATTAATTTTATTTTGTTTTAAAATTTAAACAATTTAAAATATATATATTTTTTTAAATCATATGGATTCTTTATTTCGGCTAATGTGTTTTGAATTCGAAAGAACTTTTTCATACCTTTTTGAAATACAGTTCATATTTTTAAAATTATACTAATCGGGTTTCAGTAGGAAACAAACAACTTTTACTCTCGATTTCTAATTTTTTGCGCAAAAAAGAATCTTGTGATGATTATTTAAATTATTACTTATTTTCTAAAAAAGTTAAACTGTCAGTTTAAAAGGTTAAACTATCAGCCGAAGTCAAATGGTTGAAAAAATTCGCAAACGTTAAAGGTACACCGAAAACAAATTTTTATAAATGCAAAGATTTGCGGCCCAGACGTTCCTAGCATTTAAAATAAGTACATATTGTACTTACAATAATGAAAATGTACTTAATATTTCTTTGTCTATATTTTAAGTACAAGAAGATTTTATTTTAAAGATGGGTCATCTTTGCTATCAATCTACAGAAATATATGACTACAATTTTTGTAAAGAAACCTGTGGATTTTAGAAGTTTTAGTTGATCTGTTCTGAAATTTGGTTCATATTTTCAAATTATACTAATCTAATTATTTTCAGTAGGACTGAAAATTTGTTTATTTTTTTATTTTCTAAAAAAGTTAAATTGTCTAAAACAGGTTCAATTATCGGAAAAAATCTGATAATTGAAAAAAATAAAGGTGCACCGGAAAATGTTGTTATAAATGTAAAAATTATCGCCGCAGACGCCCCTAGTATTTAAAATAAGTACATATTGTACTTAATATTATGAATATTTACGAAATGGGTAAAATTTTTTGGAAAAACCTAAAAAAACTTTTGTCGAATTTTCTGATGAAAATTGGTATGCGTCGTCCGGAGGGCAAATAAAATATACATTTTGAGTAGTTTTGCAAAATTTTCATTTTCGCGGAAGATATGACGCTCATGCAACATTTTTGTTTATTAATTTTCTTGAAATCTACTGTTACGGATTACGTTGAATTTTTGCATGTACATAAAGCGTAGTTGCTACATATAACTAATTTTTCAGCAGAGGAAATAAACTGTTTTATTATGTATTATATCGCGATAATTTGAATATGATATGAATTAGGAATTGGAAGGTGTATATTATACACGTTCGAATTCATATCATATTAAAATTATCGCGATATCATTGTTTTTGTTTTTTGTTATTCGATCTGTTGTGACTTTTCATAGTTTTGTTTTTGACTATTGAGTTCGAGATCGTTGTTTTTGTTTTCTGTTAAACAGAAAAAACAAACCTTCTTCGCGATATAATAAAATCAAACAGTTTATTTCCGCTGCTGAAAAATTAGGAACAAGCACATAGCTAATTTTGTCCCGACGGCGACGATATGTCAGCCTTTTTCATATGTTCTCAAAAAATAAATAAATGACAGAATTTGTCGTCAAATTTCGCGGGTTTATTTGTTGTCAAATCTTACATTGAAAAATGACACTTTGACGAACTAATCTTTAAAAAACATTACATTTCGTTCTTATTATCATTTCTTATTATATTTCGTTCTTATTGTCTTCATTTTAAGTGTGAAATGACATTATTTCAAAGATGCCTTTGATGCAAAATCTTTAAAATCAAGACAATATTTTTTTCTGTGCATATTTTAAAAATCCCCATCATATATACTCGTATTTTTATGTCTATGGAGCCATATCAATGCGGTAGGTAAAAACGTAATTGGTTTAATTTCACTCAAATTTCCAATATATCTCCGGTCTGCAGATAATTTTCAACAAATTTTAAATTTACAAGCACATTCGAGCACCCCTACAGGAAAGTGCCACATACCATCTGGTGTTAAATCCAATGATTTACAATTAAAAATTGTAGTCAATTTTAATTATTTTTTACATTCGAATTCTAATGATATATTACACAATTTTATTTTGCTCTTCCAAAACACAAGCAAAGTGTGACGCACCATTTTTACCAAAAAAGCTAAAAAAATTGATAATAATTACAAAAGAAAGAGAATACAAATATTATAAAATTTAATGAAAATATAATTCGACTAAAACTGCTATGAATGCACCCTCTCTAAAGCCTGATAGAAATAAAAAAATAACACTTTTGGCCTGCATATACAAATAACAAAACAACCAATATATTCTTTAGAAACCCAAGAAAATAATGTGCTTTTGTATTAAGAAAAAAAAACTTCCAACACTGCAAAATAAGGTATACATACATATTCTCAAAGCAATTTCATGTTATATTATCACAGTTTCAATATCTAATAGTGTGTGTAGTGTAGTGCCTTTATACCAGAGTCAATCACTGTGATCTTCCTCTATACTAGAGTCGATCACTGTGATCTTCCTCTATACTAGAGTCGATCACTGTGATCTTCCTCTATACTAGAGTCGATCACTGTGATCTTCCTCTATACTAGAGTCGATCACTGTGATCTTCCTCTATACTAGAGTCGATCTCTGCGGTCTTCCTCTATACTAGAGTCGATCACGGTGGTCTTCCTCTACTCTAGAGTCGATCACTGTGATCTTCCTCTATACTAGAGTCGATCACTGTGATCTTCCTCTATACTAGAGTCGATCACTGTGATCTTCCTCTATACTAGAGTCGATCACTGTGATTTTCCTCTATACTAGAGTCGATCACTGTGATCTTCCTCTATACTAGAGTCGATCACTGTGATCTTTCTCTATACTAGAATCGATCACTGTGATCTTTCTCTATACTAGAATCGATCACTGTGATCTTCCTCTATACTAGAATCGATCACTGTGATCTTCCTCTATACTAGAGTCGATCACTGTGATTTTCCTCTATACTAGAGTCGATCACTGTGATCATCCTCTATACTAGGGTCGATCACTGTGATCATCCTCTATACTAGAGTCGATCACTGTGATCATCCTCTATACTAGAGTCGATCACTGTGATCTTCCTCTATACTAGAGTCGATCACTGTGATCTTCCTCTATACTAGAGTCGATCACTGTGATCTTCCTCTATACTAGAGTCGATCTCTGTGGTCTTCCTCTATTCTAGAGTCGATCACTGTGATCTTTCTCTATACTAGAATCGATCACTGTGATCTTCCTCTATACTAGAGTCGATCACTGTGATTTTCCTCTATACTAGAATCCATCACTGTGATTTTCCTCTATACTAGAATCGATCACTGTGATCTTCCTCTATACTAGAGTCGATCACTGTGATCTTCCTCTATACTAGAGTCGATCACTGTGATCTTCCTCTATACTAGAGTCGATCACTGTGATCTTCCTCTATACTAGAGTCGATCACTGTGATCTTCCTCTATACTAGAGTCGATCACTGTGATCTTCCTCTATACTAGAGTCGATCACTGTGATATTCCTCTATACTAGAGTCGATCACTGTGATATTCCTCTATACTAGAGTCGATCACTGAGATCTTCCTCTATACTAGAGTCGATCACTGTGATCTTCCTCTATACTAGAGTCGATCACTGTGATCTTCCTCTATACTATAGTCGATCACTGTGATCTTCCTCTATACTATAGTCGATCACTGTGATCTTCCTCTATACTAGAGTCGATCACTGTGATCTTCCTCTATACTATAGTCGATCACTCTGATCTTCCTCTATACTAGAGTCGATCACTCTGATCTTCCTCTATACTAGAGTCGATCACTGTGATCTTCCTCTATACTAGAGTCGATCACTGTGATCTTCCTCTATACTAGAGTCGATCACTGTGATCTTCCTCTATACTAGAGTCGATCACTGTGATCTTCCTCTATACTAGAGTCGATCACTGTGATTTTCCTCTATACTAGAATCCATCACTGTGATTTTCCTCTATACTAGAATCGATCACTGTGATCTTCCTCTATACTAGAGTCGATCACTGTGATCTTCCTCTATACTAGAGTCGATCACTGTGATCTTCCTCTATACTAGAGTCGATCACTGTGATCTTCCTCTATACTAGAGTCGATCACTGTGATATTCCTCTATACTAGAGTCGATCACTGTGATATTCCTCTATACTAGAGTCGATCACTGAGATCTTCCTCTATACTAGAGTCGATCACTGTGATCTTCCTCTATACTAGAGTCGATCACTGTGATCTTCCTCTATACTAGAGTCGATCACTGTGATCTTCCTCTATACTAGAGTCGATCACTGTGATCTTCCTCTATACTAGAGTCGATCACTGTGATCTTCCTCTATACTAGAGTCGATCACTGTGATCTTCCTCTATACTAGAGTCGATCACTGTGATCTTCCTCTATACTAGAGTCGATCACTGTGATCTTCCTCTATACTAGAGTCGATCACTGTGATCTTCCTCTATACTAGAGTCGATCACTGTGGTATTCAATGGAATATAGGGTTACCAACTTTTTTTTAAAAATCCCCAAAAAATATTCACTTTGATAATTTAACATAGAAATGCATCATTAAAATATCTAATGCTCATTTTCGGCGACACATACATACATACATATATTACAAACAGTTCACCTACAAAAACTATAAGTAATAAATCTTTTTGCACTCAGGGATTCATTTCAACAAGAACAACAACAACTTAATGATTCCTGTAACTATCAAGATGTAAAGGCAACTACTTACTATCTATCCTTATTCATAATGATGATAGCTACAAATTAACTTAGTAAAGTAATTGAAATGGTTTTGTCTTTTTTTTTAAATCACACAGGGTCCTTACCAAGAATTGCAAATTCTTGGGCAACAAAGCATTTTACTTTTCTTTTAGAAAATTGTTAATTTAATAGTGGTTTATTGAAATGATTATTTTTACGAAAAAGTAGATGTTTGCTGAGAAACCACAGAGTATACAATACATATACGGAAAAAAAGTGTCGCAATATAATTATTAATTTACTTAAATATTACCCAATTTCAAATAAAAAATGTTTTAATTGATTCGATGAATGTTTTAATTGATTAAACTGATGTATTTATTGATTCAATTACTGTAAATGGGTTTCCAACAAGAGGTGTTATTTTGGCATTCAAAGAAAAATTCCAATTTTTGAGAT
This sequence comes from Eudasyphora cyanicolor, assembly GCA_963930755.1. Lineage (NCBI taxonomy): Eukaryota > Metazoa > Arthropoda > Insecta > Diptera > Muscidae > Eudasyphora > Eudasyphora cyanicolor. Next base: position 160,064,346 of record OZ005738.1, on the reverse strand, counting down.
AAATGATCGTACGTTTACTTCATAATAAAGAGGAAGGTATGCCGTTAATAATGAAAAACAATATCTGCCAAAAACGATTACAGGACCATATCCTTTTCATGAAATTTTCCATAACCAAATCGCAAAGTGGCTGCCCTATGTCCTCGATAGCCTCACGAATTCTATCCTGGAGGTCTTGAATCGACGCTGGGCTGTTGGCGTAGACCTTATCTTTCACGTGGCCCCAAAGGAAGAAGTCGCAAGGTGTTAAATCACAAGATCTCAATGGCCAATTGTAATCACCTCTTCGGGAGATAACACGGTCCGGAAACTTTTCCCCTAACAGAGCAATGGTTTCGTTGTTTGTGTGGCACGTAGCGCCGTCTTGTTGAAAGTAAACGTTGTCCAGATCAATACCATCCAACTCCGACCATAAAAAATCATTAATCATCTCTCGATAGCGCAATCCATTCACCGCAACTGTTGATACAACCTCATTTTCGAAAAAGTAAGGTCTAATGACCCCGCCGGACCATAAACCGCACCAAACAGTCACACGTTGAGGACGGAGAGGCTTCTCAACAATAACTCTTGGGTTTTTCGAGCCCCAGATGCGACAATTTTGCTTGTTGACGTAGCCACCGAGGTGGAAATGGGCCTCATCAGTCAAGATGATTTTATATCGTTTTTTTGTTCGATCGTTTTTTGATCGTTTTGTATCGTTCGATGATCATGTTTCGTTCCATTTTTAGTAATGGCGCAGTTTCTACTTGTCAAATGACAAAGAATAAAAGCTTAAAAAGTGACAGCTACCGAAATACCGGGTGATTCAAAATAACACCTCTTGTTGGAAAACCCTGTATTAAATGATTCAGTTAATGTATTAATTGATTCAAATAATTTTTTAATTGATTCAATTAAATTTTTATTTGATTCAATTAATTTTTTTATTCAAATAATTTTTAGACATTTCCAATCATAAAAATTAATTGAATCGAATAATATATTTATTGATACAATAAATGTTTTAATTTATTCAATCAGCATTCTATTTGAAAATAAAATAATTATTAATAATAATGTTATTTTTCCTGTATATATAAAAGTAAAAAACTTGGCTATGTTTACACAAAAGAACTATTTTTTAATAAAAAAAATATATATCATAACAGCGTTGATAATATTTAATATTTTACATTTTTGGATTGAAGTTTAGTTTAGAAACCATTCATTTATGTATATGGACACTTCTTCTTTAAATTACACTGTGCAACAGTGAAAACAATACACGGACTTGACAGTAAAAGTTCGATTCTACTACCAAAGGGTAGTATAGCCTTCATCATCAATTTCATTTGCCGAAATTGATGACCAATATTTTTTATGGGCCTCAAAATATTGTGAAAATCAGTGGCCCCTCAACCAAAAAGGTATCATCAGTTTTTGGCCAACAGCTAATTCCGAATTGGTGATACCGATTAACTATTTTTGGCAATAATGTAGCTAAGAATATGCTGAACAAAGTTCGTTAACATTTTGTGCCAAAAAAAAATATATTTTTTTTCACTTTTTTCAGCATAGCTTATAGGGACTCCTAATTTTTCACTAACAATATTGGGCAAAATTGTAGCCACCGTAAATCTGAACAGCTTTTGTGAACATGTCAATACAATTTGAACATGTCTAGGCACCCTAAATTGCTCACAAAGATCACATTGGACCTAAAAAATTTTAGTATTTCACTTTTTGGTATATTCCTGCAGCAATGTTATTCATACGGCCCAGTACTCAAAGCAATATATATGCCAGTACTGAGGATTGTAACTGTAATTTTACTACTTTTTTGGTGTTTGTGTTAACTTTTGATGTGTTCTGACAGATATAGTAAAATTTTATGGGCAACAATTTGTAGGACATTTCATTCCCGCCCTCCCCATTTACTATTTTCTACAAAGTTGCTGAACACACCCTACACCAAAAAAAAATTTGTTTTTTTAGAGATACAAAATAATTAAATAATTGGTCACCAATTTCGCAAAACCGCGTATAGGGTTCGACCACCCTTTGGTAATAGAATTGAACCTACACTGTCAAGTCCGTGTATTTTTTCAAAAAAAATATTCACTTGTTGCACCGAAAACGATTAATTAAAATTACGATAAAATGTAAAAAAATCGATTTGATATTTCAATAAAAATATTTATCGAAAGGTGCTTGGTCGGTCAACTTATGCTGTATATCCCGGGATATGATTACACTGTGGGTATAACTACATAAATGAATCTTCTCTGTAAGCAACATACACAGGACAAAAATTTTTGTCATAAAGTTAAAGATTGGCGCCAAAAAAATCCCAAATCTTCAATATACTCTTAAGTACATTTTGTACTTAAAATTAAACAATTCCACGTCGCTCGTTTAGAAAAAGAACGTTACAACTCAAAATTATTTTTTTTTTTAGTTGGTCATACTAAATTGTCCTATATTTCAATATCTAAAAGCTGATTGGGCTGATTCCTGTGGAAGACAACAATTTTTGGCGCACTTCAGATGTTATGTCCTCCATTCCACCAAATAGTTATTTTTGCCTAGATCATAAATCAAACTTAAGCGAAATGTCAAATTTTGAGTTGTGACGTTCTTTTTCTAAATGAGCGATATGTATTAAGTAATTTTTTTATTTTAAGTTCAAAATTTAGTTATTTTAAAGATTAGGGCTATTTTCAGGTCATAATTTCGATCGCTTAAGTGACTAATGTTCGACTCGACTTCCGAGCAAAATTTGTGGACAAATATCTCCCAGAACATGAAGTGATATAGAAAATAAATAAAAGCCATTCCATTCAGCGTCTCTAATATGAATTAACAGTTTTTAAAAGGTGGACATTATATTCACCTTTTCTCTTTTGTGTAAAAATACCACAGACCTTAAATTATACAGATGTGCCGTCAGCCCGAAACGTCAAAATCTATCAGTTACGAACGAATAGGAATGAAATGTCACACGCGAAAAAACAGTTTTCCGCGAAGATAGTTTCAACTTTTTTTGCACTAATCGATTAATATTAATTTTTTAATTATGACAATTACAAAAAATTCGGGAAAATCGGTCCGAAATCCGCGGAAAAACTCACTCTTTGAAGTTCTACTCGTTGAAATTTCTATTCGTTCGTAACTGACAACTTACTCGCTCCGGGATGACATATCTTTTTATTTATTATTTTTGAAAAATACTACAAATATAATGCAAACTTTAAAAAACCAAACAAAAATTTTTCAAAAACGATCAGCTCACCGTAAAAACATTAAACAAATTTTTTTGACGGAACCAACCAGAAGGCAAAAAAACAGCCAACCAACCAAATTAATAAATTTTGTAGTACATTTTGGATCTTTACTTATATACAAAAATATAGTGTAGACAGATTTAAATGAAATGTTTTTCGATTCAATACTTTTTGTGCGTTATACCACCAACAGAGAGTTTTATTATAAATTATAGAAAAAAAAACAATTTAGTATGAACCAAGAACAATGAATGAAACTCCCCCCAAACAAAATTAAAACAAAAAATCCTTAAAAAGCCATAAATAGTGTTAATAATAAAATGAAATTATATTTAATAAAAATAATTGTTGCTCCCTTTTTGTACATATAAAAACAGAAACTTGAAAAAAAAAATTTAAATGAAACATTAATTATTGTATAAGTCCAAAAATAATAAAAAGTAAATAAAACGATGAAATTCTCCATAAAAAAAAACAATTAATTTTTGAAAATAAAATAAAATCCAAAGAAATCATAAAATGCTTGCGTTAAATGAGAAAAAATAAAGAAAAAATCATTTGAAAAACCAAAAACAAAATATCAATATGTAGTTTTATTTGCAAACATATGGTAACGCTGAATAATGGTCATGCCTAGCAAAGGAAAATCGAAAAAAGGATATTTCCTGAATCTCTGGAAAATTCTCTTTTTCTTAGAGAAACCAGTATTTTCGGTAATATCTGGTATTTAATTAATTTCCCAGTATATTAGGGAATTATGGGTAACCCAAAGCCAGTCATAGCCTAATCCCTAAAGTATGCTTTGAAATTCGGGATAGAGTTTTTAATAGCTATTGCCGTAACTTATAATGCACAGTAAAATTCAAAGTATACTTTAGGGGGTCAACATAATTTAAAGTGTTACCAAGTGTAAGCGTAAGCGATTGACATGCTGTGGATAAGTATATGGACTGTCAAAAGGAGCCACAGTCTGACCCCTTCCCAAAATTACCCATAACTTCTGAACTATTCGAAGTGTCGGCACAAGTGATACATTAAATTTTAGGCCACTATCTCTTCTATCTTCCTGAGTGAAGAAGACCTCTAATATTGTTATGAGGAAGACCTCTAATATAGTTGTTTCTCATAAGTCAATAAGTTTAAAAGTTAACTGCATTTTTAAATCGATATTAACTTCGGACAAAACTCAGTACGCAATCACAATTATTTAAGGTATCACCTGTGCTTTTTTAAATTGGTATATTTTTTAAACAATTTCGTGAAGCATAATTTAAGGCGAAATATTTTCAGTGCCGTTAAAGTGAATGTTTCAAGCATTTATTTAAAGTATCACTTATGACAAGATCACGTCTAGAAGTATGCTTCACTTAAAAGCCAGTAACTTCTAAACCAGTTGAGATATCATCACAGGTGATACCTTAAATGAATTCTAGAAACGTGAGATATCAGCACAGGTGATACCTTAAATGAATGCTAGAAACGTCTTCCTAATCTCCTCTTAAATTCATAGTTATGTAAGCTTTTTTTTCAGTTTTTTTACATTTCAAAAATGGACCGAATTTTATTTGATTTTCATAATATTTTGATATATGATAGAGCCCATTGAGCTGATTTTAAAATAACTTTTATTTTCTTCCAGAACCTAATATAAAATGAAAAATTCTCTTATAAATAAAACGGTTATACATATTTTCAAACGACTGTAACTTGTAAACTAAGTGGAGATCAACAGATACCTTAAACGAAAGGTCTGAACGTCTTCTTGATGGCCTACACAATCTGTGGCTAATTTTATCTTAAAGGTCTAAAGATATTGCAATTACCAACTTTTTATAATTTCATTAAACTTATGATTTTATATCCAAAGATTTAGCCCCAAATAGCAGTAGACAATAAGAAGACGTTTTGATCTTTCGTTTGAGGTATCGCTTGTTGCTGTACTTCAATTATTTTAGAAGTTATAGGCAGTATGGGGGTGTCAAGACGAAAGATTGTTTATTTTTTACAAAAAAAAATATTGAAAAAATTTGACAAGGCAAATTTTACAAAATGCAATGGTATGTTGATTTAAATTATTTTTAAAGAAAGGTGTGCGCCACCACAGGCAGTTTAAAAGTGTTTTCCATTAAAACTTATACCGATATGAAAGAACTTGTAACTTGTAAACCATTTGAGATAACCTCACAACTGATATCTTAAACGAGATCGTGAAACGTCTACTTAAAGGTCTATACATAGATACAGCGCTTCCTATATACCAAATGTTTTATTACACTTGGTTTTCTATGTCTGTTAGTTTTTCACCACATTTTACAATACTGACCCTGTCGTAAGCCATTTTTTGTCAAATTGCTCATCAAACGAAGTCTTTCGGCAAGTATGATCGACTGGTGTATGACTCGTTTTGAAATTCCGAAATTCGATTTTTAGTGTCATTTTTGATGTATTGTAACGAAAATCGATGGGTTGTGTATTTTGATGATATTCTGGCATATCATAGAGGACGCTGCCCTGATCTAAAGACGCCTTCGATTTTCTTCCAGAATCTAATATTTTATGAAAAGTTCACTATTTTATAAAACAATTTACACCGATTTTAAAATGGCAATAACTTCTAAACTAAATTGAGTACAGCTTTAAGTGATACCCTAATTGAAAGGTCTGAACGTCTGCTGTTATCCAGTTTGGGGCTAATATCATTTTAATATAAATATTCATTTATTGAAATTATAGATTTTTCTACCAGCATCGTTATACTAAACTAATATTTGCCTAAAGTATTTGCTGAATCATCACATAGACGTTCAGATCTTTCTTTTGCAGTATCATTTGTGGTATTACTCTTGGTAGCTTAGAATTTATGTGAATTTAAAAATGCACATAAAGTGCGGTTAAAGTGAATGTTTCAATCATTTATTTAAGGTATCACTTGTGACAATATCGCGCCCAAAAGTATGCTTCACAATATTATATAAACAATTGCATAACCGATTTTAAAAAGCCAGTACCTTATAAACCAAATGAGATATCGTCACAGGTGATACCTTTAATGAATGCTAGAAACGTTCGTTTCAATTCCTCTAAAATTCACAATTATAAAAGCTTTTTTCAGTTTTTTGAAATTTCAAAAATTCATTTTCATTTTTGACCGAATGTTCCCTTTCAAAGAAAACTGGTATACATATTTTCAAACGACTGTAACTTCTAAACTAAGTGGAGTAGCGCATCAACTGATACCTTAAATGAAAGGTCTGAACGTCTTCATAATTCCCGACGGAGTTTCTGGCTAATACTATTGTCTTAAAGATATTACAATTATCGATTTTTTACAAATTAATTAAACTTATGAATTTTTGTTAAACAATTTAGCCTCAAACAATAATTACACGTTCCAAGCTTTATTTTGAGGTATCTCCTGTACCGATATCTCTATTGATTTAGAAGTTATTGTAATTTTAAACTTGCAACATTTTGTCGCCTAAAAGTATGCTTCACGAATAAACTGGAAAAAATTATACCTATTTTAAAAAGCCTGTAACTGCTAACTAATTGAGATATCGTCACAAATGGTACCTTTAACGATAGCTTGAAACGTCTACTTCAATTCATCTAAGGAATAAGATCAATTTAGGCTATTCTCTGTTTATTGAAATTTCAAAAATGGATTTTAAATTTTTTTACTAAATCTTATTGGATTTTCATAATATTTTGGCATATGATACAGGACCTCGCGCTGATTTAAAAATCACTTTAATTTAATTTAAGAACCTAATATTTAATGAAAAAATACCGTTTACATAAAAGTGTTATATATATTTTAAAATACCGATAAATTCTAAACATACAGGAGTATTGTCACAAATGATACTGCAAATGAGACGCCTGAACGTTTATTTTATGTGTAATGTTATTGTCACCTAATTATTTTGGCATTAACCTATTCATTTATTATAATAATCGAAACTGGTGAGAAAATTCTTTAATTTCAATAAATTCATATTTTTATGAAAATGATATTAACCTCAAACTTCCTTAGATATCAGTAGACGTTCAGATATTTCGATTAAAGTATCACTGGAAGCGATACACCGGTTAGTTTAGAAGTGATTGACATTTTAAAATCGGTGTAAATTATTTTATAAAATAGTGATTTTTTTTCATTAAATATTAGATTGTGGAAGAAAATCGAAAGCGTCTGTAGATCAGTGCAACTTCCTCTATCATATGCCAGAATATCATCAAAATCTAAAACCTATCTATTTTCGTTAAAATGCATGGGCTTATCTCAAAAATGACCCTAAAAATCTAAGTTCGGAATTTCTAAAAGAATCATATACCAATCGATCGTCCTCGCCTAAAGAATACGTTTGATGCGTATTTTGACAAAATATTGATAGAAACAAGGTCAGTATTGCAAATTTTGAGTGAAAAATTACTAGACATATACAACTATGTGTAGGAAAGCATTTTGCATATAGAATGCGCTGTCTTTTTAGGCTTTTAAGCAGTCATTCTAAACTCTCGTTTGATGTATCAGTACTGAGGATATCTCAAATGGTTTACAAGTTACAAGCTCTTGCAAATCGGTATACATTTTGGTGGAACACACTTTTAAAATGCCTATAACTTCGAAAATAATTGAAGTACAGCAACAAGCGATACCTCAAGCGAAAGTTCAAAACGTCGTCTTATTGTCTACTGCTATTTGACGCTAAATCTTTTGACATAAAATAATAAGTTTAATGAAATTATAAAAATTCGGCAATTGCAATATCTTTAGATCTTCAAGACAATAGTATTAGCCACAAACTCTGTCGGATCATTTAAGGTATCAGTTGATGCGCTACACCACTTAGTTTAGAAGTTACAGTCGTTTAAAAATATGTATTACAGTTTTATTTAAAAGGGAAATTTTCATTAAATATTAGGTTCTGAAAGAGAATAAAAGTTCTTTTCAAATCAGCTCAATGCCCTTTATCATATGTCAAAATATTATGAATATCCAATAACATTCGGTCAAAAATTAAAATCCATGTTTGAAATTTCAAAAAAATTAAAATAGCTTATATTGTTGTGAATTTGAGAGACTGAAACTGAAACGGACGTTTCTAGCATTCATTTAAGGTATAACCTGTGACGATATCTCAATTGGTTCAGAAGTTACAGGTTATTTAAAATCGGTAGTTTTTTTAAACAATTTCGTAAAGCATACTTTAAGGCGCGATATTATACAAAACATAAAATGTTCACTTTAACCCAACTAAATAAACTTCGCCTAAAAGTATGCTTCACAAAAATATTTTCAAATATTATACTGATTTTAAAAGTTCTGTAACTTCTAAACTCATTGAGACATTGTCACAAATGGTAGCTTTAACGAAAGCTTGAAACGTCTACTTCAATTCCTCTTACATCAATTTAAGCTATTCATAGGTTTATTGAAATTCAAAAAAATTATATTTGGCATATGATAGAGGACCTCGCTCTGATTCAAAACCCTATTTCCTTTCCTTCGAAAACCTAATATTTAGTGAAAATATCCCTTTTATGTAAAAGTGTTATACAGACTTTAAAATGCCAATAAATTCTAAACTATCGTCAGTATTGTCACAAATGATACTGCAAACGAAACGCCTGAACGTCTGTTTTAGGTGTAATATAATTATCGCCTAATACGATTCGCACTAACCTATTAATTTATTATAAATCGAAGCTGCTGATAAATTTCTATAATTTCAATAAATGCATATTCTTATGAACATCTACTTGATGCCAGACACACTTCGTGGCTAATACTATTGTATTAAGATCTAAATCTATTATAATTAACGAAAACTTTATAATTTCATTAAAATTATACTTTTGTTTAAAAATAAGTAGCCTCAAATAGCAGTGGATATTAAGTAGAACTATTGAACTTTTGTTAGAGGTATCGTCTGTTGCTGTACTTCAATTAGTTTAGAAGGTACAGGCGTTTTAAAAGTGTATATCATCGAAAATTGTACCGATGTTAAAGAGCTTTTAACTTGTGAACCATTTGAGATATCCTCACTATTGATACCCCAAGAGTTTGAAACTTCTGCTTAAACGCCGATAGAGACTGTGCTACCTATAGGGCTATAATTTTAGTGCACATGGTTTCCTATATCTATTAATTTTTCACTTATATATCGAATACTGACAATGATTTAAGCCATTTTTTTGACAAAATGCGCACCAAACGATTTCTTTTGGCGAGTATGATCGATTGGTATATGACACGTTTTGAAATTCCGAACATCGATTTTTAGCGTCATTTTTGAGATAAGCCCATGCATTTAAACGAAAATCGATCGGTTGTGGATTTCGATGATATTCTGGCATATGATAGAGGACGTTGCACTGATCTATAGACGCCTTCGATTTCCTTGCATAATATAATATTTAACGAAAAAATAGCTATTTTATAAAACAATTTACACCGATTTTAAAATTCAGATAACTTACAACCCAATCGGATAACCACTTTAAATTATACCTTAATTGAAAGACCTGAACGTCTACTGATAACTAAGGCAATTTGCGATTAATACGATTGGCATAAAAATATGCATTTATTGACATTTTTTGAATTTTTTCACCATTTTCGATTATTATAATAAACTAATAGTTTGATGCCTAAAGTATTTGCGAATCATGGAATAGACGTTCAGAACTTTCTTTTGCAGTATCATTTTTGGTAATACTCCTGGTAGTTTAGAATTTATTGGAATTTAAAAACCAGTAAAGGGGGGATAAATGTGGTACATCAGCCAAATCCAAATGGCAAGAGCTAGAATCGTGATATTTGGTGTGAGGGTAGCCCTTTTGAGATAGACTCAGAAATTGGCAGGATTTTTCGAAATTCGAACATTTACGTACACAGTGGGGTAAAAAGGGAAAAATGTGGTACAACAGCAAAATCCAAATGGCAAGACCTAGAATCGTGAAATTTGGTGTGAGAGTAGCTCTTGGGACGTGAACAAGAACAAGGAGCGATTTTTTAAAAATTTAGGGGCACAGTGGGACAGGAAGGGATAAATATGGTACTAGCGCCAAATTGAAAGCCTAAAGTAGAATGGTGATAATTTAAGCGAGGGATGTCTTTATGACAACGGATCGGGGTAGTCAGTTTTTTTTGTAGTCGTAGTTTTCAGGGCACAGTGGGACAAAAAGTGTATAATATAGTATAGTGGCTTAAAATGTCAAACATGGATCAATGGTTCCAGGGTAACTTTTGGAACATAAAATAGAGATTGGAAGTGATTTTTAGTAGTTCTAACTTTAAGGGGCACAGTGGGACAAGGCGGTCTGCCCAAGTTGGAACTTAAACATGAAGAGTTTATATGGTTTTAGGAGCACAGTGGTCAAAAACGGTTAATAATGCACACTGGAGATATGATTAATATGTTACAGTTGGGGAAAAAGGTGTAAGTATGCTAGCGTGGAGACACATTTTAAATACGGTACAGTGAGACAAAAATTTGTTAAATTTGGTACAGTGGGGAAAAATATTGTTCAGTGAGATAAAGCGTTGAATGGGGCACAGTTGCAAAAACGGTTAACTATGGTACAGTGGGGTAAAAATAGTTATATGTATATGGTAAAGTGGGACAAAATGGGTTAAAAATGGTACAGTGGGGCAAAAAGCGTTAACTATGGAACAGTGGGGCAAAAATGTATTTACTATAATACAGTGGGGCAAAAAGGGTTAAATATGGTACGGTGAAGCAAAAAAAGTTAAATACGGTATTCGTACCGTAAATTCGTACTCGGAAAAACAAGTTAAATAAATGGCACAGATAGGGGACAAAAATGTTGAAATTTGGATCTTGAAATCTCAATTATCACTTTAAAATATTGTACAATCGTGCAAAATTGCTTAATTACGACACACAAAGGGTTAAATGTAGAACAATGGAGCGATTCACTTAAGAGTTTTAAACTCGTTCCTTTATAGACACAGTGGGACAAACATGGTTTTTATTGTGTGAATGTAGCTATTGGAACATAAACTAGGGCAAAGTTGCTAACGTATGAACCAAAAAAATAGTTTTTCAACGTTCAGAGGTACAGTGGAAAAAGGGAGAAATATTGTACCATGATGTCAGGGTAACTCTTGGAAGACAAACTAGAAATGAAACGAGGGTTCGTATTTTATAGTATAAAAGTAATCAAATCTTCTTCATTTTGCACCGTATGTAATAATCATGCCATTCTGAAAGAAAGAGGTACATATAACTATTTTACAGTACCCTAAACAGAAAATAAATAAAAGATGGGGGCTGCGAAGAGCACCGGGTTAAAGCTAGTTATATATTAAATCAGTATAACGATTTATAAATGTCATTCAATTCTAAACTAAGAGGGGAATTGCCACAAATGATACTGCAAAATAGAGTACTGAACCTCTATTTTAGGAAGAATTGCGTTTTTAAGAAATTCTCCATTATTTTTCTTCTGTTCGCACTATGTTTCAATTTCCCCTTTTTACTACATGTTCCCGGCTTATTTGGAACAAAAACTATACATATATTCCTTTCCAAAAATTCCAATAAAAACAAATAAATTAAAAAAAAAACTGATTGACAATTTTATTTACATTATTTTCTCTACTAACTTATGAGTTAGTTGTCATTATTTTGTCATCAATAGTAAAACAAACAGGCAAAAATAGTTTAACAATAAAAATATTCATAAATAACTTAGGCAACGACTTAGATTTGATGCAGACTTAATTAATAACTAACATAGTTTTTTCGGCATTTTGTATATATTTATATTTGTACTTCTCAAACATTTCATTCAGACTATTAATCACTTGCTGATGGATTTCATTGACGTATTTGGTGTCGGGTTCATCCATTTTCTTCACTTCAATGGGCGCACCAACCACCTGGACAATATGTCGGCGTTGAGGTAGAATTCCAAAGGTGTACTGGAAGAAACCACGACCCAAAACAATTAGAGGGGAAACGCCCGTCAAATGCTTCACAAAAGATTGGAATTTTCTAAGAAATGAATTGGGTGGATTGTCCACTTGATCGAAGATATCCACTTCGCCAAAGGAGAAGGTTGGCACAATGGGAGTTCTGTGATAGCAGAGAAGATTTTCCAATTAATATAAAGGTTCAAACAAATTTATTGTTTAAAATTTCTACTTACCCTGAACGTATGGCAATTTTCACAAAACCTTTACGATTCTTCAGGGTCAACACATAACGTCCTGGACGAGACTCGAGTGACTCCTCAGCTCCTCCGACCAATAAAGCTACAGCATTTGAGGTGAAACCATCTCGGTTATCACTGTGTTTGGGATCATTTGATTTATTCAGATGATGCAGAAGGGATTGCTTAGAACACGACACCAGACCCCAGAGGCGAACAACTTCACGTAAAAATGGTATATAGAAATGCATGTCTAGGGTGGCAATTTTTGGTCTTATACCCGGATACAATTTCAACCATTTTCCAATATTGTTGCCCATGTTATTGGTAATACCGGTTCTGAAAAGAAAAATTTAAATATTTAGATGAGTTTCAATTGTTTGGTAGAACTGACTGCAGTTTCAATAGACACCACTCTATCCTACCTTCAAAGTTCAATAGCAATAATGTATGTCTTTAATTTAAATCATAATTGAAATATTATTTGTGAACAGAACTAAATACTAACCGAATCCACATTGAAACTCGCATATCAGTAGATTTTTGTTTTTTTTTTCTTGGGTTCGCTTCACGAGCCAGTAAAACTGACTAGTTTTTTAACGAAGTGAGCTCAAGCTAAACACAAAAATGTACTCGTATTTCAGTTTCAGTATGTCGATTTCTTTACTCGTATCGAGCAGCTTGAAAAGGCGTCTAATTCCAGAGCAACGTCCTATTTCTAGTGTGTCTAAGCACGCGAAAACTGGACTTTGTTGGAACCAAATTTATGCTTGTAACAAATCCTTGGAACACAGTCCAACTGATTTATCACAGGTAGCATGCAAGCTAACGAAGAAACTAAGAAAGCGTACTACGATCAGCTCACAGCAATTACACATTCCATCTAAAAGGGTGACATACTCATCGTGATGGTAGACTTGAACGCGAAGATCGGTTCGGAAAGTCAAAGCCTAGAACACGTAATGGGGAAGCACCGACTAGGCGAAAGAAACACAAACGGCAGGTTACTGACAAGCTTTTGTAATGAATCCAACCTCGTCATCGGCGGTTCGCTTTCCCACACAATCCATGTCACCAAGCTACCTGGATGTGAAAACCAGAAAAGAGCCTGAGTCCGAGTCAAAGGGAGTGCTGGCATCGGATCTGATCACCATCAACTTGTGGCATCGTTGCGCCTTAAAATTGCAACCATACAACATCCAAACCAGCAAGGAACAAAGAAAAAGGACAACTTACAAAAATTACTATCGCCGCAGACCAAGTTGTCATTTAAAAATGAACTTACACCATCAGAACTATACGAGTAACAATAATCCAATGACCAGGGAGTTGAGTCCTTGTGGTCAAATTTCAAATCCATAAACCATCCTTAATGCCAGCGAGAAAGTTCTTGGCCTGCACCCAAAGAAGATGAAACAATGGAAGAGTGACGAAATGTGAACAATCGTCAAAGAACGCAGAAAGGCAAAAAATATCCGAGATTCGTATAAGATGAAAAGTAGAAAACGCCAAGCTTCCGAGACTACGACGATCTTGTAAAAAAAAGCAAAAATTTCGTGAGACAGTATAAATGGTTAGATAACCTTGCGGAAGGAGCCGCTGAAAGCAAAGACATGAAACTCGTATACCATATAACAAGAGAAATGTGTAGAAAATTGTCATGTCAGTCTCGGCCTATCCGGGATAAGGATGGGAACCCCTTGACGTCGATTGCAGGTCAAGTAGAGTGATTCAAAGAACTCTTCGCGGAGATTTTAAATAATCCGGCTGTGCCAGTGCCGCGGACCCACGTGGTTCAAGACGAGGATATCGGAGCCACTCGAAATATGACACTCATCTCACAACCGCAGCAACACGATAAAATTATTAAAGCAATAGAGGCAGAACAACAAATTCCCAGGCGTTGGCAACATATCAGTAGAAATGATGAAAGCCTGTCCCATTACTACAACCAGACTCCTACTACCGCTCTTTATGAAAATATGTGAGACAAAAAGGTAGCCAGCAGAATGGTTGAAGGAGATTCTGCTCACCATCCCAAAAAAAGGCGATCTTAGGCAATTTCATAACTACAGATGTATTATGCTGCTACCAATCCCGTCAAAAGTTTTAACTAAGATTCTCCTTAACCGTGTAAACGAAAAACTAGACTCAGCCATCCGCAAACAACAGGCAGGTTTCCGTCCCAACCGTTATTGCGTCGACCACGTAAATACATTTCGAATAATAGTAGGCGTGTTTTCGTTACGCCATAGGTGCTTAATTTGTATGGGGAGCTAAGCCCTTTAAGCATTATTAGTTCCCGATGAAGTTTGGTGCTTGTATTCCTGTCTTAATCGAGTATGGTGTTGCCAGATTGGGCATCCTATATTTCGCAGTGTGGCATCTCATTTTTGGAGAGATTGTTGTCAATTATTGTGAATTAACGGGAAGAAGAAGAACTCGTGACACTATTGTTACCAGATCTTGGAAATCCGCCGCTTACTGCTTATGCGCCAGTTAGTGGAAGTTAGCTGTTTTCGTTGCAAAGAGCTAAACTAAAATCGCTAGTCTGTAGAATTCAGGACAGCCCTCCAACTCGTATTCTTCGATTATAGTACATCATTCGGCAGCATTAACATAGACTGGATATATCCATATTCATACTTGCCGTCGGTTACCGGTTAATCCCTTACCGACTGCGTCCCTCTCACACAAACACTACAATTTTGCGGGGGTAAATTGCAAGTGTGAATATGGACTATGGACTATGGAATTCGACTTATCAAGGCTTAGTACGATGACTTCAAGTGCAGGGAGCTATATAATGGCCGCCTATCAGAGGACTTATACCATCTCCGAAGTACGACAAGATCAAATAGAAGATCTGGTATACGCCGATGGCATATGTCTAATATCAACAAGTCATGTAAAATCGACGCCCTTATCTCTGAGTCTAGTAGTGCTGGCCTGAAGCTTCTTTCAGCGAAGACCAAAGCACACAGCTTCTTGTAGCGAATGTCAATTCATTCACCTACCTTGGTAGCGTCATTTGCTCAGATGGTGGAGCAGCAAATGACATTCTTCGTAGAATATCAAAGTCGCAAGGAGCCTTTTCCTCATATGCTGGAACAGCAAATAATATTCTTCGTAGAATATCTAAGTCTCAAGGAGCCTTTGCACGTGGACAATTTTTAGATCATAATCTATCTATACCAACACCAACCTACGTACCTTTAATTCTAACGTAAAATCTGTGCTCCTATACGGATGTGAGACCTGGCTGATGACGAAAGCGCTTGTGAAGAAACTTCAAACGTTCATTAACAAATGCCTAAGGACATTTTTAAAGATCTGGTGGCCAAATACAATATCCAGTAAACATCTTCTGGAGAAATGCAACCAAGTTCCGATACAAAATGAAATCAAGAAGAGACGATGGAACTGGAATGGACATACCATGCGAAAGCCATCAACGGAAATCTGTGGACAAGCCTAAGAGTGGAAGGAGTGTCCTAACGGCCCCAAAATATTTGGCTGAAATCCATTTTGGGTAATTTTAAGTAATTTGAGCAATGTCCGTCAGCCAGCCCATCTGTCTGTCTGGCTTCTGCGCACGTTAACTTTCGACAGGAGTAACCGATTGCCTCCAAATTTGGTATGTGTTAATATTTTGTCTATCTCAGGCTAAGATCAAAGATGGTCTACGTTGGTCAACTCCTTCGAGTAGCTCCCCCACGAAGGGTAAACCTTTTGTGAAATATTTATTATTTCATAACTTCGATACTATTACCAAGAATCTTTTAAAATTCGACACATAATATTAATTTCTTAGTCGCTATCATCTTCAGAAAAATGGGCGAAGTTGTCACGCCCCTTCTGGTACCTCCTATACAATTGAACCATATTGCACAAAAAGTTAAGGGCTTATAACTCTGAATCCAGTCCATAAAAAAATTTACATTATGTGAACTGTAATGCTTTTATGTAGAGTCCGTAAAAAACGGACGTTATTTCCACGCCCCGTTTGGTACATCCCATACAAATGGACCATTTTGCACAAAAAGTTAACGGCTTATTAAAATTTTGTGGAGTGTATTGCATTTACAGTACCTATAATCCCGTGAAAAATGCGCATGGCTATATCGTCTTAGAATTTAATGACAATTGCAAACGGAGTGACAAGATAAGTATACCACCATCCTATGGCGAAGGGTATACAAATATACCGAAAAAATTAAAGAGGGAATACAATTTCTCAACAATCTTCTGCTTTAATACTTTATCGTGTACCTTTTAATTTCCATTATAAAATTTCTACTTCCTTTGTCCACAAAATGATATTCCTAGAGGTGTTTTTAATGTTCAAATGTTGGTTATTTGATATCAATTTCAATATCTTCGATGAATGACATTTATTACCCCACTCATAGTTTAGGGTCGGTCTATAATCGATAAGATTGTCGTGAAATGCTTTTCATGTGGCCACTTTCAGTCTTCACTGGGCTGGAAGAGGATATTTACAATTCTATTTATTTTTTGTGTTTTTGCAAATCAACTGATATTTGTTATGCAGATGACAGATGACTATTTATGACATCATGAATCACTTAAGTACTTTACTTTGAAGTACAAATAGAACATAAATTGTTGAACTTTGAAATGAAATGTCTATGTAGAATGCGGCATTTTGTGTTCATATCTAAAAATTGTTTATGTTAAATAAGGCACTAAACATTATACAACTTTTATGTACATAGTTTAATTAAAATTCCAAAAAAAACCATATCTTTGAACTCGACCTCTCGACAAATTGAGTGAATATTTTTGAATATATTTGGGGTTTTCATTAAAACAAATCTTGCTCTGTTTAAAAATGATTCGCAACTTAATGCACAAAAATATATTTCATTGAGATATTGTTATAACATTAATGCACTGAGCGAAAAATGTTGTAAAAAATAGCGAAATATTGAAGAAACAGTCGACCACTGAGGTCTTCCTCTATACTAGAGTCGATCACTGAGGTCTTCCTCTATAGTAGAGTCGACCACTGAGGTCTTCCTCTATAGTAGAGTCGACCATTGAGGTCTTCCTCTATACTAGAGGCGACCACTGTGGTCTTCGTCTATACTAGAGGCGACCACTGTGGTCTTCCTTTATACTAGAGTCGACCACTGTGGTCTCCCTCTATACTAGAGTCGACCACTGTGGTCTTCCTCTATGCTAGAGTCGACGACTGTGGCTTTTCTCTATACTAGAGTCGACCACTGTGGCTTTTCTCTATACTAGAGTCGACCACTGTGGCTTTTCTCTTTACTAGAGTCGACCACTATGGCTTTTCTCTATACTAGAGTCGACCACTGTGGCTTTTCTCCCTCTATACTAGAGTCGACCACAGTGGTCTTCCTCTATACTAGAGTCGACCACTGTGGTCTTCCTGTAGACTAGAGTCGACCACTGTGGTCTTCCTCTATACTAGAGTCGACCACTGTGGTCTTCCTCTATACTAGAGTCGACCACTGTGGTCTTCCTCTATACTAGAGTCGACCACTGTGGTCTTCCTCTATACTAGAGTCGACCACTGTGGTCTCCACTAGAGGAGAGTATGCATATCGTTTGTCCGAGGCAAACGATATGAAGTCATACATTTGCCTACATGGAAAAACAACTGCCATTTTTATAAATGTAAGTAATTGCATGTCTATAACACAGAAACAGTTAATAATGATATAGGAATTGATTCTGAGAAAAACATATATTTAGAAAAAAAATATTTGAATACAATTAACGGAATAGAAAATATATTTTTTAAATTTAACGGCCTGTTTCTGTATTTCTAACGAAAGTCTCTGCGAACGAAAACCAGCCACTCACTTTCGTCTGGAATTTGGTTTCTCTAAGGTTCGTTCGTTCGCCTGGCCTTACGTCAGCGACGTTGGCAATTTACAAATTGGAAAAAAATGTGATTGCCAGATCAATAATTTCACAACTTCCGGTCTAAAAAAACACACATTTTTGTATGGTCGACCTTAGAAAACAGACCTCTGCATCCTCTACACTAGCGGTGGCCAAAAATCAACCCTGGGTGGGTCAGTTGAGCTGATCCAACACTCTCATTTCTTTCTCTCTCTCTCTCACGTCATCTCATTGTGCGCTGATGATTTTTTTCCATCTTAGCTAGCTGCCAATGTTGACTTCTTTATGCTTAAAGATGTATACATATCGTCGGCTTAATGCTATTTTGGTCCATACGCCATTTTCGTGTTTTTTGAGTTAGGAGTTGATAACATGGGTTCCAAGCATGCTCTTTCAGAATCTGCAATCATTTTTTTCCTATCTCGCCTAGTTTTCGAGATATTGGTAGGGCAAATTTGTTTTACTCTGAATAACGGGAAATAATTTCGATATTTTTGTTCTATGTCTCAATTTTTCTATCGCCCTATATTTTTCTCTCAGTATTTTACGTTTTTTCGATCACAATATGTAAATTAGTGTCCTTCCATACCGACCCTTTTTGTGGTCCATGTAATACAAATACGAAAAAATGTTAAAATAAAAGTGGATATGGACCAAAATGCCAAGTACAAAAATTGTTATAACTTGCTTATTTTTGGATGTAATGGCATAGAAATACATGAGAATCATACAAGCACTGTTGGGAACCCTATGAAATAAAAAGTGTGTAACTCTTCAGTCCCGTTTTTACTCAAACAATAAATTGCGTTTTTCTCCGTTCATACAAAATGGCGTATGGAACAAAATAGCATTAAGCCGACGATATGTATACAATTTTATTATTATTTAATTATTTTTACCGTATTTATATTAATATCTAGTTATTTTTGCTTTTAATAACGTTTTTTTGTCATTTTTTGTCGACAAATAGAATAAAGTGACTCAATCTGACATTTTTGTTCGCTCAGATGACAGCAAGAAGAGATAGAGAAACCCAAAATGTACATTGAAATGATTACGTTTTCGTACGAGTTCATTATCGTGCGACTTGTCGTTGTGATGGTAGTTAGTGAAACCCAAATCAGATGTTTGTCGTCTGGCAGGCGAACGAAAGCTACATTTTATGTTACAGAAACAGGCTGTAAGTATTAGATGTACTCGATTATCAAAGCCTATGTCTAAAATATTTTTCATACTTTAGTTGTATACAATAATCTAACATCAAGTAAATTATCTTAAAATTTAAAAAAAATATATTTTAAATTTCAGTATAAAATTTGCTTGAAATCACTATTCAAAGCTTTAAATTGTTTCAGTGTACGAGTATAATAAATTGCGATGAAGATAACTATCTGAAAAATAAAACCAAAACTTACCCAATGATGCCATGTGGAAAACTGGCCACCAAATAATTACGATCCGGTGTCAATTCTGCGGTTTTTATCAATTCGATGGGGAAATAGTCACGCAAGTGACTGGTCATGAAATTATTACGTAAGAACATCCATCTGCAAATAAAGATACATAGACTCTATTAACAAATCATTCGCACATCATAATTAATTAAATGTTTAGAAAAGTAAAAAGAAAGAAATTTAAATTGGCATATTCAAAGGAGTACATACCCATTTCCATTCATAGCCGATGCACGTTTTTTGTGATCGAAATAAATATAAGTCAAATACACCAGCAACAAAGCACGGCCAATATAATTCAAATAGATCTACAAGATAATAGAAAGCATTAAAAAAACGACAAACAAATGTCAAATTTAACCAAAAAAAATAATAGGTTAATTAAAAACAAGAAATAAACAGGCATCCCACTGGAAAGAATTATAAAATTTTAATTGGTGGGGATGGGAAAGGTGGCAGTGACTGCGTAATGAAAGCAATAATAAATATCTCGCAAAAATCCCGAATAATTCCAGTTTCTTCATTTGTTTCACCAAATTCAATTCTCCGTTCGTCACCGATAGGTAGTGCGCAAGCGCAACGACTTATCAACTAATATCATCGATGTTGGTTCGTCCACTTAATATTTCAAAAACTCTCTCAAATAGAATGACAAAATGTATATAAAGAATATATTCCTTGGTGTGTAGGGTATACATAATATTATTATTATTATTACGTACCTCCGAAAATATGCAATATTGTGTATTTGCGGTAGAATTGGAATTGCTGCGAAATAAGATGTACTGAAATTTTAATATGTGGTTAGTCAGTTTCGAAAACAATAACCAATTAGGCAATATGAATTTACTTAATTGTATCCAAAACCGATGAATGGGGTGTACCGGGTAATTTTGTCATTCCATTTCCAAAGTATTGAATTATTAGTGTGAAAGTGTTATTTGATACTAGTTAGTTGACGCCGCATGCGGTCTTCTGCCATTTTCAGTACGTAAAATAATGCATATAATTTGTGCAATTTTCTTAATATACTGTCCCTGAACCAATACACTTAAATTGTGAATATGAATCATTTTTAAATATATTAGGACCCTAGAAATCATCGATTACTGGTTTCATGATAGAAAATCATAAAGTCTCAATAATAATCCAGACGACGAACTGAAATTGGACCATAATTATTGCATTGCTAAGATGTTGTGAAATATTTTAACAAAGGCTAGTATTTGTAAACAAAAGTTCATTTATACTGTTTTTATCCTTATTTAAATTAATTTAAAACTCAACTAAAATATTTGTATTCCATTTCGAAATATCACATTATTAAAAATGAAAAAAATCCCGATTTATCCCGAAACCCCGAAAATCACAAAAAAATTCCGAGATCCTGGGATTTGCAATTTAAAAATCCCCGGGATTTACTAAAGGGCTTTCCAACAAGAGGTGTTATTTTGGTATTCAAAGAAAAATTCCATTTTTTTGAGATAAACGATCGGATGTCTATTTCATAATAAAAAGGAAGGTATGCCGTTAATAATAAAAAACAACATCAGTCAAATGGCCACCACGACCACGCTTACAGGACCATACCCTTTTCATGAAATTTTCCATAACCAAATCGCAAAGTGGCTGCCCTATGTCCTCGATAGCATTACGAATTCTATCTTTGAGGTCCTGAATCGACGCTGTTGGCGTAGCCCTTATCTTTCACGTGGCCCCAAAGGAAGAAGTCGCAAGGTGTTAAATCACAAGATCTCGGTGGCCAATTGTGATCACCTCTTCGAGAGATAACACGGTCCGGAAACTTTTCCCGTAACTGAGCAATTGTTTCGTTGCTTGTGTGGCACGTTGCGCCGTCTGAAAGTAAACGTTGTCCAGATCAATACCATCCAACTCCGACCATAAAAAAGCATTAAACATCTCTCGATAGCGCAATCCATTCACCGTAACTTTTGATCCAACCTCATTTTCGAAAAAGTAAGGTCCAATGACCCCGCCGGACCATTAAACGCACCAAACAGTCACACGTTGAGGATGGGGAGGCTTCTCAACAATAAATCTTGGGTTTTCCGACCCCAGATGCGACAATTTTGCTTGTTGACGTAGCCGCCGAGGTGAATATGGGACTCATCAGTCAAGATTATTTTTCGATGATTTTCTATTTTTTGAATTTTAATAATTTCAATGCGTTGTTGAAACGTGTATTGTTCAATTTTTAGTAATGGCGTAGTTTCTACTTGTTAAATGTCATAGAATAAAAGCTTCAAAAGTGAAAGCTACCGAAATACCGGGTGATTCAAAATAACACATTTTGTTGGAAAACCCTGTATTTAAAAATGCCGAATCCCGAGATTTTTGAAAACCAATCCCGTTTGACATCTCTATTCATTCTTTTAGAGGCGCAGTGGGACGAAATTGTAAAATATAGTACAGAGTGCGGCAAAAATTGTTAAATAGGGTACAGTAAAGCAAACATTTTTAAATATAGTACAGTGGGGAAAAAATTTGGTACAGTGGGACAAAAAGGGTAAATATGGTACATTTGGAGAAAAAGTGTTAATTATCAGAGGCGCAAAATAGCTTAACTATGGCACAGTGGGACAAAAATGGTTAACTATGGTACAGTTGGGCAAAAAGTTGTTAAATATGGTACAGTAGCGCAAAAATGGTTTAATATGGTACAGTAGGGCAAAATGGTGTTAAATATGATACAGTGCGACAAATATAGTTTTATATTGCTCAGGGGGTGAAAGTTGCTATTAGAACATAAACTAAAGGGGAAAAGGGTTAGATGTGATCCAAAAAAGGGATAAATACAAGTATGGTGTCAAAATGCCAGGGAAAACCTTGGAACATAAATAAGAAATGAAAAGGGCCTTTTCGTATTTTATTTCATAAAAAGAACCATGGGGACCTCTTCATGGGGACTATAAGAAAATATGAACCGAGTTGGTGAAATTTGCATTGTGATGAATTTTTGCCAAATTTCAGCTAAATTGCATAGAAAATTAGGTTGTAATGGCTTATAAAAAAATATGTATTTTAGAACGAACACTTTTTGTGAGAGTTATATTAAAACAAATAAGAAAGTTCAGTCGGGTAAACCGACTTATGAATCCCCTCACCTTGAGTTCCAAAAAAATATTAGTAAAGTTATTTACTTTTTTGTTTTAATTAAATTATTATCAATTTAAATTTCATTTAATAACTTTAAAGTATGTACTGGTATTAAAGTTATAAGCTGATAACTTCTGGTGTAAATTGGTCCATTTGTGAGGCGGGTACCAAAAGGGGTGTGTCAAAAACGGCCAATTTTCTCTAGACTCTAGGTACTATAAAAGCATTGCCCTGTACGAAATTTCAATTGTTTGTATGTACTGGTATTAAAGTTAAAAGCTGTTAACTTTTGGTACAAAAAGGTCCATTTGTGTGGGAGGTACCAAAAGGGGCGTGCCAATAACGCCAATTTTTCTCTAGACTCTAGGTACTATAAAATCATTGCACTGTGCGAAATTTCATGCATTTGTATGCACTGGTATTAAAGTTATAAGCTGGTAACTTTTGGTACAAAATGGTCCATTTGTGTGGGAGGTACCAAAAGGGGCGTTCCAATTACGGCCACTTTTCTCTAGACGCTAGGCACTATAAAAGCATTGCACTGTGCGAAATTTCAAGTATTTTTATGCACTGGTATTAAAGTTTTAAGCTGGTAACTTTTGGTACAAAATGGTCCAATTTTGTATGGTAAAGATTTTTTAATATTTTGTTTTTATTCCAATTTTCATGTATGGTACCTATAGTATTTTGACCATATTTGAAATAAGGGTAAAAGCCCAATAGAGCCAGGATACGCGGTAAATTAAAGGTAAGATCCAGGTCAGGGAAGAAGCCCTTTTTATTTTTTTCAGCTCACATAGACGTGTTTAGGTCCCTAGAGTTACCACGGGCTGAAATGTTCCTCCTCGAAACCAACCTGTTTGAGCGGGACAGTCGAATCGCAAGTGCTCAATGGTCTCCACTTCTGTCTCATCTCCACAGCTTCGGCAGAAGTCATTGGAGTCAGTACCCAATATTCTGGCGTCTTCGCCGATCAGGCAGTGTCCCGTCAGAACTGCTTCTAAAGTAGACAATATTTTCTTCTCTAGTGCGAGGAGATATTTTGACCTTCTCAGCTCATAGCATAGCCAGATTTGTCTAGCTGTCTGTGAACTATATACAAACTAATTTCTTCACAGTGTACTCCGAAGCCAATCTTTTCATCAAGCTTCCAACCATGTGTTTAGAAGCGGAGACAGTTTCTATTACCTGGTATTCTGCTAACCCATTCATCTCTGGCTGGAATCATAGTGATGTACTTTCTCTCGAAGGTGTACATAGTTGGTATATAGTCCACTCTTTCGGTTAGCATAGCACTACCCTTTGATATCCTCATGTGACCGTAGTTATTGTACCTCCACATTGATAGGCAGTTTAATCTTATTGCCGCTTTGATTGCAACTTCTCTCGCCACTATATTAATCGGCAGTATTCTCTGAACCTTTGTTAGTAGGTTGGTGATGGTTAGTTTGTCAGTTGCCGTCCACCATACCACAATGCCGTATAGCAGTATAGGACGAACTACTGCTATATATATCCAGTGGACGACTTTAGGAGAGAGGCCCCACCGCGACCCTACAGCCTTTTTGCAGGAATATAAGGCGACGATGGCCTTCCTTACACGTTCCAATACGTTAAGTCTAAATAACAGTTTTCTATCTAGAATTATTCCTAAAAATTTTGCACTTTCAGAAAAGACTAGATCTGTTCCATTTATCCGAGGTGGAGGGCCCACATGTGGGACTTTATTCATTCTAGTAAAGAGAACCAATTCTGTCTTGTTTGGGTTTACGTCCAAACCGCTGCTTCTGGCCCATCAAGCCAATTTGTTCAGAGCCACCTGTAGAATGTCTCGGAGGACGTTTTCGAATTTGCCACTCACTGTGATTGCAACGTCGTCCGCATATGCCACGACCTTGCAGCCACAACGTTCTAGATCTAGCAGGATTTCATTCACCGCTAGGTTCCAAATTAGTGGAGACAGTACTCCTCCTTGTGGGGTCCCTCTGTTTACAAACCTTGTTAGAGTTGTGGACCCAAGACATGCTGTTATGCGTCTTCTGTTAAGCAGACATTGAATTAGTCTAATCAAACTAGAGTTAACTTTTAGATGACCTTTCAATAGGAAGGAGGATAGGCTAATTGGTCTGAAGTCATTTGGCCTAGTGTGTGATATCTTCCCCGCTTTAGGTATGGATACCACTTTGATAGCCCTCCATCGATTAGGGATGTATGAAAGCCTGATACAGACTACATAAATTTTCTCCAGCCAGGGGATAATGTACTTAAACATATTCTGCACTTCTGCTGGAGTGATGCGGTCTGGTCCAGATGACTTGAAGGGCTCAAATCTGTTAATAGCCGAGCTAATTCTGGATCTCACAGTCTCAACAAGCTAGAGACGCTCGCAGTCCACTCTCACTCTTGTTGGCCCTGCTGATTCTCGGGTTCTGTTGGTGAGTTCCCCGGGAAATGATTGTCAAGCAGTACATTTAATTGCTGATCGCTATTTTTTTAAAAACCCACAGTACATCAAAAAGGGTTATATATGTTGTTTTTTGTAATAACCGCCTATGTCCGAATTTTTTCATTTTCAATCATTATCTATCGATCGGTACATTACATTCCTAGGTGTGTCCAATTTTTGGCTACATTTAATGATACTCGACCTGGGAGTGAAGCCGAGTTATGATTGGCGGCGGCTGCCATTGAAAATTATAGATCGGCGGCGGCGGTTAAGCGGCTTAGCCGACATAAAATTGATACTCGTAGACTTTATGATAGTATTTTTTTGCATTTTACGAAGTGTTCGTATAGATATACCTTCTTGCATATGAAATTTAAATTATTGAAGATTTTTAATTTAATTGTAAGAAATTGTACAAAATGGCCAAATCATACTAAAATTTAATAGTTTTAACAATAATATCATATTAACACTAAAAATTCATCACAGTGCATTGTTTTTGTTCAGTGCAATGTTCTACTGTTCAGTGCAAAATAGTTCTGTATTTTAGGCAAATTTTATCTATCATGTTTTCCAGTCATTTTTTCCAGTCTATAGTCTTTGCTATAGACTCGATAAAATGTTTGCACCTTTCTGGCAACACCTCACTATACTCATAAGGGCATCTCCTAAATACCGGTGAATGCGTCCTGCGTCTGTCAAACTCGATTTCAAATATATGAAAATGTACTACAGCTACCGAAATACGCACACGGATACGCCGGATAATTTCAAAAAATCCGAATTTGACAGTGCGCTTACACATACAAGGAAAGAAAACAAAACAACAACAAAAGAAAACAAACACAAACAGATGACAAGCAGCATTTTATTTTTTATCTTGGAACAGTGCACGAAGTAGAAAAATATTAAATATTGAATTTGCCGGAAATACCAAATACAAACTGGTAAGAATTTAATATTTTACTGTTATAATTTATATCAAAATGTGTTTTTCAGATTAACAGCCTCTCCACAAATGTGTAAAAATCAAGAAGGGCACATTGCAAGCAATTTCTCTGAAGTTGTGAACACCAAGTAAATTCCAAAACTTTAAAATATGTACCAGCATTTTTGTATTAATGTTTATTAATTCAACAGAAACGTGGGGAACCTATTCATGCTGCTTGGAAGCAAGGAATCCATTTTCAAGAACACATTTTGATTCCGGTCGGATCTAATCTAAGAAAATCGTTAGTCCAGGTGTTTGTTCTTCCTACAATGAAGCATGTGACACGAGCTGGTTCCGAATAGTTTTTATTTCCATAGCTTTACGATGCTGCATTTAAATTCCATGTTCAACGAGGACATTTGGAAATATCAATTGAAACTGGCCAATAAACAATTCTCTACTTTGAAGCATGATTATAAGATAGAATTTGATTTAATAGCGACACTGTCATGTGATATAAAATACAATTTAGTCCCTACATGGCAAGTGCCGACAGCTTCGATAGATTTGGTTGGCGTTTACAAAGTCAGGAGGAGAATTACAGGTCTTTACATTTTGCACAACCAATAAAGAGTTTAAGAAACATAATTTGACTTCAGTGGACAAATCCAACATCTTTAGATTCTCCACGATATTTGAGCAATGTTTCCGTTCTTCTCTAATGAAAAACAGCATCTTGCATAACAAACAAATTAAAACATATAACAACAATGCTATGGAAATTTTGTAGTTAAAAACGTTGTGCCATTGGGGTGTATACACAATAATACTGCTCGAATGCAAACTATCATATTGCTTCAGTGCAGCTTCTACAATCATTCCTTACGAAAACTTAGTTAGAAAGTTGAGAAGGCGAAGAAAAATGAATTGTTGTCTGAAAATGTTTAAAATTCGAATGCCTCCTGGTTTTGGAATATATTTCTATTCCTTCTTCTTTGTGGTTTGTCCAGAATATTTTCAAAACATATAAATCATCCATAATATCGATATTGCTCTGAATATCCGCTCCAAATATAGAAAAACAAAATTTTTCTGAAATGGGGATGATAAATCAGCTGTTTTTTGTTTACTGCGTATTTCGGTACAGCGCGCGTTAAAAATTATCCATCATGCGTTTTTTTGACAGACGCTGACGCATTCACTGGTATTTAAGAGACACCCTAAAGTGACGGTATACCTTTAAGGCAATGAAACCGATCAAAATTATCGGCGGCAAAATTATCGGCGGCGGCTGATCAAATTTCAACAATCGGCTGAGCCTATAACGTTCCAACAATCGCTGGCGCACGAATGTCAATCTCAGGCAAAAATGGCACTTTAGAATATATGGCGCTTTAGAATAGAACACAAAAATTTAGGAAAAGTTATGGAAGTTTTGATCTAATGTCGAAAATCGGTTTTCTAAAACGACGTAGACTTTGCAAACATTGGTTTGGCCGCTCAAGAGCTATTGGAATTTCCTTAAAAATACAAAAAACGCATTTTTCTATTTCAAATCCCATAAACATTATGGATTTCTTTAAATAAATGATAGCGAGATTCATTTAGAAACTTTTTATTAATACAATGGCCGGCTGCGTCGGATTCATATCCTGCTACATAACTATATTTTTTCACAAAATTTTAAGTTGGTGTCATTGCTGCGTAAAATGCAAATTTAATTTGCAGATGCATCGGATGCATTTAACCCATTAAACATTGTTTACGTAGATTTTACACATTAATTTTTTTTCCAGAACATAAGGCAGAATTAGGTTATTTATTGCCTTTACAATGTGAAACAAAATTCTTAAAATTTAATACTCCTTTTCAAGGTCAAATATAAGAAATTTACAAAATGAAAAAATGCGAAAATCGACAAACCTGAAATTTTGCAAAACAACTTCTATGACCTATATTAGCTTACTGATTTTTTTTAAAAAAAATCGTATGGTGGATTCTGTGGGCAGTCTTTTACATGTTCCTACATAAAAAACAACTAACGACCTTTTAAATGAGCCTTCATTTCTAAAAATCCGTCCACGCGTTTCGAAAATACCTAACTCGAAACGTACACCTTTTGAGAACATTTTCCTATTTTCTCAGATTTCAGATGATAATTAAATCTGGATAAATGTTTTGTTTTTTTTTCGCCAACTATAAAATGTTTTATTTTGAGCAGAGAATCGATATGCAAAATTATTTTGAAATCAGGAATGTGACGCCAAAAAGTTGTTCGGTTTGATATGGAATGAACGATATAATTATATGTGTGCACATTATAGGGTCTCAGATCAATATTACAAGGTTCAGCAAATGCTGCTAATTTTTACAATAGGTGATCAAAATATAGTGGTTAGTGGAAATGGATTTTTGTTATTCGCCCTTATTCCAGTTGGCGTCGTCGACGTCGTCACATCATTTTCGTCATATCTATGAAGTTTTAGCTTTGTCATCTTTACGCCAAAACGAATGTTTTTGGTGTCCATGAACTAACAAAAACCCTTTTTATAACTAAAAAATATTTAAAAAAATTCAAAATATTTGAAGTCGTCATTCTAAACAGTGTCGACTAAGAATCGACGTCGACGACGCCAACTGGAATAAGGGCGATTATCAAATGTTAGATGTATACATATGTTGTTGTATGTAGGATTTATTAGCTCAATTGATTTCTGGATTAGCACTCGCTAAATGTTATGACAATTGCAATGTCGTTTGAACCTTAATCTAATGTTTATCAAACTACTACACGAGCCGCAGTGATAGTAAACTTAATGATAGTAAACTAACTAGCCCCCTAGGCTGGCCCACCACCGTCCAGCCCGTGCGAGTGGTCGAAATTATTTATTTACATATTTACACTCACCAAGAAAAAGGCAGTTAACAACAGTGATATAAATGGCAAAAACATGAAAACGTAAACATAAAAAGCGGCCGCCAGTGTTTGTATGCGACGCTGCGGCGGTATGTGGACCGGTGCCCAATCGATTTTCATGTGACTGGAAATTTCCTTTGAGATCTCCTTGGAAAATTCCATTATTTTCTTATTGGATTTTTTCAAATTATCCATATGTTGTTCTAGTTTTGTCATTTTACTGCGGTCCGTTGTTCAATATGTTCCAAATTTAGAATTTTATTTATTTTTTTTTTTGTAGAAAGTTAATTAAGTTCTATTTATATGTTTCCATAAAATGTGTGTATATTATTTATTTTTTATTCTTTAGCACTGCACTCTGCGCTCAGCGATCGGCGAGTGGAGAGGGGCACAGAAGCGCGGGGGCAACCGACAGACGGACGGGCGAGTTCAATTGAATACAAACAAACAGAAACGCGTCTATACTTGTTTAAATGCTAAATTCAACTGAATTTAAACGCCACACATTCATTGTAGAATCTCGCCAAAGTTACGAGTTACTGCACTGTGGCGCGGTGTCGCGGCATCGCGACGACGGCACTCCTCGTACACGATACAAAAACTAACAACTTCATCAGTTCGGTTCAAATCTTATCTCAGTCGAATTGTCTGTCCGTCCGTCTGTTTCTCGGTCCGTCCATACCCCTGCCCACTATGGGTTGTGGGTAGGGGCGGGGGCAAGTCCGAATTCTGAATGTCTTAGTAATTGTCGTGTTCACATTTGTTCGATTAAACAACTGCAACTGTAGCTACTCGCTCATCACACTTTAAGTTAATGTCGATATTTAAAACTAAACTTTTTATTTGTATTCTTATTATACAATATTTTTGTTTGAAATACACACTCATACACATACATACTATATTTACTATATATGTATATGTATTTCACATTTCAAATTGATTATTTTGCTTTTATATATATATATGAGTATTTTTTTTTATTTTTTTATTTCACCTCTCGCCATAATATCGGAATGCGGCGATAAGCGCAACAAGTTCAGCGACACAAAACGCAACGAATATTTACTGAACAATGATTTGAATTTGTAACAAATTTCGCTTTCGCGGCGTGCGATCCTCTTTCCACCGCTGTCACTGTCATTATCAGCTGAAGTTCAAGTTCTAAACTATTTTGTTGGGCAAATTTCCTCTTGGCACCTAATGGTATGTAGTTGTTTTGTTGTATTCGATTCAGCTAATGTAATATGGAAATTTATTTGTATTTATTCATTATACTCTACAGCACGTAATGGTATATGTTATATTATGGCTAGGGATTTCAATCCCGTTTTTTTTGGGGGGGAAGTAATCAAATCCCGAATTTTAGGATTTATTATATGTACTTTAGAGCATACATTTTAGCCAGATCAGCTAAAATATATGTGATCTAGAGCAGAGCAGCGAAGCAAATACATCTGCATCATGTTTTTGTACAGGGTTTTCCAATAAGAGTGATATGATTTTTTGAACAAAAACACACTTGTTGTTAAGGAAATACAAAAGTTTTATATTTAATGTGAAGTACAATCGATACAATTAAGTTCTAAATAAAACATCATTCAAATGGCCTCCGCGACTTCTTCTGCAGGAACGAATTCGATGAACACAATTTTCGAGCACTTTTTCCACTAAATCAAGTCGTATGTCATGAATGGCACGTTCAATATTGACTTGTAAAGCTTGAAGAGAGTCTGGTTTATTTCGAAAGACCAATGACTTCAAATAACCCCACAAGAAATAGTCTAATGGTGTTAAATCACAACTTCTTGGAGCCATTCAATATCACAATTTCTTGAAATAATCGAATCTCCAAACTTTTCTCGCAACAATTCAACTGTTTCATTTACTGTGTTCCACGTAGCCACAATCGGTCAATGGCAAAAAGATAGCTCTTAACGAGAGCTAAAATATTGCTCATGGGTGTCAAGGTCGTAGGTCGAACGGAAAGTTTATTTTTGCTCTAGCTCCTTAACGGTACGTCGGATCGGAAATTCGCGGAAAAACTCACTCTTTGAAGTCCTACTCGTTGAAATTTCTATTCGTTCGTACCTGCAACTTACCCGCTCCGGGATGACATATCTTATTATTTATTATTTTTGGTCGTGTGAGCCTCGGGCCATTTTTTAATAGAATATTACAATTTTTTTTACTGAAATCAAAGGCATATAGTAATGTTTCGCTTATCTAAACGTACGGAATTTTTTTTTGAAGAAATCAATCAAACTACAAGTACTTATGTAGTAAACAAATACTATATATCTACTCAAATAATAATCACCATTTCTAAAATAAGAAACATGGAATCGCTACTATCAGTTGATTTTCCAGTTGGTTTACCATAATCACATTTAGCAACGAAATACTCGTATAATAGCTAAGAAATATTTGTTTGCGTCTGCTCATTCGTCTAGTAACACAATTTGTTCCTTAGTGGCCCAAAATAGTTTTCAGACTATGTTTATACAACGTTCTGATATGTCACAATAAATACTACTACGACAGAGAGTCTTCTTGGTAATCTCGTGAATAGTTCTAACTGCAGAACTGTGAGCATTAATAAGAAATTATGAAAAAAACAATTGGAATACACATAATCAGCTGAATCGACTTATCTACACTCACCCAATACTTCAAATCGTCTACATTGGCATTGTTCTTTATAAAAAATTTAATTAATATTAAGAAAATGTATTTAATATTAAGAAAATGCAATCAATAACAAGTAGATTTATTTAATATGAAAATTTACTTAATTTTGTCTACGTTGAGAAATCTTCGTCTTTAAAAGTAATGAAAATATTACCAAAATTAGTCAAATACAATATATGTATTATGAAAATGTATTTAATATATAAGCAATTTACTTAGTGTTAGGGAGGGAAATGTACTTAATATTAAATAAATACATAATTTTTTTTAGAAAGTAATAATTGAGCTCTATGTCTTGTTTTGTTGTTATTGATTTATTAAATATTTTATTTATTTCTGCCAATATTTCGCAATTCTTTGAATTGGATCTTCAGGGCTGATCTACAATTAAAGAAACATAAATAACACTTATATTAATATCACATTTAAATATATAACTGTTATTTATGTTTGTTTGATTGTAGATCATCCCTGAAGATATAATTCAAAGAATTGCAAAATATTGACAAAAATAAATAAAATATTAATAAATCAATAACAACACAAACAAGACCTCGAGCTCAATTATTATTTTCTAAAATTAAAAAAACACAGCTCGAAAAATAAACAAAAACAACTAATTAAGTAAATATAGTTAATATTTATGACATGTACTTAATATTAAGAACATTTACTTCATATTAATAAAATTTAAATCATATTTAGAATATTTTCTTCATATTAAGTAACTTTTCTTAAATTTTTGAATGGAATATAAATTGTTTATATCTTTAGATCGAAATCAATTAGATAAAAAAATGTCAGTCTGCGTCATATTTAACACAAAGAAATACTTGAATCGAAAATGTAATATGTCCTAAATAATTTAAAGAAAATTTCTCTATATGCATTACTTAATTTTACATGAACTGTCTTCAGCTTATACGAGTATATCCTCATGTCTTAAATTTAAGCGATCATTCTCTTTGGCTAAAATGGCATAATTTGGTTACATCTATACAATTTTCTTAAATATGGAATGTATTTCATTTAAAGATTATTGTCTTTGAAAGAATATCGTTTCAATTTTCTTAAATCAAAAATAAATTGTTTAACCAAAGATAATTAATTTAATTAAAGATTGTTTTACAAATTAAAACTTCTTTGAATCCAGATTGGATTTTGTTTATAATATCCTCATGTATCAAATTAAAAGATGCCATGTTCTTCTTTAGGATTACTTTTGTATCTCAATATATTTTTTTTAAGGAATTTTTCTTAATTCAAGGGATGTTATTTAATTTTAAGTGAATTTGAGATCATACCTATGGAGGGCTAATTTACTTTTTATTGAAGATAATGTCTTTAATTTTTCAGAAAATATGTTTCTCTGCTTGAAGACATTCAGATATTATAACAAACGTTCTGTTATACTGAACATCCATACCGTACACTACTGCTGTGGATTTCCACGCTCTCATCGCTCACATAGAAGGAACACCGAACAACGGACAGTGAACATATTAACTCATGTCGTCGTAATGGGATCACAAATATGGTTATCTGTGTCAATTCGACTTGAACTACGCACACGTCATTATTTTACGCCGCCAGTGTAATAGTTTTTCCAATTAAAAGTAAATGAGTAATATTCGTATTTGAATGAATCGCGGATTTGTTGATTGTACATATTATTTTTTGTTGATAATGATGGCGGGACCTTGTCAGCATTATACATAATAGGAATATGAGTGACGAAAAGCAAAAGGTCATATTTGCTGTGATGAAAGCATTTACATTCGTTGGAAAATTATAGTTCAGAACTTATATCTATAGTTCAACTTACATATCGTCATCTCAAATCCAAAATGACGTAACATCAAAAAATCTAAACATTATTATGTTTGATTATAGTCTATTAGACTAAACTACGCATTTCTACAAAATTTTAGAGTTCAATATCTAAAATTTAACATTTTATGACTGAAATTGAAAATGACGTAACAACAAACAAGGTCAACAAAAAAGCGGAAAGATTCATATAATTTAATTTTTTTTATTCAGAATGTACTTCACCACTAATTGCAGATTATAGATTTGTTATTTGATTTCGCCCTAATAGTCTGGAAATTCATAAATCTGGTCAAAAGCTTAAAATTACTTTACTTTGTTTTTTGATTCTCCCGAAAAAGCATGAACATGTGGGTAACGTCATTTTGGATTTCAGGTGACGATATACTTATACATATCTATGTTTAGAAGTGTACTTGAATCCCTCAATTTACGAATTTTGAATTCAAATGTACGAATTTTGTCATATACAAAGGATGTTGAACGTAAATAAATATGTAATAAACAAATAAAAAAATATATTCGTATAAAATGAACATCAAATATATATACAAATTAAGACGTAATAAATAAAATCTCTCAGAAACGATTAAATGTTTAGTCGTTGACCCATACTGAACCTAGACACACCCCCAAAGTATACATTCTCATTCTGTGAGTATAATAGATTAGCACACACCATGTTTCAAATTATTTTTGATACTTAGAAAAAGAAGCAGCTCATAGAAGAAATGTAATATAATAAAATCGCGGAATTTTTTTTAAGTTTTATAACAATAAATTCACTAAACAAGTATGAAAGTTCAGTCGCGTAAACCGACTTAAAATCCCCTTTCCCTCAGTCCCAAAAAAATATTCGTAAATGTATTTATTTTTTTTTGTTTTAATAAAATATTATCAATTTAAATTGCATTTAATAACTTTAAAGTATGTACTGGTACTAAAGATATAAGCTGTTAAATTTCGGTGAAAAATAGTCCATTTGTGTGGGAGATACCAAAAGGGGCGTGCCAATAATGCCCACTTTTCTTTGGCTCTATATACTATAAAAGCATTACACTGTTCAAAATTTGCCGATCTAAAATGGTCTATTTGTGTGGGAGGCACCAAAAGGAGCGTGGCAACTTTGCCCATTTTTCTTGAGGTGTAAGTGACTAATAGGTTAGGTTGAAGAGAGGAGACGTTTAAACGTCTCATGTCCATGGACATACACTTAACATACAATAAACTAACAGCCGTATTCATAAAAAAATTCGAATTATGATTTAAAGTGCACATTAGTTAACAAACACTTTTGGCCTAATAAACGATTATTAAAAAATCGTATTCATAAACAGCATTTTATTTTTTTCTGATTTGAAGTTGCCCTTGTTACTCAAACGTAACGAGGCCAGTAATTATTTGGCCCATCCGAAGACTTAAAGCGCCATCACCAAAACAACATTTTAAGTCTGCATTTACATGATACTTTTTTTTAAGTATTAAGCATACTTATCGGCGTTTTGTGGGCGAGAGAGGCAGTCGGAAACGGGGGGAAAAAAAGTATGCCGTACTCGTACTTATCGTACTCATCGTTTTGTGTTTTTCGTTCTCACTTGGAAACAACAACAATTCACACAGGCAAAGCCGAAACAAAACAAATGAAAATAAGTTTTGTATTGAAAAAAAAGTACGCGTGTGAACGTAAATACTTTTTCAAAAGAGAATAAGCCGATAAGTTACTTAAAAAAAAAGTACCATGTAAATGGGGACTAACTAATAAACATTTTAATGACTTCGTCGATGTAAATCTGGCAACACCATCTTTTTCACACAACATTTCTCTCTTAATGATCAGGGATGCCAACTTAGTGCTTTTCGCACCAAATTTAGTGCTTTTCAGACCACTCAATACGCGAAAAGTTGTCAGTTAGTCTGCATTTACATGATACTTTTTTTTTAAGTATTAAGCATACTTATCGGCGTTTTGAATGCGAGAGAGGCAGTCGGAAACGGGGGGAAAAAAAGTATGCCGTACTCGTACTTATCGTACTCATCGTTTTGTGTTTTTCGTTCGCACTTGGAAACAACAACAATTCACACAGGAAAAGCCGAAACAAAACAAATGAAAATAAGTTAAGTATTGAAAAAAAGTACGCGTGTGAACGTAAATACTTTTTCAAAAGAGAATAAGCCGATAAGTTACTTAAAATAAAAGTACCATGTAAATGGGGACTTTGTGCCAAATGAAAAAAGCGCTAACTGTACGCTTTTCACATTTTTCGTTAGTGCTTTTGACGCTTTTCGTACATTTGTCAGAACAAATCTGGTAACATAAAGAAATTATAAAATTTTGATACACCATACATATGTATGTACATCAAGTTTTGGCATCTTATACGCCACAATTTGCATCAAATCTTTACTAAATTTGACATAGAAAGTTGAAGTAGCCAATAATAAACTCTGGCAAATTTTGTTGCAGGTTTAGATATATCCGTCATATATACTGATATACTAATTTTGGTTCTAAGCACCATAGAATACCCGTTTCTCATCAGATCTACATACAATTTAGTATATAAATTTAACATCAAATTAAAAGAAAATTGGTTCAGATTTAGATATGTAGACGCTTTAAAATCCACATTACCCAACACATCTTTATAATTTTTAACAGATAACAGTTTCTTGAAATAAAAACGAACGTTGAAACATTTTACGAAATCATATTTCATTTTATTCTGCTTTGATGAGGGCGGATATAATGTAGACTCTCCCGACTAAAGAAATATTATAGTTTAGTGCTTTTTTACGCTTTTTAAACTTTTCATTACGCTTTTTCTTCGGAAAAAGTTGGCATCACTGTTAATGATGCATTAATAGGATTATCAATTGTAAGAGTAGTAGAATATATAAATTATTTTTTGTTTATTTTAAAAACAACTGTATTAATTAACAAAAATGTATGCTCACTAGTCCAATAAATAATAAAACAACAACTAAAGATCAAATAAATGGCGAATTCAGAAAATTTTTTTATTACATACAAAAAGGTATTCGAATAATATTTAACAAATGTTGATTGTTT
Source organism: Eudasyphora cyanicolor (assembly GCA_963930755.1). Lineage (NCBI taxonomy): Eukaryota > Metazoa > Arthropoda > Insecta > Diptera > Muscidae > Eudasyphora > Eudasyphora cyanicolor. The sequence continues at coordinate 160,027,540 of OZ005738.1, read as the reverse complement.
ACACATCACTAGTAAATTTTGTACAATTTGCATTTCTTGTGTTGTGGATTTGCAACAATAAAAAAAAGGATGCGAAAATGCAATTATTATTACCGATTTACAATATGGGAAAAAGAAGAATGCAAAAAATGTATTTTATATGCCGATGGACGCAGAATCATGCCCAGAGTCGATTTAGCCATGTCCGTCCGTCTGTGACAATCATAGTACTGCTCGAAAAAAAGAACCAATCCTTACGAAATTTTTGGGATGAGGAACAGCTTATGTTGCACAATGCCTTTAACTCTTCCTGGAAAATGCGACAAATCGGTCCACGTTTTTATATACCTCCCATTTAATAGTACATACCGTTTTGACATAAGCACGTTCTAGAAGGCACAGTTACGTATTTTATTTTTATTTCAACCTAAACCATTTCTAGAATATATGTTCAAAAACAGTCTTATAATAATTTTTCTCATTTAATTAAAAAATTCCATAAAAATGTTTTGCAAATGCACACGAAGAAAAAGCAAATGTCACTTTACCAAACGCTTAAAGTAGGGTCGAACCTATATTAAAATCCACGCATTTAACAATGGTTTACAAAAGGTGTTTTAGGCTAATAATCGTTTATGAATACACTTTTAACAAATTTTGCTTAACAAAGGTTTGTAAAGATGTTTTAAGTTGTTATGAATACGGCTGTTAATTTTGAATAAATCGCAAGCGTGGCGGTAAGGGCTTGTTTTTCAACTTCTGGTATACTTAAGTGGAAGACTTTCCAGAATGATATGTATGTATAAGCAGTTACTACTTTTGAATTCAGCTTACCCTTCAGGTTATTTTGTAATGGGAAATTTTGCTGGTCAGTGTAGTTTTGAGTGCTGCATTTGGCTTCTCAATTTTCGGAATCCAGGTATACACAGCTAAGAAATAACAAAGTTCTAAAATATATACATTTCATACTTAAATGTACTTAATGTAACCCACGATAACGAACGTCAATTTTCGCTTGACTTCTATGCGAAAAATAGCTGATTTGCGACCTACAAAAAGGCATCATAACGACAAAGTGAATGAAAACAATCTTCTTAATGCTTGTTAGTTGGTCAAAGACCATCTAGTAATTGTACAACTCAAAGGCCTTTGCGGAAGTACATTCGCATCTGTAAACTCTAGATGGCTACCTAAAAATCTTCTCACTCGCATAAAAATGTACGCGAAATTGACTTTTCCCCCATCTTGTGGGAAAAAGTTGCAAATATACTGGGGTGTCTAATTACTAAATGGTCTTTGAATTGGTCGCAAATCGGCTGTTTTTCTCATAGAAGTTATGCGAAAGTTAACGTTCGACATCGTGGGTTGGACAAGTAATATAATTTACTCAAGATTAAGAAAATTGTCTTCAGTTTAAATATGAAATATACTGCACATAAGAGCAAGTGTCTTTAATTTTATGGTGTTTTCTTTTCTAAAAATAGTTCGCCCTGTCAGAGAGCTGCATTTTAAAAATGTCGCCTGCACCCTCTCGTACTGCTGCATTTTTTATGGTCAGAATCGAAAACAAAAATGCAAAAAACTAGACTTTTAACTCACTTAGCAAAACTAAAAACAAAGAATACTCCACGGCGCCGCCTAAATAAATCATTCGTCTAAATAAATCTTTCGTCCAAGCTTCATTATAAAAACGCACGCACGTACTCACGCGGGTATTTAGGCTATTTGCTCGACTCTGAAAAAAACATATGTTTAGTAGGCAGCGTTCACCCCTTCGATGTTGAATGTTTGCACCGTGAAAGTGCCACATTTTTTACAAAAAAAAAACGAAACCCTATCAAAGTGCGTCATTTTTTACAAACGAAAACAAAAAGGCATTTTTGGGGCGAAAGGCAGAAAAAATGCATCATTTTTTGGCACAAAAGAAAACACCATTAGTACATACTTACATATTTTGACTACTTATAAACAAAAATAGAGAATTTATTAAAATATGTATTACAAAATATTAATAAAAAAATATTTAACTAAACACTACAATCTTAATAGAGTCTTAATTGATTACTAACTTAGCGGCTTCAGGATTTTCCAAGTACTGATGTTTGTACTTCTCAAACATAGCGGTCAAACTATCGATGACCTTCTGATGGATTTCATCGACATACTTGGAATCGGGATCATCCATTTTCTGCACCTCAATGGGGGCACCGATTACCTGCACAATGGGTTTACGGAAAGGCAATAAACCGAAACCGGTACGTACTAAACCCCGCCCAGTTACAACTAACGGTGAAAATCCCACAGTATTTTTAACAAATGTTTGAAACTTTCTGAGCCTAGAGCCGGGAGGATTATCCTTTTGATGCAAAATATCCACTTCGCCAAAGGAAAAGCTGGGCACAATGGGAGATCTGTCATAAAAGAGAAATTATTAATAATTTGATTTATTACTTTTAGTTTTAAATATCGCAATACTCACCCCGAACGTATGGCAATTTTCACGAAACCTTTGCGTTTCGCTAAAGTCAATATATATTCATTGGGACGACAGTCCATGGCTTCATGGGCTCCACCAACCAAGAGAGCGACTGCATTTGAGGTATAACCATCTAAGTTGTGAGGATGATTGGGATTGTTTGATTTGTCGAGTTGCAATAGCAGAGCCTCTTTGGAACATGAAACCATTCCCCAGGAACGAAAAAGTTCACGCAAAAATGGAGTGCGAAAATACATATCCAATGTGGCTGTTTTTGGTCGCACACCGGGGAATAATTGCAGCCATTTGCCAATGTTGAGACCCATATTGACCGATACACCAGTTCTGGTAAAAGCAATGAGAAGAAATCAAGTAAAACACTAGAAAATAATGCAAATTTTTTATAATATTTTTATACCCTACACCACACTGTGGTACAGGGTATTATTATACCCTACACCACACTGTGGTACAGGGTATTATGGCTATGTGCATTTGTTTGTAACACCCAAAAGGAGAAGAGATAGACCCATTGTTTATTATACCGATCGACTTGTAATCACTTTCTGAGTCGATTTAGCTATGTCCGTCTGTCTGTCTGTCTGTCTGTCTGTCTGTCTGTAGACGTATTCTTGTAATCAAAGTACAGGTCGCAATTATGGTCCGATCTCAACGAAACTTTGCACTTATCTTTTTTTAGGCCCAAGGATGATCCCTATTGAATTTGGTTAAAATCGGTTCAGATTTACATATAGCTCCCATATATATGTACCTCCGATTTGGCATATATGCACTGTATAAGCAACATTTTGTAACCGATTTCTACAAAAATTGACAGAGAGTAGTCTCGTGATACACTTAGATACAATACAAAATTTGGGGGAAATCGGTTCAGATTTATATATAGCCCCCATATATATGTTGCACCCGATTTGACATGTAAGCGCTGTAGAAACTGTATTTTATATCCAATCAGTACGATATTCGGCAGAAAGAGGTTTCTTATTACATGAAGGAATACTGCCAAATTCGGAGAAAATCGGTTCAGATTTAGATATAGCCCCCACATATATGTTACCCCCGATTTGAAATTCCATAGCTGTAGAAACTGTATTTTATATCCGATCCCAGCGAAATTCGGCAGAAAGAGGTTTCTTATTACACGAAGGAATACTGCCAAATTTGGAGAAAATCGGTTCAGATTTAGATATAGCCCCCATATATATGTTAGCACCGATTTGACATTCAAGCGCTGTAGAGACTGTATTTTATATCCGATCGGTACGAAATTCGACAGAAAGAGGTTTCTATTTTATTCAGATTTATATATAAGCTCCATATATATGTTCCTCCTGATATGGTTACAAAGCGCTATAGAAGTTGTACTTTACTTCCGATCATTACAAAATTCTCCAGAAAGATGTTTCTCAATTTAGGAACGAATATTGCTTAATTTAGCGATTATCGGTTCAGAATTAGATATATCAGCATATATATGTTCTTACCCATTTACCAATTATTCCCAATTATTATCGCAATAACCCTTATCGCATTGTTAGGGAGGTGTAGGGTATTATATAGTCGGCCCCGCCCGACTTTCTGCCTTTCCTTACTGGTTTTCCATTAAAATAGTTGTATTCCTTTGGGCATATGTTAAGATAGAAACCTCGGATAAAATTTCTCTATCAAATTTAAATTACATAAATTTATTGTTGCCTACTGACTTCAGGTAGATTCCAACACAGACAACTTTGCTGGACGAGTGTGATAACTTTCCCTTTAATTTTTGTAGCCAATAACATAACTATGAAACAGACTTACCCAATAATGCCATGTGGGAAACTGACCACCAAATAATTCCGATTTGGTGGTAATTCTGCGGTTTTAACCAGATCAACGGGGAAATAGTCTCGTAAATATTTACTCAAAACATTTTCTCGGAATGGCAAAAATCTGCAATTTAAAATAAAATTAATATCAATACGAGATGTGTTATTAAATTTCAAATATACGATTAGCTATAGACATAGAGGCGTTTTATTTTTATACCCTCACTTTAGTGTGACGAGGGTATATATCATTTGCTACGGAAAAAAGTGTAACACATCGAAGGAGTGACCTAAGACCCCAAGTATGTTCGGCGGAAATCCGTTTTGGGTCATTTTAAGTCGAATGAGCAATGTCCGTCCGTCTGTCTGTCTGTCTGTCTGTCTGCTGGCTGGTGCGCACGATAACTCTCGAAAGGAGTAACCGATTGACTTCAAATTTCGTATGTGGTAATATTTTTTTCTATCTCCGGCTAAGTTCGAAGATGGGCCATATTGGTCCACTCCTTCTGGTACCTCCCCCACAAAGAGTTAAAATGTTGTGAAATATTGATTCTTTAATAACTGCTATTATATGTATTCGAATCTTCTGAAATTCCACACATAGTATTAGTTTGTTAAGCGCTATCAACTCGAGGAAAATGGGCGAAATTGCCACGCCCCTTTTGGTACCTCCCACACAAATGCACCATTTTGCACTAAAACTTAAAAGCTTATAACATTAATACCAGTGTTTAGAAATACTTGAAATTTTGTACAGCGTAATGTTTTTATAGTGCCTACAGTCCATTGAAAAATGGGCGTTATTGTCACGCCCCTTTTGGTACCTCTCCCACAAATGTACCATTTTGCACCAAAAGTTAACAGTTTATAACATTAATATCAGTGTATACAATTACTTGAAATTTTGTACAGTGTAATGCTTTTATAATGCCTATAGTCCAGTGAAAAATTAGCGTTATCACCACGCCCCTTTTTGTACCTCCCACACAAAATGGCCAAATAATACCACAATTTAATATCTCAACGTTAATATACCAGTCCATATAAACGGTTACAATTCGGCACAGTGCAATGTATTTAAAGTATCTACTGTTCAGCGAAATATAGGTATATTTCTTAAACCCCTTGTGGTACCTCCCACAAAAATTGACAGAATAATTTGTGTAATATTCAATATTACATTACTCACAAAGTGAGGGTATACCTTAGTCGGTTTACCCGACTGAAACTTTCTTACTTGTTTAATCAAAAGTTGAAAAATATAGTGCAGCATCAATACTCAAGCCTAAAAAAGGTATTTTAAATATATTCAATTATCTGCCAAATCAACTGAACCGATTGAGTTCATATTTGTACAACATGTTCGTCTAGCCTTATGCTAGGGTGTCCGCTAGGAGGCGGTGGTCAATATGTCAAGTTATGAAAGTTTATGTTACAAAGCGATTCAAACACACAAAATATAATAAGCTACGAGGGTTGCTATACAGCTGCGGTCAAAATAATAGCACCACGATATATAAACATTTTAAAACGGATATACTTCAAAAACTATTGCATTACTGACATTGATTTCATTGGTTACTATAAACTCTATACTATACAGAAATTATAAGTAATGCAGATATTTCGGTATTTTGAATTATTAAATGAAAAACATAATTTTTTTCTAAAAAGTGTAAAAAATCCCCAGTCAAAATAATAGCACCTCTAGCATTTGTACTAAGTATTATATAACTGGACAAGATGAAAATGTAATTATAGCTATTAAACATTAGTTGCGGCTGTCTTAACGTTATATTAGTAACAAAATATTTATTCAGCAATATTACGTTGAGAGCAACAATGCGCTACAACGTCTTCCAAAATAATTCTCCAGATTCTGACCCGAATCTGCTAAATCGAGTATTCAAATGACTTTCCCGTTTTCCCTAAAGCTCGTGCAAATTTTATTTTACTCTTATACGATCTTCCTTAATCATTAATAATCCATATTTTTGGAAATATGGACATTTCGGGGCTATACGTGCCATTCTAACGAGCTTATTTGGTTATTGCGAAAGCACTATATAATTAATTTGCTCGAATTTTGGATCGTTATCTTGTTGGAAACTGCGGACGAGCTAAATTTCTTCACATGCATTAACCTACAATATCATATAAAGAATTATTTCATATACGGATGCATCAGTTATTCTTTTATATAATATAAAGTTATTTTTCTATAATAGGAAAAACATTGCTCAAACCAAAGTGAAGTTTTCTTCCTTTGGCTGTAAATTTCTGACTGCGTTTTGCATTAGTTGGTTTACTTTTATAGGACCAACATTACCTACCTCAAAATAATATAATCCGACTCATCTGAAGAAAAAAACTTGCGCCATTTTGTCATGTCAATTTTTAATAGGTTATATTAAACTATACACGACTACCAACATGAAAATCTTTAACCGAGACCATTTTTCTGGGATGGAAGCAATTAATTTGTGTTCCCCCATATATTTGCGATCTATTTCAAGCCTTACTTAAGACATAAAAGTCTTTACGGCTCCTTTATTCATCATACAAAGCTTCACATTGCTCGTCCTGACTTGACCTTTAACCAATAAATGCGGCATGATAGACTGGATTCTACATTTTCCAGTTTCCGAAGAAAACTTTACAGTAGTTTTAAGACTGGATTCTACATTTTCAGAAGAAAGCTTTACAGTATTTTTGACCAGTTTTCGTGAACAACTGAAAGATTTTTCATGCTAATCATATTTTGCGAAAAATTTTTATGAAATTGAAATTTCCAGCGGTATAAATCTCTAATATTATTAAAAAATATTTCAATAAATGCATTTAATTTTTTCAAGAATGAAATATTTAGCCCTGTATTATATTTATTAGGCATTTATGGATGTTCAGAATCACAAAATTAGTAAAATGTTATCAACTTTTTGTCTATGGTGTTATTTTTTTGGCTGGCGTGATTCAGAGGTTGCTTCAAAGAACCTCTCAAACGACGCAATATATTACTTTCTTTTACAAAATGTAGATATTTTCGAGGAGAAGGGATTTAAAATAATGATTCAATATAACAATATTGAGTAAAATTGCTTTACATTTGAGAATTTCGTATCCACATGGCTGAAGGTGGATGTGGTGCTATTATTTTTACCGCAACTGTATATATTTCTGGCCAAGGCAACACTAAGTGTTGGCAATGGAATTAACTCGTGAACATTTTCGTGCGATCATTTTTCACAACTTTCGACGTGGATTATCACGACAAGAGTGCATCGATGAACTTAAATCTTTGTATGGCGATGAAGCACCATCCTATAGCACTGTGAACAACTGGTTTAATGAATTCAATCGTGGCCGACGCTCGCTCAAAGACGAAGGTCGTGAGAACATTGATGTCGTGCGTGAAGTGATAATGAAAGATCGTCATGTGAAATACCGTGAGATAGAGGCATCCTTGGGCTTTTCTTCCACCATTCGATATTGCATGAACAAAGGTTTGTTCTCGTTGGATACCGCACAATTTGACAATCGCTAAAAAAAAGGCTCGTGTCGATTGGTGCAAAGAAATTTTGAAAAAATACGATCTCGGTGCTTCAAATTCAATCGTGACCGACGCTCGCTCAAAGACGAAGGTCGTGAGAACATTGATGCCGTGCGTGAAGTGATAATGCAAGATCGTCATATGAAATACCGTGAGATAGAGGCATCCTTGGGCTTTTCTTCCACCAGCATGCATTCGATATTGCATGAACAAAGGTTTGTTCTCGTTGGATACCGCACAATTTGACAATCGCTCAAAAAAAGGCTCGTGTCGATTGGTGCAAAGGAATTTTGAAAAAATACGATCTCGGTGCTTCAAAAGTCGTTTATAAGATCGTCACAGGTGGCGAATCTTGGATCTATGCGTATGAGCCCGAAACAAAACAGCAATCGACCGTGTGGGTCTTCGAAGACGAGCCAAATCCAACGAAAGTTGTTCGTGGAAGAAGCACTTCGAAGCAAATGGTTGTTTCTTCGGCAAAACTAGTCATGTTGCGACTAGGGCGGTCAATTCTGAGTGGTACACCACAATTTGTTTGCCTGAAGTCTTCGGAGAAATTCGAAAAACGAACAAGAGAAGACGAATCATTGTGCACCATGACAATGCGAACTCTCACACATCGGTTCAAACCAACGCCCTTTTTGACCGGCCAAAACGTCGAATTGATGGGTCATCCGCCGTACAGAACTGACTTGACACCCAATGACTTATTCTTATTCACTCACATCAAGAAAAAACTGCTTGGTCAACGTTTTTCGATGCCTGAAGCAGCTGTCGAATCGTTTAAAAACCATGTTCTGGAGGCGAATTTTCAACACACTGTATCTAAAATAATTCGCGCTCAAATGACAAAACGGTCTGAGTGAAGTTATGCTAAAAAATTTCATACTTTCCAATGGAAGTTCCAGTTTTCATTTGGCAACACCAGCATTGCCAGGACCGAAATATAAATAGCAACCCTCGTAAACGGCTATTAGACTTAGAGAACTGGCACTCTGGTCAGGAAATGACTACGGACATAGTGTCATTCTAGACACAATGCCTGACCTTCCAGACATTGTTGATTACACTATCACTAAACCATTTTTGGCAAGAAGTATTTCACTCTTATAACTGATTGGTCAGAATGGAATGGCCGTATCCTAGGACAGTAGATTCGTTAACTTCCTACAAATTCTTCCAAACTGAACACCCAAGTGGGCTATTGGGTTTTTTTCAGGGGAACTTGAGTTATTCATTGCAAAAGCCTGTCTGATCACTGTAGTGTTAACCACACAGAAATCTTAGCTATTAAAGATGTAGCGAAATGGCTGAAAGTTAATGTTCCGACCAAAATTGTTTACAATATTTTCTGTGATAGTCATGTTGCCATCAAGTCGCTGTCGCAGATATCTTTACGAGACCGCTGAACAGTTTTATATTCACCTGAAATGGGTGCCGGGCACAGGGTCATACCAGGAAACTGCAAAGTATGTGAAGTTGGAAGAATATGTGGACATGCCTCTAGCGACCTACAAGCTCTTCTAGAGAGATAGTGTCCTTACGGTAACAAATGACAGGTGATCAGTAGTCAGGGACTGCATACATGCCAGGCTGATGTGACTGAAATAGGATGTTGATTGAAATAGGATTTTTTAACTATGAAAAAATAATTTTTTTGTTGTTAGGCCCTTTTGAATTTCGTTAATAAATTCGCCATTTTTAATATTACGCCATTTAAAACTTTGTCAGGATGTGTATTGTCATGCAGTGTATCGAAATCCATCAAAAACTGAATTTCCAATTTTCTTGTTTTTACGCCCTTTTTCGTTTCTGATGACGATATAGCACAATTAATGCAATTAAGATGATTCCAAAACAGAAAAATATGGTTGTATATTGTATATATATATATATTATTAAATATTTTCAAATTTTCAACATACCCAATACCATTAACGGTCGAACAACGCTGTTTGTGATCGAAGTAAATATGAGCAGAGTACATCAACAGCAAAGCTCGTCCAATGAAACCCAAATAAATCTGAGGTATTAAAAGAAAGAATCAAATGATTAGAAAAATCCAATGAAGTCAATCAGGATAAGGGAAATTTAATGGTTGGTTTTGGCAGACGCCACCGTAGCGTCAAAGGCAATTTAAAGTATAGACATCCCAGAGTCATTTGCAGACAATATGTGGCATCTGCAAACTTTAGATGGCTACCTAGAAATCTCCTCACTGGCGTCTTGTGTGGAAAATGTACAAATACCCTGGGATGATTATACCTTAAATGGTCTTTGGTAACGTAACGAATCAGCTGATGCATCTGTCATAGTGAAATCAGTGTAAACAATTAGGCGGAGTTTATATTGACACATTGACATTACTTTGTCAAATTTTTGAGAGAATAGTTTCATCTTATTCTCTCCCTCACTGTTACAATCCTTTACTGAAGTCATGTGATCCTCGTTTACAAGATACCAGTAGGTCAGAAAAATATTTTTCGACAGATCGCGCGATTGTATCGGATAATGTAAACCCCGCAATTGCCAATCTGATTCCAACGTTACGTTGGCGTACATTTGCAAACAGCTGATTAAAATGTGAAGTTATGGTGTGAATAAGATCACTAAAAATTAATATATAAGACAATTTTTGCGTATATTTTATAATACTTATAATCAACGTTAAAACATAAAATTTTAAACAATAATGAATGGTGTCTGAGTCATATGTATGACACGATTTTCAAGTTTTGGGTAATAGCATATGCGGGCTTCATTACGTTCACGCTCAAGTCCTGTTACGGTTTCATTTGCACAATCCAGCCTTACGCCAATTCACTCAAATGGTTTTTAAACTTACCGCCACAAAAGCAATGAATGCCCAGAAAATAAAAGGTAAATACATGAAAATATTAATATATAAACCGGCGGTCAGAGTTAGTAAATGACTACGGTATGGTTCGGGTATGGAGGACGATTCGTTTTTCTTGTGATCTGAAGCTGTTTTAACAGTCGTAGGAGACATTTTCACAATTTCCTCACTAGGTATTTTTAAATGTTCTATTGAAGGTTCCAACATTATGGCTTTACTCTAACTACAATTCGGGAGATTACGATTTTTTGGTTAGTATTTGGATTTTTTCAAATTGCACCGAACTTAAAGAGGTCTATTCTTGGTTGTTTACCCAGTACTACTGAACTAAATGGAATAATTTCATGTTTGACATATCAGACCCAATACAATAACAATACATGTGTATGTACGCATGTATGACGTCTTACTTTGGACGATAAAACCTTATCTAAAGGTCTCTCTCTTCCTCTATGTTTCCTCGTCCATGCGTTCGTCCGTCCATCCGTCCGCCCGCCTATCCATCCATTATAAGTGTAATTCATAAAAATTATCATGTTCACTTTTGTTCGATTATAGTGCATATTTTTAGTTAGGAATGTTAAAAAATATAATACAGTACGAGCTCGATTTGCGCAACCAGCGATTATGGATCACTACAACTCGATTTGCGCTACCGGTAATATTGTTTGCATCGTACAATTTTTTCTAGAAAACATTCTCGATACGTTGTTCATCTTTCTCATTGAAGTGATGATATATGAACTTGTTTTAACATTTCAAATCCAATGTTACTTTTTTGTGAAATAGTGATTTCTCAGCAAGCTTTACATATTTCATTGATTGCCTTGCGTGAGCTCGTATCAGTTCTTGCAAATCATATATCATTATCGCAAATGCAAAAGGGCCAATTACACTAGTATACAACATTTTTGTCGAAGGACTGAGCATATCATTTTCTGCTCGTAATATGGCGTCCTAAAAATTTTTATAATATATTTAACGGGTTTTCCAATAGATATGATTTTGAAGTGACGTTTCGGACATTTGTAATATGTCATGATCTGTCATTTGTTTTTCATTGTATTCAGTAGTGTTTACAATTTCATCATGGAGAGATATACGCAAGAACAACGTTTACAAATTATTCAGTTTTATTATCAAAATAATCGTTCTCCTATTGCAACTTGTCGTGCGCTAAGTCCATTTTACTAAAAATCCAAAAACAAACACTTACCAGTCGACCTACGACATTGACACCCCTGAGCAATATTTTAACTCTCGTAAAGAGCTACCTTTTTGCCATTGACCGATTCCCGATCCGACGTACCGTTATGGAGCTAGAGCAAAAATAAACTTTCCGTTCATATTTGAAAATGATGCTGTCCATTTTTTTAAATCCAAAAAAACACTTTCCAGTCGACCTACGACCTTGACACCCATGAGCAATATTTTAGCTCTCGTTAGCTAAAACATTTTTGCCATTGGCCGATTGTGGCTACGTGTCACACAGCAAATGAAACAATTAAATTGTTGCGAGAAAAGTTTGGAGATTAGATTATGACTTCAAGAAATTGTGATATCGAATGGACTCCAAGAAGTTGTGATTTAACACCATAAGATTATTTCTTGTGGGGTTACTTGAAGTCATTGGTCTTTCGAAATAAACCAGACTCTCTTCAAGCTTTACAAGTCAATATTGAACGTGCCATTCATGACATACGACTTGATTTAGTGGAAAAAGTGCTCGAAAATTGGGTTCATCGAATTCGTTCCTGCAGAAGAAATCGTGGAGGTCATTTGAATGACGTTAACTTTTGAATTTCCTTAACAATAAGTGTGTTTTTATTCAAGGGAATCACATAACTCTTATTGGAAAACCTTGAACATTTGCGTATGTAATAAATCAATTTCTGAATCCACATTGGTGGTCTAACAGCAGCAGATTCTAATCGTTTATTTATGATTTTCTCGTAATTTTACCTATGGTTGATAGCAGGGAAATAGGTCTATATTTTGCAACTGAGTTTGCATGAGCTTCCTTTAGAATGGGTCATTGGACCTTACTTTTTCGAAAATGAGGTTGGATCAACAGTTACGGTGAATGGATTGCGCTATCGAGAGGTGATTAATGATTTTTTATGGTCAGATCAGATGGTATTGATCTGGACAACGTTTGCTTTCAACAAGACGGCGCTACGTGCCACACAAGCAACGAAACCATTGTTCTGTTACGGGAAAAGTTTCCGGAACGTGTTATCTCTCAATTGATCACAATTGGCCACCCAGATATTTTTCTTTGAATACCAAAATAACACCTCTTGTTGGAAAACCCTTTAGTACCCTTAGTCCCATGAAAAATGGCCGTTATTGCCACATCCTTTTTGGTACCTTCCAAACAAAATGACCAGAATTAAATATATGAAAAATGATTTTTTGAGTTTCTCTTACATTTACAATATGGGCCATAATTTAAATATTTATCCAAAGATTTATCGGTAGGATGCTAGCATTAAAAAATTGATTTTTTATATTTTTATGGCTTATATTGTGCCAGCAAACAATATTTCTTTAATTGTTTTAGCGACAGTTACTAAACCACTGTCTCTATGTAAAAGTGATTTGTAACCCTTGTAATTTCCATTAATCTAAATCTAATCTTATCATTAATCTAATAACAATTAAAAAAACACCATACAATTTTTTTGTTTTGGTCACATAAAACAGTATGCCTCAATCTACACAAAAAAGTTTTTAGGTCTGGGAAATAAAAAAAAAATGTTTTGTTGCATAGTTTTATTACTTTTGGAAGTTTTACAGGAGAAACCAAAAAAAAAGCTAAAAAATTAAGAACTTTGGAATGGTTATTCTATAAACGGAAAAATCTAAATAAAACACAAACAGCAAAATTGGAGCAAACCGACTGGAAAATTTCACAATTCCTAGAAAGCCGACCCCAGAATATTGATGTCGTTTACACAATATGGGACAGTAACAAAGCAGGTGCTTAATGCCGAACCTCAGCTTCTACATAAGTCATCGGACTCAATTCCCAACCTCCTGGAGTGTTTGACGATTAGACAATCAGTCCCTTAAGAGCTAACACTAAAGTATACTGTATTTTCCTCTCTAGTGCCAGGTGATATTTGAAGTGGTATTTTGGCCACATATGTCCAGCTACCCTACAGGTGTCGAATTCTGTCCATCTCTCATCGGACTGCCTGATTTAATCTTGCCTAAGCCAAAGCTTGTAAGTGGACAGTGGCGCACCAATCTATGCTCCTGATTCTCTTTCGAACTTGACTCTTGCGTTCACACTTGGCAATTCTGTATCGGTAAATCTGTTTCGGTTGTCGATCTAAATGACTACGCCCGTGTTGTTCACTATGGTGTGACTCAGCCACTTGCCGACATCCTGTCATTATTTCGACTAGATAGATACTGCAAGTATCAGGTAGTCTGAGAGCTATATCAAGACTAACTTCTTTACAGTGGAATCCGAAGCCAACCTTCTCTTCAAGCTTCGAACCATCTGTATGGAAGTGAAGATAGTTTATATTTCCTGGGAATCATGCCCACCAGTCTTCACTGACAGCTACCTTAGTGGCAAAGTTCCTCTCAAAGCTGTACACCGTTGGTATACAATCCACTAGGTCGGTTTCCATTGCAATACAGTGTGATACCCTCATGTGTCCGTAGTTCTTGTACCTCCACATTGATAGACAGTTTAATCTTATTGCCGCTTTGGTTGCAACTTCTCTCGCCACAATATTAATCGGCAGTATATGGAGTAGGGATTGTAGAGACTCGGTCGCTGTAGTCTTCAAGGCTCCGCTTATGCTCAGGCAGGCTGTTCTCTGAACCTTTGTTAGTAGGTTGGTGATGGTTAGTTTGTCAGTTGCCGTCCACCATACCACAATGCCGTATAGCAGTATAGGACGAACTACTGCTATATATATCCAGTGGACGATTTTAGGAGAGAGGCCCCACCGCGACCCTACAGCTTTTTTGCAGGAATATAAGGCGACGATGGCCTTCCTTACACGTTCCAATACGTTAAGTCTAAATAACAGTTTTCTATCTAGCCACAATATCAATCGGCAGTAGATGGAGTAAGACTTGCAGAGACTCTGACGCTGCATTCCTTAAAGTCCCGCTTATGCTTAGGCAGGACATTCTCTGAACCTTCATTAATGTGCCCCTACTGTTATCCTACCGTAATATATGGCGACGATGGCCTTCCTTACCCGTTCCGATACATTAAGTCGGAAGGAAATTTTTCTTTCTACGATTGTCCCTAGAAATTTTGCACCTAAATTGGATGCGATTGATCTTACAGGATTCAAATGGAATCATTTCATTTCAATGAATTCACTATAATAACATTCATTCAGATGCGGTAATTGTGGCGCCGTCACATCTAAGGGTGAACGCTAGCTTGATTAGACTAACCCAACGTCTGCTCAAAAGAAGACGCATAACAGCAAGTCTTGGGTCCACAACTCTAACAAGGTTTGTGAACAGAAGGACACCACAAGCAGGAGTACTGTCTCCACTAATTTGGAATCTAGCGATGAATGGTATCCTGTTAGATCTAGAAAGTTGTGGCTGCAAAGTCGTGGCATATGCGGATGAGGTGGCAATCACAGTATCCAGCAAATTCGAAAACGTCCTCAGAGACATCCTTCAGATGGCTTTGAACAAATTGGCTATGTGGGTCTGACAGGAGCTGCGGTTGGGGCGTTAACCCAAACAATACATAATTGTTTACTAGGAAGAATAAGTTCCAAATGTGGAACATCCTCGGATAAATGGTACAGAGCTTTTCTGAAATTGCAAAATATCGAGGAAAACTTCTAGATAGGAACATGTGATTCAGACTTAATGTACTGGAACGTGTAAGGAAAACCAACGTCGCAGTATATTACTGCAAAAAAGCTGTATGAACGCTTTGGACCCTCTTTCCTAAAATCGTACATTGGATATATATAGCAGTAGTTCGCCCAATATGGTAGTACGGCATTGTGGTGGACGGAAACTTATAAACTATCCATTACCAACCAAGTATCAAAGGTACAGATAACCTCCTCCCTATGCATAAGCGGAGAACTACAGCGACTGAGTCTCTACAAACCCTACTCTATGTAGTGCCAACTGACATTGTGACGAGGGAGATTGCCAACAGAGCGGCATTGCGATTGAATGGTCAATCTATATGGAGGTATAAGAACTACGGCCACATGGGGATATCATAATATAGTGCTACGGTAACCGACCGATTGGACTATATACCAATGGTGTACACCTTCGGGAAGAACTTCACCACCAAGATACCTGCCAGAGAGGAATGGGTTGGTAAAATACCGGGAAATATAAAACATCTCCACTTCTACACAGATGGTTCGAAGCTGGATGATAAGGTTGGCTTCGCAGTGCCTTGTAAAGAACTCAGTCCTAATATAGTTTGTAGACTACCAGATACCTGCAGTGCCTATCAAGCCGAAATAATGACAATAATGGAAATCACCAAGTGGCTGATTCGCAGCGTAGTGACGTCACTTACTCAGACAGTCAGGCCGCCATCAATTTTCCGGAGGCCATATCCCTAAATTAACAAATAGTTCTAGACTACCGCTGATCTCTTTACGAGATGGCTGAACAGTTTAATATACACTTTAGGACATAGGGATATCCCGGGGCACTGCAAAGCTAATGAACATGCTAGGAAAGGGACGACATTACAAATTTTCAAAGAATTTGCTTATATTGGTGCGCAACTGTCCACATGCAAGCATTAGCTTAGGCCAGAGGAAATCGAGCAGTCCTATGAAAGGCGTACAAAATTCGGCACCTGAAGTATATCTAGACCAGGCTTGCCAGTTTTTTTTAGTGCCAGATCCTCAAATTTTAATCTGTTATCCCCTAAATCCCCAAAAAAAGATTTCTCCCCAGAAAATATTTTAACTTATGTGAATGATGTATTTTACAATTCAATGTAATTTGTACTAAAATTCATTTTGTTTGTACAAAATGTACGTTGTCAAATTATCAAATACATATATATGATTCAAAATCATCCATCTAATCTACATCATCTAATTTTTTTGTACATGTTTTTGGTATTAAAAGTTTGATCATTTCTGCCAATGGACTAAATAATTGATAAAGTACATCAAAGTGTTAATACCAGCGATTCCAGTTCTTTAAAATCGAGTTGGACCAGCAGAATCCTGTTACTAGTAAACTTTACTCCAAAATTAGCTTAAATTGTTCGTAATGTCGTCTGGGAAGCATTTCATAAACCGCATTTGGCTTCAATTGATTTATAAATATCTATAGAAATACGTATTGGCAATTACTACAGGTTGTCTATTTAAGTCGTACTCTAATACACTGCGAGTCAAGCTACTTTTTGTAGAAACTTTTGACACAATTTTTACGGACGCATTTTCTAAAAAAATATTTAACAGAAAATACAGATTTTAACATAAATAAAGACATGTAATTATAAAAAATTGCAATCCCCGCCAAATCCCCGGATCCTCAAACCAAAAAATATATCCCCATTCGAGAAAAAAAAATCACCAAATTGGGGATAAATCCCCTAAACTGGCAGCGCTGATCTAGACAAATCCGGCCATGATACGAACTGAGAAGGTCCAAATGTCTCCTCGTACTAGAGAGGAAAATACTGCGTACGTTAGTGTCAGTTAGTGACCAATGACTTCTGTAGATGCTGTGGAGATAAGGAAGAAGTGGACAGCATTGAGTACCTGTTACTGTCCCTCATTAAGTAAACGATGTCTGGATATACCGGGGCCGGCCTTTCTAGAAAGTCTGACAGATCTGTCCGATATTCGTACTATTGATAACTTTGTGTATCAAACAGGTTAGTTTCGATGAGAGGCATCTGCGTCCGTGTTATCATTAGGGACCTACATTGGTATATGTGAGCTGGCTGTCACCCTAACTTAAACCTAAGATTCGGCCCGACTGATCTTACCACCATTCTTTAGACTTTATTCGAATTTAGGAGGTCCGAATAAATAAGTACTTAACTGAGCGAATATAAACACATTTTATTTAGGCGAATGCAGCCCCTGTATTATGTACGTTTATGTACGTATGAGTATTTCCAAGTAGCTTGCATCGAAAGTAAAAAAATCAAAATCCAAAATTCATGAAAATTATAACCAAATGTTTGCTCTTTCGCATTTTTTTGCATATGAATGTCTATAAATCTTTTTACGGGGGCCGGGTACATTAAAATGTTATACATTGAACTAATGATTATATTTTACTCTTGAACATTGGCTTTTTATATCGATAAGTGATAATGCAACACAACACATAGTAACAAAAATAGATTATTTATTGTAGATTATATTTGCAGCGAAACTTGTTTCATATCACGTTATTTTTTCATGGTTTCTATGCAAAACCAATGAATATGACCAATAGTGGGGTATAAGAACATGCTTTTTTAATGAAATTCTCTTGCTTCTACCAAAAGGGATATAGTTGTAGATTTATCCATAGTTTTTTAGTTTTTTTCTACCGTTTATGGTTTACCACATGTCAACTGGGAACTTCTCAAAATCAAACAAGTAAAAGTGTTAAGTTCGGCCATGCCGAATCTTATATGCCCTCCACCATGGAATGCATTCAATTTTATTACTGATCTAATCCATTGCCGGAACTTTACGATTTTTTCTTATTGGTCGATGATGTCCTAATCCCACACTCAAAGAATTTTGTGAGTATCATTAGCAAAAATGTTTGTTGTTTCAACAGTCTGTGTCTGCTGAAAAAGGGAAAGCAGACTTCGTCTGTTATTTTAGCAAACCTATGGTTGTTATTCTAGCACACAAATTTGCCTGCTACTATAGCAAACTAAAACAGTCGTTTTAACAAACAATTTTGCTATTATTTAACAGAAAAAAGCGGCTGGAAGAACAAACTATTTTTGTTATTCTAGCATACGTCTTTTTCTTTTTTATTTTAATAAAAGAAATACAAATTTTATATTTTCTTGATATTTGAGAAGAGTATATCAATCAGGATTCCAACCTGAAGTTATTCAGCCCATGTATTGATAAGCGTTTCGAACTGTGAAATCTGTATGTACGCTTCATCTAAAAATATAATTGAAAAAGAAATCATTTAGTAAAATTGAATAGCAATAGGAGTATCTACAAACAATACTTACCGGTCACTGGCATTAACAATTATCTTCTTTTTGTCCGAAGGATAAATAAAGAGAACATAAATCGTACGACATCGACGCAAACCCTGTCAATGTTGGCCAATGTGTTGGGTTCAACCTATAGACACGGTAATTGTACATGTCCAGAGCCAACTCATTGGGCAAAATTATCTTATCCATGGATTACATCCAAATTATACTACATTATTCCGAGTTTTTTGGAGCCAAAAGGTTGCTTCGTGATTCGGATATTAGCGACCATCGTTGGAGCATATGGAGTAAAAAATCAATGTTGCCATTTCGTTAAACGAATTACAAAAAGGAAAAAAAATACTTACCAGTTGTTGCAGGTATTTTCATTAGGGTCACACTTCCAAGAGTTGTATGCGATTTGGAAAAGTGGACAAGGAAACAAAATTGCTAGTCCATCGCTTTCACAAGTTCCCTGTATGGACAGCATATATTTGCTATGAAATTTAAGTTCATCTTTTGTAGCCGTATTTAAGTAGAGGGTTTTAATAGGACACTGCTTGCTGAGAATCGTGAAAACAACCAGAAATAAGCCTTTCACAATCACAATTCTTGATGGATGTGATCTCTTTGCCAAAAATATTTCTTTATTCCGCCAGCGGGATGCCTTTGTAATGCAAATTAACAAACAGAACGAAAATTTAAATTTTATTTGGCGTCACTTCAAAGGGTGCTACTTAAATAGCGGCGCACGATTTCTGTCAAAGAGGGCTACTCTTGAATGTTAGTGAAAGCATATTACGTCTGTCAATATTTTTTGATATGCGAAATAAACATTTAATATGAGATTTTGTCATCTGCACAAATATGAATATATGTATAACTTATCACAAGCACATTTTAATTTAATAAAACTGGTTTCAATGGCAAGGAATATAAATTAAACGCCGCTTCTTTTTTTAATTTTCTTTTTTCCGTAAGTCAAGATTCATACGAGAGAATGTTTTCCAAGCAAGTGTCAAAATTTGTAGGAGAGAGTGCCAGAGAGCTCTTTCCTCCAGCCTCTCTCTCCTACAAATTTGAAAGTCGAATTATAATGAAAACATTAATTTATGGACGTTCGGAGTCCATGTGTGCCGCGAAGTGACTAGATTAAATTAAAAACTTACAGCCTGTTTCTGTAACTTAAAATTTTGCTTTCGTTCGCTTGCCAGACGACAAACAGCTGATTTGGGTTTCACTAACTACCATCACAACGGCAAGTCGCACGATAATGAACTCGTGCGAAAACGTAATCATTTCAGTGTAAATTTTGGTTTCTCTATCTCTCTTTGCTGTCATCTGGGCGAACACAAGTGTCAGATCGAGTCACTTTATTTTATTTGTCGACTGATAGGAACAATGCAATAAAAACGTTATTAAAAGCAAAAAATAATTAGATATAAATATAATTATGGTAAAAACAATTAAAAAATAATAAAATTGTATACATATGTTTACATTTTTAAGCATAAAGAAGTCAACATTGGCAGCTCGCTAAGATGGAAAAATTCATCAGTGCACAATGAGAGAGACGTGAGAGAGAGAGAGAAAGAAATGAGAGTGTTGGATCAGCTCAGCTGAACCACCCAGGGTTGATTTTTGGCCACCACAAGAGTAAAGGATACAGAGTTGTATTTTCTAAGGTCGACCATACAAAAATGTGTGCTTTTTTAGACCGGAAGTTGTGAAATTATTGACCTGGCAATTACATTATTTGCCAATTGGTAAATTGTTAACGTCATTGACGTAAAGCCAGGCGAACGAACGAACGAACCTTAGAGAAACCAAATTCCAGACGAAAGTGAGTGATTGGTTTTCGTTCGCAGAGACTTTCGTTAGAAATACAGAAACAGGCCGTTAAGGTTTAAATCATGAATTACAATTGCAATGTTTGTAATTAATATGAACAAAAAGATATTAAAACAGAAATGTTAATAAATAATATACTTAAAACTAATAAATACGAAATTTGCTTATTTTCTAAACTTATATTAAGTCAAAATTTAAGGTTAACATGTAATAGATTTTAAAATGTTAGGTATATAGATAATATGCTTTAAAAGTATCAATACGAAATTTAAAAATTCAAATTCTTATTTATATTATAAACTTATAGTAAGTATTTCTTAAGGTTAGTTGGTAATATATTTTAAAAATTGGGAAGTATTCAAATTCTTATTTCATTTTAAAAATTAGGAAGTATTAAAGTTCTTATTTATAAACTTATAGTAAGTATTTCTTAAGGTTTGTGGATAATATATTTTAAAAATTAGGAAGTATTCCAATTCTTATTTTGTAAACTTGTAATAAGTATTTCTTAGTGAATAAATTATTATAAGTAATATATTATAAAATAATGATTTTTTCTAAACTTACAATTATTGAGATCTTAGGAAATATTAAAATGGTTTAATTTCTAAACGTATAATTAGTAAGATATTAAAAATATAGTATTTTAAAAAGCTAATGTTTGATAAATTAACATTTCGAAACTTATAAGTGATATTTTGATGTTACTGAATAAAATATTTTTATTTTTAAGGACTATGTCTATAAAATTAAAAAAATATATGCATAATTTATATAATAATTATTAAGAATGAGAAAAGTATTTTAAAGCTCTAACATTATAAAATATTGAAAAAAAAAGACAAAAACACCCGTAAAAAGCTTTCAGTGATTTACAAGAATATAGCATATTCACCATCTTTTAATGCAAAAATGTAGAACATAATATTTTAATTCCTTGAGGAATTGACTAGAATAATGTCAGGTACACATTTTCTATTTTTGAGGGCCAAATTTGTCGGAATCGTTTTTTTCTTTGTTGTTCGTCTGCAATCATTTAGCCTGGAGTCATGGAGTAACTAGGAATGCTTCGTTTTAAGATTCAGTTTATTCGTGGAGGAATTTTTTCGGACCTTTTTTGCTACCTTGGCTTTAAGGTTTTTTCGTAGGCCTCTCTTTGTTTCTCCTTGATCCATTTTCCTTTTTTCCGCAGAAGAACCACTGTCAAGTGCTCTATAATTCGCATATGGTGCTCGTAGCATGTGTCCTTTTTGAAGATGTTGGGTTATTTGGAGGAGTTAATTCTGATTGTCTCCTTCATTATTCTCCTACGAATTCCAACTGTATGGAAGTATTGCCCAAATACTTCTGAGAATACTTTAAAATGGCTCTGGAGGACTTTGTAAAATTCATCCGAAGGATTCCGTAATCGAATTTCCTCGGTATAGTTTTTCACAGATAAGAATAGTTCTGATAATTCAGATATTTCATCTATCTTACTATATACTTTTCGCAGTTGCTGCATTTAAATTTGTCGGTTAGGTGCCGCTTTATACTGTATCCTCCGAAGTATCGCTGAGCGGCACCCTCCATTGCAGTAATACTGTGGTCGAGGTGTCCAAACTCGTCTTCTGAATCTTCAGCAGGTTCGATGGTTTGGCAGTCATCGGGGTTCATTGCGATGGGTTGGTGTTGTTACCATCACTTGACCTCATTACACCAAAATGATTTTCTAGTGCATCTTGGTTACATCGCCCTTGCGATATGAAATTTACGGCTTGATTCTCTTGGAATATTTCCTTAGCCATATTCGCAGAAATCTGTCATGTTTTCAATTTGGGTTTATTTCTCGTAATGGGTCTCTTATTCGGATTTTAATGCGCAAAGGTCTTGCCATTTAATAAATCTGCTGTTGCTTCGGCATATTGTTATGTCCTTTGGAAACTATTTGCAGCGAACGTGAATCCAATTGCCTTGCAGTTGTTCTGCTAAATACCTCCGACATGAGGTATACGCGCATCTTCAATAGCTTCGTAAGGGCAGACGTGGTTATGTTAGCTTCGGTGCTAACCGGGCTGATTTTGAGAAGCTATCAATCTCGTAAAACAGCTTTACTACTTCCCCACCTAGCTTCTCCTAATGGGGTATTTATTGGGTGTTTCAAAAACCCGTTTCTTATGCCCTTGAACATGTCGGGAACGTCATGGTGCAGATAAATGTTTTTGCCTTCATAAACAAAATTTGTTTGTTTGTTTTTGGATAATGTGTTGCGCCGGTTTTTTATAGCCTAATAATACTTCCTGTTTGGTCGCCTATAAGACATTTTATTGTAAGACCGCATTCATTCTGCAAGGTGCTGATCACATTCATCACAATATCTACAAAGTGTTGTTTTGCATATCCGTGCTGGGTAAATCAAAATGAGAATACGAACTTCCAGGACCGGAAGAACCCTCTTACCATAAATACTAGTGCTTTATTGGCTATATTTTGCGTGCGTTTTCCCATGCCGTCATCTTCTGTGCCCTCAAACATATCAAGCTTGGAGTTGTATTCGATGTCATGTCTAATGGACATTTCATCAAATAACAACATCACATTTCTGTCTATCGGCTCCATCTTCTCAACCATCGTTTTGAAGCCCAAAACAATTTCTTTGCTGATGCCGGCTTTTAGGCTTTTTATTTGTTTGCATCGGTATAAAGTTGACTTTGAAGGCAGATGAAACTTTTCCGTATCACGTAGGTATGCAACCGCTTTGGGAGAAATGTAGTTCAAATTTTGTACTACTTCTTTCTCTTTCTTTGAATAGACTTTTCGTCGTGGGTTGCATACAAGCTGACTAAATACTCTAGCACTCTCCGATTCCTGGCTTCCATCGATGGTGGTGTCCTTTATTTCCCCCAATTTTATTGTAAGTTGCTAATTCTCCTCTTTAAGCATTTGGTTTTCTTCCTCTAATTTCTTTGTTGGATTAATCCTCTCTTTCAGTTCGTAATATTTCTCCTTTAAATATTGCGTACTTTGGCTGCTTTCTATTTGAAACAACTCCGGTCTCCGGCTCTTCCCGTGAACTTTCCTCATCAGCTGATATACTCGTATCAATAAATCCTACCGGTCGCGCATGAAATTGTTCATGTCGAATTCCCTTCGACGTAGACGGCCGCAGGTCCAGATCCTCAGTTGGCAGTATAATTCTAAACCACGCATTCGTCGACTGTACCGCGCACAACTTCTCAAGACAAACTTTCTTGGCGGGTGTTTGTTCTGTAGACGTCGACGGCCGCGCATCCGTATCCTTGGATGGCAGTACACTTCCGAACCACCCATCCGTCGACTGTCCCGCCCCCGACTCATCTAGTTGGTCTTTACGAACAGCACTACCTTCTAGGCCAGTGAAGTAGATGGGGGAGGCATCGTCCTTAAGCCGTGTCTTCCCAAGCATTTTAGGGTCGAAATGCTTTGAGCAGATGTATATGTAATATATTTGAGGATTCATATTTGTCGTCAATCACGACTGCTCCCATCCACTTCTTTCACTTTTCTTCCTCCTTCGGGAAATCATATAGCGAATATGCTGGATATGCCCCCGAACATCCTTTCAAATTGCATCTCCGAATTCTCTGCCCATGAGCTGTTGGAACGAACTCAGATTGGTAAATATCTGGATCGTTGTGGCCTAGTAAATTAAAAAAAATGCAATTTGCACATAGAAAATTTACAAATAGAGATGTGGAAATATTTGACACACATTTTAGTACACGAAAAAAAAACAAAACTTTTATGCAAATATCGCCTGTGGTTTCAATTTCATGATTGTTGCTTTTATTTTTTATTTATGTAAAACATTTTGCACAACATATTCTGCATTCCACACATTATTATCCACACGATATTATTATTGACTACATATCGCTCACTCACTTCAAGTGTGACATAACTCAAAATTTTTATTTTGTAGGTTGCCCTACAGAAATGTGAATTTTGCAAATGTCCATAAATTAATCTTAGCGAAATTCAGTTTATAAGTAAACAACCACATTTCGGACTATTCCAGCGTTTTTGAACATCTTATTTCATATTAATTATCATTTTATACCGACATAAAGTTACACATCTTGCCCATTTTCAATTTTGAGTTATGTCACACTTGAAGTAAGTGAGCGATATACCGTTCTTGAACAAATGTTGAAGATTTATTTATGTCGAGTAATTTTATTTTTTGTATGTCATGTATCAGCAAAAGAACAACAAACAATCTTACGGTTGTATTTCCCAAAATACATTTAATTATTCTAAATTTGGGAAATTATTGAGATAAAAAAAACGATTATTTATTAATATTTTTTCTGTTGTCTATTGATATAATTTCTGTTGTCAAGAATAAAACATTGGTTGTGACAACCAAAAATCGATCATATGGTACTATAATGAAAGTTTAAAATGCCACAACTAACCGAGTGTCAATGAAAAAACAATCTTAATTCGATTGATACAACCATCGGTTTAGTTGCAAGCATTTTCATTTGTTATTATCATTTTCATTTGTTATATTCCTCGTATCCATGTTATTATTGTTGTTTCAACTAATTATATATAAATACAACCGACACACGGTGTAGGCAATATACTTTTTGTTGCTAGTACTAATTTTTTATTGTTACAATCGAATTCCAACCAATTATTTTCCTGGGTGCTGAAAATCAAATTTTCGAAGAGCAGATATTTTGCCCCTGGGCAAAATGGCACTTTTCATTCCATTTATTTTTGTTTTTTGCAATTTCACTTATAAAATCGATCTCACAAAAAGTAAACTCACCCGCACTTTATTAAATAAAAAATAAAATGACTTTCTGATTTTTCGCGCCAAAACATTTTCTAAGAAGTGATCCTCACTTCCAAGAATTTTCCTATTTTATTTCTAAGAAATCGCGATTTATTTCATAGAACTTCATGCAACGTTCACACTGGGTTTTAACAAAAAAAAAAATACGCCATACATAATGCAAATGCCACAACAATTTATTGTTTAGGAATTTCTAAAAGATGTTTGTGATTCCTGCAACAATTTTCTCTTAATCTCAGTTGCTCTAATATGAATTTAAAATTTAATAATAATCTAATATATTATTTTTTGTTCTTCTATTGCAGATTCGGAGAGAAAATGAGAAATAATAACAACGATATTATTAGTTTTATTTAAGTACTTTTATTTCTTACGTTAAATGTAATTTTTATATTTTCTACTTATACAATTGAAGTATAGCCGCGAATAACGTTGTAAGCGCCATTAATATCATGTGAACAAAAATAATTTGTAATTTATTAAATACACAAAATTTATAAAAAAAAAACAAATTTTATATAAAATAGATTATTAATGCAGATATGTCTATAATTAGTCAAAAATATAAAATTTTGAAAGTTTCTGCTACTTTTAATTTAAAACATGGTTTATGAATTTTTGTTTATTTATAACATATAAACATTCGTTAATGTAATGTAAATAATGGGCCAATACGAATTTTTCAAGCCCAACATTGTGAAAAATGAAAGAGCCGTTCTCGAGTTATGAAATTGTGTTCGTTGTGACACGACCATTTGACCAATCCTAATGTTTCCTTTCTTGGACCCCTAAGAACCCATCAAGCCCAAAATCATAAGATTCGTTCTCGAGTTATGAGGTTGTGATGAACAATCCTAAATTTTCCTCCATGGCGTCCCCCCTGGGGCGCGAATCCATCATGTCCAAGATTGCGAAAATCGAACGAACCATTTTTGAGCTATGAGGTTGTGTTGGACACGCCACGCCCCTTTGACCAATTCAATTTTCATTCCTCCGACCAATACGAATACACCAAGCACAAAATCGTAAAACTTTTAATGTTAATACTTGAGCTATGGAGATATGTTGGCCGCGCAACGCCTAAATTTTTCTTCATAGAGTCCTTCCTTGGATCAATACAAATACATCAAGTTTAATATCGTCAAATTTGGTAGATCCTTTCTCGAACGAATCAATCAATCCCAAAATCGAACGATCCGTTCTCGAATGATGAAGATATTTTGGCCGCGACATACCGGTTTAACCAATCCAAATATATTTACAAAGATTTAGGTTTGTTTCTTATAAAAGTCTTTTAAAATGATAAAATTAACACCCACAGTTTTGTTAACGCGAGAACTGACAACTGGTCAAAAACTGATTCTGTGAAAAGTCCGGCGTTTATAGTACAACACTCGAGTCTGTCCATATGCAAAATTTCAGCATTGTAGCTCTAACTGGACACTCAACGGCCAAGTGGTCAAAAACAGCTTGGCGTAAAAGCACATCCGTTGGAGATATGTATATATGTATGCACATCAGTTTGTAAGTTCATAGTTCTAAAAAGACTGACAATTGCTTTTGTCACTGCAGTTTGAGCTCAGGCTGGACATTGAATAGTTGTTGTCAAATACCTTTTGAGATATGTATCTACACCCAGCGAAAAACAAAGCACATACGTGCTTAATCTTTGCAAATTCGTTTATGATAATGAACCAACCCCGTATGTTACGAATTCAAAGAAGGCGGTGCATGAATAAAGCATCAAAAATCAACAACGCTTCGTTGCAAAATGAATACCAACTGGTGATAATTTAAATCAAGTGTTGGGTACAACTATAAAACGTGCGGGGGACGACTAAAGCACTTGCTGAGGACGAATAAAGCACGCGCTGAGATAACTTTCCATTCTAATTTTTTATTTATTATTAACTTTTAAAATTGAAATTTTTATAAGCTTAGGTTGTTAAATATTCGTAGGCCGCCACCATTTCTATTGATTCTAGAAATTTCTGCAATAGGAAGCTGTCACTGGATTTTGCCATCACCTTATCCTTCTCATTCCATAGCCCAGAGAATCCACAATATCAAACAGGTCATTACATTCTATTTCTTCGTCCTTAATTTTCATTTTTCACGTCTTTATAAATCCTCGTGGTTTCTTCTTCTAAGAACAGACAATAGCAAATCCAGTGAACAACACAAAGCCGAACAAATAATCATCAACCTTACGGCGACAATACATAACGCAACGCCGGTCAAAAAATCAACCCCGTTTCGTTGATAATTAATGAACGAATCGGTGGCGATTTTTCATGAACGTTACGTTTATAAATTGGTACCAAAAGGTGTTTTTTCCCTCAGTGTACATTTCCATTCTTAGATCTTAAATAACTTTTAAAATCACTGAAATAATGATCAAAAATATGGTTAATGCTACACTGACCACAGTCAGAGAATTCAAAATAATTTTTCGCGTTTATATTTGTCGTGTATAGTACAAAATTTTAGCTTTTGATATTATAAGATGCTTCTGAAAGGACAAACACAATACTCATGTTTTTGATAGCGCTAGAACTGACCACAGGACAAAAAATGACTACGCGAAAAGTCTGTTGTTTTTACAACACTCTGGTCTATGGTTCTGCAAAATTTTAGCTTTCTAACTCTTACAGGTGGCTCAGCGGTCCAGTGGTCAGCGCCACCTGTTGAGAATTTTGCGACTTTTATTTTTCCTAAACCTTCGCGGAGCAATTACGAACAAATTTCCAGAAGCAAGTATCCAATTTGGTCCAGAAGTTTTCAAGTTTTAAGCAGTCGAACAAACCACGATTCATTTATAAAATATAGATATTAGGCATGTTTTCGTTACTATCTATCGATTTTAGTTTAGCACTTTGCAACGAAAACAACTGACTTCTACTAACTGCCGCATAAGCAGTAAGTGGCGGATTTCCACTATCTGGTAGCAATGGTGTCATGAGTTGCGAAGAAAAAACAGTGCGAAACAAACAAAAAATTCGTGAAATGTATATATATAAAACATAAATTTACTATTCTATGTTCAATTGTTTACGCACTTTTTGCAAATGTTAAAATAATTTTTGTTCTTCCCGTTAATTCACAATAATTGAAAACAATCTCCAAGTATGAAACTGCGAAATATAGGATGCCCAATCTGGCGACATCATATCCGACTAAGCAGGAACACAAGCTCCAAACTTCATCGGGAACTAATAATGCGTAAATGTGCTTAGCACCCCTATTAAATACCAGTGAAAGCCTCCGGCATCTGTCAAACTCAAATTTCATACTATTGTTTTCTGTGCACCCAACAACACTTTGACAGAGGTCGAACGCCGACGTCGGATATTTAAGTAGCAGCCGAAATGGGAAAAAGTTGTCGTTGCCAACCATATGAAATGAAATCGTACGACTTATTTTGGTTGTTCGCATTTTATTTTTTGTTTGTAAAGGTAAGAACACACGATTTGCAGATCGGACAACATTGCCAGAAAAATGGCGGAAAATGCAACCCTGTGAATTTACAACCGTGTGAACATACAATTTTTGTTTAGCAACGTTAGCAGAAAGGCATTGCGAGATAATTTGCAGATTGTTATATGTGCGAAGTTTCTGCATGACAATTAGAAACATTTTATTTGCAACACTGTCTATAATGTATTTTATTGACAATAGTTGAGACCTATAGTTGAGACAAAAAGTCCATTTTTTCGACATTCATGATTTAGTGAAAAGTCGATTTTTCGACTTTTCATTTATTTGGATGATTGACTTTTTGGAAAATCGATTTTTTCGACTTTTCGGTTTTGTCTTAAACGATTATTGTCTCCTTTTTGTTTCTTTTCCATTACGCAAATTCCAAGCAACTAAAACTAAATATTCACGATTGCCTGATCGGACAACGTTATCAACCCTGTTAAAGTGCTGCAAATGTACGGACAATGATAGATTGTTAGGCAAAGGTGAGTTGACAGTTCAGACGATTGCAAGAAAGCTATACAATTTCATATATTTATAATATATTTTGTAAATATTTATATGCAGGATAATGCAAATATTTTATAGACAGTGTTACCAATAAAATGCTTTTCTGACAATTGCGCCGTTGTCCCATGCATAAACTTCGCACATCTAACAATCTGCAAATTATCTCACAATGACTTGTTCTGCTAACGCTGCAAGACCAAAATTGTATGTTCACACCCTTGTACGTTCACAGGGTCGGATTTCTCCACCATTTTTCTGGCAATATTTTCCGATCAGACAACTTAAATATTTATTTATACTCGGCAATTTTTTCCAAGCGAGTGTCAAAGTTTGTTGGAGAGAGCTCTTTCCGAATCTATCCTAAAAAGCGTTTGAACTGGTTGGAGAAGTTCAAAGCCGCCGTCTATTTAAGTAAGGCCAAACTCGACAAAAGTCGAAATGGTGATCGATTTCGGTTGATATTCCGCCGTCGGATAAAAATCGAAAAAAGTCGAAATGATAAATCGATTTTTCAACTTTTTGCTTGGTGAAAATCGATTTCGACTTTTCGACTTTTTCCAATCAAAAGTCGATTAGTCGAAACTTGATTTATAGATCCCTAGTTGGGAAGGGTTAGGAACTTCTGAGAAAACCCTGAGCGAGCCGGAAGACCAACATCAGCGCCTCAAGGTGCACGTAACAGTATGCACAAATAGGACTTGTGACATGAGAAATATATACACCTATGGACATATAAATGACACATTTTATCAGATGATCTGTCTTGTGCTACAATAACTACAAATCCTTGGTTTTTTCAAAACAAAAAAAAGGAAAAATCGTATTAAAAATAATTATTTTTTTTCTTGGCATGCACAAATATTTAACCATTAATATTTAGCAATGTTGCCTTTGTTCCGATCACTGCTTCGCAACTGCGACCCATACTTTCTCTACACCCAAAAAATTAAGATTGCTGCTAAACAGCAACATTAGGCGTGTTTTCGTTACACCATAAGTGCTTAATTTGTATGGCATCCCATTTTTGGAGAGATTGTTATCAATTATTGTGAATTAACGGGAAGAAGAAGAACAAAAATGGGAAATTATTTTAATATTTGCAAAAAGAGTGTAAACAATTGAACATAGAATAGTAAATATATGTTTTATAAATACTTTTCACGAATTTTTTGTCTGTTTCACACTGTTCTTTCTTCGCAACTCATGACACCATTTCTACCAGATAGTGAAAATCCGCCACTTATTGCTTATGTGTCAGTTAGAGGAAGTCAGTTGTTTTCGTTGCAAAATGCTAAACTAAAATTGCTAGCTTGTAACGAAAACATGCTTATTGTTTGCTGAATCGTCCGTATACAAATTTTCTGTTGCCCCAACAAAAAATCTCTGCTGTTACAGCTAAATGTCTGTAAATTTGAAGTTAGGTCAAGGCTCTGGGCTTGCCAATCTAAAATCTCCACACTGAAGTAAGTTTAACTCGTTTGAAGGAGTGTTCGGGGACATTATCCTGCATGAATTCGTTGAACAGGCAGAATAAAGTCTCAATGGTAGCCATTTACTTGTATACATTTACGATACGCCACGTTTACACCACTAATCACTGCACAATTGGGAGGGAATTTAAATTTCCCTCATGGCTTTGAGTTGCCAACGGTATATTGCAATTTTGGCCAAAAATGTGTTGCCAACTGCCTAATTTAGTAATCTTGTGTAGCGTCATAGCGTCGAAAATTTTCCAATTTTTGTGGATCTATATGTGAAGAAGGAACTAAGAAAAATACTTTAATCGTTTAATTGTTCTAATCGTTAATGTTCTCTTTAATTTAATACATTATCAATGTATAGACAATGTTTCTGTTTCATTTAAAACAAATAACATAAATTTGTTATATATTTAATAAAGAAAAACACATATAGATATAGTGAAAAAATCTGTGTTTGCTTGAACGGAAGAACAATCAACCGAACAACATGAAATGTATACTGTGTCTGGAGTACCCGACAATACCGGGTCCCAAATTCTTGGACATATTTTCCGAGGAGGGCACACGGCTCGGCATAAGTGCGATTATTAACAAACACTTCTGGATAAAGGTAAGTAGCGAAGATGCAAAAAATCAATTTTTTTCGCCGACACAGCCTTGAATGAATGCAATTACAATTACTCTACACACATTTTTTTCGGTATACAGACTTATCGAAATGGCGACGACGAAACACAGCAAGTTTGCATGACATGCTGGGAAGTTGTGCGAGACTTTCATATTCTGTATCAAAGAGTCGAAGAGGTCCACAAACACTTAGGCATAGATACCATAGATTTATTAGATGATCCGCTACCTCATCAGGATGTGGTTATGCTCAAGTCGGAGGATAGACCGGTGCCTATGATGCTGCAGGATCCGATTATGGCCCACTCGGGAATGGGCGATAATATATTTGATCCGGAAGTAAAGGTGGAAGTCAATGACCTGGATTTGCTGCCGCAAATTGAAATTATTGAAACTGAGCCGGATATAACAGCGAACTCGGGCAGCGGCGACGGCGGTGGCAGTGAGCGACAAACGGGAAAAACTCGCCGCTCTCGAGCAGCGGCTCGCGAGCAAAGTCCCAAGACTACGGCGGCGGCAAAACGTATTAAGAAAGAGACTTCCCCCGTACTGGACAAAGATAGCAGCGATGACGATGACTTCCGCGACAACATAGATGTCTTTGCTGATAATGAGCCATTGCCAGATGATGATGATGATGCGGCGGCGGCGACGACGGCAGACGGAGTGAGTAAATCGTTTTTGTCCTCATCTCTGGAAGCGCCACCTGAAGAGGAAAACAAAGAGAAAGAAGTTCGTTCTCGTCGAGGCAGACCACGCAAATCGGAAGCAGAAAAAGCTGCCACTAAAGCGGCGGCAGCTGCGGCAGCGGCTGCTAAAAAGACTCCCGTGGCGCGTAAACGTAATTCCAAGAAATCCCTAGCAGCCTCAGTTAAAAATGAAGGAGATGAAAGCGAGGAACCGTCATGTTCAACCTCAGCTGCAGCGGCGGCAGCGTCATCATCCGGCGTCTCTCAAATCAAAACAGAAGAATCCGCCGATGATGCGGCCAAAGAAAAGGACAAAAGTAGAGCGGAAAATCCTGCAGGCTCTGCGACCGACGAACCATTCGATATACCCAACTTCACTAATGACGACGACGATGATGATGATCCCGACTTCGGAGACAATGACAATGAATATCCAGCTAAAGACTCCGAAGATTCCTCCAACTCTGATTCGGAAGAAGAACAGGATTCCGATGCCTCCGAATGGGCTGCCGATAAGTCTAAGTCGGAGAAGTTTGCCGTCATTCTGAAAAAGGAGCGCAATACGCCCAAGAAATACAAGAAGCGTGAAAAGACAGCGTCGGAACCCAAACGTATGTCCAAGGAAGACATTGCCGCCCGCAATGCCCAACAGGCCGAATACGACAACATCATTACCAAATTCTTTGAGAAATTACGCTGCCCCAAATGTGAACTACTCGTACACACCTTCGGTGATATGCGTGCGCATTTCCGACTCGATCACAATGACGATCATGGCTTTGTTGAATGTTGTGGCCGGCGTTTTGCCACACGCAAATTTTTGGCCGAACACATTATGGTTCACTACAATCCCGAGCACTTCAAGTGTAAAACTTGCGATAAAATTTGCCGTGATTCGACTCAACTGGAATCGCACGAACAAACACATTTGCCCAATCCTCCGGAAGCGAAATACAAGAAAACCTTCCAATGCGAGAAATGCTCCAAGACATTCTCGTCCAAAGCCTCGTTTGAGCATCATATGGTCGCCAAACATGTTCCTCGTGAAGAATTCAAATTCGAATGTCCTGAATGCAAGAAAAAGTGAGTACATGATTCCATTTCTTATTACTTCTATAGTCAAATAGTAACGAAAGTTGGAGTTGTTAGAGACAACGATGAAGATAAAAAAAATTAACACAAAACAAAACAAATGCTTCCCTACCTTAAGTGGCCTAGAATATTATGTGATAGTATAATTTTGAATGAATATGGAAAAATTTTCAATTGTTTTTAATAATTGTTGTGCTTATACATACCTACTTATTTAAAAATATTTATTTTATATACATACATATCCAATTTGTTGTTCTATTGATTCAACAATGTAATACTGATTGTTATTCAACTACATACATATTTACTGTGGACGAACAAAAATCCTGACATGAACTGACCATTTTTACATATTAGATCCGATGCGAGATTTTAAATTGTCATTATTGATCTCTGAATTGCTACTGGTATATCTTATTGCAATTTAGACCTGTGCAACGGCAAATTTTTCTAATGATGGAAAAGGACTACGTCGCGTAGACTAAACACATATTTACTCTGGACGAATTAAATATTACAATTGTTGCTGGCGGCATTCATCTAATAAAAACTGAGGCATTAGATCTGTTTCTAGATTTCAAATTGTCATAAGCGATCTCTGATTTGCTACTGATATTTTTTATTATAATTGAAACTTCTGTGCAAGGCAGATTTGTTCTAATGATTGAAAGGGCTTACGTTGCGTATACTGCTCGTACAATGGTCTATAGGAATATACTAAATTTTGCTCAAAGAATATACATATACAATTTGAAAACTTTCTTTGGGGAAAAATGTTTAAAAACAAAATTAAAATTTCCCTAAACCGTTTTTCAATAACATTGGAGCTTTTTAAATACTTAACTTTACTAAGAACATTGATTATATATCGGAAAACTTACTCAAATTCAAATAAGGCATTAGTATCAGGCGTCGAATAATTTTGACCACAAAATTTATATTTGATATGCGAGAAAACAAATAGAGTAATTGGTTGCCAAATCAAGGCTGAACGGTGGATGCTTTGCTGCCGATATAGCAGCTGTTTTTGACAAAACCGGGCACCATTTGTTTTTTTAAGTTGCTTTGATTGCTGACAATCTTATATACGTCTCTAGCACCAAACAAAGCGATATCTTCTGAACGATGGCCAAACAATTCTTGATGTCGTATTCAATAATCCATATTCGAGCTATAAACAATGACACCAGTGATGAATAAATATGGATTTCAAATTATGGAGAAAGGTTTTTGGCGTATTATCAGAACTAATTTCCAGAATTTATTTGTAAACGTTACAATTAGAAAATAATATCAGTTGATAAGTGGAAATAATATTGAAGGAACCCATTCATGTGTAACTACTAATAGTCTGACAGTCCCGGATGGGTTATTTTTTTACTCTATGGTTTTTAAGCTACTGCCCAATAACGCCTTAATTTCATGAAGGTCATATGGCGGTTCTTCACAAAATTTTCCCTAGAGCGAGCTTCTGATTTCCTTTGGTGCTTTTCATCACCAGAAGTTGAAGAATGTTAAACATCCCACTATTGTCGATTTAGTCCTCGCCAAAATACAAGAAAATATTAGACGTAAATGTCTACGTTAAAACAAATTAAAGGAGGATGTATGCAATGTTATGCAAAACTTCGATGTTGTTATCTTAAACCAGGGTTTCTCAAATGAGAGTAGAAAAAAATCAAAATCGAATAATACTGGTGAATTAAAGTTAGCAAGTATCTATGTGAGAATATTTGCTTGGACTATTTCCAGGGCTTCGAGGGAACCGCGGAGCCAAAACTGCTCAGAATACCTGTCTTTGACCTCACGTATACTTTTCATATTTAATTAATGATGATAATTCCAAATAAGGCAACAACTATGATAAATAATCTTTCTTTGAGCTTTAAATCCTTGGTATAATACAACGCAGTTGACCAGTTATGCCACTTTTCAACACCTTATAACAAATAAATATAATACTGTTGCTAACAAAATGATTGAAAGACATATGACGTTTAACATACCGAGTAACAGCATTAATAAAACACGTTTTAATTTCGTTATAAGGAATTAAATGTAGCAGAGACAATTTCTAAGCAATAAAGAATCTTTGCAATTAAGAATGCATGATCTAATATAAGTGACTGATCCATCTCAGTAGATTTAATAGAGAACAACCCGTAGACAATGTTCGAAACTTTTCTATGTTGTTGTTGTTGTTGTAGCAGTTTGGAGACGCTGAGTTGATAATTCTTAAGTCTATTTCTATTACAGACTTCGTTCCGGCATATATCCGATTATTGCGCGAACCTTACGTTGTTTTCATCCACTCAATGTTGTCCGGTTGTAAATTAACATTCGTCTGTTAATTTCAGGGAATGAATGTTATTTGAGTGTTGCCGTTTCTATTCTCCACTAGAAGCGCTGCATTTCTGTTAATAGTCGTCATGGTGTTATGTCTATACTTTTCTATAAAATCAATACGTGTTTTAAAACTAATGACGATTTATTTTCTGCAAAAAAGTGCAACATTTTCGTTGTCCTTTTCCCGAAAACTGGTCCTCTATACCACATTTTGAAATTTTTAAATGCGACCTAAGTTTAATCAGCGACGTCGACGTGGCAACATTTTTTCAGAATTCATTTTTTCGATTACAACACCCAGACATTTGCAATGATAAACAAAATAAATCCTGGAATCAATCCCAACCCAAAAAATATTAAATTCAGATGACTGACCCAGAAATGTTATTGCTTTAGTCTTCGAAGGATTGTAAATGACAGTCGAGGCAAAGAATTATAATCGTACTATTTTCCAAAACATCAGGACAGTCACGATGACGATAAAGACAAACATAACATCATTAGTAAAACGAAGCAACCTACACATAAAATCACCTACATTCTGAGGAAGGTCATTAACATACAATTCCCAATAAGGAACCCACCTTATATGTATTATGTGTTCCTTGAACTCCTATTAAGAGCATATGGCGTCAATACACGAATTGATATGAACATATATGTACTTAGTAGGGACATAAATACTGTTACACACATTTTATGCTATAACGTTTAAAGTAAAGAACCCTTTTGGATCAAATTTATTACATATATTTATTGACATATATATATATTGACATATATTCTATACAAAAAGCAAGCACTCATTCGAAATGTCCGCCTTTGGTCTTCACACATGCCTTAAGTCGCGCTGACCAATCATCTATAGCCCCACACACCTCGTCTCTTTGGGATAATGGCCACAGCATGAATCAAAGTAGCTTTAAGAAAATCGCTGTTGGGGTATCTGTAATATTTATTGGCAGACCTTGTCTTCTAAAACTGTCCCCAATTTGTAATCCAGCAGGTTTAAATCAGGGCTGCTAGAGAGCCATTCATCAGAAGAAATGAAAGCTGGCAAATTGTTTTAAAGCCATGTCTAGGTTATTTTAGCATTACGTGCCTGCGCAGAATCTCACAGGAAAGTCCATGCCCGGTTTTGGAATAGGGAATGGTTGAGAGTTTTCTCAACTGCTTCCAAAACGGTTTCTTGGTAATTTTTGGCCAATGTTTTAACCCCTTATTCACAGATATGCAAGTCAGTGACCCCATCGTAAGAGACACCAGACACCCCATCAAACCACGATTGAAGCTGTATAATGGACCTTTTCGACCCGTTGAATCACTTGAAATGCTTCCTTAGTCGACCGTGCATACACAATATCACTTCGTTTGTTGAATTTTTCTTGCAGAGTGAAATTTGTTTCATATGTGAACAAGATTTTTTGGTCCAAGTTATCAGCTTGCTACACCAAAAAGCGTTAGCATATTTCTTTCCTATTTTTTTATAAAGCTGAAGACAACAAATGTCCATTGCGGCTTTTGAAAGCCCCAAGTCTCAAGTCTTTTTTTTTTGATAATTTGACTCATGGACTTTTGTGTAATATTCATCTCACGGGCCACGATTTTCTGTTTTTGGAGCGGAATTAGCTGAATTCTTGATTTGATGACCTGCGGCGTTCGAGGAGTACGAGGGCGTCCCGATCGGTGGCGGTCGTTGACATCTCCAGTCTCCTCAAACCGTTTTATGCCCCGGTAGATGAACATGAGATTGCTACCAAGCGGGCAGAGCGTTTTGAAAATTTTGCGTTTTTCATTCCATATTTAAAATGCGCTATAACAGCGATACGATTCTCATTATCTAACCACTCCATAGTCAAAACTGAAGCAATTTTGAATTCCCGTTACTAACTAACGCTACAAAGGTTAGGTTTCATAATCTACCTGGTAAGGGTAGGGTATGTTCAATTCCACTATTGTAATGGGTGTTTTCAATTCAATTGTGTAATTTTTCAACAGTATTTATGTCCCTATAAGTAAATACCACACATAGTAACATTTAAAAAATAAATTTTGATTTGAGTTTTCTAATCATAAAACTATAATTAATTACAATAATTAATTTGTCGGAAACCTCTTTCGAGAAATTTATGATATGTCCGTCCGTTTGACCGTAGTTCTTGATAGCATAAAAAAATGAGAATTTCAAGTAGAATCTAATTTTTTACAGTAATAGCATTGCCAAAAATTATTTATTTGCTTGGGAAAAGCAACCAGTCGTGACCATTACGCTAATTATCGCAGTTAAAATAATTCTAAAACACAGATGACCATTGAAACTTCTGCCATTTTGTATCACATTTACTCTTAGGGTGTAGAAGAGTAATCATGCGTTACAAACAAACGCACATATGATATTAAATATAAAGATTATCAACGTTAAGCAGCAACAAATCGATGTCTAATGATTCGCTTATAATTGACAAAAACTTTCCTCTGTGTTAAGCCGTTTTGTTTATTGTTTTAGAGCCCAAAAAATGCAGTTGCATTTTGCAATTTTCATTCTTTTACCAGAAACAGCAAAGTTTTCCCCTTAGAGGTACTGTTTAATCATAGAAACGACAAGATAAATCCATGAAGTTGCGATATCGTAAAATTGTAATTAAATTCAAAATGGATTATATTTTTTTTTCTGATTTCTTTGACCTTGAAAGATGAGTCGATTTTAACTGTGCAATTGTCTTGACGTTGATTCTATTTCGGGATAAAATTATTCAGCTAATCATTATCTATAGATCCATATATGACACTCATCGTCGAAATCGACTTCAGTCGATATTAGATTTTAGTTTTGAAAAAAAAATAGAACTATTCGACTGGGGACGGCAATTAATCGAAAACATTTTTGGAGGAAATATAAAATTTGAAAATATCAATACATTCTTTAAAACTGCAATCTATAATTTCATATTATAAATCTTCTATTGCTGATTAGATTTGTAAGTTGACAGGGAATTTGCTCGTTATAATGATGTGTTAGGTTGAGAATCTGAACTCTACCAGCAGATCTTTGGTAAAATCCTACACTATTCAGACAACAAATTTTTGCTCATTGAATTTTTAATAATAAGTAAAGAATGTTATTGCGAAAATCTTATCGAAAGTTCATTTTTAATTTCACTGCAGCATTATAAATGCAGTGTTGGGTTTAGCTTTAAAGCCTTTTAGCTTAAGCAAAACGACAAGGCATTGGGGCCCGCAATACCAAAGGATTAAACAACCAGAACAAGAACTCAATATATGCCCTAGTTAATTGTCCAGGCCCTTACGTCAAAAATAACAAATTTTTTACACAAAATTAATAATTAATTGGCATTTAAATGAGTCTTTTACCACTCCCACATATTCTGATATATTAATGATCAAGTTTCAGTGAATCTATTA
This sequence comes from Eudasyphora cyanicolor, assembly GCA_963930755.1. Taxonomy (NCBI): domain Eukaryota; kingdom Metazoa; phylum Arthropoda; class Insecta; order Diptera; family Muscidae; genus Eudasyphora; species Eudasyphora cyanicolor. The sequence goes on along the minus strand of OZ005738.1, from coordinate 159,988,367 downwards.
AGCCCCTTAAGATAGCTGATCGAATAGATAAATGCGTTGTAAAGTATCCATAAATAATTTCGAACTATTTTCATGGATATGGATTAAAATTTAAAAGGTTTTTCTATCGTCCAGCACACAAAATTAAAACTATTCTCGTTATGACTAAAGAATTCAAGACCAAGTTACTGTTTGAATCGCCTGAAGCAGATATAATTCAAAGTGAACTTTTACTCGTTTCCGATGAGAATTAAAGCCGCCCAAATTCTAATAAACTTTGAATTTTATTCTTAGGATAGTTTAGGTTATACGAGGATACGACCAGAGTTTGTCTGATGTCTCAAACTGGTACATGTTTGATCCATTGTTATTCCTCCTGTTTTTCTCGTTCTCCTCGTGTATCCTTATAGCGTTTTGCGTTTCTAAACAATGTTGGCCATTTGAGGAATACATACATATATATGAACAAGCTTTTTCCATAAAACGATTTCGGTGAGACAGAATAATACATTAAAATGATTTCCATGTGATCATTGATTCAAAATATAATTGAGTTATTTCAGACAATTCGTTCGTTTCACATGAATCTATTTTATGGGAACATGATCTACATGATCGAGGCTACATTTTTTCCAAAAACGAAATCGCCATAAGTAGAAATCGACTTGATTATTGCATTTACGTAGATATACTTTTGGGAAAGAAGAACTAAGCTATTTTTCATCTTCTTTACTTCTGACGATTTTCTATAATTTTGATCTGTTTAATTCCGTATTGTTTTATATTAAACAGACTGTGAATAATTGATGAGTATTTAAAATAAATATACTAAACTCTAAAATTACGTTATTAATTATTACATATCAGAATAAAAGCCATACCTAAATTTTGAAGACATTTGGCAAATCTGGTATCTTTAACTCTGCTTTTTCTATGTGTAACTGAATAACTTGAGTTATGGCAAATATGTAAATATGCATTTTTTTCAACGACACACATAGTGCTTGGTGTAATGATATTTATAAAATATTCTTTATAAATATACATAGTTTGGAAATATTGTGATACATCTGAAAAAATGTATAAAAAATATACTACTATATCACAAAAGTCTATAAAAGTTCTAAATGTAAAACTGCCGGATCAGAACTTTTACTCTCAAATTACAATATTTGAGCTTTAAAGCGAAATATTAAATTGGTTTTTCAAAACGAACCCCAACCTAGTGCGAATTAAGGATGTGAAAAAAGAAAATAAGAATAAAACTACGGATGCAAAAAACTTTTGTAAGTTATATCAATATTTTGTAAAATTTCAATAAATTTCTACTTCTTGTTTGTCTTGTTTACAGATGTCCCACTGATCGTAAACTAAAAGATCACATGAAGACCGTCCACGATCCTCAGCGATCAGTGATCTGTGATAAATGTGGTAAAACTCTTAAAAGTGGTTACAGTCTTAAAAAGCATCATGACATTGAACATTCAGAAACGCCGAAACCCATACCTATACCGCAACAATGCGAAATTTGCGGGGCTTGGTTGAGACATATGAATGGCCTCAAACAACATATGAAAAATATACACGAATCCATGGACGTAGAGCATAGATGTCATATCTGCAATAAGGTGTCTTCAACGGCCAGAGCTCTAAAGCGGCATATATACCACAATCATGAGTGTGCGAAAAAATTCCAGTGTACCATGTGTGAGAAGGCATTCAAAAGGGCCCAGGATCTGAGAGTAAGTTGAGACTTCTTCTATAATTGATTAAAATAAACTTGTTAATTAATACGTTTTTCTTTCTATCCACACCACTTTGCAGGAACATACTTCAGTGCATACCGGTGAAGTGTTGTATACATGTCCCAACTGTCCCATGACATTCTTCTCGAATGCCAATATGTACAAACATCGTCAACGTTTACATCGTACGGAATGGGAGGCCGATCGTAGCAAACCCATACCTCCAAATATTATGAAACAAGCCAAACTAGGCAGTCGTATAGTCAGAATAAAAACAAATATCGAAGAAGATCAAGACATCGATGACGATAACAAACTTTTGGTACCCCTCATGTCCATGATGCCGCCACCATCCTCAACTATGGCTCATCATCCACTTCATCAAACATTTATCCCTCATCCAGTGAATATATCTTACAACATGGCTGCTATGCCTTGAGTTCATTCCCAATTACACAAAAATAGTGACAAAATGGTGGCAATATTTTTTGTGTTACTTTGTTTTAATTAATCTTACTATTATGATCATATTTTCCTATAAGGCTTGGTATTAACTTCATGGACTGTTTACACTGATGGCTATATGCATAATCGAAAATAAATTAAATTATTTTTAAACCTCGTTTATTAGTGTAAGAATTTTTAAATATTTCTGAAGGTTCTTGTCTTAAAAAACTAAGCAAAACAAACGAAAAATAACTGATTTTAAGGTCACCTAAGGTATGGAGGAAATGTGAGTTAGGGTAGTTGTAGTTTTGTATTTATTTATTTATAAGTTTATCATTCAAAATATACACCACACCACAAATACATAACGCATAGTAGTTAATAGAATTGAAACCACAAATGCCCAACCAACCAAACAAACAAATGGCATGGAATACAAATGGCAATTGTCACGAGAATGGATGCACTAACGTGCCGCGCCATATCAATCCATCCACAAAGTTTCAAGGTAAGTAATAAAATTGTGTTTTTTTGTTTTATATAAAATTATAAATTAAAACGCCATAAGAGGAAAAATGAAAAATTATGCCGTGATTATAAAAAGAATTGATAATACACAACTGCTGGAAGAATACGTTTTAAATTGGCGATTAAATGCTAAGATGGAAATCAAAAAAAAAAAACGTACATATATGATGCCTACAAACCGTCGCAAATTTTATATGGAATATTTTGCATCAATGATAGATGATAGCAATTGTTAAAATTTATATCAACGGCACTTGGTTAAAACTAGACAGTTTTACAAAACGTTTTAACGGCTAATTAAATTCCTGAAAATATTACGTTGACTGAAACCAGAATTTAAAAATTAAAACGACACAGATATGTATATATTAAACATTTCTCAACAAAAAGTGCTAATAAATATTGATATACTACATTCACACTCCGAAATGTAATGCCCCTTTTGTGTAAAGAAATCAAATACTACCCAAACTATCCTAGACAAGAAGAACGAAACCCTTATTATGCAATCTACTAGAAGTTCAGATATACATGGAAAATAACTATATTTCACTGAACAGCGAAAAACGATTTCAAGAAAGTTGTTTCGAAAACTGAGAATACCGGAATATAAAAAGAAAAGTGATAAGAATTTTACACAAAATGTATATAGATTCGGCCGCTTTAATTAATCACCAAAAAAGGAAAAGAATTTTCAAACAAATTTATACTACAAGAAGACAATATTTAAAAAAATTGTCAATCATTGCCTATTTTAAATTTAAATTTTAGTGGTAAATCCATTTTATGCTACGCTATGATATAATTTGACAAATTTAAGACATTTACAATATTATTGTCGACGGATTGGAGAGCTAAAGTTATAAATCGTTTAATCTAATCGGAAATTCAGTAATTATGTGATTTTAAAATTCCATCCGTAATATTATTTGAATATTAATTAACGTTAGTGTTATTTATTTGTGTATTAATTACCTTTTCAATTACAAATATACCCGTAAATATACATATGGCAGTCAAAGCTATCGGCTTACATATTGATGTTAATGTTAATAAGAAATTGATGTTGAGTTAAAAGCTATTTTATCCTTCTGGATGGGACTACATTTATGTTCATAGTTCTAATGGTGTAACAACATTCGCCAAAGACCATTTTTTTAATTGAAAAAAAAAACTCTGAACATTGTAAAAAGTGAACATATATTGTTATCATTATTGGCATTCTAGAAGAATGTGGGAATCGAACCTGAACACTTTCACTAAGCTACAAACTGAAGCATTGTCATCATTGTTGGCATTCTAGAAGAATGTGGGAAACAAACTTGAAGAATTCCGCTAAGCTACAAACTGTAGCATTGTCATTTGCGATTGTTTTTTTTTTTACCAAAGAAGTATTCAATATTGACATTTTTTTATCCAACTTAAAAAGTGATATAAGCTCTGCAAAATTTTTTTTCTTTAAGCTAAATTACCCAAAAATATTTTAGGAACATTTTTTGTATTCTTGTTTTAAAATGTGATCTAAGTTTTCAACGAAAAAAATTTGTGAATGTAGCAAATATATATGTGTTAAAACGGCGTCAGAAATGTTAACAACAAAACATTTCAGTTCGATTGAAATTTCCTCGAATTTAGAAGAAAAAAATAAGAGCCAGCCAATCTGGTTCGTTGATTATCTTGACATTTTTGTGAATATAAAGTTTTAAAACAGTGCCAGTTATCAACAGAACAGTTGGGCCGCTTCCAGGAATATTGAAGAAAAATATGTGTCAGAGACAAAGCCAGTCTTACCTTTTAGCTGACCTGATCTCTGAATGGAATTTTAAGTGGCGCATTACATATATAGTAAGTTTTATTCCTTTATGTGAACCAAATATTTACATATTTATTTATTTAACAAACAAATATCTTAGAAATTCCTATGGTAATTTCGAAAATAATTCATATATGAAATCATTATAAAATTTATGTGACAATTTCGTATATTTTCTATTACATTTGCTGAAGTAATGTTAAGAGACTTAGTTTAGCAAAAGATATAACCGCTGTTAGCATTGTCGGGACAAGTACTTCAGTTCATTTATTTGCTTTCTTATTACGTTTAAAGTGAAGTGTAGAAATGTGTGCTTGAATAATATTGTTTCCACTGCCGGTGGCAATTGGAGGTAAAAAAGATAAAGTGAATCGATGTCTGGAAAAGTGTAAATTAAATAAAGTTAAAATTAATCGCACTTAGAAGAAAAAGTGAACTAATGGTGAAAAATTAAAAGTGACGAATTTGAGTAATATTTGCTATAGGAATCTACCTCATCTGTCTCCTTCCAATAACAATGTAGGCTCTTTTTCATTGTACATGAATTAAAAGAATGATTGAAAATGTTTGCATCTTCAATTAAAAATTGATTGAATCAATTAAAACATCGAAAAAAAAAACAATATATTATTGACTCAATCAATTCAATTCAAATCAATTTTATTCTTTTAATGTAAAAGTAAACACATAGTATTTTTAAAGAAATTCTTTAAAAAAAATCTCATATTATGGGTATAAAAATATAATTAAACAATATATCGAATTCTTATAAAATAATTGTATACAAATGGATTATTTAACTCGAATCTTTAAATTTGGGTTATCAAATCTAGTTTTGTGTAAAATCATATTAGATAAAAAATTTGTAGGGACTTTTTTTTTATCTGATTTTCAACATTACAATAAGCCTTCTACCATTTGTTTTATGAACAAGATGTTGTTTGAAGTGTGAGTGAATTATTTTAATTTCAAAAAGAGAGTTTGTTACTGTAAAGTTAAAAGTGATTTTGCAAAAAATAGTTCTTCGAATTAATGTTCCACTAAAATTGTTAAACTTGGAACAAAAAATGTCCATAATAGAGGTGAGTGTGTTTTTTAAATACATAGAAAATCCTATTTATATATTACTTGAACATATTTTTAAATTCCTGCGCTTACAAAATTTTAGATCTGATTACAACTAAGGATATCTAAATTTATGTTGTCAGGTCTTAGACATTGTTACATATAAATATATAAGATTCGATTTAGTTCGGTCTGATTAGATCCGAAATTTGGAAATCTGATGTAATGTGGTGTCCCAAATACCAAAGGAATATTAAAAAAATATATGGTAATTTTTTTTTAAATTCCGATTTTCTTTGTATAGGATAGCTCGATAAAGCAGCGCTATCGAAGGTTAGGGTGGCAGCCGTATTTTTTTTACAAGCTCACATAGACCAGTTTAGGTCCCTAGAGTTGCGCTATCGAAACTATAGGGTGACCCATTTCGAGGTTTAAAATTTAATGGGGAATGTTTGTTATCATTTGAAAGAACATTCTTTGGCATTTATTTTTTGAAGATTATGTTTATCAAATGTTGGCCGCACCTACGTCTCAGATGGTCCATCCGTTGAGTCCAATTTTCGATGACTCATTCGAGCGTAAACGTTGTTCAGGCGTAAGTCTTTCCATGATGAAATGCCAAAGAAACAATACTTAACAAAAGAAAAGAAACAATAACATGACAGCATGACACGACTCACACGTGATCTGTCAAAAAAGGCTATTGAAAAAAGTATCTCTACTTGGATCACCCTATATAAGGGCTACAGATGTTGAAGTTATCTCTTTCACGTAGAAACAGAAGTTTAGTAACTGTCGTTATAATAATTTGAAAAAATTTGATTAAAAAAAATAGTTTTTTATGTCAGCAAAAAAACCATACAAACTCGCAAAAAAAATGATGTTTCAATTTTTGAAAGCTAACATCATAACGTAAAGAACCAATTTGAAAAAATCTATGAACAAATGTAAAAATTATAGCTTTTTTGGCAGAAGTAGGGGAATTTCAACTAAATCATGTTTTTTATAGATTTTTCAAATATTCAATGTTATCTTCGTTAGGAAGCTAGCTTTCAAAGAATGTACGGGGGTAAGTGTTGCCTGGCGCCATCTGACATTTCCATTGGAAAGTTTGACATTTTTTAGCATAAACGTACTCAGAACGTTTTGACGTACGGCTATCATTTGTTTTGTTACAGTTACTTGAAAAAATCAATTTGGCAAAAAAAATGTAATTAACTCGTGAACATTTTCGTGCGATCATTTTTGACAACTTTCGACGTTGGTTATCACGACAAGAGTGCATCGATGAACTTAAAGACACGACGTTGTTGTTGATCGGCCGGCTTGAGTTCTTGTGTTAACTGAACTTTACAAGCCTTCAGACCCAAGTCTTTATGCAAGATACGGTGTAATGACGTTTGTGGAATGCCCAATTCCAAAGAACGACGAGGAATGGAAAAACCTGGGTTTTTTTCAACACTTTGGGTTACAGCAGCAATATTCTGAGTTGTTGTTGAGCGACGTGCACGGGTTTTATTCTTCACATCACTAATTTGTCGCAACAGCTCGTATTTTCCCACCAATTTCTGTATTGCGGTCCGACAAGGTGCTTCAACGACGACCCAACGACGAACTGTGACTGCAAGATTTTCACCATTTTTGTAGTGAATTTTAATAATTTCAGAGCGTTGTTGAATCGTGTATCGTTCCATTTTTCAAAGAATAAAAACTTCAAACGTGACAGCTACCGAAATACCGGGTGATTCAAAATAACACCTCTTGTTGGAAAACCCTGTGTGGTTGTAGGGTGAAAGTGAAATGAGACGAAAAGAGTAGAATGGTGGAATAAGTAATATCTAACTACATATATATCATATCATATAACTTAAAATAATTGATCTATTCTAAATTTCGAATCTAATTTGATCTAATATTGTCTAATTAATATAGCCATAGCCATTTTTACTTATGATACCTATTTTATTCGGGCTAAGTCACAACGGTTTTAGTTTTAATAAAACACATTCTTACTGAGATAAAAGAGAGTTAATGTGAATGTTGTGATAGATCAATATTTGTTGTGCCACCGATCACTAGCTAATAGGATTGGATCCGGTTGGGTGATATTTTCTTTAATTTATATAAAACTGAAAACATATATTTGTAGTGTTTATGTAAAAACTGAAGAATATATTTACTTACGCTTGTTCCGGAATATCTACTGGATTAGAAAAATCCCTAAGGAGTCGTTTTATGATACGTTCTTTTCTGGAAATATGCAATATTAGCCCAGCTACAATTTCCACCGGGTATTTTCATACCAAGCTATAATTTTGTGTTTACTGTGCTGAAAATTTATATGAAAACGTGTTTTATGTCCAAGTGGAGAAGTGTCAATATAAAACAAATTATTACAAAATAATTATCTAATTTTTTTAAATGGTAAAAAAGTGAAATCCTGTTTGTGTACGTTTGCACGAATTAAACAAGTGATATTAATAATATAAATTTGTGAATTTATTTGGTGAAATCGGTGGAATATTAAACAAGGCTCTGACTCGTATACATATTTACAATTTTAAAAGTTAGTTGTGTTTGCAAAGCCTGAAAAATTAAGGAAAATAATTATTTTCCAATTTTTTTCTTCCTATATTTGTATGATTTGCAATTCTGCATCACACAAATATAAAATTTTCTTATCTTTATCTTTATATGTATTGCAATTAGCCCCATATTTGTATGATCTGCAATTTTGAAGCACATTTACGTTTTAATTGTTTATCTTTACATCGAATATTGTTCGATGCTTTAAATTCTTTAGCAGTTATTTTTTACATTTTCATGTAAAAAAGATTCTGTGATTTGTACCTCTGTTTGTTAGAAAAAAAAACGTGACAACAAAGCGAACCACAGAAAATAAGCCACTTAGGGTAAGAGAATTTGTACATAATTTGCATCATATTACCATGATTACTAAGCGATTGCATTTTGTTTCTCTTTTCTTTCTACAACTCCTCGACGCCCTCCACACTATATTATACCCTTGTGTCATTCTCTCAACGCTCAGATGGCCATCAAATGCAAAATTACGCAAACATATGACCAGTCACGATATATCGCGGCAGAAGATTTGCGATCAATGCGGCAAAACGTTCCGTTGCAACACCAGCATGCGCAAGCATGTTGACGCTGAACATTCCGAGGTGAAACCCGAACCGCAACAATGCACCATCTGCAATACATGGTATCGCAATTTGTCCGGCCTTAGAACGCATCAGAAATTTATGCACGAGAATTTGAGTGGCGAAAATCGTTGTCATATCTGTAACAAAGTCTCGTCCAATTATCGAGCATTGCGGAGGCACATCTATTTGAATCATGAATGCGAAAAGAAATTCAAATGTCATATGTGTGAAAAGGCCTTTAAACGCGAACAAGACTTAAGAGTGAGTTGAGACTAGACTGAGCTGGAGCTAATAATGAAGGGACTAATAAATAAACGAAAATGTGTGGTGCTCATTTTCTCTCTTTTTTTTTTAGGAACACATATCCGTACACACCGGCGAGGCTTTATACACATGTCCCAATTGTCCCATGACATTCTCTTCCAGTGCTAATATGTACAAACATCGTCAACGTTTGCACAAGGCCGAATATGCTGCCCACAAGCAACAGCCGTTGGCTCTTAATATCATTAAGCAGGCCAAGTCTGTGCCCAATACGGTGCGCACAAAACGGCGTATGACTGGAGGAGGCGGAGGAGGAGGAGCAGATACTCAAAATTCAGGACCAGAATCGTTGGGGGCTGCTGTTGCGTTGCCTCCATCCGCATTGACTCCAGCAGCATTTGCATCGAATCATTTAATACCTCCACACTTTCTTGTAGGATCACATTTTGGAACGTCATCAAAAATGTCGGAATAATTATTGTCGAAGTGGTGGCATTAAGTGATCCTCAACATACATTTTATTTATTTAGAGAAGAAAGCAAGCAATAGCGAGCAATAGGAAGACATGAAATTATCCTGGAGGGATATTTTTGTGTAAACAGAATGTTCGCTTATGTCTCTCGGGACATATGTCCTTATTTATTTATCTAAATTGTTATATAAATATTAAAATTAATGTTTTTAATATACTCAATAATAATGTAGACAGATAAATTACGATTTCTTTACATGGATATATCCCAGAATTATTTTCTACTACATTTAGAAAATCTCCTTTGATTTTTGGAGACAATACTATACTATAATACTTTATTTATAAATTTCCATTTTTTGGGTTGAGACCTAAATGCAAGATACTGTCAGAATAGACTATTATACATATATAAATTATTTAAAATTTCATTTACATTTCATTCACTAAAGGCGATTTCGTTTCTGCAAAAAAGTGCAACATTTTCGTTGCCCTTTTTCCGATAACTGTACTTTTGAACCGCATTTTGCAATTTTGAAAGAGAAGCTAAGATTTTTTCGAGGAAATGCATAAGTTGCACCTAAAAAGGGCAAACGTTTTTCAGAATTCGCGTTGACGGGCAGCATTTTTTTCAGAATCGAAATCACCATAAATTCCCCTCACAAAAATTTATTTATATACTTTTACAAATTAGTTTTAGTTTAATTCATTAAGAATTTTCATATTATATGATAGTCATCATATAAATAAAAATGGAAGAATGGAGTTCTTTATACAAAATCTGAAGAGTTTAGGTATATAATTATTTATTTCTTGGCTATTGCCATCTGCTGTGGGGTCATCGAAAGTTGGGGGTATACATGTCTTGTTACAACTAACAAAGGAATTTGTGATTATTGCATCATTTCTAGAATGTCTTGCAATCTGTAGTAAAATATAGAGAAGCAGAAAGTTACCGAGGTGGAAATATGAATATAAATATATTTCGAATATAAATATTCCAGTTTCGAATTTCTTTAATTTCACTTAATTGATATGTCGTCGTATAAACAGTAGCAATGAAGTGTATAGCTACATACATAGACTGCCCTCCTAAGGCTCAGTGCCGCGGCACCGAAAACTAAATTCCATACATTTGCATCGAAAAAATTTCGTTTTCTTTGTGTGTGCGGAAATGAGACTTAAGAAGGCTAAGGAGGCGTGGCACACAACCATTGCTGGCGTGCACCACTTCACTCGGAGACCATTTGGTCCATTGTGTTCGTCCTGAGAAGATGAGTAAAAGAAGAGGGAGAGGCCTTAAGAATCCTCCATCTCCATTTAAGTAGATGCGAGATGTTTCGTTTTTATGCTTTTTTAACTTTCGCCCCTTTTTTTTAGGTTTAAGTTAGGGACCTAAATTGGTCTATGTGAGCTGTAAAACAGGCAACCACCTAAACCTAAAGGAGCGAAAGTTAAAAAACGAAAAGATAAATATCTCAAAATTACGAAAATTTAGATGTGACCTTCTTTCTTAGGAGGGCAGTATACGCGTCTGTTCTGTATTCCGAATACGGTTTGAAAATCGAAATTTTTCGCTCGGAATCGAGTTTCTATTTTTTTCTCTTTGGATCCAAATATGGTACTAATCTATCAAATGAAAAATAAAGGCAATATGCGTTTACAGATAACACTAGTTTACAACATTTTTGTCGAAGGGCTGTGCATAACATTTCCTGATGCAATAAGGTGTCACAAACACGAATAACTATTAAAAAAAATTATGCAAATTTTTTTAAAATCTTCAAAATATCGATTTTCTTGGTGTTTTTCTTTAGAACTTGGATCATATTTTTAAAGTATAAGCTCGATAAAGCCGGGATACCATTTAAATTAAAGGAAAGGAGGGCTACAGATGTTGAAAATAACACTTTCACGTAGAGACAGAAGTTTAGTAAATGTCGTAAAAAAAATTAGACAGAAATTGATTTCTTTTTCAAAAAAATCGTTGTTTCTGGCAACAACAAAAAAAAACAAAAAATATTGCAAATAAAATTGTTTATTCCAATTTTTGAAAACTTGCATCCTAACGAAGAAAGAAATGCCCATTTAAAACAAATCCTTGGATAATTTAGAAATTATAGCCTTTTTAGGTTAGGTTAAAGGACGCGTAGTGCATTACCAATTTGGCGTGCACTACTTCACTCGGAGACCGTCCTATAAAGAATTAAATATTTGGAGAAACAGTAGAGAAACTAATAGATTGAAAAATGAGAGGGGGTGGAGGGGGGCCCCAATAAGGAGTGAGAAGAACGGAAAAAAGAAATGTTAAATTAAAAGAGGAGAGGGCAGAAAAGTTCTTGCAATAGACAATGCCGTTTAGGCAGATGGATGAGCTGTTGTCATCCCCAGCCACTTCAGGCAACTAATATAATTGAGGATACTGGCGATTTTATGGGATGACAGAGCTTTGATATCTTCGATCGTAAAGTCACCTAGGTAGCGGTGTCTTCTTCTAGAACATTGGCAAAGAAGTTGCTCGATTGTTTCAAGTTCCTCTTCGTCTGTACAGAGACGACAGTAGTCCTTGGTGTCCCGTTGTCACTTTGATGTAAGTGCTCTAACGTTACAGTGGCCTATGAAAACGCCCCATAACAGGCGTAAATCCCTCTTTGTGAGGTTCAGCAAGTCCCTTTTTCTGGATTGTGACATAAGAGGCCAGAGAGACCTAGCGATTTCACAGTCCGGTCTGGTTAACTTGATCCCTGTAGAAGTGCTCTATCATGCCGCCCTCTCGTTTCCGTTGATTTCACAGTGTCCTGGAACCCAGCAGAGCTTGACGTTAACTGTTAATTTTTGCATTTCTAATATGCAAACATTCACTAACTTGAATTTAATGACATTGGAGTTCAGTGCCTTCAGAGCAGCTTGACTATCAATATAGATAGTTATGTTTTCACCCTGCCTGGAAAAACCCTCGTTAATTAAACGCAAGGTAACCAGTATGGCAAAAACCTCCCCCTGAAAGACACTGCAGGTGTCTGGCAACTTATAAGATCTGCTAATGCTAAGAGATTCACTAAAGAGGCCAGCTCCCGTTCCCACATTCATCTTTGATCCATCTGTGTAAATCGCGTCACCACAAAAGGGGAGATCACCATCCAGCCAATCCGATCTGGAAGGGATCGTCGTGTCCAACCTTTTGGAGAAATTCAGAACAGGTGCCAAATAATCAGTTTGACCTGTTAGAACCCTCAGCCTGGGCATGTTAGATGCCTCATTAAAGATATTTGAGTGTCCGCTGTCTGAGTTACGCCAGTAACTCAAGAATTTCAACAAAATCTTGTTTTCATACTCCCACTAATGTGAACGAGGGCATATATATTAGAGTGCGGTCAAAAAAGTTCACGTTGATCAAAGATTGAAATAACCTCTAAAAATCTGGTTTTCCCTTAATAAAATTGTCAATTTTTATTAATTTTTGGAATTGACGACTGGACAATAAAATCTGGACCATTATTTATCGGGCGTCGTGACTCATTAAAAAATGCAATATACGGTAAATTTTTTCTCGATTTTATTGCAATTTTTAGTGCATTTTTTAAAAAAATCGGAAACAATTTCCACAATTTTGGTCCGATTTTCACATTTCATGGCTTGTTATAGAACTGCTGATCTCTAGATTTCATTTTTTTAAATCCAATTTAACGACTGTTACATACTTCTGTTTCTATGATGTTCTCAGCATTTGTAGCCCTCATAATTGCCTTTAAATTAAATGGTATCACGGCTTTACGAGCCGTGATAATACAAATACTTAAGGTAATATCCAAGCAAATTAGAATTCTAGAAAAAAAAATAAACTTTACGTGTTGTTGTTTATTGTTGATCTGTGCTTTTGTCTATTTATTTATGTATATGAATTATAATACAAAGTATATTTATATTCTAATATTAAGGTCCAGTGAAAGGTCGGGTTACAAAGACCATATGGCTAAATGTTTGCAGCGACAGACCAGAGCCTCTGGTGGGAATCGAACCTACGAGCCCCAACTTGAAGACATAGTTGTGTCTATTGCAAATATGTAATAGAAACTAATACAAAAAATGGTAGAGTTTCAATTGCTTGGTAGAATTGATTGCAGTTTCCATAGACACCACAGTATTATCTTCAGAATTCAATAGCAATAATGTTCGTCTTTAACTTAAATTAGCTATAAATACTTATGGAAGTAGTAAATTGAATTTAACAAGAACTACTTACCAAAACCTTTTTTCACCGAACTAAGTCGACATACTGAAACTCTCATACCAATACATTTACGTTTTTTGTTTCTGTTCTTCTTTCCGCTCGACTATACAAGTTGTTTTATTCACTTAGAAAGAAACTCTTTGATCTTCAGCACAACTCCACAGTGAGAAAAAAAAATTACATGAGCTAGAGATCAAACCGTCATAGGGACTTTTTAAAACAAAAAAAGTTTCGAGAAAATTTAGCATTTTAAACACGTTTAAGATAATTTTCGTAAAATATTATTATAAAATAAAATCATTAGTTTACCTTTTTTAAGATATGTATACTTAAAAATACGAAATTTTTAAAAATATATCCTTAAATTAGGTTTTTTTTTTGTAGTTCCACAAAAATTACTTTCTGATGTGTCGGATTCAAAATAAATTTTGTAATTCTTGTCGAGACTCCATAGTTCAAGATTAACAAAATTTATTACAAATATCCATTGAATAATTTATCGATTGAAATATCTAAAAAGTGTAAACCAAATATTGCTGAACTAACATAAGTCAGCAATATTTCGAATTGTATTTGACGTTTCGTAAAAATATTTTATATGATTAAGATGTGTGCATCACTCACCGCTTCTTTTCGTCACGATGTTATTTTTTCGGGAAATTGTCAAAATGAACCCATTTCCTAAATATAAGACAAACGCCCGGTAAAAAAGCAGCATAACAAAAAGAAGCGAGTTGTGTGCAGGCCTTAGTATGACAGTTTATAACGAAGATAAAAATCTCCCGAAGTTCAATCGAAATATGATTTTTTGTTTTGTGATCTGTGGAAATTATCCAATTCTCCAGGCCTCTCCCAGTGGGGAAAACATAATACTTCCATAGACTGATGTGGTGAAAAAGTTTACTCCACACAGATTATAACAGCCACTTAGGGTAAGAGAAATTTGAATTTTCAAAATGTTTGTAACACATTTCAAACATTTTTTTTCTGTTTTCCTTTTAGATTCCCCTCGTTAGCCAAGTTAAAAGAACACATGAATACACACGATCCCACAAAGTGTCACATCTGCCCGAAATGCGGTAAATCATTTAAGAGCATGTACAATATGAAAAAGCACGAAGAGTCGGAACATTCCGCCGTAAAGCCAGAACCGCAACAGTGTCTCATTTGTAATACGTGGTATCGTAATATCGACGGTCTGAAGACCCACCAGAAGAATATGCACGTGAATGAGGATGCCGAACATCGTTGTCATATCTGTAACAAGACCTCGACTACACATCGAGCTCTGAAGCGTCATATATATTTGAATCACATCTGTGAGAAGAAATTCAAGTGTACCATGTGTGAGAAGGCCTTTAAACGACGTCAGGATTTGAAAGTGAGTTTGGGAATTGAGGCTAGATATAGATTTTTTTAAGATTCTAATGTTTCCTTTGTATACCTCTCTTTCTCTCTCTGATTAGGAACACATATCCGTACACACCGGCGAAGCTTTATACACTTGTCCCAGTTGCCCCATGACATTTTCCTCGAGTGCCAATATGTATAAGCATCGTCAGCGTCTACACAAGGCCGAATATGCCGCCTGCAAGTCGCAGGCTATGCCTCCGAATATCATTAAAGCGGCTAAGTCGATGCCCAATACATTACGCACCAAAAGACGTTTTATGCCCAGCAATGCTGAGCCACACGAGGAGTTTGTGGCGGCACCAACCCAACCGCAATTGGCACTGCATCTGCAGCCGCCGCCACCACCACCTCCCAACACATCATCGCAGCACTCGCATTCGCAATCATCTCATTCACCGCCTCTAATTACTCCAAGGAATCCCTTTTTGAATCCTGCACTATTGCCTATAAAATTTGAGGGCTACGGGTATCAGCAGTAGTAGTAACAGACAAAAGAATAAAAACCAATCGGATGTATTCAGCAAATGTATTAATATATTTAATAAAGTTAAAGAAAAACGCTTCTGTAGAAGATATAATGACCAAGAACATAGTTTGGTTTGGCATTGGTTTTTATGGTACATCTTTTACATAGAGCGAGGTTGTTGTGGGTTGAATGAAAACACAAACTAAAATAGGAATGTACTGCCATAGCTGAATAAAATCCCAAGGGTTTTTTTTGTTCATTTTTACTTTAAAATTAAAGAAATGATGACCTTAAATTTATTTTATGTTAATAGTCATTAAGCGACAATAAGACTATATTTTTCTTTCTCCTTGTCTGGCGCAAACATATTATTGTTTTTGTGAAAGTGCTTTCGGATGAATTATTTTGACCCGCAGAAGCTCGGAATTTATGACCGAAACAATTTGAAATTTTTCCAGTATCCAGAATCGTACCTAGTACCTTCGGTTTCCACCACACTAAATCGTATTTATTTTGTTTATAGTAGTTTTGGCCTTTTCTGTCTCAAGTCTATCAAAGGAATGCCTCGAAGGAGATGAGGTAAATTTTGGACCAACTAGTAGGTCCATTTAAATCTGTAGGGTTACTAAGAATTGTTTTCTAGCTTGCAAACAAATATCGATAGCACTTGTAAATTCAATTTATTTAAAAATAATTGCAAAGCAAGTTTTATTTATTATTTTTCTTGTGAAAAAAATCGCTAAAAACTGATAACAATTTAATACGAAAATGCTCAGTTTAGAGTTAGGTTCGGCATGAAAAATGCCAAATTTGAAGCTTTAACTTTGAGCTAGAAAACGGTATAGAAATAAAAGTTTTTAATAGGGTTCCGGTTTGCATTGGTAATTGCTAGCTTGGCTACATTTGTGTACTCTTAATTTTAGAAAGCTACAAACCAAATGTGTATTATTTTGATGATGGGCCATATTGATCCACTCCTTCTGGTGCCTCCCCCATAAACGGTTAATATTTTTTTCATAGAAAATTTATAAGACATTTCGTCAAAATTAAATTTTTATTGAATACTTCTTTAAAATAAGATTTTTATGAAAAATTACTTTGAAATTGAACTTTTATAGCAAATTTCGTCGAAATCGTTTGTTTACAAAATTTGTCAAAATTGCATTTTTATAAAAAATTTTGTCGATAGATATTTTTATAAAAAAACATCGAACTTGAATTTTTATAACAAATTTTGTTAAATAACGAAATTACTCCAAAATGTATTTCCATTAAAAATTTCGTCAAAGTTGCATTTGTATTTAAAATTTCGTCGAAATTTCATTTTTATGGAAAATTTTGTTAAAATTGCAATTTTTATCGAAGTTTTTATTTTTATAGCAAAAATGTTCGAAATTATATTTGTATACAATATTTCGTCGTTGCATTTGTATGTAAAAATTCGTCGAAATTTAATTTTTACAGAAAATTTCAAACATATTTTTATAGAAAATTTCGACCAAATTTTATTTTTATAGCTTTTTTTTATCGAATTTGCATTTTCTAGAAAATTGCTTAAAATACGTTTTTATAGATAATTTTATACAAATTGCATTTTGATAGCAAATTTTGTCGAAATTGCATTTTTATAGCAATTTTTTTCGAAGTATAATTTTTATAGCAAATTTTTTGTAAATTGTGTTTTTTTATACAAAATTTCGTTATGGCAAATTTTCCATTTTTATAAAAAATTTCGCCGAATTACATTTTGATAAAAAATTTCATCGAACTTGAATTTTTTTCATCAAAATTTGTTGAATTGCATTTTTTACCAAAGCTAATTTTTATAGGAAATTTATCGAAATTTATTTCTATACAAAATTTCGTCAAAGTTAAATTTGTTCGTTGAAATTTTATTTTTATAGCAAATTTTGTGGAAATTGCATTTTTATAGCAAATTTTATCGAAGTTTAATTTTAAAGCAATTTTTTTCGAAATTACGTTGGTGTAGAAAATTTTGTCAGCATTGCATTTTTATAAAAAAATTTTATCGAATAGGCATTTTTATAAATAAATCATCGAACTTGAATTTTTATAGCAAATTTTGTTTAATAGCAACATTTCTGCAATATGTATTCCCATAAAAAATTTCGCCAAAGTTGCATTTGTATGTAAAATTTCTTCGAAATTGCATTTCTATAGAAAATTTCGTCACAATAAATGTTTATAGAAAATTTCGTAGAAATTGCATTTTTATAGCAAATTTTATCGAAGTTGAATTGTTATAGCAAAATTTTTCGAAATTGCGTGTGTATACACAATTTCGCCAAAATTGTATGGCAAATTTTTTGTCGAAATTGCATTTTTGTAAAAAATTTTGTCGAATTGGCATTTTTATAAAAAAAATTGTCGAATTGGCATTTTTATAAAAAAAAATCGTCGATTAAAATTTCTATAAAAATTTTTGTCAATATTGCATTTGTATGCAAAAATTCATCGAAATTTCATTCTTATAAAAAAATTCAATAGAAAATTTCGTTGAAATTAAATTTTAATAGAAAATTTCGTAGAAGTTGCAATTTTATAGTAAATTTTATAGAAGTTTGATATATATGTACGTACATATTGCAAAAATTTTCAAAAATGTGGTTTGTATTCAAAATTTCGTCAAAATTGCATTTTTATAGAAATTGTCATAGAAATTGAATTTTAATGTCAAAATTGCATAGAAAATTACTTCAAACTTAAATTTTTATAAAAATTTCGTGTAAATTGCGTTTTTGTACATAATTGCATTTGTATCGAACATTTCGACGAAATTACATTTGTATAGACATTTTTCTTCTTGAATTGTATTTCTATTAAAAACGTCGTTAACGTCAGATTTGTATGGAAAATTCTTCGAAATTTAATTGTATGGCAAATGAAAAGAAAATTTCATCAAAACTCAATTTTATGTAAAATTACCCCAAAATTTAATTTTAAATAAAATTATGTTTAAATCTTAATTTTTTTTACGATATTGCATGAGTTAATTTATAAACATTTTTGTCAAAATTAATTTTTTATGAAAACTTTCATCAAAATTACATTTTACTAGAACATTTTGTGAAATATAGATTGGGTTTTGTACGTTCGTCTGGGTGATGAGCTGGTTGGTGCCCACGATAACTCTCAAAACGATTTCCAATTTTTTATGTGGCAATATTTTCTCCTACCTGAGGCTAAGTTTGGAGGTAATCCATATCTGTGTCCACTTATTCTGTTCACAAAGTTTTAATCATTAGTGAAATTTTGAATTCTTCGAAATAGAATTTAATGACATTTCAGTCAAAACTGTGTTTTATAAGAAAATTACATCAAAATTACATTTTATATAAAACTAGCTGGACCCGGTCCACTTCGTTGCCCCATATTTCCGATACCGTCCATTTTTGGACCACTGACGTAGACTGCCAGCATATATATACACAAAATTACAGCACTCTCGCTAACAAATTGTGCAATATATCTCACTTTCAAAATTTAGCTTCTGTTTGCGGGCCATGCACGTTTGCCCCGCCCACTTTCTGCAAAAATGTTTTTTCCAAAACCATCTCAGACAAAATAGCTTTCAAACAAAATAAAAAATTTTAAAATCGGTCCAGTAGTTTAGCGTCTATAAAACACATACATACATACAAACATTTTTCCATTTTTATATACGAGTATATAGATAGATTTCGTTTCAACCAATTTATTAACAGAAATTTCGATAGTCTTTTTCTGAAAATTTTGTCAAAATTGCATTATTCTATAAAATTCGTCAAAATTACATTTTTATAAGAAATACTTTGAAATTTTATTTTTTGATGAAAAATTTCATTAAAATTGCATTTTTCTATAAAATTTTGTGAGAAATTGATTGAGTTATGTCCGTTCGTCTGTCTGACTGGTACGCAGGACAACTGTCAAAAAAATTTTAAATTTTATATGTGGCAATATTTTCTCCTATGAGAGGCTATCTTTGGAGATAACCCATATGGGTTCATTCCTTCTGGTCAGAATATTTTAATCTTTAGTGAAATATTGAATTCCCTACAGCATTTAAACTACTTACCCGAATCTCCTGTAAAAAAAACTCGAAAAAAGGCGAAATTG
Organism: Eudasyphora cyanicolor; assembly: GCA_963930755.1. Taxonomy (NCBI): domain Eukaryota; kingdom Metazoa; phylum Arthropoda; class Insecta; order Diptera; family Muscidae; genus Eudasyphora; species Eudasyphora cyanicolor. The sequence continues at coordinate 159,968,658 of OZ005738.1, read as the reverse complement.
CCACGATCCTTTTGGCGATTTCGTTTCTGAAAAAAATGTTGCCTCATCGACGCGTGAAATACTAGAAAATATTTGCACCTTTTAAATCTAAACAATAAAGTCCATTGAATTAAACTTAGCTCCAATTTTCAAATTTCCAAAATGTGTTAGAAAAAGTGCAGATTTCGGTAAAACGGCTAAGAAAATGCTGCACTATTTCCAGAATCGAAATCGCCATAACTTTAGTACGTGTCCCATTTGATACGTCTCACACGAAGATACCAAATCGTAACAAAATTGACTAGCTCCTAAGTTTAATATCAGTGCATATGATCTCTTCCAATTCGGTTTAGTGCAATGTTTTTCAAGTGCCCAATATTCAGCACAGAATTCGATTATTTGTCAAATAAATTCTCTAGCAATCATCCAAATATCTTAATATTCTATATTTTTTCACTACTTTTTCAATGACTCAAAGAATGAGCAAAGTATTTCTCAAAAAGTGAATTTGGTTTGCACAGAACTGCAATTTTCTTAGTTATTTCATTTGTTTTTATTTGTCCGACCCGATATTTATAAAATCCTTTCTAATAACTCTCACAGTGTTCTCACTACCGTTTAATATAATTTTGCATATTATTTAAAAGGCACACAAACGTTCGACAACTCTCAAATTCGGCTTTCAAACTCTTATCTCTTTTTTGGGAGTTTTGTTAAGAACAAAATTTGAACTGTCGAAAACACAGCCACTTAGGGTAAGCGGTGAGACATTGTTAATAGCGAAATTTTGTCGTCGTCGTCTCGTCTCGGCATCTTTCTGCTGCATACAAATTGGAAAAGGCTCGTTTTTGTTCTTGTTGTTTTGTTGTCTACTTCTAGATTTCCCCTCCAGACAAAATTACGTCTTCACATGGACATCCATAATCCAATAAAACGACAAATTTGCGATAAATGTGGCAAAACCTTACAAACCAAATATAATCTCAAAAAGCACATTGAAAAAGATCATCCCGAAGTGCAGCCCGAACCTCTGCAATGTCTCATATGCAATACCTGGTATCGTAATCCCGATGGCCTGAAGGCGCACAATAAAAATATGCACTCGAATTTGGACACGGAACATCGTTGTCACATCTGCCAAAAGGTCTCGACCACATACCGAGCCCTAAAGCGGCATATAAATTTCAATCATGTGCGCGAAAGGAAATTCAAGTGTACCATGTGTGAGAAAGCTTTTAAACGTAGTCAGGATTTGAGAGTGAGTTAAGCAAGGAACCATGAATTATATACATATATTTCTTATTTTGATCGGTCAATTTCCAAACTAGGAACATATATCGGTGCATACGGGCCAGCCCTTGTACACCTGTCCCAATTGCCCCTTGACATTTGCCTCCAGTGCTAATATGTACAAACATCTGCAACGTTCACACAAGGCCGAATATGAAGCACACAAACAACAGAAGATACCTCCGAATATTATAGAGCAAGCCAAATCGGGATATGGAATGTTGGTCGGCGAGAAACGGGCCAGTAACAAGGATATGGTGGTATCGGAAAATGATAGCCAGGCGGCGGCAGTTCCTGCATCAGTTGCCGCCTCAATGCAAACGTCATCGCTTTCACAGACTGACAATACTCTGCATTCTGAAGTTGTAGCTATACACATTGAGTGGTAGAGGTTAACCAAAAAATAATAATATTTACAATTTATAAAGGTTTTTTTTTAAATAAAACGTTGATTGTTTTGTTTTTTCAAAGTTGTAAACTTTTTAATTTATTAAACATAGCCGCTGGGGGACATTCTTAAAAAATTCTCTTAAAGTGCCGATTAATAGAGATGGGCCACAAATTAATTGTTCTAGATAACACTGTATATCAAATTTTTTAGGATGCTTACTTCAACAAATGATAGTCCTCAGTGAGCAGTTGACTACAAAACCGCTTCAATATTTAATTTTCTTTATTTTAGGGAAATATTGGCAGGATTTTGCCATCAGTGAAATTGTCGTATGAGAAATATATTTTTAGAATATATCTTTATATATAAAATCCTTTGTACATATATATTAGTAACGCATGATCTCCGCAACTATAAGATAATAATAATTTGTAAACGTTGTTCTTGCGTATATCTCTCCATGATGAAATTGTAAACACTACTGAATACAATGAAAAACAAATGGCAGATCGTGACATATTACAACTGGCCGAAACGTCACTTCAAAATCATATCGTATTGGAAAACCCATTATCATCTATGTTTTTTCGTAAGGAAAGTTGTCAGATGAGCTTTTATCAAGAAAAATTGACGGAGACGACCATTTCCCAAGGAAAATTGTATAATACGATAACTGTTCCCAAGGAAAATAGGTCAGAGACCAACTTTTCCTAAGGAAAAGATGTCAGAAACCAACTTTTCCTAAGGAAAAGATGTCAGAAACCAACTTTCCTAAGGAAAAGATGTCGGAAACCAACTTTTCCTAAGGAGAAGATGTCAGAGACCAACTTTTCATAAAGAAAATATGTCAGAGACAAACCTTTCCTAAGGAAAAGATATCAGAGACCAACTTTTCCTAAGGAAAAGATGTCAGAGACCAACTTTTCCTAAGGAAAAGATGTCAGAGACGAACTTTTCCTAAGGAAAATATGTCAGAGGCAAACTTTTCCTAAGGAAAAGATGTCAGAGACCAACTTTTCCTAAGGAAAAGATGTCGGAGATCACTTTTTCCTAAGGAAAGATTTCAGATACCATCTTTTCCTAAGGAAAAATGTCAGAGACCACATCTTCCTAAGGAAAAGATGTCAGAGACCAACTTTTCCTAAGGAAAAGATGACAGAGAACACATTTTCCTAAGGAAAAGATGTCGGAGATCACCTTTTCCTACGGAAAGATTTCGGATACCATCTTTTCCTAAGGAAAAGATGACAGAGACCAAATTTTTCTAAGGAAAAGATGTCAGATCCCAAATTTTCCTAACGAAAAGATGTCAGAGACCAACTTTTCCTAAGGAATAGATGTCAGAGATCACATTCCTAAAAAAAAGTTGGCAGATATACCAGAACTCACGTAATTCCAACAAAAAGATGTCGAGAGGCCAGATATTCCTAGGGGAAAGTTGTCGGAGACCACAATTTCTTATGGAAAATTTGCAAAGACTACATTATCATAAGCTAAATTTGTCCCAATCTAATCCCAAGAAAAATTTGTTGAGTAGCCAGATTTTCTTATGGGAAAGTTGCCGGTGACATTTTCTTATGGAAAAGAAAAAGCAGAATAGGAAGAAATATTTTCATGATTTATCAATGACATTTTCCTAGATAAAGATCCGTCCATTTTTTTAATCTGAATATAAATATATATGATTAAATAACTGGATATAATTATATACACCGAAGCTACAATTTAAATTAAATTAATTTAAATTAAATTGAAAATTAAAAAAAGACTTTTTCAATATTGCGGATTATGTAGCCCTTAGATGAAAATTTCAAGATACTTTTATCTGCTAAATTTTATAAAGTTCTGTTCAGAAATGTGGATTCTATACCCCTTAAATCCAAATCGGGATATAGGTATATATAGGGACAATCTCAAAGTCAGAACCGATTTTTCTCAAATTTGGAAAAGTTTATTATCAGCGCAAACAACTCCCCTGTATGGAATTTCGTTAAGATTTTATAAAAAATAATAAATTGTGTTTTGAATACCTCGTAAATGCCAAATCGGGATGCACTTATATATTGGAGCTATATATAACTCTGAATAGATTTTTATGAAATTTGGCATATGCAATTACTGCCTCATAGAACGTTCTTGAACTAAATTTAATAAAGATTTGCCAGAAAATAAAGATTATATACCGCTTAAATGCCAAATCGGAATGTACATATATATATGGGAGCTATATCTAAATCTGAACCGATGTTGACCAATTTCAATTGGCTTCGTCCCTGATGCAAGAACGTGCTCTGTACCAAATTTCATAAAGATCGAAGTAAAATTGCGACCTTTACTTTGCAAACAACAAAAGATGGACAGACAGGCGAACGGACTGACATAGTTAAATCGAATCAGCTAGTAATTCTAAGCCGATTGCTACTTTTTCTAAGGACAAGTGTCCAAGACACATTTTTTTCCATAAGAAATTTGATTTTCTTTAACAAGGACAAATTTAAAAAGTCACCCTTTCCCAAGGAAAAATTTCAAAGATTTAACTCTTTGAAAATGTGTTAATTTTGTTCATTCGTTTCGGAGATACGAATATTATTGGGCCATTTGAGTATGAAACACTTCTATTTGAGGACTCTCAATGATGCTATGTACTGAAACCACATTATAAAATTAGCTGCTTGTGCTAGTTTTTAAATTTTGTGTCAGTGATAATTTTTGATTTAATTGAATGTCGCGCAAACCCTATTATGCCCTGAAATATATTAAGTCGTTTTTTCGTAATATAAGTACATCAACCTTGTGTCCAGTGATAAACGAGAGGAGGAGGAAAAGGACAAAAAAAAGAACATCGAAATATAAATGTCTGAAGCTCCTCGCTAGCAGAATAATACTCTTTTGATTAAAGAGAATTTCTCTTTTTCTTTTTTTAATAAAAAAAATGCCTGTATTACTATAAGCATTACTCGTGAACCCTTGGCCATTGCATGTTCAACGCCCCGTTTCAAGATCTCTAATAAATATAGTTATACATATATACTTATACATAAATTCGAAATTAAGTCGTTTTAATGGGGACTAAGGTAAACTGTAGAATTTAGAAAATTAGAATTGAAGTCTAATGTTGTTAACCACCACCTAGTCAGTCACTTCTTTTAATTTATTCTATGCCTCTTTTTTGCTCCACTTCACTCCATTCCACTGGGTAGGGAAGTGAGTGTTCTTCACTTTTTCCTCTCTTCGAATATGCAATGTGATATGATGATCAATTCTCCCCACTCTTCAATTTTTATCTCTGTTTCTAGATTCCCCATAAAACGCAAACTTGACTCACACATGCTAACGCACAGTGAAGTGTATAATTCGATATGTCATATCTGTGGTAATAAGTTCAAAACAAAATATACCCTTAAAAAACACATTCAGTATTATCACACGGACCAGATACGCACCGACAAAGAGCCCCAACAGTGCAAGATTTGCTTCAAATGGCTGCGCGGCTCCAAAGGTGTCAAGGCGCACATGAAAAATATCCACGAAGATCCGGGCGGTGAGCATCGTTGCAAGATTTGCAATCATGTGTCGACAACGGCCAAGGGTTTGCGCGTACATGAGGTATTCCGGCATGAACGCGAGCGACGGCATAAATGTTACTTGTGTGATAAGGCCTTTAAGAGGCCACTGGATTTAAGGGTAAGTTTGAGAAGAAAAACTAAAGAATTGGTTTAATATAATACAGATTGTTTATCTTGAATTTTCTCCTTATTTCTCCCGTTAAAGGAACACATTGCCACCCATACGGGAGAATCGTTGTACAAGTGTGCCGAGTGTCATGCCACATTTAAGTCAAATTCAAATTATTATCATCACATCCGTCGTTTTCACAAAGAACGACCGAAAAAGGATTTAATGATCAAAATCGAAGAAATACAACAGAATTAAGAGTATATTTATGTTAAAATTATTTTGTATACGATTTTTTTTTTAGTTTTTATTTAAAAATCGTTTATTTTATGTATATGTAAATGATAATGTCGATATAAATATGTAATAATTAAAGATAAACAAACGAAATCACGGCAATGTAGTGTTATTTTGTTAAGCTTTTTTCTCTGGAGGAGATTACACATACACTACTAATGTAGACATAAGTATTCAGACAGCAACAAGAATTGGACTCGTTAATGAAGCCTTTGAATTTTAAAAACTACATATTATATCGTGACCTGAAATGATCAAAGACGCAACGCACAGTACAGTACAAGAAAAAAACGTTATAAAATAGAAAGAACTACATTTTCAAACGCAATTTTTTCACATCGTACCTAAAGATTATAGATATATTTTTGGGTATGTTGTGAAAAAAATACATTTGAAAAATTTGTTCTTTTCATTTTACAGCGTTTTTTCTTGTACTGTACTGAGGGTTACGTCTTCCTTTCAGGTGACTGTAGGCTGATATGATATTAAGGTGAAATTATCGACACTTCAACTATTTGAAACAAGTTTCCATACGGGTCTGTTCTGTAATCACGGCGATTTGATATCACGGTGATTTTAAAATCACCGGCGACTTAAAATCACTTTTGGAGTTCGAAATCACCCAAACATATTTCGAACAATCTTTTTTGGGAGGCTATGAATAATAAACCGGGCGATTTCGAACTTCATCAGTGATTGTAAGCCGCCGGTGATTTTAAAATCACCGTGATTACAAATCACCTTGCTACAGAACAGACCCGATAGTTTTGTTTTTGACTATTGAGTTCGAGATCGTTGTTTTTGTTTTCTGTTAAACAGAAAAACAAACCTTCTTTGAAAAAGAAGAATATGAAATGTGTGAAATGTATTAAGGGTGGTCACTGGTTGGTGGACGATATCGTTTCGGAAGCTACCAAGCAACCTTATCGGTTGTCCACTCCTTCGAGTACCTCCCCCACAAAGAATTAACTTTTAGTGAAATATTCACCCTTATTCCAGTTGTCGTCGTCTATGTCGTCGACGTTTTTTTGTCGACACCACTTCGCATCGACGTCGACATCACATCGACATTGACTTGGTATTCTCTAACACTCATGCGACGATGTCGATTGTTTATCTATAATATTAATAAAACAAAAAGCACATCTCTAAAATGTTGGTCAGCTGATTTATTTTGTTTGATATTTTTGTGCAAAAATGTTTTTTATTTCTGATTCAAGTTCAGATTCAAGTGATGAAGAAAGTAAAAGAGATATAATACTGCAAAGAAAGCAAATCAGACAAGAGTCCGACATATTCAGTTTACCAGATGAACAGTGAGTATAAATATATGTATGTATAAGTATTTCCTAATGCTTATTTTGTTATTTCCTTAAAAGGTTTGAACGTTACTTTCGACTTAATAAAGCAGCCTTTAAGTATGTATTGGAAACAATAGATCCTCATTTGAATAGCGGAATCAGAGCAACATTCGATTCGAAAACAATAAAATTAGCAGCCACATTAAGATTTTTAGCCCAGGGGTCGTACCAACTTTGTGTTGGGAACGACTTTAAATTGGGACTGTCACAGCCAGTCGTCTCCAAGGTTATGTCTGAAACGTTGGATGTCTTAGAAAGGATAATTTGTCCCCAAAAGATAAAATTTGAAATGACCAAAATTCGGGCATTGTATTCCCTGAACAGTGCCCTCAGGGTTCAGCTGCTTTTGAAACTGTAGCAGATTCGCTACAGCTTCATCCAATGGACTTAATGGAATCTGCTTATATCTTCCGCCACCAGCAGCCAAACATTCATTTTTGTTAGTGGTCATCTTCTTTTTTACTTTAAATTTGAAGTCTCGCCAAACCTATAAATAAATTAAGCCTATGTTATACTTTAATTGTACACTATTTTCTTTAATGATTTCCTTACCTTCTGCCAACCGTCTCCATTTCTTCGTGGCGGGCCAAGAGCATTTCACACCATAGAGATTTCATTCCACTTTTCTTTGAAATTACTAGGAGTTGTACCTCTGCCAAATCCTCTTGCAAGAGATGGATTATTTTGCAATTCTTCAACCATTTTTTCAAATTGTTCTGAATTAGTAACTTTTTTTCTCTGTTCTTCTTCCGCCATGTTTTTTTTTTAATTTCTTTAAATAATTTTTTTTTAATTCCTTTAAATAAATATTTCAAGCACTTCAGTCGTTAACAAAAATCATGACGATGAAATCAGAGTCGTTTCAATTCAACGTCGACGTTAAATTTTCTTACAGAATACCAAAAGTGTGTCAATAGTCATCGATAAATGTCGATAACGACAACGGGAATACCAATTTAAAACAGACGACACACAACGGCGTCGTTTTGTGTCGACAACGACAACTGGAATAAGGGTGATTGATTCTTTAATAGCTTATATACTATTTACCAGAATCTTTCACAATTCGACACGCAGTATTAGATTCTTTGTCGCTATCACCTTAAGAAAAATGAGCGAAGTTGCCACACCCCCCTTGGTACCTCCCATACAAATAGGACATTTTGCACAAAAAGTTAACAACTTTATTTGATTCCAGTTCATAGAAATACTTAAATTTTTGTAAAGTTTAATGCTTTTACAGTTCCGTAAAAATTGGCGTCATTGCCACGCCCCTTTTGGTACTTCCCATACAAAAGGACCATTTTTTTCGTGACAGGTTTTATGGGTTTTTCGTCCCAGTAAAACCCATTTTTGAGTCTACTGATACCAGTACAGGAAACCTTAGTAGAGGACCTGTTGAGATTTCCACTATTTAGTACACGACCAGTTGGGTTATATATATTCCTTTGTAGAAGACCAGTTGGGTTATGTAACGGGTTTTACAATAGGGATAATATAATTTTGAAGTGACGTTTCGGCCAATTGTAATATGTCATGATCTGCCATTTGTTTTTCATTGTATTCCGTAGTGTTTACAAGTTCATCATGGAGAGATATACGCTAGAACAACGTTTACAAATTATTCAGTTTTATTATCAAAATAATCGTTCTCCAATTGCAACTTTTCGTGCGCTAAGTCAATTTAAAAAAACACTTTCCAGTCGACCTACGACCTTGACACCCATGAGTAATATTTTAGCTCTCGTTAAGAGCTATCTTTTGGCCACTGACCGATTGTGACTACGTGCCGCATAGCAAAGGAAACAATTGAATTGTTGCGAGAAAAGTTTGGAGATTCGATTATTTCAAGAAATTGTGATATTGAATGGCCTCCAAGAAGTTGTGATTTAACACCATTAGACTGTTTCTTGTAGGGTTATATGAAGTCATTGGTCTTTCGAAATAAACCAGACTCTATTCAAGCTTTACAAGTCAATATTGAATGTGTCTTCATGACATACGATTTGATTTAGTGGAAAAAGTGCTCGAAAATTGGGTTCAGGAGGCCACTTGAATGACGTTTTATTTAGAACTTAATTTTATCGATTGTACTTTACATTAAATAAAAAACTTTTGAATTTCCTTAACGGTAAGTGTGCGTTTCTTTTTCAAAGAAATCATACGACTCTTTTTGGAAAAGCCTGTATTTCTTTGTATAGGGTTTTCCAACAAGGTGTTATTTTGAATCACCCGGTATTTCGGTAGCTGTCACTTTTGAAGCTTTTATTCTTTGACATTTAACAAGTAGAAACTATGCCATTACTAAAAATGGAACGATACACGATTCAACAACGCATTGAAATTATTAAAATTCGAAAATCATCGAAAAATTATCTTGACTGATGAGGCCCATTTCCACCTCGGTGGCTACGTCAACAAGCAAAATTGTCGCATCTGGGGATCGGAAAACCCAAGAGTTATTGTTGAGAAGCCTCTCCATTCTCAACGTGTGACTGTTTGGTGCGGTTTATGGTCCGGCGGGGTCATTGGACCTTACTTTTACGGTGAATGGATTGCACTATCGAAAGATGATACATGATTTTTTATTGTCGGAGTTGGATGGTATTGATCTGGACAACGTTTACTTTCAACAAGACGGCGCTACGTGCCACACAAGCAACGAAACCATTGCTCTGTTACGGGAAAAGTTTCCGGACCGTGTTATCTCTCGAAGAGGTGATCACAATTGGCCACCGAGATCTTGTGATTTAACACCTTGCGACTTCTTCCTTTGGGGCCACGTGAAAGATAAGGTCTACGCTAACAGCCCAGCGTCCATTCAAGACCTCAAAGATAGAATTCGTGAGGCTATCGAGGACATAGGGCAGCCACTTTGCGATTTGGTTATGGAAAATTTCATAAAAACGATATGGTCCTGTAAGCCATTTGGCCGTCATTATTAACGGCATACCTTCCTCTTTATAATGAAATAAAAATCCGATCATTTATCTCAAAAATGGCATTTTTCTTTGAATAGCAAAATAACACCTCTTGTTGGAAAACCCTTTAGCTACTGTCCAGTGAAAGATGGACGTCATTGCCACCCCCTTTTGTTACCTCCCACATAAATGTACTATTTTGAAGCAACAGTTAACGGCTTCTATTTGATTATAGAAATTGCATTATATAGCTGACAAGTTACCATTAGGTATCAAAAAATGAATAAATATACTCCAGATCTGAGTTTTGGCCCGACAATGAAGCGTAAAAAGACTTTCATTAATTGTGACTTTGTGAGGAAACGGCTTGTTGTTGTTTTTGTCTAATTTATTGTTAGGAAATTATATAAATGTTTACAAAAATCGAAAGAAAATGTAGATTACATTTTTTGTAAATGTAAAACACTTTGACCCTCACTAGTTGACATTCTAGCGTTTTAGAGACGGTCTTTTCCAATCGTTTTTCTTTTTCGAGCAACTGCATGTGTGTTTATTCTGTAACATGATGGTTGCATTGGGTATCATAAGTCTCCCGCCCGACTTGAACTGTCCTTTATTATATTTTTTATTTAATTTTTATAAATTTTTAATCAATTGATTAATTGAAGATAGTAAAAATCAATAAGTGCTATTTGTTCGGTGTACAATACGAATTCCTTCACAGGTTTCATAAACTTCGATTTCACTGCTGGTTTACGCACCTTTAGTAGATTTGTGCATTGTGCTTCTTGATAAGTGTTATAAAACGTTTTGAAATGATGACCAACTCTTGTTCATGTGTTTCGAACTAAAAATAATACATTCAATTGTATTAAAAATTATTAAAAACATAAATGGATGTTGGTAAATTTATCTGTGTTTTAACACATCCCTTTTTTCTAACCACCACTTCCTGATTATGGGACATTTGTTTTGAAATGTGAATATTGTGCAAGAAAAAAGTTTACATATAAAATATTAAAAAATTAGAATTTCAGTGAAGGAAACAGCTTTCTCCCCACCAAAAAAAATTGCATTGTTTCTCCATAACAAAACTTCAACTTTCTCCAACTAGTACTACTTACTACTACTCCTCCTCCTCAATCAATCAAGTCTGTACAATAAAAAATTGTAAAAATGTTTTGTTTTTGAATCACCCACCTCTACATTATTGTATTAACATTCTCTTTTAGATTCCCAACATCTGAACGTTTGAAAAGACATGTCACATTGCACGATCCGGAGAAACTTTTCGTCTGCGATCAGTGCGGCAAAACATTCCCCGATCTCAGCCGTTTGAAATTGCACAATAGACATGAACATTTCAATGAGCCCAAACCCGAAAGGGTGCCACAGCAGTGTGTGCACTGCGGCAAATGGTATTCCAGTGCGTCATCCATTTATAAGCATCTGCGAAACATACATAGCAACAACGATGTTGAACATCGATGTCATATCTGTGGTTTTGTGTCGACCACAGCCACTGCCCTCAAGAAGCACATCCAGTTCAATCACGAAATGGCGCGTAAATACAAATGTAATGTTTGTGAAAAGGCCTTTAAGCGGCCGCAGGACCTGAAGGTATATCGATCATCATCATCTTTGCATGTTCTGAACAATTTCTCTAAAGCTAAAGCAATTGTTGCAATTGCGCATTTTGTTCTTCTTCCTTTGCAGGAGCATATGGCCACACATACGGGTGAGGCTTTGTATTCTTGTGTCAACTGTGGCACCACCTTCAAATCCAAGGCAAATATGTTTCATCATCGTAGGCGTTTCCACAAGGCCGAATGGGCATTGGATTGTACAAAGCCGCCTACGGTGAAAGTAGAACAGATGGATGAGTTTCCACCACCTCCACCGCCACTAAATTAATGAAATGAAAACCGCAAACAAATATTACTACACTCACACACACAGAAGAATTATGCATTAAAAATAAAGGAAAAAATTCAAATTATTATTTTTCTGCAGTTTATTTGGCATTTCTAATATGAAATATAAGGGAGTTAGTTGTACTTGAGACGAAGAATTTATTGTTTTTTTTCGGTCGATCTGTATGCCTACTTTACCTAATATTATCGTAATTTGTTCCAGCTCGATAAGATTCTTGCATTAACACCCCATTTTTCTATTTCGCACGAAAGCGATGCGAACGAAGAATAGCTGATTTTAGACCTACTAAAAGGTATCAGAACGACAAAGTGACTGCAAACATAATGGCTGAGTGTCAGTTAGTAGGTCTAAAATCAGCTGTTTTTCGTTCGCATCGCTTTCGTGCGAAATAGAGAAACAGACTGTAATATTACAATAAATGGTCGAAGAGGTCTCGAGCTGGAAAATAATACAAATATCTCATTTTCAATTTTATAATGCATACGGATCTAAAGTTTTTTATTAACCTATGAATTGTATTTTTGACTAGGTTAGGTTGAAGAGAGGAGACGTTTCAACGTCTCATGTACGTTGGTGGACATACATACATGAGACAATGGATCGGTCTGTTGTGCGCTTATTTTTTATGACCTTTTTAACGCCTTATGGGTTACAGAAAATCGGTACTAGACACGAATTTTCTCAGTATTTTTGACTAAACAATTTATAAAATGTTGCTAAATGGTAAAATATGATTCCGCTTTCATTTATTTTTTTAAATGATTGCTTTCTATTTGGAATTTAAAAAAAAAAAATTTTGGGTGTTATTGCTCTGAAACGTCGTTTGAAAGTGATCATAACGGCAATTTTTTTAAGTTAAAAAGTTTTTTTTTCGAAACTTGTTTTGAAAATTTTACAAAAAAAAAATTATTTTAAATCTATACAGAATATACACAGTCTCCCACAAATCCAAAAAAGTAATTAAATTTTTGAGTACTCAATATTCGTAAATCGTCGAAAAACTAAGCTATGTGGGTCTGAAAATTTTTGACATTCTTCGAAGAGTTTTATCGTTTTAAGCGATATTTTTATATATACGATGGTTGCTATTTATATTTCGGTCCTGGCAATGCTGGTGTTGCCAGATGAAAACTGGAACTTCCATTGGAAAGTATGACATTTTTTAGCATAACTTCACTCAGACCGTTTTGTCATTTAAGCGCGAATTGTTTAGGTTACAGTGTGTTGAAAATTCACCTCCAAAACATGGTTTTTGAACGCTTCGACAGCTGCTTGAGGCGTCGAAAAACGTTGACCAAGCAGTTTTTTCTTGATGTGAACGAATAAGAATAAGTCATTGGGTGTCAAATCAGGGCTGTACGGCGGATGGCCCATAAATTTGAAGTTTTGGCCGACCAAAAAAGCGCTTGTTTGAGCCGATGTGTGAGAGCTCGCATTGTCATGGTGCACAATGATTCGTCTTCTCTTGTTCGTTTTTCGAATTTCTCCGAAGACTTCAGGCAAACAAATTGCAGTGTACCACTCAGAATCTCCTACGTTGCTCAAGCGGAACAGTCGCCACATGACCAGTTTTACCGAAGAAACAGGCGACCATTTGCTTCGAAGTGCTTCTTCCACGAACAACTTCATTGGATTTGTCTCGTCTTCGAAGACCCACACGGTCGATTGCTGTTTTGTTTCGGGCTCATATGCATAGATCCAAGATTCGTCACCTGTGACGATCTTATAAAACGTCTTTTGAAGCACCGCGATCGTATTTTTTCAAAATATCTTTGCACCAATGGACACGAGCCTTTTTTTGAGCGATGGTCAAATTGTGCGGGATCCAACGATAACAAACCTTTTTTACGGCCAGGTGTTCATGCAATCTCGAATGTAAGCTGGTGGAAGAAATGCCCAAGGATGCCTCTGTCTCACGGTATGTCACATGACGATCTTGCATTATCAGTTCACGTACGGCATCAATGTACTCTGGCACAACGGCCGTTTTTGGACGACCTTCACGACCTTCGTCTTTGAGCGAACGTCGGTCACGATTGAATTCATTAAACCAGTTTTTCACAGTGCTATAGGATGGTGCTTCATCGCCATACAAAGATTTAAGTTCATCGATACACACTTGCCGTGATAATCCACGTCGAAAGTTGACAAATTGATTTTTTCAAGTCACTGTAAACAACACTAATGATTTCCATTGGAAATGTCAAACTTTCCAATGGAAATGTCAAACTTTCCAATGGAAATGTCAGATGGCGCCAGGCAACACTTAGGGTTGCCTAGGCCAGAAATATATATAGCAACCCTCGTATGTGGGCCTGAACATTTTTAGACATTCTTTGCCCATATGCGAAATCAAATTCGCGATATTTATATATAGGTTTATCCATTTCGAGGTTCCCTACTTTTTTAAAGAAAAAACACAGAAAATTCAAATTGAATGGGGAATGTTTATTATCGTTTGAAAAAACATTCTTTGGCATTTATTTTTTGAAGGTTATGTCTATCAAATGTTTGCCGCGGCTACGTCTCAGATGGTCCATCGGTTGAGTACAACTTTCGATGACTCGTTCGAGCATTTCGACTGGTAACTGACGAATGACACGCGTGATGTTTTGCTCCAAGGCCTGAATCGTAGCGGGTTTGTCCGCATATTCTTTAGACTTTACATATCCCCACAGGAAAAAGTCTAACGGTGTGATATCACAGGATATTGGTGGCCAATCGACCGGCCCAAAACCTAAAATTATCGAACTTCAATTTCAGGCATCAAATAGTCGGTTATCATGGCACGATAACGGTCGCCATTGACGGTTACGTTCTCACCGGCATCATTTTTGAAGAAAATGAAGAGACCGATGATTCCACCGGCCCACAAACCACACCAAACCGTTGTTTTTTCTGGATGAAGTGGCAGCTTGTATCTCTTCAGTTTGCTCGTCGTCCCAAATGCGGCAATTTAGCTTGTTTACATACCCATTGAGCCAGAAATGGGCCTCATCGCTGAACAAAATTTGGCTCGAAAACGTCGGATCTTCTTCGAACTTTTCAAGAGCCCATAGAGCGAAGCGATGTCGCTTGGGAAGGTCGGGCGGCTTAAGTTCTTGCACAAGCTGTATTTGGTATGCTTTCATGTTAAGATCTCGACGTAAAATGCGCCAAGTCGTTCCATACGTCAGTCGAAGTTGCTGCGAACGGCGCCGAATCGACTCTCCGCGGTCTTCGTGTACACTCTCAGCTACTGCCCCTACATTTTCTTCACTGCGTGCTGGACGTGGTCTATTCGGTCGAATGTTATCCAATAATGAATGCTGGGTCTCAAGATGGGTGATGGTGTTGCGAATAGTACGCTCAGTAGGCCGATTATGTTGACCATAAGTTGAGCGAAGTGCACGAAAGACATTCCTCACAGAACGTGAATTTTCGTAATAAAATTGAACGATTTGTAAACATTGTTCAGGCGTAAGTCCTTCCATGATGAAATGCCAAACAATACTTAACAAAAATAACATGACAGCATGACACGACTCACACGTGATCTGTCAAAAAAGTCAATTAAAAAAAGTATCTCTACTTGAATCACCCGTTATATACATAATCGGGGTTAGAAATTAAAATAGAATATAGTTCTTCCAAAATAACGGTTTTTCCAATAGGGATGACATGATTTTGAAGTGACTTTTCGGCCGTTTGTAATTTGTCATGATCCGTCGTTTTTTTTTCATTGTATTCAGTAGTGTTTACAATTTCATCATGGAGAGATATACGCAAGAACAACGTTTACAAATTATCCAGTTTTATTATCAAAATAATCGTTCTCCAATTTCAACTTTTCGTGCGCTAAGTTCATTTTTTTTAAATCCAAAAAAAAAAACACTTTCAATTGGACCTGCGACCTTGACATCCATGAGCAATATTTTAGCTCTCGTTAAGAGCTATCTTTTTGCCATTGACCGATTCCCGATCCGACGTACCGTTAAGGTGCTAGAGCAAAAATAAACTTTCCGTTCACATTTGAAAATTAAGCTTAGTCAATTTTTTTAAAATAAAAAAAAACACTTTCCAGCCGACCTACGACCTTGACACTTATGATCAATATTTTAGCTCTCGTTAAGATCTATATTTTTGCCATTGGCCGATTGCGCCTACGTGCCACCCAGCAAATGAACAATTGAATTGTTGCGAGAAAAATTTGCAGATTCGATTATTTCAAGAAATTGTGATATTGAATGGCCTCCAAGAAGTTGTGATTTAACACCATTAGACTATTTCTTGTGGGGTTTTTTGAAGTCCTTGGTCTTTCGAAATAAAACAGACTCTCTTCAAACTTTACAAGTCAATATTGAATGTGCCATTCATGACATACGACTTGATTTAGTGGAAAAAGTGCTCGAAAATTGGGTTCATCGAATTCGTTCCTGCAGAAGAAGTGGTGGAGCCCATTTGAATGACGTTTTATTTAGAACTTAATTGTATCGATTGTACTTCACATTAAATAAAAAACTTTTGAATTTCATTAAGAATAAGTGTGTTATTTTTTCAAAGAAATCATATCACTCTTATTGGAATATCCTGTAATTTCTGGGATTTATGGGAAGTTTTTCTTAATGATTTTTTAAATAAAAAATAAAATAAAATTTCCCCACATTAATTCTCATCCCCACCTCTCTCTGTAATCCATCATCTTCTGCCTTCAAACTCTCTCTCTCTAAAATGTGTGTAAATATTTTTTGTTTTCAAAACCCGTATATTGAAATTTTCTTCTAGATTCCCCACATCTGATCGTTTGAAATATCACATTAATATGCACAATCCGGAGCGTCTTTACGTTTGCGAAAAATGCGGCAGAACCTTTGCAGACTCAACGCGTCTGAAATCTCACGTTCACTACGAACATGCCGAGCATGAGCCCCAACAGTGTTCCGAGTGCCACAAATGGTATCCCAGTAAATTAGCCTTGAACGAACATGTTCGAAATCTGCACACGAATACCGATTTAGAATATCGTTGCCAGACCTGTGGCTTTGTTTCGACCACAGCGCGGGCTTTGCGGAGGCACGAACGCTTCAATCATGAAATGGAGCGCAAATACAAATGCACTATGTGTGATAAGGGTTTTAAGAGACCACAAAATTTGAAGGTATACATGCAAAAAAAAAAAACAAATATATTTGTAAACCACTACGTTTCTACTGCTATGAAATCTAGCCGCTTATTTTCATCAGATGGCAACGACATTAAGGGAATGTTTCTGTAAGTTATTTTCAAAAATCTCTCAACTACTACTTGAATTCTATAAAACGCAGGTTAGAAATATTTTAGGTACGAGCTTTTTACGTGCTTTTCTATAGACACAATGAATTAGTAGCTCCTGTGACTTATATATTTCTCGGAATAATTGAGTGATTTTTTATCTTTCGCCGTGGACGAACGAAAATAGGTTACAGAATCAGAACCTAAACGACATGAAATGCTGAACAAGTCTGTCGTTGTCATTTGATGAGAATAATTGATTAGATTTCGTAGTAGTTTAGCTCATAGAAGAAATATTGTATAACACCACGTTTCTACTATGAGTTAATGTATTTCGAAATCTAGTCCATTATTTTCATTCGGTAGCAACGACAGTTTGGTTCGCCATTTTATTTTAATAGGTTAAATTATTGTTTTTTTTGCCAACTGATAAAAACGACTGGATTTCAAAGTAGATTATCTCTTTGGTGGAAATGTAGTAGAATACTACCACGTTTCCACTATGAGATAATCTACCTCGATATCTAGTTGATTATTTCCAGCAGTTGGTAACGAAAATTCTTAACCCATTAAAATGAAATCCCCGAGGGGACAATCGTTGCCAACTAACTAATAACAATGAACGACTGGATTTCAAAGTAGATTATCTTTTTGGTGCAAACGTAGTGATATAAGATCAATTGTTGTTAGTTCTTTAATTTGATTTAATTCGTTTAATTCTCATTAAAGGAACACATGGCTACGCACACGGGTCAACCATTGTATTCTTGCATTTATTGTGAAGCGCAATTTAAATCAAATTCGAATTTGTATCATCATCGTAGACGGTTTCATAAAGCCGAAATGGCTGTGGAAAATACGAAAGTACCAAAAGAGAAAATCATCACACAAACTTGAAATGTACATACAACATACTTACGTATATTAAGAATTTATGAAATAATAAAAAAAAATCGTGCGTCAGTTGAAAGATTTAAAATTATATGTTTTGTTTTATAGTAAGGTATATTTCAAATACCGAAAACGAAGGAGGGAAATACTCCATGTAAAGTTTTATAAATATCTCGAAAATCTTCAAAACTCGAAATAAATATGGGTCGGGTCCTAAACCGCCATCTAAACATATACTTTAACCCTCCGTCATGCACATGTTACGATAGTCACATACATAGCACATGTATCTGGTCAGACACACTACGCATTATTCTTCATAAAAAATATGTGTGTATCTGGCCAGACACATGTGCTACGTATGTGATGTGTAGATGAAAAAATCCACAAACATTGTTTTTGTTATTTTTTATTTTATTTTTTGTGTTTTTTTATAAAACGATAAATAACAATATTTGTAGAGGGTACCTGAAGACTCAAACCCCTACACACAGAATACAGTTTGGTTGCCTCAACCGAATTATTTTCCAACCGAATTTTGGTAGTTCTGTCTACTATCATGCGATTCCACCAGGACAACCAATATTTTGGTTGTGGTATACTTCCGCTTCCATGTTGACAACAATCATATTTGGTAGCGCCAACTACGAAAATGGTGGCTTAAATTATCTGTTGTAGTTGCCACAACCAACTGTTTTAAAAAATTGGTTGTTCTGACAATTTGTCAGTCATATACTACCGACAATTAATTAAAAACAGTTTTCATTAATTTTTATTTTATTTATTGAACAAAAAACAAAACAATTCATAACAAAATTAAAAATCCCATATTACAAATTTATCACTATTATGAGATGTGGAAATATTTGACACACATTTTAGTACACGAAAAAAAACATAAAACGTTTATGCAAATGTCGCTTAACCCTGTGCTTTCTATTTCATGATTGTTGCTTTTATTTTTTATTTATGTAAAACATTTTGCACAACATATTCTGCATTCCATTATCCACACGAGATTATTTTTGATTACATATACCGTTCTTGAACAAAATGTTGAAGATTGTTTTATGTCGAGTAATATTATTTTTTGTTTGTCATGTATCAACAAAAGAACAGCAACCAATCTTTTGGTTGTATTTCCCAAAATACATTTAATTATTCCAAATTTGGGAAATGATTGGGATAACCAATAAACGATTATTTATTAATATTTTTTCTGTTGTAGTAACCAAAATCAATAATAATCTTTGGTTTATTGATACAATTTCTGTTGTCGAGAATAAAACATTGCTTGTCACAACCAAAAATCGATCATATGGTACTATAATGAAAATTTAAAATTGGTTACCCCAACTAACCGAGTGTCAATGAAAAAAACAATCTTAATTCGATTGATACAACCATCGATTTAGTTGCAAGCATTTTCATTTGATCGTATCCATGTTACTATTGTTGCTTCAACTAATTATATATAAATACAACCGACAGACGGTAGGCAATATACTTTTGTTGCTAGTACTATTTTTTATTGTTACAATCGAATTCCAACCAATTATTTTCCTGGGTGTAGCTAAATTAGAAATATATTTAAATCACAGTTGAATTCGTAAAATGTCTGGCCAGATACATGTGCATTACGGAGGGTTAATTATATTCTTTTCATGTTGAGCTGTCCATGGAATACGAAGAAATGCACATCATTTCTGTCCATAGTCGGGATGTCGATCGAAACTGAGTTTCGGAAATCCCGTAATTCGGAATTGGGAAATGTATGATTTTTTTCCAGATTATTTACACACTTATTAGAGTAGTGTAAACAAATTTTATCAAAGATATTTTTTTTAAATTGTCATTTTCTTGGAAAATTAAAAGTAATGATAAGGGTTATAAATGTTGAGAATATGACTTTCACGTAGAAACAGAAATTTAGTAAATGTCGTTAAAAAATTTAGAAAAAATTTATCTTCTTTAAAAGAAAATTGTTTTGCAAAAAAAAATCATTTGTAACAATTTTTAAAATCTAGAATCCTAATGAATAAAATATCTATGGTAAATGTAGAAATATATAGCCTTTGTGGTAGAAATAAATCATGTAAGATATGTAGTTGTTCAGAGGTTATTGTAGTTTTCTTTGTTGTATCTATGAACTGCTTACTTTATTGTCTCCAAGTAACCTATCACATAACCTGTTTGTTGTTGTCAGATGATTATTACATGTCTATGGATCTCTATGAGTTTCTTCTTGTCTTATTTTGTACTCAGCAATCTGTAAAACGATTAAGTTATTATTTTCTTTTCTTCTTCTGAATTTTGTTGAAGAATGTCATAGCTTTTGTTACAAATGTAGCGATTGATAATTGGTCTGCCTTAAGGCGCAGACAAGTTAAATATTTGCCAGTAATTCAAAAAACAACAGCTCCAAAAACGTATTCAAATTTTTCTCGAAATTCTTACATTCCATCAAATCAAAAATACGCATTATTCTTTAAAAGGCGATTGATTCATTGATTCTTCATCACAAAACAAGTCAATTTTCGACCACAGAAAAATACTCGTATGTTCATAAAGGCATTTTCTTTCAGATTTCCCTCAGCTGAACGCTTGAAATATCACCTTAATAATCACAATCCCGAACGTCTTTATGTCTGTGATCAATGTGGGAAAACATTTCCGGATTGTAGCCGTTTGAAATCGCACAACGCACATATCCATTGCAATGAGCCAAAGCCAAAGAAAATGCGACAACAATGTTTGTATTGTGGCAAATGGTATTGCAGTAAATCAGCCCTTTTCGAACATGTTCGAAATATTCACACCAACACCAATGTCGAACATCGTTGCCAGATATGCGGCTTTGTCTCGATCACAGCGACCGCCTTGAAGCGACACATAAAATTCAATCATGAAATGGAGCGCAAACACAAATGCAATATATGTGAAAAGGCCTTCAAAAGGTCTCAAGATTTAAAGGTACAGATACTATAAGCACAGTCTGATTTCTGTGTTGTGCCATATACACTACAAATATTTTTCGCTTTTCTCTCATTTCTATGTTTGCAGGAGCATATGGCCACTCACACGGGTGAACCTTTGTATAGCTGTGTTAATTGTGGCACTCAATTCAAATCGAATTCCAATTTGTTTCATCATCGTCGACGTTTTCACAAAGCCGAATGGGCGGCGGATCGTACGAAACCGCCGAAAGAAAAATATTCACGAAACTGAACCGCCCTACTGTACATTTACCAATATGCATACACATAGAACAAATTTACATAACGGATATGTAATAAATTAAATTCCATTTTTTTTATATGTCGTTTTATTTATAAATTTTCACAAACACAAAACAAAGTTCAACGATAAAAATGTTCCTAAATAGTTATAGATTTTTTTGGATATTTATTGATATTTATTTTGGTTTTTATTGAATTTTATTTTTTCAATCTCCTAAAACGTTTTTGTTATTCTCAATAATATATATAATAACATAATAGTTACTCTGTAGAAAAGAAACTTTTTTTTAAAAAACCTTTTCTTAAAAATAAAGAAATATTTCTTGAAAATAAAGAAACATTTCTTAAAAATAAAGAAACCTTTTTTAAAAATGAAGAAACGCTTCTTAGTAATAGAGAAACGATTCTTAAAAATAAAGCAAAGTTTCTTAAAAATAAAGAAACACTTTTTAAAAATAAAGAAACATTTCTAAAGATAAAGAAAAAACACTTAAAAACAAAGAAATATTTCTTAAAAAATAAAGAAATTCTTCTTAAAAATAAAGATAATTTTCTTACAAATAAAAAAACGTTTCTTAAAAATAATGCAACATTTCTTAAATGCCTAAAACGTTTTTGTTATTCTCAATAATATATATAATAACATAATATTTATTCAATAGAAAAAAACTTTATTTTTAAGAAACTTTTTTTTTTTAAAAAAATCGTCTCTTAAAAATAAAGAAATATTTCTTGAATGTAAAGAAACATTTTTTTAAAAATAAAGAAACATTTTTTAAAAATAAAGAAACGGTTCTTAAAAATAAAGAAACGATTTTTAAAAATAAAGCAAAGTTTCTTAAAAATAAAGAATTGATTTTTAAAAATAAAGAAACGTTTCTATGATAAAGAAAAAATTCTTAAAAACAAAGAAATATTTCTTAATAAATAAATAAAATTTTCTTAAAAAAAGCAACATTTCTTAAATGTTTTCTTTATTTTTAGGAACCGCTTTATTATTTTTATGAGATGCTTCCTTATTTTTCGGAAACGTTTTTTAATTTTTAAGAAACTTTTCTTTATTTTTAAAAACAACTATTTATTTTAAGAAGCGTTACACTTTTTGTAATACTCTTTAATTTAAGAAATATTTCTTTATTTTTAGGAAACGCTTCTTTATTTTTAGGAAACGCTTCTTAATTTTTAGGAAACGTTTCGAGTATTTAAAAAAAAATACACACGAAAAACTTTTTTTCATTGATTATAAAATACATATATTCTTAAAAAAAAAATTGAATATTTTTAAAATTTTTTACGTAAATAGGGACAAGTGATCGGCTTCTGCTAATCGGCCTTATTTCGCAGAATGTCGAAAGCCGATTATTAGTTTTTTTGCCGAAGGCCGAAGCTGACTAATCGGTCGTACTCTAGTATATATCATTCATACTAAGACCCTAAGTATTTTTGGGAGAAATCCGTTTTAGGAAATTTTAAGTCATTTGAGCAATGTCCATCCATCTGCCTCTCTGTCTGTTTGTGTGTCTGCCAGTCCGTCTGGCTAGATCGCACATTAACCCTGGAAAGGAGTAACGGATTGACTTTAAATTTGGTATGTGATAATATTTTTTGCTAACTCAGGCTGTTTTAAGATGGGCAATTCGGCCCACATTTCCTCCCCCTTGGTATGCACCTAAAACGCCAAACAATATCGTTGATACTCCATGACAAACCTAAAACTTTCCCTACTCTCTGTCAAAAAAAAATGTGTCTTCGTTGCTTGTTTGAAATTCTACACCAACAAAAAAAAGAAATTTTATTTTTTTACAAAAATGTTGTACATTGTATATTAACATTTTCTTTTAGATTTCCGACATCTAAACTATTGAATAATCATGTTAATATACATGATCCGGAAAGACATTTTATCTGCGATCAATGCGGCAAAACTTTTCAAAGTGTTCACAGCCTGAAGTTACATAATAAAAATAAACATTTCCATGAGACGATGCCGAAAAAAATTCGCGAGCAATGCGCCTATTGCGATAAGTGGTACTCCAGTAAATACTCGCTGTATGAGCACATTAAAAACTTACACACCAATACCGAGGTCGAACATCGTTGTCAAGTCTGTGGGTTCATCTCGACCACGGCCATGGCCCTCAAGAAGCACATACTGTTCAATCACGATGTGGTGCGCAAGCATAAATGCAATTTATGCGAAAAGGCCTTTAAGCGGCCCCAAGACTTAAAGGTATGCAAAATCTATTCATTTATTTTAAAGCTCTTCCCTCACTCACAGTCTTTGGTTTGGTACCTACCGCACTCTCCAAAAACAAACATTTCTTTTCCAGGAGCATATGGCCACGCATACGGGCGAACCGTTGTACAGTTGTGTTAACTGTGGCACCACATTCAAGTCCAAGGCTAATATGTTTCTTCATCGCAGGCGCTTCCATAAGGCCGAGTGGGCGGCCGATCGTACCAAACCGCCCAAAGAAAAATATTCCCGCAACTGAATTGTTATGATTGATTGAACTACGAATAACATCTATAAATAAATCTTTGTCAGATTCCAAATCATTTTATTTGTTATTTACTTCACACTATATTATGTTCATTAAATCAGAGAAATATTCGTCAAAGCTTCTTGCTTATGAATTTTTTTTTTTGAGGATAGAACAATTAAGAAACATCCAAAGAAATTAGACCAATTAGCGATTTAATGAATATATTTTTTCGGTGTACTCGAAAAAATATATTCATTAAATCTAAGAAATGGGCTCCATTAAGTATTCCTCATGGATTCTTCTTTGTTATTTATGAAACTTTCCTAAAGTTTATTTAAAACTAAAATCAATTTATGAAATTTGGAAAAAAAGTTAAAAAAAAATTTTAATTTTGCACTGGAAAAAATTTGTTCATTAAAACCAAAAAATAACTTCGTTGTATAGTCTTTCAGCTATTGCCAGTTCTTTATTTTAAAAATCTTTTTATTATTCCAAAGATCGTTTTTATTTTTAAAAATTATTTTCTTTAAAATAAAGAATTTTGGTTATTTTGTGTTTTGCTTGAGGTCCTTTTTTGTAATTAAAAAGCGATTTGATCTTTTTTTTAATTATTTATTTTAATGTTCCTATATTTCGACTAACTTCGTTAGTCATCCTCAGGAAGTTGTAATCTAGTACAAAAACACGGAAAACAGATTCAAGAAGCACAATTATTAAAACAATGATATTTTTAACATACAAATTTAAATTTCGCTTTTAAACAGTTCGACTGGTTTCCTTGAAGTTATTTGTCAACTAACATTTGTTCCGTCCGTGCTTATTAATTATATTTCTATACATCTAAGAGCATTTATCTGTGTCTGTCTTATAGTTAAGTCTCTTCTCTGTCGGGATATTTGTTATAAAGAGACCCTCTAATGTGTATCGTCTGTATTAGAGATACTCTTTATAACAAATATCCCAAAAACAAATATTTTTTTGAAAAATAATGACATTTCTTTAGATCTCCAAAAAAAATTTTAAATTAATTTTAAATTTACGAAAGTAGTGAGTGATTCTTCAATATAAAGAAATATTTTCTTGGATTTAAAGATACGTGTCTTCTTTTCAAAGGCACATATCGTTATTTCAATGCATATCTTTGTTTTAAAGTCACATGACTTTGTTTTTATAGACATATTGTTCTGTTTTAGAAATATATATTTGTTTTAGAGCATTTTTTTTTTAATTATTTGACTTTATTGAACGAAAACGTTTTAAAATTCTTTAGCAATAAACTAAACTAAATAAAATCCAATAAGACGTTTCTGAAAAATAAATTAATTTCTTAAGATTAAATAAAAAAATTGATAAAAATCTAAGTGTTTCTTCAATATAAAGAAAAAATGTCTAAGATTTAAAGACAAGTGTCTTTGTTTTAAAGATTATCTTTCTTTTAAGACGGGTAATTTTTTAATAACACATGTCATTGTTTTAATGGCACATGCCATTGTATTAATATGGTCGACGTATGATCGAAAAAAACGCAATTTATTGTTTGAGTAAAAACGGGACTGAAGAGTTATACACTTTTTATTCCATAGGGTTCCCAACAGTGTTTCTATGATTCTCAAAAATTAGCAAGTTATAACAATGTTTGTACATGGCATTTTGGTCCATATCCACTTTTGTTTTAATATTTTTTCGTATTTGTATTACATGGACCACAAAGAGGGTCGGTATGAAAAGAGAGTATTTTACATATTGTGAACGAAAGAACGTAAAATACTGAGTCAAAATATTGGGCGATAGAAAAATGGGGACATAGAACAAAAATATCAAAATTATTTCCCGTTATTCATAGTTAAGTAGATTTAGCCTACAAATATCTCGAAAACTAGACGAGATAGGAAAAAAAGATGATTCTGGAAGAGCATGCTTGAAACACATATTATCAACTTCTAACTCAAAAAAAATACAAAAATGGCGTATGGACCAAAATATCATTAAGTCGACGATATGTCATTGTTTTAATGACACATGTCGTCGTTTAAATGACACATGTCGTTGTTTTAATGACACATGTCATTGTTTTAATGACACATGTCGTTGTTTTAACGACACATGCCATTGTTTTAACGACACATGCCATTGTTTTAACGACAATGTCTTTATTTCATATAGCATGCCAATTACTTTAATCACACATGCCATTGTTTAAATGACATGTCGTTGTTTCATATATCAGGCCAATTGCTGTAATTACACATGCCATTGTTCAAGTGGCACATGTCGTTGTTTTAATGACAATGTCTTTGTTTTAATGACAATGACTTTGTTTCATATCTCAGGTCAATTGCTTTAATCACATACATATGCCATTGTTTTAGTGACACATGTCATTGATTTTATGGCAGATATCTTAATTTTGAAGAAAGTCTTTATTTTTAAGGGCACAGCTTTTGTTTTAAAGACACAGATACACATGTCGTTGTTTTTAAAAATGCTTGTTTTTGTTTTAAATACACTTTTCTTTGGCTGAAAAATAATTAATAATTTCTTTGGATATCATTACATTCAATATTTTAAATTAAGGTAATATTTTTATTTTTGGATACGTATTAAGTAAGAAATGTATATATTTAAAAGTCCCAATATTTTCTCTGTCTCAATAAAACTTTTTTGTGACTGTCAGAAATTAGTAACTTTTTGACACTGAGAAAAAATTTTCTAATTTTGAGCAAAAGAGCTAATTTTTAGAAAAAGTACATTTATGTATTATGCACAATATTTGCAACAGATGTTGCAACAGATCGAAAAATCAACTTACAATCGAATATAAAAATAGTAATACTAAAACCTGTGCTCTCAATGGACACTTTGAAAATGTAACGGAAAGAAAACCTTATGGATATACCTATTTCGACCATGCTGACTCATGTAGCATTAGTAGTTTTTATAGGTTAGCTTTTGTTTTTGCGATATTCGGCCATAAAGTTTGTTGGGAAATTAGAGATGTTAGTTATTTCGTTGGTGATTTTGAAGGGGATAAAAAAGGGAATATTTGGAGAATTATTTCTTTCAAATCATTCGTCCACGCTTTTCAACTCCTTGTATGTCCTCTGCATCAAGCGTCTAAATGTTTTCATATTTTGGACAAATTTTCCAAACACATTCAAGGGCTGGCAAAGAATGCAACTTTTTCAACGTTCGTGCATCTCCTGTCAGAATTACCATATTACATTACTCACATAGTGAGAGTATGCCTTAGTCGGTTTACCCGACTGACATTATCTTACTTGTTTCATATCTTTTTGTACTAAACTTTTAGGGTCTTTAATACCAAATCTCAAGTTAGAATTTACAACATTGAACATTTGTTGGAAGTTTTGCAGACTATTCCATTTTTGTGGTACACTTTTAGGGTCGTTAATCCAATCAAATTATACAAAATTAGATATCAGTGTTCAACTTTCGATCTCAAGATGTGCCCAAACACATTTTTAAGCACCTACAAAGTTTTATTTTAACTTATTAAGTATTGGCATTTCCTCCTCCCATCTAAAACGCCAAACAATATCGTTGATACTCCATGACAAACTTACAACTTTCCCTACTCTCTGCCTAAAAAAATGTGTCTTCATTGTTTGATTGAAATTCTAAACCAACCAAAAAAAATAAGTTTTATTTTTTACAAATATCTTGTACATTGTATATTAACATTTTCTTTTAGATTTCCGACATCTAAACGTTTGAATTATCATGTTAATATACACGATCCGGAAAGACATTTTATCTGCGATCAATGCGGCAAAATTTTTCAAAGTGTTCACCGCCTGAAGTTCCATAATAAATATGAACATTTCCATGAGTCGAGGCCGAAAAAAATTCCCGAGCAATGTGCCTATTGCGACAAATGGTACTCCAGTAAATGCTCGCTGTATGAGCACATTAAAAACATACACACCAATACCGAGGTCGAACATCGTTGTCAGGTCTGTGGGTTCCTCTCGACCACGGCCAAGGCCCTCAAGAAGCACATACTCTTCAATCACGATGTGGTGCGCAAGCATAAATGCAATTTATGCGAAAAGGCCTTTAAGCGGCCCCAAGACTTAAAGGTATGCAAAATCTATTCATTCATTATAAAACTCTTCCCTCACTCACAGACTTTGGTTTGGTACCTACCTACCCTCTCCAAAAACAAAAATTTATTTTCCAGGAGCATATGGCCACGCATACGGGCGAACCGTTGTACAGTTGTGTCAACTGTGGCACCACATTCAAGTCCAAGGCTAATATGTTTCATCATCGCAGACGCTTCCATAAGGCCGAGTGGGCGGCAGATCGTACCAAACCGCCTAAAGAAAAATATTCCCGCAACTGAATTGTTATGATTGATTGCTATGATATTGATGATATATATTAATTACGAATAAAACGCTATAAAATAAAAAATTAAACTTTATCAGATTCATTTTATTTGTTATTTATTTCACACTGTGAACATAATCAATAAATCTGAGATACCTTAGGCCACAGACCTTAAATTAGACAGATGTGCCGTCCGGACGAAACGTCAAAATCTATCAGTTACGAACGAATAGGAATGAAATGTCACACGCGAGAAAACACTTTTCCGCGAACATAGTTATGCCTTTCTTTGCACTAATCAATTAATATTAATTTTTTAATTGTGACAATTACAAAAAATTCGGGAAAATCGGTCCGAAATCCGCGAAAATCCTCACTCTTTGAAGTCCTACTCGTTGGAATTTCTATTCGTTCATAACTGACAACTTACTCGCTCCGGGATGACATATCTTATTATTCATTATTTTTGCCTTAGGCATAGCTTCTTCTTATTTGTTGTTTATGAAACTTTCTTAGAAGATAGAAAAATTAGGAATAGTTCTCTATTAATTTTTCTTAAAGATTTTTTTGTTATTTATGAAATTTTCGTAGAGTTTAATTAAAACTAAGATCGATGTATGAAATTAGGAAAAGCTCCATATTTTTTAATTTTACACTGAAAAAATTTTCATTAAAACAAAAAAGAACTTTGATTCAAAGATTATTGTATAGTGTTTTAAGCCACTTACAGTTCTCAAAAACATTGTAATTATTCCAAAGAATTTTTTTTATTTTATAAAATACTTTTCTTTAAAATAAAGAAGAATTTTCTTTGGCTGAAAAAAATGAAATATCTTTTCTGTTAACTTTTCAGAAATGGGAGTTAACGA
This sequence comes from Eudasyphora cyanicolor, assembly GCA_963930755.1. Taxonomy (NCBI): domain Eukaryota; kingdom Metazoa; phylum Arthropoda; class Insecta; order Diptera; family Muscidae; genus Eudasyphora; species Eudasyphora cyanicolor. Next base: position 159,939,721 of record OZ005738.1, on the reverse strand, counting down.
GGTTGGTCGTGCTTATAGTTTTTGCCTAGTTGCTGCACTGCGTTTGTTGTTTGGGAATTCGAATAAATGCTTAGTCCAGATTCACACGAAACAATTTTTTCCAAGCAAGTGTCAAAGTTTGTAAGGAGAGAGAGGCAGAGAGTTCTTTCCGCCTGCCTCTCTCTCCTAAAAACTTTGACACTTGCTTGAAAAAAAATTTCTCGTGTAAATATGAAATTAGCTAAGTGAATGTTTCGGTATAATATTTACTGTTAGTATTTTTATTGGAGAGAGAGATATGTGTTTGAAATATACTTCTCATTAACAACCAATATACTTCTCATTAACAACCAATTATCGACTAAATAAGGCAAAACTTGTTCATTGTTTTCAGCCAAAGAAAACTTTTGAATAAAATAGATACTCTTGTTTTAAAAACAAAAAAATTGAGTTTGAAACTATAAAGCATTTTCTATTTTTTTTTCCTTTATTGAAAAACAAAAACATTTTAATGCTTCGGCAACAACAACAAAATATAATCCAAAAATATTTTAAAAAATGTCAGATTAAAAAATCTATAATTTTTATTTAATTTTAAATTTAAGAATACACGTCTTTGTTTTAAAGACACATGTCTTTGTTTTAACGCAAGTCTTTATTTCAAAGACACATGTCTTTGTTTTTATAGACACATTGTTTTGTTTTAGAGAAAAAAATGTTCCAATTATTTTACTTTATTGATCGAAAACTTATTAAAATACTTCAGCAATAAAGAACAAAAAAAGCCCAATAAGACGTTTTTGAAAAATAATCCAGTTTCCTAAGATACAACAAAAAAAAAATCGACAAAAATATAAGTATATACATATTTAGTTTAAATGCACGTATCTTTGTTTTAAAGAAATGTTTTTGTTTTAGACACATCTTTCTTCTAACATGTCATTGTTTTAATGACACATGTCTTTGTTTTAATAACATGTCATTGTTGTGATGTCTTTGTTTAAATGACAGAGGTCGTTGCCTTAATGACACATGTCTTTGTTTATTTTATTGTTTTATCGTTTTAATGACACATATCGTGTTAATTCCATGAGTCATTGGTTTAATGCCATAAGACGTTGTTTTAATTTTTAAGTCATTGTTTTAATGAAGTCATCGTTTTAATTACAAGTCATTGTTTTAATGGCAAGTCATTGGTTTAATGGCACGTCCTTGTTTTAATGACACGACACCTGTCAGAATACAACTGACGAGTTCACTCGGGGCCGACGATTCGGTCCATTGTGTTTCCCGTGAGCAGAATTGAAGTAGAGAAAAGAAAGTCAGATGTTGGTAGGCTAGGAAGAGGGAGAGAAGGTTTAGGAAAAGAGAGAGAAGGTTTAGTTACTCGTGTTCTCATTAGACTTTGTGGCTTTACTGAAACAGAGAGATTTTTTGATGAATTAGAGAAGGGGTTTGAGCGGAGCATATGCTAGGTCGTCTAGGTTTTCGAAGAGTCAGTGCCCTAAATAGGCCAAACGGTACTCTTGCAGTCCTTTGCATGAGCATAACAAGTGCTGTACTGACACCTCATCTTCTTCATCCAAGCAGCTTCTACAGAAGTCTTCGCAAGGAAGCTTCATGCGTGCAGCCATATTGTCTATCACGCAGGGCCCTGTGATGACTCCTGTGAGGATGGTCAATGACACACAACTTTATTTCGACGCGTGACTTTCTTTTTAAGGGCACATGCCTTTGTTCTAAAGACACTTATCGTCATCAGAAACGAAAAAGGGCTTAACAACAACCAAAATGGAAATGCTAGTTATCAAAAATGTTGAATTTTTTAACGAAATTCAAAAGGGCCTAACAACAAATTATTTATTTTTTCCACAATTAAAAATTCTTATTTCGCGCAATTTTCACAAACAGATCATATTTGTGTGAATTTGTATACCGATGGCTTAATATAAAAAGGGCGTGTCTTGATTTTTGTCACAATTCCGTTTTCCGGTTATTCTGGTCGAAAACTGTCAAATGCATCTTATTTTTTTTAATTTTCGGAGGTTATAGTTGCAAATAAACTAGTTATAGGTATTTTTAAAAACCCCCAAAGTCTAGTCAAAGAATTTGTTTTCGTACCCTGTTACGGAAAAACAAAGTCGAGATACGCCCCTATTAAGCCATCGATATGTATCATTTTAAGTTTAGGTATTATTCTGAAAACCTTGTTTTTCCAACGACAACATTTTTTATTTAATTTAGTTTTTTGCTTCTCCTGTAAAATTTTCAAATATGATGATACACCATTTCTCGTTTCTGATGACGATATGTATCTATGTTTGAAAGACACAAGTCATTGTTTTTAAAGGCGACTGTTTTAGTTTTAAATACTCTTTTATTCGGGTAAACAATAATGAATAATTTCTTGTGATATGACACTGAGATTTTGCGTCACAGACCTAATTATTAAAACAAGTACATTCAATACTTAAAATTAATGAAGTATTTTTGGTGTTGGGTACATATTAAGTATGAAATGTATATAATATTTTGAAGTCCCAATATTTTACGTTCTAATTGAATGTTTCTTTGGCTGACAAAAAGTAGTTACTTCTTGAGTTGCTACACTGACAAAAAATTGCTTTAATTTAAAGATTTTGAGCAAACGAGCTAATTTTTAGATTAAAGATTAGGAAGTTTTTGACCACAAACCTTTGACATACGTTTTTTTTCGGAGTTAAAATCTTTTTCTTTATTTTACTGCACAATATTTTTCCTATGTTGAAACAGATCTTAAAATCAAACTACATTCGAATATAAAACATAGTAATAATTAATAAGAACCCAAAAATGAATAAAAATTTTAAAAAAAATTTCATAAGTATAAAGAAACATTATTTCTTTATAAATATTAAATAAGTTATTTAATTATTTCAATGGAACCAGTTTCTTACATTTTAAGAAAAGTTTATTTGCTTCAAACATTTCTTTGGCTCAAAGAACTTTTTCTTTGCTTTCATGTACAATTTTTTTTCATATTTGAAAAAAATCGTAAAATACTGTTCAATAAGAATTTTTTAAACAAATAACTTACTTAAGGACAAAAAAAATAAAAATCTATGTAAGTTTTCTTACATGTAAAGAAAAATGTCTTTGAATTAAAGATGTGGTTTCCTTACTCCAAAGAAATATATTTCTTATACATATTTAAAAAAATAAATCCTATTTTTCCAAAGCGAAGTTTGTTTGTCTGGTAAATAATAAAACTTTTCTTTGAACTTCAAAGAACTTTGTTTTAATGAATGAAATTTTTCCAGTAAATCTACTCAATATGATGAATGTTTGTTTGTTTTTTTTTTCTTTCTTGCAACATGTTAGGATATGTGACTTTTGGGATTGAGTTTTTGTTTGTTTAAATTTTCAGATATCCGTCAGAAAAAAATTTGAACGTACATCGGGAGTTGCATTATCCGACGGAGTCGGCCATCTGTGATGTATGCGGTAAACTACTGCTTACCCGTAACGCCCTGGCCATGCACATGAAGGCGGTCCACCTGCCAAAAGCTCCGAGAACCAAGCAACAGTGTAAATACTGCAAGAACTGGTTAGCGTCCAAGTCTGGACTGCGGACTCATATTCTGAATATGCACGTCCATGCCGATGTGGAGCATCGCTGTGAGATTTGTGGCTTTGTGTCCTCATCCAGAGAGGCGAAAAAGCGGCACAAACAATTTAAGCATAATCCCGAAAGGCGGCACAAGTGCGCCGTTTGTGATAAGTCCTTTAAAGTGGCCATTCTGTTGCGAGTAAGTTCGATTTTTTTGCAATTCGTCTATTGCCATTCGTCTATCTCACGAGCCTTTTTCATCTTATTTTTTTTCTCTTTGGTTTTTATTTTGAAGGAGCACATGGCCACCCATACCGGTGTGGATTTGTACAAATGTCTGTATTGTGAGGCCACCTTTAAATCCAAATCGAATCGTTCGACCCACTCTAAGCGTGTTCATCCTGTCGAGTATGAAAATGCCATAGTTAGGCGTCCTAAGCCTTGTAGCATAGACAATTACCAAAAGACAAAGTCGACATGAAAAATGGAAGAACAAATTGTTTGTTTCTTTTTTTGCATTTGTTTTAAGAACATGTTATCATAATAAATAAAAATGTGAATAAATTCCGAATTGCAATTGTTTTATTTTTCAAAATAAAGGCAAGTGCAGTTTTTGTGAAGCAGTGACATGATTAAAAGGACGGAAAATAATGAATTGAAAAAAATGTCTCCAAAGACGTCCCTAATCTTTAAATGATGTACATTTGGTACTTAAAAATCATGGCTCGATAGGGCTCGCTATTAACCGTAACGGCAGCTCCTTTCTTTTCGAAAGAAATAAGGGCCGATGATGCTGCCAGCGCACCGCAAAACAGTATATTTTAATGGATGTTATGCTGATTATTTAACTGCTTGAGGATTGTTTTCGCTACAAATACGGCAATTTTGCTTATAGATGACGTAGCCATTAATTAACCAAAAATGAGCTTCATCACTAAACAACTTAAATTTCTAAAATTTGTAAGCGTTTTTCTGCCGTTAAACGATTCATGAGTTGCCAAATATTACTGAAGAGAAATGTCAACATAGTTTGACATTATCAGCTGTCCAACCATAATTATCGATATCGAAAGTTTCTCATGCAGCTAAAAAAGAACCAATATATATTTTAAGTACTAAATGTACTTATGCAAAAATTACGAACGTCTTTGGGGCCAATCTTTAATTTTACGAAAATTTTTTTCTCATTCAAATTATGTAAATAAGGTTACCAAATGTTGATTATTCCGAAATAAATTATAATTTAAAAAAATTGGTGCATTGTCCTAAGGTTTTCCTAAAATCTCAATTAAATGTGAAATAAAAAAAATCAAATTTTTTGTAATTTTATAATATGAAATTGGAAATGCAACTGAAGTATGAAATTCATCTGAAAATACCATAGATTGCGCTGTACCACAAACAGAGAGCGAGACTTTTTTAATTCTGTTTACCACAAGAATAAAAATTTCGAAAATTCAGTATAATTACATCTCTACGGAAGAGAATCTTATTTGACCCTTTTAATACCCTTTAACCCAAATTGAATGAATTTCAGAATTGCGCTATTAGATCGTTTCTCGGGAAGTGCACCATATTTGGACTCTTCTACCCAAAACAGTACAAATGTTGCCACATTTTAAATAACGAAGACAATTTGCTTAATATTAAGTACATTTTCCTCTTTTTAAGGACGAGATGTCGTTAATTTAAAGATTAAGACGTTTTTGTCGCCAAATCTTTGAAATTGGGGTAATATTTTCTTTGTACACAATATTCGGCTAAGTAAGTATGTATGTACATATATCACTAAATTTAAAGGCATTCGGACGGACTTAAAAAGTCTTAAACGAATTTTCGCCAAACATACTTAAAGCCTTAGAGTCACTTTTTCAGTCTTATAGCTGGGTTAGCCAAACGTAATCGTAACGTAATTCAACAGCTGATACAGGTTTCTTTTGCGATTATATTTTGTTTAAATTCATATGTAATACATAGGTTTATAGGTTTGTTCCGCTTTTTTTCTCCTATTCAATATCTACAACTTTGCTTCAGACACAAAAGAGATATTCCGTACGCTATACCGAGAAAAAATGTAGAAAACGTGCTAAAAATCCACCTTGAGCAAAAAAATCGTATGGCCATTAAATTATTAATTGAGCTAACTTGACTAAACAATGATGCAGAAGTTCATATTTTTGGGGCCACGTTCAATTCTCATGATTGAGTCCCCAACAGGCAATGAAGCAGACCAAAATTATCGGCGGCGGCGGCGCATTGAAAAATACCGATCGACGGCGGCTGCTGAGCCGATAAAGTATCATCAAACGATGGCGCACGAATGTCATACTCAGTCTTTAAGATATTTACAATTAGATTAAAAAACTTAAAACTAACACAAACATTTAAGAAAAGTTATGGAACTGTTGATGTAAAGCGGAAAATTGGTTCAAAATATCTCTACCTATTAGTCTCTGTAGTGACAGAGAATTTATTGTGAATGACATAGTGCCTATTGTGTTCTCTTAAAACGACGTAGACTTTGCAAAAATTTGTTCGGCCGCTCAAGAGCTATTGTAATTTACGTTAAAACCATTTTTCAATTTCAAATCCCATTAATTTTTTTTTGGATTTTTTTAAATAAATGATAGCGAGATCCATTTAGAAAGTTTTTATAAATTTTTGCGCAAAAATGAACTTCATTAAAAATTCTGATCCTATTATATTACATAGTAGTCGCCTTCTAATTTTCATGGTTGTATAAAATAAATCTGTTTGACTCACTATACAGGGTCTCCCATATTCGACGGACCCATCTGGCAACGCCATAACTTTTGACAGAGATGTCAGATCGCTTAATGACATACCGCGTTTGAAGCGTCAGTCCAAGCAGATTTTTACCATGGAACAATACACGCCACGCGAGCGCTCTGAAATAGTTGAAATTTACATTCAACAGAAGAAGTCAAGTCAACGTGCTTTTAAAATATTAAAAAATGTGAGAAGTGCGCCTTCTAAGAACACCATTAAGCGTTTATACGAAAAATTTTCGACTGGTGAGGCTCTTTCTAATCCGAAGAGGCCAAATAAAAGTCGACCAAGGCGATCGGCCGAGAATATCGCTGCCGTACGAGCCAGTGTTGAGAGGTCCCCAAGAACATCCCAAAAACGCCGTTCTCAGCAGTTGGGCATGGCTCGGTCCACTTTACAACGGATTATTCGCGTTGATTTGCATTTGTTCCCGTACAAAATTCAATTGACGCAAAGATTGTTGCCTGCGGACAAGCCTCGTCGATTGGAATGGGCCCAACGAGTCCGTGGGTCCGTCGAATATGGGCAACCCTGTACAGTTCGGCGGCTGACTTTCAACCGAAGCGAGCCGCTAAAATCGGCGGCGAAGCAGCCTGGAATAAAATTACCGGCTGCGGCTTCATAGTCTGGTCCCAAATCAATGAGCGGAAAAATGCTGTACTGTGTTAGTTTCAATAAAAATCGCTACTATAAAGAATATTTGCTTAGACTTAAAGACTTCTTTTTACTCGTATGATTTCTGATTTTTTTTATTTAAAGACGATGTTTTTATTTTTTAAAACGCAAGTATGCGTTTTAAATACAAATTTCTCTGTTTAAAAAAAATTTTAGGCTGAATAATAAAGAATAATTTCTTTGGATGCAACAATCAGAAGGTTTTTTTTTTAATTAATAGCACATGTCTTTATTTTTAATACATGTCCTTCTTAAGGGCTTAATTTTACAGACATATGACTTTATTTTTAAAAACATTTGTTCTTTCTTAAAAACGAGTGTATTTGTTTTAAAGACAACTGTCTTTGTTTTAAAGAAAAAAATCTTTGGACACGACACTCAGATATGTTTTTAAATTAAATAAAAAGAAACATATGTTTTAAAGGCAAAAGTCTATGTTTTAAAGAAAAAATTCTTTGGCTGAATAATAAATTATAATTTCTATGGAATTAACACCCAGACATGTTCTTTTCAAACATTTTCCTCTAAAATAAAGAAGTTTCTTTGGCTAGATAATTATGAAACATTCCTTGAATAAAATGGTTATTCTTTGTTTTAAAAACAAAGAAAGAATTTACCACAATAGAGAAAAAAGGAAATTCCAATATTTTTTTTGAGAATAAATGAATTTCTTATGAATAAAATAGTTTCAATAAAAAATTGCTACTTCAATATACAGAACATTTTATTAGATTTAAAAACTTTCTAAATCAGTTTTTATAATAAATTAGCTTTCATAATTTCTTGGTTTAAAGTCAAATTCCTTTGGCTGAATAAAAAAGAATAATTTCTTTGGATACAAAAGTTTTTTTTTTATATAATGACACATGTCTTTCTTTTAAAATACACATGTCTTTCTTTTAAAATACACATGTCTCTGTTTGTAAAAGACACATATCTTTATTTTTAATACATGTTTTATTTTTTAAAGACACATTTCTCTGTTTTGAAGTCATCTTTATTTTTAAAAAATTATAAAAAAAAAATCACAATCATAAAAATCGCGTGTATTTGTCTTAAAGACAACTGTCTTTGTTCTGAAGGAAAATTCTTTGGATACATAAAAAACGTTTGAAAAGGGTGGGCCATTTAAAATTTGAATAGGCTATATAAAAAAGTACTAATAATTTTTCAAATTTCTGGTTTTATTGGAAATGTTGAACTTTGTCATTTTATAAAGGAACACAATATTATTCATATGACTACCACGGCTGGCTCGGCTCGATCAACCCAATTTTTCAGTACATTTTCGATTGTTTCGGGACGAATTTCTTCAATGACAACTTCGATTTCATTTTTCAACACTTGAATGGTCTCTGTATGCTTTGCGTAACATTTATCCTTAATGGCTCTCCACAGAAAATAATCCAAAGGGCTCAAATCACAATTCAAAGTAATCGGTAGTTCAAATTTAATTTTAAATGACCCGCCCTTTATTTATTTTAAAGTCAAATGTCTGTGTTTTAACGAAAAAAACTTTGGCTGAGTAATAAAGAATAATTTATTTGGAATCCAGGCATTACCCAGACATGTTTTTTTTAATTAAAGACAAATGTTATTAGTTTAAAACATGTCCTTCTTTTTAAAGATACATGTATTTGCTTTATGTCCTTATTTTTAATGACACGTGTATTTATTTTTTAAATGCACATGTCTTCCATTTTCAAAAACGCATGTATTTGTTTTAGAGACAAATGTTTTTGTTTCAAACAAGAATTTGTTTGCCTGAAAAATTAACAATAATTTCTTTGAATACAACACTCAGGTATGTTTTTTAATTAAATAGACATGTCTTTACTTTAATACATGCCCTTCTTTTTAATGATACATGGCTCTGTTTTTAATGCATATGTCTTTGTTTTAAAGACATGTATGTCTGTGTTTAAGGACGCATATCTTTGTTTTAAGGACGTTTGTCTTTGATTTAAAGACGTACGCCTTTGTTTTAAAGGCACATATCTTTGTTTCAAAGAAACCGTTCTTAGGCTGAATAATAAATAATTAGTTCTTTGGATACCACACTCACATTTTATATGTATGTACAATTGAATTGTTTTGTTGGACCCCCAACAACTTTTCTTGTGGATTAATCGATTAATTTTTTTATATAAAGGGTGTCCCAAGAAGAACGCAATTTTTAAATCTCGCAACATTCGAAGTGTCATTGTTTGACATTTGAATAATTGTTATTGTTTGTTAGTAGAAGGTACGAGGTTAGTAAAAATGGAGAAGGACAGCGAAGGGAGTTCGTTAATTGGGTATTGGAGAGACAACATGAAAATGCTGAATCATCTTCAGTGACGAGGCCCATTTTCATCTTGATGGCTTCGTCAATAGGCAGAATTGTCGCATTTGGGGTGCGGAAAATCCTCGAGTGATTCACGAGAAGCAAATGCATCCTCAACGTGTCACTGTGTGGTGTGGTTTTTGGGCTGGAGGAATCATTGGACCTTTTTTTTATGAAAATGAGGCAGGTCAAGCGCAAACAGTCAATGGTGTTCGGTATCGTGAAATGATAACCAGTTTTTTCTTGCCTAGAATTGAAGAAATGATTCTGTCTACTTTACGATATAATAAAGTTTCACGATTTTTTCTTAAATATCTGTGTTTTATTTAAAATTAAAAAATTGCGCTCTTCTTGGGACACCAAAAATTGCGCTCTTCTTGGGACACCCTTTATAAGTAGATTTATTTTAATTGGTGGTGAAATATGCTCAGAGACGCTAAATTTCAGAAATTTATTTTACTGCACTAACCGGAAATTGTGGCTTTTCAGTCTGATGTAAACTGCAATTTGACCAACTACATCCTACCCCCATTCACCCATCTCACTGCAATTTCAGATATCCCACCAAAAAACGTCTAAATATACATCTTGATTATCACAATCCTTCCAAGGATGTCGTCTGTGATTTGTGTGGCAAAGTTTTGCGTACCCTTAACTCTTTGCACACACACAAACGAGTTGTCCATCGTCCAAAATCTGAAGTTAAGTCCGAACAATGTGGCCATTGTGGCAAATGGTATTCGTCGCATTGTATTCTGGAAAATCATGTCTTAAATACGCATGTAAATGCCGCGCGCGAACATCGCTGCGAGATTTGTGGCTTTGTGTCCTCTTCCCGAGCGGCAAAATTGAAGCATATACAATTTAAACACAATCCCGAAAAGAGACATAAATGTCCGATGTGTGAGAAAGCCTTTAAGGGACGAACATTGCTCAAAGTAAGTTTTTGAGGCTTAAAAGCTTTGGCGATTTGCTCGGTAAAGCTCTTTTGTTCGCTGCGTTAATGTTCGCTCTCCATTTTTTCGAATTGCTCTGCTTAGCTCTATTGTGTTCGTTTTCGTTTCGCTAATTATCGGGATCATTGCTCGAAGTAATGGTGAAGGGCCAATGCACGCGTCATGCGGCGCGGTGCGAATTCAGCATTGCCCGTACACAAAACATGTGGTTGTTCTCAATAAAAGTTTAACAAGAAATTGTGTCAGATTGAGAATAATTTAATCTGGCAATGTCAAATCAAGAGGCGGCTCGGAGAGGTTGAATAAAATTCAACTTTTCTGACACGCAACGTCGCATTCCGCTTGCATTGGCCCTTCACCATACATTTTTAAGGCTTTAAAAGTTTTGGCGATTTGCTCTGCAATGCTATTTTTTTGTTTCGCCAATTGTCGCTCTCTCCTCTCTGCGATTTGCTCTGCTAACCTCTTTTGTGTTCGTTTTCGTTTCGCTAATTATTGTGCTCTGTTACAGGAGCATATGGCTACCCATACGGGAATCGACCTGTATAAATGTGACTACTGTGCGATGACTTTCAAATCCAGAGCCAATCTCTCACATCATTGTAAACGAAGACATCCCAAGGAATATCAGGCCAATATAAGAAGTCGTTTAGCTCAAAGTTTCCCGTGCATAGAAAGTGTGGAATAATTTTATTTTGTTAATAAATAATCAGGGTTGTTGTGGAATCAGATTGTTGTCGGAATCGGAATTGAAACCGAGAAAAAAAATAACTTTGGTGTCACAGAAGGTTATTTTTCGATTTCACTTCCGATTCGGACAACAGTCGAATTCCACATCCAGAAAAAAAATAAATTTGGTGTCACTGAAAGTTATTTTTTTCTCGATTTCAATTCCGATTGCAATCGGATTCCACAACAACCCTGAATATTTTTTGTTGAATATTGTGTAAATTAATTTTTAAATGCTGGAAAACGAAAGAGATTTAATTTTAAATTTTCTCTTGAATTGATACAATTGAATATTTTATTGTAGATATTTAGAGCTCTAAGCAGTCAGGCAGTCCAATGAGAGATGGGCCGAACTCGACACCACACAAATCTGTCCAAATACGACCTAAGAAAGGTCAAAATATCTCCTCGAACTAGAGAGAAAAAAACATTATACGTTGACCGGAGAAGGATATTGACTTCTGCACAAGCCTTCCAAGGAGACAGGTGTAACTGGTGGTACATAATTTTTCCTCTTGAAAAGAACTAGTTCCGTCATGGTCGGGTTACCTCCAAGACCATTATCAGAAGCCCATCAGACGGTTCCAAACTCAATAAACAAGTGGGCTTTGGTATATTTTCAGAAGAATTTGAGCTATCACTTGCAAAAGGACTGCCTGATCACTGTAGTTTTTACTAGGCAGAATGTTGATGTTCTGACTAAAGTCGGTATAAATATTTTCTCTGATAGTCAGACTGCTATTAAGGTTCTGTATTTCAATAATAACAACATATCAAGTCCCTGGAAACCAGCTCTCGTTAAGAGCTAGTGTGTGGCTACGTGCCACACAGCAAATGAAACAATTGAATTGTTACGAGAAAAGTTTGGAGATCCCATTATTTCAAGAAATTGTGATATTGAATGGTCTCCAAGAAGATGTGATTTAACACCATTACACTATTTCTTGTGGGGTTATTTGAAGTCATTGGTCTTTCGAAATAAACCAGACTCTCTTCAAGCTTTACGAGTCAAAATTGAACGTGCCATTCATGACATACGACTTGATTTAGTGGAAAAAGTGCTCGAAAATTGGGTTCATGGAATTCGTTCCTGCAGAAGAAGTCGTGGAGGCCATTTGAATGACGTTTTATTTAGAACTTAATTGTATCGAATGTACTTCACATTAAATAAAAAACTTTTGAATTTCCTTAAAATAAATGTGTTTTCTTTTTTCAAAGAAATCATATCACTCTTATTGGAAAACCCGTTCACTTTCGTCAACAAATGACATGTGGTCATTAGACAGGAACTGCATACACTCCAGGTTAATGTGGCCCGGCCAGGACGCACGCACATAGATTGAAGGTCTTGCATAATGACTTTGCAGAAGCTGCGGAGATGAAGAGAGGCGGTATCAATAGAACATCTTCTGTGCCTGTGCCCCTATCTCTCTAGAAGGCATACAACATGGCGATGTTGGGATCCGTCAACATTTGAGTTTTTTTAAAGCAATCAAATTGGTTCAACGGGATGGGTTAGGGATAACTTATGTTTTTCCTTACGTCTCTGTTGTAACACAATGGACTGTATAGTCTAAGTGAATCTGTTTTACAGGCTGTCACTCATAACCTAACCTAATGTTTTGCTGTTAAAGCAGCAAGCCAATGGCTACTTCAAAGTATATTACCTTCTTTGTCTACTTCTGCAGCAAATGATTAGCTATAATAAGAAAGCCAATGACTCCTTCAAAAGTATATTGCTTCTTTTTCTACTTCTGCAGCAGACAATATGCTATAATAGCAAAGCCATTGACTACTTCGAAGTATACTACCTTATTTTCCTACTTCTGCAGCAGATGATTAGCTATAATAGGAAAGCCAATGACTACTTCAAAAGTATATTGCCTTCTTTTTCCAGTTCTGCAGTAGACAATATGCTATAATAGCAAACCCATTGACTACCTCGAAGTATACTACCTTATTTGCCTACTTCTGCAGCAGATGATTAGCTATAATAGGAAACCAAAAGAATACTTCAAAGTAATGGATTATTCTAATGCAGAGGATTAGTCTATAACTATGTTGTGCCCTAGAGCGTGAATCCGTTTTGTACTTCATAGATTCCAGAATCAACATCGAAGAACGTTTTTACGTTTGAAAATTATGTCAACTATCAAATAGGTAGGCTTTAATAAAAATAATTTTATAATTATAAATGAATTTAATATAAACCGAAATGTCATTCTCTCTCTATCTTCTCTCTATTATCTATGTTTTTTTATCAGATCACATAAATTCTCTCTATTTTTGTTTGTTTCTTGGGTATTCTCTGAAATTGAACTCTAGTGTTTCTTAACAATTTCAGATTTTCATGTGAAAAGTTATTGACTAGACATCTAAAATATCATCCTTCCAAAGAGTATATCTGTGAATCATGTGGCAAAGTCACACCTACTCTGGCCGTCCTCAAGAGGCACATGAGAAAGGTGCACGCTCCCAAAGTACCTGCACAATGCAGCTACTGCGGCAAATGGTACGTGACGCGGTCGCTCATGCTCAGGCATGTCCTAAACATGCACACGACGGCAGATAGTGAACATCGCTGTGATATTTGTGGCTTTGTGTCATCCACCCGATCGGCCACAAGGCAGCACAAACGTTTCAAGCATAATCCCGAAAAGAGACATAAATGCACGATGTGCGAGAAAGCCTTCAAAACGCCCACTTTGTTGAAAGTAAGTCCCCCCAAACAAAACAAAAAAAATATACAAAATTCAAATATTCTTCCTTCAATTCCATTTGTAATATTAATGTCTATTATGATGGCTTCTTGCAGGAGCATACGGCTACCCATACCGGTGTTGATTTGTATAATTGTGCCTACTGTGAGGCCACCTTCAAATCGAAGTCGAATCGTTCCACTCACTATCGCCGTCATCATCCGGTGGAATATGATGCAAATATGATAAGGCGACCACGCCCTACGGCTATACCAAATTATGAGGTCGCCGCAACGACAATGACGTCGACCGCTACCACTATAACAGACAATGAAGAGTTGCCATCCTTTAGCAACAATGATCAAACGCAATCTCTTGTTTAGCAACATGGCAACACATAATAACTCCATAAATTAATGTAACAAAATTTTCATAGAATCTAATATGAGACGTTAGAATTACGTAAAAACCTCTACGAAACAAATTGTATTTAATAATTTTTAAAATTTGACGAAAAAATTAAAAATAAAATATGCATTTCTCTTAATCTATAAACAAAAAATAATGTGGATTTATGTTTCCAAAAAATATTTACAATTTCAAAAGGTAAAGAGGGAGAGGGGGGGACATCATCTGATGATAAAATGGCGGACAATGTGAAATTTTGAAAAACGGGACATTAACTAGTCGGCCTTTTCCTAAACTGTCAACTGATTGTTTTGAAACTGAGCAAACGTATATATCGGATGGTTTTGGGGAGTTACGTTTTAAGGTTGTGTAACGTAACCGTAACGCCGCCGTAGCGTAACGAATCAGCTGATTCAATCTGACATATGGAAATCAGTGTAAACGATTAGCCAGTCAATGAAACGTAAACGGACGGCTGAATCTGCTGAAATTTGATTTGGACGGTACGTTTAAGTTGCTATTTTTGTTGTGAATGTCTGAGTGATACAACACGTTTTTCAAGTTTTGGGTAATTGCTCCAGTGGGCAACGTTACGTCGGCGCTACAGTTAAATTCCGGTTAAGTTTGCCTAACCCGGCCTTTAAATTGGGTCCTTCTAAATCATGTAGGGACGGGGAGGTAAAGAGCCGCATAGCAGGTCACATCTTGGGTATACAAAAATTTCCAAACTCTTTTCAAAAAGCATTTGTATAGGGTGATCCATTTCGAGATTCCCCACTTTTTTAAAGAAAAAAAACAGAAAATTCAAATTGGATGGGGAATGTTTATTATCATTTGAAAGAACATTCTTTGGCATTTATTTTTTGAAGATTATTATCTATTATATGTTGGCCGCGGCTACGTCGCAGATGGTCCATCCGTTGAGTCCAATTTTCGATGACTCGTTCGAGCATTTCGACTGGTAACTGGCGAGTGACACGCGTGATGTTTTGCTCCAAGGCCTGAATCGAAAGGGTTTGTCCGCATAAACTTAAGACTTTACATATTCCCACAAGAAAAAGTCTAACGGTGAGATATCACACGATCTTGGTGGCCAATTGACCAGGCCCAAAACGTGAAATTATCTGCTAACCGAAGTGTTCTCTCAATAAATCCATTGATTGATGCGATGTGTGAGAAGTGGCGCCGTCTTGTTGAAACCAAATGTCTCCGAGATCACGAGCTTCAATTTCAGGCATCAAATAGTCGGTTATCATGGCACGATAACGGTCGCCATTGACGGTTACGTTCTCACCGGCATAATTTTTGAAGAAATATGGACCGATGATTCCGGTACGTTGGATCGGGAATCGGTCAATGGCAAAAAGATAAGATCAAGGTCGTGGGTCAAATGGAAAGTGTTTTTTATTTAAAAAAAATTGACTTAGCGCAATTGACGAATGATTATTTTGAAAATAACCCTGAATAATTAGTAAACGTTGTTCAGGCGTAAGTCTTTCTATGATGAAATGCCAAATAATACTTAACAAAAATAACATGAAACGACTCACACGTGATCTGTCAAAAAAAAGGCTATTGAAAAATGTATCTCTACTTAGATCACCCTATATTAAGTGGATTCCACTAACTCAGATAAGGTAGGAAGACGAGAATTTACAAAAATGTATTAAAAAATCAAATATTGGACATTTTACGCTACGTATGCCTTACTATACCAATTTTTGGTATTTTTAAAAACTTTTTTAAAAACTATTGTCTAAAACTTATATTCTTGGTAGAGGATTGCTCAAAAACCTAAAATAAGAGAAATGGAGACACAATCCCGCAATTTCCATTTTTTTAAATCTCAGATATTGGGAATTTTCAGATTTTTTTAGCTATATCTGCTATACTTAAATCCGGCATAAACAATTCAGGTATTTTTGGGATTTTTAAAGTACATTACAGTCAATTCTGAGAATTGGACGTGGAAGTAGCCCTAAAAATAGGGACTTCTGGATTATTCGTTTAGTCAAGTTGGCTCAATTAATGAGTTAATGGCCATACGATTTTTTGCACGTTTTCTATATTATTTGCTCGATATACCGTACAGAATATCTATCTCTTTTGTGTCGGAAGCAAAGTTGTAGATATTGAATAGGAATAAAAAAATGCGGAACAAAACTACCCGAAAAAAGTACATGCAGTGCCTTAAAAATCGTTCCAAATATTGGAAGCAAAAATCTAAAAAAACAATTTTAGGCAATTTAAAAATGTGTTTTTTGTGTCACTAAACATTATTTTCTTGTTAACGGAGTACTCAAAAACAAGAAATATAAGAAATACCCAAATATATTTTTAAAATCCCAAATATTTTAACGTCTTAGAATCACATTAACCCTTGGACAAATACATGATTCTGGCCAGCCATATTTCATTTTTGATATTTCATTTGAGGTAGATACCTGTATTTCCCGGTAGCCGCCTAAAATATTGTTGGCTTTCTATCTGTAAAAAAATTCAAAAATATCGTTCCAACACGACGAAAACTGCAATATGCCTGGCCAGACCCCTATACAATTTGTATGAAATATGTTATTATTATACACATTTTGGGTTGTTGAATATTTCCAGCAACATGCTGCCTAACCAACAAAGCGGCTCTAGTACACTGAGTTCCAGAAAAGATTGCAGAATTTGTTTCACGCAAGACGAAAAGCTGCGTAGAAAGACACGTTTTAACTGCTCCAAATGCACTATTGGATCTACGAATCATATAGCCCTATCTATTCTCAGGATGGGGACTGGACAGTGATCCCAGATTGGTCACCAGTCCTAGATTTTCTGGAGTCTAACTGGTAGTATCTTCGGCTACGCAGTCTGACCAGAGCACTTAATCTGGTACCACGGGAGTCAGGAAAGCCCTCGGGACGCAGGTCCCGGCCTGACTATTGGTGAGGACCCTGTTGGGTGCAACGTGGTGGCTGTGGTTTAAACCAAAATCGCTGCGAGAGAATGGTCTCGGATGTGGAGTTGCAAACCAACCGGGAGCCATGACCCTTAGAATGGCAGGAGTTTTAGATGGGCTCCGCTAATAACCAAGGAGGAGGGAAAATGTGTCCAGAAACACGGAATTGTTTGGTACTCATGCACATTGTGCGTGGGGGCGTTGGTCGACGCATGTATTCACCCAGGTGTTTAGAGCACGGTGTGGTTAAGCCTAACGGCAGGAATCCACCTAAATCCAAATACCATCTGCTCCAAATGCACTAATCCTGTGTGCCAACAACATTCTAAAGTTGATTATACTCGTTTTTCATGCATTCCACAAAATGAATAAAAAATAATAATAAAAAATAAAAATGTATTTACATTTAGTCTAAAGACCAAAATAATATATGAACATACTTAGAAACATATGTTCTGGCCAGGCATATGCATTTGTTCGAAAGTTTCAGAATATGTGTTTGACGGGGGGTTAAGTGATCAAGGAAAATTGCTATGATCTCAAAATTTGATGAATTTTGGTGGACTATTTAAGTATACAATACAGTAAGGAAATAAAATGTTGTTGGAAAACCTTAAAAACTATGGGAGATATCCACATTTGAGTATCAGAAATTGGACAAAAACATGGAAAAGTGCTTGCATTCGAATGCTCATAACTTTTGTTCTACGAGAGATATTTAAATATTTTGTTTTGACCTAGGAGAAAAAGGAGACAAATGTGAATTATGTTATTCTATAAAAATAATGTATATAAAAAATTAGAGTTCTTGTTTGTTTTTTTTCGTGTAATCTCAAACTTCTCTCCCCGTATAATTTTGATGAGCATACTCTGAAAATGAACCTTTTGTGTTTCATTACAATTTCAGATATGCCTGTGAGCAATATTTGACTAGACATCTGAAATATCATTATCCCTCCAAAGAGTTTATCTGTGAAATATGTGGTGCCGTCAAACCCACGCTTGACACCCTCAAGAAGCACGAGAAAAAGGTCCACGCCCCCAAAGTGGCAGCCCAGTGTAAATATTGTAGCAAATGGTATGCGACCCGATCGCATATGCTGCGGCATGTCCTGAATATGCACACAACGGCGGGCAACGATCATCGCTGTGAGATTTGTGGGTTTGTCTCGACCACAAGAACGGCCTTGAGGCAGCACAAGCGATTCAAGCACAATCCCGAAAAGAAGCACAAGTGCAACATGTGCGAGAAGGCTTTTAAAACGCCCACTTTACTGAAAGTAAGTTCAAACCCCCAATTTGGGTACATTTTTGTACCCTATGATATTTGTCAGTTCTAATACTAATAAAAATACTAATGTAATGTAATTGTGATTGATGGATGTGCTTGTTGCAGGAGCATTTGGCTACCCATACTGGAATCGATCTGTATAACTGTGCCTATTGTGATGCATCCTTCAAATCGAAATCCAATCGTTACACTCACTATCGGCGCCATCATCCAGCGGAATATAATGCCAATATATTTAGGCGGGCCTTGCCCACGGCTATACCAACAAGTTATGAGACAGATTTTACAGCGGCTGCAGCAGAAGCCATTGAGACGACTACCACGGCAATAACTAACGAACAGCCATCACTTATGTAGGATCGATCAAGCGCATGTGCATACAAAGAATCGACTTACCTTAGCTTAGTTCAATAATTCCATTGGATTATCGTCTGTAAAATAAAATATGATTGAAGTTAGTGGATAAATAATTTATCAAAAAAAAATATATATACTCGTAAATATTATTAAAGCATTTTTCATTAAAAATACAAAAGTTGTAAAGAAAGTTTTTACATTGAAAACCTCTCAAATCGTTTATGAAAATGACCTTTAGTAGTTTTTGGTATTGGCTAAAGAACAAATAAAGATATAATATTCCTCTGGTCTTAACGCATTTGATTCTGCACAATTTTTTTGCAAATATTTGAAGTTATGCAGGATTTTCCAATATGAGTGATATGATTTCTTTGAAAAAAACACACTTATTGTTAAGGATATTCAAAAGTTTTTTATTAAATGTGAAGTACAATCGATACAATTAAGTTCTAAATAAAACGTCATTCAAATGGCCTCCACGACCTCCACTGCAGGAAGGAATTCGATGAACCCAATTTTCGAACACTTTTTCCTCTAAATCAAGTCGTATGTCATGAATGGCACATTCAGTATTGACTTGTAAAGCTTGAAGGGAGTCTGGTTTATTTCGAAAGACCAATGACTTCAAATAACCCCACAATAAATAGTCTAATGGTGTTAAATCACAACTTCTTGGAGGCCATTCAATATCACAATTTCTTGAAATAATCGAATCTCCAAACTTTTCTCAATTGTTTCATTTGCTGTGTGGCACATAGCCACAATCGGTCAATGGCAAAAAGATTGCTCTTAATGAGAGCTAAAATATTGATCATGAAAAAAACACACTTATTGTTAAGGATATTCAAAAGTTTTTTATTAAATGTGAAGTACAATCGATACAATTAAGTTCTAAATAAAACGTCATTCAAATGGCCTCCACGACCTCCACTGCAGGAAGGAATTCGATGAACCCAATTTTCGAACACTTTTTCCTCTAAATCAAGTCGTATGTCATGAATGGCACATTCAGTATTGACTTGTAAAGCTTGAAGGGAGTCTGGTTTATTTCGAAAGACCAATGACTTCAAATAACCCCACAATAAATAGTCTAATGGTGTTAAATCACAACTTCTTGGAGGCCATTCAATATCACAATTTCTTGAAATAATCGAATCTCCAAACTTTTCTCAATTGTTTCATTTGCTGTGTGGCACATAGCCACAATCGGTCAATGGCAAAAAGATTGCTCTTAATGAGAGCTAAAATATTGATCATGGGTGTCAATGTCGTAGGTCGACGGGAAAGTGTTTTTTTTTTATTTAAACAAATTTAATTTATTTTCAAATGTGAACGGAAAGTTTATTTTTGCTATAGCTTCTTAACAGTACGTCGGATCGGGAATCGGTCAATGGCAAAAAGATAGCTCTTAACGAGAGCTAAAATATTGCTCATGGGTGTCAAGGTCGACTGGAAAGTGTTTTTTTTTTAATTTAAAAAAAAATTGACTTAGCGCACGAAATGTTGCAATTGGTGAACGAGTTAGATTATCTACTCCTTAGTAAATTTACATTTGGGTTATCTGCGCCGTAGTTGATGACAAATAGGTCTATCTATTCCTTGGTAGAGATGCAGTTGACTTTCCTATTTCTTAGAGGACCGGTGGGGTTATCTATTCCATATATACTCATTAGTAAAATCCCAGTTATTTATCTACTGTTTATTAGAGGTACAGTTGGTTTATCTACTACTTAGTACATGACCATTTGGGTTATCTGCTCCTTAGTTGATGACAAATCCTTATAAACTACGAGTTAGTTTATCTACTCCTTAGTATATGTACATTTGGGTTATCTGCGCCTTAGTTGATGATAAATAGGTCTATCTATTTCTTGGTAGAGATGCAGTTGACTTTCCTTCTACTCCATAGGAGACGACAAGATGGGTTATCTACTCCATAGGAGACGACAAGATGGGTTATCTACACCATAGTACAGGATCAGTTCAATTATATACTCCTAAGTAGAGTACGAGTTGGGTTACGATATCAACTACTTAGTAAAATGCCAGTTGGTTTACGAGTATCTACTTCTTAGTTGAAGGCCAGTTAGAATATCTACACCTAAGTTGACGACAAATCCTTAGTAAACGACAATTTTGATTATCTTTGATTATCCTTAGTAGAGGGCCAGTTGGGTTATCTACGCCTTAGTTGATGACAAATTAGGTTATCTACATGTTAGTAGAAATACATTTAATTTTTCAACTCCTTAAAAGACGGCCAGTTGGGTTATGTACTCCTTAGTAGAGGTACAGTTAAGTAATCTACTCTGTAGTAGATGATCAGATGGGTTATCTGCTCCTTAGTAGGGACAAGTTGGTTAATCTTCTCATTAGTTGAAGACGATTTGGGACCATTTTTGGAATTTCAATGTTTAAATAGTAAACATTGGTTTCAAGTGTGTTTTAAGCAGTCTGACATGGTGGTATGTCATAAAGTCCACCTTGATTGTGGCACTTTTTAAATACTTTATGCCACTTCGGTCCGCGTATCCCTCTATTACTATTTGTTTAAACATTTTTTGACAACAGGTAATTTGCAGTAATATCAGATAAATTGGGTAATGCTGCAGACGATGTATGCTTTTAATAGCAAACTTATTTTTCTGGGCGATTAGATTAGGGGTGTGGATTTATCAGGCGATTAGGCTATGGGTATGAAATTAGGTCTTGTCTTTAAAATAACTTTCCCTCAAAAACTTTGTTCTTCTCCTAATTTCCCACCCTTAAATAAAACTAAGTAAATATTTTTAAAATGTTATGTTTTTGCATATTCTGAAATTGAACTATATAGTGTGTGTGTGTGTTTCATTACAATTTCAGATATGCATGTGAAAAATATTTGACTAGGCATCTGCAATATCATTATCCCTTGAAAGAGTTTATTTGTGAAATATGTGGCAGAGTCACACCCACTCTTGACACCCTCAAGAAGCATAAGAAAAAGGTCCACGCCCCCAAGGTGCCGGCACAGTGCAGCTATTGCGGCAAATGGTACACCACCCGATCTCTTATGCTAACGCATGTCTTGAATATGCACACGACGGCCAATAACGAGCATCGCTGTGAGATTTGTGGTTTTGTATCCTCGACAAAAGAGGCCAAAAGGCGTCACAAACAATTCAAACATAATCCCGAAAAGAAACACAAGTGTACAATGTGTGAGAAGGCGTTTAAAACGCCCACTTTATTGAAAGTAAGTTCATTCAATCATTTTCCCAACTATTCTATTTATGGAGTTTCTAACTGAACCAATTTTTTTGATGGCTTCTTTTTGCAGGAGCATACGGCTACCCATACGGGCATTGACTTGTACAATTGTGCCTATTGTGAGGCATCATTCAAATCGAAATCGAATCGTTCCACGCATTATCGACGTCATCATCCGGTGGAATATAATGCCAATATGATAAGACGTGCGCGACCCTCGGCTATACCAAATTATGAATCTATATAGATTTTAAATACCCAAATACCCCTGAAATTACTCTTATAAGCATTTTCGGGTTCATTCAACAAGAATCTTTAACCCAATTTTAAATAACAAATTAAATTAATAAAATAATTTCTTGAGTATGAATAAAATACCTATGATTTCTTTTCTGGGAATAGGACTTTCTAAAACAGCAGATTTTTTCTGCTGAAAAGGGAATGTTCCCAAAACATGCAAACAGTGAAAAAAGATCGTACAAATAAAGATGATATAATCCTTACATTCAATATGAGATTTTTAATTCGAATAAATTATTTATAATGCGTATGATTTACTGAATTTATTTATTTCCCCATGACTACAGGTTTCAGTGCAAAATGTCCTTGTATTAAAGACTGTTTAAGTAATTTTTCTTTAATAGTAGTAAACTTGAGAACAGTTTAAGGGCCAAAGGGGCTTTAGAACAATTTAAGGGCCAAAATGGTTTTTTTAGTTTTATTGTTCTATATTTTTAACTCGGCCCTAATGCAGGGCCAGGCAAAACCACTAGCACTAAAGCAAATTTCGTTACGTTGAAGATAATTTACTTAGTCCAGATTTACACTAGGCAAGTTTTTTCAGCTGCTTATCATTAAATTCTCTTTTGAACTTACACGAAGAACTCAAAACGTTCAGGGAGAGTTTTCCCCCCTCTTGCCGACTGCCTCTCTCTCCTACAAAACACTGATCATCTGCTGAACACTCAGCCAGTGTAAATCGGGCCTTAGTTTAGGTGAATTCTTTTAAGTTTATTTCCTGTCATGTACTGAATTTTACTACACAATGTACTTATGTTAAAGATTGTTTTAATTTTAAGAAAATTGTCTTTAAACTTAGTAAACATTATTTTCCATGTACAGGGTTGCCCATATTCGACGGACCCACGGACTTGTTGGGCCCATTCCAATCGACGAGGCTTGTCCGCAGGCAACAATCTTTGCGTCAATTGAATTTTGTACGGGAACAAATGCAAATCAACGCGAATAATCCGTTGTAAAGTGGACCGAGCCATGCCCAACTGCTGAGAACGGCGTTTTTGGGATGTTCTTGGGGACCTCTCAACACTGGCTCGTACGGCAGCGATATTCTCGGCCGATTGCCTTGGTCGACTTTTATTTGGCCTCTTCGGATTAGAAAGAGCCTCACCAGTCGAAAATTTTTCGTATAAACGCTTAATGGTGTTCTTAGAAGGCGCACTTCTCACATTTTTTAATATTTTAAAAGCACGTTGACTTGACTTCTTCTGTTGAATGTAAATTTCAACTATTTCAGAGCGCTCGCGTGGCGTGTATTGTTCCATGGTAAAAATCTGCTTGGACTGACGCTTCAAACGCGGTATGTCATTAAGCGATCTGACATCTCTGTCAAAAGTTATGGCGTTGCCAGATGGGTCCGTCGAATATGGGAGACCCTGTATGTCCTCTTGCCTATGTATATATATTTTTGTTTACTAATATTCCTCGCTTCTTCCTTTCAAATTTGTTCACTTATTGTTTTAACAATTAAATAGAAAATAAAGGTAAAGATTATCTATTCCTTAAATTAAAGATGACATTTAACTCAGATTTAATTAATATTTAACTCAGTTCATTAATATTTAGATAATTTACTTTAATTGAGTGAATATTCTAGGGTTAATTTCCCCCTTGCGTCTTAAATTGTGGAACAAAATGCAATTTTGTTAATGATTTTCGTCCAAATTTTAAGGACATTTTTTGTAAGCATAGTATACATAATTTTCGACGTTTTTTCTCTGTATAAATATATTTTTGTACGGTAATATTCATCGCTCATTCCTTTTCATTAAGAGTTTTATGAAAATTGATGTCCTATATTAAAAATATGTAAAAGCGTTAAGTTCGACCATGGCGAATCTTATATACCCTCCACCATGGATAGAATGTGACCTCACAAAATAACTCAAACCTAAAGAAAATAACACCGAAAAACATAAAAAATATAGTAGATGTGGACAGTAGGAATCACAACAAGTTAGATGCTATATATGGGAGCTATATCTAAATATGGACCGATATCGCCCATTTGCAATCCCAAACAACCTGCAACTATAAGAAGTATTTGTACCAAATTTGATCAACCTAGCTCTATTATTGCGGACTGTAGCGTGATTACCACAGACGGGCGGACAGACGGACATGGCTAAATCGTCTTAGAATTTTACGACGATTACGAATATGTATATATACTTTATGGGGACTCAGATCAATATTTAGAGGTGTTACAAACAGAGTGACAAAATGAATATACCCCCATCCTATGGTGGAGGTTATAATTACATAATCCTTAAATTAGAGATGGGATTTATTTATCAAATTTAAAGATATTTTTTAATGATATGATGATGATTTTAGTACAAAGTGTACTAATGTTAAAGATTAGTGTCGTAATTTTAAGAAAATGTTCTTTAAACTTAGTAAACATTATTTTCTACATATGTCCTCCTATATTCCTCGTTCTTTCTTCTCATTTTATCCACTTAAAAGTATTGAGAGTTATATACAAAATTAAAAATAAAGATAATTCCTTAAACTAAAGATGATATTCAACTCAGATTTAAAGGAAATTTGTGTCCTCTTTATACATAAAATTTTTCAACATTGTGTTTAGTTATATTGTATGTCGACTTTTTTTCTTAGAATTTCCGGGGTTTTGCTTTCACACATTGAATGATAGATAGTTCACGTCATCATTCAGCCCCGCTTAAACATTCGGTTGCCACTTACATTAATATTTACGCACATATAATTTTTATCAGATCCCGAAGAGAGGGAGAGCCACTACTAACAAATACTACCGCATGATACAGATGTATTAGTTTATCCAGTTCTGCTAATGTACGACATGAATCTACCCATAGCAAACATATACTGAAAACAAATGTTCTGCAAAAAAAGATCGCTTAACCCTTAAATTAAAGCCTTGACTTTGATTATAATTTTCTTAACAGTAGTTTCTCCCCAATGTCCTTTTATTAAAGATTATTGGCTTAACTTTAAGGAAGTTTTCTTTAATATCAGCAAACATTTTTCCATGTATGACCTATATTTTCGGTCATTTTTAAGCATTCGCTGGAAAAATTCTATTAGGATTGTATTTCTGCTATTTATTTCGAAAACAACATTTGCATTCTACGGGACAGTCCGAAAATAAAGTACCTATTTTTTTCATTATAATTTTAGATTCACTCGTAAAAAATATTTAACTGCTCATCTTGAATGTCATTTCCCCAGCAAAGAGTATGTCTGTGAAGTGTGTGGCAAAATCAGCCATACGGCTAGCAGTGCCTTTGTCCACAAGAAACGGGTCCACACGCCAAAAGTGCCTGCACAGTGCAACTATTGTGGCAAATGGTATTCCACCCGATCTTCCTTGCAATCGCATGTCGCCTATATGCATAGGAGTGCTAGTGGTGAACATCGCTGTGAGATTTGTGGCATTGTGTCCCAGTCGGAGGGGTCCAAAAAGAAGCACATACAATTACAGCATAGCCTTGAAAGGAAATATAAATGCACAATCTGCAATAAAGATTATCAACTAGCTTCATATCTAAAAGTGAGTTTTGAATCTCGATTTTTGCCAATTTCAAAAGCTTTTGAAGTATGTAATTATGTATACAATGGCTTTTTGCAGAAACATATGGAGGCGGCCCATTCGGGAGATGGCACATATAGGTGTGAATACTGTACTGATCCTCAGGTATTCACCACGCAAGTATTGCGATCCCGTCATTATAAATATAACCATCCAGTAGAATACTATGGAAATATGATCGATCGCACCCAACGTCCGCCCACAAGACCAGCTGGTAGTGATTCGATATATAAGCTACCTAAGCCTGTTCCAGCTGAACTGGCTAATGATATGTGACTTAAAGTCTGATTGAATTTTAAAATATTTGTCTGTGTTCTTCAGATAAACAACTATAAAAGCGAAAACGAAAAGGCTTCCTTCAGAACTTGCATTAGAGATACGAGTGTACAAAAATGTTCTGATCTATGCAAGTTTTGGAATAGAAAATTAATTTTTAATAAATTTATGAATTGCATTTTTATTAAATTGATACTGCAAATATCAACATTTTAATTACAAGGTAAAATAAATGAATTAATGTTTGAGTTAAAGTTTTATTATACACAACGAAATAAATTAATAAAAATGACTTAACATTTTGTGTATGAAAATTTAGGAGTTCAAATTTCAGGGAAAAGTTCTTTATGATAAAAATAATATACTTAATTTAAGTGCACCATCAATGTCTCTTTGCTGTTTTCTGATTTGCTCCTTTCCTTTCTTCTCATTTTGTCCACTTAGTGTCCTAAAAATGAAGATTACCTAATCCTCAAATTAAGGTTGTGATTTATTTAAAATGTAAAGGGAATTTCTTTAATAACGGGGTTTCCAATAGGGATGATATGAATTTGAAGTGAGACGTTTCGGCCATTTGTATTATGTCATGATCTGTCACTTGTTTTTCATTGTATTCAGTAGTGTTTACAATTTCACCATGGAGAGATGGAGTTTTATTATCAAAATAATCGTTCTCCAATTTTTAGCTCTCTTTAAGAGCTATCTTTTTGCCATTGACCGATTACCCATCCGACGTACCGTTAAGGAGCTAGAGCAAAAATAAACTTTCCGTTCACATTTGAAAATGATGCTAAGTCCATTTTTTTTAAATCCAAAAAACACTTTCCAGTCCACCTACGACCTTGACACCCATGAGCAATATTTTAGCTCTCGTTAAGAGCTATCTTTTTGCCATTGACCGATTGTGGCTACATGCCACACAGCAAATGAAACAATTGAATTGTTGCGAGAAAAGTTTGGAGATTCTATTATTTCAAGAAATTGTGATATTGAATGGCCTCCAAGAAGTTGTGATTTAACATCATTAGACTATTTCTTGTGGGGTTAATTGAAGTCATTGGTCTTTCGAAATAAACCAGACTCTTCAAGCTTTACAAGTCAATGTTGAACGTGCCACTCATGACATACGACTTGATTAAGTGGAATTGGCTCGAGAATTGGATTCATCAAATTCGTTCCTGCAGAAGAAGTCGTGGAGGCCATTTGAATGACGTTTTATTTAGAACTTAATTGTATCGATTGTACTTCACATTAAATAAAAAACTTGAATTTCCTTAAAAATATGTGTGTTTTTTTTTCAAAGAAATCATATCACACTTATTGGAAAACCCTATATAAAGATAATTTAAATGCAATTGCCTTACGTTTCCTTACTCTCTTAAGTAACGGGTGATCCAAGTAGAGATACTTTTTTCAATAGCCTTTTTTTGACAGATCACGTGTGAGTCGTGTCATGCTGTCATGTTATTTTTGTTAAGTATTGTTTGGCATTTCATCATGGAAAGGCTTACGCCTGAACAACGTTTACGCGTGTCATTCGCCAGTTACCAGTCGAAATGCTCGAACGAGTCATCGACAATTTGACTCAACGGAGACGTAGCCGCGGGCAACATTTGATAAACATACTCTTCAAAAAATAAATGCCAAAGAATGTTCTTCCAAATGATAATAAACATTCCCCATTCAATTTGAATATTCTGTTTTTTTTCTTTAAAAAAGTAGGAAACCTCGAAATGGATCACGCTTTACACACATAGTATGTATATTTTTGTTCGCTAATAATTCTCATATTCACCCTAATCGGGAATAAAATTCCACGCGGAATTTGTTCACTTTTCAATGTACAATTTAGGGAACAGGGAACAAATTCCGTGTAGAATTTTATTCCCGATAAGGGTGATTGTCTGCTTGGAGTTTTAAACAAATTAAAGTCCTATTGAAGTTTACATAATTCTTAAATTAAAAATGGAATTTATCTCCAATTTAAAGAAAATTTCATAACGATGAAGATAATTTACTCGATTTAAGTGGATTTCCTTAAGTTAATTTCGGCCATGTCTTTATTATTAGTACAAAATGTACACTTCAAAAAAAGATTATCGTTTTAATTTTAAAGAAATTTTCTTTTAACTAAGTCGTCTTTATGCGTATATTGATGTTTGCTAATGTTCCTCGCTCAATCATTCTCATTTTGGCCATTTAAGAGCTATATGGAAATTAATGCTCTAAATTAAAAACAACATAATCCTTAAATTGAAGATGGGATTTAATTCAAACTTAAAGGATTTTTCTTTACGATTTTAGATAATAAGATCATTTACTTGGGTTAAGTAAATTCATTTAAGTTTATTTCCTGCCATGTGTTAAATCTTAGTCGAAAGTGTAATTTTGTTAAATATAATTGTAAAAATAAACAACCTTATCTAATCATCTATGATGATATTTATCTCAGACATAAAAATCACTTCTTTAGTACAAAGATAATTTACTTGAATTAAGTGAATCTTCCTGTAAATCTTGCCTCTCGCGTCTTACAACATTTATTTATGGTTAAGATTGTTGTCTTAATTATAAGGTAATTTTCTTTAAACTTGGTATATTGCTGTTTGCTAATATTCCTTATTCCTTCCTTCTCATTTGTTCACTTAGAGTTTTATGAATATGAATAACCTAAATTAAATTATTTTCCATGCCTTAAATTTTCGTACAAAATGTACTTATGTTAGATATCATTGTCTTAATTTTGAGGAAATTTTCTGTAAAACTTCGTAAACAATATTTTCGACGCATGTCCTCTTTCTGGCTATTTTCCTATTTTCTTATATTGCTCGCTCCTTTCTACTCAATTTGTCCATTAGTTTTAAGATTTATGTTCTCGTATATGAAAATGACTGTCCTAATAATAAAGATTAGTTAATCTTTAAATTATAGATAGGATTTATCTCTAATTTAATGGAAATTTCTTTATAATGAGTATAATTTACTTAATTTAAGTGAATCTGCTTAAGATTATTTCCTTCCATGTCTTAAAATTTAGTACAAAGTGTACAAGGTGGCGCAAAAGTAACCTTTCGATGTTTTGTGCCAAAGTCACCGACCGATTATTGGTCAAATAAATAGTCAAATGTCAAAACAGAACTGACATTAGGGGCCAATCGCAAAATTTATAGCATTTTCGGATAGGAGGATTACTTTTGCGCCATTTATAGCATTTTCTGATAGGAGGATTACTTTTGCGCCACCTTGTACTTATGTTAAAGATGGCTGTCTAAATTTTTAAAGAAATTTTATGATTTTGTTTTTTAAATTTAGTAAAATTTATTTTGGTCGTATTTTACTCTCTGTGCTCGTATTGTTTTCGCTCCTTCCTTCGTGTAAATATTATATATTTCCTTAAGAAAAACTCAAGTAGAATTGTCTATGATTTTATTTAAACAAAATAAATTGTCCACTCTGAGAAAGTAAAGTATTTTGTTTCGTTTACTATTTTAGATTTGCACGTAAAAAGTATTTAACTGCTCATCTTCAATGTCATTTCCCCAAGAAAGAGTATGTCTGTGAAGTGTGTGGCAAAATCAGCCATACGGCTACCAAAGCCTTGGTCCATAAGAAAAAGGTGCACACCCCAAAAGTGCCCGCACAGTGCAACTATTGCGGCAAATGGTATTCCACCCGATCTTCCATGCAATCGCATGTCGCCTATATGCATAAGAATTCGAATGATGAACATCGCTGTGAGATTTGTGGCTTTGTGTCGCCGTCTAATGGGGCCAAACAGCATCACATTAAATTACAACATCACCTTGAAAGGAAATACAAATGTACAATTTGCGAGAAGTCTTATCAACGTCCTTGTTTACTGAAAGTGAGTCTTCGTTCTCAAATTTTACATTTTTGAAATATGTATATAACATATAAAATGGCCTCTTGCAGGATCACATGGAGGCTGCGCACTCGGGAGATGGCACATATAGGTGTGAATACTGTACTGATCCCCATGTATTCACAACGCAATCACTTCGATACCGTCATTATAGATATCACCATCCGGTGGAATACTATGGAAATATGATCGATCGCACTAAGCGCCCACCCATAAAACCACCTAAAGATTTGCTAAGTACTCTCTCTAAGCCAGTACCTGCCGAATTATGTACTATAGATATATAACTTCAAACATCTATCTAAGAAAGACCGAAAAAATCATTTCTGTAATATTCACTTTTTACTAATTTTTCGAGGAATGAAATAGATTCTCATCTTTAGATCTTATGGGAAATTATATCAGACTTCAATAAATTAATTTACTACATTTGTATTAAAGCGATATTAAAATCAATTACAAATAACAAAAATTCGTATAGAAAAAAGGAAAATAATTGAATGAATTATTTTGTTTATTTAATATTTAAATATATTGTACTTACTATGTCAAAAATGTCAATATAGTATCAAATATTTTATATGTCAATATATGTAAACATAGCAAATACAATTTCGTGCGAATTTTCGGGGGGCGGGGATGAAATGTTCTACAAAAATGTTGGCCATAAAATTTTTCTATATGTGTCAGAGCACTCCAAAGCTCAAAACTTAACACAAACGCCGAAAAGGGTCAATTTCCTGTTCGTGCAGCAATGTTAGTAATACGATCTAGTGGTCGAAGCAATAACGATACCAGTAAAGAGCGTTTTTGACTGGAATTTTGCCGTTTTTTGGTTTTTGTGTTAAGTTTTGGGCCTTGGTGTGTTCTGACACATATAGTAAAATTTTATGGCCAACATTTTTGTAGAACATTTCATCCCCGCCCTCCTCATTTTAAGGGGTATTTTCTATGAGTCCCTGGAAGTTATGCTGAAAAAAATGTTTCCTTCACTTTTTTACAAAAAAGCACCGGAAAATTTTTTTCGCAAAAAATTGTAAGAAACTTTTTTCAGCATATTCATAGCTACATTATTGTCAAATATACTTAAGCGGTATCACCAAGTCTGAATCAGTTGTTGGACAAAAGCTAATTACACCTTTTTCGAGGGGCCCATTGATTTTCAGAAACTTTGGAGGCCCATAAAAAAAATTGGTCACCAATTTCGCCACACCGAGTATAGGGTTTGATAGCAGAATCGAACCTATTCTGTCAAGTCCGTGCATTTTTCAAAAAGTGTTCATTTGTTGCATAGTGTTCTTAGTTGTCGTCCACCACAATGCTGTACAGTAGCCAGAAACCCTAGTAAAATGTCGTATTATCCCATCCATTTATTTCACTTTGTATAAGCCAGACGACATTCAACGACCATTTCCCTCGCTGAACGAATGCTTTATCGAGACTGGCGGTCTAAAAAAAGCACACATTTTTGTATGTTCGACCTTAGCAAATACACCTCTGTACTCTCTAAACTAGCGGTGGCCACAAAATCAACCCTGGGTGGATCAGCTGAGCTGAACCAAGTCTCTTATTTCTTTTTCTGTCTCTCTCATTGTGGGCTGATGATCAGGCTTGCCAGTTTTTTTTAGTGCTGAATTCCCAAATATTTATTATTATCCCCTAAATCCTCAAGAAAAATCCTCCACTCATGTGAATGAAGTATTTTAAAATTTAATGTAAAAGGTGGTGCAACCAAAACGCACGATGTTGATTGTAAATAAAACTAAAAGTTTTGAGAGAATTATTTTAATATTTTTTTTTTTACCACAATTACATATGTATGTGTGAAACAAAATATCGGACAAATGCTCGCCATGGCTTCGGTGACATACTCTATCCGATGGTATATATTTTCAATGACTCTGGGACATAATTGAGGTTCAATGTTGTTAATGTGCCAAATTATCTCATCCTTTAGCTCTTGAACTGTTCTTGGCTTATTGACGTACACTTTTTCTTTTAAATATTTCCAAAGAAAGAAGTCCAACGTAGAGGTGGGAAACTATGGATGGTACTATCGAAAGCATCGACAGTTTAATTTTATTTTGACTATGGATTGTTTTCTGCTAAGATTTTTTAATATTTTAAAACTATCGATATTTTTGGTCACTATCGATAGTGAATCCGAAATGATCCACTAAGATTGTAAAATTAAAGCGTCCGGCAAGTTCACAAATGCAAACAAACACAGATTATCAAGCCAAAAAAAAAAAAATTCAGCAAATGCGGTTCGGAGTTTGTATGCCTTTTTCATTAAGGTTCGACAAAAGCAGGCAAAATCCCTAACATGCAAAAATCACATAAAACAAGTGGAAATACGTCAAATCTTCTAGACAATTAACAACAAGGCAAAGTCTACAATAAGAGAGTATAGAACTGGGTTTAGCTCTAACAAGAAAGAATGTTCAGCAAACCTGGCGCACAAAATTATAAAAAAAATTAGATATGTTATTTTTATGAACCAAAATATCTACTGATCTCATTTTTAACTCGTATACATTAAAAAATTGAAGTAATCATTTTAGTTTTTCTGCATTGAACTAAGAAAAAAAAGTTGTTTTGTTTTTTTAAATAAATTGAATTATTTTTTATATATAAAAGCTTTTCTTTGAGGAGTATTAAAAATCGATAGTATCAGGATAGTATCTTCGCTATATCGATATTTTTGTAAAGATTTGATAGTTGAGAATCGATATATCGATATATTTTTTAAAACTATCGAAACTTTCCGATAGCGTCACTATCGATAGTTTGCCACCTCTAGTTCAACGGTGTAAAATCACATGATCGTGGCGGTCATCGCCACGACGCACAATGGGAAAAAAGGGGTAACTACGCGCGCATAGCAGTATTTTCTATCTCATGACTATACCATTAGAGATAAAGTCCTACGGTTTGGACCATCTTTAAGAGAATTCTTTGGAGAAGAAATTGGTACCCAGATTTTATTTTACTGTTACCATGTATCGCACAGTGGGGCTACAAAAGCGACTTTGTGGAAATTAGTGTGAAAATCAGAATATCGTACCAACTTCATTTATCTTGATTTTATATTATGGCTGACAAAATTTAGTTCAAAATCTATTTGAGTTACTTAATTGTGTGTTGCTGCGTTTTAAATATATAGGCCATAAGTTCAAATACATTTTTGTGAAATGTGCGTTAAATGTCTACAAAACCGGGCAATGTTTTTGAAATTGAAA
This sequence comes from Eudasyphora cyanicolor, assembly GCA_963930755.1. Lineage (NCBI taxonomy): Eukaryota > Metazoa > Arthropoda > Insecta > Diptera > Muscidae > Eudasyphora > Eudasyphora cyanicolor. The sequence goes on along the minus strand of OZ005738.1, from coordinate 159,906,451 downwards.
CCAAAACAACATAAAAAGAATAAAATTGTAGTCTGCAATATTTTTGAAAGCTAAAGTTTTGCACTAATGCAATTACACAATGGGTCGTCTACTGTTAATAAGAGAAAAGTTAAATTAAAAACAAAAAAATAATCGGTCCACCCTAATATACATAAACTGCAGAAGCGTTTAACTATATTTTTATAGTTTTTGTAGAAGCAGTAAACTATAAAAATTACACATATAATCATAATAATATTAATTAGATCGTTAATTTTGATCATAGAACTCTACAAACTAGCAACCGGACTTGTACCGGTCTTATTTATTATCCGATTTTGCCGAAATTTCGTAAAAGTTATTTTTTTAAACCAAGAAAATAGGTCCATATGTTTCGGGAAAATCGGTTCATAGATAAATGAAGCTCCCACACATATTTTCCTTATTTAAAGTAAAAAAAAACACATATTTAAAGTACAAAAATCGGACATAATCGCAAAAAGTCGCAGATAAACTAGGTACCGTTGGATTCACCACTAAGTCACCTCTCTTCTCTATGTCATATCGTAGTGAACCCACGTGATCCAAAAAAGTCATATTCCATTTACTGCGGATAATTTTTTTGAAAAACAAAAAAAGTTACTTTGAAAAATCTATTCATTCAAAGACGTTAAAAATACTTTTTATACACAAACATTTAGATGAATATAATCTTATTATATGTTACAAGTCCGGTCGCATTTCTCCAAGAAACGATAATTCTACAAGCATTTTAGTATATACATTTTTTCATCGCAATTTTATTTGCATTTTTTAGTAAAAAAGACAAAATTTGAAAGGTCATAACTCGGAATCGCCCAGAGATATTTTCATAAAATTTGAAGGTATTTTCATTAAATGTTATCCACCATAAAACAACATTCCCAAAAAACTGATTTTTGAAAGTTGTTTTCATAGTCCTATGCGCGCATATTTCATCATATTTTCCCATTGTGCGACGTGAGATAACACGTCCAATGAATTTCTCTCGCAAAAGATCCACTGTTTCGTTGGCTGTGTGGAAAGTGGCACCATCCAGTTGGAACCACATATCGTCCAGGTACATATCCCCAATTTCTGGCCACAAGAAGTCTGTTGTCATCTCGCGATAGCGAACAGGAGGTTGACCTCATTTTCGAAGAAGTACGGCCCGATGACGCCGCCAGGCCATAAACCGCACCAAACATTCACTCTTTGTGGATGCATCGACTTGTCAAGAATCACTCGTGATTCTCATTTGTCCAAATGCGGCAATTCTGCTTGTTAACGAATCCACCGAGGTTGACGTGTGCCTCGTTGTCGTCGAAATGTATTTTGATTTGAACGCACATTTTCGAAAAAGGCTTTACTAAAATTCATTTTGTTTGTACAAATCAACGTTGTCAACATTCATTATAACAAATACATATATCCGATTCAAAATCTTCCATCTCATGTATAGCGTGATCCATTTCGAGGTTCCCTACTTTTTTAAAGAAGAAACACAGAAAATTCAAATTGAATGGGGAATGTTTATTATCATTTGAAAGAACATTCTTTGGCATTTATTTTTTGAAGATTATGACTATCAAATGTTGGCCGCGGGTACGTCTCAGATGGTCCATCCGTTGAGTTCAATTTTCGATGAATCGTTCGAGCATTTCGACTGGTAACTGGCGAATGACACGCGTGATGTTTTGCTCCAAAGCCTGAATCGAAGCGGGTTCGTCCGCATAAACTTTAGACTTTACATATCCCCACAGGAAAAAGTCTAACGGTGTGATATCACACGATCTTGGTGGCCAATCGACCGGCCCAAAACGTGAAATTATCTGCTCAGCGAAGTGTTCTCTCAATAAATCCATTGATTGATGCGATGTGCGGGAAGTGGCGCCGTCTTGTTGATACAAACTGTCGCCGAGATCACGAGCTTCAATTTCAGGCATCAAATAGTCGGTTATCATGGCACGATAACGGTCGCCATCGAGGGTTACGTTCGCACCGGCATCATTTTTGAAGAAATACGGACCGATGATTCCGGTACGTCGGATCGGGAATCGGTCAATGGCAAAAAGAAAGCTCTTAACGATAGCTAAAATATTGCTCATGGCTGTCAAGGTCGTGGGTAGACTGGAAAGTGTTTTTTTTATTTAAAAAAAAAAAAAAAACAGCGCAATTGGCGAACGATTATTTTGATAATAAAACTGAATAATTTGTAAACATTGTTCAGGCGTAAGTCTTTCCGTGATGAAATGCCAAACAATACTTAACAAACATAACATGACAGCATGACACGACTCATACGTGATCTGTCAAAAAAAGTTTATTGAAAAAAGTATCTCTACTTAGATCACCCGTTACATCATCTAATTTTTTGTACATGTTTTTGGTATTAACAGTTTGATCATTTCTGCCAATGGACTAAATAATGTTGCCAATTATACTAAATTATTTTTAAGGTACATTGTAGCGATACCATTTCTTTAAAATGGAGGACCGGCAGAATCCTGATACAAGTAAACTTTGCTCCAAAAATACTAAATTGTTCGTCGTCTCCGCAGAATTATTTCCATTTTATAAACCGCATTTTGGTTCAGTTGACATTTATAAATTTCTATAGAAATGCGTAGTTTTAAGGCTTAGTCTAAAACACTGCGAGAGCGTAATACACTGCGAGAACGTTAGACACAATTTTTACGGACGCATTTTGTAAAAAAAAATTAAAAGAAAATAAAAATTTTAACCTAAATAAAGACATGTAATAAAAAGAAATTGCAATCCCCGGATCCCCAAATCAAAAAAATATATCCCCAATTACCATGAAAAATCCCTAAATAGGGGATAATCCGCTAAACTGGCAGCGCTACTGATGATTTTTTCTCACCTTAGTGAGCTGCCGCAAAGTTGATTTGTTTATGCTTAAATATGTTTACAATTTTATTATTATTTAATTGGTTTTACCATAATTAGGTTAATATCTACCTATTTTTGCTTTCAATAAGGTTTTTTTGTCATGGTTCCTATCAGTCGAAAAATAAAACAAAGTGAATCGGTCTGACATTTGCGTTCGCCCAGATGACAGCGAAGAGCGTTTTCGTACGTGTTCATTATCGTGCGACTTATCGTTGTGATGGTAGTTAGTGAAACCCAAATCAGCTGTTTGTCGTCTGGCAGGCGAACGAAAGCAAAATTTTAAGTTACAGAAGCAGGCTGTGAATGCGTCTGCGCTTGCTCTCATTAAAGGTATGAGTTTACGTAGGTGCGAAAGCAAAACGCAACGTTTTGGTTTTGCCGGTGCCTGGTTTAGGCCAAAAATGTACTCTTATCTTGCTTTGGGGATGGATGTGAGGCGCAATACTTCGGAATATTACTTCCATTTCCCAGAAATTCTTTTCTACACACTTACATTTTCATATCCAATCATCTGCTCACCCTAAATCGAAAATGATTACCTAAATCACGTGGCCCCATGATTCTCTAAGGAGTAAAAAGGAATAAATAATAATAATAATAATTTTTCATATAAGACTTCCTTGTCGAATTGTTAAGGCTATAATTTGTCATTGTAGAAGACATTGTGTAAGACCCATTGTCCATTAGCAGACGATTTCGGTTATTTTATTTTTGTTGTATATGCAAAATGATTAGAATTTCGATACTGACTTTCAATTTCACCATTATATTTGTTGTTTTTTGAAATTGTCCTCTAATTCTACGAAAATTTGTTTCTAAAAAACACCTTCCTTCATTTTGTTTTGTTACCATTGCAGATTTTCATGTAGAATGTCTTTGATAAATCACGTTAAAATTCATAAACCTTCCAAGGAAATAATTTGTGACATTTGCGGTACAATAACGCCCTCTGTGAACGCTCTGCAGAAGCACAAGCAAAAGGTCCACGAGCCAAAAGTACCCGAACAGTGTCAATATTGTCACAAATGGTATTCCAGTCGCTGGACAATGCAACGACATGTCCTAAATATGCATGTCCATGCTGATGAAGAGCATCGCTGTGACATTTGTGGTTTTGTATCGTCCACCCGGGAGGCCAAAAAGAAACACATAGAGTTCAAACATAATCCTGTAAAGAAACATAAGTGTACTATGTGTGAGAAGGCCTTTAAAACACCCACTTTATTAAAAGTAAGTTCAGATTTCTCTCTCTCTATAAATATATACACATGGCTCCATTTGTGGGACCATTTGTCCAATTTGGCATATTTTAATACAAATTTGTGACTTCTTGCAGGAGCACACGGCTACTCATACGGGCATAGATTTGTATAACTGTGACTATTGTGAGGCCTCATTCAAATCGAAATCTAATCGCATAACCCACTACAGACGCCATCATCCGGTGGAATATAATCTGAATATGAAACGACGTTCTGTTCCGTCGGCTATACCGAACTTTAAGATGGACTTTTCTGCTGACGCTTTGTAAAAAACAAGAGATTTTATTTAATATGTACTGTTGAAACAAATTTATGTAGTGAACTTGTACTTTAATAATGTAATTTCCTTCTTTTATTCTCTATTAAATTGAGTTTCGAGAAATTTCGCTTAAACTGGCTATATTTATTTATGTTTTAAAAAAATGCCTGCAGGTAATCGCTGAAGAAAAAACCTGTCAGTAGACATAGGGCACCGGCAACACCACCATGACGCGTTTTGCTCTCACAGAACATTATTCAGTATCGCTTGAGCATTCGATGGACAAGGTTGTGTCGTCGCATGTCGTTTGGCTTTCACTGAGACAAATATACATACTCGTATACATATATGTCTAGGGTCTACCCTATTAAAAAATTAAATTTTCAGAAAATAAATTACTTAGTCGCAATATATTTGTAATAGAGAACCGATCGCAATGACCGCTGACAGTGACCCATTTTATTTCCATTGCCATTACAGATTTTCATGTAACATGTCCCTGCGAAATCACATGGCTATTCATAATCCCAAACAGATAATCTGTGACGAATGTGGTACGGTCACGCCCTCTGTTAGCGCTCTGCGGGATCATCAGCGCAAGGTTCACAAACCAAAAGTGCCCGAACAGTGTCAATATTGTGGCAAATGGTATGCTAGTCGATGGACCTTGAATGGTCATATCCTAAATATGCACGTACATGCTGACAAAGAACATCGCTGTGAGATTTGCGGTTTTGTCTCGTCTACAATAAATGCCAAAAAATCTCATATTCGTTATAAGCATAGCGCAGAAAAGAAGCATAAATGCTCGATGTGCGAGAAAGCCTTCAAAACTCCCACATTACTGAAAGTAAGTCCAGCGCACTCTCCCTCATTTTCTGTTGTATATTCTCCTTTGGGTAAATTTTAATCAATTTTTGTGGCTTCTTGCAGGAGCACTTGGCAACTCATACGGGCATAGATTTGTATAACTGTGACTATTGTGAGGCCTCATTCAAATCGAAATCCAATCGCATAACCCACTATAGACGTCATCATCCGGTAGAATATAATCTCAATATGAAGAGGCGTTCACTTCCATCGGCTATACCTAGTTTTGAGACGGAGTTTGCTCCAGTCGCAGCTGCAGCTGCTACGGCCAGTACAGAAACGCTTTTTAATTCCACTCTTGAATAAGAGTAGAGTAGAATTTTTCCAAATCGCGCGATCTGTCAGAAAAAAATACGTCTCTGGCTGCTGACTAGCCGCATGCTGTAAACGAAGTTCGCATGATTTAGAGAGGGGATCTCAAGACTTCGGTAAAGGAATGCAAAAGGAAGAGAGCATCAAATGCAATTTTTCTCTCAAAAATGACATGGCAAAGTGTCCCAATGTAAAGCTCGCCTTAGCAGAACCCACAGCACCCGACAAAACAATGCGATTTCATACACCTGAAATTGTTTAAACTGTAATCTAGAAATAATTAATTAATAAATAAGTCTTTACAAACTAAAATATTTTAATTTGATCACTTGACTTGTAACTTGATCAGTTACATTATTGCATCTTAACCATAGTTTTATGCTTTGTTGTTATTGTCAAACCATCCATCGCTTGACGATGAGAAAATTATTAATTAACAAGTAAGAAAGTTTCAGTCGGGTAAACCGACTAAGGTATACCCTCACTTTGTGAGTAATGTAATGTTGAATATTACTCGAATTATTCTGTCAATTTGTGTGGGAGGTGCCAGAAGGGGTTTATCAAATACACCTTTTTTGCAGAATATTAGAGACTTTAAATTCATTGCACTGTGCCGACTTATAAGCATTTATGTGCACTGGTATAAACGTTATGAGACATTAAATTGTGGTATGATTTGGGCATTTTGTGTGGGAGGTACAAAGAGGGGCGTGGCAATAACGCCCATTTTTCACAGGGCTATAGACACTATAAAAACATTACACTGTACAAAATTTCAAGTATTTTTATACACTGTTATTAATGTTATAAGCTGTTAACTTTTGGTGCAAAATGGTGCATTTGTGTGGGAGGTACCAAAAGGGACGTGGCGACTTCGCCCATTTTTCTCGAGTTGATAACGACTAATAAGCTAATACTATGTGTGGAATTTCAAAAGAAAAGAAATCAATAAAGAATCAATATTTCACAACATTTTAACCCTTTGTGGGGGAGGTACTAGAAGGAGTGGACCAATATGGCCCATCTTCGAACTTAGCCGGAGATAGAAAAAAATATTACCACATACCAAATTTGAGGTCAATCGGTTACTCCTTTCGAGAGTTATCGTGCGCACCAGCCAGCAGACACACAGACAGACAGACGGACGGACATTGCTCATTCGACTAAAAATGACCCAAAACGGATTTCCTCCGAACATACTTGGGGTCTTAGGTCACTCCTTCGACGTGTTACACTTTTTTCCGTAGCAAATGATATATACCCTCGTCACACTAAAGTGAGGGTATAAAAATGAAGAGGTGGCAACACTGCACTGAATTATGTAATTCATTAAAGGCTGGGTTAGGCAAACGTAACGCCCCCGTAGCGTAACTAATCAGCTGATTCAATCTGACATATGGAAATCAGTGTAAACGATTAGCCAACGAAAAGGAAGCGTAAACGTACGGCTGAATCTGCTGAAATTTGATTTGGACGGTACGTTTACGTGCATTTGCAAACAAAATCAGTAAAATAATTAAATAATAAAATTTTGAAAAAAAAATGATAAATTAGTAGCAAACAAATATAAAATAAAATTAATTTATTGCTATTTTTGTTGTGAATGTCTGAGTGATACAGCACGTTTTTCAAATTTTGGGTAATTGCTTCAGCGTGGAACGTTACGGGGGCGCTAAAATTAAATTACGGTTAAGTTTGCCCCAACCGGCCTTAAGGCATATCCGACGTCTGTCAAACTAAAATGTCCACCTATTGTTTTCCATGCACACAACAACACATTGACAGACGTTGGACGCTTTCGCTTGTATTTGAGATGTAAATAATATTATTTCAAAATGTTTGTCTTTTTTATTTTAAAAGTACTGTAAAAAAGGACAAACGATCACGATATAAAAATATTTTTTATATGCTGAATTTTGCTATCTAGGGTCTCTAGTTTCACTTGTATATAGTTTCGTTTATGGGTGAAAGTTGTGTATTAAGCGATGTACACACGGTTGTCAGATCTTACTTTTAAAATTAAAAAGATAAACATTTTGAAATAATATTCTTTACATCTACTACAATACCAATGTATTTAAGATGCATGTCAAATTAAAGTGTCAGTGCCTGTGATCTCGATTTTGAAATGGACGTAAAGAACATAGTGAGTTCTTGCCAGCAATAGGTGTTGGAAGAAGATATTCCGTTTATGGATGGAAGTATAATTTATATAAAGGGTTTTCCAACAAGAGGTGTTATTTTGGTATTCAAAGGAAAATTCTTTTTTTGAGATAAATGATCGGATGTTAATTTCATAATAAAGAGGAAGGTATGCCGTTAATAATGAAAAACAACATCAGCCAAATGGCCACCACGACCACGCTTACAGGACAATATCCTTTTCATGACATTTTCCATAACCAAATCGCAAAGTGGCTGCCCTATGTCCTTGATAGCCTTTCGAATTCTATCTTTGAGGTCTTGAATCGACGCTGGGCTGTTGGCGTAGACCTTATCTTTCACGTGGCCCCAAAGAAAGAAGTCGCAAGGTGTTAAATCACAAGATATCGGTGGCCAATTGTGATCACCTCTTCGAGAGATAACACGGTCCGGAAACTTTTCCCGTAACAGAGCAATGGTTTCGTTGCTTGTGTGGCACGTAGCGCCGTCTTGTTGAAAGTAAACGTTGTCCAGATCAATACCATCCAACTCCGACCATAAAAAAATCATCTCATCTCTCGATAGCGCAATCCATTCACCGTAACTGTTGATCCAACCTCATTTTCGAAAAAGTAAGGTCCAATGACCCCGCCGTACCATAAACCGCACCAAACAGCCACACGTTGAGGATGGAGATGCTTCTCTACAACAACTCTTATGTTTTCCGAGCCCCAAATGCGACAATTTTGCTTGTTGACGTAGCCACCGAGGTGGAAATGGGCCACATCAGTCAGAATGATTTTGTATCGTTCGTATCGTTTCTTGATCGTTTTGTATCGTTCGATGATCGTGTATCGTTCCATTTTTAGTAATGGCGTAGTTTCTACTTGTCAAATGTCAAAGAATAAAAGCTTCAAAAGTGACAGCTACCGAAATACCGGGTGATTCAAAATAACACCTCTTGTTGGAAAACCCTGTATGTCAACAAATATAATGAAAATCCTCAAAAATAATAATAAAACATATTTTTCGGTTCTTCAAAACATCATTTTATTTATTTATATTCGTACAACAGTAGGAAATTAGTTTGTTATTTATAACATTGTGCTACCCTGGCTTTTGATGCCTCACAAGAATCGCCATCGTATCGACACAAAATAAATAATTTATGTATAAGTATAACTTTAGCACATATACACACATACATACCTATAAACCTGACACTTTGACACACACACTTCAAAATTGCAATGCGACTTTCGTAAACAAGCGTTCCATTTTCAATTTGAAATAACATTTTGTGGAATTTTTTCAAGTTGAAAAACATAGTATACACCTTAAATGTATAAATTATGACACATATTGTAAAAGTAAAGGAAATTAAAAAAAAACATATTTCATATTTTTTATTTTGGCCATTTTCTTTTAGAGATACCAAAAGGGGCGTGGCAATAACGTCAATTTTTTTAATATATTTACCTTGGGAACTAAAAAAGCATTGCACTGTACAAAATGTGTACAGTGTGCGCAGGAATCGAAGTTATAAACCGTAAATTTTTGTGCAAAATGGTCCATTTGTATGGGGGGTTCCAAAAGTGACGTGGTAATAATGCCCATTTTTCACGGGACTACGGGTACTCTAAAGGCATTACACTCCACAAAACTGTATGTATTTGTATGGACTGGACTCATAGTTCTAAGCCGTTAACTCTTCGTACAAAATGGTCCATTTATATAGGCGGTACCAAAATGGGCGTGGCAATGACGCCCATTTGGTACCGCGACCAAGAAAATAATACTATGTGTGGAATTGCGAAAAATTCTGTATAGTAGTATAGAAGTTATGAGTTAATCAATATTTCACAAAATTTTGACCCCTCATGGGTGAGGTACTCGAAGAAGTGAACCAACATAGACCATCTTTGATATTACCCTGAAATCGAAAAAAACTATACCAAATTTGAAGTAAATCGGTTACTCCTATCGAATGTTATCGTGCCCACAAGCCAGACTGACAGATGGACGGACTTTAGTCAAATTACTTAAAATGGCCCAAAATGGATTTCCATCAAATATTCTTGGGATCTATTATGTCATTCCTTCGATGTGTTACACCTTTAACCAGCGGCAACTGAGATATGCCCTCCGTGACAATAGTGGGGGTATAAGAACATGATTTTGTTGAAATTCTCTTACTTCTACCAAAAGGGATGTAATTTCTACATTTATCCATAGATTGGGTTAACTACTATAGAGTAGACGACGCTATCGGACGTCTACTATAGAGTAGACGACGCTATCGGACGTCTACTATAGAGTAGACGAAGATATCGGACGTCTACTATAGAGTAGATGATCCAATTGGCATTTTACCATAAAGTAGATGATCCAATTGGTATTTTACCATAAAGTAGATGACCTAATTGGTGTTTTACCATAAAGTAGATGATCCAATTGGTATTTTACCATAAAGTAGATGACCTAATTATTCGTCTACTATAGCGTAGATGACCCAATTGTTCCTCTACTATAGATTGTTTTGTCTACCATAGAATAGATAACCCAATTGTTCGCATACTATAGAGTATATAACCCAATTGGACGTCTACTGTAGAGTAGACGATGCTATCGGACGTCTACTATAGATGAGATGATCCAATTGATCGACTACTTCAGAGGAAATGACGAACTTTGTAATCTTCTATAGAGTACATGACTGTAGGTAGTTTACTAAAAATTATATGACCCTATTGGTCATCATAACTAATTAACTATATACTATAGAGTAGAATACTATGGCGTGATCCAATTGGTTGTCTAGACAGGACATCTAACTTATCGTATTTGTGTTGATGTTTGGACGATGGGTAGAGAGACTGAAAGTCCCGAAAAATAAATGTTGAAATGAGCTGCGGTGGCAAAGAGGATGATGAAGCAACCGTCAGCAGGATACCCAGGGTCCGCATTTTTTTGGTGAGTTGCAAACGTAGCCATGTTAGTATCCCGCGGGACTAGGAAAAATCTCATATTTCAAAATGAACCCGCCCATTTAGGAAACCGCTTCATATAAAATTATAATTTTTGCATGGCTGGTCACACTCTAGTGTGGGAAAAACATTTTGTAAATAAATATCCTCTTACGAGCAGTTCCAAACCGAAAATGACAGTGACATTTTATTTCAATTGTCATTACAGATTTTCATGTAAAATATCTCTGCGAAATCACATTACTATTCATAAACCTGCCAAGCAAATTATTTGTGACATATGCGGTACGGTTACGCCCTCTATTAACGCTCTGCAGAAGCACAAGCAAAAGGTCCACGAGCCAAAGGTACCCGAACAGTGTCAGTATTGTGGCAAATGGTATGCCAGTCGATGGACCTTGAATAGTCATGTTCTAAATATGCATGTTCATGCCGATAAAGAACATCGCTGTGAGATTTGTGGTTTTGTCTCGTCCACCCGGGAGGCCAAAAAGAGGCACATTCAGTTTAAACACAATCCCGTCAAGAACCATAAATGTACCATGTGTGAGAAAGCCTTCAAAACGCCCACTTTACTAAAAGTAAGTTGCTGAACTTCTGCGAATATACACGAATTTTTGAAAATTGTTTTTTTTTATTAATTTTTGTTGCTTCTTGCAGGAGCACATGGCTACTCATACGGGCATAGATTTGTATAACTGTGACTATTGCGAGGCCACATTCAAATCGAAATCTAATCGCATAACCCACTATAGACGTCATCATCCGGTAGAATATAATCTCAATATGAAGAGACGTGCACTTCCATCGGCTATACCTAGCTTTGCGACGGAGTTTGCTCCAGTCGCAGCCGCAGCTACAGCTGTAGTGGCCAGTGAACAAATGATTTTTAACTCAAATCTTGACTAAAGATAATATTTATATATGGGGAAAAACACGTCAAAAGGCCCACTTTTTTCAATTTTATTCCGATCGCGTCAAAACTTGGTGGGGTTGCAGAAGTACTTTGGGTATGCTATGTGCTTAAAATACAGCTTCCTAGCGTGATACGTTATGAAGATACAGGGTGTCAAAGTTGGAAATTTTGACCATTGTATCTCCCGACTACGTGGGCCGATTTGAATGAACCGTGGCTTATATGGCAGCTATTTAGAAACGCACAAAATGTGCATTGATAATTGTTTGCAAATATTCAATTTTCATATTTTTTTCTCGCGACTTATGTTTTCCTCGCGATTTTAATTGTGTTCCGCGGATGGGATTCTATATCTTTAAACTACAAAAATGAAGTCCATTCTGTTTACTTTATCAATACGAATTTTCGCTGTGGGATGAAAACCACAACAAAAGCTATGGAAATTTTGAATGTCAAACCTACTATTTTTTCATTACTTCTTTCGTATTATAAAGTGAGTTTATTCTAAGATGTGGACCGGAGACACGATTAATAAAATGTAATGGTGGCATTCTATAGCCAAATACGCCAGAACAACAAAATAACTTATTTCGCAAAAAGTCGACGTCGCATTTTTTACACTGGCCTACAATATTGCACTGGTCAACTCGAATCCTAGCGAGCAGATATCGGACACGATCTCGATGGATTTTGAGGTTCTAAATCCGAATATAAAATCAAAAATGCAATATATATTCGCGTTTTTGCGATATTGTATTAATTATGTGATAAAAATGCTGATTTTACAGCTTTTATGAATACAGAAACGCGAAAGACGCACTTTTACAAAAAAAAAATTCAGTTTTCGGAAAATAATCGCTTTTCAATTAATACGAGTATTCAACAACTGTAATAATCGTAAGTCATCTCCGAGATATGTCCCGGGAAACCTAGTCGGAGAAATCGTATTTTTAATATAGCTACAATTGGAAAAATAAAAAAAAAATTAAAATATGATATCTACGAGATGGTGTAAGATTTTGACCCTTTATAAAATTAACTTTTAATTCGTTTGATACTCGTTTTAATAGCAAAGCGATTATTTTGAGAAACCTGCCATTTTTTTTTGGTAAAAGTGCGTCTGTCGCGATTCTGTTTTCAAAAAGCCTAAAATCATCACTTTTATCACATAATTAATACAATATCGCAAAAACGCGAATATATATTGCATTTTTGATTTTATATTCGGATTTAGAACCTCAAAATCCATCGAGATCGTGTCCGATATCTGCTCGCTAGGATTCGAGTTGACCAGTGCAATATTGTAGGCCAGTGTAAAAAATGCGACGTCGACTTTTTGCGAAATAAGTTATTTTGTTGTTCTGGCGTATTTGGCTATAGAATGCCACCATTACATTTTATTAATCGTGTCTCCGGTCCACATCTTAGAATAAACTCACTTTATAATACGAAAGAAGTAATGAAAAAATAGTAGGTTTGACATTCAAAATTTCCATAGCTTTTGTTGTGGTTTTCATCCCACAGCGAAAATTCGTATTGATAAAGTAAACAGAATGGACTTCATTTTTGTAGTTTAAAGATATAGAATCCCATCCGCGGAACACAATTAAAATCGCGAGGAAAACATAAGTCGCGAGAAAAAAATATGAAAATTGAATATTTGCAAACAATTATCAATGCAAATTTTGTGCGTTTCTAAATAGCTGCCATATAAGCCACGGTTCATTCAAATCGGCCCACGTAGTCGGGAGATACAATGGTCAAAATTTCCAACTTTGACACACTGTATCTTCATAACGTATCACGCTAGGAAGCTGTATTTTAAGCACGTAGCATACCCAAAGTACTTCTGCAACACCACCAAGTTTTGACGCGATCGGAATAAAATTGACAAAAGTGGGCCTTTTGACGTGTTTTTCCCCATATGTATCTGCTAGACATGTACTATAATTTATAATTTAAAATGTATTTCACTTCGAATGTCATTAAACGGAGTTTTATGATATTTAATTATACTCGAGTCGTTTATATGTATTGCATTTTTCTACTGTAGGTACGTAACATATCTATTATCTTATCCACATAACGATTTTCTTAATATGTGGTTTATTTTTATAAATCTGACCAAGCTGACTTCACGATCAGGATGCCAAAATGAACATATTTTCCGTTATATATTTTTGGACGATTTTTTCTTTTTGAAAAAATATGTTTTCGCACATCAGAAATTTAGAAACAAAAACAAGCTTTCCTATGGCCCATGTGATGGTCTGCTATGAATTTTAAACCCAATTGGTGGTCTACTATGTAGTAGATGAGCGAATTGGTGGTCTACTATAAATTATATGTCGCAATTGGTCGTTTACTATAGAACATATGACTCACTTTGGGGGGATTCTACAGAGTAGAAGTCACACTTAGTGGTCTACTGCAGAGTAGACGAACCACTTAGTGGTCTGCTATGTAATATATGAGTCAATTGGGCATTTGCCATAGAGTAGACGACCCAATTGACCATATCCCCAATTGGTGTTGTGCTATAAAGGAGATTACCTAATTAGTGGTCTGCTATGGTACTATGGAGTAGATATCACAAATAGTGGTCTAGTATGGAACAATTGACATAATTGATGGCATTCTATAGAGTAGATCTCTCAAATAGTGGTCTAGTATGGAAACCATGGCCCACTTCGTTGTGTACTATTGTGTATTTGACCTTCTTGATGGTCCTTCATGGAGTAGATGACCCTACCTACCTACTACTATGGAGTAGTGATCCAAATGTTTGTAACTAAGAGTAACTAGCTCGATTGGCCATCCTCTATTGAGTAGATTAGTCGACTCCTGCAGAGTAGATTACTAACTTTATGAACTACTGTAGATTATATGACAATGTGGTGGTTTACTACCGATTAAATGGCCCCGGTGATCATCCTCTATAGAGTAGAGTTGTTCAATTGAGTGTCTACTTTAGAGTAAACTATAACCAACTGACTGTCTACTTTATAGTAAACTACAACCAAATGGTTGTCTACTACAGAGCAGATTACTGAATTGGTATACTATAAAGCAGATGACTCAATTGGTCATCTAGTAAAGTAGATAGCCGAATTGGCCATCTGGTGTAGAATTAATAACCCAAATGGTTCTCTAACATTTAGTAGATAACCCAATTGGTTGCCCAATATAGAGTACATATATGACCCAATTGACCGCCCACTAAAAGGCGCCTACTGTAGAGTAGATAACGCAGCTGGTCTTCTACTATAGAGTAGATGACCCAACTGGTCATCTAAATACTATAGAGTAGATGACCTAACTGGTCATTTAGTATACGACCCAACTGGTCATCTACTATAGGTTAGATGACCTAACTGGTCATCTACTATAGGTTAGATGACCTAACTGGTCATCTACTATAGAGTAGATGACCTAACTGGTCATCTGCTATAGAGTAGATGACCCAACTGGTCATCTGCTATAGAGTAGATGACCCAACTGGTCATTTACTATAGAGTATACGACCCAACTGGTCATCTACTATAGAGTAGATGAACCCACCGGTCGTCTACTATAGAGTAGATGACCCAACTGGTCATCTACTATAAAGTAGATGTCCCCACCGGTCATCTACTATAAAGTAGATGGCCCAACTGTTCATCAATTTTAGAATAGATGACCTAACTGGTCATCTACTATAGAGTAGATGGCCTAACTGGTCATCTACTATAGAGTAGGTGGCCCCACCGGTCGTCTACTATAGAGTAGATGACTTTACCAGTCGTCTACCATATATGACCCATCTAGTCTTCTACTATAGAGTCGATGACCTAGTTGCTTGTCTACTATAGAGTAGATGATTCAATTGGTCATCTAGTATAGAGTAGATAAAACAATTGACCATCTGGTATAGAGTAGGTGACCAAACAGGTCGGCTACTATAGATTAGGTGATCCAACTGGTCGTCTACTATAAGGTAGATGACCCAACTGGATAATACTAATGTATAATAGGAACATTTTTCTGCTACCATGGAAATTACACATATACATACATATTTGTATTTATTTAAATTTAGAAAAAAATCAAACTTCAGCATTTTTAAAAATAAAAGAAAAAATTTTGAGAGTGACATTTTGTTTTAATTGTCATTCCAGATTTTCAAATAAATCCCTATTGACTAGTCATGCTAGAATACATACACCTCACATGGGAATTATTTGTGACATTTGTGGCACCCTCACGCCTTGCGTTAATGCCCTTAAGCAGCACAAACGAAAGGTCCATGAACCCAAAGTGCCCCGACAGTGCCGCTACTGTAGCAAATGGTATTCCAGCCGGTGGTCAATGCAGCGACATGTCATCAATATGCATGTGCATGCCGATGAAGAACATCGCTGTGAGATTTGTGGCTTTGTGTCGTCCACTATAAATGCCAAAAAGGCCCATATGCGGTACAAGCATAGCGCTGAAAAGAGACATAAATGCTCTATGTGCGAGAAAGCCTTTAAAACGCCCACTTTACTAAAAGTAAGTCCAGTAAAAATATTTGGGTGTTTACCCACTTCACTATGCTCAGTGTAATTAATATTAATATGATGTATATGGCTTCTTGCAGGAGCATATGGCTACTCATACGGGAATTGATTTGTATAATTGTGCCTATTGTGAGGCCACATTCAAATCGCAATCAAATCGTTCTACTCATTATAAACGTAGTCATCCCGTGGAACATGTACCTAATATGTCCAGACGTACACGACCGACAGCTATAGCAATGTATGAAGCAGTGGCCGTGACCACCAGTTCCTTCTCCATTGATGATGTCAAAATTGAGAACTGAGCGACTGCCGCCGCTTATGTTGTGTTATAGAGGGAAAAATAATAATGATTAACATGAATGCTAATTATAAGTATCTTAGTGAAAAAAAAATGTTTCAATTAAATTATTTAATAAAATATTGTTAAATATTTAGGGCCTTATTCATAAAAAGTTATGGAAGGATTGAAATACCTTTTTATGTTGAAAATCAGTTCATTAAACCTTGCGTAACTTTTTATGAATAAAGTCTTTAATATCTTATATAATTATTACAGACTATATTTGTGCCGAAAATCTACACAAAATAAGTAGCTAAATTGTTGTCATCAATTATAAATTAAATAGCCCAATTGATCGTCTGCTTTAAAGTAGATAACCCAATTGGTCGTCTACTATAGAGTATATGACTCAATTGTTCGTCTACCATAGAGTAGATGACCCAATTGTGCGAGTACTATAGAGTAGATGATCAACATGGCTGCGTACTATAAAGTTGATGACCCAACTGGTGGTCTACTATGGAGTACATGACCCAACTGTTCGTCTAATATAGAGTAGATGACCCAATTGTTCATCTACCATAGAGTAGATGACCAAACTGGTCGTCTACCATAGAGTATTTGACTCAAATGGTCGGCTACCATTGAGTAGATCACCCATAGACTAGACGACTCAATTGGTCGTCTACTATAGAGTAGATGACCCAGTTGGCTGTCTACTATAGAGTAGATGACCCAACTGGTGGGCTACTATAGAGTAGATGACCCAACTGGTGGGCTACTATGGAGTAGATGACCCAATTGTTCCACTACCATGGAGTAGATGACCCAACTGGCGACCTACCATAGAGTAGATGACCCAACTGGTCGCCTACCATAGTGTAGGTGACCCAACTGGTCGTCTACCATGGAGTACGTGACCCAAATGGTCGGCTAGCATAGAGTAGATAACCCACTAGGTCGTCTGCCATAAAGTATGAGACCCAATTGGTCGTCTACCATCGAGTTGATGACCCAATTGTTCGCTTACCATTAAGTAGGTGACCCAATTGGTCGTCTACCATAAATTAGGTGGCCCAATTGGTCGTCTACCATAAAGTAGGTGACCCAATTGGTCGTCTACCATCGAGTATATGAGCCAATTGTTCATCTACGATAGAGTAGATGACCCAATTGTTCCATTACCATGGAGTAGATGAACCAACTGATCGTCTACCATGGAGTAGATGAACCAACTGATCGTCTACCATAGAGTATGTGACCCAAATGATCGGCTTCCATCGAGTAGATAACCCAATTGGTCGTCTATCATAAATTAGGTGACCTCATTCATCGTCTACCATCGAGTTGATGACCCAATTGGTCGTCTACGATATAGTAAATGATCCAATTGGACGTCTACCATCGAGTAGATGATCCAGTTTGTCGTCTAGTATAAAGTAGATGATCCAGTTTGTCGTCTACTATAAAGTAGATGACCAAGTTGGCTGTCTACTATAGAGTAGATGACCCAACTGTTCATCTACCATACAGTAGATGATCCAATTGTTCCACTACCAGGGAGTAGATGACACAACTGGTGGTCTACCACAGAGTATGTGAACTAAATGGACGGCTACCATAGAGTAGATAACCCATTTGGTAGTCTTTCATAAAGTAGATGGCCCAATTGGTCGTCTTCCATAATGTAGATGACCCAGTTGGTCGCCTTCCATAAAGTAGATGACCAATTGGTCTACTACCATAAAGTTGGTCATCTACTATTGAGTATATGATACCCAATTGGCCATCTACCACTGAGTAAATAACCGCGATTGGTCATCATTTATTAAGTAAATTATGCAAATGGAATCGGGCTAGAATTGGATAATTTAAATTTAATTATATCTACAAATGTCCCGCCCGATTTGACGTTTTGACGCTATATTACATTCACATTTCCACCGATTTGGCTGAATAGGTCTTCGTTCTATTATATGCCCCTAAAGCAGTATCTTCCAGAATTGACTTTGTAATCTATGAAGTTATTTTAAAAATTAAATATTTAATAGCCAAGACAAGCTTTTAAAGAAACGATTTTCATTACCCTTTGTTTGAGATGGCACACATTTCGAAAATGGCTAGATCGATTTTTTTGAAGTAGTTAAAATATCAAATTCTCATGAAAAATAAAAAAAAATTATGTCTTAGGACATCATCATATTAATATAAGAAGGCTTGTTGTACTGTTATACTGGATTTTAAATCGCCTAACATTTGCATTGTCTTATACGACTTTCATAAATCGTTCCCATTAAGTAGAAGTGAAACAAAGCTTTGGGTTCAACAGACCTATTGACCTATTCCAAATATTTCATTACAATTTCAGATATCCAAATAAAATGCGTTTGGCCAGACATCTTGAATATCACAATCCTTCCAAAGAAGTTATCTGTGATATGTGTGGCAAAGTGTTACGCACTCGCAACTCTTTGCAGAAGCACAAGAAAGCGGTCCACTTTCCGAAACCCCAAAAGGTTCCCGAACAATGCAGCTATTGCGGCAAATGGTATTCCACCCATTCGACATTGCAAACGCATGTCCTCAATATGCATGTGCATATCGATAGAGAGCATCGCTGTGAGATTTGTGGCTTTGTCTCATCCACCCGTGAGGCGAAAAAGAAACATATACGTTTCAAGCATAATGCCGAAAAGCGCCATAAATGTCCCATGTGCGAGAAGGCTTTCAAAGTGCCAACCCTGTTGCGAGTAAGTGTGTGTCTATTATGAGAGAGCCGCGTGTGCGCATGCGTGCATCTTATTTGGGTTTGTGGCTTTACTTAATTGTTGATTCTTGCAGGAGCATATGGCCACACACACTGGAGTGGATCTGTATAAATGTGCCTATTGTGAGACCACATTCAAATCCAAATCGAATCGTTCAAATCACTGTAAACGGCTTCATCCAATGGAATATAACAATTCGCAAAAGCAACGCTCTGTTCCCTATTCCATAAGCATTGAGATCATTGATCCGGTGGTTAATGTTGAATAAATTTGTTTTACTATTTCTTATATTATTATTGTTCCTGAATAAAAAACCTTGTGTTATTTCTTATATTTTTTGGCTCTAGGGGGGAATTTCGATAAAAAAAAATATGGAATTTGGTACTTGGGAAATGCCAGGAGGGCGGAAACATTTCACGTTCATTATTTATCAGGCTATAGACGCTGATTGCTACAGAAGTCGGGAGGGAAAATGATATGTGAACTAGATAAAAACATATTCAGATAAATCGACTGGAAAATGTGGTCTCTATGGCATAAAGAAGCAAACTAGAAAGCAACATCTATATGGTGACTATATAAAAAACATAGATCGAAGTGTTTTTTGTTGTTGTGCAGAATTAATGTCAATAACAAATTTCAATCTGCATAGTTTCAGCAAATCGTCTGGAAAATTTGGTATTTCTGGCTTAAATAAGCATATAAAAGTGCGACCTCTATATGTGAACAATAACAAAGTATGAACTGATTTGGCTAATTTTTGTTGTAATAAATTCTTGTTAAAATAGTATAGGTGAAAACTCCACATGAATTTGAAAAAATCGAAGGGGAAGCAAGTTTTGTTTTAACTAAGGTTTTTAAAAAAATTTGGAAAAAAAAGTTATATTTAAAAAAATTAATCAAAAATTGGCCCATTATGTTTGTGGGTCGTGAGTTCGATTCCCTGGCTCTGGTCTGTCGCTGCAAAAATTTTGTCACATGGGCTTTGTAACCCGGCTTTTCCATGGACCATACAATTAGAGTATACAATTTCTTTGTATTGTAATTCATAAAATAAATATATAAATAGAAACATATTTGGAAGTGACCTCTATAGGGCAGCTTTATTAAAACATTAAACCTTAGCGTGCCTGCAACAGACAGACGGACATGGGTAAATCGTCTTAAAATTTTGCCGCGATCAAGAATATATACTTTATAGCGCCTCAGATCAATATGTATACTGTCCTCCCTGGGGTATGGTTACAAGGTGACAAATCCTAAAGCTCCGGAGAAAATGGAATTTCTCTGGAGAATAATACATTTTGCAGATAATTATGCTAACATTATACAAATCCCGGTAACACTTTGGACCAGTATACATGCTTCCATCATTAAGAAAATCCACTAACTATAGTTGATAACTAAGAATATCATTAATATTAAAGTCGTTTTCCTATATGCTAGAGTCGATCTCTAAGGTCTTCCTATGTCCTTTAAGGACTTCTTCAGTACTAGAGTGGATCTCTAAGGTCTTGTTCTGTACTAGAGTGTACCTCTTAGGTATTCGTCTGCACTAGAGTCAACCTATAAGTCTTCGTCTGTAAGAGAGTCAGCCTATAAGGTCTTCGTAGGTAAGAGCGTCAACCTATAAGGTCTTCGTCTGTACCAGAGTCAACATACAAAGTCTTCCTATGTGTCAGAATCGATATCTAAGGAATCGACTATTAAGGACTTCCAAAGGATTTTCTCTGTTCCAGAGTGAACTTCTAAGGTCATCTTTGCACTAAAATCGACCTCTAAGGTATTTGCCTGTGTCAGAGTCGACTTATAAGGTCGTTGTCTGTACCAGAGTCGACCTCTCTTCCAGAGTCAACCTTTAAGGTATTACTCTATACTAGAACCGACTAATGTGGTCTTATACAGGTCTTGATATGTGCCAAGGTTGCTGCCTAAGATTTTCATATGTACTAGAATCGACCTCAAAGGTCTTAGTCTCTAGCAGAATCGACGTCTTCATCTTTAACAGAGTCTACCTAAAACGATTTCGTCTGCATCAGAATACCCTATAACATATTCGTCTGTACCTGAATCGGAATATAAGGCCTCCGTCTGTACCAGAGTCCGCTGGCTTTTCCCTTCGTCTCTAGCAGAATCGACGACTACATCTACAGTCTACCTAAAAGGATTTCGTCTGTACTATCTACCACATGATTTGCTCTATGGCAGAATTGAAATTAAAGGCCACCATCGGTACCAGAGCCGACCCCGAACACCTTCGTCTGTACCCGAGGCTACCTATGAGGTATTCGTCTGTACTAGAGTAGACCTATAAGGACTTTGCCAGAGTCGACATCTAAGGTTTTCCTCTATTCTAGAATTGAATACTGAAGTCTTCCACTGGCTTTGCCCTTCGTCTCTAACAGAATCGACGATTACATCCTAAACCTAAAAGGATTTCGTCTGTACTATCTGCCACATGATTTGCTCTGTGGCAGAACCGATACCAGAGCCGAACTCTAAGACCTTCGTTTGTACCAGAGTAGAGTTATAAGGAGTTTATCTGTACCAGAGTCGACATCTAAGGTTTTCTTCTGTACTAGAATCTAATACTGAAGTCTTCCGCTGGCTTTGCAATATATCTCTAGCAGAATCGACGTCTAAGGTCTTCATCTGTAACAGAGTCTACCTAAAACGATTTCGTCTGCATCAGAATACCCTATAACATATTCGTCTGTACCTGAATCGGAATATAAGGCCTCCGTATGTACCAGAGTCCGCTTGCTTTGCCCTTCGTCTCACCTAACTGAGTCTACCCAAAAGGATTTCGTCTGTACTATCTGCCACATGATTTGCTCTGTGGCAGAATTGAAATTAAAAGCCTCCAGAGCTACCAGAGCCGACCTCTAAGAACTTCGTCTGTATCCGAGACAACCAGAGTAGACCTATAAGGACTGTGTCAGAGTCGACATCTAAGGTTTTCCTCTATACTAGAATCGAATACTGCAGCCTTCCGCTGGCTTTGCCCTTCGTCTCTAGCAGAATCGACGACTAAGATCTACATCTTTAACAGAGTCTACCTAAGAGGATTTCGTCTGTACTATAATGGACCTATTGCTTATTCATCTGTGCATGAATCGGAATATAAGGCCTGCTTCTGTACCAGAGTCGAAATACAAGGTCTTTGTCTCTGCCAGTGTCATCATCTATACCTTCCTCTATACTAGAATCGACTTGAAAGGTCGAGTTTGTGTTTCATTATGAAGATTATTAAGAAGAATTATGAAGATTATTTTATGAAATTATCTAAATCTTCTTAAACTTTAATAGCTAAGAAAATATAATTGAGCTTTTTTGGTTGTTGTTTTTCTTAATCAAACCTCTAGATACAACTTTTTGATACTATTGGGCAAGGTGGAATTGATAACATAATAGAGTAGGACAGAATGGTCGACCGTGTCAAAGGCCTTAGGCAAGTCTAAGGCTGTGCGAATGGTTGGTCTTATCTAATTTAAGTCCATTCGCAAATTTCCTAAAGCCGTGTTGATGGTTGGCCAGCTATAGATGTTCTATCGTGGTGGGTAGCAGCATTCATTTCAAAACCCTGGCTAATGGTGGTCGATAGGATCCGCCTCGATTATCCGGGTTGTCTGATTTCTGAAGTGGAATCAAGATCCATATTTCTGCAATGCCCGACTTAATTATGAAGTATTAATACATGAGCAATATAATTATTGGCTACAGGTCCAAGGTCAAACGACCATGACCATAGAGATGCCGTCGGCTCCTAGAGCTTTCGATGGTTGGCCTAGGAAATCATAGATTGATCTTGTCCACAGTGAAATAAAAGGGTACCAGGTAAGTGTTTGCCTTTCTGGTACTCCGAAGGGTTGCTCCTTTGAGTTGTTCTGTTTTTTTTTTTTTTTTTTTATAAACAAAATCGCACTCAATTTTATTAATTTATTTTTTGTTATCTAAAATTTGTCTTGGCAAATTTAAGTTTTTTTTTAAGAAACTCGCGATTTTGTCTCGATAGTAAAATAACCTTAAATAGTTTTTGTTGTTTCAAATATAAAATCTTTGGTGCGTAACGTTTGGCATATTCTGAAACTGGTCTATTGTTTCTTCATTACCATTTCAGATTTCCCTGTGAAATGTATTTGACTAGACATCTTGAACGTCATTATCCTACCAAAGAAGTTGTCTGTGAGACCTGCGGCAAGGTCATACACTCGCTTGACGCTCTGAAGCATCACATGCGACGCGTTCACGACAAAGTGTCCGAGCAGTGCAGCTATTGTGGCCAGTGGTATTCTAGCCGGGCGACAATGCGTCGACATATGCTCAATATGCATGTCCATGCCGATGAAGAACATCGTTGCGAGATTTGTGGCTTTGTGTCCTCGTCGAGGACGGCCAAAAAGCGTCACATAGAGTTCAAGCACAATCCCGAAAAGAAACATAAATGTACAATGTGTGAGAAAGCCTTTAAAACGCCCACTCTCTTGAAAGTAAGTTTGCGAATTTTCAGTTTGTCCTTTGCCATGTCCTTGAAACTAATATTGAACACTCTTCCTTGCTCTTCTACTTGTAGGAACATGTGGCCACTCACACGGGAGTAGATTTATACAATTGTGGTCACTGCGAGGCTTCATTTAAGTCGAAATCGAATCGCTCGACTCATTATAAGCGACATCATCCGGTGGAGTATATGGCCAATATGAGAAAACGTCCCTGTCCTAGTAGTATAAATAATTATGTTCAACAATGAGGATGATTAGTACATGCAATAAAGTCAAGAGCACCAGCATATAGTAAATTTAGTAAACAAAATTGTTTAATTCAATAAATTCAGTTTAACATACAGACAGACAAGTTTGTATACTCTCCACTTGGCTCGGGTGGTTATCTGATGACGAATGCGAAAGCCCTGGAGAAAATTTAGGTTTTCTGGAGAATTATAAATTTGCACAAATTTATGCTGTATTAGACGACAAATATTGCCATGACTCTTTAGTTGACGTCTAATATGGTAATCTACTCTATATTAGACGTCCAATATGGTCACCTATTCTATAGTTGACGACCAATTGGGTCATATACTCTATAGTAGATCATATGTTCGGTCATCTGTTCTATAATAATTGACTATTATTGTAACCTACTCTATAATAGTCGACCATTATTATCACCTGCTCCTTAGTAGACGACAATCTAGTCACTCATTCCATAGTCGATGACCAATATAGTCACCCATTCCATAGCAGACGACCAATATGATCGTCTACTCTATAACTGATGACCAATAGGGTCATCTACTCCAAAGTAGAATAGAATATTATCATCTGTGTATCAATGTAGTAGACGACTAATGTGCTCATCTACTCCATATTATATATACTTACCTGCTTTATATTATACTAAGAACTTCCACTTACTAGAATAGTAGATCTCTACAAACTTTCATCATATGGTCTTCCTATGTATTAGAGCCGAACTCTATTTAATAACGTCGACCATTAAGAAATTAAAAGGTCGACCGATAAGGTCTTCCTCTGTAGTCGTGTCGACCTCTAAAGTCTTCGTCTGTATCAGAGATTTTTGCCCGTACCATGGTCGACCTATAAGGTCTTCCTCTGTGCCAGAGTCGACATCTTAAATCTGTCTCTAAGCTAAGGTCATCCTCTGCATTATATTCGTCCTCAAAGGGTTCGTGTGTTAGATCGATTCTGCACCATAGCCGACCTCATAAGGCCTACCTGGGATAACCTATAAGGATTTCGCCAGTCCAAGAGTCGACCTATAAGGACATTGTCTGTGTCGACCAATAAGTTATTCGTCTGTACCAGAAACAATGTATAAGGTCTTCATCTATACCAGTGTCAGCCTATAATGCCTTCGTCTGTACCAGATCCGATGCTAGATTCGATTACCGAGTTATTTCAAAAGACTTGTTCTGTGCCAGAATCGTCGTGTAAGGTATCCGTCGATAACAGATGCTACCTACAGTCATTTGTACTAGAGTCGACCTCTAGGGTTTTCGTATGTACCCGAGAGGACATGTAAGGTATTTGTCTGTAGCAGAGTCGAGCTATAAGGTATTCGTATGTGCCAGAGTTGACATCTACGGTTTTCCTCTATATTAGAGTCGACTACTGAAGTGTTCCGTAGGATTTTCTTTTCGTCTCTGACATAGGCGACATCTAAGGTCTTCGCCTCTGGCCAGAATCTGCACCAGAGCCGAGCTTTACCTTATTCGTCTGTATCAGAGTCGAAATATATGGTCTTCATCTGTACCAGAGTCGACATACAAGGTTTTGGTATGTACCAGTGTAGACACCTTCATTTGTGATAAAATCGACCTCAAAGGTCTTCGTCTGTACTAGACTCGAAATCTAACGTCTTTATCTTTAACAGAGACTAGCAGGTGGTCATCTACTTTAAATGTGTCTCTCATTAGGACTTTCTGCTTGGTTCGGGTAGATTTAAAATTGCTGTAATCTTTTAATTTATCAAACGGCAAGTATTATTTTATTCATTGCAGATCCGATTTAATGATAAAAGTGCTAGGCTGAACATTTCTACTTGTTTCGATTTTATATAATATAATTAAACCCTTTAATTTTTTTATCAGAATTAAAAAATATCACTTAATTGTTAGAGGTAAGTATATTGAAATCTGAGAAGGTTTTCCAAAAACTCAGATTTTCTTACAAATTAATTAAAACATTTTTTTTATTTCTGGAAATCATTATACATTAAAAATATGGGATTTTTGGATACAGATTTTTTCTATCTATAGAATAATGTAACTATTTACTATTATTATTTATATTTAAAAGGTGGGTTTTTTAAATTACATAAAATATTTTGTTATATTTCATTTCATTGCACTTGCAGATTTCCCTGTGAAATGTATTTAATAGACACATTAAAAATCATTTTTTGTGGCTTCATCTCATCCACGTGAACGGCCAAACGGCAGCATAAACAATTCAAACATAATCCAGTGAGGCGTCTGCTCTATAGCAGACAACCAATATGGTCATCTACTCTATAGTAGACATCCAATATGGTCATCTACCTTATATTAAACAACCAATGTGGTCATCTACTCTATATTAAACAACCAATATGGTCATCTACTCTATAGTAGACAACCAATATGGTCATACACACTATAGTAGATAATCAATATGGCCGTCTTCAGGGACGTATCTAGAGGTTTTAAAAATAGGCATAAACTGTTTACAGTTTTCAAAATCACTCAAAAAGCACGAAAAATATTTGGAAGGCCGTTAAAAAAACAATAGAAAAGCGTAAAAAATGGTAACAGTAAAAGTAATAACAACTAAAAATAAGAAAAGTGCATGGTTTCCTCGCTAAAACTTTTTAAATTATACATCGATTTTCTTCGGAATGGTCTCAATTAATTCATAACCTTTCAGAGTTTACAATAAAATCACAAAAATATGACAATTATGCGTTTCTAGATGTTTTTGTGGCTTTTATTTAAAAATTGTTAAAATTTTCTCAAAAAATATGATTTTTTGCAATACTTTGTAAAATATCGTCGAAACCGCTGAAGGGATGGAAAATTGTATTGTGCGAAGTTGAAGGCTACTTAATTCTGAACCAATTCCGATGAATGGTTTCTAGTTATGCCATAATATGTGGTTCAACCTCTCTTTTTTCTTAGCCTAAAGGGTTGTCTCTTTAAATTCTCGCGATAAGCTGTGATATGGAAAGAAATTAGTGGTTGAACGACATAAAGTGGCATAACTCGAAAACCATTTATCCGATTTGGTTGAGGAAAATTTTAAAGAATTAAATATTAAGTAGCCTTCAACTTCATATAATACCATTTTTCATCCGTTCAGCGGTTTCGACGATATACGAGTATTACAAAATATTGCAAAAAAAGGTGATTTTTTGATAAAATTTTAATATTTTTAAAATAAAACTCCCATAAAACAATCCAAAAATGAACAAATGTTATAGTTTTATGATTTTATCGTAATGTCGGTCATAAACGAGCCCATTCCGAAGAAAATCGATGCATAATTAAAAAAGTTATAGCTAATTTAGTAAGGTTTTAACTTTAAACATTTCTTATCGATGTGAAATTTACAAAAACTAACTTTAAAAGCTAAGATTGGAGATTTTGACGTTTTTTGACGTCTAGAATCAGAATCTAAGCATTAAAACAGAAACCCAAGAAAAAATGTTGTTTTTGTCGACCGGTGTAATTATTGGATGGCTTTAAATTTATGATAACCAGATATGGCGAATATTAAGTCAAAATTACATTTATGATTTCTTATCTATCTACCTTTTGTAGGTTGCAGTGATGGAATGAGTTGGTACAACCGTGTATGTAAATTTTACTTTATGTATATTGGGTGTGGTAATAAGTAGTACGGTTTTGGCCATTACACAGAACTTATCACGGTATTTGCAAACGATTAACCTAGATATAATAAAGGCTTACGAAATCATAAAATTGGCAACGACTAAATTAAGTGACATGCGTAGAAATTCAGATGCGGAGTTTGATAAACTGTTTGAAGAATCTACACAACTTGAAAGAAGTTTTGGAATAGAAGCTGCACTACCTAGAAGAGTAGACACTTAAAAGTATAGGGCTAATATTCCTGGTTCAGATGCCAAGGCGTATTTTAGGACAACATTGTTCATACCATATCTGGACGAATCACATTTAAATAATAGATTTTCCGAACATGAAGCTATAATTACAAGTCTGTTTAATATCGTTCCGATACGAGTTGTAAATCTAATAAAGGAAGATTTCGAAGAAGTCACACTTTTTTACAAAAACGATTTAAAAAATTCAGCAAAATCTGTTTTAGCTGAAATAAGTATATGGATTGATTATTGGAAGCAGAAGAATGATAAGCCATCAATTGCATTAGATGATATTTCAGTTTATGATGAGGACATGTTCCCAAGCGTTTTTACCCTTTTGCAGATACTGGCCACAATACCTGTGACAACGGCATCTGCTGAGCGAAG
Source organism: Eudasyphora cyanicolor (assembly GCA_963930755.1). Taxonomy (NCBI): domain Eukaryota; kingdom Metazoa; phylum Arthropoda; class Insecta; order Diptera; family Muscidae; genus Eudasyphora; species Eudasyphora cyanicolor. Next base: position 159,878,192 of record OZ005738.1, on the reverse strand, counting down.
TTTCTCGAGGTTAAGAAGAATAAAAACTTATCTCCGGAACAGAATGGAAGGAGAAAGAAAAATAATTAATATATTTCTTTCAAAAAATCGAAGATTACATTTTTAACTCTTACGTATTTTATTATAAAAAGTTTTACTGATCTCGTACTAAAGTACACATTTATATTTAGGAATAAAAAACTAAGGAACTTAACTTCCATTACCTACACAATAAAGGTAATTGTTTATCTTTGATATGGAAAAAAAGGTTGCCCCCCCCCCCCCCCCCCCAGAACCAAAATCCTGGATACGTCCCTGGTCGTCTTCACCATAGTAGACGACCAATATGGCCATCTACTCTATATTAGACAACCAGTATAGTCATCTACTCTGAAGTAGACGACCAGTATTGTCACCTACTATGTAGTATACGATAACTATGGGCATCGACCAATATGGTCATCTACTCTATAGTAGACGACCAATATGGTCAGCTACTCTATAGAAGACGACCAACATGGTCATCTAGTCTACAGTAGACGACAAATATGGTCATCTACTCTATAGTAGACGACCAATATGATCATATACTCTGTAGTAAGCGACCAATATGGTCATCTACTCTATAGTAGACGACTACTATAGAGCTAATAGTAAAAGACCAATATGGTCATCTAATCTATAGCAGACGACCAATATGGTCATCTACTCTATAGTAGACATCCAATATGGACATCTACTCTATAGTAGACAACCAATATGGTCATCTACCTTATATTAAACAACCAATGTGGTCATCTACTCTATATTAAACAACCAATATGGTCAACTACTCTATAGTAGACAACCAATACGGCCATATACACTATAGTAGATAATCAATATGGCCGTCTTCACCATAGTAGACGACCAATATGGCCATCTACTCTATATTAGACAACCAGTATGGTCATCTACTCTGAAGTAGACGACCTGTATTGTCACCTACTATATAGTATACGATAACTATGGCCATCTATTCTATAGTAAACGACCAATATTAATACGATCAATTAGAGGATTTATTGTATATTATACAACCAATATGGTCATCTACTCTATCTAAGATGACCAATATGGTCATCCACTCTATATTAGGCGACCAATATGGTCCGTCTACCATAAATAGTTATATTATACGACCAACATGTTAATCTAGTTCTGCTCTATAGTAGACGACAAATATGGTCATCTACTCTATAGTAGACGACAAAGATGGTCATCTACTCTATAGTAGACGACCAATATGGTCATCTAATCTATATTAGACGACCAATATGGTCATCTACTCTATATTAGACGACCAATATGGTCATCTATAGTAGACGACCAATATGGTCATCTACGACCAATATGGTCATCTACTCTATAGTAGACGACCAATATGGTCATCTACTCTATAGTAGACGACCAATATGGTCATCTACTCTATAGTGGACGACCAATATGGTCATCTACTCTATAGTAGACGACCAATATGGTCATCTACTCTATAGTAGACGACCAATATGGTCATCTACTCTATAGTAGATGACTAATATGGTCATTAGCTCTATAGTAAAGGACCAATATGGTCATCCACTCTATTGTAGACGACCAATATGGTCATCTACTCTATAGTAGACGACCAATATGGTCATCTACTCTATAGTAGACGACTAATATGGTCATTAGCTCTATAGTAAAGGACCAATATGGTCATATACTCTATAGCAGACGACCAATATGGTCATCTACTCTATAGCAGACGACCAATATGGTCATCTACTCTATAGTAGACGAGCAACATGGTCATCTACTCTATAGTAGACGACCAATATGGTAACCTACTCTATAGTAGACGACCAATATGGTCATCTACTCCATATTAGACGACCAATATGATCATCTACTCTATAGCAGACGACTAATATGGTCATCTAATCTATAGTAGACTACCAATATGGTCATCTACTCTACAGTAGACGACTACTATGGTCAACTACTCTGTAGTAGACGACCACTATGGTCATCTACTCTATAGTAGACGACCACTATGGTCATCTACTCTATAGTAGACGACCACTATGGTCATCTACTCTATAGTAGACGACCACTATGGTCATCTACTCTATAGTAGACGAGTAATATGGTAATCTACTCTATAGTAGACGACCACTATGGGCATCTACTCTATAGTAGACGACCACTATGTCATCTTCTCTATAGTAGACGACCACTATGGGCATCTACTCTATAGTAGACGACAACTATGGGCATCTACTCTATAGTAGACGACCACTATGGTCATCTACTCTATAGTAGACGCCCATACACTACAGTAGACGACTAATATGGTCATCTACTCTATAGTAGACGATCAATATGGTCATCTACTGTATAACAGACAACCAATATGGTCATCTACTGTACATCAGACAACCAATATGGTCATCTACTCTATATTAGACGTCCAATATGGTCATCTTTTCTATAGTTGACGACCAATTGGATCATATACTCTATAGTAGATCATATGTTCGGTCATCTGTTCTATAATAATTGACTAATATTGTAACCTACTCTATAATAGACGACCACTATTATTACCGGCTCTTTAGTAGACGACAATCTAGTCACTCATTCCATAGTCGGTGACGAATATAGTCACCCATTCCATAGCTGACGACCAATAGGGTCATCTACTCTAACGTAGAATATCAATATTATCATCTACTTTGTAGTAGACGACCAATATTGTCATCTACTCTACAGTAGACGACTAATGTGCTCATCTACTCTATATATATACACTTACCTGTTTTATATATGCGGCTAGTGATATCCGCAGCTGAGCCGCCTGTCACATCAAGGATACTGTTCAAATAACAGAAGTCTAAACATCTACAATGTCTTGGCCTTGCATTGGCCATATACATATACTCTATTTTAGAATGATTATCAACTCTATAGTAGGCGACCAATACTGACACCTACTCTATTGTCGACGACCAATATAGTCACCTAATCTTTTTCTTCTACAGTCCCAATACACGATTAATATCCTCATCTATTTTGGTTTGTTCTTCTGAAACGAAATAATAGATATTAAAGTAATTTGTGTGATTTTAAGGCGTTATATAAAATGTATACCAATACATATCTCTTAAATTGTGTTTCAAAAAATTTTAAATTTTTATAAATTTATTTTTTTTTTAAATTTCAATGTCAGTTCATCTTCAATTTGAAAAAAAAAATGATAGTTAATGTGCTTGGTTGCAGAAAATCCAATTCGATTTTTTTTAAATGTATGTTTCTTAAATATGTATATAGAAACATTTCTTTGAAAGACAGATGTGGTTTGTCTCATTATTCCAAACCGAGAAGAAGTTTCTTAGATTTTTAGAAAAATTTTTTTGTTTTAAACAAACAAATTCTTTGGCGGGAAAATAATGAAAGATATCTTTGAATCAAAGAATTTTGTCATTGTTTTAATGAGCAAAATATTTCGATTGTATAATGTTAATTTAGCTTTTTAAGGATGATAAATATGTATTATTTTCTTATGTTTGCCCTCCCTCCGTAGGTATACATTTGTGACATTCATATATGTATTTTATTTCATTGCAATTCCAGATTTCCCTGTGAAATGTATTTAATTAGACATGTTAAACATCATGATCCCCCCAAAGAATTCGTTTGTGACACCTGTGGCAAAGTCTCACATACATTGCATGCGCTCCTCATTCACAAGCAACGGGTTCACGCCCCAAAAGTACCCGAGCAGTGCAGTTATTGCGGCAAATGGTATTCCACCCGCTGGACGCTCAAAAGTCATGTGCTAAATATGCACGTGCGTGCCGATCAAGAACATCGCTGTGAGATTTGTGGCTTTGTCTCATCCTCCAGGACGGCGAAGAGGCGTCACAAACAGTTCAAGCACAACCCGGAAAAGCGTCATAAATGCACAATGTGCGAGAAAGCTTTCAAAACGCCCACTTTGCTGAAAGTAAGTTCGAATTAGAGAAACAATTTCAAATTCTTTCAAATTCCATTTGCATTTTATTTTAATTGTGGCTTCTTGCAGGAGCACACCGCTATCCATACGGGAATTGATTTGTATAATTGCGCCTATTGTGATGCCACTTTCAAATCGAAGTCGAATCGTTCCACACACTATCGACGTCGTCATCCTGTGGAATATAATGCCAATATGGTTATACGTCCACGTCCCACGGCTATACCAAATTATGAATCGATTTAGATATACAAATCTTATCATTGTGAGAAAAAATTTACTTGAAATTTTAATAAAATCCTTATTTGTTTGGGAAACTATTTTTTTTTTTATAATTTTGTCCATTTACACTGATTCTATGATTATAAAAATCATAATATTCTGATAGAATAATTAAATCGCTAAAAAGAAAACAATTCATTGAAAATCGGTCCTTTTTCGAATACATGGGTCTGTCTACATACAGTCGACAAGGTTATAACTGACTCCCTGGGACTAAGATTATAGACGATCCATAGACGATGTTCGCTATATCCGATGTACTCGAATATAAAAATCGGTCAAAATTAAAAAAAAACATTAATTGCATTTTTACACTACAAAGTTTTTAATTAAAAATAAGATATATATCGAAAAAGAAATAAACTCAGCGTTCAAAGAACAAACAATCATAAAATGTTGGACAGTCACATTATTTCCCAACTAGAGAGTAAATAATCCAACTGTGCTACTTTGTCCAACTGGTCATCAACAAAGTAGTAGATAACCCAACTGGTAATCTACTAAGTAATAGATAACCCAATTGAGATCTACTAAGTAATAGATATTCCAACTGATTCTCTATTTAGGAGTAGATAACCGAACTGGTCGTCTACAAAGGAGTAGATAACTACCCTTAGGGTGTATGTAGATAATTCAATGAAAAATGGAATATGGGACATCAAATATGGTTCGTTAAGAAAAGTTCTCTGTAAACAATGTTCCCTGTAACGGTTCAGATTTATATGAAAACCTGAATCAAAACCGTTAGGACCAGACACTTTTTTCAAATGCGGATGCAGCCGGTGGGCACAACCCGCTCTTTCGATGCCATTATTGAAATCACTCTATATTTTGAACCATCGTTATAACTATATCTCTATCAATAGCCATAATGTCCTTACTAAAAAGACTAGAAAATGTTTCTAAATATTTTTTCTAAAATTGTTAATCCTTCTGAACCATGGGAACTGCAAATACATTACGTTGCACAGTGGGGAAATTTCGGAAAACGGGAAATCGGTCTGCCGTTTTTTAACCTGTTCTGTCTGATTCTCAAACGTCTGAATTCAAACGTATAAAAGAGCTATTGACGAGCTTAAGTACAGGGCCGAATTGTAATACTTATAGATTCTACTAATCAAGGCTCACTAAAAACTAATTTATACCAATCTTTTATATGTCTGATTTATGTCGTGTGTTCTTTTGAAGTTCCCCAATTTCAATTGCTACCAGTTAACTCCACTCTCCGATAGAAAAAAACAGTTTCCATAAAACAAATACTACATTTGATTTGAACCAAAGCGTAAGCATAGTTCCGATTTCAAATATCTATAAAAAGTTTTAATTTTATTTCTTTTCATTTGCAGATTTTCATGTGAAATGTTTTTGACAAATCATCTTAAATATCACAATCCTTCTAAGGAATTCGTATGTGACATTTGTGGCATTGTTTTGCCCACACTAAATACACTGCAGAATCACAAGCAGAAGGTTCACACGCCCAAAGTGCCCGAACAGTGTCAGTACTGCGACAAATGGTATTCCAGCCGATGGACCGTGCAACGCCACATCCTGAATATGCATATTCATGCCGACCAGGAGCATCGCTGTGAGATTTGTGGTTTTGTATCGTCGACGCGAGAGGCGAAAAAGAAGCACATAGAGTTCAAACATAATCCGGTGAAGAAACACAAGTGTACTATGTGTGAGAAGGCTTTTAAAACGCCCACTTTACTGAAAGTAAGTCTAATCTAATTCCGGGCATTCCTTCCTGGCCTCTCCATAATCTATGATATGATTTCTTCTTTTAGGAGCACATGGCCACCCATACGGGAATTGATTTGTACAACTGTAACTACTGTGAGGCTTCGTTTAAATCAAAATCGAATCGTTCAACCCACTGTCGACGTCGTCATCCGGTGGAATATAATGAAAATATGTTAAGACGTTCGCGTCCGAGTGCTATACAAAAATAATGAAAACTACCAAATAAATTTGATAGATTTATTATAACGGCTTTAAGGATTTTAATTTTGTTTTTTTGATTTTCTCTCGATTTTGAAAAACTTTCTTCAACAGATCTCAACATATGTAAGCCCACAACGTTTTATCAGGCTTTGTAAAGAACAATTTAAAAAAAATTCAGAATTGAAATTTTTCCTAACAATATTTTTAATCTGATCAACAGTTCCTAAGATAAATAGCTGCTACACAGAGAAAAAATGTCGCAAAATTTAAGAATGTATCCTAATATTAAATAAAAACGCATTGATTTGGCGCCATATCAAATAAAAGATTAACCTTATAATCATACTTAAAAAAAAAAATTTAATTAAATATAATTCCATTATCATAAATTTAAGTATAAAAATTAATTATATCTATGATTTGTTATCTCTGGCGCCTAATCAACAGCTACGTTTTTTCAGTGCATGCAGGAGTCTAGTTGATAACAATCTATAGGGTATTTTTCAGTGTGTATAACTTTAAATTGGAATAAAATAATGAAAAATTTAAACTGAAAATTTACTTAATAAAACACAGAGAGAAAAACTGTCCTTAATTTAAAGATATGTAGCAAAAAATAAATTTTATATTAAAAATTTAGACATTCTTTAATAATTGTAAATAAATCATTAAATTAAGTAAATTTAAATTGGTTCAAAACTTTAAAATAAGGACAGTTTTTTTTTCTCTGTGCAAACTTAATTGAATGCCATTGTTGTTTGAAAATATGCCACTTTTCACGCATTTTTGTAGAAAATGTCATCTAAATTAGTATTTTCTAGAAAATTTCACCAATAATGCATTTTCCCGCATATTTTAGTTTTCAATTTTTCTTATAAATGTCATCAAAATTGGATTTGTTGAAATTTTCTAGGAAAAATCAATATTTAACAATATTTTTTAGAAAAATTTAATAATTAAAAAATTTTACAGAAAAAATAAATTTTGACGAAATTTTCTAGATAAATGCAATTTTGATGAAATTTGCTTGAACGATATTTACTATAAATAATACCCTGTACCACAATAAACCCTGTATAAAAATAAACATGCTGGATAAATGCATTTTGATAAAATTTTCCAGAAAATGGTAATCGAGAAAAAATTTTGATGACATTTTCTGGAAAATAAAATTTGAACGCAATTTTGAAAAAATTTTCCAGGAAATAATTTTTTGAGGAAATTTTTTTAGAAAAATTCAATTTTGATAAAATTTTCTTGAAAATGGTAATTCTGATAAATTTTTTATAAATATAGAATTTTGACGAAATTTTCTAGAAAAATGCAATTTGAAGAAACTTTCTTGAAAATTGTAATATTGATGAAATTTCTGGAAAATTTAAATATTTACGAAATTATGTGTTTTTGTTATCGTTTGGCTTGAGGTTTAGTCTAAATTGCATTTCTGAAAATTTTGTGGAACTCACAGTTTGTAATCAATTTCGTCGAAATTTTATAAAAAAAAATTTCATCAAATATCGTCAAAATTACATTTTTCACAGAAAATTGCAATTTAAAAGAAAATGTACTGAAAATTGCATTTCTATACAAAATTTCACTGAAATGCATTTTCTAAGCAAATTTTGTTGAAGTAGCATTTTTCTGAAAATTTTCGTCAAAATTGCATTTTTTTTAAAAATTCGTTGAAATTGTATTTTTATCGAAATTGAATTTCTATACAAAATTTTGTGGAATTTACAGTTTGAAGAAAATTTCGTGGACATTTTTATCAAAATTGTTTTTTTTTTCTGTAAATATTGTTTAGAAAATTTCGTAGAATGTCGAATTTTTATAAAAAAAATCTTACATTTCATTTTTCCAGAAAATTTCATCAAAATTGCTTTTTTCTTGAAATTTTCATCTAAATATAATTTTTCTAGAAATTTCGTCAAAATTCCATTTTTCAAGAAAATTTTATCAAAATTACATTTTTCAAAAAATATAGTCGAAATTATATTTTCTGGAAAATTTCATCAAAAATTGCATTTTTCCAGAATATCTAATTTTTCTAGTAAATTATATAAAAATCGTTAAAGAAAAAGTCATCAAATTTATTTTTTTCAAAATTTTTGTTTCTAGCAAATATCGTCAAAAAGACTTTTTTCATAGAAAATTGCAATTTAAAAGAAAATTTACTGAAAATTGCATTTTTATACAAAATTTCACTGAAATGCATTTTCTAAGCAAATTTTGATGAAGTAGCATTTTTCTTAAAAAATTTGTCAAAATTGCATTTTTTTCGTTGAAATTGTATTTTTATTGAAATTAAATTTCTATAAAAAATTTAGTGGAATTCACAGTATGAAGAAAATTTCGTGGACATTTTTATCAAAATTGTTTTTTTTCTGTAAATATTGTTGAAATTGATTTTTTTAGAAAATTTCGTAGAATGTCGAATTTTTCTAAAAAAAATCTTACAGCGTATAATTTTTCTAGAAAATTTCATCAAAATTGCATTTTTCTTGAAATTTGCATCTAAATTTAATTTTTCTAGAAAATTTCATCAAAATTCCATTTTTCAAGAAATTTTATGAAAATTAAATTTTTCAAGAAATATAGTCGAAATTATATTTTTCAGAATATTTTATCAAAATTTAAATTTTCTGTCTGCATTTTCTGGAAAATTTCATCAAAATTGCATTTTTCCTGAATATTTAATTTTTCTAGTAAATTCGTTCAAGAAAATTTCATCAAAATTTAATTTTTCTAGAAAATTTCGTCAAAAACGCATTCCAGCACAAAATTTTGTTAAATTTATATTTTCTAGGAAATTTATTTTACCAGAAAATATTGTCAAAAATTTATTTTCTAGAAAAAGGTAAACACTTAAACTTCAATGAAATTTTCCATAGAAATGAAATTTCAATTAAATTTTCATTTGAATTTTCTAGAAAAATATAATTTTAAAGAATTTTTCTAGAATCATGTTATTTTCAAGAACTTTTTATAAAAAAGCAATATACAATGCAATTTCGTTCAAAAAAAATTCATTGGAATTTTTTAGAAAATTTAGTCAAAATTGCATTCCTGAAAATTTCGTTGAATTTACAGTTTGTTGACAATTTCGTCGAAATTTTATCAAAATTAATTTTTTTCTAGCAAATATTGTCATAGAAAATTCCAATTTATTAAAAAATTTACTGAAAATTGCTTTTATATACAAAATTTTTCAGAAGTGCACATTCTTAGCAAATTTTGTTGAAGTTGAATTTTTCTAAAAATTTCGTCAAAATTGCATTTTTAAAAAAAATCGTTGAAATTGCATTTTTATGGAAATTGAATTTCTATAAAAAAATTAGTGGAAATTAGAGTTTAAAGAAAATTTCGTGGAAATTTTTATCAAAATCGTTTTTTCTGTAAATTTTGTCGAAATTGTTTTTTTGAAAATTTCTTAAACATTTAATTTTTCTAGAAATTTCATCAATATTACCATTTTCAAAAATATTTCATCAAAATTGCATTTTTTTTTAAATTTTCTTAAACAATATTTACGAAAAAAACTATTTTGATAAAAATTTCCACGAGATTTTCTTGAAACTGTAATTTCAACTTCGATAAAATGTAATTTCAAAGATTCTTTCATTGAAATCGCCTTTCTATAGAAAATTTAGTCAAAATTACATTTCTAAAAATTTCGTGGAATTAACATTTTATATGTAATTTCGTCGAAATTTACTTTTTTCTAGTAAATAACGTCAAAATTAAATTTTTTATAGAAATTGCAATTTTGATGGCATTTATTAGAAGAAGGTAAAAATGAAATATGCGGAAAAATACCATATTGATGACATTTTCTGGAAAATATTAATTTAGATGACGTTTTCTAGAAAAATGTGTGAAAAGTGACGGAATGCATATATTCAAACACTAATGACATTAAATTAACTTTGCACAGAGAGAAAAAACTGTCCTTATTTGTGATTTAATGATTTATTTACAATTATTAAAGATTGTCTTAATGTTTAGTATACAATTTACACATTTTATGAATAAGGACATCTCTGCTACAATTAAGGACAGTTTTTTTTTCTCTGTGATTAATTAAGTAAATTTTCAGTCTTAAATTTTCATTATTTTATTCAAATTCAAAGTTATACACACTGAAAAATACCCTAGAGATTGTTATCCACTAGAATCCTGCATGTACTGAAAAACGTTGCCATTAATATGACGCCAAAGACAATAAATCATTGTGAAATAAGTAAATTGTATACTTAAATTTATGATAATGGAATTATTGTTAAGTACATTTTCTTTCATTTAAGTATGAAATGTTCGCATATTATATATGTATATATTATATTATATTATTGGTTATATTATATATAATATTAGGTTTACATTCTTTCAGTTAAGTGTCATTTATCCTTAAACTTTATAAAATTCTACAAAATGAATTTGGTCATAAAATTAATTATTGGCCCAAAGCCAATCCTTAATTTTATTCTTTCAGTTTAGTGTTATTTATCGTTGAATTGATGACAACATTTTTTCTAAAGAAAAATTCGACGAAATTGTTTATAAACTGTAAATTCCAAATTTTCTAAAGACTGTAGTTTCAACAAAATTTTCGATATAAATGAAATTTTGACTAAATTTTCTTTAATTCAATTAAATTTCAACGAAATTGTTTAGAAAAATTTAATGTTTACCATATTTTTTAGAAAAATTTAACGTTAACAAAATTTTCTAGGAACTTCGATGAAATTTTGTAAAGAAATGCAATTCCAAGTAAACTTTCTAGAAACATTTTATTTTGATGAAATTTCTAGAAAAAATACGATTTCCATGATTTTTTTTTTATAATTTCAATTCCGTTAAAATGTTTCTGTAGAAATGCAATTTGATGAAAATAAACATTCACTTTATGTGTTCAAATACATATGTCATTGTTGTTGCTCTAAGCAGCCAAAACGTATCGATTAAGCGGAGCAACACAAAAACGCAATTACAGCAACAGAGCAACAGTTACACGTTCGACCAATTCTGTCAGTTCTATTTACTTTGGTCTTTTAGAAAAACTTTCGTAGTTTCATAAAAAATGCCTCATACTTCTAAAACTCCGCGATCAAACCACTGTGTCTTAATTCTTCCACAAAAGTTCCCAGTCTCAAGAAGCACAAGAAAAAGGTTCACACGCCCAAAGTCCCCCAACAGTGTCAATACTGTGGCAAATGGTACTCCAGCCAGTGGACAATGCGTAAGCATCTCCTCAATATGCATGTGTTGGCCGATGAAGAGCATATCTGCGAGATTTGTGGTTTTGTGTCGTCAACGCGAACGGCCAAAAGACAGCATATACAATTCAAACATAATCCGGAAAAGAAGCACAAGTGCACCCTGTGCGACAAAGCCTTTAAGACGCCCACTATGCTCAAAGTAAGCCTTGCAATAAATACCAATACATATAGCTCCTTATTTTGTTTAATCCACTTAATTATGGCTACTTGCAGGAGCATACGGCTATCCATACGGGAGTTGATTTGTATAGTTGTGCCTACTGTGAGGCCACCTTTAAATCGAAATCGAATCGTTCCACTCACTATAAACGTCATCATCCACTGGATTATGTACCCAATATGACAAGACGAACACGACCCACAGCTATACAAAATTATGTAGATTTTGGCGAAGCATCTTCGGTCAGAGTCAGAGAGGACATTGCACCGATCGATTGATAAACATGCATTCAAATGAATATCAAATTGAGAATAAAAAATAAAGAATCAGAAGGAGATTTTAGTAATAATACTTGTATACGTTGTGTATGCGTTCCAAAACCAAAATCATATACATAGATAATAAATAATAAAACTTGCTCATAAATAAATTTAAATAATTACATTGTTATGGATCACTACATCTAAGTGGACGACCCAGTGCGTCATCTACATCTTAGTGGACGACGCAGTGGGTCATCAAAACCTTAGGAAACGACCTACTGGGTCATATACACCTCAGTAAATTAACAACTAAACGACCAGTAGACAAATTGGAGAACCTACTGTATAGTAAATGGTTAGATTACGACCAGAAGAGTTATATCGCGACCTAATATTGAAAAGACGCTAAGTCCAATTTTCGCCTATATGTATTTTTTACAGCGGAACGCAAGATAACTTGAAAATATATCGATTTGGAAACCAAAAAACATGATTTGTCGTCCCTAATAGCTGAAACGTATAAGTATTTTGTCTCTCCTTTAAAATATTGGACTCGGCGTTTTTGCTTACACTCTTTGGTCGCGAAATACTCCCTGATTGACGAACATAAGGTTTATATACTCCAACAAACGACCAGAATAGTTATGTACTCTCTAGCAGACGACCAGAAATATTATCATCTATCTAACAGATCGTCTTCTAATCTCTAACAGACGACCAAAAAGGTTATCAGTCCTCTAGCATTCGACTAGAAGGTTTATCTACTCTAAAAGATAGCTAAAAGTATTATACATATACTCTCTTGCAAACAACCAGGAAAGTAAATTCTCTTTAACCGACGGCCACAGGTTTAATTACTCTTTAGCAGACAACCAGAAGGGATAACTACACTCGAACAAGCGGCCATTAGGGTTATCATAGCTCTAGCAGACAGCAAGGTAGATCTACACTCTAGCAGATGACAAAAAGGTATATCTACTCTCTAGCAGACGACCAGAATCTTTATCTAGTCTTTTTTGCTCGTTTGCAGATGACTTGAAGAGATTGCTACTTTGTAGCAGACGTTCCGAAGGTTTAACTACTCTCTAGCAGACGATCAGAAGAGTTATATACGCTCTAGCAGACGACCATCTTGGTCAGCTTCTTCATTGTTGACGACCAGTTTTGTCATCTTATCCATGGTAGTTGACCAGATCGGTAATCTACCTCGTAGTATGAGACAAGATCGGCCATCTGCTCGATATTATACGTCCAGCATAGTCATATACTCCATAGTACATGACGAGCTCAGCCATCTACTTTAGTGTACACGACAAGCTCTGCAACATTCTCCATAGTACTCGTAGAATACGACCCGTTCTATCATCGATACTAGCAGATGACCTGAAGGCTTATCGAACCTCTAGCAGACGTCCAGAACGTTTATCTACTCTCCAGAAGATGATACATCGTTTAATACACCCTCCTACAGACCATCATAAGGGTTAACTACTCTCTAGCAAATGTTAAGCAGCCATTTATGCTCTCTTGCAGATGACTTGAAGAGATAGCTACTTTGTAGCAGACGTTTCGGATGGTTAACTTCTCTTTAACAGACGACCAGAAGAGTTATCTACTCTATAGCAAAAGACAAACAGAAGACCATATTGGTCAGCTTCTTCATAGTTAGAAGAATAGTTTGTCATCTTATCTATGGTAGTTAATCAGCTCGGTAATCTACATCATAATAGGAGACCAGCTCGGTTATACACTCCATATGCTCGATCATCTTTTCATAGCAGATGACCAGCATGGTTATCTACTCGATAATATACGACCATCTTGGTCATCTACTCTAAAGCATATGACCAGGACATTTTTATACTTCGTAGTACATGACCAGCTCTGCAATCTTCTCCATAGTTTGTAGCTCTGTCATCTTTAAAGTCTATAGTGAATTACCAGTTGGATCATATATTCTATAGTTCATTGCTCTATCGATCGTTATCTCACATTCTCTGAAGCAGACGCCAAATCGGCCGTCAACTATTTAATAGATGAAATATTTGGTCTACTTCTCTCCAGTAGATGACCACTTCGGTTATCTACTTTATAGTGAATGACCACTTTTGTCACCTTACTACTCTCTAGGAAATTACCAATTGTGCTCCTAATCCGTAGTGGATGGGACACGTATTTAGTAGCAAGAGACCAGATGGACACCTGCACCATACTACATGACAAATTGGGTCACAAACTCTTTAGCAGATGATAGGTTGGGTCATCTTCTCCAAAAATATAACCAGTTGGGTCATTTACACCACAAGACGACCAGTTGGGTCATATACTACAAAGTGAGGGATCAAATGAATCATCTACCACAAAGCAGGAGACTGGTAAAGTCGTATACGACAAATATTCGATCCATTGGGTCATCTAATCCAATGTAGACCATCATATGGGTCATCTACTCCAAAGTAGACCATCTGATGCGTTGCCTACTCCAAAGAAAACGACCAGTTGGGTCATCATCTGTAAAGTAGAGGATCGGTTGGGTCATGTACTTCAAATTAGACGATCAATTGGGTAAATTAATCTAAGTATATGACCAGTTAGGTCATCTACTCTAAAGAAGACGACCAATTGGCTCATCTACTCCATAGTGGGAGACCAGATGCATCATCTACTTCATGGTGGGATACCAGATGGATCATCTACCTCCCAAAGTAGAAGATCATTTGGGTCAACTACACTAAATTAGACAACTGTTTAAATCATCTATTCTGCAGTAGACTACCAATTGGGTTATCTACACTAAAGTTGGGTTATATACTCCAAAGTAGACAAACAGTTGGGTCGTCTACTCCAAAGTAGACCATCATATGGTTCATCTACTCCAAAGTAGGCCATTAGATGGGTTATCTTCTCCAAAAAAAGGCTACCAGTTGTGTCATCTGCTCCAAATTAGACGATCAGTTGGGTCATCTACTCTAAAGAAAACGACCAATTAGGCCAATTACTCCTAAGCATATGACCAGTTGGCTCATCTACTCTAAAGAAGACGACCAATTGGCCATCTACTCCAAAGTGGGAGACCAGATGGATCATAGCAGGGTTATCTATTGCTATTCTGCAGGGTTATCTACACTAAAGTGGATTAATAATTGGGTTATGTACTCCAAAGTATACAAGCAGTTAGGTAATTTACTATAAATTAGATTGCTAGTTGTCCATCTACTAAAGTCAACCATTAATTAGATCATACATATATTCATTAGTAGACTGTGTTATCTACTCTAAATTAGACAGCTAGTAGGTTATCTACTATAAAGTAAACGACCAGGAGGGCCTTCCATTCTTTAGTAGAGTACTGTATCTACTGTAAAGTAGGCAACTAATTGGATCTTGTACTCTAAATGGGTAGCTAGTACGTCATATATTCTAAATTAAATTACCAGTTGAATAATCCATTATTTAGTAGACTACCAATTGGATCATCAACTATTTAGTAAACTACCAATTGAGCATCTTAAAGTAGACAACATGTTGGGTTATCTAATTTACGGTAGACTACTAGTTGGGGCATCAAATCAAAATTGGGTTATCAATCTTCAGCAATTCTTCAAAAATTCAAAACTGGCATGTGAGCGAATGGCTCAAAGAACTTTCAATTTAGATCTTCTCATAGGAATAAAATTAGCAATAATTCTAAAAATAATAATAGTTATGTCATAACTATCTACTCCGTTGGGAAAGAAAAACGCCATGTTGTTTGGGAAATGTGATCACAATCCATTTTATGACTTTATGGCTTCTAGTTATCTGTGTGCCTAAGGCCGCCCATTTTGTAAGAAACTTTTCTTAAAGTTCACAAATTCTTTTCTTATTTTTCTCTTTTCAAATTTCAGATTTGCTTGCGAGATGTATTTATCTAGACATCTTGAATATCATACTCCCAAGAAATTCATTTGTGATATCTGCGGTAAAACTGAGCCGACTATTCACGCCCTCAAGAAGCACGAGAAAAAGGTGCACACGCCCAAAGTGCCCGAACAGTGCACCTATTGTGGCAAATGGTACTCTAGTCAGTGGACGGTGCGACGGCATGTCCTTAATATGCATGTGCGAGCCGATGAAGATCACAGTTGTGAGATTTGTGGATTTGTATCGTCGACGCGCGAGGCGAAAAAGAAACATATGCACTTTAAGCATAATCCCGAAAAGAGACACAAATGTTCGATGTGTGAGAAAGCCTTTAAGACGCCCACTCTATTGAAGGTATGTGTTTTGGGGTGGAACTATTCTGGGATGGGAGATCAGTTCTATTAATTGCTATTTTGTGCATTTATTGCAGGAGCATGTGGCCACCCACACGGGCGTCGATTTGTATAGCTGTAACTACTGTGAGGCCACATTCAAATCGAAGTCCAGACGCTCGACTCATTACAGACGTCATCATCCCGTGGAGTACAGCACGAATATGATAATACGTCCCCGTCCCAGTGCAATTAGCAATTTTGAAACAACTACAACAAACTAGAAAAAGAGATGTGTTTTTTCCGAATTATGTATAATCAAAATTTTTAAGTTAAATTAAATAGGTATTTCTTTTCACAAGAAAATATTGTTTTTGTGTATGAATCTGGAAGCCAAAGAAATATGTACCCAACAATTCTAAAAAATACTTGTGAATATGGTTCTAAGTAGGTCTAAGTACTTGTAGTAGTATGTCCATAGACATACACTTAAGCCAGTAGATCGGCCTCTTGTGTGCTCTTTATTTATTATCATATATACCCTTAAGAGTTTTAAAAATTCGGTCAGATCCTCTGAGATGAGTCGAATCTCTGGTAATGTGTTGAATCCGAAGTATGATGATCTTGTATGAGCGAAAGCTGATCATTTACTAGTACATAGAAAATGCTCCTTACATGCCCTGCAATAGTCGTTATCTGCATGCCCTATGCGTACAGCTGTGGCCCTGCCAAAATGGGCCACCGCCTTATTGGACGGTACGCAGAAAGATTGAAGGTCTTGGGTAATGACTTGCAGAATGACTTGTTTCGGATACGAAAAGGGAGTAGCTAGCAATCAATAGAACACCTTATGTACCTGTGCGCCGCTTGCTCTAGAAGGCGGCAGTCTACACTAGGGGATGCTTCATAGTATAAATAGGCCTGCCATATAGGCAGCCACTATTAACCTAACCTATGCGGTGCATTTATTTTCACGTAAGCGGGCCCATTTTTATATGCCCTCCGCCATCTATTGTATTAAATACTATAAAAGTCTGGAAACTTTGTACGGGACCTCAATGCGGACCATTGATGTCCATTATGCTTATAAGGGCATATAATTCTGTGTAGTATGAAATCCAAATATCACAATGTTGGCAATATCAGTTGTTATTTTTGTTTCTGAAGGGTTAGGAAGTTTCAGATCGAGTCAGACCATTGTATTGGAGATATATCAAAATATGAACCAATGAGGTCCGTTACTGCTTTGAATTGTTTTTGGGTGAATTTAAACCGAAATAGCCAAATTTCGACGCGATCTATTAATGTTTTTAGTTTCTAAGTCGTTAATAAGTCCAATTGGATGGGAAATTTGTGTTGGTGTATATAAGAATACTGAACAATATACTCCTGTAAATGATTTCGACACGTAATGAAACAATTTGACACTGTAATGAAAAATTTTCATTACTCCTGTGATGAAAAATTTCATGTATACAAAAATCTTGGTAAATGAGTTCCAATAATCCTGTGAATGATTCTGGGTCAAATTAAATGCAAAACAAGTAAGAAAGTTCAGTCAGGTAATCCGACATAAGAATCCCCTCACCTTCAGTCCCAAAAAATATTCCTAAATTTATTTATTTATTTTTTTTCAATTAAATTATTATTAAATTAAATTGTATTTAATAACCTAAAACTATGAACTGGTATTAATTTTTTTGTGGGATGTGCCAACAGGGCGTGCCATTAACGCCTACTTTTCACTGGATTCTAAGTACAGGGTTTTCCAACAAGAGGTGTTATTTTGAATCACCCGGTATTTCGGTAGCTGTCACTTTTGAAGCTTTTATTCTTTGACATTTGACAAGTAGAAACTACTCCATTACTAAAAATGGAACGATACACGATCATCGAACGATAAAAAATGATCAAAAAACTATACGAACGATACAAATCATCTTGACTGATGAGGCCCATTTCCACCTCGGTGGCTATGTCAACAAGCAAAATTGTCACATCTGACCCAAGAGTTATTGTTGAGAAGCCTCTCCATCCTCAACGTGTGACTGTTTGGTGCGGTATATGGTCCGGCGGGTCATTGGACCTTACTTTTTCGATAATGAGGTTGGATCAACAGTTACGGTGAGTGGATTGCGCTATCGAGAGATGATTAAAGTTTTTTATGGTCGGAGTTGGATGGTATTGATCTGGACAACGTTTACTTTTAACAAGACGGCGCTACGTGCCACACAAGCAACGAAACCATTGCTCCGTTATGGGAAAAGTTTCCGGAACGTGTTATCTCTCGAAGAGGTGATCACAATTGGCCACAGAGATCTTGTGATTTAACACCTTGCGACTTCGACTCACACTACCTACCGGGGCAGTCATATATATTTTTAAATCTTAAAAATTAAGTAAATTTCAGTAAACTAAAGTACAACGTGGCCAAAAATGACCCAAGGGTTTTAATTGTTTATAACGTTTTATTTAAGACACAATTATGATTTTTTTAATCAGATATAATTTTTATTATTTTTTTTTTGTTTTCAATTGTGTACTGTTCCATTTTAAATTAAAACAAATAAAAAATATTTTTTAAATAATAAATTTAGCAAGTTATAAGGAATTTAGACCCCTTCCGTCATTTTGAGACACGCTGTATAAACTCCTATTTAAAAAAATAATTTAATAATTATGTCTTAAATAAAAAGTTATAACGAACTCAATCCCCTTCGTTCATTTTGGGCCACCCTGTATGTATGTATTGTACATTGTAAGAAATATAAATTGGAATTGATGCTTTGCGTGGGAGATGCTGAAACGGTGAGCATTCTTAGGAATATTTTTGTGGAAGATACCAACACAAAATATCAACAGAAATTTCGTATCATCTACATATTTATTCGCCTCAGAATTTCATAACATCCACCATAGTATTCATTCAATTTGTCGCTAAGTTTGTGATAATGATCTGAGACTCCAAAAAGTATATCGTAAAATTCTAAGACGATTTAGCCATGTCAGTCTGTCCGCCCGTCTGTTGTAATCACGCTCCAGTGTACAATAATTGAGATAGATGACTGAAATTTGGTACAGATATTTCTTATAGCAGCAGGTAACCTGGGATTAAAAATGGGCAATATCGGCCCATTTTTTGATATAGCCCCCATACATAGCATCTCTCCGATTTGACTTCTTAACGTCATAGAGACCACAAATGTCAACTGATCGGTTTGAAAATTGGCAACTAGGGTTTTTTTATACCTGTAATTCTTCACGCGAATAACGGTAGTCATAGGTCCATGTTTTGATATACAAATTTCCCTCTAGATTTTCCTTCGTAACGCCACAAAATCATCAAATTTCAACAAATGGGCTGAAATTTGGTATCATAAGTTTATTTGCACCCTAAACCATTCACATCCCAGCAAAAACTCTCATTACCGGGTAATCCGGCGGGTAAGTGAAATTCAAAAGAAATAATGACTTACCATTTAGCCACCCTTCAGATTATTTTTACATGGGCATGATATTGAAGGAAAGTACTTCCATGCAAGCATACAAATAGTTAACAAATAACTACTTACCCCCACGCTTACGAATATCCCACATATAAGTAGTTATTATTATCATTTTACTAAGGGGTTGAATAACACCTTACCAATAATGATTTTCATATGCGTATATATATCATATACTTAAATATGACAGATGTTTTTTTTTTCTTCGAAATGTTACTAAGTTTCTAAATCAAATATAAATATACCTTTCTTTAATAAAAAATGGTGTTGTCGCATATTTTACAATACCCGACTTAAAATAACTTACAAATAAGTACATATTTATGTCAATAAAACTAAGTCATTATTTGTTGATTACATGTAATGTAGAGGGTAATGATATGTCATTACCTGTTAATGCAAGTGGTAATGACATGTACTTACCAAGTTTTTGCTAGGGTACGATCCATGGTGGGGGAATATAAGATTCGGCACGGCCGAACCTAATCCGTCTTTACTTGTTAACATTGAAACATGTTAAGATCGTTTGTAGATATCTTTGTCAGTAATTGGAAAAGTAATCTAATATGTAAATGATGAGTTTTTCACTGCAGAAGTTATAGGAAATTAATTTTCGACTGAATATTTTGTATTTATGTAGAATAAGGGAACTAAAGGGACTTAATAAATACGCTCACTTATGTAGTTATATGCAATGCCATTAAAATTGTAAGCTAGTCAATGTTGGTCCCTTTTGCGTGGGATATGCCTAAAAGGGACGTGGTCATTAAATTGACTTTTCTAAATATTAAAATCTTTTTGTTTTCAAGTACATCATTCATTTGCGTCCTCCGTTTTTCTCTGTATGTACATATTCGTATATAGTTACCTACATATTTCTTTTATTTTTTTTTATTTACAATTACAGATTTCCCTGTGAGGTGTATTTGAATAATCATCTTAAGAAAAAACATAATACATCCAAGGGATTTCCCTGTGATCTATGCGGCATAGTCACACGTACTCCCAAGGCCCTACAGAGACACAATCGTAAGATTCACACGCCCCGAGATCCGGAACAATGCAACTATTGTGGAAATTTATATGCCACTCGAGCGACGTTGCAAAAGCACATTTTAAATATGCATGTCCTGGTCGATGAAGAGCATCGTTGCGAGATTTGCGGTTTTGTATCTTCCACCAAGGAGGCCAAACGAAAACACATAGAGTTTCGCCATAATCCCGTAAAGAATCATAAATGTACAATGTGTGAGAAGGCCTTTAAAACACCCACTCTGTTGAAAGTAAGTCACCGCATGACAGAAGAGCTCCATGGAGTATTTTTGGATTTTAATTAATCTCTATTTGCTTTCTTTTAGGAGCATGTGGCTACCCATACGGGCATCGATTTGTATAAATGTGCCTATTGTGAGGCCACATTCAAATCGAAATCGAATCGTTCCACCCACTGTAGACGTCATCATCCCGTAGAGTATAAACATAATATGCTACGACGTCCTCGTCCGGATGGTTTACCAAGTAATAATATTGATACTAGTGAAACACTCTAAGATTACCAAAAAATACAATTTTATAATAAATAAATCAAAATTAAGATTATTATTAAAAAAATAAAAATGGTTTATGATTTTGTGTTAAAAATTAGAAAGAATTCTCAAAAAAAAGTTATTTTCTGTGGAAATCACAAAGTTAACTGACCTAACCTGCGAAATTGATATTGCATAAATATATAATATATATAGGGGATGCCATAGTATTTTTCGTGAGGAATATTTTTGTGGAAGATGCCATCAAAAATTTTATCCATTTCAACAATTTCCTTTACAGAACTTTAAATTGCCATACCTCCTTATTTGTATAAAGGACCTGGAACGAAAATTATGTTGTTTGAGATCATCAAAATTTGGATTTAGCTTTGTCTTATTCTGCGCCGTCTGATTTGTAGATTCCATTCTACACCGAAAAAATGCTGTCATAAAATTAAAGAATGGCTCCAAAGACATCATTCATCTTTGAAATAAGTACATTTTTTTACTTAAAATTAAGACATTTTATTTCATATTAATTAAATTATTTATATTTTAAGTAAAAAATGTAATTATTTTAAAGACTAAGGACAAAACTTTAAATTGCCGTACCTCCTTATTTGTACAAAGTACCTGGAACGAAAGAGTTGAATATTCGAATTTTGGTGTATTTTTGTTTACTTTCATACATCCAAATGCATTCTTTGCTTTATTTAGTCGTTTAGCAATGTCCACTCCGGATCCACCGGACGCTGTTAGTATGCATCGGAGATAGTTACTCACTTCTTCGAGTGGTGTTCTTTTGAGTTATTGGAATAATATTTTCAGAATTTATTGAGTTGGTTCTGGATGCTTGAATGTTGATGGGTGAACAAACATACATATGTATATCGTCCGCGTAGTCAAGGTCCTCTAGCCAACTATTGAAGCCGCCAGGTTATACCGTTGGATTCCCGGGTCGCTGCAATCATGATTGTGTTCCATACAACGTTAAGGAGGACGGGAGATACGACAAGGTATTGTCTATGTCCAAACCAGTTTTAATGTTATGGCTCATCAGACCATCGTGCAAGATGCAACAGTAAGAGTCGTGTCGTACAAAACTTATTATTTTTCTAGGTGCACATTTACACTGCAGTGATGCACAATTTGCATTGTGATATAACTTAAAATGGTTTTAACTTCTTAGATAATAGTCCGAGAACGTTACTTTGATACAATTTTTTGGGTTAAAATTTTAAGTATCGTTAGGTTAGGTTAGGCTGAAGAGAGGCGACGTTTAAACGTCTCATGTCCGTGGACATACACTTAAGCCAGTGGTTCGGCCTGTAGTACGCTTATTATCGTTACAAAACGATAATTAATTTATTCCTCTAACTTTAAATGGTTATAACTTCTTAAATAGGTGTCCTATGCGGAAAATGACGCTGTTTTGGGATTATCCGTTTTTTCAAAACGTAAATGATGGTAACACCTGGAACAAGAATTCTAGAGAGAAAAGGGATCACAATTTTATTTTGGGAACCTCATTTTTGGCTACAACTTGAATTTTCATTGCAAATTTTTAAACGCCACAACATTATATATATCTACGAAAATGACGTTAATTAATGTTTGTCAATCTGGAATAATCATAACTCCTAAATTAAGAGCCATAGAGCGAAAAAACTATGTTTTAGAATAATTAATTTTTAACTCATTTTTTTAAATTGTTTTTGAAGAACTTTATGTCGTTTTAACGCCAACAACAAAAGCCCTATATCGAACCAGTAAGGAAGGGACTATATCTAAAGATAACCCGATTTTCTTCAAATTTAGCAACATTATTTCTTTGTTCAAAAAAGGTTATCTTTTAAGTTTTATAAAGATCTGTTAACAAATGCGGATTATATAGCTCTTTGATGAAAAATCGGGATATATATAGGGGCAATATCTAAATGGATTTTCTTAACATTTCCTTAAAATTGATGACACTCTGGTTGTGGATGTAGAGACATTTAACTACCTCGGTTTAAACTGTCTAAAGACAGAGGTTCCTCAGAACACATAAATGAGCGCATAAATAAAGTTTGAGTAGCATTCCTCAAGCTACATAAAATATGGCGTGTCAGTAACATCTCTCAAAAGACAAAACTGAAAATTTTTAACAGCAGCACCAAAACAGTATTGCTTAAAGTTGTACAACGTGGAGTCTGACAAAAAAATTCTGAAAATAAAATACAAATATGTGTCAATCGATGCCTACGTCGGATTCCACGTATTTACTGGCTAAACTGGATATTTACGAGACTCTCTGGCAGAAGACAAGCAGCAGGCCAAATATATATGTGATCCGTGGAAATGGATTGAACACCCTCTCAGACTCTGGGTTCACCATTTTTTTTTTTTTAATTTTCTTTGTAGAACTTTAAATGGCAGTAACTCCTCTTAGTGTTAAGAAGACTTTGTTCCTGGCTCAACAATTTGTAAAATATACCCATAAATTACATTATATTAGGATTTCCCTTTTTTAATTTTTTTTGAACAACTTTAAATGGTCCCAGATCCTTAAATTAAAGTCCAAGTGTGAAAAAAGCGAAGTGAACCAACGTTTTAAATTAAACTTTAAATCGTGTAATGTCTCTCCATAGACAAGAGTCCTAAGAAAAATTAAATAGTTGTAACTCGTTGAATAAGAGTAATAGATCGAGGAGGACGTTAATTCAGGTTCATTATTACATTTTTTTTGTCAAAACTTTAAATGGCCATAAATCCTTAAACAGAAACTCATGAGCGATGAGTTTATAAAAATACTTGTACTTGGTTAAGCGTATGTCTTGATGGGTGATTTCAATTACTTATATAAAGTTAAATTGAATTTTCAGTATTATTATACGAGTATTGTAAATAAAAAATGTTCCCTCTCGAATATTTTGTTTATGAATTTCTCTCCAAATGATGCCACGAAAAAGGTTTGCATTAATCAATTCATTTGTCCATTTTTTTGCTCTCTACTTTTGAATTAAACTTTAGGAAAATTGTAATTTTATTTCTTCTACATTTGCAGATTTTCATGTGAGGCGCACTTAACCAGACATGTTAAATACCATAATCCTTCGAAGACATTTATTTGTGATATATGCGGTAAAGCCGAGACTACGATAACCACCCTGAGGAAGCACAAGGAAAACGTTCACGAACCCAAAGTCCCCGAGCAATGTCGTTATTGTGGCCTATGGTACTCTAGTCGACGCACAGCTCTGCGTCACATAAGAAATATGCATTTGCATGCAAATGAGGAACATCGCTGTGAGATTTGTGGTTTTGTATCGTCTTCGAAACCGGCCAAAAAGCGACACATCGATTTCAAACATAATCCCGAGAAGAAACATAAGTGTACCATGTGCGAGAAGGCTTTTAAAACGCCCACTTTGCTAAAAGTAAGTTAATTGGATGGGGTTTACTTTTATTAACTTTATACTTTACTCAGAATCCTCTTTTGATTTTTATTGCAGGAGCATATGGCTACACACACGGGCATCGATTTGTATAAATGTGCTTACTGTGATGCTACATTCAAATCGAAATCCAATCGTTCAACACATTATAGACGCCATCATCCAGTGGAATATAATATGAATATGATCAGACGTTCTCGTCCGACAGCTATAAATAATTATGAGAACACAACTTAATGAAATAAAATGAAAAAAATTTCATGGAAATAAATATTAAAAAAAATATTTTTTTCTTAACTCAAGATAAAAACCATTCTCTGTGTAGAAAAAATAAAATTATAATAGAATATTTGGCTCAATTATTCCTGTACCCAATTGGTCATATGCTATAGCGTAGATGACGCAGTAGGTCATCTTCTATAGCGTCACAACTCAACTAGTCGTCGAATGTAGAGGAGATAACCGAAATGGTCGGTTGAGTAGATGACACAATAGGACATCTACTGCAGAGAAGATGACCTAATTGTTTGTCTATTATTGAGTAGATGACTCAATTGACCGTATAATAAAGGGGAGAATGCCCAATGGGTCATCTACTATTTAGTATATGACCGAATTGGTCGACTATTATAGGGTAGATGACACAATTTGTCGACTATTATAGGGTAGATGACCCAATTCATCGTCTACTATAGAGTAGATTACCCAAATGGTCGTCTACTTTAGAGTACGAGTATATGCCCCAATTGGTCGTTTACTATAGACTAGAAGACCAAATTGGTCGACTATTATAGGGTAGATGACCCAATTCATCGTCTATTATAGAGTAGTTGGCCCAATTGATCGTGTACTATAGAGTAGATGATCCAACTGGTCGTCTACTATAGAGTGGATGGCCCAACTGGTCGTTTACTATAGAGTAGATGACCCAATTGTTGTATACTATAGAGTATATGACCCAATTGGTCGTCTACATCGAGTAGATGACCCAATTGGTCGTCTACTACAGAGAAGATGACCCAATTGGTCGTCTAACATTGAGTAGATGACCTAATTGGTCGTCTACTATAGAGTAGATGACCTAATTGGTCGCCTACTGTAGAGTAGATGACCTAATTGGTCGTCTACTATAGAGTAGATGACCTAATTGGTCGTCTACTATAGAGTAGATGACCTAATTGGTCGTCTACTATAGAGTAGATGACCTAATTGGTCGTCTACTATAGAGTAGATGACCTAATTGGTCGTCTACTACAGAGAAGATGACCCAATTGGTCGTCTAACATTGAGTAGATGACCTAATTGGTCGTCTACTATAGAGTAGATGACCTAATTGGTCGTCTACTATAGAGTAGATGACCCAATTGGTCGTCTACTACAGAGAAGATGACCCAATTGGTCGTCTAACATTGAGTAGATGATCCAACTGGTCGTCTACTATAGAGTAGATGACCAAATTGGTCGTCTACTATAGACTAGCTGACCCAATTGGTCGTCTACTACAGAGTAGATGACCCAATTGGTTGTCTGCTATAGAGTGGATGACCCAACCGGACGTCTACTATAGAGTAGATGACCCAATTGTTGTATACTATAGAGTATATGACCCAATTGGTCGTCTACATCGAGTAGATGACCCAATTGGTCGTCTACTACAGAGAAGATGACCCAATTGGTCGTCTAACATTGAGTAGATGACCTAATTGGTCGTCTACTATAGAGTAGATGACCTAATTGGTCGCCTACTGTAGAGTAGATGACCTAATTGGTCGTCTACTATAGAGTAGATGACCTAATTGGTCGTCTACTATAGAGTAGATGACCTAATTGGTCGTCTACTATAGAGTAGATGACCTAATTGGTCGTCTACTATAGAGTAGATGACCTAATTGGTCGTCTACTATAGAGTAGATGACCTAATTGGTCGTCTACTATAGAGTAGATGACCTAATTGGTCGTCTACTATAGAGTAGATGACCCAATTGGTCTTCTACTATAGATTAGATGACCCAATTGGTCGTCTAACATTGAGAAGATGACCTAATTGGTCGTCTACTATAGAGTAGATGACCTAATTGGTCGTCTACTATAGATTAGATGACCTAATTGGTCGTCTACTGTAGAGTATATGACCTAATTGGTCGTCTACTATGGAGTAGGTGACCTAATTGGTCGTCTACTATAGAGTAGATGACCTAATTGGTCGTCTACTATAGAGTAGATGACCTAATTGGTCGTCTACTATAGAGTAGATGACCCAATTGTCCGTACTTTGTTCGATTTTCAGATAGTAGAGTGAAGTAATACATGTTAATTATCGAATTCAATACATGAGTATTACCCAAATTTTACTAAAAATGCTTGTTTTTTAAAAAATTAGTTTATCTACAATGGAAAATTTTCAAAAATACAACAACTTTTTTAATCCGAAGATCCAAAAAAATTTGCATTTCATTTAATTAATCATAACTTGATAGCTTAAATTTGAGATATTCAAAATTCACTAGGGTTTCTTCGCCCAAATCTCAATCTGTCTCTCTTCGTTCAGCAGTAAAGACCCTATGGTCTTTATTTAGTCTATACCCGTACGAAAGTGATTTTGTATGTATATTCTTTTGCATTTACAGATTTTCATGTGAACCGCATTTGACTAGACATCTTAAGTATCATAATCCTTCTAAGGAATTTGTTTGTGATATATGCGGCAAAATCGAAACTACCATATCCACGCTGAAGAAGCACAAGGAAAGTGTCCACGACCCAAAAGTGCCTGAACAATGTCGTTATTGTGGCAAGTGGTATTCTAGTCGACGTACCGCCCTGCGTCACATAAGAAATATGCATGTACATGCCAACGAGGAGCATCGCTGTGAGATTTGTGGCTTTGTATCGTCTTCGCGGCAGGCCAAGAAGCAACACAAAGAGTTCAAGCACAATCTCGAGAAGCGCCATAAATGCACCATGTGTGAGAAGGCATTTAAGACGCCCACTTTGTTGAAGGTAAGACATTTTTCCTAATTTTTTTTCATATATACTCAAAATTTAAATTCTTTTCCAGGAGCATATGGCCACACACACAGGAATTGATTTGTACAACTGTGCCTATTGCGATGCTTCCTTTAAATCGAAATCAAATCGTTCAACACACTATCGGCGCCATCACCCGGTGGAATATAATGCCAATATGATAAGACGTCCAAGGCCTACAGCTATACCGAATTACGAAACGATTGCTTCCGCCGCTAACTCCATCAGCAATGATCACGCGGATAAAACGAACTCTTCTGAGTGGTTTAATTAGTTGAGGAATTCTAGGAAATCGAAAAAAAATACCATTTAAATTTATCCTGAACGCCAACATCTATCATTTATGTAATAAATGTGCTTGTCCGTTTCAAAACTCGTGTTTTATTAATATTTATTTCGATAAATAATTCACCGCATGCACATATTATGGATAATTTTTCGCTATGTGCTGTAATACTGCAATGATTTGAAATCAAAAGTTGGTGGGTATATAAGAAGAACTAAAATCCGTTCAAAAAAAGTTGAAAAATCGAGTGCTCCTATAGGTGGGTTAACATCGAGCTCACCTATATGAGTGCAGGTCGGGGGTATCTTATAATTGATCTATCTCTAGACCCTACAATTAGAGCGTACATTTACTTGGTACTGTAATTAATATAAAGAAATAAAAAATATAATAAATATAATACAACACAATGAAAGGCTACAATATTAAGGCGAGTATGTATTTATAACAACAACCCCCCAATTTTGAAATCTTAAAAAAAATAGGACCCAATTTTTATTTTTACACCCTATACGGTTGTGTACCAATTAAGAAAATTTGAAGCGAGTTAAACAAGTGAATGCATTTTAAAACCGATGTCTTCTGATTGGAATGAATTTGCACCAACTTTAGTCGTAATGGATAGTAGTTATTACAGAAAATTTCAAGGGGATTTCACAGTCCGAATTGGATGGGGTTTATTTTGAACTTTTGGTTAGACAGTCCTTTTTCCCATCCATATAACTAATTACCTATTGTATTTAGAAAATGTTGTATATTTTTTCATTCCAAATTCTTTCGTTCGCCAAATAATATACAATTTATTATATACAATTTATTATTCTAATCGAACCATTTTCTTTATTAACCCAAAAGAATAACGATAGTTTTCAATAGTCCAAAGTTTACCACTTGCGCAATAATACCTAATAAATTGAAAATTAAAATTAAAAGAACCGTTTTTGCAAGTTACTAAACCTTTATTTTGACAGAAAGCATTCGTTTGGGCAAAAAAAATCAAAAATAAAACATGTTTTTTTTTTTTTGACAAAAATGTCGAAAACCAGTTTGAATTACGCAAAAAAATCACCAAAAATATTTTTGCGAATCTTATTTTTTTTTTAAAAAATTGACGAAAAAGCTATTGAAAACACTGTCAAAATTTTCTAAATGCAAGTGATATGTAATTTATTATATGGATGGGAAAACAGGGCCGTTTGACCAAAATGGCAAAATTCAACACACAAACTCGGAGAGTCCTTAACCGATCTCGTTGAAATTTTGTGTCATAACTCCTATCCAATAGGACAAAACGTGGTACAAGTTTCATCCCGATCAGAAACATTGGTTTTCAAAATGCACTCATTTAGCATGGAATCCCCCATATGTATATCCTCACTTTGTGAGAATTCTCGTATAATATTGAATTTGTATCGTAGTCTGACTGGACAACATTTTTTTTATATGTTGTTGATACTGGCTAAAAATACTATGTGCAAAATTTCAGACTCATTCGTAGCTTTGATTTAAAAATATGTGCATATCGTCACCAGAAATGCCTCAAAACATTTTAAGTCGTTTTTTAATGGAAAATATGGTTCTCCAGGCTAAACTACATGTCTCAAAAGGTGTAACACACATTGTATTAAAAAGAACGTATTGTATTTATCTATTATCGTTGCGATCAGTCGTAGTGAACGGACGTGTTTAGCACAGAGCGTATAGTTAAAACCTATTGCGCAATCGCAAAAAAATCTGTACAAAGTCTGGAAGGCCTACATCGTAGTACCTATTACGGGCTAATACAGACAAAAAAAATAATAAATTCGTTGACGGGGATGCCTTCGCGTTCCGATGGAGCGGGGTCCCCAATCGTCCTACTGTCCGTCCGTTGGTCTTGGCCAAAGGCGACCACACCAAACATTGTGAAAATTCCCCCCAAGTACTCACAACAGGTGGTACGTCATGTCCGACCGTCTAAACGAAAGCACAATGAGCACCGGATAGCGCTCAGAGTTTTGACGAAGTTGGAGGCTGTTGAGGTTTCGGCTTTTACCGAAAAACAAAACGAGTCACTTACCTGGGCTAAAGGCGTCATGGATGCTTCTAAGGCCAATCAGCCAGCTGAAAGAGCCACAAATTCAGCTGTGTTAACGGCTAATAAAGTCAAAAGAATCAGATCACCTGATGAACCCCTGCCTTCGAAAAAGGCAAGAGGCCCTAATGTTACCATCAACAGAAAAGTCACCAAGCCCTTCAATGAAGTGGCGAAGGAGAGTCCAGTGATGGCTGTTATAGACAGAAGTAGTGAGGATGGATCCATCCTCAAGGACAAAATGGAGCCATGTTCAATCCGCCATTATGGCTCACTACCTCGATGTCCGAAGAGAAATGCCGGGCAAACCACCAGCCTGCAACGATGCAGGATGGCATCAGGGGAGAGTAAAGCTCTTATATTTCGGTGATGCTAGATCAGTAGATCTGTATAAGGCTGCTCTAAGTCGAGCGGGTGAGGTGTCGCCGGGTGCCCAGTTGGATGTCGCCGGGTGCCCAGTTGGATGTAACCCAGGCGATGCCTAGAGCCATCGCCTGGGTTACAGAAGAGCCCTCCAGCTCGGATGACATATTAGAGATAATAAAAGATTCCAATCCTGGTCTGCCGACCCATAATTGGAGAATTAGCAAGGTGGGAGAGGCGGATGGTAAAAAGGTCAATTTGATCCTTAATGCTGAATCCACCTCCCATATACAAAGCGCAAGTGCAACCCTGCAATATGGTTTCGAGACTGTAGTCTTGAAGGTATACAAGCAGGATATAGCTCCCACTGCGGAAGGCGAGTCGTCGACCGTGGTTGATACAAGGCTTTCTGGAAGTGCGGAGGTCCACACGACCATTATTTCTGGTGACTCTAACACTAACAGAAGATCTGTAACGTCATTCTCTGAGGATGAAAACACTACTTCGGATACTGAGGGGCTGAGGGAAGTCTCCGGACTCTTTGACGCATTTGACGGGGACATGCTCCCCTATGATACGGACGAAGAGTTCGATAACACCCTTGTCGGGGTGGATGTCAATCTGTCAATTACCAATGATGGTACGAATTCTAAAGATTAACCTCCATCACGCTAAATCAGCCTCAGCGGCTCTATTGCTGCGCCTGTCCACAGGTGCAGTAGACATCGTCCTGATCCAGGAGCCCTATGTAGGAGGAGGACGGGTGTGCGGGATCAAGACACCAAACTTTAAACTGCTTGTGGCCAACTGTGAAGGCACTCCAAGAACCTGCATTTTGGCCAGAAAAGATCTAAGTATTTTTCTCCTGACTAATTGAAGTGGTAAAGACCAAACAACTGCTAGTCTTGGTAATCGCATATACTGGGTGGTCTCTAGTTACTTTCCTTATGAAGCTGCAATACCGACAGCTCTCTTCAGGGAAGTAGTAGAAGAAGCAACGTCTGACGAGCTCGAGCTGATTATTGGTGCAGACACGAACGCTCATCATACTATCTGGGGTAGTACGGATATAAACAATAGGGGTGATTCGCATCTTGATTATATTCTAACTACCAACCTAACTATTTGTAACATTGGCAATAAACCGACCTTTACAATTAAAGACAGACAAGAAGTACTAGACGTAACGTTTGCTACTGATCGGGTGTCAGACAAAATTATTGGGTGGAATGTATGCTGTAATGACGACCACTCATTCTCAGATCACCATTATATAGAGTTCAAACTCGCCGAAAAAGCGCCTACACTTGCTGTCCACAGAAATGTGAGGAAGACAAAGACAAAGTGGCACTTGTATGAGAAGAATTTTAAAAAGGTCCTCAACTCTAAACTTCATTATGAACCGAATGACAAAGCCGGTCTGGATAATCTGGTCGAGCATATCACCACATCATTCAATAGTTCCCTTGAAGAAGCCTGTCCAAAAACAAGGTACAACGGTAAAACCGAACCTCAATGGTGGACTTCTGAGCTAACGGCAAGGAAAAAGACCTGCAACAAGCTATTCAACAAGGCGAAGTCTACTGGAGCCTTTAATGATTGGGATGCATATAAAGATCTATAAAAAGGAGCTTAGGAAGGCGCAAAGACGCTCTTGGTATTCCTTCTGTGGCGAAGTGGAAAAGGTCTCCGACGCCGCAAGGCTGAGGAAGGTACTATCCACTTCTCCTTGTCAGTGGGGTATTTGCAGGATGAGGCAAACAACTGGACAAAAAACAGCGAGCAATCGCTAAGTGTACTTCTCGACACACATTTCCCGGGGAACTCATCAACAGAGCCCGATGATCAACAGGACCAACAAGAGTGCGAGTGGACTGCGAGCGTCGCTAGCTTGTTGACTGAGAGATCTAGAATAAGCTGGGCTATAAACAGCTTTGAGCACTTCAAGTCACCTGGACCAGACGGCATCACTCCAGCAGAAAGAAAATGTTAAAGTACATTATCCCCTGGCTGCAGAAAATTTATGTAGGCTGTATTAGGCTTTCATACATCCCGAATCGATGGAGGTATACCAAAAGACTTCAGACCAATTAGCCTATCCTTTCCTATTGAAAAGTCTGGAAAGACTTTTACATTATTTCATTAGGCAACACCTGGATACAAAACTCCTGTCGGGGAACCAACATGCTTACAATAAGGGAAAGTCTACAGAATCAGCCCTGCACGAACTTGTGAGCACTATCAAATCGTCCCTACATTTCAAAGAATTCACCATGGTGGCGTTTCTTGAGATAGAAGGTGCTTTTAACAACATACACCCAGATGCGGTAATCGCTGCATTGTCACATCTAAAGGTGAACTCTAGCTTGATTAGACTAATTCAAAGACTACTCAATAGAAGACGCATAACAGCATGTCTAGGGTCCACAACTCTAACAAGGTTTGTAAACAGGGGGACCCCACAAGGAAGAGTACTGTCTCCACTAATCCTCCAGAATGAAATCCTGGTAGAACTAGAACGTTGTGGCTGCAAGGTCGTGGCATATGCGGACGACCTGGCAATCGCTGTGAGTTGCAAATTCGAATACATCACCCGAGATATTCTACAGGTGGCTCTGAACAAGTTGGCTACATTGGGTGTTAACCTAAACAAAACAGAATTGGTTCTCTTTACTAGGACGAATAATGTCCCTCATGTGGACCGTACTAGAACGTGAAAAGAAGGCCAACATCGCCCTATATTCCTGCAGGAAGGCTGTAGGGTCGCGGTGGGGCCTCTCTCCTAAATTGTCCATTGGATATATATAGCAGTGGTTCGTCCAATACTGTTATACGGCATTGTGGTATGGTGGACGGCAACTGACAAACTAACCATCACAAACCAAACAGCGACTGAGTCTCTACAAGCCCTTCTCCATATACTGCCGATTAATGTTGTGGAGAGAAGCTGGAGTTGGAGTGGAGATACAAGAACTACGGTCAGTGTAGTGCTATGGTAACCGACCGAGTGGACTATATATCAACGGTGCGCACCTTTGAGAGGAACTACATCACTATGATACCAGCCAGAGATGAATGGGATGGTAGAATACCCGGAAATAGAAACCATCTCCACTTCTATATGTACGGATGGTTCGAAGCTTGATGAAAAGGTTGGCTTCGGAGTACACTGTGAAGAACTTAATTTGGATATAGCTCACAGACTACCAGATACCTGCAGTGTCTATCAAGCCGAAATAATGGCAATATGGGAAGTCGCCATATGAGAGCCTGGGCATAGGGATATCCCGGGGAACTGCAAAGCCGATGAACTTGCTAGGAAAGGGGCGACTTTACAAATTCTCGAAGAATTTACATATATTGGTGCGCCACTATCCACGTGCAAGCTTTGGCTTAGGCAAGAGGCAATCAGGCAGTCCAACGAAATATGGACACAAATCGTCTACGTTAGTATCAGTTCTGACGCGACACTGCCTGATCGGCGAACACGCCAGAAGATTGTGTATTAACTCCAATGACTTCTGCAGAAGCTGTGGAGATGAGTAAGAAGTGGAGAGCATTGACCACATGCTATGCGACTGTCCCGCTTTGAGTAAACGACGACTGGACCTACTGAGGTCGCCCTTCCTAGGCAGCCTATCAGATCTTTCCAGTACCAATATTCGTGCTATCGATACATTTGTATATCAAACAGGTTGGTTACGATGAATGGAATTTTAGCCCGTGGTACCACTAGGGACCTAAACTGGTCTATGTGAGCTGAAGAAAAAAAGAAAACGGCTGCCACCCTAACTTAAACCTAATCTCTGCCAAAATGAATAATGATCCGAAGTAAAACATTACTTTAACAGCGCTTATATGCCAAACCGAGTGGAATATGTAACGGGTTTTCCAGTAGGGATGATATGATTTTGAATTGCTGTTTCGGCCATTTGTAATACGTCATGATCTGTCATTTGTTTTTCATTGTATACAGTAGTATTTACAATTTCATCATGGAGAGATATACGCAAGAACAACGTTTACAAATTATTCAGTTTTATTATCAAAATAATCGTTCTCCAATTGCAACTTTTCGTGCGCTAAGTCCATTTTTTTAAATAAAAAAACACGTTCCAGTCGACCTACGAGCTTGACGCTCATGAGCAAAATTATAGCTCTCGTTAAGATTCCCGATCCGACGTACCGTTAGGGACCTAGAGCAAAAATAAACTTTCCGTTCACACTTGAAAATGATGCTAAGGCCATTTGTTTAAATCCAAAAAAAACACTTTCCAGTCGACCTACGACCTTGACACCCATGAGCAATATTGTAGCTCTCGTTAAGAGCTATATTTTTGCCATTGACCGATTGTGGCTACGTGCCACACAGCAAATGAAACAATTGAATTCTTGCGAGAAAAGTTTGGAGATTCGATTATTTCAAGAAATTGTGATATTCAATGGCCTCCAAGAAGTTGTGATTTAACACCATTAGACTATTTCTTGTGGGGTTATTTGAAGTCATTGGTCTTTCGAAATAAACCAGACTTTCTTCAAGCTTTACACGTCAATATTGAACGCGCCATTCATGACATACGACTTGATTTACTGGAAAAAGTGCTCGAAAATTGGGTTCATAGAATTCGTTCCTGCAGAAGAAGTCGTGGAGGCCATTTGAATGACGTTTTATTTAGAACTTAATTGTGTCGATTGTACTTCACATTAAATAAAAAGCTTTTGAATTTCCTTAACAATAAGTGTGTTTTTTTTCAATGAAATCATATCACTGTTATTGGAAAACCCTATATAAGCTTCCCAAAAGAAATAGCAGAATGAAAGCAAAGTAAACTGATGTGTGGAAAGTTATGAAAAAAATCGCAATATAATAATTATATTTCTAAATATTAGCGATTTTTGTTCCAAATCTTTGTTTGCCTCTTTGGAGAAAAATACTGTTTTCGAGATAACTCGCGAAAGGAAGTAGTTCCGTCGTTGATATCTTAATAGTGGGTAGAGGGGATGGTTCTGAAAAATGTCTCATTAGACGATTTGGTGTTAATCTATCCAAACTTGAGGTCCGATGTCTGCAATTTTATAATAATGAGGGTTACGCCTTTGGGCATTTAAGAAAAATACAATCAATAAAGAGAAAATGATGCTAAGGCCATTTGTTTAAATCCAAAAAAAAACACTTTCCAGTCGACCTACGACCTTGACACCCATGAGCAATATTGTAGCTCTCGTTAAGAGTTATATTTTAGACATTGACCGATTGTGGCTACGTGCCACACAGCAAATGAAACAATTGAATTCTGGCGAGAAAAGTTTGGAGATTCGATTATTTCAAGAAATTGTGATATTCAATGGCCTCCAAGAAGTTGTGATTTAACACCATTAGACTATTTCTTGTGGGGTTATTTGAAGTCATTGGTCTTTCGAAATAAACCAGACTTTCTTCAAGCTTTACACGTCAATATTGAACGCGCCATTCATGACATACGACTTGATTTACTGGAAAAAGTGCTCGAAAATTGGGTTCATAGAATTCGTTCCTGCAGAAGAAGTCGTGGAGGCCATTTGAATGACGTTTTATTTAGAACTTAATTGTATCGATTGTACTTCACATTAAATAAAAAGCTTTTGAATTTCCTTAACAATAAGTGTGTTTTTTTCAATGAAATCATATCACTGTTATTGGAAAACCCTATATAAGCTTCCCAAAAGAAATAGCAGAATGAAAGCAAAGTAAACTGATGTGTGGAAAGTTATGAAAAAAATCGCAATATAATAATTATATTTCTAAATATTAGCGATTTTTGTTCCAAATCTTTGTTTGCCTCTTTGGAGAAAAATACTGTTTTCGAGATAACTCGCGAAAGGAAGTAGTTCCGTCGTTGATATCTTAATAGTGGGTAGAGGGGATGGTTCTGAAAAATGTCTCATTAGACGATTTGGTGTTAATCTATCCAAACTTGAGGTCCGATGTCTGCAATTTTATAATAATGAGGGTTACGCCTTTGGGCATTTAAGAAAAATACAATCAATAAAGAGAAAATGATGCTAAGGCCATTTGTTTAAATCCAAAAAAAAACACTTTCCAGTCGACCTACGACCTTGACACCCATGAGCAATATTGTAGCTCTCGTTAAGAGTTATATTTTAGACATTGACCGATTGTGGCTACGTGCCACACAGCAAATGAAACAATTGAATTCTGGCGAGAAAAGTTTGGAGATTCGATTATTTCAAGAAATTGTGATATTCAATGGCCTCCAAGAAGTTGTGATTTAACACCATTAGACTATTTCTTGTGGGGTTATTTGAAGTCATTGGTCTTTCGAAATAAACCAGACTTTCTTCAAGCTTTACACGTCAATATTGAACGCGCCATTCATGACATACGACTTGATTTACTGGAAAAAGTGCTCGAAAATTGGGTTCATAGAATTCGTTCCTGCAGAAGAAGTCGTGGAGGCCATTTGAATGACGTTTTATTTAGAACTTAATTGTATCGATTGTACTTCACATTAAATAAAAAGAAATAGCAGAATGAAAGCAAAGTAAACTGATGTGTGGAAAGTTATGAAAAAAATCGCAATATAATAATTATATTTCTAAATATTAGCGATTTTTGTTCCAAATCTTTGTTTGCCTCTTTGGAGAAAAATACTGTTTTCGAGATAACTCGCGAAAGGAAGTAGTTCCGTCGTTGATATCTTAATAGTGGGTAGAGGGGATGGTTCTGAAAAATGTCTCATTAGACGATTTGGTGTTAATCTATCCAAACTTGAGGTCCGATGTCTGCAATTTTATAATAATGAGGGTTACGCCTTTGGGCATTTAAGAAAAATACAATCAATAAAGAGATAACACGCATAACTGTCAAAATTCAGGGAAATAATTCACTTTTTTGACAGAAATAAAGTATCGACCATACTTAACCATGCTGCGAAAAAATCGCGGGTAAATATTCAATACTTTTCATTTTATAAATTTTTATGCTTCTCCTGTAAAATACTGAAAATGTGTGTAACGCCTTTGGACATTTTTGAGTTTCCACATGACAGCCGTAAATATTTTCCAAATATTAAATAATGCTTCACTAAGAAAAGGAAAGAAATTTGGAAAATGCTCGGACGATAAAATTGACAAGAGTTCTTGAAGGTATGGTCGACGAACAAGGCACATCGATGTGTCGATCACAGAAACTGGGTGCTTCGAATTCCTCTACGCAGCAATTTTTTACAAAGAATTTGTACTTACATATATTTGAATGCATACAATATCCCAATCAATCAAGAATTGAAGTCTTGAGACTGTCAACATCGGTCCAATGGATGCGTGAACAAGAAATTGTTTTTCCGAAGAACATTTTGTTCAATGATGAGCTACATTGTGACCTCTATAAGTTTGTAACCAATACATACTTACATACATTAGGTCCTAGATCACTGTTTTCGTGTGATTCAGTATTGGGCCGTAGCAAGTTGTATACCATCCTTCCATAAAATGTAGATGTGGATTAAAGCAGTTGTCCACCAAAAAAAACCATATGTATGTATGTAAAACAACAACGAAATATTAGTAATTTACGATATGACAAGAATCATTTTCTATAAGAAAGAAATATATACGCCCATGTGATGACAATCGTGTGAGTTCGAATCGCAAAACGCAAAAATTTCCCCTTCAATTTTAATGGTCTTCGAAATTAAATTTTAATCAAATTCACACATGGATGTATGTAGTTATTTATCACTGCCATTAATAATTTTATTTTAATAAATCCAAATTTTTGTGGTAAAAAAGAATTCAGAACATGCATTTTGCGACTTGAAGTCACAATCGCCAATTTTATGCGAAATGCTATTGTCATCACATGGGCGATAGATTTCTTCCGCTTTGTCATTTGTTAGCCATTACAACTATCATATAGGTATACAGTATTATATTCCAAAATTGAATAACATACATAAATAAAGAATTTAGTAATTGCATAGTTTGAAAACTTATTGAAATTACTTAATAATTCCACTATTTGTTTTTGCAATTACAGATTTGCATGTGAATCGTATTTGAATAGACATAGGCAATATCATAATCCTTCGGCCATGTCATATATCTGTGATATATGCGGCAAGTCGCTACCCGATCATGGTACCCTAAAGAAGCACAAGACTAAGGTGCACTCCCCAAAAGTACCCGAACAGTGCAACTATTGTGGCAAATGGTATTCTAGTCAGTGGACAGTGCGACGACATGTCCTTAATATGCATGTACGTGCCGATGAGGAGCATCGTTGCGAAATTTGTGGCTTTGTCTCCTCCACAGCGGAGGCCAAGAAGAGGCATATAGAATTTAAACATAATCCGGAAAAGAAGCACAAATGTCTAATGTGCGAGAAGGCATTTAAAACACCCACTTTGTTAAAAGTAAATATGGTGTTGAGGGTTATTGGTTTTTTTTATTAAAACAAATTGATTTCTTACAGGAACATACAGCTATTCACACTGGTGTGGACCTGTACACTTGTGCCTACTGTGATGCATCGTTTAAGTCCAAATCGAATCGTTCAACACACTATCGACGTCACCACCCGGTGGAATATAATGTCAATATGATAAGACGGCCACGTCCCACAGCTATACCAAATTATGAGACATTGCCATCCTCGGTCAATCGTGAACATTTGCAGGCAACAACGACAAACTCGCCTGCCGATGTGTGGTAGAAAGGAGTTTATAAAGTATAATTTTTATAATTTATAGCTTTAGGAAATAAAGTAATGTTTGCTGGAATAAATATACTTTGATCTACTCTATACATACATGGTGTATTATTGAGAAAAATGTTTTAAATAAATGAAAATACTACAGTCTACACTAAATTTGGTTTATTATTTAATTTATTATATTTCCAAGGAATTGGGTGTGTATAAAGCGAATTGTTATATTATAGAGAGACTTGCATATTAATTCGATGAAACTAATACGGCAGAGGCCACTGAATCATTTACTTATCCTTTTATGGAAACAGGTACATATTAAGTACATATGCGTGTACTTATATGTAGAAAGGCTTAATTTTTATGTTTAAATCATAATTAAAACCAGTAAGCAAAGACCAAAGTCATGCGGGGCCGACTGTATAATACCCTCCATCATTGTTTTCCAACAAATGTACGAATAACCATTATTACTATGAACAATTATATGATAAAAAGAGTACATTTCACATTTCTTAATTCCAGGCACATAGCTTAAAAAACGTGACCTTCATAAGGAGTTATACTTATCAAAACATGGACCGATATTCTCCACATTCACTAGAAACGATTTAGTGCAATATTATAAGTACAAAAGCTTAAACTTCCGCATGATGGGTTAAATAATGCATCCCCTAGAACGCTGAGGAGTCTAATCGGAAGGGAGCTTTATATAAGGGCAATATCGAAACTTGAACCGAAATCGCCATTTTCTCTAGGGACGATTGTGTTCAATATAAAGTAAAAATTCTTAAAATTTATCCAGATCAATTGAAAAAAGTGTTATCTAGAGCGTCAAGAAGTGACTTCGGTGGGGACCTTTATATGGGGGCAATATCAAAACATGGATTGATGAACCCAATGTGTTCTATGAGACAGGTCAACTGAAAAATGTGTTATCTAGCGCGTCAAGAAGTGATATCGGTGTAATTACCTTTTTCCGCATGACCTAGCGTTTTTTTTTCATTTCATCGCTCACAATAATAACATTGCTAATCCAAAAAAAAACATTTTTTACAATTACAGATTCTCATGTGAGGCCTATTTGATTAGACATCTTGAATATCACAATCCCAACAAGGAATTTATATGTGATATATGTGGTAAAGCTCTGCCCACTCATGATACCCTAAAGAAGCATAAAAATAAGGTACACACTCCCAAAGTTCCCGAACAGTGTCAATACTGTGGTAAATGGTATTCCAGTCGTTGGACAGCTCAACGTCATATGCTCAATATGCATGTGCGTGCGGATGAAGATCATACGTGCGAGATTTGTGGCTTTGTATCCTCCACCCGAGAAGCCAAAAAGAAACATATTGAGTTTAAACATAATCCAGAAAAGAAACATAAATGCACTATGTGCGAGAAGGCATTTAAGACACCCACTTTACTGAAAGTAAGTCGATTTCTTTTTGAAAAATATTTTTTCATTGAAAACATTGCGTGATTTTATTGCAGGAGCACATGGCTACACACACGGGCATTGATTTGTACAAATGTGCCTATTGCGAGGCTACTTTCAAATCAAAATCAAATCGTTCCACCCACTATAGGCGTCATCATCCAGTCGAATATAGCATTAATATGATACGACGTCCTCGTCCAAGTGGTATTAATAATTATGGAAATATGCCTATTGAAAAAAATAATGTATAATTAACATTTTCCGCAAAGTAATCTAACTAATAGGTTTTCTTTAATAAAATCAATGTTGCTTATTCCTCATTAAATATACAATTATAGAAATTGTTTGCTTTTTAACTACAAGGTAATTTGAACGCATGATCTTCAAAACCATAAGAGCGAATGGGCTAAAAATTGCATATTTAGTTCAGTTAGGGGTCATCTGGGTATTAGAATTATTTTCACCACAATAAATGGCGGAGTGGTCAAGTTATTTGCATAATATTACATTTTTATGATATGGGGGTATACTAGGTGGCGCAAAAGTCACTTATTGTAATATTACATAACTTTTTGATATTTGTGAAGTAAACAGATACAGAAAATACACGTCAACATCTATCCCTCTTCTCACCATGAACGCGGAATAATTGTTTCGATCACGAAGAAGTCGACTTTTCATCGAAAATACATCTTAATGTATATGTGAATAACCACAATTATCGCTTCTGGCGCACCGAGTATTCGCATATAACCCTCAAAGAGTCATTACAACCGTTAAAAATGTTTTTATTACGATGGAGGTGTCTTCGGGCCTTATTTTTTCGAAAATGCTGCTGGCCAAACGGACTATATCCAACAGGATGGAACAACGACGCCACAGCCTAAACTCAGAATTTCCTCGCCTTATTTCTCGTTTTGACGACTTGCACGTTCCTCAAACACATTTTAATGGTTTTCTTTTTGAAGTTACCAAACAAACACAAGTCCCTTGACGGCGTCAAAGATAAGATCCACCAAAAAGCGAGAACCCATCGCCGGAAGTTCTGCCAAGAACAGTGAAATATGAGATATATCGGGCCCGCATGGTCACCAATTCTGCCGGCGGCTGATTCAGTCAACAAATAAACATAATCCAAGAGCAGAATAAGTTTTCCAGTCTCAAAAAATTCAATATATCTGAGTATCTATATATCTCCGGATCTACGCGGGCTAGCCAGTGAATCACCTCGGAAAGTGCTACCTGTGTTTCCTCGATCTGACGATTCATGTTTTGTAGTTAGAATTCATTCAATGTCTGAAATGTGTAAAGTTAGCCATGGCTATTTTTCAATATTTTGTATTCCAAAATACTGTTTGTATTTATATAGCATCATTGAACCTTTTTTATCCTATTCAGAACATTCGTTTCCCTCCGCTCACCTTTCGCGGTAGTGTTGGTGT
This sequence comes from Eudasyphora cyanicolor, assembly GCA_963930755.1. Classification (NCBI taxonomy): domain Eukaryota; kingdom Metazoa; phylum Arthropoda; class Insecta; order Diptera; family Muscidae; genus Eudasyphora; species Eudasyphora cyanicolor. Next base: position 159,836,196 of record OZ005738.1, on the reverse strand, counting down.
TGTTGGCTCTATGAAGGAGGTCCCTGAGTTTTCTGTGTGTACTTCCCTCTAACAGATATTGCCAACTCGTATGGATATGTGACATCCTTCTATAACGAAACATAACTCTGTTCATAGTGATATTCAAAGTAGTGGTGAGAGGACATTCAATTTCTCTTGTTCAAATCTTTTAATACAAGGTGGCGCAAAAGTAATCCTCCTATCAGAAAATGCTATAAATTTTGCGATTGGCCCCTAATGCCTAATGTTGACATTTGTGTAGTAAACACATGCGAAATACACGTTAATAAACAATGTTACGCTACACTGCTCCAGAACGCGGAATATTGCTGACTATTTATTTGACCAATAATCGGTCGGTGACTTTGGCACAAAAAACATCGAAAGGTTACTTTTGCGCCACCTTTTATATGTTGAACCTAGTCTAGACGAGATACGCCTCTTATTAAGAATGCGTTCATAAAAACATCGCATTGTACATATTTTAAAGTGCACTGGTATTAATGTTAAGTTTTGGTGCAAAAGTGTCCCTCTAATCAAATCTACCTCGTGAAATCTTCTATACTCGTATAGGGTGATCCAAGTAGAGATACTTTTTTCAGTAGCCTTTTTTTGAACGATCACGTGTGAGTCGTGTCATGCTGTCATGTTATTTTTGTTAAGTATTGTTTGGCATTTCATCATGGAAAGACTTACGCCTGAACAACGTTTACAACGTTTTGACAACAAATTGACAGATTAATTAGTGTAATATTATAACGGGTGATCCAAGTAGATATACTTTTTTCAATAGCCTTTTTTTGACAGATTTTTTATTATGTTCTTTCAAATGATAATAAACATTCCCCATTCAATTTGAATTTTTTGTGTTTTTTCTTTAGAAAAAGTAGGGAACCTCGAAATGGATCACGCTAAATATATAAAAGAGAATGCGTGTGTTGTTGTTATTTAGTGTTGGTCTGTGCTTTTGATATTCAGTCAGAATTCATTTGGTTCAAGTTAGTTTCTGCCTACTGCAAAAATTTGGTAAATCTTGTTAAAATCATTTTACTGCTTCCAAAAGTATTTTAACTGATTTAAGTTAAACACATACATTATTGATATTGAATTCTGAAGATTATAGAGTGGTGTCGAAACTGCAGTCAATTCTACCAAGCAATTAAAACTCTACCATTTTTTGCATAGACAGAAAGTAACTGAAACATATGGTCTTGAACCGAATGAATTCTGACAGAATAATATTTAAAAGAGAATGCCTTCCATTAGTGCAGGCGTACGAATCGTTTGACTTTCACGATTTTGGGCCTGATGAATTCTTATTGGACCAAGGAAGTACATTATTGAGGAAAATGTATGATTGATCACAGGGATGTGGCTGGAACGAAGTTCGCCTGGTTAGCTATTAACGGCCAATTCCACAGTCCCCGGTTATCCTACAGTTAGAGATAACCTGCAGTTATAGCTGCCAAATTGTATGAAATTTTTATTTTTTTAACTGTGAGTTGCTCTAACTGAAGATTGTGAAATTGGGTGTTAATGTATAAAATAAAATAGATACAATTTCAAAATTATTTTTCATTCAATCTTCAAATGTTTTATTGTCCTGAGGTATATCAACGGTAGCTTCCATATATTCTTCTCTGTGCAGTTCGGACCAGCGTTGTGCCACCCTAGCATCACTTGCCTTCCTGAAAGTCATGCAGGTGATGTGCGGCAGCTTCTCAAATCGTATTCGGCTAAACCCCAAAGTGCCCAAAGTATAACGCCAATTTTTCATAATGGTCGCATTTTTACCCACATGTTGGGAGTCTGGTGTTATGATAATTAAAATGCCTTCGTACTTTAAGAGATCATATGCCTTTCGACAACATAGAAGCCGCAAATCGGAACTGGGTATATATTCTAGAAGCAAACTGAACACCACACATTCATAATAGTTCGGTGGTAAAGTGCATACCTCATCATTTTCTATGACAACCTTGGGCTCCTGCATATCACATACTTCAATTTTCAAAAAATCACCCTTCAATACATCTTTTGTGGCCGGACACAGATCTATGGCGGTTACTTCAAAGTTCTCCGATTTTCCAAATGGATTAAAGCAACTGCCCACATCCAAAACATTGATTTTTTCCGGCAAATCGAGAAGGTACTGACATTGGCTGCAATCGTAACCTTCCCAAGATTCCAATAGACGATGCTCTCGCAGTCTCTTCTCTAAATAAATGCGTTCCGAAAAGAAATACGCCATACAATATTCAATTGTCCACTTGACACGACTCCGGGCCATTAGATCTTGGTTTGTTGTATTGCTTTCCCAAATAATAGCTAGCTGATGCATGGCCTCGGCATACTCCAAAAGACGTTCTGTGTCCTTTGTGTGTTCCTGCCAGGCTTTGTCGGGGTCGCCGTATTTTTTGGTTAGAATACGCAAAGAATCATGACAGGATTTTATTATGTTAGCTAGACGCTTGTGTTCGTCGGTGGCCATTTATTTATTTGTTATTTGCTCAGATCAAATCCCAATATTATTGTTTTGCAGTTGCTCCACTCTTCAACTAACACATGTTGTTAGTGTTGTAAAATTATGGAAAGAATACCGAGTACTTACCAGTTGCCGCAGTCGCTTTCCAACTTGATTTTAGGCATGTTTTCGTTACAAGCTAGCACTTTTAGTTTAGTACTTTGCAACGAAAACAACTGACTTCCACTAACTGGCACATAAGCAATAAGTGGCGGATTTTCACTATCTGGTAGCCATGGTGTCATGAGTTGCGAAGAAAGAACAGTGCGAAACAGACAAAAAATTCGTGAAAAGTATTTATAAAACATATATTTACTATTCTATGTGCAATTGTGTACACTCTTTTGCAAATATTAAAATAATTTCCCATTTTTGTTCTTCTTCTTCCCGTTAATTCACAATAATTGATAAAATCTCTCCAAAAATGGGATGCCATATTGCTAAATATAGGGTTCCCAATCTGGCAACATCATACACGATTAAGACATGAACACAAGCACCAAACTTCATCGGGAACTAATAGTGCTTAAAAGTGCTTAGCTCCCCATACAAATTAAGCACTTATGGTGTAACGAAAACACGCCTTTTGTGTTGTTATGTCCCCATTTACATGGTACTTTTTTTTTAAGTAACTTATCGGCTTATTCTCTTTTGAAAAAGTATTTACGTTCACACGCGTACGTTTTTTTCAATACTTAACTTATTTTCATTTGTTTTGTTTCGGCTTTTCCTGTGTGAATTGTTGTTGTTTCCAAGTGCGAACGAAAAACACAAAACGATGAGTACGATAAGTACGAGTACGGCATACTTTTTTTCCCCCCGTTTCCGACTGCCTCTCTCGCCCACAAAACGCCGATAAGTATGCTTAATACTTAAAAAAAAAGTATCATGTAAATGCAGACTATTTATATGATTTTTCCGGTAGTTATTATACAAGGCCATCTTTATTTGTATAATTTGTGCTAGTACACATGCGATGCAAACTCAATGAAAATAGCAGTGTCAGAACAAATTAAACCGATTTATTTAATTAATTCTGTCATCTGCAGCGCTTTGCATTGATTTCGTTAACGTTATGCCGCTATTCTCTCTTTTTTCTTTTACAAACTTTGATTTGGCAATGAAGCTCAAAAAACGCGCTCAGTAAACATATGTTTTGAGAATGTGTATTATTTGTCCATATGTTTCAGGCGTTATCAGTGAGAGTCTACACTGAGGGAAAAAAGACGTTGCCAAATAAACACCGTTTGGTACCAATTTATAAACGTAACGTGCATGAAAAATCGCCACCGATTTGTTCATTAATTATCAACGAAACGGGGGTGATTTTTTGACCGGCGTTGCGTTATGTATTGTCGCCGTAAGGTTGATGATTATTTGTTCGGCTTTGTGTTGTTCATTGGATTTGTTATTGTCTGTTCTTAGAAGAAGAAACCAAGAGGATTTATAAAGACGTGAAAAATGAAAATAATGACGAAGATATAGAATTTAATGACCTATTTGATACTGTGGATGATTATCTGGGCTATGGAATGAGAAGGATAAGGTGATTGCAAAATCCAGTGACATCTTCCTATTGCCGACATTTCTAGAATCAAAGAAATGGTGTCGGCCTACGAATATTTAACAACGTAAGCTTATAAAAATTGCAATTTTAGAAGTTAATAATGAGTGTTATGTTTTTTATTGAGCACAAGAATTAAATTTTGCAGTACATAAAGGCGAATGATACGAAGGAGACTGGCACCATTAGGGTTACGAGCTGAATTCCGAGAAAAAACAGAGGTAATACTGTGTTGCTGCACATTCGAATGTGTTTTGTTTATGCAAATTTGCAATTATATGTCTCTTGTGTTCACGTTTTATTTACTTATAACATTAATAAATGTATTGAAACGCTAATGCTGTTTAAATAGTTTTTAATGGTGAGGGGGGGGGGGCGATTTAGAATGGAAAGTTATCCCAGCGCGTGCTTTATTCGTCCTCAGCAAGTGCTTTAGTCGTCCCCCGCACGTTCTATAGTTGTCCCCAACACTTGATTTAAATTATCCCCAGTTGGTATTCATTTTGCAACGGAGCGTTGTTGATTTTTGATGCTTTATTCATGCACCCCCTTGCTTGAATTCGTAACATACGGGGTTGGTTCATTATCATAAGCGAATTTGCAAAGATTAATCACGTATGTGCTTTGTTTTTCGCTGGGTGTATAAACTTTAGTTAATATTATTACATTCACACTTAAAGAGATACAAATGTTTTAAAGGATACAATTTACAAATTTCTGGAAATACGATTTACTTTAAAAAAAAAGAAAAATCACATTTCACGTACAAATAAATTCACACGTGAATTACTGTAACATAACGAATCGTCTGAAAGAAACACAAACTGAAGCCGGCAGTAAGCCAAATAGCGAGCGCAGACATTTTGTATTGCTGATATCAGAAGCTCAAATCGATCGACAAAGTATTGTTCGATATTTTAATAAACTACGCCTGAAAAACAATTACTTACAGCTGGGGTCTTCACGATGTACCGCGATCCGACTACATTTTCGCACACAGTCCCTTAACTGCCTGACACACGATGTCGAATGTTAGGCTGCTACTTAGATAGTCGGCGTTCGACGTCTGTCAAAGTGTTGTGTGCTCAGAAAACAATATGATGAAATTTGAGTTTGACAGACCTCGGACGCTTTCACTGGAATTTAAGAGATTCCCTAAAGGCCCACACAGATAGAATTGTTTCCTTCGATTCTTTGCTTCATTCATATGTGTCAAAAAGTTAAATGTGTGTTCTCATATGAAAGTACATACACAGACAAGAAATATGCTTTGAAGAAAAAACCGATGTAAAGCAAAAATTTGTTCAACTTTTAACCTTTTGATTTTTTTTCGTATTTTGACAATGTTTTTGTTCACATTTCAAAATTATTTTTTTCAGAAAACATTGTCTTTGAATAAAAATGAAACAAATAACAAATTTGAACGGAAATATTGAAATTCTCCAAAAATATAAATAAAAAGTATTTGAAAGTGTTTTGAACAGCTGGCGTCCTATAACTCGATAACTAAGCGATATAGCGCACGTTATCTTTTTTCATTTAATTTTTTTATGTCTTCATAATTTGTATATAAAGCTTTTGGCCAATTTAAAATAAATTACAAAACATAATAAATTAAAGTAGTACAATACTTCGACTGATGACTACTCCATTAAATAGAACATTTAATCTGCTTAACAATATAATATCCAAATATTTGGTCAGATCCAGGGGCCTCGGATATCATACTCTGCCATTTTTATAAATTGTTTGCTTTAATAAATTATCGAAGATGTTCTCCTCTATAAAATACCAGGAAAACACTGCAATGATAACGGGATTTACCGTGTAAATTGGGGTTTTAAATTGGAACAACTAACATTATCGTAAATAGGATCAATGAAATAAATCCACTTTTGATTTTGCCAAATATATACATACATATATTGTTTGATTGTTTTTATTGTTTGAAACAAATTGGTTTACAAATTCGAATTATTGGCATTTTAAAGTGTTTACTTGTATTTAATATCCTGATATGCCCTCTGTGGTCTATTTTGTGACCCCCCGAATTCATACTTCCAAATCATTTTTGACTCGCTCTAATTTAAGTCGTGCCCCTCGTAAAAATCGATAGATGTATAATAATCGATAGTTATACCAAATTTTATCGTTTGTCATCGAGAGTTTGACATTTCTAATTGACAATGTGTTTTTGTGTTTTTATTCCCGGCCTTCTTGTGTTTTGATTTCAAATAAGTAAAAATGGTCACACGAAAACTTGAGTATGATTCCACGTTAGGAGGACCGGTGGTGCTGGGCACCCACATGCCCACATACAAATATGCCGCCTCTGCCCTCCATGAACTCAAAGAATTGGTCAGTGCCACCAAACAAACCACATCTACCAAATTGATATTTCAATCACTTCCCAAGCATATGCGCCGCCGGGCGATGTCCCACCATCCCAAGAGGTTGCCCCGGAAGTACAGGGCCGGCCATATTCATCAAATGTCCAAGTCGGGAAAACCACCACAACAAACGAAAATGCCCTCAAGGAAACATCGTCGGCGACCTCAGAATCTATTGAAGGATTATTTGAGGCGTCAACGAAAACACCAATGGTTGGAGACTCATATTTGGCATGCTAAGCGTTTTCACATGATTGAAAAGTGGGGATATAAACTACCATATGCCAGTTGTGATAAGACTTACCGTGCCTGTTATCGGGCAACGGCGGAGCACTGCCTGCTACAAGATGTCTCATTCCATGCTTGCATAGAAATGAAGGGAACAGTGGACAAACTGAAGGAGGGATTTGATAGGCTGTCCAGTAGAGAATGTGGCTTGTCCATTACAGCCAAGACATTTATGACAGGTCGGCGAGAAGGCTGTCTAGATCTGTTCCGAGATCAGCAATATCCATATATGGCTTTGGGTAAAGTGAACTTTTTATGGCGTTGTGAAGAAGATGAAGAAAAGACTGAAGACTCTGTGAGAACAATCTGGCTGTGGATACATCCCTCGTGTTATAAACAAATTTTGGAGGAACTAATTAGAGTGTTTGATTTAAAAAATCAAAAGACAATAAAAGTGCCTTTAGAAGACAAGAAACAATCTCAGGATCAAAAAGAAGCGTCCAAAAGTATTTCTGCCAAAACCCAAAGACGTTTACAGTTTATGACCAAAACTGTGACCAGACAAAATGTTCCTTTCTATAAAAACGAGCTGTCATGCATTGAACTTAAAGAGCTGAAAAACACTTTGAATAGGTATCGTCTGACGGGACCTTTGTCGCAAAGTGTGCTTCAGAAAGCTTTTAAGATGGTAGATATTAAAAAGATCGACACTACAAAAAGCACCTGGATTTGCGAATCAGTACGGAGAAGCAATTTTACCGGCAGCCACCAAAAGCAACAAGATTTCTGGCATAAATGCCGAGACCTCATAACATCACCAGGAGAATTACTTTCCAATATGGTACTAGGTTTAAATGTGGAAGACCCACGTTTGAATCGACCTCAAAAACGCACCAAGGCTTTACTCACATACGCTGTTGAGGCATTTCATGAATCAAATCAGCTTCTATGCGATATTCAACCCATATTAAGCTCTTCGCCATTATGGTGCGAAGACATAAGAAATCGAATTTCCGACGAAATGTTAAGCACCCACGATTACTGCTCATTAAGAGCAAAACACGTTATTGTGCCTGGTAAACCTTGTCAGTTTGAAGATGCAATGCAGCCAATACCGATTTTATTGATTCAGAGACCAGGATCTCAAGATGGAGATTACAAGCGTCTCTCCTATGCTTGTGGTTGGGATATTATTGCGCCAGCAGGTTATGGCATGTCCATATGGCTATCGCTGATAATGTGGGGTGCACGTTCCGGAGGTTTGAGAGAATTTCAATCGATAGCTAGAGAAATGGGGACAGAAGAACATCTACCCGATACAGTCGGAGGTAAGTAGATAGGACTTTTTTCTCTGGTATTTTAGTTGATACTTTATTTTGTAAAAAAAATGAAGATAAAGGAACAGAGCTTAATATCTTCTTCTTTATATGTATGTATATAAAATCCTTTGTACGTTTGTTAGTAACATATGATCTATGAAACTATAAAAGCGAATGGGCTAAAAATTTAACAATATATTCAGATTGGGCTCATTTGTGTTTTAGAATTATTTTCACCGCGATAAATTGCGGAGTGAGTGGTCAAGATATTTGCAAAATTCGCGTTTCCAGAGCGATTAGACTGAAATTTAAAATGTATGTGTGGTTTTTCTTGATAATAGTTTGTATGTATGATTCTAGCCGGTAGATGGCGCTGTAATGGACAAATGGTCAAGATAATTTTTTTTGATAATTTGATCCTCGGGATGTATGCGTTTTTGAATGAAATATCAACGAATAACAAACCAATACATCCCTAACATGACGGACAGGACAACGTCTGCTGGGATCAGCTAGTCTACTATAATTTTACTACTTTTTACAATTTGTACAACAACAACATAGAAAAATTGTTGAAATAGTAAAATGTAGAAGGTAAAGAAATATACGTTATAATAGCAAGTATTGTTCGAAACTACAAAATTAATTGATTGAGCCATTCCATGGCTTAAAATTCCAGTAAATAATTCTTGTTGTTGATTGAAATACAAAACATGAATACATACATTTACGAATAATTACACTACTAAAAAATCAATGCAACTTAGATAATTATAAATTAGAATATGAACATGAAGGAAGAAAAAACTTTCTATCCTTTTCTGTTTTTAATATATTTGCTTTCTGCAAATGCAGGAATCTTCTTTTATTTGCTTCGCTTAAGTACCAACAATCGCCTGATTAAATCAAAATACACGAGTGAAGTAATTTGATGTTTTTGGAATTAGCATATTTGCATTTTATGATTTTCATTTTTTTTGGGCTTATCATATTTCCTTATAAAGAGATTTTTATCTTTTTTTAAATATTAAAAGAGGTGTTATGTTTTGTGGCATAGAGCAGCTTGATGTTCCTTTTTCAGAATATTCAAGGATTAAGGACATTTTCGTTCTTTTGGTATCCTCAAAATTTGATAATTATACTTATAATTCTTAAGATGATGTTAAAATATTTCAAATGGTTCCTATACCAATTATAAATTTTATATTTCGTATTTATATTTTAACTTGAAAATAGTTAAATTTTGTAACAAAAAAATGTAGACGACCGGTTTTGGCACCTATGAAACCTAAACGAACTAACTAGTAAAATACGTTTTCCAAATTTCGATGAAATTGGTAGAGTAATGCATCCAAATGGTTATTTTTGGTTTGTTTTACTTTGGAATTACCTTATTGTATTAAATGTTCAATGTGTAATATTTCCGCTATTTACACCTCGGTCACTGATAAGTTAGGGACATGTTCATCGGGTATCGACGAGCAAGTAAAGTTGAGTTGAGATTTATTGTTTAATTCTTTTTAATAATTAGAGAGATTTATTGTTTAATTCTTTTTAATAATTGTGACAAGTCTTGCGTAATATGACTTTTAAATGTGACCACTTGTGGACTAAACTCTTACCAAAATACGAATGAAAACCCAAAATTGGGTTTTACTAAATATGGAAGTCGAATATTACATTTGTGACAAAAATATATCATTTATTTATAAAACCTAATTATGGAAATGAATTATTAATAATTTTCTGCAGGTGATAGCTACTAATAAACTAATACTATGTGCGGAATTTCAGTAGATTAAGTAGTATAAAAGTTATTAAAGAATCAATATTTCACTAAAAGTTAACCCTTTGTGGGAGGGGTTATAGAAGGACTGGACTAATATGGTCCATCTTCGAACTCAGACTCGGATGTAGAGAAGAAATACCGCATACAAAATTTGAATTCAATCGGTTGCTGCTTTCGAGAGCTATCGTGCGTACCAGCCAGCAGACAGACGGGCGGACATTTCTCAAATGAATTAAAAATTAATCCTTCTTCCAAAGGAAGAAGGACAAAGAAAAACATGACTCAGTTCCTCACCTAAAAGCTCTCCAACTAGTGAAACATTATTGTAAAAGTAGTACGAATAGATAATAATGAGCCATTGAGTCCAAGAATTATTAAAATTTTTTAATACTGTAACTCGAGATATTTCAAAAATTTGGAAATGGTAGCAGAAAAGTACTTGTACCCATGTGTGCTAGAGAGCAGTTGTTTATCCTGCTGGGCAGCTGTATTCAAATTAAGGAAATAGTATACAAGGTCTTAATGCAGAAAAAAATACTTTTTTGTCGTTATAACATTAAGGGTTTAAATTGTATGTGCTAAGTAAATAAATACGTAAGCAGTAGACATAAACTGATTAAAAACACCATATTTTTGCAAAGTAAACAATTCTTCAACAAATATAAAACATTCGGCTTCGGCTACGGCTTCGGCCGAAGGTTGTAAATTTAGCCGAAGTTCGGCTACGGCTTCGGCCTTAAAATCCGACTTCGGTCGGGCTCTACTTATTATTATAACTATTATAATTTTAATTATCTTTATTATTATTATCATAATTATCCCATTTCAGACGGACTTTACATATTTTTCATTTTCTCTAGAACATCTATTCGTGATTGTGCTACCATTCTATAACAAAATCTCAATTTTCATAAAAATAGACTTAGAATATTTGCATGATTTGCATTTGTTCGCAAACACAATTCGACTGTTATAAATTACATGAATCATATGATTTTTTGTACGAGTATTAGAAAATGATAAACATAACACTATGTAACAGAACCAAAAAAAATGTATATACATATCTATAAAAAAGCTATAATTTTCCATTACATGTTTTTTGATGACTTTCAAATGGAATTTGAATTTTAATATATTTTTACATTTACAAATCGATACAGTAATGTACAAAAAGGTTTGTTGTCAGCAACTAAAAAGGTCTGAAATATGAGTACTTAAGTGTTTACTCCAAAAAATATGTATGCTCTTAAACGAAATGCTAGCACTTAAATGTGAAGCCCACTTATTTGGTTGTGAGCTCATTCTTGCCTATTGCGTACATACATGTCGTGTCTGTTAGATGCTGTAATATAAACTAAAACTGATTGTAACATTAACCGTTATAAGCATGATGAGCGTTGTTATCAGGACCGAGGGGTTGTGAGAGAGATCATACATAATAAGATTAAATTTGTGTATTTGAGTTTTGTACAATTTTTGAATATCAACATTACCCATTGATCTAATTTTAATATGAGTTTTTGTGATACATGAACACTTTTTTAGAGCATTAAAGATTTATTTTTCAGATAATGTTAATTTAATTTATTAATATCAATATTCTTGATAGCTGGTGCAATATTTCTAATTAAATGAAATTCATTATCAAATATTTATTGTCGTGTTTTGTAACCATATATAGCCTTATAGGCTCAGTTGCTCCGATGAAAACAAATAAATTAAAAAATCAAAATGTACTTACGAAGAAAAATAGTTTAGTAGTAGTAGTTTAAATAGATTTTTATCCAGACAACCATAACTTGTTTACAATCATTTCATCTAAAGTCATGAAAATGTAGTGTAGTAATTATAAAAATGGAAATAAATTTATGGAAAAGTTACAAAATCTAAAATTTTACCACTCTTTTAAAATAGCTTCATTTTCATACCATCAATATCGATTAACTAACTAATGATCTCAAATGAGTTTGTCTGAAATTTGTTTTGGCATATTTTAGGTCATTTGGGCTATATATGTCCTTCCGTCTGTCTGGCCGCTGTGCACGATAAATCTCGAAAGAAGTGACAAAACTTTGTATGTATTGATACTTTTACCTATATAACGCTAAGTATCAAAATTTACCATATTGATTCTTTGGTACCTCCCACCAAGGGTTATTATATTATTTCGTGAACGATTGGATCTATTTTCTATTCTACTTCTATTCTACTTACCCAAATCTTCTACAATTTCACAAAAGGACTTCGCACGAAAAATATGATGCTTGATTTTAGCCTATAACATTTTTCCTATTTCATTTTCGTTTTTGGTGTCGATGTCATTAAAAAACAACTTGGGTAAAATTAGCTTAACCGACCAGTTATATATTTAACGGCCGTTTTCAGGTAGCTCCGTTAAATGTTAACTGGTACTTTAACGACCCGTTAAGAAAAATGGCTTTCAAGAAGCTCCGTTAAAATTTAACTGACAGTTTTAACTGAAAATAAGTCGTTAAATTTAACTGGAATATTTTCACCAGTTAAGTGCTTTAACCGGGGGAAAAATATGAATTGTCGAAAAACTAAATAAAAATATTCGAAAAAAGGCTATCAAAAATGTCAGTCGGGAACCCGACTATGTATACCTTCTCTCTGTGATTAGCGTAATTTAGAATATGATACTTTGTGGGAGTCAGTAAGGCCAATAGGCATTGCAAAGATGCCTAAAATATGGAACATACAAATGTTTAGATGATTCATGGGGCAATTGTTTTCGAATTATTCTTTCAAATTGTGTGGGGGTACCAGAAGGGGATGGAGAAATGCGATTATTTTGCACTGAACAGTGGGTTCTTGTAAGACAATGCACTATACAGAATTTTAAGTGTTTATATGTACTGATATTTTATCTTACGATCTTTTTTTTGTACTGGTATTAAAGCTGTTAACTCTTGGTAAACATGGTTACTTTGTGTGGGAATCATCTGAAGGATAGAGAACTATTACAATGTGGTGACTTACAGAAGATTCGGATAGTTAACATTGGAAATATTATAGAATCAGTATTTCACTAAATTGTAACGGGCGGTAAGTTCTAGAAGAAGCGGACCAATAGCGCATTTCTTTGAACTGAGATAAATAAATAGTAGTATTACCCACATATCAAATTTGAAGTCAATCGGTTACTCTTTTCGAAAGTTAAATTGCGCATCAGCCAGACAGACGGAAGTAGGGCACTGTTCAAATGAATTAAAAGGTCCTAAAAAGGATTTTCGTCTATACCTAGGACAAAGGAGTCAAATCATATTGCAACTGAAAAACTCATAGATCGATTGCAATTACATGTTTCGTAAAAATTTTAACAGAAGTATTGTGCACGATTTTCAAAAAATAAAAACAAAAAATGTCAAAATATTTTAGGAGTCATTCACAATAGTATTTAACATCAAGTAATCTAACGGAACCTTCCTGAAAATGAAATTTTTAACGGGCCGTTTAAAATGTTCGTTAAACTAAATTTTTCAATAAAAATAACTAACGGAGTCACCTGAAAACGGCCGTAAATATGGAAAAACAATAAAAAGGGTGTGAAGGAATTATCAAAAATATCCAAGAAAATTAATGTTCCTCACAAAAAAAAACGCTGATGTCCCGCATGAAATTTATAGAGACACAAGAAGATTTAAGTAACTCTTAACCATTTGACTAATTTTTTGGACAAAATTCAAAATTTTAATTTTACCAAAACTTTTTTTTGCTTTAATAAAGGGTTTTCCAACAAGAGGTGTTTTGGTATTCAAAGAAAAATGCCGTTTTTTGAGATAAATGATAGGATGTTTATTTCATAATAAAGAGGAAGGTATGCCGTTAGTAATGAAAAACAACGTCAGCCAAATGGCCACCACGACCACGCCTACAGGACCATATCCTTTTTCATGAAATTTTCCATAACCAAATCGCAAAGTGGCTGCCCTATGTCCTCGATAGCCTAACGAATTCTATCTTTGGTCTTGAATCGACGCTGGGCGTAGACCTTATCTTCACGTGGCCCCAAAGGAAGAAGTCGCAAGGTGTTAAATCACAAGATCTCGGTGGCCAATTGTGATCACCTCTTCGAGAGATAACACGGCCCGGAAACTTTTCCCGTAACATAGCAATGGTTTCGTTGCTTGTGTGGCACGTAGCGCCGTCTTGTTGAAAGTAAACGTTGTCCAGATCAATACCATCCAACTCCGACCATAAACAATCATTAATCATCTCTCGATAGCGCAATCCATTCACCGTAACTATTGATCCAACCTCATTTTCGAAAAAGTAAGGTCCAATGACCCCGCCGGACCATAAACCGCTCCAAACAGTCACACGATGAGGATGGAGAGACTTCTCAACAATAACTCTTGGGTTATCCGAGCCCCAGATGCGACAATTTTGCTTGTTGACGTAGCCACCGAGGTGGAAATGGGCCTCATCAGTCAAGATGATTTTTCGATGATTTTCGAATTTTAATAATTTCAATGCGTTGTTGAATCGTGTATCGTTCCATTTTTAGTAATGGCGTAGTTTCTACTTGTCAAATGTCAAAGAATAAAAGCTTCAAAAGTGACAGCTACCGAAATACCGGGTGATTCAAAATAACACATCTTGTTGGAAAACCCTGTATTTCAGACGTTATCGATATTTAAAAAATCGTTTAAATATCACTCTGTGTAAGCTTTGAATTTTAAATGTCAGTTTTTAAATTTGTTGTACTCTCCGATTTTTGCGATTTTTTTATATTTTAAACCTCTATTGTTTCACTAACATATAATCTTTGGATGAAAGTGGGCCTAAAATTATTAATACTTTTAATATTTTAAAATTTTTAAATAAAATTTTCCTGCAAACCACTGTGCTTGTGGCTTGAAGGCTTCCAAATATATGTTCTTTCAATTTTATATATGATTGCATTCAATTTTATTACTGGAAAAATCTTTGGATATGAAGCAAATCAAAAAACGATCCTTTTTATCCCCTTACCTTAGAGAGGAGGGTATATATCATTTGCTACGAGCAAAAAGTGTAACACATCGAAAGAGTGACCTAAGACCCACAAAAAAAACTTTGTGGCATAGTGTTACCCGACTGAAATTTTCTTACATGTTCAATGAAATATTTTGTAGTTTGAACGTATTGATATCAGAAATTGAACGAAATCCGTGAATCAACATATTTGCAGAAGTAAATCCCACAATTCCCACAAAAAAATCGAAAATTCCCAAAAATGTGATTTTTTGATTTTCCCCCTATATTTTCTATACTAAATCCGGGCTCCAAATTTATTTTGGAGTTTAACGTACAACACCATACGACATATACAAATTGTAAAGATTTTAATATTTTAGCTTTGCGATAGGAGAAAATGTTGGTTAATTTTGAAATTTGGGTAAAAATAGTGTAAGTTGGAGAAGCGTGGCAACAATACCTACCAGTGACGATTTTTGACTATTTTTTATTCAACATCATTTTCCAGGAGGTTTTCTTGAAGAATAATTAATACGTTCTACGTTTTTTAAATAACCTCTTAAAACTAAAATATACACATTTTTCGCAAAAAAAGTCAAACAAAATTACATTTTTATGAAATTATAACTTCAAATTGTCAATACATTTGTCTTATGGGTATTACGCGCACAAAGTGATAATACTCTGTATCACACAGAATGGTGTCGTGTATAATAAAAATATGTTTTACAAATGAATTAATAACATGAATTTACCTTCTAAAAATGGTCTTATAACATTTTGTGCAAACATATCTAATGTCAATTATAAATATTCGAAGGAATGCGAATTATTGGCTATATATTTTATATATAAAACTGTTTCTTTAATAAAAAAAATATATACTCTTCTTATAGGGTTACAAACATCTGGACATCGTTACAATGAATTATACCAAAAGTATTTCCGACTACCGCCTGGTAAACGTTGTAATTATCGAAAATTCTCCATAGTATCACCATTTCGCGTACCTTTTCCACAACTCATACGAGACTGGGACAATAGCTCTGCTTCAGTGATAACTGCTGAAAACAAACCAAACGATTTCTTTGTCCTCAGAGATCGGGTCAAACTTCAAGGAATAGCCGAATGCATTAGGAAGTGTAATCTTCAGAAATTTCCTCAAAATCTACCTGCCCAGTGTTTAATACAATTGAAAATAACATTGAAATCACGTGGAAATCCTGGTGATTTCTCTGTGCTATGTATTCCAAATAGAAAAGATTTCAAAAAGAATCTGAAACAAATCAAAAAGAATAACCATGAACCTATTTATGTGGAACCATTGCTAGCCGATCCCAATGAGAGGGCGAGGAAACAATTGAGAGTCGAGCATAAAAAACAACTGAAGCGTTTAAGAGCTCAACGTGTCCGAGAGAAACGCAAGAAACAGGTACGTGTTTCTAAATATACATACTTAGATTTGGTCTAACCATGTGTGAGTACTTCAAAACATGTGTGTGATTTTTTGTTTGTATGTTTTGCAGGAAACTAGCACCACCAAAGTGTTCATAAGACCAGCCGGTACGACCGCCATGTGTCTGGAGCAATTGAAGAAAATGTGTAAACTATGGTTGCCCGAGGACACGGAGACTTTATTCAGTGTGAGGAAACAAGGAACACGCGATTGCTTTGGCTACATGACTACGGCTCACTTTTGCCTAACCGAAGGTACTGTCGGTGGAATTGCCTATGTGACGGTGGAGGGTTTGCGACAGCTATTGAAATTATGCCAACAGTGTCATGTGAAACACCCACAATGTTTGATACGTTCAACGAATAGTCGCAATTATCGTTTTGCTGCATTTAAAGTCAATATGAATGTCTAAGTGAAGTAGAATAAATGTATATTAAAAGGCAAAGAAAATTTGCAATACTATTAAATTATTGGGACAGGAGGAAATCATAATCTTTTCTTAAACTGTCATGTGTAAACACTTTTAGGTTTCCACTCCGGATATGAAGCGATGAGAGCAATAGTAGCCACTAAGCCATACGACATGCAGTGAGGGAAATTCGAAAAAATAAGCAAATTTCAGTCGAATAAACCGACTATTTGTCTCATCTCTGTTTTTGCTCACTCGTTGTCAGACTATAGTCACTGAAAAATAGTCTAAAATAAGGAATATGAAGACACTTATATGATTGCCACAAAAGCTATGGGAGGTGGCAATTATTCTGTAAAAATGGATAGCATGTGACCTCACAAAATAATTCAAACGTAAAGAAAATAACACCGAAAGACAAAAAAATATGGTAGATGAGAACAGTAGGAAAAACAACAAGTTGGATGTTATATATGGGAGCTATATCTAAATATGGACCGATATCGATCCCAAGTTACCTGCAGCTATAAGAAGTATCTATACCAAATTTCAGCCACCTAGCTCAAGTATTATATATTGTTGCGTGATTACAACAGACGGAAGGACATGGCTAAATCGTCTTAGTATTTCAAGACGATTAAGAATATATATATACTTTATGGGGTCTCAGATCAATATTTAGAGGTGTTACAAACGGAGTGACAAAATGAATATACCCCCCATCCTGTGGTGGAGGGTATAAAAATGGTAAAAATACGGACGGACTTAGCTCATATGATTTAAAATGTCCTGCAACGCATATCCCTATATAAATATAAATATATGGGGGATTTAATGTCAGAGGGTTAAAAAAAATTATTAAAATGTTTCCAAATAATGGGATTTTTTTCCAATATCTTGTAAGATATCTTTATCATCAGACAGAATCTGGTGTCTTCCTCCCACAACCTAACCTAAAGATATCTTTAAAACCGCTGATGGAATGAAAAAATGATATTAGAAAATTAAGGGTACTTAATATAGGATTATTTAAAGCTTTTCTGAAACAATTACAATTGCAATCTTCAGCAAGATTCAGCTCTGATTTTTCAAAAAGCAGCTCTTATCAAGAGTCTTAATAAAACAAACAAGAAGTATTCCTTATTTCTGCGATTTCAAATAAAAAACAATCATTGTAAATTGTGAATAAAACAACAAGTTGTTAATTGTTTATAAAATAACAAGTTTTCAGAGAATTATCTTAATATTTTTTATTATGATAGGGAATCTATGACAATTGTGTGTGAAACAAAATATCGGCAAAATGATCGCCTACCTCTATGTGATAGTCCATATTTTCCATGACTCCGAGACATTATTGAGGTTAAATGTCGTAAATGTGCCGAATTATCTCATCCTTTAGCTCTTGAATTGTTCTTGGCTTATTGACGTACACTTTTTCTGTTGAATATCCTCACAGAAAGAAGTCCAACGGTGTCAAATCACATGATCGTGGCTGCCAATTAACATCGCCACGACGTGAGATAACACGGCCATTGAATTTCTCGCGCAAAAGAGCCATTGTTTCGTTGGCTATGTGGCAAGTGACACCATTCTGTTTGAACCACATATCGTCCAGGTTCATATCCTCAATTTCTGGCCACAAGAAGTCCGTTATCATCTCGCGATAGCGAACACCATTCACGGTAACTGCTTGGCTGACCTCATTTTCGAAGAAGTACTGCTCGATGACGCCGCTAGCCCATAAACCGCACTAATTTTCAGGGAATGCGGCCCGATGACGCCGCCAGTTGCAACAATCACTCGTAGATTCCCATTTGCCCAAATGCGTAAATTCTGCTTGCTAACGAATCCACTGAGGTGAAAGTGTGCTTCGTCACTGAAGATGATTTTCTTTGTAGTCACCATTCACTTCTGTCTGTTCAACCAACCATTAGGCGTATTGACAACGCTTGAAATGGTCAGTAGACTTCAGCTCTTGAGTCAATTGAACCTTGTAGGCGTGTAAATTCAAATCTATTCGCATCAGTTATGTTCGTGAGGTGTTCAATTGTTGGGCACGACGACGAGTCGAGGTTGACAGCTCTTCTACCACACTATCGCGAACAGCATCACATCAACATTTCAAATCTCTTACAGATTTGCGCACAATTCTCCCGATTGTGGACACATTTGGTCGATTATGCTGATCAAACAAAAAAAAATAACGAAGTGCACAAAATGCATTTTATTTGAACGCCCATTTTCGTGAAAGGCTTCAACAATCTTAATTTGCACTTAAACAAAGAAATGTTAAATTAAGTTGGGCAAAAAACTTGACGTTAAGGTGTGACTCACAATTAACATCATGCATTATGGTTGGACCACCCTTTATAAGCCCGATAGAGCCGTGATATTCATTAAATTAAAGATAAATATGAGGGCTATAAAAGTTGGGAATATAATTTTCACGCTGGATGTCATTAAAACATAATTTAAAAACAAATTTCTGGCTCGAAAAAATATTAAAAAATCGCAAAATTTTGTTGTTACATTTTTTAAAATTTTAAATTTGACTACCGATTATTTTGACTTGTGATTTGAGCCCTTTGAACTATTTTCTGTGGGCAGCCGTTAAGGATAAATGCGCAAAGAATCCAGAGGCAATTGAAGCGTTGAAACATGAAATCGAAGTTACCATTGAAGAGATTCGACCCGAAATAATCGAAAATGTACTGAAAAATTGGTTTGATCGGATGAGGTACTGCCGAGCCAATCGTGGTAGTCATATGAATGATATTGTGTTCCATTATTAAATGACAAAGTTTAACCTTTCCAATAAAACCAGAAATTTGAAATGAACACTTTTTGAAAAATACACGGACTTGACTACAATTTGAACATTTTTTGTGTTTGTGTTAAGTTTTGGGCTTTGGTGTGTTCTGACAAATATTGTAAAATTTTATGGCCAACATTTTTGTAGAACATTTCATCTCCGCCCTCCCCATTTTAAGGGGTGTTTTTTACAATTTGTTTGTGTCAAAAATTAGAGTTATGTGGGGAAGCTAGAGTGTTTATATGTTCCACAAAAATATTGGCCTCAATATTTTCTATAAAGTTGCTGAACATACCCTACACAAAAAAATATTTTTTTACAAAATAGTGAAATACTAACACTTTTGAGGTACAATGTGGTCTTTTCACTTTCCTTCACTTTTTCAGGAAACATTTGTGCAGGAAACATTTTTTTTCCCATAAAATGTTGGGGAACTTTTTACAACATATTCATTGCTACATTATTATCAAATATAGTTAAGCGGTATCACCAAGTCTGAATTAGTTGTTGGACAAAAGCTGATGACACCTTTTTCGGGGGGCCCACAGATTTTCAGATAAAAAAATGTTTTAAAAATTAAAAAAAAACTGCACATATGTAACTAAAAGACTTTGGCTGTCAGTTTTATTTCATGTTATACATAATGTATGAGAGGCAGTTAAATTTCCTATTTCTAAAAATTGGCCGTAATAGTGACAACGGGTATTTTAAGTATTAATGCATACAAAATATTATTTTATTATTCACTGACACTTAATAAATATGACAGCAGTGTCCTTAAAAAATAACAGTTACGTCCATTTATAACAGCGAGTGGGTCGGTCAGTCAGTCTCTAATGCAAATGGTATAGCAAAAATCACATGAACTGCTAACGCTGCATTCAAACATAGGGACCTATGAAAATTACTTACTAGGCCGGGTCGATTTGTGGGGAGGCAAAAAAAGTCGCCATTGCTCAGTGAAAATCGTATTCTATGGATCAAAATAAGAAACTTTGCCGAAGGAACCATACCTCTAAAACGAATTCTGATGTCCCGGAATTTAGGTCGAACTTTGACCCATTTAGAGTGCTCCAATCGAGTCCAAATGTATGACCGACCCCCACTAACTTTGGAGGCCCGACCCACCCATGCCAGTGGCACACCCCCTGGAACCCCCTGGGGGTTCCATACATTTGGACTCGATTGGAGCACTCTAAATGGGTCAAAGTGGGATTTTTTCCGGGACATCAGAATTCGTTTTAGAGGTATGGTTCCTTCGGCAAAGTTTCTTATTTTGATCCCTAGAATACGATTTTCACTGAGCAATGGGCGATTTTTAAATCGACCCGCCCTAATACTTACACATATCTTTGCAACATAAACATTTTCTTTTGTGTCCAAGGCCTAAAAATTATTTTTTGTGTAGGCTGAAGGTTACGAGCTTAATTCCATAAAATCAAAACTAAAAATTTTTTAGACCCTCCACCATAGAAGGGGGTGGGTGGGTATATTCCTTTTGTCACTCCGTTTGTAACACCTCAAAATACTGATCTAAGACCCCATAAAGTATATACATATATTCGTAAAATTCTAACACGATTTAGCCATGTCCGTATGTTGTAATCACGCTAGAGTCTACAATAATTGAGCTAGTTGTAATCACACTACATTCTACAATAATTGAGCTAGATGACTGAAATTTGGTACAGATACTTCTTATAACTCCATGCAACTTGGGATTGAAAATTGGCAATATCGGTCCATTTTTGACATAGCCCCAATATTGACTTTTTAACTTTCCCTGATTTGATTTTTTAACCCCATAGACAGGGATGTCAACTTATTGCTTTTCGCACCAGATTTAGTGCTTTTCAGACCACTCAATACGCGAAAAGTTGTCAGTTAGTGCCAAATGAAAAAAACTAACTGTACGCTTTTCACATTTTTCGTTAGTGCTTTTCACGCTTTTCGTACATTTCGTACAATTTGGCACAGAAAAGTTGATGGAGCCAATAGTAAGAATAGCCGTTTCTCATCAGAGCTATAAGTACATACAATTTAAAGAAAATTCGTTGAGATAGATATAGACTATATCTGTATATATAAAGAAGAATGTGTGTTTGTTTGTTGGTATGTTTGTTCCGTATAGACGTCTAAACGGCTGGACCGATGGCGAGGTGAAAATAGGGTAATTGAATTTTCGATATATCAAGTGGGCGTGGCCCCGCCCACATAAGACAAATTTTAAAATTGAGATATCTTGCACAATTTGTTAGCGAGAGTGCTGTTATTTGGTGTATATGTGTCTGGTGGAAGTCTATGTGATTGGTCTAAAAATGAGCGGGATCAGACCAAAGGGCGTGGCTCCGCCCATATAAGCCAATTTTGAAATTGAGATATCATGCACAATTTGTTAGCCATAGTAATGTAATTTTGTTTATATGTATCTGGTGGCAGTCTACGTGAATAGTCCAAAAATGGCCGGGATCAGACCAATGGGCCAAAGCCAAATTTTGAAATTGAGATATCTTCACAATTTCTTAGCGAGAGTGCTCTTATTTTATGGAGATGTTTTTGGTGGCAGTATTCGTGATTGGTTCAAAAATGGACGGGATCGGAAATCTAAATCTGGGGCATCTGGATCGGTTTTGATGAAATTTTCAGGGAATGTTCAGATAAGCCTAGATGGTGACATAGGCTTTATAAGTTCTTAATTGAGGGGGCGTGGGTCCGCCCATATAAGCCAATTTTTTTAAGTCGTTCCTACTGTCCGTACCTACGAATAGCTTAACGAGATTCCTACTGTCCCTATCTACATTAGACGGGATCGGAAATCTGAAGTCTGGGGCAACGAAGTGGACCGGGTCCAGCTATAACATATATTTCCCAATGTTGAATGTAGACGCTTTAAATTTTCAACTAACGTTGAAAAATTTTACGAAAATAGGTTCAGATTTAGGTATGTCCCCTGTATGTTTCTATATCCTGACTTTGAATCTATGCGCCATAAAATACAAATTGTTGAACATATTCTCGTTAAGAAAACAACTTTGATAAAATTTGACAAAACATATTTCTTTTTATTCTGCTCTGATGGGGGCGGATATAATGTCGTCTCTCCCGACTAAAACAATATTATAGTTTAGTGCATTTTTACGCTTTTTAAATTTTTCATTACGCTTTTGCTTTGGAAAATGTTGGAATCACTGCCCATAGAGGCCACAAATGTTAACAGATCGGGCTGAAAAAAGGTCCATGTTTTGATATAGCCCCCATACAAAGGTCCCTCTTGTTTTTAAAGCAACATGCGAACGTTAACATTGGACATCGGGTCAGGCGGCTAGTCTTTCCTTACTGGTTTAGAAATTTAAATGGCTATATCTCAATAACTATCGGGTCTGTTCTGTAATCACGGCGATTTGAAATCACGGTGATTTTAAAATCACCGGCGACTTAGCATCACTTTTGGAGTTCGAAATCAACCGAACATATTTCGAACAATCTTTTTTGGGAGGCTATGAATAATAAACCGGGCGATTTCGAACTCCAACAGTGATTGTAAGTCGCCGGTGATTTTAAAATCACCGTGATTTCAAATCACCTTTGCTACAGAACAGACCCGTATATTTTATGATGCTATCTATACTCGTATATAGATGAAATCAGTAATTCAAAAAAACACTTTTTATATACAAAAAATTTTAATAAATTTTTAAAAACTAAAATTCTTTTTGGTAAGGTTGTGTGTGTATAATTAATCTATATAACATTAATTATCTTATATTAATTAATATTAATCAAATATTTTCTTTATGCATTTTGTAATTGATTAGTTTCTTCAGTTTCGAGTGTAATATCTCTTGCCAGAGTCGGCGATGGTATATAATTGGGTGGCAATTTGCCTGAGTATTTTTCGCGACGAGCTTGTAGCCATTCCAAAGGATGATCTCTCTTGCGATGCGTGTGTAAATTGGCGTTTGAATTAAATTGTTTCGGGCAGTAAGGGCATGTATATAAAAATGTGTCTGTATGAATAGCCATATGTTCCTGGAAAGAAACAAAAAAAAATTACGGATCTTAATCTATTTCCTTGGACCATGAATTACAAAAAATATGTATGTATTACCTTAAATTTTTGACGCGTCTTAAATTCCTTGTGACATTGGATACATTTGAAGCTATTGCCTACTTCATGATTATACTTAATATGTCTTCTATGGGCAATGAGATTGTCTGAAACTCTAGGACATAAGTGGCATTCGTATTGCACTTTACCACCTTCCGGATGGTTTAGCAGTTTGTGTCTTTTTAAGGCACGTTCATGGGTTACCTTACTTCCACATATATCACAGCTTATAGTTCTGGGAGGTATGCCTTTGTGTGTTAACATATGACGTTCAAATACATCACGAGAACGTAGTTTCGTGCCGCATATATCACAGATTTTCATATACTGGCCCATATGCACCGAACGAATATGATTAAAGAGTAATGTGTTCGAACCAAATCTGGAAAGATGCAAGAGTGTGAGGCAATTGTTATTCAGAGGTTAGCAATTGTTTCTGCTAAAACTAAAACAAACGCTGTTATGATGAAATTTTTCAAATTTCGAAATCTCAAGTTTGAAAACAACAGTTTGCATTTGAAATTCTATTTTATTTCGAAATATTGAAGTTGGCAAATAACGGAATAAGTACAACATTTCGATATACATACTATTGCAAAAACGTGGTATTAAATCTTGATCATTGGTCAAATGTTCTTGAAATTTGTAATCGAGAAGATGTTCACCAAAAAAATAATTCGTCGAGCAGTTTTAACGGCCCAGGCTTTAAAATTAAAAACCCTGTTGCAAGGGATGCTTGTGACAGATCCCCACATCAGGCACATCTATGTACCGAGGTCGACGCAAGAAATCACACCTTGCCTCCCAAGGACTACTTCAACCTACCCAAACAAAGGAGTACAAGTACGTACTGTCAACCCATCCTTTTCTACTCTTGTCTCTTTATTTTCCCCTTAACTGGGCGGGTGGCGATGATATTGAACACAATACAGGTCCGGTTATGTATGTGTGTCCCCTCAGTACAGTGATTACTCGGTTAGGTGCAATGACTGCCACGAATGGGTTCATCTGCGCTGCTCTGAATTCTAGAAAATCGGTGAATATCGCACCGACTTCTTATGTTTAGTCTGTTAGACATCTGCTAACTTCGCAGGTAACAGCAGCATTGCCTGCTGTAGCTTATCAACCCCTCATACCCACTTCCGCATCCCTCATGTGGGAGAGCTTACAAAGGCAGCTCGTCCTCTCAAATGCACCACAGGCAGTACAGATACTCAATATACATCAAATTTTGTTGGTACTATGAACAGAATCCAAAAGCAGGTAAACTCTCACAACAAGGAACTACGTTCCCAGATCGGCCAAGGATTGTCACATCAGCAACAGCTGTACAAACCATATGTTTTTCCCACAGGTGAGCAATATATGCCAGCGATCTTGCTCGCCATCCTACTCATCATAGCTGGCATTGAACAGAACCCGGGACCCACTAACACCGAAGTCACGATCTGTTCAATCTGCCATAAAATCATCAACCGTAACCTCGTCCAGGTCCAATGTACTAGATGCCTTGGATGGTGCCATTTCAGGCGGTGTTCTGGACTAGCCAGACACCGGGATTGGCACGGGAATTTTGTGTCAAGTTGTTGCACGCAACAACCAGGGAGCACTACTCCTCCTGCACAACAGGCACCCAGCACACGTGGTCAAACTCCATCTCTTGACCGACAAGGACCAGTTCCAATTCAAATGCCTTGCTCAGTGTGCAATGTGATGATAAGCAGGAACATTACATCCGTAAAGTGCAATGGTTGTATGAGATGGTGCCACATGAGGCGATGCACTAATCTATGGTCGCACAATGATTGGGATGCAAATTTCGAAGCAAATTGCTGCTTGAACAGCAGTAATAACCTGCCCACTCCCCCGATTATACTAGCGACCACACGTCCTCCACCCTGTAGATTAGTGTTACCTACCAACAACACGCCTCATACTCGACAACCTGTTCTGTCCACCCAAGTCACTTCACCTCCCACAGCAACTCATCCTTGGGTCAGTGTGTCAAACACACAAATCATAACACCTCCAAATGCTATTCATCCACCCACTGCTGCAACTCCAACATCCCGACAGCCATCAGTAGTTGAACAGAACACACCGCCACACACTAACACATCCAATTCCCAACACCTAATCCTCTCCTCTCCACAGCCACAACGACAGCAAAACAATGTGCACAGTGACCTGCAGTCCTTCAAGGTCCTACAATGGAATTGTAACGGCCTAAGAAGTAAAATTGCAGAAATCACAAATTTCATGCACGTAAATAACATCCACATTGCCGCCGTTCAGGAGACCAAGCATACCAGCGACTGTCGACTAGCCTCCCATGCGAACTATATCATCCTTAGGAAGGATCGAGGCAGGAACCATGGTGGAGGTCTAGCTTTCATTATAGAACGTAATGTCAGCTATAGAATGATAGACCCACCAGCCTCTCCTCAGGATGATCAGTACATGGAAATAATGTGCATCTCTATACGAGCCGGAGGTGATATAGAGTTAGTTAACCTATATATTCCGCCCGTGAACAGCATCGGTGCAAGTTATCACCCCAACAACCTCCATCTGCTACAGGGTGACAACAAAATCATATTAGGTGACTTCAACGCACACAGTGAGATGTGGTGGCATCTCCATAGCCGACCAGATAGATGACTCGGATTTTTCGGCCATAAATGAGGAATTCCCCACGCGTATCACGGCCAGTTGTACTAGTTCCCCTGATGTTACTCTAGTCAGCGCGTCGCTCCTGGCCTTAACAACTTGGCAAACGCATATTGCACTCGCCTCGGACCATATTCCGATCGTGGTCACCGTGGAGAAAACCAGCGACTTCGTGGAACAACAAAAGCACACGTTTATGAATTTCAACAAAGCCAACTGGCCTGGCTTCACAAACGCCATTGACATGGACATCAGTCAATTGCCGCCACCCCAATGTGCCAGAAAGGGTGAGAGAATATTAAGAGACATTATTCTCAAAGCGGCAAAGCGCTACATCCCGGCCGGAAGAATCCCAAACTGTAGACCAGGGCGACCAACGACCCGAGCGACAAACGCATTTCCAGCCTAACGGAAGAGATTAACACTCTTGTTAATAAACACCGTCGTGACAAATGGATCAGTCACTTGGAAAATTGCGACATGGGCTCGCACCGTCTATGGTCAACCATCCGTCATCTTTCTGGTACGAGCAGCAAAAAGGGTCACATTGCTGTAACTTTCAATGACGTGCAACATGCAGATGCCAAAAAGTTCTGCAATCAATTCATCACACATCCATCTCAGCAGAACAGGACCAAACGGCGCATTAAAAGGAGAACAAAGGAGCTTCGTAGAGATGAAGATACACGCTCCTTCACTAGTTCTGAAGTCGTAGCCGCAATATCCAAAGCGAAAGCCTCCAAAGCCATTGGTCCAGATGGCATCGCAATGATAATGTTGAAGAAACTATGACCGGCCCTGGAGTATCTCACGAAACTTTTCAACCTTTCCATTAGTGTTTCCGGAGATTTGGAAGGTTGCCAGAGTTATTCCCCTTCTAAAACCCGACAAACCAGCCAACCAAGGAGAGTCATACCGCCCAATCTCTTTGTTATCACCAGTAGCAAAAGTTTTAGAAGCGCTTATCCTTCCAATATTAGCCGAGCACCTACAACTTGCCGACCATCAACATGGTTTTAGGAAAGCTCGAAGCACAACTACAGCACTACACATATTGCGAATGGACTCAACCAAAACAGGCCACCTGAACGTACCGTTGTAGTAGCCTTGGATTTATCCAAAGCATTCGACACGGTCGATCATGCGGTCCTGTTAACGGATATCCTGAACTCGACGCTACCGAACACCACCAAACGCTGGCTTGCAAACCACATCAACGGTAGGCAAGTGTTAGTCGAGTTCAGAGGTCGAAAGTCGCAATATCGCTAGATAAAAATGGGTGTTCCACAGGGAGGAGTTTTTGTCACCAATTCTTTTCAATTTTTGTCTTGCCCGTCTTCCTGCTCCTCCTCCTGAAGTTAAAATGGTGTCATACGCCGATACTGTACCATCATGTCATTTGGAGCCAACATCAATGACATAAGTGCCAAAATAAACTGCTATCTAGCCACCATTAACAATTTCTTCCAGAAAAGACATCTAGAGTTGTCACCCACGAAATCCACCGCGACCCTTTTTACATCATGGACCAAGGAGGTTAGGACCGATCTGGACATCCAAGTAGATGGGAGAATAATACCTACAGTTCAGAATCCGAAAATTCTCGGCGTCATCTTTGACAACCTCCTAACCTTCTCAAAGCATGCCACTTATGTCGGAGAAAAAGTTACACGTAAAAATAAGGTCCTGAAAGCACTATCAGGTTCCTCCTAGGGCAAAGAAAAAGAGATAATAGTTGCGACTTATAAAGCTATATGTCGTTCTATTCTCAATTACGCAGCCCCCGTCTGGACCCCCTTCATAAGTGAGACGCAATGGCGAGGACTCCAGAGGATACAGAACAGCGCGCTCAGAATCGCGAACTCATGACGGACTTGGATCACCTACACGAGGAGAGCAGGTTATTGTCGGTTCAGCAACATAATGTGTTGTTAACCAGACAATACCTTTGGTATGCCACCAGCCAAATCATCCAAACCACAACATAGTGATGCAGGATCCCCCTCCCCGTCACATCAGGAAGGACTTCAGACGGTACTGTACAGACATCCAGCACGTCATTACATCTGACCTCGACCAATCGTCACTTACAGTAGCGCTGAATAGATTGCACACGGAGGCAGTATCCCAAGCCAAAAACGGCTACAAGTGCAACAGAGTCCTTAACCAACACTCACCAGCGATCTCTGACAACGAACGGCTTCTTCCTAGGCACACCAGAACCATCTTAGCCCAATTAAGATCTGGCTGGTGTCCAATCCTAAACACATACAGGGCGAGAATCATCTCAGGGATTGAATATAGCTGTCCATCGTGCTCACGTAGCCCACACGATCACACGACCTCTGGCTTAAACCGATTGAAGTAGCACAATTTTTGCAGCTCCCTATCTAAAATTCCACTACTTCCAAATCCCAAACCTAAAGTTCCATTCAACATATCCTAATCAATACATAAAAAACTCCACACACACATCATCCATACACAATCAAATCCACACACACATTCATCCACACATCTTTAATGCACATCCATAGTCAATAAACTCTAACATATAATTTTCCAGGGAAAACCATATGGAGACAGACAACCTGTTACAACAACAACAAGGAACTATGTGTAGGCCGATTACTCTCCTGCGATATACAAATCTATAAGCGACACTGCTACCAAGATTTAACGGACACCTCATCTTGGCAGACCACCGGCACAAATTCCGCCCAGGAAGAAGTATTATCACCACCCCGAGCGAAATCACAGATGAAGTGAATTGCAAGACGCCACATAAACAATCAGGCCTTGTAGTATCGAAGACCTGACAAAGGTCGGCCATACCAACCTCCTGAGGGATATCATGGAAACATCCATTGCAAACGCTCTGATGACATGGTTGGCAAACTACATGGCCGGAAGACAGTCCTATGTTCAATTCCTTGGTAGCAGGGTCACACCACCTCTATTTTTCAATATTAATATATCCAAAGCCCTCTACCATATCACCATCCACGAAAATCAAGTTGATCACCTATACCGACAACAACAACAACTGATAACGTTCCCACGACTATCGAAATCTGTTCCGGAACGACCCACAACTGATAAAGAGGTCATTCTAGCAACTTTCAAAGCCACCGGTCGCCCCGACATAGATTACGCCGCCCCAGAATGCAACCCGGGGTTCTTACCACATCGGTAAGAAGACCATCCGGGAGACTGATCCCTATTGGAAGGTGAGAATAGCCCTACCAAAGGATACACACAGAAACGGTTCGGTTCCCATTAACCCTTAAGAAAGGGAGCTCCCGAGGGAGACCGATACTATCCCAGTTACGTTCGGGCCTCTCAAGGTATCTAAATAGCAACCTTTGCTTACTGAACCAACACATCAAGGATGAATGCCTAGACTGAGGGCAGTCACCGCACATAACGAGGATCTCCTTGGTATGTCCTGAAAAACCCACAGCTTTAATAAATCAATACTCATACGATCTAGTGGTTGAAGCAATAATGATACCAGTAAAGAGGATTTTGACGAATTTGACAGTTTGTTTCATGGCAGATGTTTGTAACACCTAGAAATAGCTAGACCCACCATAAAGTATACCGATCGTCTGTCCGTCCGTCGATCCATCTAATGTTGATTGTTGAGTACTGGTCGCAATTTCACTCCGATCGTGTTGAAATTTTGCAGTTAGGAGTCTTTCACATCTGTAAAGAACCATATTCAAAATGATTGAAATAGGTTCTGATTTATGGTGAAGGGCCAATGTACGCGACAAGCGGCGGGGCGTGTCAAAAAAGATGAAATTTGTTCAACTTTTCCGCTCCGCCGCTTGATTTGGCATTGCCAGATTAAATTATTCTCAATCCGACACAATTTCTTGCTCTTGTATTGAAAACTACCACATGTTTTTTGTACGGGTAATGCTGAAATCGCACCGCGCCGCCTGACGCGTGCATTGGCCCTTCACCATTAGATATAGCTCCCATATAACGCTTTCATGGTTTGTCAAGCGTTCGGACATTTTTTCCAGCTGGAGCCGCCCCGATTTTAGCGGCTCACATCGGCTGAAACTCAGCCGCCGTAGTTTATTTGATTAGTCACGAATTGTTTTATGCAACCATAAAAAAATTAAGAAATTGTCTACTAAGTTCTGATTCACACGAGGCAATTTTTTCCAAGCAGGTGTCAAAGTTTGTGGGAGAGAGAGGCAGGCGGAAAGAGCTCTCTGCCTCTCTCTCTCCCGCTAACTTTCAATGCACATAGAACATTAGACGCACTCTTACAAATCCAAAAGTGTTTGGATTTTTAGTGGCTAAATATTTGTAAAAGTTATAGGTGGAATACTAAAGTAAGTCTGGCATTTTTTAAATTTTTCTTCTGTTTCTGGAAACCAGTACATGCTTAATTTCTTGAAAGGGATTTTAAAATTCATATGTGCATAATAGAAGAAAAACGTCCAAAATTAACAGACCAATCTTAGTATTTCGTCCATAACCTTTACAAATACTGAGGCCCAAGAGCATCGGATCTACACTCCGGAACGACCCAATTCCTGTTTGACCAAAGATCAACTCAGTAACGAGCCTTATTTAAATGAATTTATTGAAGATTTATTTAGCCGATTTTCAATACTACATCAAACTTCAATAACTTTGTGTTAGGTTAGGTTGAGAAGAGGCGGTCAAATTCCGCCTCATGTCCTTGGACATACACATAAGCCAGTATTCGGCCTGTTGTGCGCTCTAATTGTTAATGACTGGCCCATGGAAAGTAATTTTAGGCACTCGGTACTATCGACATAGTCCTTAATCGTTTTCCAGTCTACGCTCCTAACTTGGTTCAAGTCTGGTATAGTATCATTTCCTAAGAAGCGGGATCTATTGCTAGCGAACGCTGGGCACTGGCAGAGAAAATGCTCCAACGTTTCGTCATCCTCCCCGCATGCCCTGCATACGCTGTCATCTACAACACCTATCCTATGTAGATGTGCTTGTAAGCATGTGCGCCCTGTAAGGACACCCATGATCTTACTGGTTTCTACCTTGCTCAATCTCAGCAAGGTCTTGGTCTTGTCCTCGTTTGGGTCACCCCACAAGACTTTCGTTGTCTTCCCAACGTTTTCACTAATCCATAGCGTGATATGGGCGTTCTTTGCCCATATTTTTAGTTCAGATCGCGTAACTCCGAAGGGAGTTTCTCTAGGGTTTTTTTTAACAAGTCTCTGGCTCTAGATGCCAAGGCATTTGCTTTCTCGTTACCCCTTACTCCGCAATGACCAGGCACCCATATGATGCATATAGTGCCGTGTTCGGAGTAGGCGTTAATCGCCATTTTACAATCTAAAACTGTCCTCGACTTCACCGTTCTAGACGTTATTGCCTTGATAGCCATTTGGCTATCTGTGAATATATTCACATTTGTTGGTCTTGTGTTAGCGCCAAGCCAGCTCGCACATTCTGCAATTGCTCGGACTTTCGCCTGCAGGACTGTGTTATGGTCTGGCAGATGGAATAAGAGTTCGGTTTCCGGTTCCTCGATATAAAGTCCTAGCCCCGTTCTCTCCCCTAGCTCCATCCATCTGTATAATAGCAAATTCCAGTTTTTGTCTGCACTACGGTTCCATCAATCCAAGATTGTCTACCTGGTATCATGGTCTCACACTCAGCAACTATTAATTTTTCAGATATTCTGTCGAATACTGATGCTATGTCAGTTAAATCCACCGTCACTACCTCAGCTATCTTTTGATGATATGACTTGTGATCATTTTCGATCTTTTCTTTGAGTTAATTTTAAGTTTTTTCCTATAAAGCTAAATATCTCAAAACGCCACTTTTATCGACTTAGCCGATTGTTGAAATTTGATCGGCTCAGCCGATAGATATTTTTCCATACGCCACAGTCTGACCAGATTACTTAATCTGGTACCAGGGGATTCAGAAACGCCCCTGGAAGTTAGGTTCTGGCCTGACTATTGGTGCGGTCCCTTCGGAGGGCATCGTGGTGGCTGTGGTTGAAACCAAAATTGCTGGGAGAGAATAGTCTCAACCGGTTGCCATGATCCATAGAATGGTAAGGAGTTTTAGATGGGTTCCGCTCCTAACCAAGGAGTATAGCAAAAGTGTCCAGAAACACGGATTTGTTTGGTACTCATGCTCATTGTGTGTGGGGGCGTTGGTCGATGCATGTATTCACCCAGGTGTTAAGAGCACGGTGGGGTTAGGCCTAACGGCAGGAAATCACTTAAATCCAGAATACCTAACTGTACTTGGGCAGTAGCCAAGTTGGGCAATGGCTGACTAGGGCAGTAGCCAAGTAGTGCAAAGGCTGACTAGGCCAGTAGCCAAGTAAGGAAATGGCTGACTAGGGATTGAATTGAGGGCAAAAGTGTCCAAAAGCTCGGAATTGCTTGGACGAGGGCGCATCATATTCAGCCGGGTGTTTCGAGCACGGCGAAATTAAGCCTAACGGCAGAAATTCATCCACATCTAGAATACCGCCTGTCTTTGGTGGCAGACTCCCTCCCATAAACGATGGGGATAACATGTTAGCTAGAAAGGCCAAATATTTCCTATCGCAGCTTCGTTGGGTCATCTGTAGGTATCTTAACAGCTATTCATCCTCCTGAACCCAACCAGACCAGAGGAACGGCCAAAATAAGGATAGTCGTCGCACGTAAACCAGCCAACCCAAACCGGACACCAGAACCACTCTAAACTCATCCAGTTGGGGCAGTTCGCTTACTCAAACTGATACGTAGACACGTATACTATCTTATTCATTCTCTTTCTTTTACCACGTACGAACAAAAACTTGGGGCCTACAACAACAAGGTTTTTCAGGTAAACTTTTTCTGAAAACCCAAAAATTTCAAGAAAATTGTATAACGATTTAATCAACTCTTTTCATAATAACTTTTTGCTAATTGATTTTTGAAATTTGACTTACTTTTTCTCACATTCATCACATTGGAATTGTTTCTCCTCATCCGACAAATGTATCATTTTATGATTCTTCAGGACATTATGGGTTGCAAAGCATTTTCCACATATATCACATGTATGTTCCTTCTTCGATTTCTCATGCACGTTCTTTTCGTGATTCCATAAAGAATGACTATTTGCGAGTTGCCTGCCACAATATTTGCACGAATAAGTATTCGGGTCGCAGTGCCACTGTATGTGTTCCACCAAGGGACCTCGGCGCATGAATTTTTTATTGCAACAACAGACATAGACCCCACTTGTCTTATTGTGTGCTTTGGCAAAGTGTTTACGCAATTCGTTAAATGTTTTCACTTCCTCCTGACAAAAATCACAGATGAGTTTAAAATGTTTATTCAAAAAATCATCATATTCGTTGGGGGTTAAGCGGGATTTACATTTGTTCAAGGCCGACGATGATTCGTTACCACTTTGATCGTCGGAATTTGTTTCTGTTCTATTGTCAAGCATATCGGAAACATCGACGGTAACTGTAAGTGTTTCATAATCGTTAATACTGCTTTTCTTTTCACTATGACTCGTTGGGGAGTCGATGTAATCGGTAGTGTCTGTGGTATAGGATTCGGATTCGGTCACGGCATCAGTAGAAGTTTGTTGGCTTTTTCTTTTCGTTGGATTATTATCGCCGAAGAATTCTGATTTTGTTATCCCTTCCCTAGGGTCTAGGGGTGAATTTTCTTGCACAACTTCTTCAGCAGAATCTCTGGGGGAATTTTCTTCTGAAGCTTCTTCAGAAGAAGCTTTGTTGTGTTTTTCTTCTGGAACATCTTCGCTCATTGCTGTCACATTTTGCCGGGCTAAATCTTTAGAGCTGTCCTCATTAAATTTATGTGAGCTTGCCAGTATCTTCGTGGATTTATTTTGCACCTTCTTGGTGCTGATTTTAGATCTTCTTTTACTAGTATTGTATGGAATGTCCTCCTCCAGCGCCATGGGCTCCTCCTCACATTCTTTGTGTTTTCTTTTATTTTTATTACAGGCTTCTTCAGATTCTTGAGAAATTTTAGATATTTTGCCACTTTTTTCTTCATTAATTACTCTTGAACTTTGCTCCATTTCTGCAGATGTATTCTCAGAAACCGGGGGAATAAATTCATCTCTTACAAAAATTTTGGGAATTCTTTCGACCTTAGTAAATAAGTTTCCTCTCAAGGGATCCTTGCGAAATTTTGGAAACTCTTCATCATCTGTTATAGGTTCTTCGTCGGTACATGAGATCTCGTTGTCATTAGTTTCCTCTTGAGTCTGGTCATTTTCATGCTCGTTGGTAGTTTGACTATTTTCCAATTGATCATCAGATAATCTATATACTGGAACTTGGTTTTGGTGGTCCATATTATGCCCAACCGAAGAATTTGATGGAATGTGGCTGCTGCAGGTTGGATTAGGTAAATGTTGATAATTGTCCTGGTTTTGGTGGTCCATATTATGTTCAACAGAGGTATTTAATGGCATGTAGCTGCTGCAGGTTGGATTAGGTAAATGTTGATAATTATCTTCAAGAGTTATTTGTTCACTATAATCAGCATCATTATCACGATCTTCGACATTTTGACTACCCTCCAATGGATGTTCAGAAAATCTGTATACTTGATCTTTTTGGGACAGTTTTACAGGTACTTGACCAGTAGTTACATCAAGAACATGTTGAATATTATCTTCAAGAGTTATTTGCTCTTGACTATAATCAGTTACAATATCCTGACCCTTATCATTATCGTGTATGATTTGACCCGGTTCCAAATGATGTTCAGAAAATCTATATTCTTGATCATGCTCAATATATTGTTTGGCAGAAATATTTGCAGGTACTTCAACAAGGGATATTGCATCAGGTACATGTTGAATATTATCTTCAAGAGTTATTTGCTCTTGATTCACATCGTCACCATTATAGTCAGCAATATTATCCTGACCCTCATTGTGATCTTGAAGGATCTGACCCGGTTCCAATTGATCTTCAGAAAATCTATATATTTGATCATGTTCCATATATTGTTCGACAGAAATATTTGCAGGTACATGTTGAATATTTTCTTCAAGAGTTATTTGATCTTGATTCACATCGTCATCGCCACCATTAAAATCAACAATATTATCCTGACCCTCATCATGATACTGGGTGATTTGACTAGCTTCCAATTGATTTTCAGAAAATGCATATATCTGTCCTTGGTCCATATGTTGATTGACAGAAACATTTGCAGGTACATGTTGAATATTATCTTCACCGCCACCACTATAATCAGCAATATTATACTGACTATCATCATTATTTTGAATTATTTGACTAGTTTCCAATTGATGGTCAGAAAATGCATATACCTGACCTTGGTCCATATCTTGTGCGACAGAAACATTTGCAGGTACATGTTGAATATTATCTTCACCGCCACCACTATAACCAGCAATATTATCCTGACTAGCATCATTATTTTGAATTATTTGACTAGTTTCCAATTGATGTTCAGAAAATCTATATACTTGACCTTGGTTCATGTCCTTATCTTGTTGGACAGAAATATTTGCAGGTACTTCAACAAGGATTACATCAGGTATATTTTCTTGAATTTTATCTGCAAGATTTATTTGCTCTTGATTCACCACCACCACTTCATTTACATCATCTGTCACAGTTTCTTCACCTACATGATATAATTCATTGTGATTTGCTGCGAATTCTGTTGTTAGTCCTGCATCAACTATTTTCGTCAATTCCTGCTGTTCTGTAGTATATGGATGAAAATCATGTTGTGTTGTTTGTTGTTGTTCCATCAATAAGGCTTTCTCGAGTTCACCTAAGTTTATGACGATGTTAAAGCTTTCGACATCCTTAATCAGATGCTTATCTATAAGTTCCTCAAAATCATTTAGATTATCTGGAAGCTGGGAAGATGTTGGTTCTGTCGTTTGCTTAACAAGCGGTGGAGAACGCATTGTTTGCATTGTAAGGGCCAAATCTTCATGAGCCTCTTCGATTCGTATAAAGAATTTATGAAATTCATTTAAAATATACCAACATGGTGAACAAAGCCATGAATCCGATGTTATAGATTCCTAGGGGAAGAAATAAATTTCAAATATTGGCATTAGAAAAAAATATGTTAGTTGAAACAGCAAATTTGCTGTAAATGCAGATGTTTCCGCTGAAATAGCATAACACAAGTTTGCTAACATAACAGACATATATATGTAAGGCAGCTTGGAGATCTTAAAAGCTGATTTAAGGAAATTTTGCTAAGGGAATTCAAAATTTTTACTAAAAATTTAGTAATTCAAAATTTTCATATTTTCGCTCTTCTTAAAAGAATTACATCTATTTAAAGTTTTGCTACGGAAATTCTCAGTTTAGTGATTCGTAAATTTCGTCTCTTAAGGTTTTGTTGACGAATTTCAAAATTTGTATCAAAAATGTAGTGATTCAAAAATTTCGTCTTTTCGCTTAACAAGTCTTATCTAACGAATTATAGTCATTTTAAGTTTTGCCAAGGAGATTCAAAATTTCGACCAGAAATTTAGTGATTCGTATTTTTGCCTCTTTCGCTCTAGGTTTTTTTAAGGAATTACAACCCTTTTAAGTTTTGCTGAGGAAAATTAAAATATATTGAGTTGAAACCTTTGTTTTTTTCGCTCTTTGGCTATTCTATGGAAATTTTGGTAAGGAAATTCAACATTTGTACCAACAATTTAGTAATTCGAATGTTTTGTCCTTTTCTCTCAACTAGGCTTTTTTTAAGGAATTATAGCCCTCTTCATTTTTGCTAAGAAAATTCAAAATTTCGAACAAAAAAAATGTTTTTTTAATTTCGTCCTTTTCTCTTTAGCAGGCTTATTTAAGGATTTCCAGCCCTTTTATGTATTCCTATAGAAATTCAAAATTTCTACCAAAAATTTCATCATTTTGGTCTACGAGGCTTATTTAAATAATTACAGCTCTTTAAAGTTTTCCTAAGGAAATTCACAGTTTAGTGATTCGAAAGTCTCTTAAAGTTTAGCTGAGGAATTTAAAAATGTTACCAAAAATTTAGTGATTCGAAAATTTCGCCTTTTCGTTCAACAAGTCTTATATAATGAATTGTAGCCATTTTAAGTTTTGTTAAGGAGATTTAACATGTCGACCAAAAATTTAGTGATTTGTAATTTTGCACTTTTCGCTCTATAGTTTTTATATTGAATTACAATACTTCTAAATTTTTTGCTAAGGAAATTCAGAGTTTAGTGTCCTTTTCGCTCTGTGAGGCCTATCTAAGAAAGTTTTGCTAAGGAAATTCAACATTTCTACCAAAAATTTCGTAGTTTTCGCTCAGCGAGTCTACCAGACTTATTTAAGGAAATACAACCTTTCAAATTTTTGCTGATGAATTACCAACAATCTTGTGATTCGAAAAGTTCCTTATTTTCGCTCTACGAGGCATATTTAAGCCTTTTTAAGGTTTGATAAAGAAGTTCAAAGCCCTTTTAAGTTTTAAGAAATTACATTTATGAAATTTCTACCAAGAATTTAGTGATTCGAAAATCTCGTCCTTTTCGCTGTGGAAGACTTGTTTAAGGAATAGCAGCCCTTTTAAGTTTTGCTAAGGAAATTCAAAATTTCTACCAAAAATGTCAACCCTACGAGGCTTATTTAAGGAATTACATCTCTTTATAGTTTACCAAAAATGTAGTGATTCGAAAATTTCGCTAAACAATTCTAAGCTAAAGAATTATAGCCATTTTATGTTATGCTAAGGAGATTACAAATTTCGACCAAAAATTTCGTGATTCGTAGTTTGCCCTTTTCGCTCTAGGAAGTTTATTTAAGGAAATACCACCTTTTTATGTTTTGTTAAGGAAACTAAAAATTTAGTGAGTTTTAAAATTTGATCTTTTCGCTCTGTGAGGCTTGTCTAAGGAAGTTTTGCTAAGGAAATTCAACATTTCTACCAAAAACTTAGTAATTCGAAAATGTTGTCCCTTTCGCTCAACGAGTATTTATTATGGAATTATAGCCCAATTAAGTTTGGGTAAGGAAATTTAACATTTCTAGCAAAAAAAATAGTGATGATTCTTTCTTTTCGTTTTATTATTACTTATTTAATTATAGCCATTTTAAGTTTTGCTAAGGAAATTCTTATCGCCAGACCCATGATGTCGAACGTTAACGTTGGCAAGACTTCTATTCGAAAATTACCTGATTTGCGACCAACTAACAGACATCAGGCAGTATGTTTTCATTCGTTTTGTCGTTCTGATGCTTTTCGCAAATCAGCTGTTTCTCGCATATAAGTCATGCGAACGTTAACGTTCGACATCGTGGGTTAGGCGGTTAATTTCAACCAAAAATTTTGTGATTCAAAAAAGTCCTTTTCTTAAAACTATTAACCACAAATTAATAAAAACTCCAAGCACAACATCTTTAAGACTCACAGATACAATCCAGGCAATTCGAAAAAGTTAAATTTTGAATATGGCAAAAAATGACAACTATGTCGGAATAAGGTAAGCTTCAAAAGTGATCGGGATCGGGTAAAAGTATATATAAAGTATTCGTATACTAAAGAATAAAAAACAAACGGCATTTTTAAAAATTGTGGCACTTTTACAAAATATGTCGTAACATTTTCTTTGTCCAGGAATTTTTTCAAAAAACAAAAGAATAATTTTGTAGAGACAACAAAAAAGATTTTTTCTAAAAAATAAATTTCCTAGAAAGGCCGACCGCAATGTATTCATACGTATTCTACCCAATGCGGAACAGTAATATAGCAGATGCTCAATGCTCTCCACTTCTTCCTCCTCTCCACAGGTTCCGCAGAAGATATTAGATTCGCGTTTGCCGATCAGTCAGTGTCCCTCAAAACTAGCACTGTCGTAGACCGTTTTTCCCTCTCTAGCGATAGCGAGAAGATATTTAGACCTTAAGTTGTATTTTGGCCCAGTTTTTCTGGCTACCCTACAGGTGTCGATGTCTGACTTCCTCTTGCGTAAGCCAAAGCTTGCACGTGAACAGTGGCTCTTCAATATATGCAATTCTTCAAAAAATGTATAATGTTCCATTCCTAGGTTCATCGGATTTTTGGTTCCTTGGGATATATTGCCATATGAAATACATGCTAAGTTGCATATCCTTGCAGCAGTGGATATCCATCAATACAGAGATTTAATGTCTGTCTGTCGACTCTGCCACTCGGCGACTTCCTATGACTCCACTTTTTAGTTTTGCTAAGCAAATACAAAATGTCTACCAGAAATTTAGTGATTACAATATTTCATCCTTTTCGCTGTTGAGAAAATGCAGCTCTTTTCATGTTTGTTAAAAAAATTGAAAATGTCTATCAAAAATTGTGTGATTCATTCTTTTCGCTCGAAGGAATTACAGCCCTTTTAATTTTTAAAATATTCCATTTAAGAAATTTTAGATTGCAAATAAATATAAATTAAAAAAAAAAAAAAAAAAAAAATTCAAAATGTCTACCAAGAACTCAGTGATTCGAGAATTTTTCCTTTTTACTCTACGAAGCATATTTAAGAGATCGCAGTAGTTTTAAGTTTTGCTAAAGAAACTCAACATTTCTACTTAAAATTGAGGTATTCCAAAATGTTGCCTTCTACCCAATGAGTCTTATTTAAGGAATTATAACCATTTTTAGTTTTGCTATGGAATTCAAAGTCCAAAATTGCACACTTTTCGCTGTACGAGGCCATTTTAGGTTTTCCACTTCGCTCTAGGATGCTTATTTGAGGAATTGTAGCCATTCTAAGTTTTGCTAATGAAATTAAAAAAAAATAGTGGTTCCTCTTCGATCTAGGCAGCTTATTTAAGAGCTTGCAGCACTTTTAGGTTTTGCTAAAGAAATTCCAAATTTGTACCAAAAATGTGAAGATTCGAATATGTTGTCCAATGAATATGTTGTGTAGAAATGTATACATTCGAATATCTTGTCCTGTTGTCCAATGAATCTTATTAAATGAATTATAGCCACTTTAAATTTAGCTAAGGAGTTCAAATTTTAATGAGTCCAAAATTTTATACTTTTCGCTGTACGAGGCTTATATAGGAAATAAATAAGTTCTGCTAAGAAAATTAAAAATGTCTACCAAAA
Organism: Eudasyphora cyanicolor; assembly: GCA_963930755.1. Classification (NCBI taxonomy): domain Eukaryota; kingdom Metazoa; phylum Arthropoda; class Insecta; order Diptera; family Muscidae; genus Eudasyphora; species Eudasyphora cyanicolor. Next base: position 159,795,851 of record OZ005738.1, on the reverse strand, counting down.
ATTAAGCGATGTGATTTTTTTTCCTTTTCGCTCTTGGAGGCTTATTGGAGAAATAACAGCCAATTAATTCGTCCTTCTCATTCTACAAGGCATATTTAGTGATTCAATTCTTTTAAGTTTTGCTGAGAAAATTCAAAATTTATACCGAATTTTTTCTACAAGGCTTATTTTGAGGAATTATAGCCTTTTTAAGTTTTGCTAAGGAAATTCAAAATTTCTACCAAAAATTTTAGTCTTTTTCCCTATGCGATGCTTATTTAAGAAATTTCATCACTTAAGTCTTGCTAAGGAAATGGAAAGTGATTTGATAATTTCGTCCTTTTCGCTCGACGAAGCTTTTTTAAGGAATTATAGCCCTTTTAAGTTTTGCTGAATAAATTCAAAATTTCTAACGGACATTTTGTGATTCAAAAATTTCGTTCTTCTTGTTCTACAAGGCCTATTTAAAAAATGAACCACTGTGCGGCGATGTTGTTTCCTACAAAACGGCAACAAATTGGAACAACAATTTGTATTATTACTTCCATAATAAGGGTATTTTCACAACACAAAAACGAAAATTTTTAAAAATTGCGCGTATTGGTTTATGGGTTCTATTTTCATTTGTTTTTACCACAAATTCAGAGAACATTTTTACGGCACTCTACACATTGAATTTTTTTCAATATTATTGTGATTCATTTGTTTATATTTGCACATTCCATGTGTATACAAACCACACACATAGACAGTTTTTTCTCAAAATCAACTTTCAGTTTCACATTTTAAACTTTCACTTTTATGCATTTTTTTAAAACATTTTGATAACTATTTTTTAAAAATCTAGAACTATTTTGAACTCATAATTTTTGAGAAAATTCATCTAAGGTTTCCACTATTTTGACCGGTAAAATGTATATACATATATAGACACAAACAACAAACTATATGTGTACATATATACATATATAAATGAGCACATAATAGAGAATAAACATTTTTATATTAATCATACGATTTTCGTACACATTTTTCAAACACTACTTAACTTACAATTGGCCAAAAATGCTGCTCTATCAAATGCGCGATATTATTTTCTTCCCATTGCTGAGATTCTACATAAATACACTCGACCGATTCGTGCCGCAATTCCAAACACAGCAAACACGTATCCATTTTTTCGATTTATTATAATTCAGCAATTTTTCATATTTCTTATTTTCCAATAAACCGTCTACTGTCGACCGTCGTCAATCGTAAAAATAATTATTTAAGACTATTTTATATTCTCGCTCCGCACACTCGGACACCTCGGGTTTGTCCTCCGCGCAACGTTTTTCACTAAAGAATTCCCAGAGTTGATAGATTTTGGTTTTTCCTTCGGTTTTTTTTTGTGGATTTTATTGAGTACGTATTGAAATCAACGTGGAATGTATGAGTATTGGAGAGTAAATGGTGGAACCTATGATACAATAATTGTAAAGGTACACTCAAAGAATTTTGTTAGTATAATTAGTAAACATGTTTGTTTGAAAAGGGAGTGCAGACTTCGACTGTATTTTTGCAATATCATGGTTTCTATTTAGAAAAAATGCTGCTGGAAGAACAAGCTATTTTTGTCATTCTAGCATACATACGTCTTTTTCTGTTATTTTAGCTAATAAAATCAGTTGTTCCAGCCGAAATGTTTGTTTTTAAGAGTTATTTTAATTAAAGTCTAGAAATACAAGAATCATAGCAATCGTTGATATTATTGAATTGTAAAATTTGGAATTTCTTTAAAATTTTTTCTGTCTATTCAAAACTTTTTCCCTATAAAAATTTCCTAAATTTCTAATTAATAAATAACAGTCAATAGGTTATGGGAGACAATAAAGAATTGGTTATTTGTATTCCACAATTTAATTGTTGTGGATACGACAACTGGAAATTCAGGATGACGACTCACTTGGATTCACTAGGTCTTTTGGACGTTCTAACCGAAGATCCACCAGCAGAAGCGACTGCGAAGGAGGAATTCTTCAAAAGGGACAGAAGGTCCAAGGATGGGCTTGTAAATCATATACTACATGGTGTCTGCTTAAATTATTTTCTGGACAAGAAGGACATGTGGACGAGTTTGGAAGTAGCATTCGCAAACAAGTCGATGGTTAATAATTACTTCTGAGAAAAAGTTGGTCACCCTTGGGACAGCGTAAGATTACATCAATTTCAATTTCGTAAAAGAACTTTTGTTTGCCAATGAAATTAAAATAAACCTACGCAACATTGAAGAATCCCAAGAAAATACGGCCTTTGCAAGAGACATTTCAATAAAAAGACATTTAATGGAAAATGCTATAAGTGTCATAAGTTTGGGCATATAGCTAAACATTGTAAATCAGGTGAAGCTAATGCTGCAAATAAAAATTTTTCTTTTATGGCAGATAATGTATCCGGCAAACGGTATGAAAATTCAAAAAACTGGACTCTGGGGCCAGTGCACATCATGCTAATGAGATATAGTATTTCTCTGAAGCTCAACGTTCCAATTGAAGTTAATGTTGCAAAAGATAGTCAATATATATATAGGGTGATCCATTTCGAGGTTCCCTACTTTTTTAACGAAAAAAAAACAGAAAATTTAAATTGAATGGGGAATGTTTATTATCGTTTGAAAGAACATTCTTTGGCATTTTTTTTTTGACGATTATGTCTATCAAATGTTGGCCGCGGCTACGTCTCAGATCCCATCCGTTGAGTCCAATTTTCGATGACTCGTTCGAGCATTTCGACTGGTAACTGGCGAATGACACGCGTGATGTTTTGCTCCAAGGCCTGAATCGAAGCGGGTTTGTCCGACTTTACATATCCCCTCAGGAAAAAGTCTAACGGTGTGATATTACACAATCTTGGTGGCCAATCGACCGGCCCAAAACGTGAAATTATCTGCTCACCGAAGTGTTCTCTCAATAAATCCATTGATTGATGCGATGTGTGGGAAGTGGCGCCGTCTTGTTGAAACCAAATGTCGCCGAGATCACGAGCTTCAATTTCAGGCATCAAATAGTCGGTTATCATGGCACGATAACGGTCGCCATTGACGGTTACGTTCTCACCGACATCATTAAGGAATAAATATGGACCGATGATTCCGCTACGTCGGATCGGGAATCGGTCAATGGCAAAAAGATAGCTCTTAACGAGAGCTAAAATATTGCTCATGGGTGTCAAGGTAGTGGGTACCGGTTAATGCTTTGATAAGTCCCTTATGAAGCTCACGCTTTTTAACCGATGTGCCTGGAATTTAGAAATGTACTCTATTTACCCTGCAACTGTTTATCCTGTTCTGTATTCCGGGAATGGACAGAATCCGAATTTCTTATTTGTCCATAATTTCTAAAGACTCTGAATTCGTAATAATTGCCTTTATTTATCTATACCGGGTCCAAAGAAAAATTCCGATTCCTGGTCCCAGGAAAATAATTTGTTGGAATTCGATTTTAACAATAAAAAAATAGTATTAGCAACAAAAAGTATATTGCCTACACCGTGTGTCGGTTGTATTTATATATAAATAGTTGAAACAACAATAATAACATGTATACGATCAAATAAAAATGCTTGCAACTAAATCGATGGTTGTATCAATCGAATTAAGATTGTTTCTTCATTGACACTCGGTTAGTTGGGGTAACCAATTTTAAACTTTCATTATAGTAGCATATGATCGATTTTTGGTTGTGACAACCAATGTTTTATTCTTGACAACAGAAATTGTATCAATAGACCAAAGATTATTATTGCAACGAATAATTGTTTACTACAACAGAAAAAATATTAATAAGTAATCGTTTTTTGGTTATCCCAATAATTTCCCAAATTTAGAATAATTAAATCTATTTTGGGAAATACAACCGAAAGATTGGTTGCTGCTGATACATGACAAACAAAAAAATAAAATTACTCGACATAAATAAGTCTTTATCATTATATTCAAGAATGGTATATGTAGTCAAAAACAAGTAAAAGCGTTAAGTTCGGCCATGCCGAATCTTATGTACCCTCCACCATGGATAGCATGTGACCTCACAAAATAACTCAAACCTAAAGAAAATAACACCGAAAACACAAAAAATATAGTGGATGAGAACAGTAGGAATCACAACAATTTAGATGCTATATATGGGAGCTATATCTAAATATGGACCGATATGGCCCATTTGCAATCCCAACAACCTGCAACTATAAGAAGTATTTGTACCAAATTTGATCAACCTAGCTCTATTATTGCGGACTGTAGCGTGATTACCGCAGACGGACATTGCTAAATCGTCTTAGAATTTTACGACGATTAAGAATATATATACTTTATGGGGTTTCAGATCAATATTTAGAGGTGTTACAAACGGAGTGACAAAATGAATATACCCCCTATGGTGGATGGTATAATAATCTCGTGTGGATAATAATGTGCGGAATGCAGAATATGTTGTGCAAAATGTTTATATAAATAAACCAGTAAGGAAAGGCAGAAAGTCGGGCGGGGCCGACTATATAATACCCTACACCTCCCTAACAATGCGATAAGGGTCATTGCGATAATAATTTGGAATAATTGGTAAATGGGTAGGAACATATTATCTAATTCTGAACCGATAATCGCTAAATTAAGAAATATTCGTTCCTAAATTGAGAAACATCTTTCTGGAAAATTGTAATGATCGTAAGTAAAGTACAACTGGCGCTTTGATACCAAATCAGGAGGTATATATAAATCTGAACCGATTTGCCCTGAATACTCATTCATGTAAGAAGACCTCTTTCTGCCGAATTTCATACTGATCGGATATAAAATACAGTTTCTACAGAGCTTACATGTCAAATCGGGGGTAACATATATGTGGGGGCTATATATAAATCTGAACCGATTTCTTCCAAATTTAAAAGTGTTTATTCATATAATAGGAAACCTCTTTCTGCCGAATTTCATACTGATCGGATATAAAATACAGTTTTTACAGCGCTTACATGTCAAATCGTAGGTAACATATATATGGGGGATATATCTAAATCTGAACCGATTTTCTCCGAATTTGGCAGTATTCCTTTGAGTAATAAGAAACCTCTTTCTGCAGAATTTAGCACTGATCGGATATAAAAAACAGTTGCTACAGCGCTTACATGTCAAATCGGGGGTAACATATATATGGTGGCTATTCTAAATCTGAACCGATTTTCTCCGAATTTGGCAGTATTCCTTCGAGTAATAAGAAACCTCTTTCTGCCGAGTTTCGCACTGATCGGATTAAAAATACAGTTTCTACAGCGCTTACATATCAAATCGGGGGTTACATATATATGGGAGCTATATCTAAATCTGAACCGATTTTCTGCGAATTTAACATAATAAGAAACCTCTTTCTGCTGAATATCATACTGATCGGACATAAAATAAAGTTTTTACAGCGCTTACATGTCAAATCGGGCTAAGATCGGACCATAATTGCGACCTGTACTTTGATTACAAAATGCATGTACAGACAGACGCACATAGCTAAATCAACTCAGAAAGTGATTCTAAGTCGATCGGTATAATAAGTCCCCATTTACATGGTACTTTTTTTTTAAGTAACTTATCGGCTTATTCTCTTTTGAAAAAGTATTTACGTTCACACGCGTACTTTTTTTTCAATACTTAACTTATTTTCATTTGTTTTGTTTCGGCTTTTCCTGTGTGAATTGTTGTTGTTTCCAAGTGCGAACGAAAAACACAAAACGATGAGTACGATAAGTACGAGTACGGCATACTTTTTTTCCCCCCGTTTCCGACTGCCTCTCTCGCCCACAAAACGCCGATAAGTATGCTTAATACTTAAAAAAAAAGTATCATGTAAATGCAGACTAAACGATGGGTCTATTACTTCTCCTTTTGGGTGTTACAAACAAATGCACAAAGTTATAATACCCTGTACCACAGTGTGATGTAGGGTATAAAAATAAAAGCAACAAGCATGAAATTGAAAGCACAGGGTTAAGCGATATTTGCATACAAGTTTTGTGTTTTTTTCGTGTACAAAAATTTGTGTTAAATATTTCCACATCTCATAATAGTGATTGCTGTATTTGTAATATGAGAGTTTTAATTCTGTTACGAATTGTTTGGTTTTTTGTTCGATAAATAAAATAAAAATTAATGAAAACTGTTTTTAATTAATTGTCGGTAGCATATGACTGACAATGTGTCAGAACAACCAGTTGGTTGTGGCAACATAATTAAATAATTTTAGCCACCATTTTCGTAGTTGGAGCAACCAAATATGATTCTTGTCAACATGGAAGCAGAAGTATACCACAACCAAAATGTTGGTTGTCCTGATGGAATCGCATGATAGTAGACAGAACTACCAAAATTTGGTTGGCAAATAATTCGGTTGAGGCAACCAAACTGTATTCTGTGTGTGCCAAATTCGGAATACAGAAAGGGGTATGTGTGGAATTACCGAAGATTTCGATAGTAGTTAGATGTTATTATAGAAGCAATTTCACTAAATTGTAACTCTTTGTGGGGGGGTCTCGAAGTGGACAGATATGTCCTATCTTCAAGCTTAGCCTGAGATAGACCAACATACCAAATATGAAATTCGGTTCATCCTTTCGAGTGTTATCATGCGCACCATCCAGCAGACAGACACACAGACTGGTGGACGTATATTGCTCATTCGACTTAAATGTCCCAAAAACTAACATCGGCCGAAATTGGGGGGTCTTAGGTCACTCCTTCGAAGTGTTGATTTTTTCTTTCTAATTTTCGATTTTGAGTTCATTGGAACGAAATAACTAAGGGGCATCACATGTGAATATTTTAATCTGCCAACTCCAAATCAAGCTGCGGGGCGGATAAGTTGAATAAATTTCAACTTTTCTGACACGCCCCATTCCGCTTGTATTTGTCCTTCACCATAAGCGAGATATCGATAACATGCGTCGTAAAATTCTAAGACGATTTAGCCATGTCCGTCCATCCGTCCGTCTGTGGTAATCGCGCTACAGTCCGCAATAATAGAGCTAGGTTGATCAAATTTGGTACAAATACTTCTTATAGTTGCAGGTTGTTTGGGATTGCAAATGGGCCATATCGGTCCATATTTAGATATAGCTCCCATATATAGCATCTAACTTGTTGTGATTCCTACTGTTCTCATCTACTATATTTTTTTTGTTTTCGGTGTTATTTTCTTTAGGTTTGAGTTATTTTGTGAGGTCACATGCTATACATGGTGGAGGGTATATAAGATTCGACATGGCCGAACTTAACGCTTTTACTTGTTTTGAGGTCAGATCGTGGTCCTCGTATATCATACTCGTGCCGCGTGTCTTGTTTGGTGTAGACTATTACGTTTACGCATTTCGTCTTTAGTTCAGCTTCATACGAGGCAATTTTTTCCTGAAGAATTTAGTCGGAAAGAGCTCTCACCTACAAACACGGAAACTTGCTTGGAAAAAATTGACTCGTGTGAAGCTGCACTTAGCATTTATCCCCCGCGCGTGATTATTGAAAGACATCATGCGCTAGTACACTAATTTAAGGCGTACGCTGTCGCGCGAAATGCGCTTTCGACTAGTTATTTAAGTTGACGGAATGGCAACCCTGTAATTAAAGGAGGGAAATTACAACACTAATGTGACAAGTGAAAATTATTTTTGCGAAAAGAATCGTGCGGGCATCTCCTAAATAAAGGTGAATTGCGTCCTGCGTCTGTCAAAGTGTTGTTGTATGCACAGAAAACAATAGGATGAGATTTGAGTTTGACAGACGCCGGACGCATTCAATGGTATTTAAGAGATACCCTGCAAACGGTAAAATTTTAAAAAATAAGTAATAAACCTTAAAAATGAATTGAAGTTTTGATATTAGTGAAATAGCGGAGTGCGGGAAGACCGCAGAGGTAATTTTTCCCGCTTTTGTTTGTCATCTCACCAATTTTCTTTACGTTTTTGGCCAGGACCCCCGATTTGTTCATTTTTATGCAAAAATAATTATCAGCCTATCCCACAGACAATCTCTTGGTTATGGTGGAAAATGTAACCTAATTGATTTTCATTGTTTGGTTATATTAGACAAAAAGCTTTCATGGTTTAGAAATTTTGTATTCTATTACATATATTATTTTCCGAGCAGATTTCATCGTCTCCAATGTAAATTCGGTTGTTATAACCATATTACATGTTTGTATTTAGTGTGTCATTCTAATTATTATGTGAGCCATATTGGTCTATATAAATGCACTTCTTATAACATAGAGGACAGAAACTTCGCCCGCTTTTGATGAAAATTGTAACTTTGATCATCCTTGGTCCATGTTTTGATATATCTCCCATCCAAACGTCCCACACGCTTTGAATTAAGCTGAGTATAGACGATTTCCAGATCGGCAAACGTTATCAACCCTGTTAAAGTGCTGCAAATATACGGACAATGACAGATTGTTAGGCAAAGGAGAATTGACAGTTCAGACGATTGCATGAAAACATTACAATTTCATATACAAGGTGGCGCAAAAGTAATCCTCCTATCAGAAAATGCTATACATTTTGCGATTGGCCCCTAATGTCAGTTCTGTTTTGACATTTGTGTAGTAAACACATGCGAAATACACGTTAATAAACAATGTTACGCTACACTGCTCCAGAACGCGGAATATTGCTGACTATTTATTTGACCAATAATCGGTCGGTGACTTTGGCACAGATTTCCTGGCCGTCCAACGCCTACTGGTGAAACATTGCGACGTTTAGTCGCTCGCCTCGAAGAGACTGGCACAACACGAGATGCTGCCAGGCGTGGCAGACCCCGGAGTAGCCGTTCTACAGAGAATATTACTGCTGTAGCCGAGGATCGACCAGACGACGTGCCACGCAAATGGGTATCAGTCGACGGTCTCTACAGCGAATTTTGGTACAAGATTTGAAGATGTTTCCGTACAAAGTCCAGACGGTGCATCAGCTGTTAGCTGCTGACCGCCAATCGCGTCTAACATAACATCGAAAGGTTACTTTTGCGCCACCTGTTATTTACAATATATTTTGTACATTTTTAGGCCCTTATTCTTATAATTTAATGAAGGTTTGAAGAACGCTTTAACACTGCTAAAGCGTTCCTCAAACCTTCTTTAACTTTTTATGAATAAGGCCCTTATATGCAGGATTGCCAATAAAAATACATTATAGACAGTGTTGCAAATAAAATGTTTTTCTGGCAATGGCGCCGTTGTCACATGCAGTAACTTCGCACATACAACAATCTGCAAATTATCTCGCAATGACTTTTCTGCTAACGTTGCAAAACAAAAATTGTATGTTCACACGGTTGTAAATTCACAGGGTTGCATTTTCCGCCATTTTTCTGGCAATGTTGTCCGATCTGCAAATCGTGTGTACTTACCTTTAGGAATTAGAAAACAATCGGCATTTATTTTTCCTAAAATCATTAGCACCAAAAATTGTCTCAATGCTTTGCTATAGCTTCCATACACGGTTCCACGAAATCTATCATTCGCATTACAAACAATGGTATTTATGGGCCCATATTTTAAGGAAGCCACCTCTCAATTTATCCACTCGATTTCTTACGAACTTTTTATTTTAATTAGAACAACTCACATAAACAATGGATGTCATTGGTCCATATATTGTTATAGCGGCAGTCAAATAGCTTTTATATCCTCACTTCAATGGGATAAGGTAGATATCATTTGCTACAAAAAAATTTATACCACAAGGGTTAATTAATTAATTAATTTCATTATATTAAATAACAGCCGAGCTAATAGGCCGTGTATGGTTACAAATTACTTCTAAACGTGTAAAATATTTAAATTTTAGAATGAATTATCTTTTATGACAAATTATGCGAGGAATATTTTTTCACCCTCAAAAATTACAAAAAGTATAAAAATCTTTAAAATAGACGAACCTAACCTATTCAATTATGCAAGACTTATAAAGAAACAATAAAAAGAAAGGAATGGGAATAGAAATTGGAACTGGAATAGAAACTTCACACAAGGTCAATGAAACATAGCCACTTTAGAAAAATCGATAAATTTATAACGAATTATAACACGATATTAAGAGACAAAAAAAGAAATGAAAAACAAAATTGTTGATTACAAACACACCCATTGATAAAACAAACTTGTTACTAGTTTCATTTTGCACGGAAACTGGTGAAATGTATCTTGAGGGTGGAAAAAGGAAGAGACATAATTTATTTCACTATATTATTCCCATAAATTAGCGAGAAAAATTAGTAAATTCATAATAAAAAGATAAAATTCGCATTTCCAGAGCGATTTGACTGAAATTTAAAATGAATGCGTGGTTTGCCTTGATAATAGTTTGTATGTATGATTCTAACCGTTAGATGGCGCTATAATTGACTTATGGTCAATCAACATTTTGTTGATAATTTTTTTTCTAAAACTCGGGATGTACGTATTTGTTAATGAAATATCAATGAATAGCAAACTAATACATCCCAAACAGAACGGGAAGGACAACATCTGCTATGGTCAGATAGTACTTTAATCAAATCGTAGCAAAATTTTTTTATCAATATTTGTTTGGCGCGGTAGCAGTGTTTTAGGCCAATACATCATCATCAATGTTGTTTGTCTAATGATACCGATATTTTCAAAAATGTTTTATATGTTAGTTCTCAGATTCAAAATCGGATATAGGTATATACTGGGGTTATATATAAATCTGGACGGTTTTTCCCTAAATTAGACAAATTAAATTCCAATCAAATCGCCTTGGAAATTCGGAATTTGAAAATAATGTGGCCACTTCGCCATTAATCGCGTTTAAAATAGTTCTAAAACACAGATGACCCCGAACTGAAACTACTGTGAAATTTTTAGCCCATTCGCTCATTTGGTTTCGGAGATCACGTGCTACAAACAAACGCACTAAGGATTTTTTATATAAAGATAGGGTGCTATATCTAAATCTGACCGATTTTCTTTCAATTCCGCAATTCCAAAATCAAAAATGGTTTGATGTAAAATACAAAATATATAGCGCTATGAGGCCAAATTGGAGGGATGAATGTAAAATTTAGCTTCTATAGCGATTAGATGGCAAATCCTAATGAACATATATTTGGGGGCTATATTTAAATCTGACCCTATTTTGGAAATTCGGCACTGTGCTGTGTTCACAACACTTCTTTGTATCGAATTTCCTATTTTTCTTTTGAAACATGTGGCTCTAGCTCTTAGGTGGCAAATCGGTGGTACATATATATGGGGTATCTTAATCTGAAAAAGTGCGTTATATAAAATTTCATTAAGATCGGAATGAAATGCGGACCTTAACATGGACAGACGGATGGAGAAATCGAATCTGCTAGTGATTCCGAGTCGATCGGTATACTTTGTGTTGGGTCTATCTCCAATATTTTGGGGCACTCTGGGCCAAAACAAACTTTTAATACCCTGTACCACAGAGTTGTATAGGGTAAGTTCTTTTCTATAATAGATTCTTCATAACATAGTGAAAATACGAGAGCTTCAAACATTCTTCAACGACATACATATATTCACTCCAAAGGCATAATTGTAATAATTTTTCATAGTAGAAGTATATATTAAAATTACATAAATTAACTTCACAACTTATGTATATATTTTATTAGTTAGCATCCAATAACTTTACATCAATTCCTAACTCATTTAGCCTCTTAGCGACCTCGCGATTATCCAAACCATTCTCCTTATTATACTTATAGTTCATGGTCAACTGAACTTCTTCCAAACCCTGCACATGTTCGTATAGGTTGCCCTCTAGTTTCAAATCGATATCACTTTCCTCGCGTAGGACACAAAAATATAATAGGAATACGGCTATACTGCCGGAGATGACATAAGGTTGATACCACAAATGTTCATCGGATCCACCGCTTCGTGTATCTTTGGCACGCCATGCTGCTGCATCACTGCCGAAGAATTGTATTGGCTTATTAATGACTTCTGACTCCTCGGCAGCGGGACTTCTACTGCTGGAACTAGTGACTTTCTGGGACATATACCGCCGATGTAAACATAATGCCGGCCTGTTGTGAATTAAATATCCAATGTTAGTTGACAGTTTCATTTGAATGTGTTGAAAATACCTTGATTTTATTAAAGCCCTTGCAATTTGTAAGCCATTCATTTTTGTTACTGTGTGGAAATTGAGTTTCAGTTGGAATTCGGTTTCAGAATTTCATAACAAATACAATAGAATAAAAAATACAAGAAAAGCAAATGTGCCAACATTAACCAGCTGTTCTTAAGGGAGTTCACACTGGACACTTATAATAGTTTGGCGTCAGTTAGTTACAAACGTAACGTAGTCTTGTATCGTAAAATAGCGGTAAAATTGGATCCCAATTAGCACACTACTTATTTGAAATCCCAATATGTATGTATAATAATGTGAAACGTGTGTTAAGCCCATTTTTTTTGTAATCTCCCACAAAAATTGACGATTTTGTACCAAAAGTTAAACATTTTAAACTCGATGCAATGAAATGTGAATTAGTCAATTAACGTTGGGTATCGGAAACGGTTTTATAAATACGGCTACTTTGTACAAAATGGGCGTATTTGTCAATTTTAGAAATTCATTTTCTCAAAACTTCTATAACAATTATTTCAATGTATTCAAATTATGCATTTGGACAACTTTTCCAATGACTATAAGTCTGATACAGAATGAAAAAAATGTTGTCAACTCCTAAAATTTGGAAACTCCTACACAAATTAGGAAATTACACATATATTTCTCAGAAATTGAAGTTATACTTCAGTCGGTTTACTCAAGTGAAATTTTCTTACTTTGATGTTATTGTTGGTCTAGATTTTCGTTGTTCGAGTCGACCTCTGAGGCCTTCACTATAGTAAAATCGACCTCTGAGGTCTTCCACTATACTATAGTCGTTTTCTGAGGTCTTCCTCTATACTAGAGTCGTTTTCTGAGGTCTTCCTCTATACTAGAGTCGACCGCTGAGGTCTTCCTCTATACTAGAGTCGACCGCTGAGGTCTTCCTCTATACTAGATTCGACCGCTGAGGTCTTCCTCTAAACTAGAGTCGACCTCTGAGGTCTTCCTCTATACTAGAGTCGACCCCTGAGGTCTTCACCTATACTAGAGTCGACCCCTGAGGTCTTCACCTATACTACAGTCGACCTCTGAGGTCTTCCTCTATACTAGAGTCGACCTCTGAGGTCTTCCTCTATACTAGAGTCGACCTCTGAGGTCTTCCTCTATACTAGAGTCGACCTCTGAGGTCTTCCTCTATACTAGAGTCGACCTCTGAGGTCTTCCTCTATACTAGAGTCGACCTCTGAGGTCTTCCTCTATACTAGAGTCGACCTCTGAGGTCTTCCTCTATACTAGAGTCGACCTCTGAGGTCTTCCTCTATACTAGAGTCGACCTCTGAGGTCTTCCTCTATACTAGAGTCGACCTCTGAGGTCTTCCTCTATACTAGAGTCGACCTCTGAGGTCTTCCTCTATACTAGAGTCGACCTCTGAGGTCTTCCTCTATACCAGAGTCGACCTCTGAGGTCTTCCTCTATACTAGAGTCGACCTCTGAGGTCTTCCTCTATACTAGAGTCGACCTCTGAGGTCTTCCTCTATACTAGAGTCGACCTCTGAGGTCTTCCTCTATACTAGAGTCGACCTCTGAGGTCTTCCTCTATACTAGAGTGGACCTCTGAGGTCTTCCTCTATACTAGAGTCGACCTCTGAGGTCTTCCTCTATACTAGAGTCGACCTCTGAGGTCTTCCTCTATACTAGAGTCGACCTCTGAGGTCTTCCTCTATACTAGAGTCGACCTCTGAGGTCATCCTCTATACTAGAGTCGACCTCTGAGGTCTTCCTCTATACTAGAGTCGACCGCTGAGGTCTTCCTCTATACTAGAGTCGACCGCTGAGGTCTTCCTCTATACTAGAGTCGACCGCTGAGGTATTCCTCTATGCTAGAGTCGACCGCTGAGGTCTTCCTCTATACTAGAGTCGACCTCTGTCTTCCTCTATACTAGAGTCGACCTCTGAGGTCTTCCTCTATACTAGAGTCGACCTCTGAGGTCTTCCTCTATACTAGAGTCGACCTCTGAAGTCTTCCTCTAAAATCCGCAAAAAACCTCACTCGTTGAAGTCAATTTTCTATTCGTTCGTAACTGACAATTACTCGCTACAGGAAGGAATGTCTTCTTAAATTATATTGTTTTTGGTGTAATCAACTGAATTTAGAATTGTTTCTCACTTCTTATTTATTTTTCACAGTACAATTTTGAAATTACATTCTTCTTTCCTATTGTGTTATCCATATAAATTTTCCGTTTCAGTTTTCACTTGAAAACTGGGTTAATACAAGGCCTGTAGGGGGAAAAACCCAACAAAAAGGCCAAACTTGCTATCTCCAGCCTCAATGGGCAAACCAATCAGATATGCCATGCCCTCTGTATACGACGATACTATGCAACTATGCAAATTTGAATTAATCCATCTAAGCTTGACTAGTCTAGGGATTCATGTGTTTGTAGTTCTCTGACATTGTTGCAATTATATAATTTAAGCAACATTTCACATTATATAATTTGGTATAATTCCGAGAATACAGTCTCCAATATTTTCCACTTCATTTGTAACTACTGTCTTTGATTTGTTACTGGGGATCTTATATTTTGCTGGCAAATTTCCCGAATACTTGGCACGACAATCATCCTCCCATTCTTTGGGATGAGCATTCTTACGATGGCTGTGCATATTGGAGTTTGAGTTGAATGTCTTGGGACAATAGGAACAAGTGTATAAAGCGGTGCCGGTATGGCTGGCCATGTGTTCCTGCAATAAGATAGACAACGAGTATTAGGATTACTAAAATATTTTGAATTAACATCCGGACAATCTTATTTTAAGATTTTACACATTTATTTTTGTGATAATCGACTATATACCAGAACAAAGTATATAATATAAATAACTAGACTTAAGACCATATCGTCTTCAAGCTGCTACAACAGCAACAACAACTATTAAATGGCATAGATATTTCTATTCATTTTGTTAAATATAAATAAGTTATGCTAACTCACCTTTAATGTACTTGACCTTTTGTAGGCCTTTTCGCATAGGGTACATTTGAAATCATAGCCCGATTCATGTTTATCTTTCACATGCTTCTTGTAAGCCTTAAGGGTGGGCGAAATTTTCGAACATAGATGACAAGGATAATCCTGTTTGCCACCTTCCGGGTGCTGTGAATCTTTATGGCGTTTCAAACCGCGTTGATCTGTTAACTTGAGGCCGCAAATATCACAAGCCACTGCTGGCATAGTGAAACCTTTATGCTTTAAAATATGGCGTTCCAAAACTTCTTTGCTACGCATTTTTTCACCACATATATCGCAAACCAAAGCGTATTTATTCATATGAACAACACGAACATGATTGGTGAGTACATTTTTATTGCCAAATCTGTAAAAACAACGACGATTTAGAGATAACATTTAAAGAGGAAAGTCGGTCTGGATCCGACATATTTATTGCATTTTTATAAAAAATTTTCAAAATAATACTTTTCAAAAACACATGTGAAATAGTTTTTTTTACAAAACTCCATTAAATTTTAATTTCTTTAGATTACATTTATCAACGATTTTTTAGACAATTTTGTCAGAATTGCATTTCCTAGAAAATTCCTAAAAAATTTAAAAAAATCTAGAAACATGAAAATTTAAAGCAGTTTTGCAAAACATCTATTTTACTTTTCGTTTTTGAAAAATGTAGTTTTGATTTTTTTATAAAAATGCAATAATGACAATTTTTTATAAAAATTGTTTTTTTTTTGAAATTTTCCGGAAAAATTAAATTTCTTTGAAAATTCTGAAAAAAATAAATTTCGATGACAATTATTTAGAAATATTAAGATTTTACAATTTTTTTTTTCAATTTTACTTTTCTTTTTTGAAAAATATAGTTTTGAAATTTTTTTTTTACAAATTTTGAAAATTTTTTATAAAAATGCAATTTTGACGAAATTTTCTAAAAAATTGGAATTTTGACGAAATTTTCCAGAAAAATTAAATTTCCTTGAAAATTGTGGAAAAAATAAATTTTAATGGCAATTTCTGCAAATATGTAATTCGGACAAAAATTTTTAGAAAGTTTTCTAGAAAATGCAGTTTTGACAAAATTGTCTTGAAAAATTTAATTTCGTCGAATATTTGAAGACAATTTTGTCAGAATTGCATTTTTAGAAAATTACGTAAAAAATTGAAAAAAAAATAAAAAATTCTAAAAAATTGACATTTAATGGATTTTCCTTTAAAAAAAAAATATTAAATTTCCTTTTTAAAACGTAGTTTTGAAATTTTTTGGTTTTTTTTTATAAAAATGGAATTTTGATGACAATTTTGGAAGTTTTTCAGAAATATAATTTTTTTTTTGGGAAGTTTTTAAATAAAAATTTAAATTAGATTTCGTCGAATAATTTTACATTTATTTTGAGAAAAAATTTATTTTCGAACATTTTTTTACAAAAATGCAAGGAAAATTTCTAGTAATTTTTCATTTGTTTATTTTTCTAGAAAATTTCATCAAAATTGCATTTTTATAAAAAAATTTCAAAATTACATTTTTCCAAAAACAAATCAAAATAACTTTAAACAAAACTTCATCCTAATTCCGTTTATCTAGAAAATGTCATCGAAATTTTAGGGTTATAAAAAAGGTTTGACAGAATTCCATTTATATAAGAAAACATTAAATTTTTCAATAAAAATATAAAATTGATTTTTTTACAAAACGTCATCCAAATTGCCTCTTTCTAGCAAATGTCATGGAAATATTATGATTATGCAAATTTTTGTCAAAATTGCATTTTTCCAGAAATTTTCGTTAAGATGGCTTTTTAGTAAATATTTAATTTTTCAAAGCAATTTTGTCAAAACTGTAATTTTGTAATTAAAAAAAAAACGAGAAAAAATTTTCAGTTTTTTTTGTGGAAAAAAATTTTTAAAGAAATTACAAATTGCTTGTTTACCAAATTTCCTCAAAACAGCATTTTTTTAGAAAATGTCATCGAAATTGTCTGACTATAAAATGTTTCTCCAAAATTGCATTTTCCCAAAGTTTTTGTCAAGATTGCATTTTATTAAAAAATTCATCAATATTTATTTTTATGATAATTTGTCAAAATTACAAAAAATCATATTCAAAATAGCATTTTTTTTTTTGAAATTTCGTCAGTAACACATTTTTATAAATAAAATTGTCAAAATTACATTATTTTTTTTTACAAAACTTAAAATTTAATTGTTTAGAAAATGTCATCGAAATTCTATTATTATAAGGAGTTTGGTCAAAACCTAAAAATTTTGGTCGAAATTTTAATTTTCTTTAAAAACAAGTTTTCTAGAAAATATATTTTTTACTAAAAAATTTCGTCAAATCGCATTTTTATAAAAATATTGTTAAAAAACATTTTTCGAAAAAGAAATGTAAGTTGCTTTTTTACAAAATTACATTTTCTAGAAAATGTTATAAAAATTGTATGTTACGGTAAAAATTGCAATTTTCTTTAAAATAAAATTTTCTATTTCATCGAATTAACTTTTTTCTAGAAAATTTTATTCAAATTGTCAAAATTAAATTTTTCAAAAAACAATAATATAAAATTGTTTTTTTTTACAAAACTTCTTCAAAGTTTAATTTTTCCAGAAATTGTAAGTTTATAAAAAATTTCTTCAAAATGTAATTTTTCCAGATATTTTCGCAAAAATTTCATCATTTATTTTTTCTAGACAATTTTGTCAAAATAGCATTATTTAGAAAATTTTCTAAAAAAATCATATTTCTAATAAATTTTGTCAAAACTGTATTATTCTATAAAATTTTGTCAAAAATGCATATGTATTTCTAAATTTTTTTGTCGAAATTTTTTTTCTGGAATTTTTTATCAAAGTATAATTTTTCAAGAAAGTTTTTGTAGAAACTGTATTTTTCCAGAAATTTTCGTCACGAATGTATTTTATTACAAATTTCAACATTTGTTTTTTCTGGACAAATTTGTTAAAATTGCATTTTTTAGAAAGCTAGATAATTCATTTTTCTAAAAAAATTTCGTCACAATTGTATTATTCTATAAAATTTTGTCAAAATTGTTTTTTTTTCTTGAAATTTAAAATCAGTCTTCATTAATTTTTCCTGGAGTTTCGACTAAAAATTTAAATAGTTATACTTAAAATTTAATATTTCTGAAAAAAATTTCAATATTACATTTTTCTAGAAAATCTGAACAATTATTGCCTTTATTCGGTCCAACGAATTTCTAAATTTCAAGAAAATCTGACCCATTTCCTTTAATGCGTTCTACGAACATAAATCCGACCAATGACCTTTAATCCTATCAATGAACTTTAATTCGATCAATGACCCTTAATCCGAATTTGTGATCCTCCTTTTAAGGTATGGGTTAGGCAAATAAATGCATTAATTCTACTTACAATTTTCCACATTCTTCGCATGCAAATTGTTTTTCCTCATCGGACAGATGTATTTGTTTGTGATTCCTGAGCCCGGCCATACGTGAAAATCCCTTTAGGCATATGTCACAAACATGCGTTTTATCCCGAATGTCATGTGTCTTCAAGTGGGCTTCCAAACAACGACGATCCGCCATTATTTTTCCACAATGTTTACATTTGAAATATTCCGGGTCCAAGTGGCAATGGATGTGATCGAATAACAGAGTACATGTTAGAATCTTTTTATCACAGCAAATAACATAGGCCGGCTGGAGGTGTTGGTTAGAAAAATGTTTGGATAACTCATGAAATGTAGGCATTGGCTGTTGACAAATAACGCATTTGATTTTATAATGTTGGTCTAGAAATGCATTCATTTCTTTGCGCTTTGGACGTGGTTTTGATGCTTTTGTGTTTGTTCTTGTTCTTCTCTGATTTTGATTATCTGATTCCACATCCGAATCTGAAGATGAACTGTTACAATCACCTTCCGAATCTGTTGGAGATTGGGAATTTTCCTGAGTTTCGACTACTTTTTCTGCTATTGTACATTTGGTTTCCTTAGCTGCTTCCTCCTTAGATGATATTCTTTGATGAGTTTCTTGCTTAGTTTTTGTAACTATCCTACGAGCTCTTCGATTTCTGGCCGGCAAAGGTTTCTCCAAAGGATCTCCACTTTTATGTCTTGTTTTGGCCAATAATCCTATATCTACTGGTATAGGTTGCTCATCGTCAGTTATTTCTGTTTTTATATTAAATTGTTCTTTACTTTCTTCTCCCGAACTGTTTTTGGTAGTTAAACGTTTTTTTCTTGGAATATCTTGTGAATTATTCTCAGTTACATCTTTATTTATATAGGTTTCCTCCATGTCTTCATTACTCTCTAGGAGTTCAACTTTCAACATGGACACAAAGTATGAATGAGCTTCTTCAATGTGTAGATAAAATTTGTGAAAATTATTCACAATTCCCCAGCAATCGGTACAAAGCCAAGAATTGGGTGTTATAGATTTCTAAAATGAAGCAAAAAAAATATAAAAATTTTAATATTTTTATATTCTGAGGTTGGAGACATTATTAATAACACTGATCGAAGTAGACACTTTGAAAATGAACAGAAAGTAGATCATATGTATAAACCTATTAAACCTGTGGCGTGAACCGTTTTTCTAGCTTAGCTGTTAATTTAGAGGTATTTAGCTACGAAGTTTGCTGGGAAATCACAAAGGTTAGTTATCTCAGAGAAGAATTTGAAGGGGTAGGCTTCGTGATACATGCTTCAGTCCAAGGAACTAAATAAAGAGGACCCTTTTAGAATAATTTCTCCTAAAATAGTCGATAAGGTTTCTCATCTCCTTATCCGTAAAAAATTACAATCAAAATATACATATATATCAAAAGTCTCAAAAATCGTCGTTATTTCTAGTTGGTATATCAAAGATATATCTATGACAATATTGCTAGCGAAAAATTATTATTTTATTTCCAGAAAAATACAACTTTGACGAAATTTTATGGAAAAAGCAATTTCGATAAAAATGTCTAGAAAAATTAATACCGTCGAAATTTTTAAGAAATTGCATCTTGACGAAAATTATCAAAAAATTTTGATAAATGAATGAATTGAAATAAGAACATAATACAATGCTAAAGGAAATAGAAATATTAAATTTCGTAGAAATTACTGGAAAAACTAAATTTTGATGAAGAAAAATAAGTTTTGAAAGAATTTTATTTATAAGCAGTTACAAATAGGTAAAATAAGATATCGCTATTTGTGGGCATTTTAGTTTTTGAAAAAATTAAAAATGAGTTTTTGTGTTCTACGGAATTTGCAATTGCTCTCGATCGGCTGAATCGATTTTTGCAAAGTTTACTTTGTTTTAAAAAGGACACAATGCGACATTTTTTCCAAAAAATTTACTAAAATTTGAGGAAAATCGTTTCAGATTTAGATATAGCCCCCATATACAGGGGTTTCCAACAAGAGGTGTTACTTTTGAAGCTTTTATTCTTTGACATTGGGGAAATAGAAACTACGTCGTTACTAAAAATGGAACAATACACGATCATCGAACGATACAAAACGATCAAAAAACGAATGATACAAAATCATCTTGACTGATGAGGCCCATTTCCACCTCGGTGGCTACGTCAACAAGCAAAATTGTCGCATCTGGGGCTCGGAAAACCCAAGAGTTATTGTTGAGAAGCCTCTCCATCCTCAGTGTGTGACTGTTTGGTGAGGTTTATGTTCCGGCAGGGTCATTGAACCTTACTTTTTCGAAAATGCGGTTGGATCAGCATTTACGATGAATGGGTTGCGCTATCGAGAGATGATTAATGATTTTTTATGGTCGGATTTGGATGGTATTGATCTGGACAACGTTTACTTTCAACAAGACGGCGCTACGTGCCACACAAGCAACAAAAACAATTGCTCTGTTACGGGAAAAGTTTCCGGACCGTGTTATCTCTCGAAGAGGTGATCACAGTTGGTGTAAATCTTAAATCTTGTGATTTAACACCTTGCGACTTCTTCCTTTGGTGCCACGTGAAAGATAAGGTCTACGCCAAAAGCCCAGCGTCGATTCAGGACCTTAAAGATAGAATTCGTGAGGCTATCGAGGACAAAGGGCAGCCACTTTGCGATTTGGTTATGGAAAATTTCATGAAAAGGATATGGTCCTGTAAGTGTGGTCGTGGTGGCTATTTGGCTGATGTTGTTTTTCATTATTAACGGCATACCTTCCTCTTTATTGTGAAATAAACAACCGATCATTTATCTCAAAAAATGGCATTTTTCTTTAAATACCAAAATAACACCTCTTGTTGGAAAACCCTTTATATGTTACACCCGATTTTGTTGTGAAGAAGTTTCTTACTGTTTGGACAAACAGTACATCAACCGTTTTTTAAAAATTTTTTAAATTTTTCTTGTTGCTGCAAGAAAAAATTGTTTTGTTAAACTTTGAGCTAAACTCTGTTTTCTGCATACTACTCTCTATGAATAATAAATAAGGCATTCTGTTCGTCGAAATGCATCTCAAGACCCTCACCGAAGCCCCGTCATGCTTAACGGTCTAAATTAGTTTTTATTCTGCCAGCTATTGGTTCTTACTTCCCAAAATTTTAACCTACCTATGTTGCAGACAACAATACGGAAATACAATCCTGCTGTTTTGATTGTCCAAATAAATTGATATATGTATAACTTACACCAAATTAAACAAAATGTAATCGCCTATTCGCTTGATACTACCTTTACAATTATTGAAAATATTTGTTTCTGTATGAACTCTTTTGGGCCACATTATAAAAGTGGCACACAGACGAGAGTGCAAAAACAACTTACTAATGTCCAAAAATGCTGTTCTATAATTTTCTCTATGTTCTCCTTTTGCCATTGCTTCGATGTAACTCGAATAACACCGATTGATTCTTGTTTTAATTCTAAACACAATAGGCACATATCCATTTTAAATGAAGATTGAGTGGAAACAAATAGTTTATGCCGAGTATAAATATGAAAACAATCGTAAACAATATCAGCTCGCAGCAAAAACTTTGACTGAGTGTCAAACAGAGACTGGAGCCGAGGTAAAATTTCTGACGGCAGTGCAGGCTAGACATCCGAGCCGATACTAATTTAGTAAGTCGCCGGTACTGCGCTAAGGGCATCTCCTAAATACCGGTGAATGCGTCCTGCGTCTGTCAAACTCGATTTCAAATATATGAAAATGTACTACAGCTACCGAAATACGCACACGGATACGCCGGATAATTTCAAAAAATCCGAATTTGACAGTGCGCTTACACATACAAGGAAAGAAAACAAAACAACAACGAAAGAAAACATAAACACAAACAGATGACAAGCAGCATTTTATTTTTTATCTTGGAACAGTGCACGAAGTAGAAAAATATTAAATATTGAATTTGCTGGAAATACCAAATACAAACTGGTAAGAATTTAATATTTTACTGTTATAATTTATATCAAAATGTGATTTTCAGATTAACAGCGAGGAAATGATTGAAATAGCTGGGACACTGCCCACTTATGGAATACAAAGGAGCCTCTCCACAAATGTCTAAAAATCAAGAAGGGCACATGGCAAGCAATTTCTCTGAAGTTGTCAACACCAAGTAAATTCCAAAACATTAAAATATGTACCAGCATTTTTGTATTAATGTTTATTAATTCAACAGAAACGTGGGGAGCCTATTCATGCTGCTTGGACGCAAGGAATCCATTTTCAAGAACACATTTTGATTCCGGTCGGATCTAATCTAAGAAAATCGTTAGTCCAGGTGTTTGTTCTTCCTACAATGAAGCATGTGACACGAGCTTGTTTCGAATAGTTTTTATTTCCATAGCTTTAAGATGCTGCATTTGAATTCCATGTTCAACGAGGACATTTGGAAATATCAATTGAAACTGGCCAATAAACAATTCTCTACTTTGAAGCATGATTATAAGATAGAATTTGATTTAATAGCGACACTGCCATGTGATATTAAACAAAATTTAGTCCCAACATGGCAAGTGCCGAAGCTTCGATAGATTTGGTTGGCGTTTACAAAATCAGGAGGAGAATGACAGGTCTTTACATTTTGCACAACCAATAAAGAGTTTAGGAAACATAATTTGACTTCGGTGTACAAAACCAACATCTTTAGATACTCCACGATATATTAGCAATGTTTCCGTTCTTCTCTAATGAAAAACAGCATCTTGCATAAGTCCCTCGGTACACGGGCAAGTTTTTTCAGCAGATTATCGGCTAATTCTCTTTTCAACTTTTCTCTGCGTACTCGAAACGTACAGGGAGAGTTTTTCTTCCCCTCTTGACGACTGCCTCTCTCTCCTACAAAACGCCGATAATCCGCTGAACATTCAGCCAATGTAAATTCGGACTAACAAACAAATTAAAACATATAACTACAATGCTATGGAAATTTTGTAGTTAAAAAACGTTGTGTCATTGAAGTGTATACACTATAATACTGCTCGAATGTAAAGTGCTTCAGTGCAGCTTCTACAATCTTTCCTTACGAAAACTTACGGGTCTGTTCTGTAATCACGGCGATTTGAAATCACCGGCGACTTAACATCACTTTTGGAGTTCGAAAACACCCAAACATATTTCGAACAATCTTTTTTGGGAGGCTATGAATAATAAACCGGGCGATTTCGCCCTCCAACAGTGATTGTTAGTCGCCGGTGATTTTAAAATCACCGTGATTTCAAATCACCTTGCTACAGAACAGACCCGTTAGTTAGAAAGTTGAGAAGACGAAGAAAAATGAATTGCTCCTGGTTTTGGAATATATTTCTATTCCTTCTTTGTGGTTCGTCCAGAATATTTTCAAAACATTTAAATCATCCATAATATTGATATTGCTCTGAATATCCACTCCAAATGTAGAAAAAAAAAATTTCTGAAATGGGTATGATAAATCAGCTGTTTTTTGTTTACTGCGTATTTCGGTACAGCGCGCGTTAAAAATTATCCATCATGCGTTTTTCTGACAGACGCTGACGCATTCACTGGTATTTAAGAGACACCCTAAAGTCTGAGACGTTTCAAAAATTTCTAAATTTAAAATTCATACGTTTCTATTTGGAAATTACTAACAAGCAGCAAAAATACCTATTATTATTATACGTTATATATCATCACCTGAAATCCAAAATAACGTAACCCACATGTTCATGCTTTTTCCAAAAACAAACTAAAGTAATTTTAATCTTTTGACCAGATTTATGGATTTTCTGGCTATTAAGGCGAAATCAAATAACAAATGTACAGCCTGCACGAAAGCGATGCGAACGAAGAACAGCGGATTTTAGACCTACTAAGCAAACATAATGGCTGATGCCAGTTAGTAGGTCTAAAATCAGCCGTATGAATCTTTCCGCCTTTTTAATGACCTTGTTTGTTGTGACGTCTTTTTGAATTTCACTCATAAAATGGTCAATATTAGATATTGAACTCTAACATTTTGTAGGAATGTGTAATCAATCATAAAATTAATTTGGATTTTTTGATGTTCGTTATTTTGGATTTCAGATGGCGATATACTAAACTATAAATACTATATGTAATGGGTGATTCATCGTGGGGTTTGATTTATAATGTAAAATAAAACACATAAATTTGAAAGTTATTATCGGTTAAAAGAACAATTTATGGCAATACTTAAGCTAAGTAAACTCGATTGCCAGATCGGACAATGTTGCAAATGTACGAACAATGACAGGTTGTTAGGCAAAGGTGAATTGACAGTTTTAGATATTTACAATGTATTTTGTAAATATTTATATGTAGGATTTGCAATAAAAATATTTTATAGACAGTGTTGCCAATAAATTTAATTTTTTGAGAAAGTTTCGTCAAAATTACAATTTTCTGGAAAATTTTTTCAATATTGAATTTTTCTAGAAAATTTCGTCAAAATTTCCTTTTTATAAAAAATTGTTACCATTAAATTTTTCAAAAAAAAAATCAAAAAACGTTGGCAACGTTGTCATGAGCAGCTGAGAAAATTAATTAGCTCCGTCAAATAATTAATAATAAAATAAATAAAGTAGTTTCTTTGCTGTGAATTGAATTGTGATAATTCTATCGTACCGTTCATTGTCCTGATTAAAAAAAAAAACAATTGAACATTTATTGAAAGAATAAATAGCAATACAATAGTTTATTGCTGTCATTGCAACAAGAAAGACCGGCAGAATTCACACACACTTACGCACACAATTTGTTTGTAACATGGCTCCAGCTGTTTACATTTGCCCAGTATGCAAGTTAAAGATGAACAAAACCAAATACAGAATTGGCTGCTGCAAGTGCATGAAATATTTTCACACCGATTGCGTTGGAATCACTGTGGAGGAAATTAAGGCCAATCCGTCCATGGTTTATACATGCGACAGCTGTGCCAATGGCCGCACTAATCACAGTGATACCGCGGCTAATAATGATGATGGTAGTCTGATGCAAGAGAGTTTTGATGTTTTTGCAATTTCTTTAAAGCAGGAAGTGCACCAACTACTTCAGAAATATAATGCCGATATCCAAGCCAAAATTAATGAAGCTGTCAATAACCTGCGCCACGAATTCAAAGCATTCATAAAGGAGGCGAAAGCAGACATACTTAAGGAGTGCATAAGTTTAATAGCTAAATCTACTGACGCACTCAGATCGGAGGTGTTACAGTTGAAGCAACACAACTGCATACAACAAAGAAGACTAAATAGGTCTGATATTGTTATAAATGGACTACCTAGGGGTATAGTTCACATCAGAGACCCTATTATAAAAATCGGAAACTTTTGCAAAGTCAAAATATCACCGTCTGATATACAACATTGTTGTTACATTAATGGAGGAAAATCTATTCTAGTAAAATTCACTTCGGTTTATGTGAGGGACATGTTGATGGCGAGCTATTTTCGATCTAATCCTATGCGATTGTGTAACGTGATCGATTCTGACGTCCAATCTCGAGTATACTTGAATGACCACTTGACACCCTCAGCTTCCAGTTTGGTATTCACGTGCAGAAAATTGAGGGATAAAAGGAAAATCAAAAAATTTGTGTTAATCAATGGTGATGTACCTAAGGTCAAAGTGACATTCATGAATGGTCGGATGAAAACTCTTGACTTGCAAGAATGTGAGGTTTTGGCCAGGGACCATTCTGATGATGAGACTTCTGTGGATCCTGTTGGAGGTTTGGGTAGTACAACATAGTACCAATTTTGCATATTTTTTAAAACTTATTATTAATTTATTGATCAAAGCCACTGTTTTATAATATGAATAATTTTACTTTTAATAATGTTATACATGATAATTCATTCCTTCGCTCTCAATTTAGTGCTGTTAAAAACAATCTTAATATTGGACATTTTAATTGTCAGAGCTTCAACCTTTGCGAAAGATCTTCAAAACTTACAGAAATTAGAAATGTTGTTCAGGGAAGTTTACTAGATATAATCGGTGTAAGTGAAACTTGGTTAAAGCCGGAAGTTTCAACCAGTAAAATAAATTTTGCTGGATATTCCTGCTGTAGAAGCGATCGTTTGCTACAACGTGGAGGTGGTGTAGCTTTATATATATCAAATGGAATTAGATATAATATTATCTACAGGAGTAGGAACTATGGGATTGTTGAATGTTTGTTTGTTGAGATAATTGTTGATTCTGGTCGAATTTTGGTTGGTGTAGTTTATCTCCCTCATGGCAATATTGATGCTCTGGAGGGTGATATAGCTGATCTGCTGGTTCGTTACTCCAAAGTAATTATAATGGGAGATTTTAATAACAATTTATTTGACAACTTGTGTTCTCTTAACATTAGAGGTATGTGTCGTAGGTTAAACCTGGCTATTGTCCACAACTGTTCTCCAACTCATTTTGATGTAGTTCATGGGTCTACCTCACTAATTGATTATTTTTTGGTTTCCTACCCAGAATCTGTGGCTTTTTCTGGTCAGTGTCATTGCCCTGTGATGTCTAAACATGCTTTTATTTACTTGTCGTTTATTGCACCAGTACATGAACAAGAACAGTACTACGAGTTTTATGATTATAAATGCTTAAATCAAGATTATATACAGAATTCATTATCGAATCTTGATTTTTCATTAATATACTGCACTAATGATGTCGATGATCAGCTGGATGCTTTGATGAGCTGTTTGACATCAGCACACTCAATATTTCCATTGAAAGTGAGAAAAGTTGAAACCAATACTGATACCTGGTTAAACGATCATAAAATATTGTATGCTCTCTCTATACGCGATTTAGCTTATAAAGCATACTTGGAAAACAAGAGTAGTGATAACTGGAAGATCTTCTGTAAGGCCCGTAACAGAGCTAAGACTGTAATAAGGAAGGCCAAGAGAGATGCTCATATATCCTTATTTAAAAATAAGAACACTAGTAAGGAATTATGGCAATGTTTGAAAAATAGAGGAGTATCCACAATCAATTCAACTGCAATTGATGTTGACGTGGAAGAATTGAACAGAGTTTTTATTGAATATCAAATAGACTCACGAAATGTTAATAGCGATGCTTTTACAGTACCGTTTCATGACGGTTTCTCATTCCGTTGCGTGGAACAATGGGAAGTGGAAAAGGCTTTCAAACTCGTAAAATCAAATGCTGCTGGACTTGATGGATTTTCTTTAAAATTCTTAAAGGTAATTTTTCCTTATATATGCCAACATTTCACTCACTTGGTTAATACCATATTTATGACATCAAATTTCCCATGTGGCTGGAAAACCTCTAAAATTAT
This sequence comes from Eudasyphora cyanicolor, assembly GCA_963930755.1. NCBI lineage: Eukaryota > Metazoa > Arthropoda > Insecta > Diptera > Muscidae > Eudasyphora > Eudasyphora cyanicolor. The sequence goes on along the minus strand of OZ005738.1, from coordinate 159,767,990 downwards.
TCCATTAGCAAAGAAAGATAGAGTAGAGGGGTTGAATGCGTTTCGGCCTATTGCTGTACTGCCCATTCTCTCAAAAGTTGTTGAGCATCTGATGAAAAAACAGATACTCAATTATTTGGAGAGTAGTCGCCTTCTTCATGATGCCCAGTGTGGGTTCAGAGCGAAAAGGAACACGTCGAGTTTACTATTGGGCTTAACAGACAACATACGTAGCAACTTCGATAATTACAAAGTATGTGTGTTATTGGCGCTTGATCTTGAGAAAGCATTCGATAGAGTAGACCATGGTATCCTGATTAACAAACTATATTCTCTGTTCGGTTTTGGGAGCTCAGCTTGTTCTTTGGTGTACAAGTACTTAACTGGTAGGAGACAATTAGTGTATGCTAATAGTCAATACAGTTCTGTCCTTGACTCCAAAAGTGGCGTTCCTCAAGGCTCGGTGTTAGGGCCACTACTTTTCATTATTTTTATTAATGATTTACTTTCCCAAATGGATTACTGGTGCGTACCTTATGTATTTGCGGATGACATTCAGTTATTGTTTAAAGGCGATAGCAGATTTATGAATGTTCTACAATCAAAAATAGACCTCACGTTAGCTTCGTTGAGTTGTTGGATGACAGCGAATAAGCTTAAAATAAATGCCTCGAAAACAAAGGCTTTATTTTTTTCTGTGCATTGTCAAAATAATTTAAGTATTTCATGCAATGGCACAAGCATTGAATTTGTTCGTGATATGATGTGCCTGGGTGTCATACTTGATGACAAATTACGCTATGAGCTGCATATAAACAATGTAGTATCTCGAATCAATTTCACTCTAAGATGTTTATATTCGACTGATCTATCTCTTCCCCGTTTTGTCAAACAAAGATTAGTTTCTGCACTTGTTATGCCTAACTTTCTGTACTGTTTGGAAGTATATTCAGCAAGTATCCAGACAAATTTACATTTGATTCAGCTAATGTTGAATAACGTTATGCGGTATTTGTATGCGCTTAATAGACGTGAACATACTTCACCCTTCGTGAAACAATTTCTGGGCTGTTCTCTTGATACATTCATAAAATTTCGTATTCTCTTCTGTTTCTACAAGATTTATAGGAATCAGTGTCCATTGTTCCTTTTTCAGTCGTTTATATTTTGTCATTCGACACGCAGTAACCAAATTCTAATTCCGAGAGTTCACCACCTCATGGAGAGATCTTTTCTCGTCCGAGTAGCTCGTTTATTTAACGTATTGCCAAATGTCCTGAAAGTTTTTAACTTAACGCCTTATTGTTATCGAAATAAACTTCTATGCCACTTTAAATCTTCTGAGGAATAGATGTTCTCTTCCTTGTTAACTCATTATTATGTATTAAATTGAGAGTTAAATTAGATTATGTTTTTTTAATACAACTTATATATATTTTTTTATTAATTTTATATTGTTAAACACATTGAATTTTCTATTTAATGGAGTAGTCATCAGTCGGAGTAGTCTTCTAAGCTGCTATTATTTTTTATGCATTTTGTAATTTATTTTAAATTGGCCTTTGAGGCTTTAAATTACAAGTTATGATGAAATAAATGAAATGAAAATTAAATATTTTCAAAAAATGTGAAATTTCTTTTTTACAAAATTTCATTAAAATTGAATTTTTTCTAGAAGATGTCATCGAAATTGCATGATATAAAAAGTTTTTTGAAAATTTCATTTTCAAGATTTTTTTACTTTATTAAATTTTAATTTTTCAAAATAAAATTTTAAATGATTTTATTTTTCTAGAAAATGAAAAAAATATAAAAATTACATCTTTCAAAAAGTGTAAAATTGTTTTTTCAAAATTTCGTCAAAATAGAAAATGTCATTGAATTTATATGATTATAAAAAATTTCGGCAAAATTTGATTTTTGCAAATTTTTTTTAAGATTGCATTTTATTAAAAATTTTAACGATATTTATTTTTTCTAGATAATTTCTCAAAATTACAAAAAATCGTATTCTAAATAGCATTTTTATTGGAAAATATCGTCAAAAACGCTTTTTTATAAAAAAAATATTAAAAATACATTTTTCATAAAAATATGATTTAAAAATAAAATCAAAAATTCAAATCTTATTTTACAAAACCAAAATTGCATTTTTTAGAAAAAGTCATCGAAATTCTATAATCCTAACAGTTTTGTCAAAACTAATAATTTTGGTCGAAATTTAAATTTTCTTTCAAACAAAATTTTCTAGACAATATAATTTTTACTAAAAAATTTCGTCAAATTGTCATTTTATAAAAATATTGTTTAAAATACATTTTTCAAAAAAGAAATGTTAATTTGCTTATTTACAGCATAGCATTTTCTAGAAAATGTTATCAAAATTGTATGTTTCGGTAAAAATTGAAATTAAATTTTCTAGAAAATTTCATCAAATTTACTTTCTTCTAGAAAATTTCATCAAAACTGTGTTTTTATTTTAAATTAAATTTGTCAAAATTACATTTTTCAAATAAGAAATATAAAATTGTTTTTTTTTACAAAGCTTCATCAAAATTTATTTTTTCTAGAAAATGTCATCGAAATTGTATGTTTATAAAAAATTTCTTCAAAATTTATTTTCTCCAGATATTTTCGCAAAGATACCATTTTATCAAAAATTTCAACATATATTTTTTCTAGACAATATTGTCAAAATAGCATTAATTAGAACATTTTCCTAAAAAAATTCATATTTCTAATAAATTTCGTGAAAATTGTATTATTCTAAAAATTTGTTTGTCAAAATGGCATATTTTAAAAATTTTTGTCGAAATTGTTTTTTCTAGAATTTTTTATCAAAGTACATATAATTTTTCCTTAAAGTTTTTGTAGAAATTGTATTTTCCCAGAAATTTTCGTCACGAATGTATTTTATTACAAATTTCAACGATATTTGTTTTTTCTAGACAAATTTGTTAAAATTTAATTTTTTAGAAAGTTTGCTACAGAATTCATTTTTCTAAAAAATTTTGTCCAAAATTGTATTTTTCTATAAAATTTTCTGAAAGTTGCGCTTTTTTCTTGAAATTTCGAATTTCTAAATTTAATTTTTCTATATAAGATTTGCTTATTGTTTTATTAAAAAATAGATTGCAAATAAAGAGTACAATAAAAAAAAAGAATTTCTAGAAAATCTGACCCATTTCCTTTAATCCGCTCAACGAAAATAAATCCGATCAATGACCTTTTATCCTAACAATGTACATTTGCAAAATTGTCAGATCGGACATTGTTGCAAATGTACGGTTTGTTGGCAGTTCGGACGATTGCAAGAAAATCTTACAATTTCATATATTTACAATATATTTTGTAAATATTTATATGCAGGATTGCCAATACAAATATTTTATAGACAGTGTTGTCAATAAAATGTTTTTTGACAATGGCGCCGTTGTCACATGCATAAACTTCGCATATCTAACAATCTGCAAATTATCTCACAATGAATTTTTCCTACGTTACAGGACAAACGAGTAGGACTTCAAAGAGTGAGGTTTTCCGCGGATTTCGAACGGATTTTCACGAGCTTTGAGCTTTTTTGTAGTGCAAAAAATTTCTATAAATAGAAATTGTCAAAATTACATTTTTCAAAGAAAAAGCTGTAAAATAGCATTATTGGCAAAATTGAATTTTTCTGGAAAATGTCATCGAAATTGTATGATTATTAAAAATATCGTCAAAATGCATTTTTCCAAAAATTGTCATCAATATTGCATTTTATTAAAAATTCCAAAATTGTAGTATTGTAGAAAATTTTGTCAAAATAGCGTTTTTCTAAAAATTGTCATCAAAATTAAATTTTTCTAAAAAATTCGCTGAAACTGTTATTCTAGAAAATTTTGTTCGAATTGCTTTTTTCGTAATTTTCATGCTTTTCTAGAATTTGCGACAAAATTAAATTTTTCTAGAAAATTTCATTAAATTGCATTTTTTTGGAAAATGGTATATTTTTCTAGAACATTTCCTCAATATTGCATTTTCTGACAATTTTTTTCTGAAATTTGCTTTTATTCCGCCAATGGCGGAAAAATGTTGCAAATTTTATTTTTATTATTAAAATACAAATTATTAATTATTATTAAAATTAAATTTATTATTAAAGTTCAGTGGGCAGATTAAAGTAATGTTCATTGGTCGGATTAAGGGTCGTTGGGCGAATAAAGTTCAATGGCCGGTTTTAGGCATGAAAGAAGACCAATGGCACCCGGATTAATGTTTGTTATTGGGATTTAGGACACTGGGTCAGATTAATGGCCATTGGGTAGACAAAATAACGACAACATTTGCCAGAAAATGAATTTTTGACATAATTTTCTAAAAAATCTATTTTGCCGAAATTTTCTTGAAAAATTCTTATTTGATTAATTTTAATGAAATTTTCTAGAAAAAAAAAACAAATTTTAATGAAACTCTAGAAATATCAATTTTATTGAAATTTTCTAGATAAAAAATGTTGACGAAATTTCTTTAAAAAATGCGGTTTTGACGAAAATTGTTAAAAAAATCAATTTTGACGAAATTTTCCAGAAAAATTACATTTTGACAATCTTTTCTCGAAAGATGCATTTTCTACAAATTTGTTTAGGAAAAATACACACCCATACTACGGACCTAAGTGAGAAAAATACAATATTTTGGCAAATTTTCTAGAAAATTCGAATTTGACAGAATTCTCTAGAAAAATGCAATTTTTATCACATTTTCTAGAAAAATTTTAATTCGACAAAATTTTCTACAAAAATCAAATTTCAACGAAATCTTCTAAAAATGCAATTTCAACAAAATCTAGAAAAATACAATTTCGATTTTTCGAATTTCCTGAAAACATGGAATTTTGACTAAATTTTATAAAAAAAATTGCAAAGTTCACGAATTTTTGAAAAAAAATATATATTGTTATTTTTTAGAAAATGTATTTTCAACAAAATTTTTTAGGAAATTCATACCCCACTAAGGAACCCAAGCGAGAAAAATACAATATTTACAAAATTTTGTAGAAAAATGCAAAATCGACGAATTTTTGTATATAAATGCTATTTCGACGAAATTCACTAGAAAAATTCAATATTCATAAGCTTTTTTAGAAAATGTAGTTTTTGTGTAAATTTTCTAGAAAAATTAAATTTCCACAAAATTTTCTATAAAATTGCAATTTCAACTTTCAATTTAAATAAAAAATGTATAGTAATTCATCAATTGGAACGGCTGGGCCGATTTGGCTCAAATTTTTTTTCAGTTATTTGTTATAGCCAGGATAAGGTTTGTACGAAAGAAAATGTTGGGAAAATCCTCTGGAGCCGGGCAGTGACACAGAAAATGTTCCATCGTTTCGATGTTTTCTCTGCATTCGCCGTTTCCTGCTAGTCCTATGCGTTGAAGATGTGCTTGTAAGCTTGAGTGTCCCGTTAGAACACTCATCATCTTACTAATATCGATCTTGTTTAATTTCAGAAGACTTCTTGTTTTCTTTTCATTTGGGTCTCCTCCCAGATTATCTTTGCAGTTGCTCCTACTGTTGCGCTATTCCACACAGTTTTGTGAGCCATCACTGCCCAGTGCTTCAACTCATTTTTCGTGGCTTGGAAAGGTTTCCAATTTTCCAAGTTTATTACTCGAAGTTCTCTGCCCTTTGAAGCCAAGCTGTTTGCCCGTTCTAGTCTAGAAAATGTTATAGCTACAGTTTTTTTTTCGTTAAATAGAAATCCGCTGATATCACCTTGACACGAGTTTATTTATGGTTTTCTGGATTTTATTTGTTATTGTCGTCTTCTTTTTTCCAGAACATTAAATAACAAGATCATCTGCGTAGGCTAATGATTTTACATCTCTAGTAATGTTTTTAAATATTGCATCGATTGCCATAAGGAATAGATTTACACTAAGAACTGATCCTTGCGGTACGCCGTTGTGTCCTGGTACCCAGCAAATACGCAATTGACCTTATTTTATAAATTTTATTAAGTTAGATTTTTTGCTTTTATACATAGTACACTAAAAACCTAGCTGTTTCGACTTAGCATGTTTTGGAATGGAGGTATCGATTTAATGACTTACTTTACGAAAAGGATTCTTTTTCTCAAATTTTTTCTCAAAGAATTGTAAATCCATCATGAAACAGCGCTTTAAAGACATTTTAAGCAAGCGTTGTGAAAGCGTTCCAAAACAGTGCTTTCACAACGCTTTTTTCGTGGTACCGTCATAAATTTCTGGCTGGGATATTGTCATTTTTATTTATTTGGCAATATTTGCCGCTATTTAATGAAACTTTAAATATCGTTAACATAATGCAGAGACCGACCTCAAGAAGAAGGCAAATTATAATTTGCTTATTGAAACATCTGTGGTTTTCTGGAATTACCGCCTTTCTCAGAAATTTTCGATTTCCGTGCTTTAGCATACATTTTTTTGGCTAATTAGTATCTATCGATTCATATATGACACTCCTAGATATTTCAAATTTTTGTGACTTTTTTCAATCCTTAACTTCAATCCTCAACAGTTAGACCTAACTTACAGTTATATATGAACCGTTTGTTTTGAAAGTGGCGTAAACGCCATTTTCACATAAATTGAGTTAAAGGTGGATTCGACTACAGACTAGTCGGATATAATTTTATCAAAAAGAATTTTTTCAAAAAGTCAAAGGTGACTTAGATTTTTAAAGCTTAAGTTTTGCTAGTAAACAAATTTACAAAAACGTTTGTTTTGAAAGTGGCGTAAATCCATATGCTTTGAATATTATGAAAACCGTGAACTTTTTTGGATATGTATTTATGCCATTTTATAATATAGATGAAATACTATGCTTTTGGACACTTTGTAAATTATTAACGTCTTTAATTGCATCACGCGGAGCACAAGAAGTTGCATCATGCATTTCGAAACACCTTATGAACATTACATCTCATACACGCTGAAAAAAAATCGCTTCTGTAGTATATTGTCCCAAACATATTCGGCTCTTGAAGTATACATATGTTTAGGGTACACTCCAAATATATAATATTTGACACCCACAAATATTATATGTTTTGGGAGGATATTGTTTTAAACCAAAATATGTTCACATTCTAATATTTTTTTATTTGGAACTAGTTTTTCTGAAACAAAGATTAATTTGTCTTTAAATATTTTGGCAATGTATCAATGCATTAATATAGAGACATGTTTTCTGTTTTTCAGATGTTCAAAGAGCAATTTTTTTTATATATTTATATTTTTGTAAAACTTAATTGAAACTTAAATCGTATAATATTTTGTAAATATAAATTGCATTAATGGATTGACAAAAAGTGATGAATTGGAATATATATAAATTAAGACATTTTTAGCTATAGAGTTTAACACGAAAACTAGGAAAAACTAACTAAAATTCGAATAAGTCAGCAAAGTTTTAAAAATCTTTTTTAAATAAAATATATTTGGAAAACATATTAAACAATAAAATTGTTTTTGTGTAAATACATATTTTATTTGTGAAAGTCAGTTTGCAAATAAATTATGTTCTAATATATTAATATATGCGTTCCAAACAAAATTTCTTGATTTTCAAATATACGCCCATGTGATGACAATCGCGTGAGTTCAAATCGCAAAATGCAAAAATTTCCCCATCAATTTTAATGATCTTCGAAATAAAATTTTAATAAAATGCACACATAGATGTAGTTATTTATCAATGTAATTAATAATTTGATTTTAATAAATCCCAATTGTTGTGCTAAAAAATAATTCAGAACATGCATTTTGCGACTTGAAATCACAATCGCCAAGTTTTAGGCGAAATGCGATTGCCATCACATGGGCGATAATTTATTTGTTAACAAATATATAATATTTAAAAAAAATCGTTTCCAAGTATATTTTCTTTCACTTCAAACATATCAAAAATGACGATTTTCCCCCGTGTACACATGTAATCGCCTACCGTGACGCATGTCCAGGTCAAAACAAAAATATTAAATTGGCATTGACTTGGATGAAAGTTGTAAATTCTTTGAATAATGACATTGCAATCGTGGATCATATATTTCTTGTTTCTGACCATTCGTATTTACCCAATGATCGAGACTTTGGAGTAATAGAGACAGCTTTAAGAAAAAAGGAGATAAATATTTCGGGAGACATAATTGAGAGTATCGGAGATGATGATGAACTAATATCTTTATTTTCAATTTCATATTAAAAATCGTTTCTTAAAGCTCCTTTTTAATTACGATTTTTATTATACTACTATTTCACGCTTTATGTGTCACAATAAATAACTAGTTAACCCAAATTTAATATATTTTATTTATCACTTTGTTTCCCAATTTACAGGCATTTGTGTATCGTGCCAACTTTTTGAATGTAGGAATGCATTTCCAATTCAAATCGCTAAATTAGAAGTCATTAAAACATCTAAACATGTTTGATACCAGGAAGATTCAAAATGTAAAAAATATTATTATGGAAATTTGGTCTTTACGCCACTTTCAAAACAAACATTTTGTATAAAGAGTTTGTTTTGAAAGTGGCTTAAGTACATTCACCCTTGCAAAAGGTGTGTTCATTGGATTCGATCACGAAAAATTTTACTCCATATTGAAACTTTGAAGTCTTGAGATGAAGTGTATGTAATTATTTCATGTCCATAGTTCACCCAGATTTTTAAACTTATTGAAACGCAAAAGCCTTTATATCTCGTTTTAAAAACAAATGGATTTACGCCACTTTCAAAACAAACAGTTCATATGTATGTTAGCTCTAACCGGAGGTTGTGAAATTGGGCGTTAGAATCAAATGTACTACGAGAGAAAAAGTATTTTGGTACTCCTTTAGATTTTTTGAGATGTGTTGTTTTTCCAGTAAACCGCATTTTCATCATTTCTTAACATGATCTCGTTTAGCGAATTTAATTGACTTAAGGCTTTCTCAGCTTTTTATTTCATTTTATGTGATTTTTTGTGGTAATGTGTCCTGATGAGACATGGATTTAGCTGCAGAAATTCAAATTCGTACTCGAATGAAATGTTGTTGCTGAATTTTACCATGGCCCCGGCTGGGAATCGAACCCAGCACCTTCGGATTCCAAATCTAGCACTGTACTCACTAGGCTACTGGCGGTCTTATATTTTGGGGGTAAATTTCCCGAATACTTGGCTCGGCATTCATTCTCCCATTCATTGGGATGCAATTTCTTACGATGACTGTGCATATTGGCGTTTGAGTTGAAGGTCTTAGGACAATAGGAACATGTATATAAAGCGGTGCCGGTATGAGAGGCCATGTGCTCCTGATAAAGAAAAGAATAATGTAAACAGTTTAAGATGTCTCTACTTTTAAAAGAGTATGACGACAACTTACCCTCAAAGTACATGCCCTTTTGTAGGCCTTTTCACATAGAGTACACTTGAAATCATAGCCCGATTCATGTTTATCTTTCACATGCTTCTTGTACGCCTTATGGGTGGGTGAAATTTTAGAACATAGATGACAGGGATACTCTTGTTTTCCACCTTTCGGATGTTGTGAGTTTTTGTGACTTCTCAGGCCACGTTGACCCGTCACCTTCAGGCCACAAATGTCACAGGCAATTGTTGGAATGGGTACACCTTTATGTTTCAATATATGGCGTTCCAAAACATCTTTGCCGCGCATTTTCTCACCACAGATATCGCAAACCAAGGCGTACTTATTCAAATGAACAACTCTAACATGATGGGACAGTAGATTTTTATTGCCAAATCTGTAATAACGTATAAAAGGCAAACTTAGAAGAATAATTTTAAAAAAATGTGAATCTCTATTAATTCTACTTACAATTTGCCACATTCTTCACATGCAAACTGCTTTTCTTTATCGGGTAGATGTGTTAGTTTGTGATTTTTGAGACTAGTCTTACGAGAAAATCCCTTGTGACATATTCCACAAATATGTTTTTTATCCTGAATACCATGAGTCTTTGCATGCTCCTCCGCACAGCGACGATCTGCCAATATTTTGCCACATTGTTTACATTTAAAATAGTCGGGATTCAAGTGACAATGAATGTGATCGACCAAAAGACTACAATGCGAATATTTTCTATTACAGCAAATGACATAGGCAGGTTCATTGTGTTGCTTAGCAAAATGTTGGGATAGTTCATAAAATGTAGCCATTGGAGATTGGCAAATAACACATGTTATTTTGTAATATTTGGCCAAAAATTCATCAATTTCTTTGCGCTTTGGAAGTGGCCTTCTTCTTTCTTTGGTAATTGTTGACTGATTCCGATTATCTGATTCGATATCTGAATCGGCAGTTAAGCCATCACAATCACCTGTAAAATCTGAGGAGTTTTCTCGACTATTTTCCCTAACATTTTCATCTATTGTATATTCAGTTTTTACAACAACCGGTGGCCAAGTTTCCTCCAAGTGATCTTCCCCATTTGTTTGTCTGGTTTTAGTAAATATTTCTGCATTTACCAGTGGTGCAGCCAGTGGGGGGTACTCTTCGTCAATTTCTATTTCTGTTTTTATATCAAGTTCTTCTTCAGTTTCTTCTCCCACATTGGTGGTTGGAAGTTTTTTTCTAGAAACATTTTGTAAATTGTTTTCAAATAATTCATTATTTCGACCAGTTTCTAGGTATTCATTATTATCAATAACCTCCAGTGGATCGACTTTCACTATGGACAAGTGAGCATGGGCTTCTTCAATTTGTGTATAAAATTTGTGAAACGTATTTACAATTCCCCAGCAATTGGCACAAAGCCAAGAATTGAGTGTTATCGATTTCTAAAATGAAAAATAATAAATATTTATTACATTTTTGACAATATTGAGGCTGGGGATATATTTGATGATTTAGTTTATGACGGTATTTAGAAAAACTTACTCAAACGCTGTTTTGTTTTTGAAAAATGTCTATACTTTTGTGTAATAAAAGTTTTCATTTCACCCACAGCCTAATTTAATAACAACAGTTGAATAAATTTGTGGACATTCATTGATCGAGATATGGGCCCATAAAAATTAGTCAAAATCTGGATAAATGTTTTCGTAATTTGTTTTGGATACTATACTTTTGCTACTTTATTTGAGAAAAATGTTCTATAATCTGTGTAAAGGGTTTTCCAACAAGAGGTGTTATTTTGGTATTCAAAGAAAAATGCCATATTTCATAATAAAGAGGAAGGTATGCCGTTAATAATGAAAAACAACATCAGCCAAATGGCCACCACGACCACGCTCCTTTCATGAATTTTTCCATAACCAAATCGCAAAGTGACTGCCCTATGTCCTCGATAGCCTCACGAATTCTATCTTTGAGGGCTTGAATCGACGCTGGGCTGTTGGCGTAGACCTTATCTTTCACGTGGCCCCAAAGAATGAAGTCGCAAGGTGTTAAATCACAATCGGTGGCCAATTGTGATCACCTCTTCGAGAGATAACACGGTGCGAAAACTTTTCCCGTAACAGAGCAATGGCGGTTTCGTTGCTTGTGTGGCACGTAGCGCCGTCTTGTTGAAAGTAAACGTTGTCTAAAAAACACCGGGATTTCACTTCTACGCAAAACCTTTAGTTTAGTAACAGTCATGAGAAATATGAAAAAAAATTTTTTCCGGAAGAAAATAATGCCTATTTTAAAAAATTTATTTATAAATGTATAAGTTATGACACCATTTTAGTTCATTTGAGTAATGTCCGTCCCTCTGTCAGCCTGCTGGCTGGTGCTCACGATAGCTCTCGAAAAGATTAAACGATTGACTTAAAAACGTTCTTTCTTTCAAATACCTTATAGTTCTTGTTGCTGAGGGCTTTTATTATTTAATATAATGTATAATAAATCTCTTTATTAAGGCTGGGAGCCACTATTAATTACTTAATTCATTCTTTTAAATTAATTTAACTTTGTATCATGACTTTTTTAGACTATTTTTTAAGGTACTATGTAATATAGAAAAATCGCCTTGAAGGCTTAATATATTATTGTTGAAAAAATAAAATTGGTATGCATTGATATCTTTCTTTATCTCCGGCTAAATTCGAAGATGGGCCATATTGGTCCACTCCTTCTAGTACCTCCCCCACAAAGGTGAACATTCAGTGAAATAGTGCTTCTAGTTATAATAACTTTTATACTACTCATTCGAATCCTCTGAAATTCATACATATTATTAGTTAATTATTCGCGAAGTTGTCATGCTCTTTTAGAAAAGTGGACGTTAATAATACGTATCTTTTGGTACCTCTCAAACAAACTGTTCTATTTTGCACCAAAAGATAAGAGCTTATAACATCAATTCCGGTACATACTTTAAATACATTGAATGCAATATAAATTGATAATTTAATAAAAACAAAAAATAAATAAATTTACAAATATTTTAGGGACTGAAGGTGAGGGGATTCTTATGTCGGTTTACCCAACTGAACTTTCTTATTTGTTTCTCAAGGTGATAGCGACAGATAAACTATTACTATGACTGGAATTAAAGAGCATTCGGATAATTAGGATAGAAGTAACTAGAGAATCAATATTGCACTAAATTTTAGCCATCTGTGAAGAAAGAACTGGAGGGGATGAACCAGTATGGGCCATCTTCGTTCTTACCTGTGGTAGAAACAAATATTAGCACATTGGCTAGTCAATCAGTCACTACTCTAAGACTTTTCGAGCTCACCAGCCAGACAGACAAATAGATGGATGGATCAAATGATTAAAAAATGTTCTATAAAGATTTTCCGCCGAACTTACTTAGGACTTAGGGTCTTAATTCACCCCTTCAATGTGTTACACTTTTTGCCCGTAGCAAAATATATACAAAGTATTTATGAATGTACATAAACACTCCTTCACTATTGTTCCAGAAAAAAAGATGACGGTATAAGTACACCATATTGCTCCACCCTGTACATACACGTGACAAAGTTTAAAAGAAACAACTAACTAAGGTCCAAAAATGTTTTTCTATTAGTTCCTCTATATTTTCCTTTTGTCATTGCTTTCAATAAAATTAAATTTGAAGGCACCGGGTGTCTGCTAGTGTCCTATCAAGGATTTCCACCGAACATACATTCTTAGGATCTCAATTCACTCCTCCGATGTGTTGCACTTTTTACCCTTAAAAAAATATATACAAAAACACTAATGTAAAAAGATTGTGCTATAGGTACACCATATTGCACCACCCTGTACACAAAAATAACAGTGTAGAAACAAACAACTTACTAAGGTCCAAAAATGCTGTTCCATTATTTTTCCTATGTTCTCCTTTTGCCATTGCTTTGATGTGACTCGAATATCTTCGCTTGATTCTTGTTTTAATTCTAAACACAATAGACACATAGTCATTTTCAATGGATGGCTAGAGTGCAAACAACAACAAATAGACGGTACAAATATTAAAAAAAAACAATTTGTAAACAATATTAGCCCGCAGCAAAAACTTTGGCCGTGGTGTGTAAGACAGAGAATAAAGCCGGGCGGAAATTATCCAACGGCGAAGGCGGCTGAGCCGACTCAAATTTAATATATTGACGGCGATGTGGTAAACACTCGTATGTATACCCTAAAAAAACACAATGCAAACATTTGTCAATGTTGACAAAATTTCAATTTGAATAATATTCTGACTCTCAGCAAATAGAAAATTTGGAACTACATATGCATACCCTCAACCATAGGATGGGTGCATACAAATAATGCAATACCTTTTAATGTTAGACTCTGTAAAGCATATACATACATAACGGGTCTTCCAATAGGGATGAATGATTTTGAAGTGACGTTTCGGTCATTTGTAGTATGTCATTTGTTTTTCATTGTATTCAGTAGTGTTTACAATTTGCCATTAGATCACCGAAAACGTCGTGAATTTGCTGATTTTGCCTTGGAACAACTTGAAAACGATAACGATTTTTTTAAGAAAATCATCTCCGCTGATGCTCACCTTCATCTGAGTGGTGCGTAAATAAACAAAACTGTCGATTCTGGTGCGAAGAAAATCCACAAATTATTCATGAAAAACCATTACATTCACCTAAATTGACAGTTTGGTGTGGTTTTTGGTCAGGTGGAATCAACGGTCCGTACTTCTTTAGAAATGGAGCTAGTAACACCGTTACTGTCAATGGAGAGCGACGATAACCAACTTTTTATGGCCGAAATTGGAAGAAGTTGATCATGACAACATTTTGTTCCAACAAGACGGGGCTACGTGCCACACAGCAAATGAAACAATTGAATTGTTGCGAGAAAAGTTTGGAGATTCGATTATTTCAAGAAATTGTGATATTGAATGGCCTCCAAGAAGTTGTGATTTAACACCATTAGTAGTGCCCGACCGAAGTCGGATTTTAAGGCCGAAGCCGTAGCCGAACTTCGGCTAAATTTACAAACTTCGGCCGAAGCCGTAGCCGAATGTTTTATATTTGTTAAAGATTTTTTTACTTTGCACCAAAAATTTGTTTTTTTTTAAATCAGTTTATGACTACTGCTTACGTATTTATTTACTTAGCACATAAAATTAAATAAAAAAAAACTTTAATGACAAAGAAAATATTTTTTCTGAATTGATAACTTGTATACCATTTCTTTAACTTGAATACAGGTGCTCCGCAGCATAAAAAACTTATCTCTAGCACACTTGGGTACAAGAAATTTTCTTCCACCATTTCCAAATTTTTGAAACGTCTCGAGTTACAGTATTAAAAAATATTAATGATTCTTGGACACAATGGCTCCTTATTATCTATTCTTCAAACTAGTACAAGAATGCTTGCACTAGTTCGAGAGCTTTTAGGTGAGGAACTGAGTCATATTATTCTTTGTCCTTCCTTCCTTTGATGTCCTTTCTCCAATTATTTTTGTAGTATTTTTCACTTCCGTACACTTCGCAGCTTTACATCATAGAATTTTCTTTAACAAGACATATATTTCTATTTTTTTTGTACTTTTGTACATTAGACTATTTCTTGTGGGGTTATTTGAAGTCATTGGTCTTTCGAAATAAACCAGACTCTCTTCAAGCTTTACAAGTCAATATTGAACGTGCCATTCATGACATACGACTTGATTTAGTGGGAAAAGTGCTCGAAAATTGGGTTCATCGACATCGGGACATACGACTTGATTTAGTGGGAAAAGTGCTCGAAAATTGGGTTCATCGAATTCGTTCCTGCAGAAGATGTCGTGAAGGCCATTTGAATTACGTTTTATTTAGAACCTAATTGTATCGATAGTACTTTACATTAAATAAAATACTTTTGAATTTCCTTAACAATAAGTGTTTTTTTTTTTCAAAGAAATCATATCACTCTTATTGGAAAACCCTGTACATACACTGCTGTTCCTCAGGATAAAATTAACATTTGTATACCCTCACTTTAGTTGAGGAGGGTATATTGCTATGGGTCAACAATGTAACACGTCGATGAAGTGTCCAAAGACCTTAATTATGTTGGGAGGAAATCCGTTTTACAACATTTTAAGTCATTTGAGTAATGTCCGTCCGTCCATCCGTCTGACTAGAGCGCACGATAACTCGAAAGGAGTACGAATTGACTTTAAATATGGTATGTGATATTTTTGTCTATCTCAGACTAAGTTCGAAGATGGGCTATATTAGTCCACTCTTCTAATAACTCCATCACAAGGGGTTAAAACTTAGTGAACTATTGATTCTCTAATAACTTAACTACCTATCCGAATCTTCTGTAATTCCACATATAGTAATAGTTTATTTGTCGCTATCACTTTGAGAAAAGTGGCACCTCCCTCACATATGGACCATTTTGTACGAAAAGTTAAGTGCAGTGTAATGCTTTATTGTATCTGCCGTCTGGTAAAAATTGGGCCTAATTGCCACGCCCCTCTTTTTTTCTCCCTCTGAAATGTATTTATTTTAGACAATATTTCCAATGACTATAGACTGACAAAGAATTAACTATATGTTTTCAACGTTCTTGCATCCCCTACCTGTAGTATTACATTGCTCAGAAAATGAGGGTATACCTTAGTCGGTTTACCCAATAACATCTTTTCTTGTTTGATTTCTAATTAATTTGTTACAAAATCGTTGTTGTAGCAGCTTGGAGTCGTTTTAAAATTGCAGACTTTTTTTCGCCTACTTATCGATACCTCCATTCTAAAAGATACTAAGTCCACATAGCGTGTTCTTCTGGAGTTTGCATTTTTAACTTCTAAATATTCCAAATTTTGATGGAATATAAAATTTGGTGTTTTTCCGTCAACCCAATCAAAAGTTATTCACAAAACACAAATTTAAAAAATGCATCACACTTTGATCGTCTCTCCTGAAAAACCACCTTTTTGCGCTTAGCATAGTTTAGAATGGAGATATCGATATGTATATGTACAATGAGATTATAATTCTCATATTGTCCGGATACACTAGTTTACAAAATTTTTGTCAATTATGAAAAATTTAAAAAAATGTTATGGTAAAAAGTTTGAACCATTAAGTAAAGCTTGATAAAGCCGGGATACCCTTTAAGTAAAAGGATATTATGAGGGCTACAAATGTTGGGAATACCACTTTTACGTATAATGGTAAAGTGGTATTCCCAACCACACAAAACTTCGGTAGCAAATGTCGTTAAAAAAATTAGAAATTAATTGATTTTTTTTCAAACAAATCCTTTTTTGATGGTACGAACAACGAGAGTATATGGGTAAGAATATTTAATATCGACCTATGTAGTTTATTTTTGGCTAAAATGTTTATAAGCAGTTACAAATAGGTCAAAAAAGATCGCGCTATCATTTTTTTTCTAATTTTTTTTTAAAAATTTGTTATAAAGTTGAAATTTTGAAAATTAAAAAAATGAGTTTTTAGATTTTACGAAATTTGTAATTGCTCTCGAACGGCTGAACCAATATTTGCAAAGTTTTCAAGAGGACAAAATGAACAATTTTTTGTAAAAAATTTTTTTTTGAAAATTTGTAAAAAAAATTTTTTACAAAGATTTTTTTTTTTTCGAAAAAAAAAATCTGAGACTCAATATTTGTAAAAGTTATAGACGAAATACTAAGACTGGCCTGACAATTTTCGTCTGTTTTTGCAAAACACTGCACAGTGGTACGAATTCAAAAAGGGAAATAATTCGATCTTTTCTTAACCAAACAACCGACTGCGACCAAACTTGGCATAGTAGATGAAGAGGTGTTAGAGAAGTTAAGTTTTAAATTCCGCATATAGCATCAGTTTTTTGGTCGCTATCTGCTTTTGAAAAATTGGTACATCCCATACACATAGAAAAAAATTGTTTTTTGTTGGCACAAAAAAAATCGCCAAACATTGTTTGTTCCAATTTTTGAAAACCTAGCATCTTAACGAAGAGAACAATATCTATTTCAAGAAAATCTATGGATAAATGTATGGGGTTATACATACTTCAAAAATCTGAAGTATACTATCATAAAATAGCCTGCCTTAATCTACAAACAAGTAGATGGATAGCATGTGACCTCACAAAATAACTCAAACGTAAAGAAAATAACACCGAAAACACAAAAAATATAGTAGATGAGAACAGTAGGAATCACAAAAAGTTAGATGCTATATATGGGAGCTATATCTAAATATGGACCGATATGGCCCATTTGCAATCCCAAACAACCTGCAACTATAAGAAGTATTTGTACCAAATTTGGTTAACCTAGCTCTATTATTGCGGACTGTAGCGTGATTACCACAGACGGACGGACGGACATGGCTAAATCGTCTTAGAATTTTACGACGATTAAGAATTATATACTTTATGGGGTCTCAGATCAATATTTAGAGGTGTTACAAACGGAGTGACAAAATGAATATACCCCCCATCCTATGGTGGAGGGTATAAAAAGGGTTAAGGAGTCGAAAAAAAAACACTTTTAGGAATATTTAGGGAATGATTCAACTGTGATTTTTAACTGTAATGTAAATTTCGAAGATTTCACATGAAATACAAAAGATCGAAAAATTATATTTTTAATTCAAAAGACAGTAATAAAATTCGAAGTACGTAAATTTTAAATTTGTTTTTTCAATGCCTTATTCTGAATTTTAATTAGCCTTTTGTGAATTTCAAATAGAGTTTTGAAATTTTAATTGATTTTTTTTTAATTACAGTTGTTTTATTTAGTTTCCATGTTGTCTTGAGTCGCGAATTTTTTTGTGGTAGTGAGTCCGTGTCAGTTTTTAGCTGCAGAAATTCGAACTCGCACTTCAATGAAATGTTGATAATGAATTTAACCATGGCGCCGAATGGGAATCGATCCCAGCACCCTCGGATTCCACGTCTAGCTCACTGCCCACTGTACTGCTGGCGGTCTTATATTTTGGTGGTAAATTTCCCGAATACTTGGCACGACACTCTTCCTCCCATTCCTTGGGATGCATTTTCTTACGATGACTGTGCATATTGCCGTTTGAATTGAACGTCTTAGGACAATGGGAACACGAATATAAAGCGGTGCCGGTATGAGTGGCCATGTGCTCCTGATCAGGAAGAGAATAATGTACACAGGTTAAATAATATGTCCTTATAAAAAAAACTAATATGTATATCTGACAACGTACCCTCAAACTATATGCCCTTTTGTAAGCCTTCTCACATATGGTACATTTGAAATCATAGCCCGATTCATGTTTATCTTTCACATGCTTCTTGTACGCCTTATGGGATGGTGAAATTTTTGAACATAGATGACAGGGATATTCTTTTTTGCCGCCTTCCGGATGTTGTGAATCTTTATGGCGTTTCAGAACACGCTGACCTCTAAGATTAAGACCACAAACGTCGCAAGCAATTGTTGGTATGGGTACACCTTTATGCTTCAATATGTGGCGTTCGAAAACATCTTTGCCGCGCATTTTCTCACCACAGATATCACAAACCAAAGCGTACTTATTCAAATGAACAACTCGAACATGATTGACCAGTAAATTGTTGGTGCCAAATCTGTAATAAGATAGTCATAAGATTAATTTAAAAAATCCATATGTATGTATGTCTATTAGTTCAACTTACGATTTGCCACATTCTTCACAGGCAAACAGCTTTTCATCATCAGGTATATGTATTAGTTTATGTTATTTGAGACTGGCCTTAAGAGTAAATCCCTTCTGACATATGTCGCAAACATGAGTTTGGGTGCCATGTGTCTTGACATGTAGCTCCAGGCAACGACGATCAGACATTGTTTTGCCGCAGTGTTTACATTTAAAATATTCTGGCTCCAAGTGACAATGGACGTGATCAACCAAAAGACTACAGTTAAAAAATTTTCTATTACAACAAATGACATATGCAGGTTCATTGTGTAGCTTAGAAAAATGTTTGGACAACTCACGAAATGTGGGCATTGAAGTTTGACAAATAACACATGCGATTTTGTAATGTTTGGTCAAAAATGCATCATTTTCTTTGCGCTTTGTTTGTGGCTTACGACGTGGTTTCCGTTCTTCTGTGCTCGGCCCTGTATCGTTCTTGTCATCCGACTCATTATCCGATGCTAAAGATGAATTATTACCATCACAACCGCCTGTAAAATCAGTTGGACTTTGGATATATTCTCGATTTTCCGTTGCGTTATACACTAAAATATTTTCTATATCTTCTGGTGCTTCTTCCTTAATATTTACGCCACTTTCAGATTCCTCTTCTGGTTTTACAACTTTACGAATTTTTTGAGTTTTAAATGGTAAATGTTTTTCCAAAGGATCCCTACTTCTATGTTTAGTTTTTGCCAATTTGTCTATATCTACCGGTATAGGTTGCTCTTCGTTAACTATTTCCGTTTCTTCCATCGGTGTGGTGGTTGTTAAACATACTTTTCTTCGTATATCCTGTAAATTGTTTTCCGTTAGATGGGTTTCTATGTCTTCATTACTCTCTACTAGTTCGATTTTCAACATGGGCGTAAAATAAGAATGGGCTTCTTCAATGCGTTTATAAAAATTGTGAAAATTGTTAAGAATTTCCCAGCAATCGGTACAAAGCCAAGAACTGGGATTTATGGAAGTCTAAAATAAAAAAAGTAAAACAAATACATATGTAGGTATATTAGGCCGGATCAGAGAAAAGATATCGCTGTTGTTCGCATTTCAAATGAAAGCTTGTTTTGTTCAGTGAATATCCTCAAAATATTTCGCCTATATCTTAAACCGCCAGTGAGTTAAAGTGATTTTACATAACCTTTTTTAATTCATGTTTTCCTTGCAAATATCGGACATCATGGAATAAAACGCGACTTTTTTCAAATGTACAGCTAGAACTTTAAGTTTCCGAAGCTTTCTCCGGAAGCTTCCCGAGATATTGGCCTCAATTCAACCTCAAATTATTTAAAATCGTTATATTTCGGTAAAAGATTGTTGGAAAGCTTATGGAAGCATCTTTCAGATGATGTATGTATCATGGGTCAAAATCCGTTTACCCATTGCGCAGCAATCTGGAATCCTTTATATTTCGATTTTTGTATAAGCTCTAAAGTACTTTGGTTGACATAGCCGGCTTTAGACATATCCCAGAGGAGAAAATCATTAAGGGTATCTCTTACAGCATTACCGTTGTGCGACTAAAGTGGCATATTTGCCCCTTTTTTCAGCCGTGCTACTTTCGCGCCCCTTTTGTTTTTTGATACTAAATGTGCCACTTTTGATTTCTTGTGCCACTTTTTGGCTTTTGTAAAAAATCTGCTTTTTATACTCTTACAACAACACTTTCGTACTAACATACGGAAATGCCTCACGCGCTTCTTTCTGAATTAGGTTATTTAATGGGATATACGCATATGCTAAACCGATTTACATTTATCTTTTGTATGTGTATGCATATGAGAATTTATTTCCACCGTTTCATCTTATTGGTGAACATTCTGCGAATAGGTCGGCGTCTATGCAACAACACAAATAATTTGAGTGATTTCTTAAATGTAACAATATATGGTGAAAATTGTTTATTTCGAATCAGTCGGCGTTTATAAAAAAACCCAATTTGTTTTGCTCTATACAAAACACATCTGTCCCAAGCACAGATCTAATTAGAAAGTATAAAAAAGAAGTTACAAAAAAGTAACTAAACTTTATAAATAAAGATTTGTATGTTATAAAATATATTTAGTATACACCATAAGAAGTTTTCTATAACATTGTATTTTTTGTTTAGTTTTCGTGTAAATGAATGAATTTTTTTAATGTTACCTACTTATTTTTTATGTTAAGCTTTGTTTTTTTATTGTTGTTTTCTTTAAATAAAAACTTTAAAATTGATCCACCTTTTTTAATGATCAGTTGCCCCTTTTTTCGAAAAAATCCCCTTTTTGTGCCCCTTTTCGAAATTTTCCAACGGTATCGCTGATCTCTTAAATACCAGTGAAAGAGTCCGGCGTCTGTCAAATCTGTAACAATCTGAAAGATAATGCAATAAGCTTTGCCAACGACACTAGTTTTGTTTACATCCATCAATATTTAACCGGATTCAAAGATAAAGAATTTCAGATTTCTCTGCAATGGGTTAACGGATTTGGACGCTCATAAGTCATCTGAAAGATGCGTTCTTAAGCTTTCCTACCACGCCAGTAAATAATTTGAGGCTATATTTTTGAAGTTCCATATCTGGGAAATATGAGTTTGAGTATAAAAAAAATTATGGGTTTGTATGTGAATGACAGCTCTGAAGTTGTTGAAAATCCGAATAATATGGGTAAACTGCATGTGTTCCCCTCCAAAAAGTTTTTCAAATGAAATAAAATATGCCCATAGACGTCTACGCGGACCAAAGTGTTCCTGCGTGGTCGGGACTGAACAATTTCTCCTTAGGGTACACGGACCAGACTTAAATGTTGCATTGTGATGTAAATGTTGCCGACTGGTGTAAAGTAAAAACAAAACAAACTTACTAAGGTCCAAAAATGCAGCTCTATTATATTCTCTATCTTCTCGTTTTGCCATTTTTCTGATGTCACTCGAATATCTTCGCTTGATTCTTGTTTTAACTCTAAACACAATAAGCACATAGCCATTTTCACTGGACGGACCACAAAACAAATTGACGTATTAATATAAGAACAATTTGTAAACAATATTCGCTCACAACAAAAAAATTGACCGTATGTGAAACAGAGAATGAGGCCGAGGTAAATTATACGACGGCGTTGGCTGCTGAGACGACTCAAAATCTAGTAAATCGACGGCGCTGCGACGAGTTCGGATACGCCAGAAAATACCAGACGGAAATTTCTCAAGGGTGTAACGGTAACTCATTTTCAATTTGAATGCAATGCATGATACTATAGTTGCCGATGAATTAATAATAAGACGTTGGTATTTACATTTAACAACTATCTAATTCTATTTATTATTACTAAAACTAGTTCACAAAATCTTAAGAAGTATTACTAAAAATGCTACGTTGACCAGGGTTGCCAGAATTGGGGTTTTGATCCCAATACTGGGGTTTAGTCAATGCAAAATGGGACAAAAAAATTTGGGGTTGGGGTTTTATTAGGGGATTTTTGTAAAATTTATTGAGGGTTCTTGGGGATGTTTGATGCAATATAAAGATTTTCTTGAATTTTACATTTTTAATAAAAAAAATCATGTAATGCTGTAAGCTTCTTAGGATTTTAAAGATGATTCTACCAAATCTATACTGATTTTACCAAAACCATTTACAATATATATGAGTATATAAACTTTTATACGCTGAAGTGTATAAACTTTTAAATGACTACAATTTATTATTACATTGCAATATACATTCACAATTATTTTAAATGATCTCTTGAACGCTTAGTAATTCCAAAGCAGTTCGAAACGATTTCCCCTCTTAATTCTAACAAAATTTTGAACAATATTGTGTGGGACTGTTTTGCCTATCTAAGGGATTTTTCTCAACTTTTGTTCAAATTGTCACATCGTCTTAATATATCTTGTAAAAATGGTCATATTTTCACAACCTATTCGCGTATTTGAATATATTAATACTAATGAAATGCTCTGATACTCCACTACAAAACAGTGTAGTAAAATATGTATGCCCTTGTGGTGACGGAGGTCAAAATATGGAAAACATCTTTAATCCTTGAATATCCTGGAAAACTATAAATTTAGGCCTTTAATTGTTTAGTACATAAGCGTCAAACTATTAAGAACTGAGTGTTTAGCCGTGAAGCCTTCCAAAATAAAAATTCAGTTAAATTTTTAATTTCACGATTTGGGTTTTATTTAAAAATTAGCGTAATTTTATGTAATTCAATGCTTCGATTTGATTTGTGTAAAAATGTACGTGTGTGTGTGAAAATGTGAGTAATATGGTGTTTATTTGTATATTAACAAATTTAATGGATTTTTGGTTTGTTTAGTTTTAATTTGCGTTATTCTTAATGTTAATTGTTTGTTCTTAGTGTAGTTCACAATAGTTTTTCAAAGCAAACACTTTAAATTATTAAACTAGTAACACTTGAATTTGGTACAAATCACTTTATCACGGGGGAGAGGCGCACGAGTTTGGTTTAAGGATCGGTAAAAGACTGATTACTTGTGCTTGCCATCTATCTCTTCTAAGCTCACTTAACGACTTTCGTTAAGCCACAGATGGCAAGCGACAAGTAAACAAACAAATAAGCAAAAGGGAAATTAGAGTAATGAGTAGTGTTGGGCATTATCGTTCACTGAACGGACCGGTCCTTTTCGTTCCGTTCCAGTAAAGGAACTCGTTCAGTCTTTTCGTTCCATCGTTCCTTTTGGTTCCTTCATTCAAATGATATTCATTCGGTCAAACATCACAACAGCTGTCTGTTTACTCGTTCAGTCTTCTTTTATGAACGTGATAAAAACAATTTTGCCAGACAAGGAAATTGAAAATATAATTTTAATTTATTTAACAATGTTCTACTGATTTTATTTAAATAACAATTGTTAAACGCATGTGTTGTGTATGTAATGTGGCAATTCTGGACACCCCTGTGAAAAAGACTGATGAAGGTAAAAAAATAATAACTCCGAACTACACCAGCATTTAATTTTGTAATAAATTTGGTGTGACAACACTAGAGAAATAATTGTTCGGTAAATTTGGCAACAATTAAACAGCTGCTCGAAAGAGAAGAAGTGTAAAATGATCGAGCGAATGAACGAAAGATGAAACAGCAAAAGTTCCGAAGTGAACGATGGAACTAAAAGAACGACATAGCAGGAACCATTTCCAATCGTTCCTTCAAGGGAATCGTTCAATTGAACGAGTTCGTTCCGGAGCGACCCAACTCTAGTAATGAGTGCATGTAATGAGTGCTTTAGAGTGATGAGTGCATAGGTTACGCATGTATGGGCATATAAATGCATTCGCATTTATACACCTACACATATAATGCCGCGCAGCAGTGGACATCTCACACTGATGTTCAAAAGTGCGGTGTCACCTTTGAACATTCTCCCCCCCGTGATATAGTGTAGATTATTCTATCTTAGACTAGCTTAATCTAGAACTGCAGCTCATGTGGCTTCCGTGGATGAAAACCCCATCCAGTTTTGGGGCCTGTCCCGGATCCAAGGCTTGAACAATAAATGTTGATGGAAATGCGATGGCGGGTCTTAGTAGGGTCGAAGTTGTAGGGTACTGGATACCACAGCATCTGTCTTCAGGGTATATGGGCTCTCCTGGTGTCGTATAACGGTACTTCGTGAGTTGGATGAGTCACGACGCTGGGTTGGGCTAGGCAACTGAGAAACCTTATCTAGAATAGACGAGATGTGAGTACGAAGTTCTTCTACATAAAAATAAATTGTAAGTCAATCTGAAAATAGTTTGACGATTTTCGTTATCGGTCTACTAACTACTCCGTGTGCTGTCCGAATATCTACAACCCTAATGTTTTGATCAGTTCCAAGGTATGTTCTTTCTATACGGCCTAATTTCCATTCAGTCGGTTCAGTCTTTTCTTTTGGGTTAACGCTAAATACTCCTCTGCGAAATAGTGTTTTTGTGTTAAAACAATAAGACGATCTTTGATATGTTGGATTTCACCGTGGGTGATTTCTGCTGAAGAAATTCTAAGTCGGGTCCGATTGACGCCGGTATTTCGCCAAAAACGAATCGCAAATGCTAAGACTTTGTATGCCCTAGATAGAGAAGAAAATCTATCCAAAGGATCTTCAACTGTTGTGGTCGCGAAAACTTTAACTGCCTTTGCTTCTAACTCAGTGTCGCTCATAATGTCGTGTCTAGGCCATCGGTCTTTTGGAAACTTCAGCCACTGGGGTCCAGTCCACCACAAATGATGTGACTGCAAATCATTTGGCGAACATCCTCGACTGGCTACATCAGCTGGGTTGCTTTCTGAATCTATGTGCTTCCAATTTTCGTTGCCTACATTATCTAAAATATCTGAAATTCTATTTCCTACAAAGGCACTCCATGAACACGGGGGTTTTTTGAGCCATGCTAACACAATTGTTGAGTCAGTCCAAAAGTGAGTTGAAATATTTTCAATTTGTAGGTTGGGAACCACCGCTGTGGTTAATTTTGCTAAGAGAACGGCTCCGCATAATTCTAATCTAGGCAGAGATATTTTTTTGATGGGTGCTACTCGAGTTTTCGCTGCCAAAAGAAACGTGTCGACTGTTTGATCTAAATGTTCTACTCTAACATAAAGAGTCGCGGCGTAAGCGCTTTCTGAAGCGTCACAAAAACCATGCACTTCAATTTTACTTGAAGGTTTAAATCTGATCCACCTAGGTACTGAAACTGAATCTATTGAGGGACAATTTTTAATGAAATTCTTCCAATTCATTCGAGTTATGGGCTTCAACGCGTCGTCCCAATCTACTTTATCCAGCCAGACTTGCTGCATGATAAGTTTCGCTACGATGATTACTGGAGCCAGCCATCCACATGGGTCGAAAAATTTGGCAATTGTTGAAAGGACTTCTCGTTTGGTGCATAATTCCCTTTCTTCCGTGGGTGGTGATGTGAACGTAAAGTTATCAGCCGAAATGTTCCATCGGATACCTAGAGTTTTCGTTGAAGTTCCTTCCGAAATATCCAACCAATTGACCGGCAAGAGTGAGTCTGGTGGCAGATCGCGAAGTAGATTGGGGTCGTTTGAACTCCATTTTCTCAATTCAAAACCTGCTGAGTCCATGGCTGCTACTAATTCTTTCATAGACTTAAGGGATTCTTCTACAGTGTGACCTCCAGCTAAAACGTCGTCGACATATAAATTTTGTTTCATAATTTCCGAACCTAATGGGTATGTTTCTTTAACATCTTCTGCCAATTGAATTAGGGTCCTAAGAGCGAGAAATGGGGCGCAATTAATTCCGAAAGTGACTGTCGAAAGTTCAAAGTCTTCAACTGGGTCATTTGCTGATCTTCTAAAAAGAATTCTTTGAAATGGGGCCTGACTTGGGTCGATTTGTATGTGACGATACATTTTGGTAACGTCCGCGTTAAATACGTATTTAAAAAACCTCCATTTTAAAATCTGCAATACTAAATCCTGTAGGCCCTGGATGTAAAATGTCATTAAGACTTTTCCTATTTGATGTGGGACTTGACGCATTGAAAACTACCCTAAGTTTAGTAGTAACCCTATCTGGTTTAATAACTGCATGATGTGGCAAATAGTAGTGAGGGGTCTTCTCGATTTCCTGGGGTCTCAGTTTCCGCATGTGTCCAAGTTCCAAATATTCCATTATCGCTGCGTCGTATTGCAACGTTTTTTGCAACTTTCTTTCCATTCGATAGAATTGCGCCATTGCGATATTTCGAGATGCTCCAAGTTCAGCACAAGATTTGAACGGCATCGTGACAATATATCGTCCATCTTCATTTCTTCGCGTTGTATTTTTGAAATTTGTTTCGCAAAAGGTGTCCTCTGCTGACCTCAAAACTTTTTTTGGGGTCTCCTCCACCTCCCAAAAACGTGTGAGAATTTTCTCTATCGAAACTGTATTGTAAAGTGAAATTTTCCTATCATTTGTGTTTGATTTTTCAAGGGGTCCGCCCACTATCCAGCCAAAAACGGTGCTTTGCGCTAGTAAAGATCCTATAGATTTCATTGGAGCTCCTACTGTGTAAATTAAGGGTCCTATGTCTAAACCTATCAGAAGATCTATGGGTCGGCTTTCGTAAAAACGAGGATCTGCTAACTCGAGTTGGGTTGTTTCTCTATGTTGATTTTTATCTAGGGTGCGCGACGGCAAATTAGAAGGAAGGGACTTCAAAACGGGTGCCCAAACTTCTAATTCAAAACTAGGGTTTGTACGAGAACAAAGGTTAAAAAGACAAGCTTTTGTTGAAGTTTCTGAAACGGTTTCACTTAAACCGGTAACATGAACAAGATTCTTCCTAGTTGGAAGCTTCAATTGGTTTGTAATCTTCTCTGAAATAAATGTTGATTGAGATCCAGGGTCGATAATCGCTCGTGCGTCATATCGCTGCCCTCTAGATTCAATTTGAACAATCGCTGTGAAGAGTAGTGTTTCCTTCGATTGCTGCTGGCTAAGTTGTGAATTTTCCTTGAGAGTTAGAGTCGTTATACTAGGAGTTTGAAAACTAGGTGTGGACTGTCAACTAGGAGTGGATTGTACTAGGGTGGTTAGAGCTGCCGCACTGGTACTAGGTCGTACGTCATCTCTAACCGGTTGTGAATTTGTAGGTCGGGCCTCGTTACCCTTATGTAATAAAGTGTGATGTCTTTGATTACATTCCCTACACGTGAAACGACTCTTACAATCTCTTACACCATGATCCGAAGTGATGCAGTTGTAACAAAGATTGTGAAGTTTTACTAAGTGAATGCGATCATTCACGTTTTTCTCAAGGAATTGTGGACAATTTCGTAACAAATGGTTTGCCTTGCAAATTTGGCAACTCGGTCCATTTGTACGACTACTAGGTTGCGTAGATGTGCTAATTCTGTTGCTATTGTTGAATCTTCTTTGCGAACTTTGAGTCTGTTGCGCAACATTAGTTTGAAATGACTTAACCCTATTTTCCTTCCTACTATAATCGGATCTAGGCTGATTATTTTTGGAGAAATTGGGCTTAATATTTCCTACAGATTCTAAAGTTTTGAACTTGTGTGTCAAAAATTCATTCAAATCTTTCCAAGACGGTAGTATGGAACAGTCTTCCAAACCGTTTTCAAATTCTTCTAAGAAATTTCTCGGCAGTTTCGTAGAAGTGAGGTAAACTAAAATTGGGTCCCACCCCTTTACATCTACCTTGAGTGTTTCTAGTGTCTGAACGCAACCATCAATAGTGCGTTGAAGTTTTTGGATCGAAGATCCTGAATCTGCCGAAACTTGTGGTAAACTAAGTAGAGTCTTTAGCTGTTCATTAACTTGCATTCGTTTATTCTCGTATCTGTTTTCTAAGTTTTTCCATGCTAGATCAAAACCTTCATTTGTTAGTGGTACGTTACTAATAATTTCCCGTGCCTCCCCCGCGGTTTTTTGTTTTAGATGGAAAAGTTTTTCTACTTTACTAAGTCTAGAATTATTTCTGTACAAGGCCGAAAACAAATCCCGAAAAGTAGGCCAAGCGCTGTATCCTCCATGAAATGTGTCGGTGTCGCATGGTGGTAAACGTAACGATAGATGGTTGTTTGGCTCAACTGTTTCCTTTTTTCGGGTCTCCGATTCTCGTTCGAACTTTTCCTGCTGCCTTTCGTCGGTTAGTGCTAAAATTTCTCCATTTACTGCGCTTAAACATCGTTTGTATGTCTCTAATGCCTCTTTATAATGGGTCCTCAACTTTGATTTATCGATCGGGGCCTCATCTTTTTCGGGAACACGGTCTCTACAATCTAAATAGGCCCTTTTCACTTGATCCCAAACAGAGTTCAATTCTACACGTGTCACTTCTAATGAGTGAATATTATCATCGGTGCTAGTAGCAGAGTAACCACTCTCAAAGTCTATCAGGTCATTTACGCAATTTACAAATTTATCACGTAAAACTTTATCCATATTTCCTCCTTCTTAAATATTTTCTTTGTCAAATTTTAAACTGGCTAAAATTTCAAGAAACTTTTAAAATTGAGATTTTCTATTCAGTCAGAATTTATTTGGTTTGAGACCATATGTTCCATTTACTTTCTGTCTATTCCAAGAAAGTAATAGAAACAAATACAAAAATTGGTAGAGAGTTTTAATTGCTTGGTAGAATTGACTGCAGTTTCGATAGACACCACTCTATCATCTTCAGAATTCAGTAGCAATAGTGTATGTCTTTAACTTAAATCAGCTGAAATACTTGAGGAAGCAGAAAATTGAATTTAACAAGAACTGCTAACCAAACCCGTATTTTACCGAACTAAGTCAACATACTAAAACTCTCATACCAATACATTTTTGTTTTTTGCTTGGGTTCGCATCGCGAACCACGAAAACAAATGTAGTTTTGTCAACGGCTAATGCCGACGTCATCGTACCTCATGTGTTTGTATGTGTTGTTGTTATTTATTGTTGGTCTGTGCTTTTGTTATTCAGTCAGAATTTATTTGGTTTGAGACCATATGTTCCATTTACTTTCTGTCTATTCCAAGAAAGTAATAGAAACAAATACAAAAATTGGTAGAGAGTTTTAATTGCTTGGTAGAATTGACTGCAGTTTCGATAGACACCACTCTATCATCTTCAGAATTCAGTAGCAATAGTGTATGTCTTTAACTTAAATCAGCTGAAATACTTGAGGAAGCAGAAAATTGAATTTAACAAGAACTGCTAACCAAACCCGTATTTTACCGAACTAAGTCAACATACTAAAACTCTCATACCAATACATTTTTGTTTTTTGCTTGGGTTCGCATCGCGAACCACGAAAACAAATGTAGTTTTGTCAACGGCTAATGCCGACGTCATCGTACCTCATGTGTTTGTATGTGTTGTTGTTATTTATTGTTGGTCTGTGCTTTTGTTATTCAGTCAGAATTTATTTGGTTTGAGACCATATGTTCCATTTACTTTCTGTCTATTCCAAGAAAGTAATAGAAACAAATACAAAAATTGGTAGAGAGTTTTAATTGCTTGGTAGAATTGACTGCAGTTTCGATAGACACCACTCTATCATCTTCAGAATTCAGTAGCAATAGTGTATGTCTTTAACTTAAATCAGCTGAAATACTTGAGGAAGCAGAAAATTGAATTTAACAAGAACTGCTAACCAAACCCGTATTTTACCGAACTAAGTCAGATTTTCTCTTAACAATTTCTGTACAATTTTACTTTGCCAATATTTGCAAAATAATTTCAGAAAAACGTTAATATTTGTTGAATGGGGCCAATCTTTTACAGTCCGACTTTGTTTTTTTTTCACGAATAGATATAAATAATGGCAGTTTATTTTGAACTTGTGTCGTTTGTGCGAAAAGTAAGAAATTTTAGCGATAATAATTTTTATAGACTTGGGTCTTTTGGAGAAAAAAAAAATTATATAAATAAAAATTTGGACGAAAGTAATTCTTTGTCGGCTAGTGTACTCTCAAAAAATTACCAATCAACTCTTCTTTAACAAAACAAAAAACCCGTAGGAAAGTGAATCTTCTATCAGAAAAAATTCGATCGAATCAAACAACAAATTTTGTAGGAAAGTGTTTTTTTTTGCAAAATTATAACAAACAAAAAAACAAACTTTGTAAGAAATTGTTTTTTCAAAAAAATCCCAAATTTTGTAGAAAGGTGTTTCTTCCAAGAAACTATCACTTAATAAATTTCCGAGCAAATTTATTTTTCGTAGCAAAGTGTAATTTCCAAAAATTAGCACTTAATAAATTTCTGAGCAAATTTATTTTTCGTAGCAAAGTGTAATTTCCAAAAATTAGCATTTAATAAATTTCCGAGCAAATTTATTTTTCGTAGCAAAGTGTAATTTCCAAAAATTAGCATTTAATAAATTTCCGAGCAAATTTATTTTTCGTTGTAGTGTAATTTCCAAAAATAAAAATAAATTTCAATAAATGTAAATTATTGTGTTAGTTCTGTTTAGCTTTTGCCGAAATGTCCGTCCGAACCCATCAACCATCAAACCACATGTTCTTTCATTCCTTTCTTTACGGCTGAAATTATGTTTTCCTACTTCTCCCTTTTTTTCTACTTCACAAAAAAAACCAGTGGTACATTAACCTTTGGGTTCCCTAATCAAGGCAAGAAGTGAAAACGAATGAAAAGACAACGAGAAACCAACGAAAAAAAAATCCGCTAACTATTGTCTCGTATGCATCGGTGTACATAGACTGCTGTTGTTGTTGTTTTAATGGGTACGAGGGGTCGAGTTGAAAGTGTCGGTACAGGAACTTTTTTATAAAATATATCAAGATTTTCGCTTCAAATCGGTTGGAAACTACAATAATGTTGATTTATAGCACAAACCACACATATTAATAGCTAAAGAATGTAAAAAATCTTAAATTTTTTGACATTTTTCAAAAGGATTTTTCTATTGAATCTAATGCAATACGAGGGTCGTTCAAAAAGTCGGAACACGTATTTTCTAAAGCAAAAAAAAATAAATTATTTTTTTCTTTTAATTTATTGATTGGGATTGATTTTAGCGTCTCCAAAGCATATGCTAATATCATACGGTCGATTTCTCCCTCAAAAAAGACAAAAAAAAATATATTTTTTTTCTAAGTTGCAAACTCGATGTTTAAGGTAACCAAAAATCACGAAGTAATTTGTAGGGTTCACAAGCCAGTCAGCGGATGAGTCGAGCCAATAAATTTTTCTTTTCTTTCAAGCAGCTAATACTAATAGTAATAAGAATAAAAGTAAGCTTAATAAATATAACCACGATTTAAGCAGCCGAAAAGATTCAAGAAATTTTCGCTCTTTTGTTTCGCAAGAAAGTTGTCCGTCCACGCGTTATTCAGCACAAAATTATCTGGAATTCTTGCTGAGGTTTTCGAATTAAGTCAATGGGTGTCCGTCCGCGCGTCCGAAACAAATCTTAATAAACTTATCTTAATAATCGTATCTTAATAATCTTATCTTAATAATCTTATCTTAAAAATAACTTGACCGAATAAATCGACTCGACTAGCCGCTGGCTTTCAGAAAAATTCATCAGAATGCGTAATAAATTATTTGAGCAAATTATCGAAGGGTTTTCAAAAAGGTTGAGTTGTTATTTTCCTAAAGTTTCGAAAACTAGAAAACAGTAAAGTCGCGCGTTGTTACCGAAAAAATCGTCAAAAAACTTTCATAGGTTAGAATGCATGTAGGTTATGCAAGAGGTTAGTATATATGTAAAGGGTATATATGTGCAGCAATGTGTAGGTATGTAACTGCAAGCTAACTGCACTTATGTATGTATGTATTTCAAAGTGCTATGTATGTAAGTGCAAGCTAACTGCAGTTAAGTATTCAGTTATTTTTGTATATATGTAAAAGGCAAAAAACCAAGCCAGCGTTGTACATATGGCCAGACCCGCCAAAATCTCCTTCATATATCAATATGGCGGAGTTAAAAAAAAATGGTTTTGGCACCCTATGTAACAACGCTACTTGCACAAATTTTGGGTACTCACTTTGATCCTATTATGTATTTGGGGTACCTGATGTTGTTGGCGTTGGTCGATGGTTCTTCCTTCCTTCCTTCTAGGGGTTCAAGCGTGATGTTGTTGGGATGTGTTTCCAAGGCTCCTTGTAGGGTCTTGTGTTGCTGGCTTGTGTTGGGTCACTTTGAATCTTTGGGTCACTTTGAATCTTTGGGTCACTGGTTTTGTGGGTCACTTTTTTCTTTTGTTTAATCGCGCCGAACCGATTTTTTATTTTAACCAATCTTGCACAATGATCACGGTGTTTGAATTTTAAATATTTTTTAAAACACTTTTTTGTTTTAATTGCACTACAAACGTCGATATTTTTGTTTTTTAATTATTTAAAAAAACGCACTTTCTTATCCGGTTCGCATAGGACCAAATGTTTAGCCGTGAAGCCTTCCAAAATAAAAATTCAGTTACATTTTTAATTTCACGATTTGGGTTTTATTTAAAAATTAGCGTAATTTTATGTAATTCAATGCTTCGATTTGATTTGTGTAAAAATGTACGTGTGTGTGTGAAAATGTGAGTAATATGGTGTTTATTTGTATATTAACAAATTTAATGGATTTTTGGTTTGTTTAGTTTTAATTTGCGCTATTCTTAATGTTAATTGTTTGTTCTTAGTGTAGTTCACAATAGTTTTTCAAAGCAAACACTTTAAATTATTAAACTCATTACCTCGATGTCCGTAGAGAAATGCCGGGAAAACCACCAATCTGCAACGATGCAGGATGGCATCAGGGGAGAGTAAAGCTCTTATATTTCGGTGATGCCAGATCAGTAGACCTGTATAAGGCTGCTCTGAGTCGAGCGGGTGAGGTGTGGCCGGGTGCCCAGTTGGATGTTGTCGAAAAAACAACATCCCTAGTCACCCTAGAGCCATCACCTGGGTTACAGAAGAGCCCTCCAACCCGGCTGACATCTTAGAAATAATAAGAGATTCCAATCCTGGCCTGCCGGCCCATAATTGGAGAATCAGCAAGGTGGGTGAGGCGGATGGTAAAAAGCGGCAGGTCAATCTTATCCTAAACGCTGAATCCACCTCCCATATACAATGTGAAACCCTACAATATGGCTTCGAGACTATAGTCTTGAAGATATACAAGCAGGATATAGCTCCCACTGCAGGCACCGTGGCACTTTCTGGAAGTGCGGAGGTACCCACGCCTATTATTTCTGGTGACTCCAACTCTAACAGAAGATCTGTAACGTCCTTCTCTGAGGACAAAGGCTCTACTTCGGACACAGAGAGGCTGAGGGGAGTCTCCGGACTCTTTGACGCATCTGGCGGGGACATGCTTCTCGACGATACGGACGAAGAGTTTGATAACACCCTTGTCGGGGTGGATGTTAATCTGTCAATTACCAATGATGGTAAGAATTCTACAGATTAACCTCCATCACGCTATAGCAGCCTCAGCGGCTCTATTGCTGCGCCTGTCCACAGGCGCACTAGACATCGTCCTGATACAGGAGCCCTACGTAGTGGGAGGAAGGGTGTGCGGTATTAAGACACCCAACTTTAAACTGCTTGTGGCCAACTGTGAAGGCACTCCAAGAACCTGCATTTTGGTCAGGAAAGATCTAAGTATCTTTCTCCTGACTAATTTAAGTGGTAAAGACCAAACAGCTGCTAGCCTGGAGATCGGTAATCGCATATATTGGGTGGTTTTCAGCTACTTGCCTTACGAATCTGTAGTACCGACTGCTCTACTCAGGGAAGTAGTAGAAGAAGAAACGTCTGACGAGCTCGAGCTGATTATTGGCGCAGACACGAACGCTCATCATACTATCAGGGGTAGTACGGATATAAACAATAGGGGCGATTCGCTTCTTGACTTTATTCTAACTACCAACCTTAGTATTTGTAACATAGGTAATAAACCCACCTTTACAATTAAAGACAGACAAGAAGTACTCGACGTAACGTTTGCTACTGACCGGCTGTCAGACAAAATTATTGGGTGGAATGTACTGGACGACCTCTCATTCTCAGATCACCATTATATTGAGTTCAAACTCGCGGAAAAAGAGCATAAACCAGCCGTCCACAGAAATGTAAGGAAGAAAAAGTGGCACCTGTATGAGAAGAATTTCAAGAAAGTCCTCAACTCTAAACTTCTGTACGAACCGAATGACAAAGACGGTCTGGATAATCTGGTCGATCATATCACCATATCATTCAATAGATCCCTTGAAGAAGCCTGTCCAAAAACAAGGTACAAGGGTAAAACTAAACCCCAATGGTGGACTTCTGACCTAACGGCTATGAAAAAGACCTACAACAAGCTATTCAATAAGGCTAAATCTACTGGGGTCGCTAATGATTGGGATGCCTATAAAGAACAACTCAAGATCTATAAGAAGGAGCTTAGAAAGGCGCTCTTGGTATACCTTCTGTGGTGAAGAGGAAAAAGTCTCCGACGCCGCTAGGCTGAGGAAGATATTATCTGCTTCATCCTGTACAGTGGGATATTTACAGGATGAGGCAAATAACTGGACCAAAAACAGCGAGCAGTCGCTCAATGTACTGCTCGACACACATTTCCCGGGGAACTCTGTAACAGAACCCGAGGATCAGCAGGACCAACAAGGGTGCGAGTGGACTGCGAGCGTCGCTAGCTTCTTGACTGAGAGATCCAGAATAAGCTGGACTATTAGTAGCTTTGAGCCCTTCAAGTCACCTGGACCAGATGGCATCACTCCAGCAGAAATGCAGAAAAGTACATTATCCCCTGGCTGGAGAAAATTTATGTAGGCTGTATCAGGCTTTCATACGTCCCGAATCGATGGAGGGATACCAAAGTGGTATTCATAACTAAAGCGGGAAAGATATCACACACTAGGCCAAAAGACTTCACCAATTAGCCTATCCTCCTTCCTATTGAAAGGTCTGGAAAGACTTTTAGATCATTTCATTAGGAACTCCTGGATACAAAACTCCTGTCGGGGAGCCAACATGCTTACAATAAGGGCAAGTTAACACTAGTTTGGTTAGACTAATTCAAAGTCTGCTCACCAGAAGACGCATAACAGCATGTCTAGGGTCCACAACTCTAACAAGGTTTGTAAACAGAGGGACCCCGCAAGGAGGAGTACTGTCTCCACTAATTTGGAACCTAGCGGTGAATGAAATCCTGCTAGATCTAGAACGTTGTGGCTGCAAGGTCGTGGCATACGCGGACGACGTGGCAATCGCAGTGAGTGGCAAATTCGCGGCAATAAGATTAAACTGCCTATCAATGTGGAGGTACAAGAACTATGGTCACATGAGGATATCAAAGTGTAGTGCTATGGTAACCGACCGAGTGGACTATATACCAACTGTGTACACCTTCGAGATAAATTACATCACTATGATTTCCGCCAGAGATGAATGGGTCGGCAGAATACCAGGTAATAGAAACCATCTCCAATTTTACACGAATGGTTCGAAGCTTGATGAAAAGGTTGGCTTCGGAGTACACTGTGAAGAACTTAGTCTGGATATAGCTCACAGACTACCAGATACCTGCAGTGTCTATCAAGCCGAAATAATGGCAATATGGGAAGTCGCCAAGTGGCTGAGTCGCAACATAGTAACCAACACTGGCGTTGTCATTTACTCGGACAGCCAGGCTACCATCAATTCTCTGGAGGCAACATCCCTAAATTCAGAAACAGCCCTCGACTGCCGCAGATCTCTTTACGAGATGGCTGAGCAGTTTAATATACACCTCATATGGGTGCCTGGGCATAGGGATATCCCGGGGAACTGCAAAGCCGATGAACTAGGAAAGGGACGACATTACAAATTCTCGAAGAATTTGCATATATTGGTGCGCCACTATCCACGTGCAAGCTTTGGCTTAGGCAAGAGGCAATCAGGCAGTCCAACGAAAGATGGACAGAAATCGGCACCTGCAGGGTAGCTAGACAAATCTGGCCAAGGTATGACCTGAGAAGGTCAAAATATCTCCTCGCACTAGAGAGGAAACGATTGTCTACGTTAGTACAGGTTCTGACGGGACACTGCTTTATCGGCGAACACGCCAAAAAATTGGGTATTGACTCCAATGACTTCTGCCGAAGCTGTGGAGATGAGGATGAAGTGGAGAGCATTGAGCACTTGCTTGGCGACTGTCCCGCTTTGAGAAAACGACGACTGGACATACTGGGGTCGGCCTTTTTAGACAGATCTTTCCAGTACTGATATTCGTACTATCGATAAATTTATATATCAAACAGGTTGGTTTCGATGAGGGGAATTTCAGGCCGTTGTAACACTAGGGACCTAAACTGGTCTATGTGAGCTTGTAAAAAAATACGGCTGCCACCCTAACCTAAACCTAAACACCTAATCCCCACACGCTCGCCAACCACCATCCTTTTTCGACACCATATGAAGCGGACTTTGGGAGGGACGACATATACCATTGTCCAGTAGGAAGTCAATTTTCGCTTTAGCAGCTGTAAGTTTCTCTCCAGAAAGTCTTCGTGGACGGTCTGCAACGGGGTTTCCGATTGTTTCGATGTTATGAACAATAATTGCATCACTCGTTGATCTACGCGTCAAAGTAGTAGTTGTGATGTCAATAAACTCTTTCAGTAATTCATGGAATGGACCTGTCGAAGGCGATAATGTTGAAATACTAAAATCGTTGGTTTTACGAAATTCACCACGGCTTGTTAAATTTGTTGTATTATCGATGAGGCATTTCCGTTTTAAGTCAATCATCAAATTATAATGAATTAAAAAGTCTGCCCCCAAAATGGGCGACTGGACATCGGCAATGGTAAACAACCACTTGAGATCACGACGTAGACCTAGGTCTAATTTAAGAACACAATTACCATAAGTTCGTATTACACTGCTGTTTGCAGCAAGAAGTCTCATGCCGGAGGACTTCAGAGTTGTTCTGATTAAGAATGGGGGGTACAACCGACACCACCGATCCTGAATCAATTAAAAATCGAGCCTTTGTAGATGTGTCGTAGATATGTAAACGATTCTCATTTACGTGGTTGTCACTGCCGCTGCCGCTGCCGCCAGTCGTGTTAACTGACGACAGCTTCATTAGTTTTCCGAATTAGTGTTGTAGCGAGGACAATTCGGTTTACAATGTTGCGCTGCATCTCCAAACTTTTGATGATACCAGCAAAGCGAATTGTCAGGTGGTCCAACATTTGAACGTGAATGACTGTGAGATCTGGATCGATTACGACTGTATTTGCTGTTATTGTTTGGTTGAATAGTATCCACCTTAGCAGAAAGATCCTTTAAAGTCTTGCAAATATCAGCTAAAGACACATGCGAATTAATTGCATCAATCGGAATGTTGGTGTATGAACGTGGTGGTGCTTCGGAGACAGCACACACAGTATTTCCCACAGCGTCCAACATCTATTCTGCCATTTTAGCAAGTTTGTATAAATCGTCTTCTTCACACACAGTTAAAAGAGGACGAATCGAGTCTGGCATTTGCCCGAGAAATATTGTCCGAATAATCGTTTCATTTCCCTTCCATGGTGCCAAACGTCGCATGTGGGACAGCATTTCGAACGGCTTCATACCCGTTGTCTCACCACCTTGCAAGAGACGTCGCATTTTAGACTCTGAAGACTCAGCAAATTTCGAAATGAGTCGCTGAGAATATTTGTCATTTTGCGGCGGATTTGTTACGAGGTCCTCAACCGACAAGAGTATGTCGTCTTCAAGGCGCACAGATACAACATCAAATTTGTCCGCATCAGTTCAAACATCACAGAGGGAAAAAGAGCGTTCAACCTGAGCAAAAAACAATTCCGGATTCTGTATGTTGAATTTTGGAATATGCACTTTATGAGGTTTGACCGCTGTCCATCAGCTGCGATCCTATAAACATGTTGACAAATTTTCAATTTGATTGAAAAAAAATTGGAACTTGCATTTCATATGCATACCCTCAACCATACGATGGGTGCATACAAATAATGCAATACATTTTAATGTAAGAGGCTGTAAAGAATATACATACACTGTTGTTTTTCAGGATAAAATTAACATTTGTATACCCTCACTTTAGTTGAGGAGGCTATATTGCTATGGGCCAACAACGTAACACGTCGAAGAAGTGGCCAAAGATCTTAATTATGTTCGGAGGAAATCCGTTTTAGAACTTTTTAAGTCATTTGAGTAAGGTTCGTCCGTCCATCCGTCTGACAAGCGGGCCCGGCGAACTTCGTTCCGCCAAATTCGTTAATGTAATTAAAATAGTGGTACGAACATGCTCATGCTTCTTCCTGTAATTCGGTCAATTAAAATTCCTTGTATTGTATTAAATACAATTGGAATAACTGAAGTTAATAACAATGTCGATGTACATCTACCGGAACTCCTACGTCGTACTGATCATTTTTTAACAATGCTATAAACGCACGAATACATCAAGCCCAAAATCATGAAAATTCGAACGATTCATACTCAAGCTATGAGGTTATGTTGGGTGCGTAAAATTCGCAAGATGCGTTCTCGAGGTATGGAGTTGTGTTGGCCCTGTCCCGGCCCTTTTACCAATCCGAAAATTTCCTCCACCGTGCCACTGTTCAATACGAATCCATCAATTTCAAGAAAGTGAATATTGAACGATCCGTTCTCGAATGATGAGGTTATGTTGACCGCGACATACACGTTTGACCAATCCAACATTTTCTGTGTATAGTACTACATATTTACAAAGATTTAGGTTTGTTTCTTATAAAAGGATAAAAATAACACTCACTTTTTTGATAGCGCGAGAACTGACCACTGGGCAAAATCCGAGAAGTGACCACTGGGCAAAACACTCGAGTCTATCCATATGCAAAATTTCAGCTGTGTAGCTCTTACAGGAGACTTAGCGGCCGAGTGGTCAAAAATCACTTGGCGTAAAAGCGCATCCGTTGGGTATATACATATATACAGATAGTTCTGAAAAGACTTTTTAAGTACTGAAAGAGTGACAATTCCTTTAGTCACTGCAGTTTGACCTCAGGCTGGACATTGAATATTTGTTTTCCTATCCCCTTTGAGATATGTACTCTTATGTACATTTACATTTTTATATCCTTAGCTCTTAAATAACTTTTAAAATCACTGGAATAATGAAAAAAGTATGTTTACTGCAACACTGACCACAGTCAGAGAATTCATAATTATTTTTCGAGTTTATATTTGTCGTGTATAGTACTTCATATTTACAAAGTTGTAGCTATTGATCTTATAAGATGTTTCTGAAAGGACAAACACAATACTCAAGTTTTTAGCGCCAGAACTGACCACAGTGCAAAAAATTACTACGCGAAAAGTCAGTTGTTTATACAACACTCCGGTCTAAGCATGTGCAAAATGTCAGCTTTCTAGCTCTTACAGGAGCCTCAGCGGTCAAGTGGTCAGCACCACCTGATGGGAATCTTCCTACTTTTATTTTTCCTAAACCTTCGCGTAGCAATTACGAACAAATCCCCTGAAGGAAGTACCCAATTTGGTCCAGTAGTTCTAAGCAGTCGAACAAACCACGATTAATTTTTATATATAGATAATCGTTCTCCAATTGCAACTTTTCGTGCGCTATGTCAATTTTTTTTTTAAATTAAGAAAAAAACACTTTCCAGTCGACCTACGACCTTGACACCTCGGATTCCCGATCCGACGTACCGTTAAGGAGCTAGAGCAAAAATAAACATTCCGTTCACATTTTAAAATGATGCGAAGTCCATTTAAAAAAAAAAAAAAACACTCCATTCGACCTACGACCATGACACCCATGGGCAATATTTTAGCTCTCGTTAAAAGCTATCTTTTTGCCATTGACCAATTGTGGCTACTTGCCACACAACAAATGAAACAATTGAATTGTTGCGAGAAAAGTTTGGAGATTCGATTATTTCAAGAAATTGTAATATTGAATGGCCTCCAAGAAGTTGTGATTTAACACTTATTAGACTATTCTTGTGGGGTTATTTGAAGTCATTGGTCTTTCGAAATAAACCAGACTCTTCCAGCTTTACAAGTCAATATTTTTGTTTTAATTTTCTTTACGAGTATTTATAATTATGAGAATGATATATGTATGTACAATTTTATTCTTCTTACTCTTATGATATTTATAAAGAAAATGAGAAAAAGTTAACAGCATGGTTTATCTAAACCGTCTGCTGGATTTTTACAAGTTGTAAAAACTATGTATAAATATTTTAATAGTTGAATTCATATACTAAAGTACTCCTATATTTCAGAGCGTTTTTGATAAATGTATGTATATAGGCCTAACAAATCTGAATTTTCACCAGTGTCTCGTATTTTCAATTTCCCTCATATTGCACAAAGAACATTTTCTTGCTGTTTCGTCTCTATATTGATTTCCGTTCAGCCAAAGACAATCTCCTCTTGCTCTCATTATTTGGGCGATATCTTCCTGATTGTATATATCTATGCAATATGTAATTCCTTTGTTTAAGTCATGTTGCTTATATATTCTGTCTACACTTTTCTGTGCGCTTTCTATATGCGGTTTTTCATTCTCTCGAAGAGGGTAATACAGGCACTGTTCCATACTTCCTTGCTTTGTTATACATCATTTATATTTATTCCTCTAGTTTGTTTTGAAAATCTTTGTACCATCCGATGTTTTTTGCTATTGCCTTCTGGGACAGCTTGTAAGAATGTCTCCAGGTTCCGTAATTGAAGCAAGTTTTTGCTACATTCTTCGGGTGCAACCCATAGGTGTAGAAATGGGAATCTTGTGCAGTGTCAAGACTGAGCACGTAATTCGGAATGTTGCCAGGAAGTCTTAGGATTCGCTTTATAAAATACCTCTGCAACTTGTCTACCTCTTCAAACCAGGAGTTTCCCCACACTTGTGCCCCATATGCCTGGACTGCCCTGGTCACTGCCGTAAATATTTCCATTTAGCACGTAATGAAACTCCCTTCTTTCCAACAAAATCTTTCCACGTTGCATTCAGGCTAACTTTTGCTTCATAGTTTTTATAGGAAACATGCTTTGAAAAAGACATTTTCGGAGTTAGTACTATTCCCAAATATTTATATTCTGGTACAACTTTTACATTTGTGCCATTTAGCGTCCATATTTCCTCTTTACTTATTCTACCACCTTTTCTGAATATAAGTATCTCGGATTTCTCCAGGTTTACTTCCATACCCCAAGTTCGACAGTATTCTTCTAACTTGTTGCTCCCCTATCCCTTTTAATTCCTCTGTAAACAAACCTCCTTCTAAGAAATCGTGAAGATCGTTTAGGTATAGTGCTAATAAAAGAGGTGACAAAAGACATCCTTGCTTCACACCCGATTTTGTTTCAAAAAATTGGGTTCATCGAATTCGCTCCTGCTGAATAAGTGGTAGAGCCCTTTGAATGACGTTTTATTTAGAACTTAATTGTATCGATTGTACTTCACATTAAATAAAAAACATTTGAATTTCCTTAACAATAACTGTTTTTTTTTTTCAAAGAAATCATATCACCCTTATTGGAAAACCCTGTACTACCTATCTGAATCTTCGTAATTCCACACAAAGTAATATTTTATTTGTCGCTATCACTTTGAGAAAAGTGGCACCTCCCACACAAAGGGACCATTTTGTACGAAAAATTAAGTGCAGTATAATGCTTTATTGTATCTGCCGTCTGGTAAAAATTTGGGCATTATTGCCAAGCCCCTTTTGGTACCTCCCACTCAAAATGGGAATTCATACCGAATTGTATGACTCTAATTCGGTACATTGCAAAGTCTTTGAAGTATCTACTGTTCAGCGCAAACAAACAGGCGTAACCGTCTAAATGTTTAATGACATAGAACGAACTATATCTTTTTAAGGTTCTTGCATCCCCTTTAATTACATTGCTCAGAAAATGAGGGTACACCTTAGTCGGTTTACCCAATAACATTTTTTCTTACTTGTTTCTATTTAATTTTTTAAAGTGTTATTGTAAAAAAGGTTGTAAAAAGTATTTGTATAACTAACTAAAGCTTGATAAAGCCGGGATACCCTTTAAGTAAAAGGTTATTATGATATCTACAAATGTTGGTAATAACACTTTTACGTATAATAGACCGACGTTTAGCAACTGTCGTTAAAACAATTAGAAATGAATTGATTTTTTTGAAACAAATCGTTTTTGCTGGTACGAACGTCGGTGTAACACATCGAAGGTTGACCTAAGAGGCCACAAAAAAATTTGGAGGAAATCTGTTTTGGCTAATTTCAAGTCATTTGAGCAATGTCCGTTCGCCCGTCTGGCTGGTGCGCACGATAACTTTTGAAAGGAGTAACCGATTGACTTTAAATTTGGTATATGTCAATATT
Source organism: Eudasyphora cyanicolor (assembly GCA_963930755.1). Taxonomy (NCBI): domain Eukaryota; kingdom Metazoa; phylum Arthropoda; class Insecta; order Diptera; family Muscidae; genus Eudasyphora; species Eudasyphora cyanicolor. The sequence goes on along the minus strand of OZ005738.1, from coordinate 159,725,117 downwards.
ATTTTCTATTTTAGGCTAAGATCAAAGATACACAATGTGCATTTACTCCTTCAAGTACCTCCCCCACTAAGGGTAAACATTTCGTGAAATATTGATTCTTTAATAACGTCTATACTATGTACTTATCTGAATCTTTCGCAATTCCGCATATAGTATTACTTTTTTGGTCGCTATCTGCTTTTGAAAAATGGGTACCTCCCATACACATAGAAAAAAATTGTTTTTTGTTGGCACAAAAAAAATTGCCAAAAATTGTTTGTTCCAATTTTTGAAAACCTAGCATCTTAACGAAGAGAACAATATCTATTTCAAGAAAATGTATGGATAAATGTAGAAGTTATAGCACTTTTGGTAGAAAAAACATAATTTCAACATACAGTCATGTCACAGGTTTTGAACGAAATTGTTACGTTTTTCAAAATCGTATCGTTTTACTTTTGTTTCTACAGCTCTTGTACGTTTTTATGAAAATTTTTTTATGCGTGCCTCATAACTTAAGTGAGGCCGACTGAGTGAGACCTAGTCCTCAAAAGAGGACGACATTGTCTTTTCTAAAAATTATACCGCTAAACCGCTTTCTATTCGTGAACAACACGAATAATTTGTAGTTCTCATAAATTTCCTGAATTTAAGCGGTATTACGGCACTGGCGGGCTTATACTTCAAAAATCTATGTATTATAAAACAACAACATTTTTTTTTAAAAATATTTAGGGTATGATTCAAATGTAATTTTTAACGGTAATTCGAAAAATATCAATTTCAAAGATTCCACATGAAATACAAAAGATCGGAAAATTAAAAAGACACAAAATAAAATTCGAAATACGTAAATTTTAAATTTGTTTTTTCAATGCCTTATTCTGAATTTTAATTAGCCTTTTTTGAACTTCAAATAGAATTTTGAAAATGTAATGTTTTTTTTTAAATTACAGTTGTTTTATTTAGTTTCCATGTTGTCTTGAGCCATGATTTTTTTTGTGGTAGTGAGTCCGTATCAGTTTTTAGATGCAGAAATTCGAACTTGCACTTCAATGAAATGTTGATAATGAATTTAACCATGGCGCCGAATGGGAATCGATCCCAGCACCCTCGGATTCCACGTCTAGCTCACTGCCCACTGTACTGCTGGCGGTCTTATATTTTGGTGGTAAATTTCCCGAATACTTGGCACGACACTCTTCCTCCCATTCCTTGGGATGCATTTTCTTACGATGACTGTGCATATTGCCGTTTGAATTGAACGTCCTAGGACAATGGGAACACGAATATAAAGCGGTGCCGGTATGGGTGGCCATGTGCTCCTGATCAGGAGAGAATAATGTACACAGGTTAAATAATATGTCCTTATAAAAAAAACAGATATGTATATCTGACAACGTACCCTCAAACTACATGCCCTTTTGTAAGCCTTCTCACATATGGTACATTTGAAATCATAGCCCGATTTATGTTTATCTCTCACATGCTTCTTGTACGCCATATGGGATGGTGAAATTTTTGAGCATAGATGACAGGGATATTCTTTTTTGCCGCCTTCCGGGTGTTGTGAATCTTTATGGCGTTTCAGACCACGTTGACCTCTAAGCTTAAGACCACAAACGTCGCAAGCAATTGTTGGTATGGGTACACCTTTATGCTTCAATATGTGGCGTTCGAAAACATCTTTGCCGCGCATTTTCTCACCACAGATATCGCAAACCAAAGCGTACTTATTCAAATGAACAACTCGAACATGATTGACCAGTAATTTGTTGGTGCCAAATCTGTAATATGATAGTCATAAGATTAATTTAAAAAATTCATATGTATGTCTCTTAGTTCAACTTACGATTTGCCACATTCTTCACAGGCAAACAGCTTTTCATCATCAGGTATATGTATTAGTTTATGATAGTTGAGACTAGTCTTAAGAGTAAATCCCTTTTGACATATGTCGCAAACATGAGTTTGGGTGCCATGTGTCTTGACATGTAGCTCCAGGCAACGACGATCAGACATTGTTTTGCCGCAGTGTTTACATTTAAAATATTCTGGCTCCAAGTGACAATGGACGTGATCAACCAAAAGTCTACAGTTAAAATATTTTCTATTACAGCAAATGACATAGGCAGGTTCATTGTGTAGCTTAGAAAAATGTTTGGACAAGTCACGAAATGTGGGCATTGGAGTTTGACAAATAACACATGCGATTTTGTAATGTTTGGTCAAAAATGCATCATTTTCTTTGCGCCTTGTTTGTAGCTTACGACGTGGTTTCCGTTCTTCTGTGCTGGGCCCTGTATCATTCTTGTCATCCGACTCATTATCCGAAGCTAAAGATGAACTATAACCATCACAACCGCCTATAAAGTCAGTTGGACTTTGGATATATTCTCGATTTTCCGTTGCGTTATACACTAAAGTATTTTCTATATCTTCTGGTACTTCTTCCTTAATATTTACGCCACTTTCAGATTCCTCTTCTGGTTTTACAACTTTACGAACTTTTTGAGTTTTAAATTGTAAATGTTTTTCCAAAGGATCCCTACTTTTATGTTTAGTTTTTGCCAATGTTTCTATATCTACCGGTATAGGTTGCTCTTCATTAACTATTTCCGTTTCTTCCACTGGTGTGGTGGTGGTTAAACGTTGTTTTCTTCGTATATCCTGTAAATTGTTATCCGTTAGATGGGTTTCTATGTCTTCATTACTATCTACTAGTTCGGTTTTCAAGGTAGGCGTAAAATATGAATGGGCTTCTTCAATGCGTTTATAAAAATTGTGAAAATTGTTAAGAATTTCCCAGCAATCGGTACAAAGCCAAGAATTGTGATTTATGGAATTCTAAAATAAAAAAAGTAGAACAAATACATAGGTATATTAGACCGGCTCAGGAAAAGGATATCGCGGTTGTCAGCATCAAAAATGAAAGCTTGTTTTGTTTAGTGAATATCCTCAAAATATTTCGCCTATATCTTAAACCGCCAGTGAGTAAAGCGATTTTACATAACCTCTTAGATTCATGTTTTTCTTGCAAATATCGGACATCTTGGAATAAAACGCTACTTTTTTCAAACGTACAGCTAGAACTTTAAGCTTCCGAAGCTTTCTCCGGAAGCATCCCGAGATATTGGCCTCAATTCAACCTCAAATTATTTAAAATCGTTATATATCGCTAAAAAGTTGTTGGAAAGCTTATGGAAGCATCTTTCAGATGATGTATGTATCATGGGTCAAAATACGTTTACCCATTGCGCAGCCATCTGGAAACCTTTATATTTTTAATTTTATAAGTTGATTTTTGTAAATTTTTTTTCTCACAGTGTGTGAGTAGTTTTTCTTATTGTTAGATGCTCTATAACTGTTTATATATACTGTGAAAGTTAGGAGAAAATTGTTTACTCGGTTGTTTACTACTCTTTCTATTGTTTTCTGTTTTATTTTATAATTTAGTCATTTTATTTATTTAGATATTTAAGATTTTTGAGTAGTCTACATATTGTTGTTTTTTGTAACTGTAAAAGGTCATATAGGCTCGGTTACTATGATGGAAAATAAATTAAATTAAAAAAAATTAAAGTACTTTGGTTGACATAGCCGGCTTTAGACATATCCCAGAGGAGAAAATCATTAAGGGTATCTCTTAAATACCAGTGAAAGAGTCCGGTGTCTGTCAAAGTCAAATTTCATCCCTTTGTTTTCTGTGCACATAACAATGTGAAAGATACTGCAGTAAGCTTTACCAACGACACTAGTTTTGTTTACATCCATCAATATTTAACCGGATTCCCTATGGGGTATGTTCAAAGATAAAGAATTTCAGATTTCTCTGCAATGGGTTAACGGATTTTGACCCTACATATGTCATCTGAAAGATGCGTTCTTAAGCTTTCCAACCACGCCAGTAAATAATTTGAGGCTATATTTTTGAAGTTCCATATCTGGGAACTATGAGTTTGAGGAGAAAAAAATAATGGGTTTTTATGGGAATGGGAGCTCTGAAGTTGTTGAAAATTTGGTGAAAATCCGAATATGGGTAAACAGCATGTGTTCCCCTCCAAAAAGTTCTTCCAATAAAATAAAATATGAAAATGCCTTCTTTCGATTAAAACAAAAAATAGTTCTATTTCAAAAAATTGTGTGCACAATTCGATTTGCATAGTATAGGCGGTGGGAATACATCTTTTGTTTATTCTAGAAAGTGTATGTACGATATTTGAAGACTCTTGCTTGGATAGAAAACACTTTCCCTGCCTTTTTAAAACCGGCTACGTAGACTAGAGTGTTTCATTTTCGCATGTGGGGTATGCCCATAGACGTCTACGCGGACCAAAGTGTTCCTGCGTGGTCGGGACTGAACAATTTCTCCTTAGTGTACACGGACCAGACTTAAATGTTGCATTGTAGATGTAAATGTTGCCGACTGGTGTAAAGTAAAAAACAAAACAAACTTACTAAGGTCCAAAAATGCAGCTCTATTATATTCCCTATCTTCTCGTTTTGCCATTGTTCTGATGTCACTCGAATATCTTCGCTTGATTCTTGTTTTAACTCTAAACACAATAAGCACATAGCCATTTTCCCTGGACGGACCACAAAACAAATTGACGTATTAATATAAGAACAATTTGTAAACAATATTCGCTCGCAACAAAAACATTGACCGTATGTGAAACAGAGAATGAGGCCGAGGTAAATTATACGACGGCGTTGGCTGCTGAGACGACTCAAAATCTAGTAAATCGACGGCGCTGCGACGAGTTCGGATACGCCAGAAAATACCAGACGGAAATTTCTCAAGGGTGTAACGGTAACTCATTTTCAATTTGAATGCAATGCATGATACAATAACTTTAAAGTTTAAACGGTCTCAAGCGAACAGCTGATTGCAATTTTCTTAATTTGAAGCCACTTTGACAGCATTTTGTTTGTCAAACTTATTGTTTACATATCAAATGTTGGAACTAATAAAGCTATGTATAGACGATTGTCAGATCATTAACTATTTCCGTTTCTTCCACTGGTGTGGTGGTGGTTAATCGTTGTTTTCTTCGTATATCCTGTAAATTGTTCTCCGTTAGATGGGTTTCTATGTCTTCATTACTATCTACTAGTTCGTTTTCAACGTAGGCGTAAAATATGAATGGGCTTCTTCAATGCGTTTATAAAAATTGTGAAAATTGTTAAGAATTTCCCAGCAATCGGTACAAAGCCAAGAACTGGGATTTATGGAAGTCTAAAATAAAAAAGTAAAACAAATACATATGTAGGTATATTAGGCCGGATCAGAAAAAAGATATCGCTGTTGTTCGCATCTCAAATGAAAGCTTGTTTTGTTCAGTGAATATCCTCAAAATATTTCGCCTATATCTTAAACCGCCAGTGAGTTAAAGTGATTTTACATAACCTTTTTAATTCATGTTTTCCTTGCAAATATCGGACATCTTGGAATAAATCGCAACTTTTTTCAAATGTACAGCTTGAACTTTAAGTTTCCGAAGCTTTCTCCGGAAGCTTCCCGAGATATTGGCCTCAATTCAACCTCAAATTATTTAAAATCGTTATATTTCGGTAAAACATTGTTGGAAAGCTTATGGAAGCATCTTTCAGATGATGTATGTATCATGGGTCAAAATACGTTTACCCATTGCGCAGCCATCTGGAAACCTTTATATTTTAATTTTTTATAAGCTCTAAAGTACTTTGGTTGACATAGCCGGCTTTAGACATATCCCAGAGGAGAAAATCATTAAGGGTATCTCTTAAATACCAGTGAAAGAGTCCGGTGTCCGTCAAAGTCAAATTTCATCCCTTTGTTTTCTGTGCACATAACAATCTGAAAGATACTGCAGTAAGCTTTACCAACGACACTAGTTTTGTTTACATCCATCAATATTTAACCGGATTCTCCTATGGGGTATGTTCAAAGATAAAGAATTTCAGATTTCTCTGCAATGGGTTAACGGATTTTGACCCTACATATGTCATCTGAAAGATGCGTTCTTAAGCTTTCCAACCACGCCAGAAAATAATTTGAGGCTATATTTTTGAAGTTCCATATCTGGATAGAAAACACCTTCCCTGCCGTTTTAAAACCGGCTACGTAGACTAGAGTGTTTCATTTTCGCCTGTGGGGTATGCCCATAGACGTCTACGCGGACCAAAGTGTTCCTGCGTGGTCGGGACTGAACAATTTCTCCTTAGGGTACACGGACCAGACTTAAATGTTGCATTGTAGATGTAAATGTTGCCGACTGGTGTAAAGTGAAAAACAAAATAAACTTACTAAGGTCCAAAAATGCAGCTCTATTATATTCCCTATCTTCTCGTTTTGCCATTGTTCTGATGTCACTCGAATATCTTCGCTTGATTCTTGTTTTAACTCTAAACACAATAAGCACATAGCCATTTTCCCTGGACGGACCACAAAACAAATTGACGTATTAATATAAGAACAATTTGTAAACAATATTCGCTCGCAACAAAAACATTGACCGTATGTGAAACAGAGAATGAGGCCGAGGTAAATTATACGACGGCGTTGGCTGCTGAGACGACTCAAAATCTAGTAAATCGACGGCGCTGCGACGAGTTCGGATACGCCAGAAAATACCAGACGGAAATTTCTCAAGGGTGTAACGGTAACTCATTTTCAATTTGAATGCAATGCATGATACAATAACTTTAAAGTTTAAACGGTCTCAAGCGAACAGCTGATTGCAATTTTCATAATTTGAAGCCACTTTGAGAGCATTTTGTTTGTCAAACTTATTGTTTACACGTCAAATGTTGGAACTAATAAAGCTATGTATAGACGATTGTCAGATCGGACAACGTTATCAACCCTGTTAAAATGCTGCAAATGTACAGACAATGACAGATTGTTATTTCTTAGACAGTGTTGTTGGTTGTTATTTTTTAGACAGTGTTGTCAGGCATAAACTTCGGAAATCCAAAAATCTGCAAATTATCTCACAATGACTTCAGCCAACGTTGCAGGACAAAATTGTATCTTCACACGGTTGTACGTTCACAGGGTTGCATTTTTCTGACAATATTGTCTCAAAATTATAAATTGCAACTTGAACCAGTAAATAAACGTTTAATAGGGAATTAAATAAAACGTTGAGGTGTTTTTATAAAATGAGAATATAACGGATGATCCAAGTAGAAATACTTTTTTTCACAGATCACGTGTGAGTCGTGTCATGCTTCCATGTTATTTTTGTTAAGTATTGTTTTGCATTTCATCATAGAAAGAATTACGCCTGTGGATTGGATTGCGCTATCGAGAGATTAATGATTTTTTATGGTCGGACTTGGATGGTATTTATCTGGACAACGTTTACTTTTAACAAGACGGCGCTACGTGCCACACAAGCAACGAAACCATTGCTCTGCTACGGGAAAGTTTCCGGACCGTGTTATCTCTCGAAGAGGTGATCACAATTGGCCACCGAGATCTTGTGATTTAACACCTTGCGACTTCTTCCCTTGGCCACTTGAAAGATAAGGTTTACGCCAACAGCCCAGCGTCGATTCCAGGACATAGGGCAGCCACTTTGCGATTTGGTTATGGAAAATTCCATGAAAAGGATATGTTCCTGTAAGCATGTCGTGGTGGCCATTTGGCTGATGTTGTTTTTCATTATTAACGGCATACCTTTCTCTTTATTATGAAATATCTCAAAAAATGAAAATTTTCTTTGAATACCAAAATAACACCTCTTGTTGGAAACCCCTTTATAAAGTACACTCTTGCCAAAACAATGAGATTTTATTGAGCGTTATTTCAATCATTGGCGGTTATTTCAGCGGACAATTTTGTCAGAAAAATGCAACCCTGTGAACGTACATCCGCGTGAATATACAATTTTTGTCTTGCAACGTTGGCAGAAAAGTCATTATGAGATAATTGCAGATTGTTGGATGTGCGAAGTTTATGCATGTGACAAGTTTATGCCATTGTTAGAAAAACATTTTATTGTCTATAAAATATTTTTATTGGCAATCCTACATATAAATATTTACAAAATATATTGTAAATATACGAAATTGTAAGGCTTTCTTGCAATAGTCTGAATTGTCAATTCACCTTTGCCTAAAATTCACTTATTAATCACAACAAGTTTGCTTTCAGAAAGAATCATAGCACATCGTCTGCACTACTTGCTCTCACTGATTCCATTAGAAAACAGTTAGATAGAAGCCAACATAGTACCGTAGTATCGATTGACCTTACCAAAGCTTTTGATCATTTTGTTTTAATCGACAAATTGCATAATAATTTTAGTTTCTCCAAGTCAGCTTGCAGGTTAATTCTTTCCTATTTGTCTGACCGCACTCAATATGTTTCTTTAAATGGAGTTAATTCTCAAATTGGATTTGTTACATCTGGGGTGCCTCAGGGCTCTGTAATGGGGCCCCTACTATTTCTTGTCTATATTAATGATGTTATTACCTCAATGACCAATAACCATTTTTATACGCAGATGATATATTTTTGTTATTCAGACCGGATACAAGTCAAACTCATATCAACAACCACCTCACTTTCATTTCTACGTTAGTAAGAAATAACAAACTTTCGATTAACCCTAATAAGACGAAGGCCATTACGTTTCATTCTAGTAACCGCAACACTAGTTGTCCTATGCTGTTTATTGATGGTCAATTGATTGCGTCTGTCGATAGTCTTAAGTGATTCGAATCTTAATTTCGATAGCCATATCAATTCTATTGCACATAAGGTTTGTCTTGTTTTAAGAAGATTATATGCTCTTAAATCATACACTCCAAAGCATGTGAGGTATAGATTAGCTCATTCTCTACTTATGACACAAATAAATTATGGTATAGAAATTTACTCCGGAACCTGGACGTACAACCTTGATAGAGTTGAAGTTATTGTTAGGAAAATAGTACGTTATGTCTATGAATTGAGAATAAATGAGCATGACCTTGTTACGGAACATGTCTCTAAATACTTAAATTGTTCTATGCATGATTACATTAATCTACGCGTTGTTCTCCAATTTTATAGTCATGAAATTTGGCCAACCAATAACTCTTGTAAATGAAATTTCTTTCCTTAACTCGACTCGTAACATACAGATCAATATTCCTATCATACACACCACTTTATTCGAACAATCATTTTTAGTAAGAGTACATCGCTTCTGGAGTCATCTTCCTAACTCTTTAAAGATGTTTTCCTTCTCAATTTCTTCGTAAAAAGGAAAATATTAAATTATTTTAGTGGCATTTTACCTTAATTTATTTCTGTTACATTGCTATAGGATCTTATAATCCTTTGTTTCTTCGATATTCATATGGCTGGGGGGCCATTTAATTTGTTCTTATGAAGTATTTTGTATTTAAGATTTGAAAAAAACATAACGTTAATATGTATCTACACATAACACAGACATATTAAACCCACAATACATGTATAATTGGCCTTTATAGGCTTCCTTTGTATTGATATTTGAAAATAAATAAAAAATAAAATAAAATAAAAATCTGTCCGTACATTTGCAGCACTTTAACAGGTGGTTGCAAGTGTGAATATGCTTTTGCAATTGTGAATATGGACTAACACTGGTAATAATTCCATTAATGATTGGTTCACTCTGGAGTAGCATTACACCATTTTCACTTCGTCGGCTCAATGATATTTTGTTCCATACGCCATTCTGTATGATCGGAGAAAAACGCAATTTATTGTTTGAGTAAAAACGGCACTGAAGAGTTACACACTTTTTATTTCATAGGGTTCCCAACAGTGTTTGTATGATTCTCATGCATTTCTGTGCCATTACATTTAAAAAATAAGCAAGTTATAAAAATGTTTCTACATGGCATTTTGGTCCATATCCACTGTTTTACTATTTTTTCGTATTTGTATTACATGGACCACAAAGAGAGTCGGTATGGAAGGAGAGTAATTTACATATTGTGATCGAAAGAACGTAAAATACTGAGTCAAAAATACAAGGCGATAGAAAATGGAGACATGAACAAAAATATCAAATTTATTTCCCTTAAATTAGAGCTAAACCGATTTACCCTACCAATATCTCGCGTTCCCTCGACAATCGGATCTTTGCTCCGGAACGACCCGATTTCAGATCGGCCAAGGATTGTCACACCAGCAACAGCTGTACAAACCATATGTTTTTCCCACAGGTGAGCAATATATGCCAGCGATCTTGCTCGCCATCCTACTCATCATAGCTGGCATTGAACAGAACCCGGGACCCACTAACACCGAAGTCACGATCTGTTCAATCTGCCATAGAATCATCAACCGTAACCTCGTCCAGGTCCAATGCACTAGATGCCTTGGCTGGTGCCATTTCAGGCGGTGTTCTGGACTAACCAGACACCGGGATTGGCACGGGAATTTTGTGGCAAGTTGTTGCACGCAACAACCAGGGAGCACTACTCCTCCTGCACAACAGGCACCCAGCACACGTGGTCAAACTCCATCTCATGACCGTCAAGGACCAGTTCCTATTCAATGGCCTTGCTCAGTGTGCAATGTGAAGATAAGCAGGAACATTACATCCGTAAAGTGCAATGGTTGTATGAGATGGTGCCACATGAGGCGTTGCACTAATCTACGGTCGCACAATGATTGGGATGCAAATTTCAAGGCAAATTGCTGCTTGAACAGCAGTAACAACCTGCCCACTCCCCCGATCACTCTAGCGACCACACGTCCTCCACCCTGTAGATTAGTGTTACCTAACAACAACACGCCTCATACTCGACAACCTGTTCTGTCCACCCAAGTCACTTCACCTCCCACAACAACTCATCCTTGGGTCAGTGTGTCAAACACACAAAGCTTAACACCTCCAACTGCTACTCATCCACCCATGGCTGCAACTCCAACATCCCGACAGCCATCAGTAGTTGAACAGAACACCCCGTCACACACTAACACATCCAATTCCCAACACCTAATCCTCTCCTCCCCACAGCCACAACGACAGCAAAACAATGTGCACAGTGACCTGCAGTCCTTCAAGGTCCTACAATGGAATTGTAACGGCCTAAGAAGTAAAACTGCAGAAATCACAAATTTCATGCACGTAAACAACATATACATTGCCGCCGTTCAGGAGACCAAGCTTACCAGCGAATGTCGACTAGCCTCCAATGCAAACTATATCATCCTTAGGAAGGATCGAGGCAGGAACCATGGTGGAGGTCTAGCTTTCATTATAGAACGTAATGTCAGCTACAGAATGATAGACCCACCAGCCTCTCCTCAGGATGATCAGTACATGGAAGTAATGTGCATCTCTATACGAGCCGGAGGTGAAGATATAGAGTTAGTTAACCTATATATTCCGCCCGTGAACAGCATCGGTGCAAGTTATCACCCCAACATCCTCCATCTGCTACAGGGTGACAACAAAATCATACTAGGTGACTTCAACGCACACAGTGAGATGTGGTACTCACAGCTAGCACAGGACAATCGAGGCATCTCCATAGCCGACCAGATTGATGACTCGGATTTTTCGGCCATAAATGAGGAATTCCCCACGCGTATCACGGCCAGTTGTACTAGTTCCCCTGATGTTACTCTAGTCAGCGCGTCGCTCCTGGCCTTAACAACTTGGCAAACGCATACTGCACTCGCCTCGGACCATATTCCGATCGTGGTAACCGTGGAGAAAACCAGCGACTTCGTGGAACAACAAAAGCACACGTTTGTGAATTTCAACAAAGCCAACTGGCCTGGCTTCACAAACGCTATTGACATGGACATCAGTCAATTGCCACCACCCCAATGTGCCAGAAAGGGTGAGAGAATATTAAGAGACATTATTCTCAAAGCGGCAAAGCGCTACATCCCGGCCGGAAGAATCCCAAACTGTAGACCAGGGTACCCAACAACAGCGGCACGACTCGCAGAGCAACGCGACCAAATACGTGCCAACGACCCGAGCGACCAACGCATTTCCAGCCTAACGGTACAGATTAACACTCTTGTTAACAATTACCGTCGTGACAAATGGATCAGTCACTTGGAAAATTGCGACATGGGCTCGCACCGTCTATGGTCAACCATCCGTCATCTTTCTGGTACGAGCAGCAAAAAGGGTCACATTGCTGTAACTTTCAATGATGTGCAACATACAGATGCCAAAAAGTGCGCAAAAAAGTTCTGCAATCAATTTATCACACATCCATCCCAGCAGAACAGGACCAAACGGCGCATAAATAGGAGAACAAAAGAGCTTTGTAGAGATGAAGATACACGCTCCTTCACTAGTTCTGAAGTCGTAGCCGCAATATCCAAAGCGAAAGCCTCCAAAGCCATTGGTCCAGATGGCATCGCAATGATAATGTTGAAGAAACTAGGACCGGCAGCCCTGGAGTATCTCACGAAACTTTTCAACCTCTCCACTCACCAATTAGTGATTCCGGAGATTTGGAAAGTTGCCAGAGTTATTCCCCTTCTAAAACCCGACAAACCAGCCAACCAAGGAGAGTCATACCGCCCAATCTCTTTGTTATCACCAGTGGCAAAAGTTTTAGAAGCGCTTATCCTTCCAACATTAGCCGAGCACCTAAAACTTGCCGACCATCAACATGGTTTTAGGAAAGCTCGAAGCACAACCACAGCACTAAACGACATCACTACACATATTGCCAATGGACTCAACCAAAATAGGCCACCTGATCGTACCGTTGTAGTAGCCTTGGATTTATCCAAAGCATTCGACACGGTTGATCATGCGGTCCTGTTAACGGATATCCTGAACTCGACGCTACCGAACACCACCAAACGCTGGCTTGCAAATTACATCAATGGCAGGCAAGCGTTCGTCGAGTTCAGAGGTCGAAAGTCGCAATATCGCAAGATAAAAATGGGTGTACCACAGGGAGGAGTTTTGTCACCCATCCTTTTCAATTTTTATCTTGCCCGTCTTCCTGCACCTCCACCTGAAGTTAAAATGGTGTCTTACGCCGATGACTGCACCATCATGTCATCTGGAACCAACATCAATGACATAAGTGCTAGAATAAACGGTTATCTAGCCACCATTAACAATTTCTTCCAGGAAAGACATCTAGAGTTGTCACCCACGAAATCCACCTCGACCCTTTTTACATCATGGACCAAGGAGGTTAGGAGCGTTCTGGACATCCAAGTAGATGGGAGAATAATACCTACAGTTCAGAATCCGAAAATTCTCGGCGTCACCTTTGACAACCTCCTAACCTTCTCAAAACACGCCACTTATGTCGGAGAAAAAGTTAGACGTAAAAATAAGGTCCTGAAAGCACTTTCAGGCTCCTCCTGGGGCAAAGAAAAAGAGACAATAGTTGCGACTTATAAAGCAATAAGTCGTTCTATTCTCAATTACGCAGCCCCCGTCTGGACCCCCTTCATAAGTGAGACGCAATGGCGAGGACTCCAGAGAACACAGAACAGCGCGCTCAGAATCGCACGGGATGCGTCCTCATGACGGACGTGGATCACCTACACGAGGAGAGCAGGTTATTGTCGGTTCAACAACATAATGTGTTGTTAACCAGACAATACCTGTTGGCATGCCACCAGCCAAATCATCCAAACCATCACATAGTGATGCAGGATCCCCCTCCCCATCACATCCGGAAGGACTTCAGACGGTACTGTACAGACATCCAGGACGTCATTACATCTGACCTCGACCGATCGTCATTTACAGTAGCGCTGAATAGATTGCACACGGAGGCGGTATCCCAAGCCAAAAACGGCTACAAGTGCAACAGAGTCCTTAACCAACACTCACCAGCGATCTCTGACAACGAACGGCTTCTTCCTAGGCACACCAGAACCATCTTAGCCCAATTAAGATCTGGCTGGTGTCCAATCCTAAACACATACAGGGCGAGAATCATCTCAGGGATTGAAGATAGCTGTCCATCGTGCTCACGTAGCCCACACGATTCCACTCACCTGTTCAACTGCCCAAATAACCCTACCGAATTGCGCTCGGTAGACCTCTGGCTCAAACCGATTGAAGTAGCACAATTTTTGCAGCTCCCAACCTAAAATTCCACTACTTCTAAATCCTAAACCTGAAGATCCATTCAAAATATCCAAATCCAAACATCCAAAACTCCACACACATCATCCATACACAATCAAATCCACACACACATTCACCCCCACATTTTTAATGCAATCCATAATCAATATATAATTTTCCAGGGAAAACCATATGGAGACAGACAACCTGTTACAACAACAACAACCAATATCTCGAAAACTAGACGAGATAGGAAAAAAATTATTGCAGATTCGGAGAGCATACTTGAAATTAATATTATCAACTCCTAACTCAAAAAACACAGAAATGGCGTATGGACCAAAATAGCATTAAGCCGACAACTTGTAATTGGAAAAGTATACACAGAGATGTTTATATATAACTATGATTAGTCGGGCAAAATTCCTCTACAAGTTCAGAGATGCATTTAATACTCTGACTTTAAAGCAAATGAATCCATATTTTTTAGTATACTTATAGATATGTACTGTATATATTTTTTAGTATACTTATAGATATGTACTGTATGTATTTACATGTTATTTACAATAATTTATTTAATTAAATGTGTGAAAAGCATTAAACAGAGAAAATCTTACCAATTTTCGCATGAGTCTTAAAACCGGAAACAATGGTAATAATTCCGTTAATGATTGGTTCACTCTGGAGTAGCAGATTACCACATTCACTTGTGATTGGGAAAAGTATACACAGATCTTTCTATATACAATCAGTGGAGAGTTCCCCTACTCTTGACTAGTTCAGAGATGTATTCAGTATTCTGACTTTAAAGCAAATTAAATCCATATTTATTTATTTATTTATTTCATTTATTTATCAACTAAAGCCCATATACATTGATAGGAATACAATATTCCATAAATATAGACATGTACGTATAATTTTGAATGCATCTATAATAAATTCATTTCTCAATACCACTTAGTTGTCGTTGTTGCGCTACTGTTATTATTTTTATTTTGAACTTCATTTGTTACTGTCGTTGATTTGTTGTTGTTGATCTTATATTTTGGTGGCAAATTTCCCGAGTATTTGGCACGGCACTCATGCTCCCACTCTTTAGGATGAGCTTTCTTACGATGGCTGTGCATATTAGCATTGGAATTGAATGTCTTAGGACAATAAGAACAAGTATATAACACGGTACCGGTATGAGTGGCCATGTGTTCCTGATAACGAAAAGAATCATGAACATATACATACATATTAAATAAGATATCTCTATTTATTATTCAACTTGCCTTTAATGTACTTGACCTTTTGAAGGCTTTCTCACACAGGGTACATTTGAAATCATAGCCCAATTCATGTTTATCTTTCACATGTTTTTTGAGGGCCTTAAGGGTGGGTGAAATTTGTGGACATAGATGGCAGGGATACTCTTGCCTACCACCTTCCGGATGTTGTGAATCTTTATGGCGTTTTAGTCCACGCTGACCTGTTACTTTAAGACCACAAACGTCGCAGGCAATTGTTGGTATGGGTACACCCTTATGTTTCAATATATGGCGTTCCAAAACATCTTTGCCGCGCATTTTCTCACCACAGATATCGCAAACCAAAGCGTACTTATTTAAATGGACCACACGAACATGATTACCCAGTAGATTTTTATTGCCAAATCTGTAATGGAGAGTAAAAACAATTTAGATGAATACACTTGTATTTTTATTAATTCTACATACAATTTGCCACATTGTTCGCAAGCAAATTTCTTTTCCTCATCGGAAAGATGTATCAGCTTGTGATTCCTCAGACCAATCTTACGAGAAAATGCTTTCTGACATATGTCGCAAATATGAGTTTTGTCCTGGGCGCCATGCGTTTTGACATGTAGCTCCAGGCAACGACGATCAGACATTATTTTGCCACAATGTTTACATTTAAAATAATCTGGTTCCAAGTGACAATGGACGTGATCAACCAAACGACTACATTTTAAAAATTTTCTACAACAACAAATGACATAGGCGGGTTCATTGTGTTGCTTAGAAAAATGTTTGGACAACTCATGGAATGTAGGCATTGGAGTTTGGCAAATAACACATGTGATTTTGTAATGTTTGGCCAAAAATTCATCAATTTCTTTGCGCTTTGTTCGTGGCTTGTAGTAAGGATTATGTCGTGGTTTCCATTCTTCTGTGGTTGGCCTTGTCTCATTCTGCTCATCGGATTCATTATCTGAAGAGTCTGCAGATGAACTGTTCGCATCACAATCGCCTATAAAATCTGTTGGACTTTGTAGGTTTTCTCGTTCTTCAGATGCATTATTCTCTAAAATATTTTCTATATCTTCTTTTATTTCTTTCTTACTACTTTCGCCACTTACAGCTTCTGGTTCAGGTTTTACAATTTTACGAACTTTTCGATTTTTAACTGGCAAATGCTTCTCTAAAGGATCCCTACTTTTATGTATAGTTTTCGCCAATATTTCTACATCTACTGCAATAGGTTGTTCTTCGTTAATTATTTCCGGCTTTATATCTAATTGCTGTTTGTTCTCTTCTACCGCTTTGTTGGTGGTTACACGTTGTTTTTTTCGAAGTTCTTGTAAATTGTCCTCAGTTAAATCTTTCGTTATAACGTTCTCTAGGTCTTCACTGCTATCCAGGAGTTCGGTTTTCAACATAGGCACAAAGTATGAATGTGCTTCTTCAATTCGTATATAAAAGTTGTGAAAATGTTTCACAATTTCCCAGCAATTGGTACAAAGCCAAGAATTGGGCGTTATGGATTTCTAAAAAGAAAAAGTAGATTGTGCATTTTTATTAAATACTCATATTGCGAGAAGAAAATATATTGAAAATTGTTAACGAATTCTAAATCTACGTTTCATTGCATATTACAATAACACAATGAATTCCAATTGGAAGATACAATTTTTTGGGCATTATCAAAACATGGACCGAAACATGACCGTTATATTTGGCCTATATTAAATTGTAGACCTATAATGCCATTATCAATAGTTTCGTTCTTGGCCCAAAGAACATTTCTGTGCTCAGAACAATTTGGTTCATTTCTTTCAAGCGCTTTCAATCGGTTAGTTTTTTACCCAAGAAAAATTACTGTGTTGATTTTCGTAAAAATATGATCAGTTTTGTGAGCTACATATAATTTGCTCACAAATGGACGGACATTGCCAAATTAACTTCGAAATCGATTCAACGCCGACCCGTATAATAACTGATGCGTCTATACCTTCTCATTTAAGGTTTTACAAACAAATGCGTATAGTCCAATGTGTGTTGTACTTACACATGTACCCGTAACGCAAAAATCAAATAATGGTACTACTTCTTTTGGTCCACAGTGTAAAAGTGGTATATAATTTCTACGTACAAACATAAAAAAAACTTACCAGGATCCAAAAATGCTGTTCTAATACTCTCTCCATGTTCTCGTTCTGCCATTGAGTTGATGTGACTTTAATACCTTCGGTTGATTCTTGTTGTAATTCTAAACACAATAGGCACATATCCATTTTCAATGGATTAAGCACAATTGACGGTGTAAATGTTAAAGAATCGTAAACAATACAACAATACAACATTGACTGCTCACGAACTTTGTAAATAAATGCTTCTTCTTCATACTCATTGTGATGGTATTCAGACAACCATGATAACAATAGAGTTGCCATTATTATTTTAATCATTCCGCTAATGACCCTTATCCCGAATAAAAGGTGAATATTTGTTGCCCGGGAATAATGTTTCTAAAAACTAAATTTTTACATGAACCGTTTTCGAAAATTTACTGGTGTGGGAGTATGACATCCGAGGCCACTCGATGTAATCACATATTTGGATAGACCACATCAAAAAACAAAATATAGTATGATTTTTGGAGAGATTATAATAACTGAGGGTCCTTGATCTGACCACATATTTAAATAGAGCACCTAAAAATAAAAAAAATTTAAATTTTTCGATAACTCGCTTAGTTAGTGAGTTATCGGAGATAAATTTGCACAAAATCAATTTTTTCGCTCAAAGTCGAAAATAAGAAGAAAAAAACGAAAAAATATCGCTGACTTATTTATTTATCGACTACTTCATTTCCAAAGACATATTGGTCTTTGGACATACCTCAGAGGAGAAAATCCTTAAATCCGGCCGCGCAGGAATACTTTTGTCCGCGTAGCCGGCTTTGGACACTTCGATCACTGGAAATTTATCGAAAATATCAACATAACTATGTTGGTTATCGATTTTATTTTCGACAAGTTATCGAAACATTTTATTTAATTTTTTCTCATATCAAGCTTATTTTATAAAAAAAATATGTAAAATTTTCCAGATTTTTTTAAACTTTAACGTGCGATAACTAGACGAGTTATCGAAAAAAATTCACATTATTTTGTCTTCTTTTTTGGGGTGCTCGATAACTAAGTGAGATATCGATAACATGAATATTATTTTTATACCCGATAGGAATACAATATTCCATAAATATAGACATGTACGTATAATTTTGAATGCATCTATAATAAATTCATTTCTCAATACCACTTAGTTGTCGTTGTTGCGCTACTGTTATTATTTTTATTTTGAACTTCATTTGTTACTGTCGTTGATTTGTTGTTGTTGATCTTATATTTTGGTGGCAAATTTCCCGAGTATTTGGCACGGCACTCATGCTCCCACTCTTTAGGATGAGCTTTCTTACGATGGCTGTGCATATTAGCATTGGAATTGAATGTCTTAGGACAATAAGAACAAGTATATAACACGGTACCGGTATGAGTGGCCATGTGTTCCTGATAACGAAAAGAATCATGAACATATACATACATATTAAATAAGATATCTCTATTTATTATTCAACTTGCCTTTAATGTACTTGACCTTTTGAAGGCTTTCTCACACAGGGTACATTTGAAATCATAGCCCAATTCATGTTTATCTTTCACATGTTTTTTGAGGGCCTTAAGGGTGGGTGAAATTTGTGGACATAGATGGCAGGGATACTCTTGCCTACCACCTTCCGGATGTTGTGAATCTTTATGGCGTTTTAGTCCACGCTGACCTGCTACTTTAAGACCACAAACGTCGCAGGCAATTGTTGGTATGGGTACACCCTTATGTTTCAATATATGGCGTTCCAAAACATCTTTGCCGCGCATTTTCTCACCACAGATATCGCAAACCAAAGCGTACTTATTTAAATGGACCACACGAACATGAGTACCCAGTAGATTTTTATTGCCAAATCTGTAATGGAGAGTAAAAACAATTTAGATGAATACACTTGTATTTTTATTAATTCTACATACAATTTGCCACATTGTTCGCAAGCAAATTTCTTTTCCTCATCGGAAAGATGTATCAGCTTGTGATTCCTCAGACCAATCTTACGAGAAAATGCTTTCTGACATATGTCGCAAATATGAGTTTTATCCTGGGCGCCATGCGTTTTGACATGTAGCGCCAGGCAACGACGATCAGACATTATTTTGCCACAATGTTTACATTTAAAATATTCTGGTTCCAAGTGACAATGGACGTGATCAACCAAACGACTACATTTTAAAAATTTTCTACTACAACAAATGACATAGGCGGGTTCATTGTGTTGCTTAGAAAAATGTTTGGACAACTCATGGAATGTAGGCATTGGAGTTTGGCAAATAACACATGTGATTTTGTAATGTTTGGCCAAAAATTCATCAATTTCTTTGCGCTTTGTTCGTGGCTTGTAGTAAGGATTATGTCGTGGTTTCCATTCTTCTGTGGTTGGCCTTGTCTCATTCTGCTCATCGGATTCATTATCTGAAGAGTCTGCAGATGAACTGTTCGCATCACAATCGCCTATAAAATCTGTTGGACTTTGTAGGTTTTCTCGTTCTTCAGATGCATTATTCTCTAAAATATTTTCTATATCTTCTTTTATTTCTTTCTTACTACTTTCGCCACTTACAGCTTCTGGTTTTACAATTTTACGAACTTTTCGATTTTTAACTGGCAAATGCTTCTCTAAAGGATCCCTACTTTTATGTTTAGTTTTCGCCAATATTTCTACATCTACTGCAATAGGTTGTTCTTCGTTAATTATTTCCGGCTTTATATCTAATTGCTGTTTGTTCTCTTCTACCGCTTTGTTGGTGGTTACACGTTGTTTTTTTCGACCTTCTTGTAAATTGTCCTCAGTTAAATCTTTCGTTATAACGTTCTCTAGGTCTTCACTGATATCCAGGAGTTCGGTTTTCAACATAGGCACAAAGTATGAATGTGCTTCTTCAATGCGTATATAAAAGTTGTGAAAATGTTTCACAATTTCCCAGCAATTGGTACAAAGCCAAGAATTGGGCGTTATGGATTTCTAAAAAGAAAAAGTAGATTGTGCATTTTTATTAAATACTCATATTGCGAGAAGAAAATATATTGAAAATTGTTAACGAATTCTAAATCTACGTTTCATTGCATATTACAATAACACGATGAATTCCAATTGGAAGATACAATTTTGTGGGCATTATCAAAACATGGACCGAAACATGACCGTTATATTTGGCCTATATTAAATTGTAGACCTATAATGCCATTATCAATAGTTTCGTTCTTGGCCCAAAGAACATTTCTGTGCTCAGAACAATTTGGTTCATTTCTTTCAAGCGCTTTCAATCGGTTAGTTTTTTACCCAAGAAAAATTACTGTGTTGATTTTCGTAAAAATATGATCAGTTTTGTGAGCTACATATAATTTGCTCACAAATGGACGGACATTGCCAAATTAACTTCGAAATCGATTCAACGCCGACCCGTATAATAACTGATGCGTCTATACCTTCTCATTTAAGGTTTTACAAACAAATGCGTATAGTCCAATGTGTGTTGTACTTACACATGTACCCGTAACGCAAAAATCAAATAATGGTACAACTTCTTTTGGTCCACAGTGTAAAAGTGGTATATAATTTCTACGTACAAACATAGAATGCAAAAAAAAACTTACCAGGATCCAAAAATGCTGTTCTAATACTCTCTCCATGTTCTCGTTCTGCCATTGAGTTGATGTGACTTTAATACCTTCGGTTGATTCTTGTTGTAATTCTAAACACAATAGGCACATATCCATTTTCAATGGATTAAGCACAATTGACGGTGTAAATGTTAATCGTAAACAATACAACAATACAACATTGACTGCTCACGAACTTTGTAAATAAATGCTTCTTCTTCATACTCATTGTGATGGTATTCAGACAACCATGATAACAATAGAGTTGCCATTATTATTTTAATCATTCCGCTAATGACCCTTATCGCGAATAAAAGGTGAATATTTGTTGCCCGGGAATAATGTTTCTAAAAACTAAATTTTTACATGAACCGTTTTCGAAAATATACTGGTGTGGGAGTATGACATCCGAGGCCACTCGATGTAATCACATATTTGGATAGACCACATCAAAAAACAAAATATAGTATGATTTTTGGAGAGATTATAATAACTGAGGGCCCTTGATCTGACCACATATTTAAATAGAGCACCTAAAAATAAAAAAATTTAAATTTTTCGATAACTCGCTTAGTTAGTGAGTTATCGGAGATAAATTTGCAAAAAATCAATTTTTTCGCTCAAAGTCGAAAATAAGAAAAATACGAAAAAATATCGCTGACTTATTTATTTATCGACAACTTCATTTCCAAAGACATATTGGTCTTTGGACATACCTCAGAGGAGAAAATCCTTAAATCCGGCCGCGCAGGAATACTTTTGTCCGCGTAGCCGGCTTTGGACACTTCGATCACTGGAAATTTATCGAAAATATCAACATAACTATGTTGGTTATCGATTTTATTTTCGATAAGTTATCGAAACATTTTATTTAATTTTTTCTCATATCAAGCTTATTTTATAAAAAAAATATGTAAAATTTTCCAGATTTTTTTAAACTTTAACGTGCGATAACTAGACGAGTTATCGAAAAAAATTCACATTATTTTGTCTTCTTTTTTTGGGGTGCTCGATAACTAAGTGAGATATCGATAACATGCATATTATTTTTATACCCGACACCACGCTGTGGTACAGGCTATCATGCTTTTGTGCAATTGTTTGTAAAGGTAAGTACACACGATTTGCAGATCGGACAACATTGCCAGAAAAATGCAACCCTGTGAATTTACAACCGTGTGAACATACAATTTTTGTTTTGCAACGTTAGCAGAAAAGTCATTGCGATATAATTTGCAGATTGTTATATGTGCGAAGTTTATGCATGTGACAACGGCGCCATTGCTTGAAAACCATTTTATTTGCAACACTGTCTATAATGTATTTTATTGGCAATCCTGCATATAAATATTTACAAAATATATTGTAAATATATGAAATTGTAAGGTTTTCTTGCAATCGTCTGAACTGTCAATTCACCTTTGCCTAACAATCTGTCAATGTCCGTATATTTGCAGCACTTTAACAGCGTTGATAACGTTTGCCGATCTGGCAATCGTCTATACTCAGCTTAACGCCTAATGGTGATTTCGTTTGTGCAAAAAAATGTAAAAATTTTCTACATTTTACAATAACACCGCATTATTAAATTCGTTCGAAAATATGGTGCAGCCGTATGAACGGGTTTTGATTTCGTTTGTAAAATTATTACACTCCGCAAATGCGATAATATCGAATTTTCCACACTCAGCCCAGTCCACGGTGTGGAATGTTGCACCGTCAAAAAGCAGACTTCAGAACCAAACCTAAATGAAAGCGAACATTCTTAATGCACTACCAAATGGCTGCGCAATAATATGGGAAGGGGTTTTACTCACCGCACGAGTCTTGTTCGATTGTGCGCATGCAACATTAGCAGTGGGTCATTTTGAAGATTTTCGGAGGCAAAAAGTAGGACATGACGATTTTTGCACCGAAATGACGATTTCTTATGATATGAAAAAAGTAAGGAAAACTTCACAAATTGTTCTTACGAGTATGTTAAAGATTTTTTTAGAATTCCTTCGGGATATACTTATTTACACTCCATTCTTTTAAAATGAAATCAGAGATTTTAGAAAATGTCTCAAATCGTCTCAAATATTATGGACCGCACTGAATAACATAACAAGAAAAATCTCTTAAGTTTTGTTAAGTTGTAAAATTGGCAGAGGAAATTACAGTGAAATTTTTTAGGTATAGTAAGGGCTACATCAAAACGTATTACAACGAATCGTTCCAGCTAAAATTATTCGCATATATAATTTTTAAACCAAATTAGAAGAATTTTTCTTTAGGGCTATGAAGTCAAATCGGTTTTGACAGTTGTATGGGGCAATGCCGAAATATGGTCCAATGCACCTTAAATCGGCGAGTTCATATAACCCCTTATGTTGTAAAGTTTCTGGGGTGTAATTTCTCCACTTTCTTGAGTTCCAGGTTATTAGTTTTTTTTTATAAGCTAATTAAGAATCAGTGTCCGAGTTTTCTGGTGAGGACATTTGAATTTTGCCATTCAACCAGAAGAAATCAATTATTAATACCTAGGGTATTTCATCTTTTGGATGATGCATTCCTTGTACGAGTGGCACGTTTGTATAACGCACTGCCTATTGAATTAAAACATTTTAGCTTGTCAATTACAGCTTACTCTAACAGGCTTCTTCAGCATCTTGAATAATCTTTTTTTCCTTCGATTATTTCCTTAAGTGCACTTAATGGACGTAATATATCTGTTCCTAAATATTTTTATGTAAATTGTTCTCATTTATTATATTTTTTTATATTTCTTCATTATTATATTTGTTTAAGATTTCTCTCCTATTGTTTTACTCATATTTCATAGCAATTGGAAAATTTTTTATCTGCGCGGTTTTATTCTATTTTTTTTTTTTTGGTTGTTCTTACTTACACTCCATTATTTGTTTTTATATGTACTAAAAATTATAAAATCAAAACTTATTTGTATAGTGGGAGTAGTTTTCGTCAGCGCTGAGAAAAACATTTTTATGCTATTAATTTTAAATAATACCCTACTTTATTTTAAGACTAAAAAAAACAAAGAAAAACAAAAAATTTTAATTATAATAAGATAGAAAAAAAAAATGTTTACAATAATTCCTTATAAGGCAGAGTAGTTTTAACTCATGTTAAAGGTTTTCATTTTTAATGCATATTGTAATTTATTTTTAATTGGCCTGATGGCTTTTTATTGCATGTTAAGGAGAATAAATGAAATGAAATGGTTCTGGGTATAATGAAATACAAATTGCCGAATTATAGACCAATCGATTGGTATTGGGGTTTGTAAAGCGCTAAAGAGTCACATCGTGTGGGAGCTATACCGAAATGTTGAACAATGAGGTCAGTACTCGTATGGATAATTGTGGGTAAAAGTAAACACATATAACCAAATTCGAGTCTCCCTTTGAGTTGTTTTATGTAGATAATATTAAATTGTCAAAATTCAGTCTAATTGGTTGGTACTAGTGATTTCTACTGCGTCAAGAAGTTGAATCTAATGGAACCTTCGTATAATAATCAGCAAATTCCATCAGTAACATAGGCTGTGTACGTAGAATCTCCAGTCGTTTCTGTCTGCTGCAATGTGTCTTAGTTCGTTGAAAGATTTCCACGTGTCGTTGAGTATTGTTCGTCTCCACGTTGCTTTTGGTCTTCCCCTGCTTCTAGATCCTTCTGGGTTCCATTCTAAAGTTCGTGGCAGATTTCGTTGTAAGGTTTTCGAAGAGTGTGCCCGAGCCATTTATATTTCCTTTACTTTATTTGTATGTTTATTTTTTTCGTATGGGGGCTGCATAAAACAATGGATCTACACTGGACCCTGTTGACGTGAATGGTTATATGCATTTTGTCAAACTTCGTCCAAATAAATTAAAGCTAGTGGCTTTCATGACGTAAATAAATAAATAATATATGAGCAAGACTATTTGGAAACGTAAGAAATTATGTATGAGATATGTTTCCGCCAAATTAATTTATTAATGTCGTTCAAGAATGTGAGATCCGCCAACAACATTAATTTTAGGTTCACTTTGAGGAACGCCAAAAATCATTTGAGAGTACCAAGTAATACATATCTATCTCCGAAGCATGTCCTTCGTCATAAAAAAACTCAAAAGCTGTACGTTGCTGGTAGATTGTTGTGTTGACGATTTCGAATTTTTTTTGACGATTTTTGTACCCCCATTTTGACGATTTTTTGTCAAATTCGTCTGGCAACACTGGTGCGGAGGGAATTTTTAAAATGTCGCAACATGATGTGGTGACATTATTTTTCAGAAACGAAATCACTATAAAAAACAGAGAGATATAATCACTTTCTGAGTCGATTTAGCTATATCCGTCTGTCTACCCATATATTATAGAGCAGGTAGCAAAGCTGAAGCGATCTTTACGATGTTTGGTACAGAGGTTCTTAGACAAGGGACGATTCCTATTGAATGGGGCATATATGTAGGTCCAAGTTTTGGTGTAGTCCCCTTATAAAGGTCCCCACCTATGCCACTTCTTGGCACCCTAGTAAAAATTGGGTATATTGGTCCATGTCCTGATATAGCTCCCATATAAACTGCCCTTTCAATTAGAGTTCATGGCGTTCTAGGGCACGCATTTTAACCAATTATGCGGAAATATAAGCTTTTGTACGTCTCAAGTGAAAATGGGGGTATATCGATGTTTTGATAAGTATAAGCCCCTTATGGAGGTCACATTTTTAACCTATGAGCCTGGAATTTAGAAATGTACTCTTTTTAAACCGCAACTGTTCATAGTAATAACGTTTCTCCTTACATTTGTTGGCAAATATGATACAGTCGTTCCCGTCCGAATTTAGTCTTTCCTTACTGGTATTGTCTTATTTTGAGATGTTCTATTCAATAATGTGGTTTGTCTCGTTACATACATTCTCGTACATAAAAGTGTTGTCTATTCAAGCATTTTTTCAACGATTTATTCAATATGTAAATCTTCTTATGTGCATTCTCCACGTAAAGGGTTATAAAATAAGGCGTTGATGTTAAATAATAATCATTCCAATAACACAACGACATGGCCGTTATAGACTATAAAAACCGACACGCCTCAGGTTGGAAAAACATTATTTTAACAATGTTACTTAGTTCCACTTTATAAAAGAGCCGCCATCATTATTTTGATCCTCATTTACAACCGGTATTGTTTTATTGTTTGTTGTCAAAATATAATTGTCCGAATACTTGGCACGATGTGCTTCCTCCCATTCCTTGGGATGAGCTTTCTTACGATGGCTGTGCATATTGGCATTTGAATTAAAGGTTCTTGGGCAATAGGGACATGTATATAAAACAGTGCCAGTGTGCGTGGCCATGTGTTCCTAAAAAACGACAGTGGCGAATGAATGGAATACATGAGTAATGAATTCACAAACAATACGGGATAGGAAACATACCTTTAATGAGCAGGATCGCTTGAAAGCTTTTTCGCACATAGTGCATTTGAAGTCATAGCCCAGTTCGTGTTTGTATTGTACATGTCTTTTATGAGCATCGAGGGTGGGCGATATTTTGGTGCATAAATGACAAGGATACTGCTTTTTGCCGCCTTCTGGATGCTGAGTGTTTTTGTGATGTTTTAGGCCGCGTTGATTGGTCATTTTAATGCCACAGACATCACAACTGATAGTGGGCAACGGTACACCTTTGTGTTTTAGTATGTGACGTTCGAAAACATCCTTGCTACGCATTTTCGCCCCACAAATATCACATACTAGGGCATATTTATTCAAGTGCACAACACGAACATGACTTGAAAGCAAGTGAACATTGGCAAAGCTGTAATTAAAGAATGAAATGATTGGCGACTTCGAAATTCAAAGGATATATCTGTGGGAAAATTTTATTGTTCAGTAAAGTCGAAAAATTCTTCGCGCGCAGTACATTTGGTAATAGATGTGCGCAGTTGGAAAATACACTACACCTTTTCCAAATTCAGAAATTCCATTTGAAATTCAGAAATTTCATTTGAAATTCAGAACTCGTCTCTTGAAATTCAGATTTTCCATTTATTTTTCAGAATTCGTCAATTGAAAATCAGAATTTCCATTTGAAATTCAGAACTTGTCAATTGAAATTCTGATTTTCCATTTGCAATTCAGAACTCGTCAATTGAAATTCAGATTTTTCATCTAAAATTCAGAATTCGTCATGACTCACATTTTACTTATTTATATAGTTATGGCTGGGGGGCCAATCATATATGATGATTAGTATGTATATAGTTTATTTTTAAGATTCTACTTAGGAATATGTTACAATGTAATACATTTTTTTTGGCCTTATAGGCTTTAGTATTACTGAATTGAATAAATAAATAAATAAATAAAATTAAATTCAGAATTTCCAGTTGAAATTCAGAACTCGACATTTGAAATTCAGAATTCTTCATTTGAAATTCAGAAATCGTCATTTGAAATTCAGAAATCAGATTTTCAGAACATTCTTATGTGACATTAAGTATGTAGGCTTGATGTCATATACATACATCTATGTCAAGAAAAAGCATGGCTGGTCGTGGATTGGGATTTAAGTGGTAAAAGTGAAACCAGCTTCTATGTGGTCAAACATAAAAGTGGCCATTCGCAATAATAAAAATTGACCAACACAGGACAGCATTTCTCATCAGTGGAATGGAATTGGAATGTATTTGCAGAATTAGGAACAGTCTTTGTCAATGGCTCATATGAAAGCGGATGATGGGATGAGCTCTTTCTCGAGTCAGATTCAATTTAAAAATAGTTATTCACTTAAGTCACATCCAATGCATAATGTTCCCATACCTAAATAATGTGAAATTAAAAAGAACTACGGCGGCATACGATTGACCTGAGATGGTTCTTAATTCTAAGTATTTCCCATATGTAAATTCTAAATAACTTTGATATTAATACACGTAATAACCAGTGGACCATAGGCCAAAAAAATAATGCTACTGAATCCGAGGAGTTGACTAACCACCTCCGAACCGTCATGCATTGGTTGATGTTGGATTTCAAGACGTTTTCATTTACACTTGACTATTCAAAATACTAAAGGGCACTTGATCTTCAGCTCAACTCCAAAGTGAGAAAACCATGAAATTAAAAAAAATATTTTCTTGTTATCGAATAGAAATTCTTAATTTCAATTAATGGTTTCTGAATTTCAAATGAAAAATTCTGAATTTCAAATGTCGAGTTCTGAATTTCAAGTGCCGAGTTCTGAATTTCAACTGACGAATTCTGAATTACAAATTGATATTCTGAATTTCAATTGAGGAGTTCTGAATTTCAAATGGAAAATCTGAATTCCAAGTGACGAGTTCTGAATTTCAAATGGAATTTCTGAATTTCAATTGAAGAATTCTGAATTTAAATTGATTTTTTCTTAACTACATTTGGAAATGGAATTGAAGAATTCTGAATTTAAATTGATTTTTTCTTAACTACATTTGGAAATGGTGTAGTTAATGATTATCTGAATACATTTATGTTAAAGTCCCAAAATAGAAAACGGCAGTTATTCTAGAAAACCATAAATATTTGCTACAATCACTTACGGTTTACCACATTGTTCACAGGGAAATTTTTTTTCCTCCTCAGAGAGATGTATTAGTTTATGATTCTTCAAAAGCGTTAATCCAGTAAAAGATTTTCCACAGATGTCACAGACATGGGTTTTTTCCGGTTTCTCATGATTCTTAATATGCATCTCCAGACAACGACGATCCGACATTAGTTTGCCACATTTATTGCATTTAAAATATTCCGGATCCAAGTGACGATGAATATGATCTACTAATACACTACGCCTTAGAAATTTCTTATTGCAACATGAAACAAAGCCACGTTTATTGTGTTCTTTAACAAAATGCTTGCAAAGTTCATGAAAGGTCTGCATTGGTGCCTGACAAAGGGCACAGGTAATATTGAAATGTTGGGCCAAGAACTCATCCAGATCATTTCGTTTTGTTTTTGGTTTATAGTATGTATTTGTACTTGGCTTCCAATCAGCAGCTACTCGAAGAGTCTCATCGTTATCCGACTCATATTCTAAATCTGAAGAGGATTTACAATTCTCGGCAAAATCCGTTGGAGAATTGCTATTTACAGTTACAGTTTCATTTATCTCCGATTCAGGTTGCTCTATTTGTTCTTGTTGTGTCCTTTTAACAGATTTTCTGGTTCTACACATCCTTTGATTTTTGCAAGGCAATAGTTTTTCTAAAGGATCTCTTGTTTTATGTCTTGTTCTTCGACGAGATAACTCAATTTCAGCTGGTATTTGTTCTTCCTCGTTAGCAGTTTCCGATTTCACAGTAGTTGATTGAGAAAACTCATTTTTATTTTCGGACGATTCCATGCCCTCATTGCTCTCCATCATCATTTCTACTTTCAGCATGGATTCAACGGATGCGTGGGCATTGAAGATGCGAGTATAGAATTTATGGAAGTCGTTCAAAATATGCCAACAAGTGTTACAAAGCCACGAATTTGTCGTTATGGATTTCTGGAAGGGAAAAACAAGTTTTTTTATTAACCATCAAAATTGTAACTACTTTCCCCTATACCCTGTAATGCCTTACAAAACTTCGGTGTTAAGTACATTTCTCATTTCTGTTAACTAGTCCATCTTACCAATGGCCAAAAGTGTTTTTCTATTAATTTCTCGATATTTTCGTTCTGCCATTGAATTGATGCGGCCTTTATGATCCCAATGGATTCCTGTTTTAATTGTAAACATAACAGGCAAATATCCATTTCCGAACTATTTTTATGGACAGACACAAACAAATCAACTGTCTTTTTGTAAATAAATGCTTCTTCTTTTTTGTTATGACATTCAAAATACGATGATAACATAGTAGGGTTGTCGTAGTTTATTTGTCACACTACACACGGTGGTCAGATATTTTATAGACAGTGTTGCAAATAAAATGTTTCTCTGGCAATGACGTCATTGGGGCATATCCGACCTATATACATGGCCATATCCCCATATAAAGGTCCCCACCTACGTCACTTCTTGACACTCTAGAGAACACATTTTTCAATTGATCTGGCTGAAATTTAAGAATTTATACTTTATATTGGACGTTCCTAGTAAAAATGGGGTACATCGGTCCATATTTTGCTATTGTTCCCCTACAAAGGTCCCTTCGGATTAGACTTCTTGGCGTTCTAGGGAACTCATTTTTTATTTTAACCCATAAGTTGAAATTTATGATTTTATACTTCATATTGTATTGAACCGTCTCTAGTGAAAATTGATTATATCGGTCAATGCTTTGATAAGTATAAGCCCCTTATGAAGGTCAACTTTTTAACATATGTGCCTGGAATTTAGAAATGTACTCTATTTAACCTGCAACCGGTCATAGTAATAAAATGGCTCTCCGTCCATTTGTTGGAAAACAATGGTGGAGGTTATTATACACTAATTTTAATGAAATTTTCTAGAAAATAGGCGAAAATTCTTAAAAAATCAATTTTGACGAAATTTTCTAGAAAAATTTAATTTTGACGGGCCTATATTCTACGGACTATAGTCTTTCCTTACTGTTTTTTTTATTTGAAAGATCCATGTATGTATAGAATATGAAATTTCGGAGTCACAGATCCGCGAGGTCAAATAACAGTCGCACAGATCTGGTTGAATTTCAACGATGGTTTGGGATATGGATTCTTTGAAGAGTTCAGTCGATTGCGGGGTATTGCCATTTCATATACATTGATAATTTACTGTTGAAAATGCTGTAAAACAAATAGTAAAGTAGTGACAAATTCAAATCAAATCATTAAAAATTCTCTTCAATTTAAAAAATTATTTGCGTTTCAAATTTTTTAAATACATATGTATATATATTACTGCAACACATTTGTTATGTCATTATTAGTATGTTCGACATCCTTTGCAATTGCTGCTGGTCTCTTATAGTTTGGAGGCAAATTTCCCGAATACTTGGCTCGACAAGCTTCTTCCCACTCTTTCGGATGACCTTTTTTGCGATGGCTGTGCATATTAGCGTTGGAATTAAAGGTTTTCGGGCAATATGGGCAGGTATACAAAACGGTACCCGTGTGCGTGGCCATATGTTCCTAGAGAAAAATGAAAACAAAAAATGTTTATTAATGTATGTACATTTTTTTATTGTTAATATACACACTAACCAACTTACCGTCAAGGAACATGATCGCTTGAAAGCTTTATCGCATATGGTACATTTGAAATCATATCCTAGTTCATGTTTATATTGTACATGTCGCTTGTGGGCCTTAAGTGTGGGTGAAATTTTCGAACATATATGACAATGAAACTCCTGTTTGCCACCTTCCGGGTGCTGTGTATCTTTATGACGTTTCAGGCCTCGATGATCGGTCATCTTGAGTCCGCAAATGTCACAGCTGATGGTGGGCACCGGCACCCCTTGGTGTTTTAGTATGTGTCGTTCGAACACTTCTTTGCTTCTCATCTTGGCCCCACAAATATCACAAACTAAAGCGTATTTGTCCAAATGCACAATACGCACGTGGTTGGAGAGTAAACAATTGTTACCAAAGCTGAAATTATAGAAAATTTTCATTAAATCATTTAATTTACTAAAACTAATTAAAAATCCTACAGTTTGCCACATTCTTTGCAGGGAAATTTCTTTTCTTCATCCGATAGATGTATTAATTTGTGATTCTTTAGCGCCGATAACCGTGAAAATGCTTTGCCGCATATATCACAAACCTGTGTTTTATCCTGAGTTTCATGGATTTTGACATGCAGCTCGAGACAGCGACGATCTGACATTACTTTGCCACAATCTTTACATTTAAAATATTCCGGATCTAAGTGACGATGAATGTGATCTGCTAATACACTGCGCCTTAAAAATTTCTTATTGCAACAGGAAACAAAGCCACGTTTATTATGTTCAGTGGTGAAATGTTTGCAGAGTTCTTGAAACGTCGGCATTGCAGCTTTACAAATGGCGCAGGTTATTTTGAAGTTTTGAGCCAAGAACTCATCCAGCTCATTTCGCTTAGTTTTTGGTTTATAGTAAGAATTTGTATGAGGTTTAAAATCTGCCGTTGAAGTCTCTTCATTTTCCGAGTTGTTGTTGTTGCCGTCGTCATCGAAATCTGAAGAGCAGTTTTGATAGTCGTCTACAAATTCTGTTGAATTGAAGGAATTTTCCCCTGCAATTGTTTCATTTATAGTATTTTCTTCTACATCCAATGTTGACTTATTCTGTTTTTTTTCTTTAGTATCTTTTTCTAGTTCTTCATTAGAGTGCTTTTCGAGCGTTTTATTAATTCGACTTTTGGTAGGAAATACTTTTTCCAAAGGATCTCTACAACGTCTTTGTCTGGTTTTTATGACATTTCCTATAGCGGCTGCCATATACTGTTCCTCATTACCAAATTCTCTTTTTATTATTAGAGGTTTGTCTTCTTCATCTACATTTACTGTTAGCTCTGTTACAAACTGAGTTTTTTGTACAGTTTCATTTGTTGCCGCAGTCGTTTGGCTATCGCATATAAATGCTTCCATATCAACGTTATCCTCCAGTAGTTCGGTTTTCAATGCATGAGCTTTTTCGACACGAATGTATAATTTATGGAATTCATTTAAAATACTCCAACAATCGCAACAAATATGTGAGTGTTGTGATGCTATGGATTTCTGAAAAAATATTTATAGAGCAGATATTTATTATATAACGATCTGAGAATTTTGATGGGCAAAACAATTGTATAATATAATTGATATATAATTTTCTTACTAATCCAGATTTTTATATTGTTTTTATATATTGATTTTATTAAAAAATGTTTTTGTCTACAGGATTCATATTCTTTGTTTTATATTTTTTTAATTATTATGCAACAAAATTCCTTCATTTGAGTATCTGTATGTTTTCTCAAATCCCTACACTCCCGGTAGGGGTCTTGAACTTATTGCTTCGTATCTATTTAAAGTGATTGATCTAGAATCACTTTTAGGGTCCTATTTAACAAGATCCGCTTGGACGGGTATTCTTCTGAACATTCCAGGGAAAAAAATGCAAATATCGTTTTACGTTTTAAAATAGCTTTCAAGGTTCTTTATGATTGGACATCCTCATCCTCTGAATACTCCTTTCTTAAATACCTGGCTGAAATTTGGGAATTTATATTCTATTATGTTTTGCCAAATATCATTTCTAGTAAATTTTATGTATCCGCCCATGTTTTCTTATAGTCTACATAAAAACGTACTTTTGGACGTCCTGCCGTTATAGAGTTCTCAATTTCTAACCACCTTGTTGTAAAAATTTCGGTCTTTTTATTATGTTTTCCAAACCTACTCCTAGTGAAAAAAGCTATACTTATATACATGCGTTATAAATTGTCTTTCGATTATATCTCATGGCTTGTATTATTATTTTTAACCGATTACGAAGGAAAACAGATATTGTTGTTGTAGCTTGGGGACGCTGAGATGATAATACTTAAGTTCATTTATATTGCAGTCCTCGTTACGGCATATGTACATACAGTATTTACCTTATGATACACTTTTTGGGAAAAACGAAATTTTGTATTATTTATAAAAATATTTTCTTTCGATATTTCTAAAATATTTAATTATTTTCTAGTAATAACCTATCCAAAAACAACAACAAGAAATCCGTTAGACGACCACTTGGTTTATCTACTCTTTAGACGACAAGTTGGATTATCTTTTTCATAGTAGATGGTCAATTGGGATATTTTTTCCTTAGTAGATGTCCACTTTGGTTATTTACTACTTAGTAGATGGCCAGTTCAGTTATCCTCCTTAGTGGAGGACCATGTGGGAACAGTTTTCTAAGCTCAAACATAGTAAATATTTAATTGGTTTACAATGTAACCTATGATGTTTTTGGATGACATATCCAAGGTGGCAATGCACCATCTCCAACCACAAAGCCATGCAAAAGTTAGGGGAATCAATACATGTTCAAATTGGACCTCCCATCATGCATTTGGTTTTGTACGGGTCCAATTTGCCATAGGAGAAGAGGCGGTAGTCAGGCAGTCCTCTGAGAGATGGACATCTAGACAAGTGTGGCCAAAATACAACATAAGGTTAAAATATCTCCTTGGACTAGAGGATCGCCTGATCGGCGAACAAGCCAAGAGGTTGGGAATTGCGTCCAATGACTTCTGTGGAGATGAGGAAGAAGTGAAGAGCATTGAGCACGTTTTGTTACCGTCCTGTATTGAGTACACGACGTCTAGCTTTTCTAGGAAGCCTTTTTGATAACTTGACACACAAATAGTTTGTTCTCGTTGTGGAATAACTGTGCTGGGCATCGTAGCATTCGGGACCTCCATTGGTCTATGTGAGTTGGTAACACCGGGTGCCATCCCATCTAACCTAGACTGTCTTATCATAATCTTAATTTTGGTTGGCATAAAAACGACCATTATTAAATTCCATCTAAATTTGATTGAGTTTCGATTTTTTGTCCACTATAAAGAAAATACCTTTTTCACTTGTATTCTGTCTCATTCAATTCATTCATTATGCGCGAATATTTGTGGGGAACATTGTATAAGTGTATGCTACACGCCAAATATGCGACCCATCCTTCCCCACAACAAATACGAGTGGTGGTACTTACCAATGGCCAAAAATGTTTTTCTATTAACTTTTCTATATTTTCCTCCTGCCATTGTACGGATGTTATCTTTATGTCTTGCGACGATGGCTGCTTTAATTCTAAACATAATAAACACATATCCATCTTGTGTTAAGTATATAAATAAATTGTAGTGCAGTCTGTCTGAAACTTTTGTAAATAAATGCTTCTTCATTTACAAAGTGACATTCAATGAAAAATGATAACCAGAAAAAAAAGCAATCGTTTGAAATTATTTTCTCTGTCAAGTTTGGTGATGGCACGCACAAACAGTTCATGATACAATAATAGAAGGTAAAATCACTTGCCCAACAACAAAACTCGAAAACAACCCTGTGCCATATTGTCGTACAATAACCTGTCAAAATAGGCTGCCGACTCGAACAGCTGACCAACTTATTGAATTAAAACTTCTCTAGTGAAAATTGAGTATATCGGTCAATGTTTTGATAAGTAACAGGTGGCGCAAAAGTAACCTTTCGATGTTTTTTGTGCCAAAGTCACCGACCGATTATTTTATTTTATTTATTTTATTTCAATAAATAGTCAGCAATATTCCGCGTTCTGGAGCAGTGTAGCGTAACATTGTTTATTAACGTGTATTTCGCATGTGTTTACTACACAAATGTCAACATTAGACATTAGGGGCCAATCGCAAAATTTATAGCATTTTCTGATAGGAGGATTACTTTTGCGCCACCTGTTATAAGCCCCTTATAAAGGTTAACTTTTTAACATATGTACCTGCAATTTAGATGTACTATAGTTAACCTGCAACCGGCCATAGTAATAATGGCTCTCCGTCCATTTGTTGGAAAACAATGGTGGAGGTATTATACATTAATTTTAATAAAACTTTCAAGAAACTTGACGAAATTTCTTAAAAAATAAATTTTGACGAAATTTTCTAGAAAAATTAATTTTTGACAATCTTTTCTAGAAAGATGCATTTTCAACAAATTTGTTTAGGAAAAATACATACCCACACTACGGACCTATAGTCTACGGGCTATAGTCTTTCCTTACTGTTTTTTTTAATTTGAAAAACCCATGTGTGTGTAGAATATGCAATCTCGGAGTCACATATCTGGTTGAATTTCAACGATGGTTTGGGATATGGATTCTTTGAAGAGGTTAGTAGATTGCGGCGTATAGGCATTTTATTTATATTGATACTAGCTGACCCCAGCAGACGTTGTCCTGCCCGTCTTGTTTCGGATGTATTGGCTTGTTATTCATTGGTATTTCATTTCAAAACTGCATACATCCAGGAAAACATCATCAAAAAAATGTATATTTACCATATGTCCATTACAGCGCCATCTACCGGCTAGAATCATACATGCAAACTATTATCAAGGCAAACCACACATACATTTTTAATTTCAGTCAAATCGCTCTGGAAATGCGAATTTTGCAAATAACTTGACCCCTTCGCAATTTATCGCGGTGAAAATAATTCTAAAACACAAATGACCCCAATCTGAATATATTGTTCAATTTTCAGCCCATTCGCTTTTATGGTTTCGGAGATCATGCGTTACTAACAAACGTACAAAGGATTTTATGTATAAAGATTTTACTGTTGAAAACAAATTGTAGAAACAAATTGTACAGTAGTGACAAATTCAAATGCTTAAATCTTAAAAAATCTCTTTAATTTAAAAAATTATTTGCGTTTCAATTTTTTTAAATACTTATATTACTGCAACATATTTGCTATGTCATTATTAGTATGTTCGACATCCTTTGCAATTTCTGCTGGTCTCTTATAGTTTGGTGGCAAATTTCCCGAATACTTGGCTCGACAAGCTTCTTCCCACTCTTTCGGATGACCTTTTTTGCGATGGCTGTGCATATTAGCGTTTGAATTGAAGGTTTTCGGGCAATATGGGCAGGTATATAAAACGGTACCCGTATGTGTGGCCATATGTTCCTGGAGAAAAAATAAAAACAAACAAAAATGTTTATTAATATATGTACATTTTTAATTGCTAATATACACACTAACCAACTCACCGTCAAGGCACATGATCGCTTGAAAGCTTTATCGCATATGGTACATTTGAAATCATAGCCCAGTTCATGTTTATATTGTACATGTCGCTTGTGGGCCCTAAGTGAGGGTGAAATTTTCGAACATATATGACAATGAAACTCCTTTTTGCCACCTTTCGGGTGCTGTGTATCTTTATGACGTTTCATGCCTCGATGATCGTTCATCTTGAGTCCGCATATGTCACAGCTAATGGGGGCCACGGGCACCCCTTGGTGTTTTAGTATGTGTCGTTTGAACACTTCTTTGTTTCTCATCTTGGCCCCACAAATATCACAAACTAAAGCGTATTTGTCCAAATGCACAATACGCACGTGGTTGGAGAGTAAATAATTGTTACCAAAGCTGAAATTGTAGAAAATTATTAGTTCACATTTAAATTGCTAAAATTAATTTAAAAACCTACAGTTTGCCACATTCTTTGCAGGGAAATTTCTTTTCTTCGTCCGATAGATGTAATAATTTGTGATTCTTTAGCGCCGATAGCCGTGAAAATGCTTTGCCGCATATATCACAAACCTGTGTTTTATCCTGAGTTTCATGGATTTTGACATGCAGCTTTAGACAGCGACGATCTGACATTACTTTGCCACAATCTTTACATTTAAAATATTCCGGATCTAAGTGACGATGAATGTGATCTGCTAATACACTGCGCCTTAAAAATTTCTTATTGCAACAGGAAACAAAGCCACGTTTATTATGTTCAGTGGTGAAATGTTTGCAGAGTTCTTGAAACGTCGGCATTGCAGCCTTACAAATGGCACAGGTTATTTTGAAGTTTTGAGCCAAGAACTCATCCAGCTCATTTCGCTTAGTTTTTAGTTTATAGTAAGAATTTGTATGAGGTTTAAAATCTGCCGTTGAAGTCTCTTCATTTTCCGAGTTGTTGTTGTTGCCGTCGTCATCGAAATCTGAAGAGCAGTTTTGATAGTCGTCTACAAATTCTGTTGAATTGAAGGAATTTTCCCCTGCAATTGTTTCATTTATAGTATTTTCTTCTACATCCAATGTTGACTTATTCTGTTTTTTTTCTTTAGTATCTTTTTCTAGTTCTTCATTAGAGTGCTTTTCGAGCGTTTTATTAAATCGACTTTTGGTAGGAAATACTTTTTCCAAAGGATCTCTTTGTCTGGTTTTTATGACATTTCCTATAGCGGCTGCCATATACTGTTCCTCATTACCAAATTCACTTTTTATTATTAGAGGTTTCTCTTCATATACATTTACTGTTAGCTCTGTTACAAACTGAGTTTTTTGTACAGTTTCATTTATTGCCGCAGTCGTTTGGCTATCGCATATAAATGCTTCCATATCAACGTTATCCTCCAGTAGTTCGGTTTTCAATGCATGCGTTTTTTCGACACGTATGTATAATTTATGGAATTCATTTAAAACACTCCAACAATCGCAACAAATATGTGAGTGGTGTGATGCTATGGTTTTCTGAAAAAATATTTATAGAGCAGATATTTATAGTATAACGATCTGAGAATTTTGATGGGAAAAAAATTGTATAATATAAATGATATATAATTTTCTTACTAATCCAGATTTTTATATTTTTTTATATATTGATTTTATTAAAAAATGTTTTTGTCTACAGTATTCATATTCTTTGTTTTATATTTTTTTAATTATTATGCAACAAATTCCTTCATTTGAGTATCTGTATGTTTTCCCAAATCCCATTTCTGGACACTCCCGGTAGGGGTCTTGAACTTATTGCTTCGTATCTATTTAAAGTGATTGATCTAGAATAACTTTTAGGGTCCTATTTAACAAGATCCGCTTGGAGGGGTATTCTTCTGAACATTCCAGGGAAAAAA
Source organism: Eudasyphora cyanicolor (assembly GCA_963930755.1). NCBI lineage: Eukaryota > Metazoa > Arthropoda > Insecta > Diptera > Muscidae > Eudasyphora > Eudasyphora cyanicolor. The sequence goes on along the minus strand of OZ005738.1, from coordinate 159,686,536 downwards.
ATGCAAATATCGTTTTACGTTTTAAAATAGCTTTCAAGGTCCTTTATGATTGGACATCCACATCCTCTGAATACTCCTTTCTTAAATACCTGGCTGAAATTTGGGAATTTATATTCTATTATGTTTTGCCAAATATCATTTCTAGTAAAAATGTTATGTATCCTTATAGTCTACATAAAAACGTACTTTTGGACGTCCTGCCGTTGTAGTTTTCAATTTCTAACCATCTGGTTGTAAAAATTTCGGTCTTTTTATTTTGTTTTCCAAACCAACTCCTAGTGAAAAAAGCTATACTTATATACTTGCGATATAAATTGTCTTTCGATTATATCTCATGGCTTATATTATTATTTTTAACCGATTACGAAGGAAAGCATTGTAGCTTGGGGCGCTGAGATGATAATACTTAAGTTTATTTATATTGCAGTCCTCGTTACGGCATATGTACATACAGTATTTACCTTATGATATACTTTTTGGGAAAAACGAAATGTTGTATTATTTATAAAAATATTTTCTTTCGATATTTCTAAAATATTTAATTATTTTCTATTAATAAGATAGCCAAAAACAACAACAAGAAATCCGTTAGACGACCACTTGGTTTATCTACTCTTTAGACGACAAGTTGGATTATCTTTTTCATAGTAGATGGTCAATTGGGATATTTTCTCCTTAGTAGATGTCTACTTTGGTTATTTACTACTTAGTAGATGGCCTGTTCAGTTATCCTCCTTAGTGGAGGACCATTTCATGTGCTTGGACGGTCTGGTAATGTAGACTTTCTTTAGAGACAAGTACTTGGATGACATATCCAAGGTGGCAATTCACCATCTCCAACCACAAAACCATGCTAAAGTTAGGGGAACCAATACCTGTTCACATTGCACCTCCCATCATGCATATGGTTTTGTACGGGTCCAACTTCCAAAAATAAATACAAGGTCAAAATATCTCCTCGCACTAGAGGAAAAGTTCGTCTACGTTAGTGTCAGTTCTGAGGGGCCATTGCCTGATCGGCGAACAAGCCAGGAGGTTTTGCAATTGAGTCCAATGACTTCTGTGGAGATGAGGAGGAAGTAAAGATCATTGAGCATATGATTTGTTACTGTCCTGTATTGAGTTACACGACGTCTGGATATACTGCGGTCGGCTTTTCTAGAAAGTCTTATTGATAACTTGACACACAAATAGTTTTGTTTTCATTGTGGAATAACTGTGCTGGGCGTCGTAGCATTCGGGACCTCCATTGGTCTATGTCAGCTGGTAACACCGGCTGCCATCCCATCTAACCTAGACTGTCTTATCATAATCATCATTTTGGATGGCCTAAAAGATGACCATTAACATTCATCGAGAAAAGATTTGGTTAAATTCCAACCAAATTTGATTGAATTTCGATTTTATGTCGACTATAAAGAAATTATTTTTTTCACTTGTATTCTCTCATTCAATTCATTCATTATGCGTGAATATTTGTGGGGAACATTGTATAAGTGTATGGCTACACGCCAATTATGCGACCCATCCTTCCCCACAACAAATACGAGTGGTGGTACTTACCAATGGCGAAAAATGTTTTTCTATTAACTTTTCTATATTTTCCTCCTGCCATTGTACGGATGTTATCTTTATGTCTTGCGACGATGGCTGCTTTAATTCTAAACATAATAAACACATATCCATCTTGTGTTAAGTATATAAATAAATTGTAGTGCAGTCTGTCTGAAACTTTTGTAAATAAATGCTTTTTCATTTACAAAGTGACATTCAATGAAAAATGATAACCTGAGAAAATAAGAGCAATCAGCTGACATTATTTTATCCGTCAAATTTAGTGATGGCACGCAAAAACAGTTATTTTTCTAGTTGTGGAAGGCGCAGTTTAAAATAACAATATAAAACTCTTATTCGGTTAAATCACACATATTGTGTGTTTTTTTGTTAAAAAGATAAAAGTGATATCAAGAAGCAAGTGAGAGAAAACTCCGCCCGCACTGGTGATGTGATTTTGTTGCTGAGTAAGTTCCAATACCTTGTAATTGTATCATGGCATTAGCTTTAAGGCATTGGGAGCTAAATTATGCACACACGGTGGTCAGATCTTATGAGGCCCGCAGGCGATCAAATTGCTTGACATCAAACTCGTGTACGTGTTCACACCTACGACACATACACTTGCACCTGCGACACACCTACTACAAATCCACTCACATTTTCACAGACGTTCCCAGTGGTATAGGGGACTAGCGCCGCACCACTATATTCGCTAGGCCTTAAAGAACTACCGCTAGTCCCTCACAATCTACTTGCCATGCTTTTACCTGGTGAATTTAACATGGGCATGTCCTACGAAGGGGGTTATTGACCCCTCACTGCATTACCTTTCCACACCAAAAGCGCTAGCACATTTTGCCTAGAAACTACACTGCCTCCAAGGGACGGGTGGCAGTGCCAGTCCTTCGTAGGTGGAACCATCTCCCTATCGCCAATTTACCACCTAATTCGACACTCCTATCTTAGTGGTTATGTGGCTAGCTCGTTGTGACATACCCTTTCAGTATACTCAAGGGATAAAAACAATATGATGTTATAAAGAAAGTAAAAACAGTTTTATTTTTAGTCATAGCTTAAATACCTATACATATTAAAAATGCATGTGTAATAAGATTCTTATAAAATATAATCTAAATAAAATAAGAAAAAATACTTCAATGTTCTTGTAAGATTACCATAAAAACAAAACATACAAATTTTACTTTTCGTTTAAAACCAAAAATAAGAAAAGTAGTCAACTTTGGTACAATTTCTAAAATATACCCGACAGCCGGATTTTCAATGTTAATATCTCAAAATAATCCTTGGGTCCTTGAACTCAAAAATGTTTACTAGAACATAAGTTATTGAATTTTGGCCGATGATTCTGAACCACTGCGCGTCGGTTTGTTTGCTGTGCAGGGCATTTAGAAGCACATTTCGTTTTGCTGTAGCTTCTGCCAGGAATTTTAGTTGATCTAAAAAATATAATTCAAAACAATTAAATTAGTTCCATTATAAAAATACGTTACCTTGATTAAGATTATCCCGTTTTGTAAGTTAATCTAAAATCAGTACTCATTATCAACTTTAAATTGTTTCCTTCTGTTCACCACGCACAATAAGAAACAACTGAAGATCAGTTTTTTCTTCTAACAAAGAGCTGGAAGTAGTGGTTGATTTTGTTTAACGGGATTTTTGTATGACAATAAAAAAATGTGTCGTAGAAAAAACCAGATCTGTGCATTACTTAGGACTATGGAATGCGGTGGCGAATAATGGACACCGCTTAGTATAAGAAACATAGGATTTTATTTCCTGGAGAAGGCGGTGTGTCTTTTTTACATGTCACATGCATAACGATTTATATAAATAGCAAATAAGAGCTAACCCCTGCACCCGCCCTTTGTGGCGATGGCTTCATGTTATACCACTGGGTATTTAGTCCAGATTTACACTAGTATATTTTTTCAGCAGCTTATCCGCTTATTCTCTTTTAAACTTGCCCCTGCGTTTAGACACATAATTTTGTTTCGGATATTTCTGTGTGAATTGTTGTTGTTTCAAAGGCCGAGTGAAAAACACAAAACGTTCAGACCGATAAGCCCGAGTACTGGAGAGTTTTTTCCCCCTCTTGCCGACTGCCTCTCTCTCCTACAAAACGCCGATAATCTGCTGAACATTCAGCCAATGTAAATAGGGACTTACATTGGCTGAATGTTCAGCAGATTATCGTCGTTTTGTTGGAGAGAGAGAGGCAAAAAACTTATTATTTCTATTTTATACAAAGATTGAAAAATAGTAGAAATTCAATCTTAAATTGAAGCATAATCGCGAATAACGTTGTAAGCGCCAGAAGAAACATTTTATAAAATTGATTTTTAATGCAGCTATGTCTATAATGAGTTAAAAAAGAAAATTTTGAAAGTGTCTGCTACTTTTAAAACGTTTCATACGAATTTTTGACAATTTTAATTTTGTCGTTTACAACGTTATTCGCGATTATGCTTCAATTGTTGAAATGTTTCTTTCTTTGAAACGCTTAATATGGTTTCGATTAATAGTTAAAAGACAAAAATCTGTTCTATATATCGTCATCTGAAATCAAAAATCACGTAACATCAAAAAAATCAAAATTAATTTTATGATTGTTTATAGTCTATTAGGCTAAACTACACATTCCTAGAAAATCAAAAATTTACCATTTTATGAGCGATATTCAAAATGACGTTGCAGCAAACAAGGTCATTAAAAACGCGGAAAGATTCATAAAATTTTATTTAATTCAGAATGTACACCACAACTAATTGCGCTAGATTTGTTATTAGTCTGAAATCCCTAAATTTGGTCAAAAGCTTAAAATTACTTTACTTTGTTTTTTGCTTCTCCTGAAAAATCAAGAACACGTGGGTTACGTTATTTTGGATTTCAGGTGACGATATTTAGATATAAATATACAAACCAATTCAATTATTTTATAATTTCTAAAATAAAGGGAAAATCCAAAGAGAAATTATTCCTGAAAAAAAATTGAATTGAAAAATACGATTCCCTGAAATTGCTTTAAGTTTTGTTTCTAAATTATGTCCATAACATCTCACATCAAAGCTCCAATTATTTTTTTGTTTCGTTAAAAAATTGTGTAATTAGTAAGTAAATTATAGAAACTATGATATAAGTGATTAATCCTATTTTCAAAATTTAATATTAATTTAAAATTATACTTAAAATGAAATGGTTTGCTAAATCTTTTATTTTCTGAGATAAATATATAACATTAGTTCGGTGAAATATTGTTTTGTTTTGGTAGTTCTTATTAACAATAAATTACCGCTTCCATAAATAATTCAGGCTGATTTAAGTTAAAGGCATACATACATTATTGCTATTGAATTCTGACGATGATGGAGTGGTGTCTATCGAAAATGCAGTCAATTCTACTCAGCAATTTTTGAAATTCGCTACACTTGTTGTATTTGTTTCTATTACATTTTTGCAACAGACAGAATGTAACCGAAACATATGGCCTTCAACCAAATAAATTATGACTGAATACCAAAAGCACAGACCAACATTAAATAACAACCCCACATTTTTACAGAACTTAAAAAAACTTATTTGTGGAAGAAAAAACTTAAAAGTGATATTTTCGATTTGAAAAAACTTGGAAAATAAGTTTAAACTTATCATCTGGTAACGCTGGTCTAAACGCAGAGGCAGGCAAGTTTAAAAGAGAGGTTGAATGTTCAGCAGATTATCGTCGTTTTGTTGGAGAGAGAGGCTGTCGGCAAGAGGGGCGAAAAACTCTCCCGTACTCGGGCTTATCGGTCTGAACGTTTTGTGTTTTTCACTCGGCCTTTGAAACAACAACAATTCACACAGAAATATCCGAAACAAAATTATGTGTCTAAACGCAGAGGCAAGTTTAAAAGAGAATAAGCTGATAAGCTGCTGAGAAAAATATACTAGTGTAAATCTAGACTTAGTTCGGATTTACACTAGGCAAGTTTTTTCAGCAGCTTATCATCAAATTCTCTTTTGAACTTGCACGAAGAACTCAAAACGTTCAGGGAGAGTTTTTTCCTCCCTCTTGCCGACAGCCCCTCTCTCCTACAAAACGCCGATAATCTGCTGAACATTCAGCCAGTGTAAATTCGGACTTATTAAGCAAATTTGATCGTCTAAAGCTGAGTATAGACGATTGCCAGATCGGCAAACGTTATCAACCCTGTTAAAGTGCTGCAAATACACGGACAATGACAGATTGTTAGGCAAAGGTGAATTGACAGTTCAGACGATTGCAAGAAAACATTACAATTTCATATATTTACAATATATTTTGTAAATATTTATATGCAGGATTGCCAATAAAAATACATTATAGACAGTGTTGCAAATAAAATATTTTTCTGGCAATGGCGCCGTAGTCACATGCATAAACTTCGCACATATAACAATCTGCAAATTATCTCGCAATGACTTTTCTGCTAACGTTGCAAAACAAAAATTGTGTGTTCACACGGTTGTAAATTCACAGGGTTGCATTTTTCCGCCATTTTTCTGGCAATGGCGGAAAATGCCACGATCAGCAAATCGTGTGTACTTACCTTAAGACCTCTTTGCAATATTGTCAGCAAAATGTCCAAAAATGCAAACCTGTGAACTTGCAACCATGTGAACTTAACATTTTAGTCTTACAACGTTGTCAGAAAAGTCATCGTCGGTACATTGTAAGGCATTGTAAAATGTGCGAAGTTTATGCATACAGAAACATTTTATTGGCAACACTTTCTATAAAATACTTTCATTGGCAATTCTGCATATAAATATTTAAGGCCCAGTTAGGCAAACTTAATCGTAACGCCCCCGTAGCGTAACGAATCAGCTGATTCAAACTGTCATATGGAAATCAGTGTAAACGATTAGCCAACGGAAACGAAACGTAAACGGACGGCGGAATCTGTTGAAATCAGAATTGGACGTTCCGTTTACGTACAATTCGACAACAGCTGATAATACATGTTGTTTGCAATTACAATTGTATGTTCACCGAGAAAAGTAAAGTAAATAATTTATTAATTATTTGTTGTTTAAAAGTGCAAATAAACATGAAAGACGAATATTTGATTTCATTGGTGCAGTCGCACGAGTATTTATACAATAAATATAATCCAGCATATAGGATATCTGAAAAAAATGCGAGAAGCTTGGAAGCAAATTGGCAAGGAGCTGGGCGTCACAGGTGAGTTTTATTTATTATTTTAAAATTAAATTTATAATCTGCTTCAGGATTCTTTTGGCGACAGTACGAGACAATCATTGCGCCAATCTTCTTCATTGTGGGTGAATTTGACAGCAATATAAGCGTCTCTACAAACGTGGACTTATTTATAGATAGAGATTGGATTTGGCTGAGTCCTTCTTCAGTGGAAATAGACATAAGTAAAAGTATTAATAAAACACAGAATATTTAAGATATTGAGTTCAAATTTATTCCAGGTGTAGTGCAAATGTTACATTTTAAGAATGAAATTCAATTTCGGTCATATGACCACCAAGAGCCCGTCAACAGCGATCTATTCTTTGGACCCAATTTTCCACCACTCCTGTTCACATTTCGACCGGAACGTTGGCAATTTCGCGTTGGATGTTGTCTCTAAGCTCGTCTAAAGTTGTTGACTTAGACCAAGGATATTCCTCAGGGGAAACGCCGCATCGCCAGTAAAAAAAAGAGGAAAGGCTTCAGAGGATACTGACGATAATGGCTTACTAGGAGGCACAGGTACTGCACCTAAAAAAACCGATTGGCCAAACGGAGAGTACTGGAATATAGCTGTATTTAATTTAAATTAATAAATGTAAATTGTTTGTATTAAAATATAATATAAATAAATTGAAGTTTAATAGACATACCCCCATCGTGTTGGCTGCCATAACTTCCAACATTAACTGATATGAATGTATAGTTAGCATCGCAGATTCCCACACAGTTCGGCATATCCCACATTCGTCGAAAATCATTAGCAATGTGTTTGTCCTGCTGTGTTGTTTGTTCACTTAAAGAAATTGGCGAAAGCAAGCGCCACAAAACTTCACTACATTCTAAAATAATATTTCGAATTGTTGTTTCCCCAGCTTGTGACTCCATGCAATCGATTGTATGGAACAACCGTGACCCAAATATCTACAATTTTAAAGAATAGAAAGTTAATGTTTCCCAACTTGGAATCATAGGATAAAGCAATATTTGACATACAGTGGTGTTATTGCTAGTCTCTCTGCTGGTCTAATCCGTTGCTTTGGCGTAGTTAACTCATATTTTATTAATGTTAATAACAAATTAAAAACTGCCATAGGCATTCTAGTGTCCGGCTTTCGCCCAGTCATTGTTTATAGGACGTCCACCCCATCTTCTTATCCGACGATATTGTCTTGATTACTTTTATTGTAAATTCTGCACAGATTTAAAAAACACAAATTTATAAACGTTCTTTTTAACTTCATTTTTAATAAATCTGAACAAAAATAAATCGCGGCTTTTTTGTTTACTTATGTGTTGTTGTTGTCAGAACATATGACTCGTTTTCTCAACGTTGGCTAATCGCTCAAACGGGCAACGTTACGACAACGGTAAAGATAAATTACGGTTACGTATGCCTAACCCGGCCTTTACAAAATATATACTATTAAGGTTTTCTTACAATCGTCTGAACTGACTAACATTCTACCATTGTCACTACATTGGCAGCACTTTGACGGAGTTAATAACATTGTATGATCTGACAACCGTTTGTACATAGCTTTGTATAGGAGCCGTTACTACAATTTTGATTATGAGGCGTTTATAATAGAAGATTCATTTTACCGTATCAAGATGTATTTTGGTTCTATTTTTTCAGAAACTATGTAGATATATTTGTACGAATGGTTTAAAATATGCGCATACATTTAGATTAGCTAGATTGAAAGAGGAGAGACTTTTAAATCATCAAGAACTAAAGAAAATCCGCAAGGTGTGACTTCAGACTTCTTTCCGGTTTTAATTTAATTGTGAAAAGATAAACGTTCGCCGGGAGAAAACTGAAAAAGTTACCGGAAAAACAAGATTTTGAGTGACGATCCTCGATAATATTTGTGAAAATTTAATTTTGAGGGTTTTGAAGACAATTTTTCGAGTATTTAAAGATGGTGTGGCCAGAATCGGTTGCACACGATCTTGGAAAAGGGGAGAATATCATTCTTCCGAGAGTAAGGCAGTACCACCACCTGACTGGCCGTTACGAGGCAGTGGTTCAACCACTGCGATATGGGGCGACAATACCTCTCGTGAAGACGGGTAAGATGCACTACATCAATCGAGATGGATTCGAGATCCACTATGTCTCGAAGAGGAAGCTTAAACTTGTCAGTAACGACAGAACGATGATCAACAGTTTGGTAGCTGACGACACGCTCCGCAAGAATTACCGTATATATATCCCACAGGAGCTCTGCAAGATGAAGGCAGTTGTGGAGTAGAGTTGGGCACTTTAGTTCATTTAAGTGATCGGTCTTTTTAGTTCAGTTCAATTAAGTGAACTAGTTCGTTCATTTAGTTCAATAGTTCACTTCAGCTCTTTAGCTCACCAGCTCACCGGCTCGTTAGCTTAGCTCTCCAGCTCACTTTACTTAAACAGCTCGTTAGTTCAGCAGTTGTTTCGTTCAGATCACCAGTTCAAATCAGCCGTTATTAAAGGAATCTGATTGGAACATGAATGGAATGAATTGAATATACAAACTCATTTGTACAGGAAGAATCCTACATTCATGATGATATAAAAATAGAAACAACACATAACAGCTGAGAAGAAAGAGCAAAATGAGAAGAGAGAACGAAATGACAGGGTTGAACTACTGAGCTGAAATAAACGATTTGTGTGAACTAGTTCGTACCGTTCAGTAAAGTGACCAGTTCAATTGAACTAGTTCGTTCACGAACTACACAACTCTATTGTGGAGAAACCTGCGGAATACACGGAGGAATTTATATACGACAATATGCAAATACGACAACTCCCAGAATACGGCCCACTGTATGGTTATGTTAAAATTGCTGAGATAAAGAGATTCTCAATTCCAGACAAGGAGAATGGGGATAGAAGAGTCGATATTGATCTGGTCACTGTGTCCTTCACGGGTGATGCGCTACCATCACATGTTGAATTGGACAGGATTATATACCCGGTAAGACCATTCATAAATCATGTTACGCAATGCAGAAAGTGTTGGAGATTCGGTCATTCCGAGGGCGTATGTCGTCGTTCGCAACGTATATGCTACAGATGCGGAATGACCCACGATGACGAATGCATCCAAATGGCAGTATGTGTAAACTGCGATGGTTTTCACGATGCTAAATCGAATCAATGCGAGGTGAGGATACGACTCAGAAAGAAGGCCAAGGAAGAGGCAGAAGAGAAGGCGCCAAAGAGACGCGATAAGGTTCCTGACACACAGGTAATAAATAATCCTATACATTTTATTCGCGAACCGAACGATTTCCCACCTATGTAAGAAGGTGGCTTCCTAGAGGAAACGTAAACGTGGTACCAGAACGAGCAATAATCTTCGGGTAGAAGATGTTGTAGCCGAGGATGACCGGGTGGATTCGGATGAACCCGATTTACCACCCGAAGAGGGGATGCCCGACAACACACCTCTACTTGTGGAGACCGACGGCCGTGAACCACGGTGTGATACACGTGAGGATACTGAAGTCGACGCCTCGTCTGCAGAGGTATCCCATGACAATACAAACAATCTGGGATCTGAATCCCATAATATTTCTGAAGTGCAGCCGGAGGCTAAACTTTCTAAGACATTTGACAATAATTTGATAGGAAATGAACGCCGATGCACGAATACGGGCTTCGACGAATTTCAATCGATCTACCAATCACAATCTGTCCAACCGATGAAATATGCTGATGATGAGGATATTTCAACTTAATGCAACAAGTCTGAGAAATAAAAGAACACAACTGATACAATTTCTGAAGGAAGAGGATGTCGATATAATGTGTATATATGATACGTTTTTGAAAGCAACGGATGTATACAACATTCCTTTTTATGATATTATTCGAACGGATAGACCTCACACCCACGGAGGGGGTGTTGCAATCATAATAAAGAGATCGATATCATTCAAACTCCGTTCTTTTCACCTCTCGAATGGACAGATCGAGATTGTAACCTGCCAGATCAATACTCATATGGGAGACGTTGTAATAGCATCAATATATATTCCACCGTCTGCCAGGTACAATACCGGACACTTAAATGAAATCATCGCACAGATTCTATCTGGGTCACACTTTGTCTTTTGTGGTGACTTTAATGCGCACCACGAGATGTGGGGCGGACAGAGGAATGATTTATAGATGGAATTTATAGATGTTATACAGCTAGGACCGCGAAATCAAAATATGATAACCTACGGAGTCCTTAGGAATATTCCTAAGAGTACATTGAATGAGAGATTTCCGTTCTTGAAATTCGGAGACTTTCAACCAGGGACAGGAGGTATTTACAATGGCAGAGTTGGAGACGGCAATAGATTCGGCACGTGATACATCACCTGGGATAGACAGTATGAGAAATGGTCACATCTCAAACTTTAACCTCACACTGAGACAGACAATTTGGGAAATGTTTAACTTCGTATGGTCCTCTGGATGCATTCCACGGACATGGATGCAATATAATGTTACACCAATTCACAAGAAGGATAAACCTCCTGATGACCCACGATCATTTAGATCCATTGCCTTAATTTCGTGTCTCCGGAAATTATTCGAGAATATACTACAAAACAGAATTGACCACTACCTGGAATCTCACTCGAAACTCAACAACCCTCAAGCGGGTTTCCTAAGAGGAAGGTCCACATATGATAACACCATTGCGTTATGGTCAGCGATACAGTTGTCCAGAAGACAGGGAAGATTTTTGGTCTGTGTTTTCCTTGACATAGAGAGTGCATTTGAGAATGTTAACATATATATTCTGATCGAGAAGTACAAAGACCTGGGAATCGACCAACACACTTGCGAAATAATCCATAGATTATTTCAATATAAAGAATTGATTATTGATAATAACGGAAAACCCCTCAACAGATGATCCTTTACCGGGGCACCCCAAGGATCGGTACTCAGCCCATTGAAATTCAATGTCTACGTGAATGACCTTTTCGATGAGACTGATGCACATATTTTGGGATATGCGGATGATATTGTCATGTTCTGTTCGGACGTCGCTATATATGACGCTATTCACCGTGTACAAATGGCTGTCAATAGGCTGAATGACAAGCTTAAGAACATACAACTTTCGCTCTCCTATCGTAAATCAAAGGCCATGATTTTTTCCACCTGGTAGAAGGAGATCAATATCGACGTATCCATGTATAAACATAGATGGCAATATCATGGAATATGTTAACCACTTCAACTTCCTCGGATTCACGTTCGAATCGAGCATGAAGTATGGTCAACACATCAAGAACGTAAAAAGATGCTTTCAATTCACGAATATACTGCGAGCACTCTGCGGTGTGACATGGGGTGCGGACCCGCAGAACTTGTTGCTCCTATACAACGGAGTACTACGGCCAAGAATTGAATACATGGCACCGCTTCTGCTGGACTGCCCTGAGGCGGACATGTTAGTCCTTCAGAGGATTCAATTCAAAGCAATGAGAATATCTATTGGGCGATTATATCAACACATACACTAGCTTTAGAGCAGGAGGCTGCGATCATGCCCATCCCCCAGAGGATATCGTTCATGAGCGATACTTTCATAAACCATATAATATCAAATCAAAATCACCCTGCACATCAATTTATACAAGATTACAACAGAGAATTTAATACAAGAACAAATCTGTTTACAAGATACGAAGAGAAAATTATTGGCATAAATATAGAAAGATATGATAGACACCTACGATACCAAATCCCCTTGGAGGCAAATATCATCAAACCCAAGTTCAAATATCTTGATGTGAGGAGGGGCGCAGTTATACTGACAATAGATATAGTGGATTTGTGAGGATATTTACAGATGGAACCAAGACTGACGATAGAACCAGTTGTGCCTTTTGGATACCTGATTTTGACATTGAAGCGTCCTTTTCTCTGGACCCGAGGAGCTCTATATTTTCTGCTGAGGCCTATGCCATTCTGGAGTCATTGCTGTACATAAAAGTGAATGACCCAGGAAGATATCTATTGATATCGGACAGCAAATCCTGTATACAGGCAATTGAATCATCCACCAATAACAAAACGCATCCTTACATCTTCAGGATAAAGAGGGAACTGCTTGAACTAACACACAACGGTAACAACATTCAACTCCTATGGGTACCAGGCCACTCTGGTATTGACGGCAATGAATACGTAGATGGACTAGCAGTAAACCACATAGACTCCACCCAATACCCGGCGATACCATACACCGATATAAGAAATGTCGACAAGAGAAGAGCTATTGTATCGTGGCAGGATAGATGGAACACGAGCGAGTTTGGCCGCAGAACAAGGAACCATGGTTTAAAAATCAACATCTTCCCCGCGTAATAATAACAATGATATGTTGATTAAGGTTTGGTCACCACAAGACGAGAGATCATCTTGCCAGGATAGGCATCGTCGCCTCAAGACTCTGCGACTGCGGTGCGATACAAACCATCGACCACCTGACATTCCACTGTCCTAACATAGACAACACACGACGTCAAGAATTCATCACCAAACTGCGAAGATCTGGAATTGATCAACTGGATATAGACACAATTATTAGAAGTAACAATTTCGATTTATTTCGAGCACTAATGGATTTTACAAGAATACTAACATTCAAATATAACGGCAGTACCATCATCCCCTATTCGTACAAAGTGCGAAGGCACACATGATTTTAAACCACAAACATAACAGAACCCCACAAGGTGGCAACATAGACTTAGTGTCTCGTGTCGCCTTTATATTCCACATCTGTCTGTGGATTTGACACTACACTACTGTCAACAGAAGAAGAAGAAGACTTCTTTCTATATTGTTTGATCCCAGTATATCCTGTGGGACAGTAACACTTCTTCCTCATCTCCACCCCATTCTCAACTTCGTGGCATGTTCGCCTTTCAGGCATTGTCCCGTGAGATCTGACACTAATGTGGACAGTATTATCCTATCTAGTGTTAGGAGATAGTTTGACCTCCTCAAGTCGTATCTTGATCAGGTTTGCCTAGCTATTCTACAGGTTTCGATTTCTGTCCATCTCTCATTGGACTGCCTCTTGAATGAGCCAAGGTTTGCATTTGGACAGCGGAACAATATATGCAAATTCTTCAAGAATTTGTAATTTCGTCTCTTTCCTAGCAATTTCATCGACTTTGCAATTCCCCGGGATATACCTATGCACAGGTACCCATATGAGGTATATGATAAACAACTCCTTCGTCTCGTCAAGAGATCTACCATTGCACTACAATGTGATATACTCATGTGGCCGTAGTTCTGGTTCCTCCACCTTGATAGACAGTTTAATCTTAATGCCGCTCTGGTTCATGATACAATAATTGTAAAGGTAGTCTCAAGCTAACAGCTGATTACAATTTTTTTATTTTGGCGTGTTTGACAGCATTTTGGTTGTCAATCTCATTGTTTACATTCCAAATGTTTGTTTACATTTTTTGACAGCAGTGGAGAGCGAAAAAAGGAAACGTATGAGTTTAAATTGAAATTGGAAAAAAGTAATAGGAAGTGAAAAAATATAATATAAAGTGGAGAAAACAATACAAAATTATTGTTGTTTTAAAATTATATTGTGTGTTTGTTTTTATTTTAAAAAATATATACTTTTCTAATAAGAAAAAGTGCGCAAGTGTCGCATTTGTGACAAACGTGATGACCATGGAAATGGATTGTTTTTTAAAATACCCAAAGATGGAGAGCTCCGATGGAAGTGGTGTCAGGCTAGTGGTATTGCATTAGAAAGCGGTCAGTTTTTCTGCGACGATCATTTTTTGCCCTCGGATATTGTAAGAGGAGCAACAAAGAGCGTGCTATTGACTAATACAATACCATTTGTTGTGTCTGATCTGTGTCAAACGCCACCTCTAGAGTAAGTAACTCCAGTATTGGAAGCAATGAATATTTATGTCCTTTTTCTAATTTAGTGTCAGTTTTCCATCGATAAGCTCCGACATTAATTTTAATGACGAGATGGATATGTCCTTTGGGTTAGTAAGAAACATATCAGTATAAATAAATTTTTTAAATTTTTATTTACAAATCTTTTTCTAGTATTCTTCCTGAAAATCCCTTGGAATACACAGATATGCGAACAGAAACAGAGTAAGATTATAAAATTAAATACTTCCTTCATCACTCTATGGCGGCACATATTGTACATTCGTTATTAAATATCAATTACGGCTTTAATTTTCTAATAAATATTAATATTGACCACAGTTGCTCGTTTATTAAATTTATTTTATTGTATATGTATACTATTTAACGCTACCTCTAGATGCATCAATTTTGAATATACTGTAGAACTCGTAGACAATGAGACACAGACAGAGTAAGTTTTCAAAATCGTAATTTAAAACCATTTTGTACATAAAAATGTAAACTCCGCCTAGACACATTACAATTTATTCGGAAATGCAGAGACAAGCGTCAGGGAACAAAAAATTAATTAGAAAACTTCAAATGGAAGGTTCCGGGGGGTTTTTCACTTTTTTCATTGTTACATATGAAGACGTTCAAAAGCCACCACTGACATACGTGGCGTTCGATTGTTGCGTTCCAGGAATGTTTGTGACGTTTATCCTTATTGCGGTACACGGTCACGTTGCTTAGGCTGTTGAATGGTTTGCATGGTTTCTCCTGTGGCCGTCGTTTCTCTATTTACACTCGATAAGGGGGAGGAGAACCGTTGTCTTTAGTACTCGTTGTTTTCTTGCAAAAAATTCCTTTTCGTTGCCTTTGTGGTTTTTGCATTGCTGTAGCCCAAGATTCCAAATTATTGGCGAAGAATTTAGCTGCAACTGCCACATCACATCTCAAACTACTGCACTTTTTACGTCTTCTCTTCGATGAGGTACCTTGGCCAGTACCACCGGAGGGTGTCACATTAAGATATCAAAATCGAGATTTTATGACATTTTTATTTTTCTTCACTAACTTTTGTTATTTAACAAACAAAATTCCGAGTTTGTTGTTGAATTGTTGTTGTTGTGCTCACTCTGTCACTGACGTCTATCTGTCAGTTCAATTTGACAACCAAAATGGCAAAAATACGCAGGGTTGTACCGGACTTTTTGTTGTTGGGCTTATGAGACTACCTTTACAATTATTGTATCATGCTCTGGTTGCAACTTCTATAGACGCCCTACTTTAGTTCATTCTACTCATTTGTGGAAAATAAAACATCTTTTGTTTGTTTATTTTAACTTAAAATTTATTGGTAAAAAATTATTATAAAATTGCTTTCAATAAAATATCACTATATAATCTTTCAAAGTGGCTGTTTTTTGAAAAATCACACAGCGATTTAAAATAAATTAATTACTAATTTACACTTTCAATAAAATATCACTATGTAATCTTTCAAAATGGCTGTTTTTTGAAAAATCACACGGCAATTTCAAAATTAATTATGTTATTATATTATACTTTCAACAAAATATCCCTAAACAATGTTATATATATATTGAAAAATCACACAATAACTCAATATTAATAATATATTAGATATGTAGATAGCTTCACTTTTCATAAAACATATTTAATAGATATGAATTTTCAAAATGGCTGTTTTTTGAAAATTCACAATTAGCAATGCTCAACTTATATATTTCTAAAAAGTATAAAACGAACTAAATGCCAAATTATTTGTTTGATATTATTATTAAATATAGTATTTAATATTATAGAATAATAGTTTTTGTTTTATGTTTGAAGAAGAAATAAATATAAAAATAATATAAAATCAAATAGATTTTATTATATAATATGTATTATATAATGTATACATATTATATAAGAACAAAGTTTGTAAATCATTTAGTTTCGAAATGAATATTGAATGTTTAAAAAGAGACATGTTCCTAAATAATGCGATATTATTAAAGGTACACCAAATATGGTTTTTATATTATATTGAAATGATTGATATTTTATACAGTTTTTAAAATAATACGCAAAATTTACGTTTATTTTACTTTAAAAAATACTTTAATATTTAATTTTTTAATATATCGCTCACTCACTTCAAGAGTGACATAACTCAAAATTGAAAATTGCCAAGATGTGTAACTTTAAGTCCGTATAAAAAGATAAGTAACATGAAATAAGATGTTTAAATACGCTTGAATAATCGGAAATATGGTTGTTTGCTTATAGACCAAATTTCGCTGAGATTAATTTATGGACATTTGCAAAATTCGGATTTTTGTAAGGCAACCTCAAAAATTTTAAATTTTGAGTTATGTCACTCTTGAAGTGAGTGAGCGATATATGTATGTCTTTATACTGTAAATGTAATTATTTACTACACATTATTTAATTGTTTCAAAATGGATTTATATAAATTGGAAATTAGCTAAATTGATAATTTGTTCAAAGTCTCCCCCAGAATTAACATATACATATGTATGTATTTAGGATTTCCAAAATGTTGGCTGTAATTTTGAAAATTTCATAAATACATAATTAACATGTGATTATAATAATGTACATTTTTCAGGTATGTGATGATGGAAAGTCATTTAGTTTCTCTTTTACAAATTTCATTCAAATAAACTCTTTCCAAATTCTATATGAATTTTCTCTAATTTCTCAATTCAAAATTTCCATACTTCATCAAAAAACTTGTTTTTATCGATCGCATGAAGAAAAATGCAAAATTAAATGGAATTTGAAAGAGATTTTATTGAAATCGATTTTCATAATTTTTTTGGGTTTTCTTTATAAAAGTTGAACGTATTCAATTTATATTAAAGTAGAAAACTTGTATTTGTTTGCATCAATAATTGAGCGAAGTAGGACAAAAATTTTTTATTGAATCAAGAATGTTGGTTGGTCCAAATCAAAGTTTCTTTTTTAAAAATTAAAAAAAAAACATTTTTTCGAAAAATTTCAAATGAATCAATACAATAAAAAAATATTTTTGTTAATTTTTAAAAAGAAACACGGACCACACTTCTTCAGAATCAACTTCACAGTGAAGGCTTTTAACAATTCTTTAATTGGAAATTCCAAAAAGTTGGCTGTTATTTTGAAAAATTCATTATTTTGATGTTAGAGCCGATTTTACTTTTTCTTAAAACAAGTCTAAAAAACAGGAAATTTTTTAATTTATTAATCCATTCCTCTAATGAAGTAGTTTCAATTTAATATACGAATTCTCAACATTGTATTTTCAGAGAATTTCGCTGTAATTTTTGGATCGCTGTAATTTTAATTCCAATCATGGAATTAATTAGTAATTAATTTGAAGATAAACATGTATAATAATTTATTTCAATGATAATAAATTTCTTTTTTGAATGAAGGAAAAAATATAAAAAATATAAAATCTCATCATTGTATTTTCAAAAAATTTGGCTGTAATTTTTGAAAATGCAATCATGGAATTAATTAGTAATTAATTTGAAGATAAACAGGCAAAAGAAAAATAATTTTTATTTCAATAATAATAAATTTCTTTTTTGAATGAAGGAAAAAAATATAATTTTCGAATTTCTTCTTATGAGAAATTTTTCTAAAAATATTTTAAGTTGTACTCGGATTTTTTACATGAATATTGTGCAGATGTTATTTCATTTTAGTAAATAATCAATAATTGTTTCGAATTAATAAAAAGGTGAAAGAATTTCTTCGTAATTTTTAATGAAAATGTTTTTAACAAAATCTATTATATCGGCATTATTTTTCAAGTTACATTAGTACTTGGCTGCTGTGCTTATATTACTCGATTTTTTTTAAGTTAGCAGAAACAAATAAAAGAAAGATAAGAAGTTTATTGTTTTTTTTTTAAATAAATATTTTTTTTTTAAAAAACTCAATGGATATTAACACTTGGCTGTTGTGCTAATATGTTTTGAATTTAAAAATAGAACTAATGCAAGTGATGGCTTTGAATGATTTTTGTATAATAATTTTAAAAAATATTTATGAAATTCTGCAGTAATATTTGTATGTACATGGCTGTAGCGCAGGTATTACCTAAGATAAAAAAGATAATTTCAAATTAAAAATGTATTTTATGCTGTTTTTTTCAAATTCCTATAATTAAAATTAACACGAATACTAACACATGGCTGTTGTGCTAATATTTGAAAAAATTAGAAACAAAAAATATTTTATTTATTTATTATAATTTTGGCAATAACTGCACATGGCTGTGGTGCAGATATTACTAAAGTTTTCAAAAAAAGAAAATTTTAAAATAAATACATATTTTTTTTGTATGTTAAAACAATTAAAACTGTATTGAATATTAGCCATGGGTTTTGTGCTAATATGCCAAGATATGAAATGAGTTTGCTAATTTATTTATTACAATATTTCAGTAATATCGACACATGGCTGTAGTGCAGATATTACTGAAAAATAAAAAAATAACATTAATTTACACAGCAAAAATGCCTTAGTTAAATGACACAATTAAAAACATGATTGCAAAACAATCTTCAATTAAAATGTTACTTGATTTAGCTATTTTTTAATTAAATCAACAAATTTTTAAATGATTCAATTAGGAATTGTTGATTCTTTTTTTTAATTAAAAATATTAATTGGATCAATTTATTTGCTAATAGAAACTATAAAAATATGAATTAATTGAATCAATTAAAAAATAAATTGAATCAGAAAATAAAATATTAATTAATTCCATGACTTTTTATGATTACCCGTTTTCAAAGAAAAATTTATTGAATTAATTTTAAAAAAATATTGAATTAATTTAAATCAAAAATATTGAAATAAATAAAAAATATTCCTATTTTAAATTAATTAAATCCATTAAAATATTAATTAAAGCAATTAAAATATTAAAATATTAATTAAATCAATTAAAATATTAATTAAATCAATTAAAATATTAATTAAAGCAATTAAAATATTAATATTAAATATATAATTTTTATGACTAACCATTTTCAAAGCAAAATTTATTAAATAAATTAAAAAAATATATTGAATTAGTTAAAAAAATATTGAAATAATTTAAAAATATTCCTATTAAAATTTTAATTGAATCAATTAAAATAGTAATTAAATCCATTAAAATAGTAATTGAATCAAATAATATATGATTGCAAAACAATCTTCAATTAAAATGTTAATTGATTCAGATATTTTGTAATTAATTCAACAATTTTTAAAATGATTCAATTAGGAATAGTTGATTCTATTTTTTAACTAAAAATATTAATTGGATCAATTTATTTACTAATAGAAACTATAAAAATATGAATTAATTGAATCAATTAAAAAATAAATTGAATCAGAAAATAAAATATTAATTAATTCCATGACTTTTTATGATTACCCGTTTTCAAAGAAAAATTTATTGAATTAATTTTAAAAAAATATTGAATTAATTTCAAAAAAATTATTGAAATAATTAGAAAATATTCCTATTTTAAATTAATTAAAATATTAATTAAATCAATTAAAATATTAATTATATCAATCAAAATATAAATTAAATCAATTAAAATATTAATTATACCAATTCAAATATTAATTAAAGCAATTAAAATATTAATATTAATTATATAATTTTTATGAGTAACCATTTTCAAAGCAAAATTTATTAAATTAATTTAAAAAAAATATTGAATTAATTAAAAAAATATTGAAATAATTTAAAAATATTCCTATTAAAATTTTAATTGAGTCTATTAAAATATTAATTAAATCCATTAAGATATTAATTGAATCAAATAATATTTCAATTGATTCAATTAGTATGTTAATTGATCCAATTAAGATTTTAATTGATTCAAATAAATTTTTAATTGATTTAATTAATATTTTAATAGGAATATTTTTTTTAATTGTATTTTGTTTTGTGACAAGTCAATTTTTTAATTAATTTAATAAATTTTTCTTTAAAAACGGTTAATCATAAAAAGTTATGGAATTAATTAATATTTTATTTTCTGATTTAATTAATAAATATTCCTATAGGTTCAAATAATATTTCAATTGATTCAAATAATTTATATTTTTAAAGTTAAGTAATTAAATTGATTCAATTAATATTTTAATTGATTCAATTTATACTTCAATTGATTCAATTAATATGGTAATTTATTCAATGAATATGGCATTTTCCGATTATATGAAACCATTTTCATATTAAATGAAACTTTTTTCAAATCAAATGATACCATTTTCAGGAAAAATGTCTTTGTAAATGATTTCATTGGATTTGAAAAAAGGTTTCGTTTAATTTGCGAATTGTTTCATTTAATATGAAAATGAATATATAATAATATTTATTATATATATATATATAATAATATATATTATATATATATATATAATATATTATAATATAATTTAATTGCAATAAATTTCTAATTAATTCCAAATTTTTTTAATTAATTCAATAATTTTTTCTTTATTACCGGGTAATCATAAAATGTTATGAAGTTAATTAATATTTTATTTTCTGATTCAATTAATAAATAAATGTTTGGTACAATTAATATTTCAATTGATTCATTGAATTATTATTTTTGAATATTCAATTAATATTTTAATTAATTAAATTTGTATTTCAGTTGATTCAATTAATATTTTAATAAATTCAATAATTTTTTAATTAATTCAAAATGTATTATTTGATAATAATAAAAAGTGTTGGAATTAGTTAATATTTTATTTGTAAGATTCAAATAATATTTTAATTGATTCAATGATTACTTCAATGATTTATTAAATTTATTCAGTTAATACTTTAATTGGTTCATTTAAAATTTTAATTTGTTCCTTTAATATTTTAATTGATTCAATTAGTATTTTAATTGATTCAATTAATATTTCAAGTGATTTAATTAATAACATTTTAATTCTATAATTTTTTAATACATTTTTCTTTGAAATCGGATAATCATAAAATGTTATTGAATTAATTAATATTTTATTTTCTGATTTAATGAATAAACATTAAATTGATTCAATTAATTTTTATTTTTGTATATTCAATTAATAATATGTTAATTGATTCAATAATTATTTCAATTGTGTCAATGATTATTGTATTTGATTTATTTAATATTTTATTTGGAATATTTTTCAATTCAATAAATTTTTCACATTTAAATGTCCGAATTAAAAACATGATTTCAAAGTTAAACAATCTTCAAACAAAATGTTAATTGATTCATCTATTTTTTAATTAATATAAAAGTTTTTCAATTAGACGACATTTTTCAAATGATTCATTTAATTAAATTTTTTGAAAACGGTTAAAAATTATGGAATTAATTAATATTTTATTTATGATTCAATTAATAAATGATTCAATTATAAATTGAATCAATTAAATTAATATTTTAATTCTTCAATTAATATTTGTTTCAATCAATAATTGTTAATTGTTTCAATTAATGTTTTAACTGATTCTAGTAATATTTTGATTGATTCAATGAATATTTTCACTGATGCATTTACTATTTTAATTGATTCAATTAATGAATGAATTTTTCAATGAATTGTTCTTTGATACCGGACAATCATAAAAAGTTATGGAAATAATTAATATTTTTTTTAATCAATTAATAAATATTTGTATATGTTCAATTAATATTTCGTTTAGTTCATATTTTTTTAGATTCAATTAATATTTTAATTGATTCAATGATTATTTCAATTGATTCAAAGATCATTTTCATTGATTCAATTAAAATTTTCATTGGATTTTCTTTTTAAATTAATTCGATAAATTTTTCTTCGAAAACGGATAACCACAAAAAGTTAAGGAATTAATATTTTATTGTTGATTGAAATAATAAATATTTTGCAGTATCAATTAATTTTTAAATTTATTCAGTTCATATATTAATTGGTTTATTTTATATTCTAATTGATTCAATGATTAAATTAATATTTCAGTTGATTCAATTAATTAATATTTTTGTAGTTATATTAGTATTTAAATTTATTCATTTAATATTTTAATTGATTCAATATACATATACATATTTCAATTGATACAATTAATATTTTAATTGATTCAACTAATATTGGCTCGTTTAATATTTTAATTGAAATCATTTTTATATATATTAAATGATTCAATTAATATTTGAATTGTATTATTTTCTTAATTATTTCAAGAAATTTTTCTTGAAAAGAGATGATCATACAAATTTATGAAATTAATTAATATTTTAGTTGTTTCAATTAATATTCAGTTAATATCAATTGATTCAGTTAATATTTTAATTATTTCAAATAATATTTTAGTTGATTCAATTAATATTTTAAATGATTTAATTAATATTTTTATAGGAATATTTTTGTAAAATTTCAATAATTTTTTTAATTGATTTAATAAAATTTTCTTTGAAAACAGATAATCGTAGAAAGTTATGGAATTAATGAATATTTTATTTTTGAATCAACTAATTATTTTTTTGTAGATTAATATTAATATTTTAATTGATTCAATTAATATTTTAATTGATTCAATTAAAATTAATTCAATTCAATAAATGTTTTAATTTGATATTTTTCTAATTGTATTTATATTCATTAATTTATTAATTAATTCAATAAATTTTTGTTTGAAACGGATAATCATAAAAAGTTGTGGAATTAATTAATACTTTAATAGATTAAATTAATTCATACTTTTGTAGATTCAATTAATATTTCAATTGAGTCAATAACAATTTTATTTGATTCATTTAATATTTTAATTGATTCAATTACAATTTAAATTGGTTCAATTAATATTTTAATTGATTCCATTAATATTTTAATTGGAATATTTTTTAAGTAATTTAATTATTTTTTAATTTATTCAATAAATCATAATCATAAAAAATTATGAAATTCATTAATATTTTGTTCAGATTCATTTAATTGATATTTTATAGATTCAGTTAATATTTAATGTAATTCAATGATTACTTCAATGGATTCAATTAATAATTTTTTTGATTTGATTTTAAATACCTAACTCTTTTTAAATTAATTCAATAATTTTTTTAAGTGATTCAATAAAGTTATCCTTGAGTACAGATAATCATAAAAAGTAATAGAAATAATTAAAATGTTTTTGACTCAATTGATAAATATTTTTATAGATGCAATTAATTAATATTTTAATAGATTCAATTAATATTTGAATTAAGTCAGTTAATATTTCAATTGATTCAATTAATTTTTTAATCAACTTTTTTATTGTTTAATTTATATTATATTTTAATTTAATTTTTAATTGGACCAATTAATATGTTAACTGATCGAATCAGTGTTTTCATTCATTTAATTAATGTTTTAATTGAGTAATTAATAATTTGATTAAAGTTGTTGAATTTCGTATTCATGTTTTAATGGGAATTTTAACCATTCACATTTTTTCTGTGTAGTTTCCGAATGAACAATCTACATATAAATATTTGTTTATTATATTTTTCTTCAGTTCCTTAACTAATTTTAAAGCTTTTAACTACACCTTTTGCTCATATTTGTTGATTTTTTGTTTGTTTGTTTTTTTCTATATACAAAATTTCATCAATTTCCCAATGGCATATTCAGTTTTTGTTTTCTATATTTATATTTTTATGTATATTTATTCATATGTATATAGTATAATAATACGAATTTCGCTAGGTCACAACAAAGCAATGTGTCTGTTTTATTATTACTATATTGTATATATATATTTTTTTAAATATTTGTTACATTCATTCGTTCACTTAAATCCACACTAATATTATCTACACAGCATTTTTATTGGGTTTGGAAACTTTTAACAATATCAAATTTCTATAAGATAAATTTGGATAAGTGTCTGTGGTTTCTAATTTACAAAATTCAAACCAATTTTTATGAATACATATTATTATTGTTATTGTTTAATATTTTTTTATTCGTTTTTATAAGAAACCTAAGTACGTTGTATATGAAATTTGCATATCTTGTTAAGTTTTTTTCTTTCTTTTCTTTTCAAAATGTATACAAAATTGTCAAATAAAAAATTGTGTTTTTTGTGTTTATTAAATTAAATGCACAATAGATTGTAATAGATTTGTGTTATGTCTTACACACTAATTCCCTAAATAGTTTTGCATATCGAGTTGGGTTTTGAGCTTTTTTTCTGGTGTTGTCTACAAAAATTTAAGTATTTGAGTTGTCTTGTTTTGTTTTAACAATTTTTATAATAATATTATTTTTAATCTTGTTTGTTTTAACAATTTTCATAATACATAATATTATTTTTAATCTTGACTCTAAATACGATACTATACATAATATATTTGAAATCTGGCAAACGGTTGATTTCAAACTTCTGATGCCTCTTTGGTATCGGTTAAACGAACTTGTGTCGCATCCGCCGTTACACCATTCACCGATACCTGTTGATCTCGCCACGGGGTGGTGAGTATGCGCAGACGTTGTTTCAGCGTTCCCGGAGTGGTGCAGAGTTTGAAAATGGCCACGGCGGGTATCATCATCACCGAGGAGCCGGAAATGCACCAACCCAAAACATTGGCCCACAGGGGATAAACGTAACCCTCGTATGTTAAAGGTTCATAGCCTATCAGGCCGTAAACAGTAATGAAGAGTAGGAAGAGAGGTGCCACAAAACGCCAACATACTTGCCAGTATTTACCGGGTCTGAAACCAATCATGTCGCGAATATCTTCACAAAAGCGATTAGTTCCTGTAAAATTGAAGGGAACAAATTAAAAGTGATTTTGAAAATTCCACTATTGCCCCGTAACCAACGTTACCATAAATCCAGGAAACTGCTATTGCCTCAAAGAACACAGCCACCAATATCGAATAGCCAGCGGCATAACGATCCAGCAGTTGGAAAAAGTAAAAGCCACCTTGTGTACAGCTGGCCAAGCCCACCACAAAGTAGAGAGAGAAAAGTCCAGCTACGAATATTTCACGATTACGTCCGATTTTGGGGAATTCATCACTCAGCGCTGTAATAATGGCCTCAGAACCACCGAACTGGGGGCGAAAAAGAATAAGAAAAATAATGAAATAATTTAAATAACTAAACCTTTAGAATCTTTAAAGATAATACAATAGCCTTCTTGATTTAACCGTCATTATCGCAATTTTGTGGTACTCGTTGAAGCCCTTTAAAATTATCTAACTATTATAAAATTTATATCAATAGAAATTTCTGTGTCCAAAGAGAGTCCCCCAGTGTGTCCCTACAGCTTTCCTACAGGAACATAAGGCGACTTTGGCACTCGTTCCAATACATTAAATCTGTAGGACCAGACCAGGATGGTACCTAGAAATTGTACACTTTCAGAATAGACTAGCTCAGTTCTATTTAGCCGAGGAGGGCCCACATGTGCTACCTTATCCTTCCTAGCAAAGAGAACCAATTCTGTCGTTTTTGTGTTAACGTTCAAACCACTGCTTCTGGCCCATCGGGCAAATTTGTTCAGAACCACCTGTGTAGGATCTCTGAGGACGCCACTGCTTCTGGCCCATCGGGCAAATTTGTTCAGAACCACCTGTGTAGGATCTCTGAGGACGCTGGTGAATTTGCCTAAAACTAGGACGTCGTCCGCATATGCCGCGACTTTGAAGATTCCAGATCTAACAGAATTCCATTCACAGCTAGATTCCAAATTAGTGGAGATAGTACACCTCCCTGTGCAGTCCTCGCTGTTAGGCGAGCAAAAGCTGAATTAGTCTAACCAAGCGCCACAATTACCACATCTGAGTGAATGTTGTTAAAAGCTCCTTCAATATGAAGAAGAGTTTCGTATTCGGGTTTTCTTTAATAAAAGAGTCTAAGATCCTTTCTAGGCCTGATCTTAGTTGGACTAAAACCACTCTTGTCTGTCGTGGCAATTCCGCTTCCTCCGAAGACATTGTTGGAGAGTGATCTCCAAGCATGAGATTCACTCTGTACTTGTTAACAGCTTCAGCGATTGCGTCAGAGTGTATGTCATTGGGGCTGTCTGGTGTACTCTCTCATCTAGAGATTATCTCATGTAGCATAGATCATGAAGATATTTTCTGATCTGCCTGAGGGTCGGTAGCCTATACACAATGTGGTAGTTGGGGTGGATACGAAGATAGCTTCCAAGTATAGTATATACATACTGCATTGAAATCATAAAGTTGTGTCTTCGCACGTGTATAATTCTCGTATCCCATGTAAGTGCTTCACAGAAGACATGAGGAGGCAGGGATTTCGGTAGGTCTGCAGGATTTTCAACTGCGTCTCGTTAACATTCGGTGACCAAACTGGTGCTGCAAAATTAACCACAGACCGACTTATCGCTTTGTAAGAGGTTAACAAGGTTTATTTACCGGTTCTCCAAATGCTGCCAGCCAGCGACTTGAGGACCTTGTTCCTACTGTCCATGCGGTAAACAGTGGGGCAACTAAGAAATTGGCAATCTCACTCATGTATTTCACTATCGAACGTTCTAAACTTCTCGGGAGGGACAAATTGGCGATGCTTCAAAAAGCGTGGAGTGGCTGATAGTATTGACACATTTAGTTTTAATGAAACTTTAATAACTCAGTCAATTGCAAACGGATTTTTAAGATATTGGTTGCATTTTTATACCCTCACTTTAGTGTGACGAGGGTATATATCATTTGCTACGGAAAAAAGTGTAACACGTCGAAGGAGTGACCTAAGACCCCAAGTATGTTCGGAGGAAATCCGTTTTGGGTCATTTTAAGTCGAATGAGCAATGTCCGTCCGTCTGTCTGTCTGTCTGTCTGTCTGTGTGTCTGCTGGCTGGTGCGCACGATAACTCTCGAAAGGAGTAACCGATTGACCTCAAATTTGGTATGTGGTAATATTTTTTTCTATCTCCGGCTAAGTTCGAAGATGGGCCATATTGGTCCACTCCTTCTAGTACCTCCCCCACAAAGTGTTAAAATGTTGTGAAATATTGATTCTTTAATAACTGCTATACTACTTATTCGAATCTTTTGAAATTCCACACATAGTATTAGCTTATTAGTCGTTATCAACTCGAGAAAAATGGGCGAAGTCGCCACGTCCCTTTTGGTACCTCCCACACAAATGCACCATTTTGCACCAAAAGTTAATAGCTTATAACATTAATAACAGTGTATAAAAATACTTGAAATTTTGTACAGTATTATGCTTTTTTATTGGCTACAGTCCAGGGAAAAATGGGTGTTGTTGTCACGCCCCTTTTGGTACCTCCCACACAAAGGTACCTTTTTGCACCAAAAGTTAACAGCTTATAACATTAAAACCAGTGTATAAAAATACTTGAAATTTTGTACAGTGTAATGTTTTTATAGTGTCTATAGCCCTGTGAAAAATGGGCGTTATTGCCACGCCCCTCTTTGTACCTCCCACACAAAATGCCCAAATCATACCACAATTTAATGTCTCATAACGTTTATACCAGTGCACATAAATGCTTATAAGTCGGCACAGTGCAATGAATTTAAAGTATCTAATGTTCAGCAAACAAGTAAGAAAGTTTCAGTCGGGTAAACCGACTAAGGTATACCCTCACTTTGTGAGTAATGTAATATTGAATATTACACAAATTATTCTGTCAATTTTTGTGGGAGTTACCAAAAGGGGTTTAAGAAATACACCTATATTTCGCTGAACAGTATATACTTTAAATACATTGCACTGTGCCGAATTGTAACCGTTTATATGGACGTTGAGATATTAAATTGTGGTATAATTTGGCCATTTTGTGTGGGAGGTACAAAAAGGGGCGTGGTGATAACGCTCATTTTTCACTGGACTATAGGCATTATAAAAGCATTACACTGTACAAAATTTCAAGTAATTGTATACACTGATATTAATGTTATAAACTGTTAACTTTTGGTGCAAAATGGTACCTTTGTGGGAGAGGTACCAAAAGGGGCGTGACAATAACGCCCATTTTTCAATGGACTGTAGGCACTATAAAAACATTACGCTGTACAAAATTTCAAGTATTTTTATACACTGGTATTAATGTTATAAGCTGTTAACTTTTGGTGCAAAATGATGCATTTGTGCGGGAGGTACCAAAAGGGGCGCGGCAATAACGCCCATTTTTCACTGGACTGTAGGCACTATAAAAGCATTACACTGTACAAATTTGCAAGTATTTCTAAACACTGGTATTATTGTTATAAGCTTTTAACTTTTAGTGCAAAATGTTGCATTTGTGTGGGAGGTACCAAAAGGGGCGTGGCAATTTCGCCCATTTTCCTCGAGTTGATAGCGACTAATAAACTAATGCTATGTGTGGAATTTCAGAAGATTCGAATAAGTAGTATAGCAGTTATTAAAGATTCAATATTTCACAACATTTGAACCCTTTGTGGGGGAGGTACCAGAAGGAGTGGACCAATATGGCCCATCTTCGAACTTAGCCGGAGATAGAAAAAAATATTACCACATACGAAATTTGAAGTCAATCGGTTACTCCTTTCGAGAGTTATCGTGCGCACCAGCCAGCAGACACACAGACAGACAGACAGACAGACAGACAGACAGACAGACGGACGGACATTGCTCATTCGACTTAAAATGACCCAAAACGGATTTCCGCCGAACATACTTGGGGTCTTAGGTCACTCCTTCGATGTGTTACACTTTTTTCCGTAGCAAATGATATATACCCTCGTCACACTAAAGTGAGGGTATAAAAAAAAGGTGTATTTGATAAACCCCTTCTGGTACCTCCCACACAAATTGACAGAATAATGCGTGTAATATTCAATATTACATTATGCGATGTGTGGGAAGTGGCGCCGTCTTGTTGAAACCAAATGTCGCCGAGATCACGAGCTTCAATTTCAGGCATCAAATAGTCAGTTATCATGACACGATAACGGTCGCCATTGACGGTTACGTTCTCACCGGCATCATTTTTGAAGAAATATGGACCGATGATTCCGGTACGTCGGATCGGGAATCGGTCAATGGCAAAAAGATAGCTCTTAACGAGAGCTCAAATATTGCTCATGGGTGTCAAGGTCGTGGGTCGACGGGAAAGTATTTTTTTGATTTAAAAAAAAATGGACTTAGCGCAATTGGCGAACGATTATTTTGTTAATAAAACTGAATAATTTATAAACGTTGTTCAGGCGTAAGTCTTTCCATGATGAAATGCCAAACAATACTTAACAAAAATAACATGACAGCATGACACGACTCACACGTGATCTGTCCAAAAAAGGCTATTGAAAAAAGTATCTCTACTTAGATCACCCTATATAAGTATATTCCTACAGTTTTAAATAAACAAAATATATCTCGTTCGAAAGGTCTAAGTCTCTTCTTTCCAAATTCGTTTAAAGATTGATTAACAATTAACAAAGTTATAGGCGTTCATATGAAAAAAGGCAAGGAAATCGAGTTTTACCCGTAAATCCGGATTTTGAGGGTGTCCGGGAAATTCCAAATTCTTGTTTTACTCGATAAGACCTACTGGAAAAATAGTAACGCGTCATTTGCTGCTCAACTTGAGTTTATTTTGTCGCAATGTGCAATTATCATTATCTAATTTGTGGTAAACATTTAGGTTATTTAGTGTTCTCCAACTCAAATATAATTTATATTAATCGAAAACTCTTTTACCGAAGATGTGCAAAATAATATTTTTAAAGTATTTTACTAAATAAAAATCTTCAAAAGTTTTATAATAACAAAATATATTTATTTTATTCTCCATTTCCAGAAGAATCAATCTGCTCATAACTCACCGAACTATCTAAGCCCAGCGTCAGCAACATCATAAAGAATATCAAGGCCCAAAAAGTACTGCCGGGCATAGTGGCTATGGCGGCGGGATAAACAACGAAGACCAAGCCAGGACCTTCGGTGGCCACATCTTCAATGTTTTGACCCGATTTATGGGCCATGTAGCCCAGCACAGAGAATATCACAAATCCAGCAGCAAAACTTGTCGCCGAATTAATACAACTGGTAAGTAAAGCATCCCTAAAATAATTTCAAAATATTAGTTTTCAAATCAAAAAGAAAAATTTTTTATGTACTCACTTATAAACATTATTATGATACTTATTATACGAGGCATAAGCTAATAGCACTCCAAAACCGGGACCCAGTGAAAAGAACACTTGAGTGGCAGCATCAACCCAAACTTCGGCCTTATAAATAGCATCAAAATTTGGATTTAAATAATATTGTATACCCATTGCCGATCCGGGCAATGTAATGCCACGTATCAGTAGAATTAATAGCACCACATAGGGAAAGAGGGCGGTAAACCACACCACTTTGCCCGAGGTGCCGATGCCCTTCCACAGGGAGAAATAGCAAATCAAATAGACTATCAGCAGACATGCGACCAAGTCCCATTTAATTGAGCCCAAATTATGAAGACCATCACTTTGGTTTAATTCTAAAATGTAACGACTGAAAAGAAAAAAGAGCGATTTAAAAATATTCTAAATATTAGGATTTTCTGAAATATGGAAGCAAAAAATAGCACTGTAACAGAAAAAACCAAGCAATAATATGGAAAAACTTCTTATCCTATAAAATATAAAGATTAAAATCTAATAATTATAAAAATAATCAACATTATAGGATTTTTTTATTAAAAGAAAGAATAACATTTTACACCAAAATTGTATTGTTCATAACTTTAAAGGGCAATTGGAGTGAAATCGTGGACGTAATGTCCTAGAATACTACTTCTAATCGAGCGCCCCACCAGAGTTCGCCATCTTCATTTACTGTCCATTTGAACATAAACAAAAACGTAGTACTGAGCTAGTACATAATCCTTTCCATTGATAGACCTGCAGATTTCATCATATATGAACGCCTTACTCTCCTAAATGGAAGGAAAGTTGAATGGAACGGGTTCAGAGAATTCACTAACCGCAGCTTCCGTGAACTATTTCCCCTGGCAAATTCCGAGACACTTTGTATCTGCTGATCGAATACAACCTAGCAGATGCAGCGGGACTCACAGACGATCGTAATGTAATTCGTCGTTCTAACCCTGTCGATTTTAGAATCAGAGAAAGTTGCTGAATATAAGCGAAATAAGTGGCTGGATCATCTAAAGCAATGCAATTTAATTTCTGGGAAACGTTTAAGTCACTCTCGAATCCTGGCAGGAGTGACGACCGGACGGCAGTTGCATTTGATTTGACAGACCGTAGGGTGCGCGTGTTATTTTAACCCGCAATTCATAGAGCATCCCGAGAGTGACGGGGCGAAAAGTAGAGTCAAGTGTCACAATTTACAGTTGGAGAAGTTGGAATGTCATCTGTAGCGCAAAGCGCTGACGAAATGTCTATGCTGATGCTGAAGCAGTTAAACATACCGGGAGTCGAGTACCTGACAAAAGTCCTCAACTTATCCCTGACCACTCAAATATTACCCGAAGCCTGGAAAATGGGCAGTGTAGTCCCGCTACAGAAACCAGGCAATAATGCTAAGCTGTATCTGCTTGGATGCTACCGTCATAGCCACCACAACACAGTGAATAGGCTACCCCTTCCATTCAGATCAGGAAAGATCTACCAGTCATGCATCGGTAACATACACTCTGACATAGTCGCTGAAATCTATAAGAATTACAGAGTGAACGTCGTGCTAGGAGATCACCCAACATCACTGGCTTCGGAGGAAGCGGAATTGTCACGTCAGACAATAGAGTTTTTGGCCCAACTAAGATCTGACTGGTGTATCAGTCTCAATTCGTATTTGGTAAGAATTGATGACAACACGTCAAACACTTGTCCCTCGAGCAACCAGGGACCACACTAAACCTTCTCAACTTGTTCCCAGGTTTCTTTGGAGTCCCTCATTGTAAGTATCCACGTTCCTTGGTTTGGAAACCAATACAGCAGAACCCACAACACAAGGCGAATAAAACATCACCTAATGAACAACAAAACACCTGTACTGCAACAACAACCACTCTGTCCTGTTGAGAAAATCCTGCGATTCCTTAGTCCAGATTCACACGAGACAACATTTCCCCAAGCAAGTGTGAAAGATTGTAGGACAGAGGCAGGCGGAAAGAGCTCCCTGCCTCTCTCTCCTGCAAACTTTGACACTTGCTTGAAAAAAATTGTCTCGTGTGAATCTGGACTTATTTGCGCAGTTTATGACTGACTCCTTTTTGCCAGGACTCGTCATCGCCGCTATTCCACCGGTCCGCAAGCATCAGGTCTATCAGCATCTCATCTTACTGGCGCCATCGTTCAGGGCTAATTATCCCATCTGCTTTCAGTTCTATTGATGACAGCTAATGAAGGCAACATCGAACCCGAGACTTCCGTTTTTCTTTGGCTTAATCACGCTTGGTTTCGTGTACGGCGTGGTTCTGGCCCTTTCTGCTACTCTGCATTTTTGTCTCCAGATCAATCGCACTTTTTGCCAGGTGAGAGGTTACAGTACCAGTCTACCCCAATATTGCCTGGACCACTACACAAGGCTGGTTCTACGCTAGACCTTGTTGAGGACTCTCGTTCTGCCTGAGGAATTAAAATTCTTTGTATCCGCCGGAAAAGGGTATAGAAAGATACTTCCTGAAGCTGGACTTTGTGACTAGGAGGCTCTCCATTTGATACCCCGTCACGGCATTCCTGTTCCGAGAGCGGGAGATTCCTATAGACGTACCCGGCTTTGGAGCACTGCATTGTAGCTTGGAGTTTGTCACCTCCAACCCATCCTGTGGGACAAGAGTGATCGTACCGGCTATGACTGGACTCGTGGATAATGATGGATACACCTGAACTTATATCTCACCAGACCGTTCGGCGCCACCAACTGATCTGTCGGATTTACCAACATTATCTGATGAGCCAGCTACCATTGTGATGTCTAGTTCCTCATCAGATAGGGTCAGGACATCCTACAGAGCAACGGGGGCGCTTTTCTAGCTGAAACCTAAAAGTAGGATCTCATCCACCATTTCGGATAAAGGCTGGTTCGCAAGACATCTGTGAAATTGTAACTGAAGCCATGAAATTATGGGCATTGAAGAGATTTAAACCATTCAACTAGGCAGGGTTTCGTTGGCGGAGTTGCATGTTGATAGGTTGCATATCCTGGTATCATTCACATTTCATATATTCCAACAAAGTTGAGGGAGACTTAGGTATTATTTTTACCAAACCAGGAAAGCCTTCCCATGCAGGACCGAAGTACTTACGACCCATCGATCTGCCATTGTTATGAGATCGCTTCTTTTATGAACGGATTCATCATAATGGTTGTTGTGGTAACGGAAATGAAGTTGAGCCAAAACTCCAGGCTCCAGATCCAAGTTTACAAGGTGTTGTTTGGAGACACAAGGCATTGCCGTTAGATCTGGAGACATATATGTACATGGAACAGTTGAACGTGTATATTCCGACGGTGTACGTCTGTCCGCTTGGTTATCATTCATATATTAGAGTAGAATCTCAATGCTGATGCTGAAGCATTAGGTGATGCAGGAGTCGAGTACTTGACGAGCTCCCTCAACATGCCTATCGCCACCCTAACCGTATCTGAGACTTGCAAACTGGGCCCCAGTCATCAGGCCTGCGAAAGTTGCGTACCAAGGAGTGTCGTACATACCAGTTTCCCTGATACCCCTATTCGCAAAGATAATTCAGGAACTCCTCCTGCCAAGCTTGAGTAACCACCTTCCAACAGTTGAACATCAGCATGGGTTCCGCTAGATTCACATCATATCACTCCATTCTCTTTGAGGACATATTTGAGTCCTCCCTCCCGAACTCTACATAGAAATGGTTGGTAAAATACCTGTGTGGTAGGCAATCATTTGTAGACTTCCGGAATAAGCGTTTCAAACCCGGCAGAGTTGAACAGGGTACACCACAGGATGGGGTTATTGCATATGCGGATTGTTGTACGTTACTGGCGGGAGGCCATTGGCAGTCTTTGAGAAGATAAACCTACATCTCGTTGACCGAGTGATATTTTTCAGGAATGGACCCACGGACTCGTTGGGCCCATTCCAATCGACGAGGCTTGTCCGCAGGCAACAATCTTTGCGTCAATTGAATTTTGTACGGGAACAAATGCAAATCAACGCGAATAATCCGTTGTAAAGTGGACCGAGCCATGCCCAACTGCTGAGAACGGCGTTTTTGGGATGTTCTTGGGGACCTCTCAACACTGGCTCGAACGGCAGCGATATTCTCGGCCGATCGCCTTGGTCGACTTTTATTTGGCCTCTTCGGATTAGAAAGAGCCTCACCAGTCGAAAATTTTTCGTATAAACGCTTAATGGTGTTCTTAGAAGGCGCACTTCTCACATTTTTTAATATTTTAAAAGCACGTTGACTTGACTTCTTCTGTTGAATGTAAATTTCAACTATTTCAGAGCGCTCGCGTGGCGTGTATTGTTCCATGGTAAAAATCTGCTTGGACTGACGCTTCAAACGCGGTATGTCATTAAGCGATCTGACATCTCTGTCAAAAGTTATGGCGTTGCCAGATGGGTCCGTCGAATATGGGAGACCCTGTATCTCTCGAGCTGCCCATAGAAGTTGATGGTATAAAAATGTCGGCCGGGAGCCACCTCAAAATCTTGGGTCTGCCTCTTGACATCCAGTTCTTGTCATGGAGGAAAACCAAATACGTTCTCGAAATGATGACCCTAAGTCGCTAGCCGCAGCACCGTCCAGAACGTACAATGCGATTGATCGGTCAGTGGTATACTATGTAGCGTCCGTATGGACAGCTAATGTAAGCAAAACGCATAGGGATAATTTTCAGACCTGGCAGAATGCAGCCCTCAGGACCATCCCAGGTTGCCTCCAAATGTCTTCGCTCCACCACCTTCACGAGGAGACTAGAATTCTCTCAGCAAAAGCTCATTGCGAGCTCGTGACTAAACAGTTCCTCCTGGGATGTCATCGATGGAGTCCGAAAAAACGGAAGGTCAATTTGGAAATTAATGAAATTGTATAATTTCAGAAGCCAACTGTGACTACAATATCAACTCCACCAGATCTCTTCACGCTATGGCTGATTAGTTTAAAATTTACCTGATATGGGTGCTGGACCACAGAGACATTCAAGGGAACTGCAGTGCAAATGAGATTGCATGCTTCACGGGAACTGCAATAGTTGGGTATGCCAAATGACAGTAGGTCACTGGCCAGGACCCGTCGTGTATGTCATGACGGGTCTTTGTTTTATTGGACGGCACGTCGATATTTGTTCAACAATCCCTTCCGTTCCAGTGTTGTCACAATGGACTACCTGGTCTAAGTGTGTCTGAGATACAGATACACTAACCTAACCCAAATTTAGAGCAGTAACTACTTTATTACAATAACGTAGAAATAATGAGCATACATTTCCCATCCATTCTGAGATCTCCCATACAGAATGCCAAATTCAATTTTATATTTATCTGTCAGTTAAGCGAATTTCGTTGTTATTTTTACTTCATTTGTTAATTACCATTTTTATTGTTGCAATGTGTGTTATTAGATATTTTTTTGTACTTACTTAAAATATTCGGAAGCTGCCGATTGAAATCTTTCACTGGCCGGTGTTGTGGTGGATAATGCTATGGTGAGATTTGCAAATGATGTATTGAATTCGGAGGTAATTGTTGAATTTGACAAACTATCGCTAATATTGCCACCTATCAGTGAAGGTGAGCCGGCTTGTTGTTCGAACTAGACAAGAAAAAAGAGGGTATACAATTTATATTATAAATATCTTTGAATATTTTTCATTATATTTGTTGTCTCGGGATTTTGATTTATTGAGTTCCAAGCTACTTACCGGTCTACAATCTTCGGTATTCCAAAAATTTGTACATGACGTCCAGGGCAATGCATTGGTGAATGAGGCAAAAAAGAAACGCAGTGACCAGGCAATGATAACATTATAATAAAAATCTACATAAAATGCTATTAAAACCACAGCATAACCGATTCCTATAAAGGCAAGAATAAGTTTTAGTATCTGTCACCACTTTTTGTAAATTTATTTGAAGATGTTTACCTTTAAATAACGGCACCAGACGACCCCAACATGTTATGGCACCTTTACGATTGTGTTGTCCTAAAGCTAATTCCATGTAAAATAGTGGTATACCACCAACTAATAACATAATACAATAAGGTACCAGAAAAGCGCCTGCAAAGAGAAAAATTTATAAAATGGATAAGAGATGGAGTTATCCTTTGTTTCTATGATATTATTGAAGATCCTATGGTACAATTTTCAAAAAAGCTTCCTCAAATAAATTTTCTTTTCAAGATTGCAGATCTTCCACAATTTCCTCCAGTGAAATAAGGTAATTACCATATCCAAGGTGATCTTGGATCGGAAACTGAACTTGAAGGACCCTTTAGATGAATGAGCAACGAAAGCTCACGAATGTTGTTCGTTGCAGAAGAGCCATAGCATCAAAATGGGGACTTAGTCGAAGCATGAAACACTGCCTCTATAGAAGCGTAATTAGAGCGATAATGAAGTATGCTTCAGTATTGTGGAGGACATCGATGACAAAGGAGTGCAACGTAAAAATATTCCAAAAGGTTCAACGATTGTGCCACTTAAGTAAAAGCAGGTTAATTAAATCCGTACCAACTATATTATACCAATAAAAAGAGACGGCCCTTACTGGAAGATGCCTACAAGTGATGATTGAATGAAAAAATCAAGACTACACGTCGTACCATCAGAAGGCATCAAAATAACAGAACTCTCCGCAAGTTTTCCAGACACACTGCTACACGAATGGTTCCAATCTAGGGGGAAACTGAACTTTTTATTAAGGAACCAGGATGTGATTGGAAACACTAAGGAAATTAGTGTCAAGCTCCTTAATTCTATAATCTTGAGGATTTAAAGATCATAAATAAGGAAACCACAGCAGGTCGAACCACTAGCTTTAATGTATATCCATGGAAAACAGACGTGAAAACGTTTTCGCTTTTTCAACCAAATCCTACCTAACCTAACATAAGGAGTTATGACCATTTTAAGTTTCGTCAAGTGCCATGTGGACCCACTCCTAGACAAATGGTTTCAAACGAGGGGGGAACTGAACTTTTTATTGAAAAACCAGGATCTGATTGAAAAAGACTAAGGAATTTTGTGGCAATTACCCAAATTCTATAATCTTGAGGATTTAAAGATCTTAAACATGGAACCCACAACAGGTCGAACCACTATCTTAAGTGTACTCGTATGTCCATGGACTTCAGACGTGAAAACGGCTCCGCTGTTTCAACCTAACCTAAACTAGGGAGTTATGATCATTTTAAGTTTCGTCAATGAATTTTTATGATTTTTGTCAAAAGTTTGTAAATCGAACACTTATACAGGAATTGCCATTCACGAGTGAGACATGTCCAAAACAAACGCATTTCTGGATAAAAGTTCATTTAAGGAACGGATTTTGATTTCTATTGGGTCCTCGATAGAAATTCAAATCCGAGTGCCGAACTTTACTTCCGCCTCCTAGACCACACGCGGCCTTCCAAGCGGAAGTTGGAGCAATCAGGAAATCATTAACACCACAAAAGCAACATATATATTCACAGTTAACCAAATGATGATTAAAGCAATATTGTCCGAAAAGGTAAAATTCAGAACTGTACTTGGCTACAAAAGAGGGTTTGGCTATTAAAAAACGTATGGCGAAATGCGTATTATTTGAGATCTAGGACACAGTGATGTGATTAAAAATTAAAGAGCGAATGATTTGGCTTCAAAGGACAGAGAATTTATAGTAGTAAACATGAAAAATTCACAACATTTTAATAGTTCGATGAATGAGTCAAAACACTAGTCAGCGACAAACATATAATGACAAATGCAGGGCATGTAAGGAATAAATGATAACGATGGAACATTTCCTCTGCCAATGCCCAGTTTTCGCACATGCAACATCTGGATACTTTGGGTTTGATAGAGGATCAGATTGGAAAACACTTAGGAAATTTGTGTCGAGCACAAAATTTCTATAATCTTGAGGATTTAATGATCATTAAAAATCAACCCACAACTGGTCAAACCAATGGCTTAAGTGTATGTCCATGGACATCAGACGTGAAAACGTATCCACTATTTCAACCAAAGCCAGCTTAAGGAGTTATGACCATTTTAAGTTTCGAAAACCATTTTTACGTGGAATTGCCGTTTACGGTTGAGACATGTCCAAAATAATCGCATTTCTAAATTAAAGTTCATTTAAGGATCGGGAATCTCCGACAGTATTCCAGAAGTTTGGCTTCTAGATTACTGCTGATCATTTGTTCCACATAGACACTCATACTCTACTACACGGATGGTCCAAACTAGGGGGAAACGGGACTGGGACTTGTTACTGAGGAAACAGATATCGGACTTTTCTCCTGCGTCCCAGGCCATAAAACGGTCGTTCAAGCGGAAGTTCGAGCAATGAGGGGATCAGTAAAAGCACAAACCAAGTTGGAGAGACCGTGATTTGGCTTTGGGTAACCACTGTACATCGATGACCCAAATGGGACAAGCATAGAACTACGAATGCAGGGCGTGTAGATAAGACATGGAAATGATGGAACATATATTCTGCCAATGCCCAGTCTTTTCACATGCATACATCACTCGATACTTTGGGCTTGACACTTTATATGATCTGACACATCTTAGAGGAGCTGACTGGAATACACTAATGGTGATTTCGATTCTGAAATAAATGTTGCCCCATCGACGCAAAATTCTGAAAAATATTTGCCCTTTTTAGGTGCAACTGATGAAGTCCCTCGAATTAAAATTAGCTCCTATATCAAAATTCCAAAATGAAAAATTTTCTTATGGCGGAAACGAAATCGCCATAAGAAAATTCGTGTCAATTTATATGTACATATAATCTTGTGGATTAAAAAATCATAAATAAGAACCCACAGCAGGTCGAAGTTGCAAGTCCTGGACATTAGACGTGAAAACGTCTCCCCTTTTTCAACCTAACCTAAACTACGGAGGTATGGTCATTTTAAGTTTTGAAAATGAATTTTTATGATTTTTGTCCAAATTTACTGAATCGAACACTTATATGGGATGGCCGCATGTGTTGATAAAGTTTTTTTAAGGATTGATGATGATAAGTTTTGTTTAAAGCACAAATATTAAAATGTTGGTGTAATATATAGTAGTTGTTAAACATCGCTATCATTTCGAGAAAATTAGAGTTATTGTCCACCCCTTTGGTAAAATTTGTAAGTAGCATTAAAGTTGTTGCGTGAAGCCATTGATGAAATACAGCTGCACACAATCGATAATGTGCTTAAAAATTGGACCGATCGTGTAGGCTACTGCATGGCCAGCCGAGGCAGCCATTTGAATGAAATTATTTTCCATTATTAACCGGAAGGATTGTACTTTCAAATAAAAAAGAAATTTGAGAAAATATTCAGTAGTTTTTTTTTTATAGCATTTTCAAAAAAAAAAGTTATTTGGCGGACCCTTTAGCATTGCGGAGCACAGACAGAATGTGTTCTATGGATTACTCATCTTCTTCGTTACCGCGGCTTCTGAAAAAGTCGTATATCAAGCTTTTCGTATATCTGCAACCCGTCAAAAAAAAGCTAGTAGGCCGTTCTCGATAACTTCAGGAGAGCGATGGATTGTTTGGAGTTAAGGCTGAACCATATCAGATTGGTAAGTATGCAGTTCCTGACTGGTGAGCATTAAAGGCACTATTTATCAAGAAGATCCTGAAGGTCCCTATAGTATGTAAGGTAGCTTCACGTATTTAAAGTTAATTTGGTTAGCTTGGTAGTCCCGGGGCCCCGGCACGTAGATCAAGTTTGATCAATATTGAACTGTTCAGTCATCGTTAAGAGATCTGCTATAGTAGAACGTTTCTCGGGACTTTATAGCAGCATCACTATTAGTGAAAATATTGATACCGAATTTAGTCAGAACATTAATTCAAAGTCATATTACCACCTCTGTAGTGTTAAATATTTCAACAGAACGCTACTGAGATTGTATTTTTACTAATTCCTTAGAAAAAACACCAAAGGTCGCTTTTTCATTGGAGCTCATCCAAGAACTGTCACTAGACGAGGTCTAGAGGCTGAAATAGTCTTTAGACTCGTATGAATTTTCTTCAGCATTGAAGAAATCTCCAGGATTTAACATGAGCATTTCTCAATTCTCCTTTGTACTGATTAAGTTCTTTGCAGTTGTCCCAATCCCGGAATCCCTTGCAGATGGACATACCTTAAATGACTTAAAATATCCTGGATCGGATTTCCCCCATAAAATAGGGTCTTGGGTCACTCATTCCTCTTCCTGTTCAATTAGAAAAAATAAATGTCTGGTAGCCATGATTCGTTCGTCCACTATTCTCCCTTCTGAGCAATTTTATTTCATTTTTCCCGGTTAAGAATGTGTGTGTATTTGTGTAGACAATTTTACCCATTGTCCTACAACTTTAAATATGATATATACTAATGACCTTTCGTTAAGTAAATATCGATTTAAATTTTAATATCATTATTTACTTTCAAACATTGTCTATCATATACTTATTTTGACTTCCATTATGTGCTCCATCATACTCTTTGCCTGTATCGAGATGCGCGGAGATGTGGATGGATAGCTTTAAAGTAACAATGTCGAAATAATTTAATTATTTTGACATGACGTCACTGTTTTAATAAATTGTACCATCATGTCAGAAAAAGTGACGACAGACAATATGGGGGAGGTACATTCATAAATTTGTTCATGATTTGCCGCTAAGAGCTGTAGGAAAAACGTTTGTTGTCTGATGACAATAATAATACCCAACCCCCACGCAAAGACTTACGTGCAGAGGTACTTTCCAAAACACCTCAACAACATATCATAACCATCACTAACACCATGAGCTTCACCATTGCCATTACAGTCATCATCATCATCACCATCATCTATGCATCAGCAGCAGGAGCAGCATCTATGCCTTTATATCTCAATCATAGGGACAAAGTGGTCCTTTGAAGTACCATTTACATACCATCAAATGTGGATGTAACTTTGTATATCTGTATATTTAAAGTGTTTTGACGTGTTTTTTTGGTTTGATGGAACTTCCGTTCCAGGGATTGTGGCCGACTTTCAATACACTACTTAATTGTCCATAATTATCTCTTTTGAGATTGAATTTAAAGCGAAACAGATTGCAACAGTCCTTAAAAATCCTCAAAATGACGATAAATCACCACACTTAGCAGGAATTTAAGGAACGCATCAGGCGCGAAAAAATCGGGACATACAAATATATATTGGCTAAAGCAATATCTGTACCTATTTTTTTAAGTTAGACATAGTTGGTCCTTTGCCTAAAAAAATATGTGTACCAAATTTCTTAAGGAATTATGTCTAACGAATTTCTGCGTGGCACAGACAGAGTAGTTGTTCTATTGATTACTAATCTTCTTCGTCACCGCAGGTTCTGCAAAAAGTCATATCTCAGCCTTCAGTATATCTGTGTACCCTGAAGTAAGCTAGTGAGCCGTTCTCGATAGGGACAGCAGAGCGTTGGTGCGTTTGTCGTTAAGGCAGGACCATATCAGATAGGTATAAAGCAGTTCCTGACAAATGAATATTAAGGGCACTCTTTCTCAAGAAGATATTAAAGGTCTGTATAGCATGTAAGTTAGTTCCTAGTCTTTCAAGTTCACATGCCCAGCAGTTCACTGGTATGTCCCAGGGCCCCGGCACCCAGATGAGGTGAATATTGTCCAGTCAAACGTTAAAAGTTCTGCGACAGTATAATATTTCCAGTGTATGTGGGTAAATATCATAAAATTCAGGCCAATAGATGTTGGTAATCATAGACGTATATCGCTCGTTCTCAAAGAAATATGGAACGATGATGTCGCCCACCCAATGACTTTTATTGTTAGTTGATCTACCCATTTATCAAAAAATGGGGCTCATCGCTGAAAATGGCGAAGCTGGTGGAACGTATCCCGAACGGAACTCCCATTTTAATAAAAATATTTTATCACTTGCACTTGTTGAACGCTTTATCCGTCCGTGGTTATTTGGCAAAACAGACTGAATAAATGACAAAAGTGACTTCTGATCTGTCAAAGATCAAAAGTCAGTCATTGTCCTAACAAATCTTCGCTCCGACAATTTCATGAGGAAAGGAAACAAAATTCAGTTTCTTGAGCTCATTTATAGCCAATCGAAAAAGTATTAAATTCGAGGCCGACCGAAGGCTTTTAACCTTTTTTATATTCATTTGATGTTGGTCCTTATTGTTTTCAGATATTTAGTGAAACAAGACTTAAATTGTATCACTCCAAATGAAGACCTCCGTATTCCATATTTTTTCAATGTTTAAAATGTCCCTCCTTCTTTAGCTCAGCCGTTGGGTCCGGTTTGAGAAGAAAGTATTTGAAGTTTACCGTTAGCATTGGACCTGGTGTTATTGTCGTTGTCATTGCTGTGAAAGTGACTGAAAGTGTACCGTGTTATTGACACATCCTTTTGTCTTTTGTTTTGGTGTTGTTGCTGCACTGTAAAGGCACTTTACATTGTCAAATCTCTCCGTAACATGTAGCACCAGAATCGTCGTCGTTAATGCAGCATACACTACTACTACGACACGTAAATGTGTTGGTCCTGTTCACCAAAAGTTCACCACCACCCTCTACAATATAAATGTACGAGGGCAATAACAATTTTGTCTTTTAATTACTGACTCTGACTTTAGTGGAAGAGGGTATATATATTGTTTGGTATGAAAAAAGTGTAACACATCGAAGGAGTGACCAAAGACCCTATATATGTTCAGTGAAAAGCCGTTTCAGGACTTTTAAAGCCATTTTAGAAATATTCGCCCAGCAAGATCTCAAGA
This sequence comes from Eudasyphora cyanicolor, assembly GCA_963930755.1. Lineage (NCBI taxonomy): Eukaryota > Metazoa > Arthropoda > Insecta > Diptera > Muscidae > Eudasyphora > Eudasyphora cyanicolor. The sequence continues at coordinate 159,642,891 of OZ005738.1, read as the reverse complement.
TTAATCTCAAAAGCCGTTACAAATTGCAAGTTTTAGATGTAATATGTATTTCTTTTTAAGGATAAGTCGAAAATGGACCGCATTTGTCTACTCCTTGGAAAAGCAATCCAACTTTTTAAGGAGTTATAGCCATTTTAAGTTTAGAAAATGCAATTCAAAATTTTGATCAAATAATCATCCCGAAACGGTGTTATATTACCTGTCGTCGCTTTCCCAACGAGTTCATCGGCTTTGCAATGATCCGGGATATCCCTGTGTTCAGGTACCCATACTTAGTATATGTTAAATTGCTCTGCCTTCTCGTTGAGGGATCTGAGGAAGTCGAGGGCTGTTTGTGAATTTAGAGGTGTAACCACCAAAGATTTAATGTCAGCTTGGCTGTCAGAGTAAATGACAACGTCAGTTTTGGCGACTCATCCTATTGCCAATATTTCGGCTCGATAGAAGTTGCAATTATCTGGTAGTCTATGAGCTATATCAAGACTAACTTCATTACAGTATAATTCGAAGCCAAGACGCGAAGACGCTTATTTAAGGAGTTATATCCATTTTAAGTCTTAACCACAAAAATGTAGTCCACGATGATTGGAAGCTTCAGGATAAGGTGGCAGCCGGAGTTACCAACTCCCATAGAGCAATTCAAGTACCAAATGCAATGACGGGCTCACATGCCCCTCATCGAAACCAACCGGATTGATACACAAAATTATCAATAATACGAATATCGGTACCGCTAAGAGCTGCCAGAATAGTAAAAAAGAACTATCCCATTATATCCAGACGTCGTTTACCCAATGCAGGACAGTAACAACGCAGGTGATTAATGATCTCCACTTCTTCCTCATCTCCACAACTTCTGCAGAAGTCATTGGACTCAAAACGCAACCGCCTGGCATCTTCTCCGATCAGACAGTGTCCCGTTAGAACAGACACCAACGTAGACAGCATTTTCCTCTTTTGTTCGGTGATATTTTCACCTTTTCAGGTCATATCTTACCTTACATGGGTCGACTTCTGCCCGACTCTCATTGGACTGCCTCTTACCTAGACCAAAGCTTGCCTGTGGCGATTTCGAATTTTCGAAGAATTTTCATATATTAGTGCGCCACTAATATATGAAAATTCATCGAAAATTTGTAATGTCGTCGCTTTCCCAACGAGTTCATCGGCTTTGCAATGATCCGGGATATCCCTGTGTTCAGGTACCCATACTTAGTATATGTTAAATTGCTCTGCCTTCTCGTTGAGGGATCTGAGGAAGTCGAGGGCTGTTTGTGAATTTAGAGGTGTAACCACCAAAGATTTAATGTCAGCTTGGCTGTCAGAGTAAATGACAACGTCAGTTTTGGCGACTCATCCTATTGCCAATATTTCGGCTCGATAGAAGTTGCAATTATCTGGTAGTCTATGAGCTCTATCAAGACTAACTTCATTACAGTATAATTCGAAGCCAATCTTCTCACCAAGCATCGAACCATCTGTGTAGAAATGGAGATACTTTCATTACCTATTCTACTCTGGTTGGTATCATGGTGGTAAAGTTCTTCTCGAAGGTATACACCGTTGGTATATAGTCCACTCGGTCGGTTACCATTGCAATACATACAAATTCTAACGTGGCCGAATTTCTTGTACCTGCACATTGATACTCGTAGACAGTTTAATCGTAATGGCGCTCTGGTTGCAACTTCTCTAGGCCTGAATCGAAGCGGGTTTGTCCGCATAAACTTTAGACTTTACATATCCCCACAGGAAAAAGTATAACGGTGTGATATCACACGATCTTGGTGGCCAATCGACCAGCCCAAAACGTGAAATTATCTGCTCACCGAAGTGTTCTCTCAATAAATCCATTGATTGATGCGATGTGTGGGAAGTAGCGCCCTCTTGTTGAAACCAAATGTGGCCGAGTCGGTTATCATGGCACAATAACGGTCGCCATTGACGGTTACGTTCTCACCGGCCTCATTTTTGAAGAAATATGGACCGATGATTTTTTCTGGATGAAGTAGCAGCTCTTGAATCTCTTCAGGTTGCTCTTCGTCCCAAATGCGTCAATTTTGCTTGTTTACATACCCATTGAGATCTCGACGTAAAATGCGCCAAGTCGTTCTATACGTCAGTCCGAGTTGCTGCGTGCTTGACGTGGTCTATTCGGGCGAATATTATCCAATAATGAATCCTGGGTCTCAAGATGGGTGATGGTGTTGCGAATAGTACGCTCAGTAGGCCGATTATGTTGACCATAAGTTGAGCGAAGTGCACGAAACACATTCCTCACAGAACGTGAATTTTCGTAATAAAGTTGAACGATTTGTAAACGTTGTTCAGGCGTAAGTCATTCAATGATGAAATGCCAAACAATACTTAACAAAAATAACATGACAGCATGACACGACTCACACGTGATCTGCTAAAAAAAAGGCTATTGAAAAAAGTATATCTACTTGGATCACCCGTTAGAAACGATTCAATAGTGCCCACCAGTTCATGCGGGGCAGATCATGTAGACTTGTTCTTGTTGTAAGCATGTTGGTGTCCCAACAAGAGTTTTGCAGCCAGTTTTTTTCAAATGGAATAATCTAAAAGTATTTTCGAACCTTTCAACGGGAGCGAGGATTGACTATTTGGTATCCCTCATCGATTGAGGATATACGAAGACGGGATGCAGCCGTTATATATTTTCTCCAGACAGGGGATGTGCCTCATAATTTTCTGAATTTTTATTTGGAGAAATGCCATCGGGACCTAGTGATTAAAACGGATCAAAACTGTTAAAAGCCCACCTTAGTCTGTATTTATCGGTCAGCAATTTAGCGACGTTTATAGTCCATTCGCTTTTTGTTGATCCCGCTGTTTCTCGAATTCTGTCAGGGAGTTTCCCGGAAAAATGCGAGTCGAGCCGTACCTGTGGAGAATACTCACTATTTTTTGTTCAGTTACTTTTCGCGTCCTGCAGATATACCTCCGTACAGGGTGTTGTGGATAGGACTTTCCTCAGCTTGTGTCTGAGACCTTTTCTACTTCTCCTGTGTAGTTATACAAAAACGCCTTTGCACTTTCCTTAGTTCCTTTTTCTAAATTTTGAGTAGATCTTTATAGGTGATCGCAGTATATACGGCCTGTTGCAGGTCTTTTTCCTAGCATGTATGTAGCTCAGAAGTCTATCATTGTAGTTTAGTTTTACCCTTGTACATTGAATTTGGTCAAGTTTCTTCAGGGTAGCTATTGAGGAATGTAGTGACCGACCAGATTATCCAGATCGACTTTGTCATTCGGTTCGAACGGAAGTTTTGTATTGAGGATTTCTCTCAATCAGGCGCTACTTTGTCTTCCTCGCTTTTTTGTGGACTATTCCTTCCCCGCAAAAAAGCATCGCACAGTTTTATGAGAACATTATTTTTTTATATGAATCTGGGGATGTCGCTGTCGAATATGAAGATGTCGCTGTGTCGAGTAATCAAGGAAAATCATCGTTTACTTTCCCAACAGTCCTCGTACCACTTAAATAAATTCAAACCCATACAATCACTTTTGCATACATACGAGTACATATATAAATGTGGGTAAATGCTTTGAAGGATGGAGTGTTTTTCACTTCAATATTGTTTGTGTTGTTGTACGAGTAACAACGAAAATTAGATTTATTCATAATTGTATTTTGGTCCATATACGAGTACATACGTATGTATGTATATGGAGACATCCTTATCATCTATGTCACAATTGCCAGCACCATTTATGTACTAAACCTCCACCTCCAACTCCACCCTCATCACCATCACTACAACAACATCGCTATGGACAGGACATGCTAATAATGTGATTTTAAAAGCATTAAATTGTTCATTGTTGTTTTTTCGTCCTTGTCATTTTTGTCTTTGTTGTTTTTTTGTTCTGGTAGTAGTCGAGAAGGCAAATTGTCACCCAGATTTATTAGCGCAAAGTGGAGCGGATGGGTGTCTGTTTGTATGTGACACGTCCAAAGTACTCGAACCAACAATTTTTAATTTTGACCGGAAATTAAAGGAAATTACTATGTCAGCTACACCCAATCAGAACAGATATCCAGAACCCTTAGGGCACTATACAATTATAACACTGGTTTTGGGATATTTCAAGGATATTAATATTCAATGCGAATAATTAAGTGAGTGTGAGTTGTATTAGATATTTTCTTGGCAAAACTCTTGATTTATGATTCATAGACCAAGTGGTGTCAATAACTCTGTGAATGACCCACAATGAAGGATTGTTATGCAGACGACATTGACATACATACTTCTAAGATAGGTAGGAGTCCAAACAATTTATGTAGAAGAGCAGAGGAGGCATTTAACATAGCATATAACTGGGAACATCCAAGAGGATTAAATGAGAACACAGACAAAACAGAAGAATGAAGATCGCGCGATTCCACGAGCCTATAGGACAATTACTATATCTAACAATGTGAAATACTTAGGAGTAATCATGGATCGGAAACTGACTTGGAAGGATCACGTTGAAGACCATCAAGCCATACAGATCTTACTCGTTTTGTGGAAAGCTATAAATTAACCAGTAAGGAAAGGCAGAAAGTCGGGCGGGGCCGACTATATAATACCCTACACCTCCCTAACAATGCGATAAGGGTTATTGAGATAATAATTTGGAATAATTGGTAAATGGGTAAGAACATATATATGTGGATATATCTAATTCTGAACCGATAATGCTAAATTAAGCAATATTCGTTCCTAAATTGAGAAACATCTTTCTGGAGAATTTTGTAATGATCGGAAGTAAAGTACAACTTCCATAGCGCTTTGTAACCAAATCAGGAGGAACATATATATGGAGCTTATATATAAATCTGAATCGATTTTCTCTGAATACTCATTCATGTAAAATAGAAACCTCTTTCTGTCGGATTTCGTACTGATCGGATATAAAATACAGTCTCTACAGCGCTTGAATGTCAAATCGGTGCTAACATATATATGGGGGCTATATCTAAATCTGAACCGATTTTCTCCAAATTTGGCAGTATTCCTTCGTTTAATAAGAAACCTCTTTCTGCCGAATTTCGCTGTGATCGGATATAAAATACAGTTTCTACAGCTATTGAATTTCAAATCGGGGGTAACATATATATGGGGGCTATATCTAAATCTGAACCGATTTTCTCCGAATTTGGCAGTATTCCTTCATGTAATAAGAAACCTCTTTCTGCCGAATTTCGTACTGATTGGATATAAAATACAGTTTATACAGCGCTTACATGTCAAATCGGGTGCAACATATATATGGGGGCTATATCTAATTCTGAACCGATTTCCCCAAATTTTGTATTGTATCTAAGTGTATCACGAGACTACTCTCTGTCAATTTTTGTACAAATCGGTTACAAAATGTTGCTTATACAGTGCATATATGCCAAATCGGAGGTACATATATATGGGAGCTATATGTAAATCTGAACCGATTTTAACCAAATTCAATAGGGATCGTCCTTGGGCCTAAAAAAAGATATGTGCAAAGTTTCGTTGAGATCGGACCATAATTGCGACCTGTACTTTGATTACAAGAATACATCTACAGACAGACAGACGGACATAGCTAAATCGACTCAGAAAGTGATTACAAGTCGATCGGAATAATGAACAATGGGTCTATCTCTTCTCCTTTTGGGTGTTACAAACAAATGCACAAAGTCATAATACCCTGTACCACAGTGTGGTGTAAGGTATAAAAATGGGGACTTTGCCCAAGTACGACCCACTGGTTTTACACGAGCCAATAATATCCTACGCCTCAGTAGTGTGGTGGACATAAATGGCAGAGAAGTACGACGTAAAAAAATTTGCAAAAAGTTCAACGTGTGTGATGTCTAGATATAAGCAGGGCTATTAGAACCGCACCAATAAGGGTGGACCCTAGGATTGTTCTGCACCTTCAACCAGTCTAAATTCGTATAAAGTATGAGTCAGCCCTCACAGCAAGACGCCTACAAGCAATGGGTGGGTGAATGGATAAATCGAGACCACATGTCATACCATCAGAAGATATTAGAATCACTAGTCGGCCAAATTCGGACAACGGGAATCTCCGATCGTATTCCACGTCTGCCCCTAGGCAGACGTGCCTCTTTAAACAAAACCCCCACACAAGCCAACTGAGGGAAAACTGGACTGGGATTTTTTTATTGGGGAACCAGAGACCCTACATTGCTTCCGCCTTTCAGGCATAACATTGGGAGTTTCTACGAGATTCCGGACTCTGATTCCGCCTCCCACATTCGACCTGTTGTGGCCACTGGCTTAAGTGTAACCTAACCTAAGGAATTATGACCATTTAAAGTTTAAAAATTAAATTTTTATTATTTATATGTTTCAAATCAAGTGAATCGAACACTTAAATAGAATCTCGATTGAGACATGTCCAAAACAAACGTATTTCTTGATAACTTTCATTTAAGGATTGATGATGAACGCTGGGAGTTTTTATCAAATGCCGAACTCTGAGTCCGCTTTCCAGATATACCACTACCTAACGCCCCTTTTCTGAATTCCGAGACCGGATTGAATCCGAATTTCTTATTCATGAAGACTTCTGAAGATTCTCCGTAAACGCAGATTGTCTTTATTTTCCCATTCAAATATATTTGTTGCATTGGAAACATATTTGGGTCCGAATTAACAAATTTATCAACTCGATTCCGAGAGGAATCTTCAGACTCCAGCCAAATTCGGAATACAGAACAGGGGGGTAAGTTTAATAATTAAATTTTTATTATTTTGTTTCAAATTTGGTGAATCGAACATTTATAATAGATTTGCCAATCTTGATGAACGTTGGGAGTTTTTATCAAATGTCGAACTCTGATTCCGCTTCCCAGATATAACACTACCTAAGGATTACTTAAACGTATGGTGTACGGCGTATCTTTTGGGTGGCAGCACACAGCGGAATGACTGGGAATTAACGAGCGAATGATTTGGTTTCAAAGGGCAGAAAACTCTAAGTGTAATCCTGAAAAATGCAAAACCATTGCACAGCATGGCCCAAATAGGAAAAGCAGATAACGATGAATGCGTAAATGTCCAGCATTTGACGCATTATCTGATGTGATCTATCTTAGAGGCGCTGACTGGGAAACAGAGAAAATTCTTGTAAATTTATATAATATTGTGGATTAAAAGATCTTAAATAGGGGGTCCACTACAGGTCAAATCACTGGCTTACACGTAACCTAACCTAAGGAGTTACAATCATTTTAAGTTTCGAAAAAGAATTTTTATAATTTTAGCACAAAGTTAGTGAATGGGACACCTATAAAGGAATTGCCATTCACCATTGACACGTGTCCAAAACAAACGCGTTTTTGATCATTTTCCTTTAAGGATTAATGATGAAAATTGGGAGTTTTTATTTAGGACCCAAATGCCGAATTCTGATTCCGTCTCCCAGATGTAACATTTCCTAATGATTACATAAACGTATGGTGTACGGCGTATCTTTTGGGTGTCACACAGCGGATTGATTAGAATTAAGCTGCGAATGATTTGGCTTCACAGGACAGATAACTTTAAGTAGAAACCTGAAAACTGAAAAAAAAAACTATCGACGCCATAAAATAAACACGCAGATAACGATGAATGCAGGGCATGTATGGAAGACGTAGAAACGATAGAGCATTTCCTCCGCCAACGCCCAGCATTAGCACATGTTTTAATATCAATACTTTAGGTTTGACATTCGGGTATGTTCTGGCACTCACTTGGAGCATCTCACGTGAAATGTCTTAAGAAAGAGGTGTTCTAAAAGTCGCTATCACGCCTGAAAACCTATGGCATGGAATGCAAATCACATGTTAGGCATTATTTAAGCAGAAGTTAGGCAGCCAATACTTTCTGCAGTCGCCAGACACCTCGCTATTCGTCCTGTGAAGTATAGGTGAGAAGTGAGATGAATGTGAAGTGAGTTCCAGAACAGGGGTGATTATCTGATCTAACTCTATTTAGAGGAGCTTACTGGAAAACATTAAGAAAATGCGTGTCAATTTATATAATCTTGTGGATTTAAAGATCATAAATTGGAGACCCACTAAAGGTCGAATCACTGGCTTACACGTAACCTTACCTAAGGAATTATAATCATTTTAAGTTTCGAAAAAGAATTTTTATAATTTTTGAACAAGGTTAGTGAATGGAACACCAATAATGGAATTGTCATTCACGATCCAAAATCGGTACTATGATTGTACCATGTATTTGCCACTTTAGAGGTGCAATAAATGCAGGGCTGTCTGGAAAAAATTCGTGTAAATTTATATAATCTTTTGGATTTGAAGATTTTAAATAAGAGATCCACAACAGGTCGAATCACTGGCTTACACGTAACCTAACCTAAGGAGTTATGATCATTTTAAGTTTCAAAAATGAATTTTAATAATTTTTGCCCAAAGTTAGTGAATGGAACACCTATAAAGGAATTGCCATTCACCATTGAGTCAAGTCTAAAACAAACGTATTTCTTGATCATTTTCATATAAGGATTGATGATGATTTTAAGTTTTATTAAATACAAATTTATAAATTTTAGTGCTATACTTGTATATAGTAATAATAGTTGAAGTGGTACTTTTCAAAACTTGACTATTCCACTTTTTGTGTTTTTGCACAATTTGAGAAAATACAACGGCCCTATGTATTTAACCCGAAATTTTGGTGCATTAATAAAGACGTCAAGATTAGGCATACAGATTTCGCTCAATTTTATTTTCGCTGAGTTCTGAATAGTTCTAAATAGTTCTTAGCCACAAAAAAAAAATAATGGCTCACCTAATACATCTTTCATGATGACTTGGTTACCTGAGTTATAATAATTTTCCTTACTTATGATTCAATCTCAATTTTAAAAATCTAAATTCTCACTTTTAAAACAGCTCATCTAATGCTCATAAATTGTTCATGAAGACTTGGTTACCTGATTGCAGATTCTCGACGAAGTAATGCCAAATATTTAATTCTTGCCAACCAACAATGGCAACAACTTTGACCTAATCAATTTGTGAGCTTTTAAGTAATAATAATAATACCATTATCCTTCAAGGCACATTTCCCATAAGCGACTCTGAAAATTATTACCTCTTAAAATTGAGAAATTATGAGGGTTTTTCTCCATTTTTTACCTTCAATTCAATGAGTAATGGGAAGCGTAACACTCAGTTCTTTTAAGGCTAAACGAACGAATACAATTGTACAGAAATCATTGAGCCGTATAATATTTCAATTTTAAAACAGCAAAAGAAAAAAAGAATGGAAAAACAGCATAAAAATATGATTTTTTGATTATTTTCACTTAAGCCACACAATCAACCGCCGTTGCCGTAGTTGTCACTCAACCAAAGCCATCCATAGATTTTATGCCATTTCTCCGTAAAGAGCAACAGGATAAGAAATGGTGCGTGCTATAATAAATACTTGCATAAGGACCAAAGAAAGGCACACATTCTCGCAATGAAAGCAATGGGGATTGCTTAAGCTACACAGTGGTGAAAATCGTAAAAAAAACTGAAATACAGAAATCTACTTGTGACTTTTTTGACGTTTCAAGACAAAGCATCTGGGGAGCAACAAGCTTTTCAAAAAAAAAAAAACACAATAGAGCTTAAAAATTCGATAAAAACACTGGGCTAGGAATGGCTCTTTAAAAACTCTATATTTCATTCTACAATCGGCTCCTCATACAACCACAAGATGGGCTTCCGATAATGGTCTTGCTGTGAACGTGACCATGGCAGAACTAGTTCTTTTTAGCAGGAGATATAAGTTACCAACAGATGCAACTGTCTCCTTGGGGGGCATTGAAATTCCCTTTTCTGAAAGCGCAATATATTTATGTAGGTATTTTACTAGACAGGAAATTGAACTTCAAACCCAACATTCTGGGAAGATAAAAAGGCTGTGGTAGGGCTATATACCTGTAAAAGGGACAATAGGAATAAAATGCTGTATGGCATTGTCGTCTGGTGGACAGTTCTGCAGAACTACACCATATAGGCGATACTAAACAAAGTTCAAAGAATGGCTCAGCTATATGTATCACTGGGGCGTTGAGAACGACATCAACTGGAACACTAAATGTTATACTACATTTATTGCCGCTAGACATTATAGCAAGGCAATATGCCGTATGTACCGATATTAGACTTAGGGAACTGTCACTCTGGTCGATAAATGGCTAGACACAATGCCTGACTTTCCGGGCATTGTTGATTACACTTTGTCTGAGATTCGTGAACTTATATACATACTTTTCCAAACTCTAAAACCTAGTGGATTTTGGTGTATTTTCTGAGGAACTTGAACAATCGACTGCAATAAGACTGCCTGATCGCTGTAGTGTTTACCAGTCAGAATTTTTTAAGAGGTATTGAATGACTGAAGATTAACGTTTTGACCAAAGTCGTTATCAACATTTTCTCTGATAGTCAGGCTGCTATAAAAACCCTAGAAACTCTATTCCTGAATTAAAAAACTGTCCTTGACTGTCGCAGATCTCTTAACGAGATGGCTGAATAGTTCAATATTCACCTGATTTGGGTGACGGGCTACAGGGAGACATACCAGCGAACTGAAAAGCAGATGAACTTGCAATATTAGGAACTACCTTACACGCTCCAACTTGAACAATCGACTGCAATAAGACTGCCTGATCGCTGTAGTGTTTACCAGTCAGAATTCTTTAAGAGGTAGTAGAATGACTGAAAATTAACGTTTTGACCAAAGTCGCTATCAACATTTTCTCTTATAGTCAGGCTGCTATAAAAACCCTAGAAACTCTATTCCTGAATTAAAAAACTGTCCTTGACTGTCGCAGATCTCTTAACGAGATGGCTGAATAGTTCAATATTCACCTGATTTGGGTGACGGGCTACAGGGAGACATAGCAGCGAACTGAAAAGCAGATGAACTTGCAATATTAGGAACTACCTTACACGCTCCATACCAGGGAACTGAAAAGCAGATGAACTTGCAATATTAGGAACTACCTTACACGCTCCATACCAGGGAACTGAAAAGCAGATGAACTTGCAATATTAGGAACTACCTTACACGCTGCAGAGGAACTGGAGCGCTGTAGTGTTTACCAGTCAGAATTCTTTAAGAGGTAGTAGAATGACTGAAAATTAACGTTTTGACCAAAGTCGCTATCAACATTTTCTCTTATAGTCAGGCTGCTATAAATACCCTAGAAACTCTATTCCTGAATTAAAAACTGTCCTTGACTGTCGCAAATCCCTTAACGAGATGGCTGAATAGTTCAATATTCACCTGATATGGGTGACGGGCTACAGGGAGACATACCAGCGAACTGAAAAGCAAATGAACTTTCAATATTAGGAACTACCTTACACGCTCCATACCAGGGAACTGAAAAGCAGATGAACTTGCAATATTAGGAACTACCTTACACGCTGCAGAGGAACTGGAATATGTGGGCATGCTTCTAGTGACCTACAAGCTATTCTTAAGAGATAGCGTCCTTACGGCAACTAGACTGGTGGACACTTGTCAGGAAATTCATACATTTCAGGCTGATGTGTCCCTGCCTAAACCCCAAACACATCAACGCTCTGCTGCCATTATTGACAACGGTCGTCTTACTTATCGTGTCTGTCATGACGGGTCACTGCCTCATTGGACTGCGCGCAGAGAGATAGAGGTCTTGCCAATTCAGTTTTGCAGAAGCTGTGGATACGACGATGTGAAAGAATCAATAGAACACCTTCTGTATCTGTGTCCGCTTTCTCTAGAAGGCGACATGCTTCACTAGACTCTCATTTCTTTGAGGATTATAATTTGTATGATAATAAAATCCAAAGGGGTTTTTTGAGTTTTAAAACCCGTGTGTTTGCACAATGGACTATATAGTCTAAGTGAGCCTGACATACAGGCTGCTACTCTTAACCTAATCTTATGAATATATAAATTTTATATAACTTCATATGGTGTTGCAAACTGAATAACAAAGTTTAAATACTCCCATTATAAGTCGGAGAGAATAACAAATATTTATACCACCCAATTTAGAAGAGGAAGATTTGCTACGGACCAAAAGTGTAACACATCGAAGGAGTGAACCCGATTTGGGGCAATTTCAGTCATTTGAGCAATGCCCGTCCGTCCGTCTTTCTGGAGCGCACGGAACTCTCGAAAGGAGTAACCGGTTGACTTAACATGTTGTGTGTAGTAATATTTGTTTCTATCTTAGGCTATGTTCAAATATGGGCCACATTGGACTACTTCTAGTGCTCCCCCCACAAAGGGTTATCATTTTGTGAAATATTGATTCTTTAATAACATATATAATTTGTATCCGAATCTTCTGTAGTTCCATACAGAATTCTGGTTTAACTGTCACTATCACCTTCAGAAAAATGGGATAAGTTTTGGTACCTAGGGCCTCAACTGTTTTACGGAGTTGGTATACTCCCTATCACATCATGTTCTAATAATAGGCCTTCCGGGCCTACTTTTGAGTCTGAAGCGGAATACGATAACAAAATCGAATGGGACATCTAAGAATGCAGTTTTTAAATTGATTTACCAAAAATAGTCGGGCGTCTTTGGTTTAAATCTTAAAAATATGGACAGTTTTCTCTGTTTGTATATGTTGACGTAGCGAAGGTGAAATTAATGCGTTAGTGCGTTCATACAACGTTTTAAGGATAGAGCCATTTAAAGTTATTTTGCTAAGGAAAACGAAAATGTTGACAAAAAAAATGATTCCGAAAGTTATCATAGTTAAAGTTATAGATTAATTTAAAACGTTGCTAATTTCGATTTATTTCAGGAGATAGAGCCATTTAAAGTTTTCCGAAGGTAATACAAGATGTTGAAGAAAAATTAATCCCAAAATTGCGTCATTTTTGCTCTAGACGGCTTATTTCATGATTATGTATGATTAACTCCACGACTTTGCCTTCCCTCTTTTTTTGAAAATGTCCATTGGGTTCTACTTTTAGTCACCCCAAACTTTATAAAATGGGTAGTTTAATGGTAGGCAATGGTTTTCCGCATTAATGACGAAACTTTAAAATCTTGGCTGGATTACACTATACAACAAATTTTTAGAAGGGCTGTACAATTTGGTATGCTAAGCATGAAAAAAATAATTTTTGGGAAAAAATTATTTTTAAATTCATGGATTGTACGTTTAGTACTTGGTCCATATTTTTTATACCCTCACTTTAGTGTGACGAGGGTATATATCATTTGCTACGGAAAAAAGTGTAACACATTGAAGGAGTGACCTAAGACCCCAAGTATGTTCGGCGGAAATCCGTTTTGGGTCATTTTAAGTCGAATGAGCAATGTCCGTCCGTCTGTCTGTCTGCTGGCTGGTGCGCACGATAACTCTCGAAAGGAGTAACCGATTGACTTCAAATTTCGTATGTAGTAATATTTTTTTCTATCTCCGGCTAAGTTCGAAGATGGACTCCTTCTGGTACCTCCCCCCACAAAGGGTTAAAATGTTGTGACATATTGATTCTTTAATAACTGCTATTATACATACGTATTCGAATCTTCTGAAATTCCACACATAGTATTAGTTTGTTAGTCGCTATCAACTCGAGGAAAATGGGCGAAATTGCCACGCCCCTTTTGGTACCTCCCACACAAATGCACCATTTTGCACTAAAAGTTAAAAGCTTATAACATTAATACCAGTGTTTAGAAATACTTGAAATTTTGTACAGCGTAATGTTTTTATAGTGCCTACAGCCCATTGAAAAATGGGCGTTATTGTCACGCCCCTTTTGGTACCTCTCCCACAAAGGTACCATTTTGCACCAAAAGTTAACAGTTTATAACATTAATATCAGTGTATACAAATAATTGAAATTTTGTACAGTGTAATGCTTTTATAATGCCTATAGTCCAGTGAAAAATGAGCGTTATCACCACGCCAGTTTTTGTACCTCCCACACAAAATGGCCAAATTATACCACAATTTAATATCTCAACGTTAATATACCAGTCCATATAAACGGTTACAATTCGGCACAGTGCAATGTATTTAAAGTATCTACTGTTCAGCGAAATATAGGTGCATTTCTTAAACCCCTTCTGGTACCTCCCACAAAAATTGACAGAATAATTTGTGTAATATTCAATATTACATTACTCACAAAGTGAGGGTATACCTTAGTCGGTTTACCCGACTGAAACTTTCTTACTTGTTGATGTATAAGTTCGATATAAATTTTCTTTATCTTAAAGGAAATTATCAGGGCTATAGGTGTTGCAAATATTATTTTCACGTAGAAGCAGTAGTTTAGTTGCTGTCGATAAAACAATTAAAAAATTAGATTTTTTGTAAAAAAACCGATTTTTTTCTGGCGCGAAAAAAAATTAATAAGTTGAAAACAAATCAAAATTTGTATCTTTTATCTGAAAGCTGGAAATCTGGCGGAAGCTTATTTGAAGAAAATCGATGTTTAAATGAAGAAATTATAGCATTTTTTGTAAAAGTAGAATTTTATAAATTTCCCTTCTATCGGATTATACTTAGAAAAATATGGAACAGTCCCAAAAATATGGTATAATCCAAGAAAATTGGAAGAAATAAATCATTTCTTTAAATGTCTTTACCATAAAAATAAATTGTTGTTTTTATTTCAGCATGTCTCAACCTTCTCAAAAAAAGTTTATAGTTCTCGGACACCTAAATTTGTTTATAGTGTTATTGGATTTGATATCCTTCATTTTGTTGTGTATTATCAATACTGTTTTATTTCGTTGCAAACACTGTGCGATTATAAATACTTCTCAGGACATATAAATATAAGTTGTTAGAAACACCGCAGATCAGATTGTTGCTTGTGTCTTCCCCCTTAGGTGTAATTTTTTTACATCGCTCAACCAGCCTGGGGAACATAATAATTTCCTCTTCTTACACCCCCTTACCAAAGTGTTTTGTCCGCCACAGAGTAAAACGTGAACGTTTCGAAAGAACCCCGGAAAGTGTGGAATAAGAGGACTTGGAAATCACAGCCAATTGTATTAATCGCATGCTTTTAAGCATAAGCTTTGGGTTTTTCTTTCCCATTTTATTTCTTATTCTTCTTTTGGCTTTTTAGGGCAATAAAATGTCATCTGTGTGACACAATAATAGAGTAAGAAATCCTTTTGTTGAAATTGTTAACATCACCCCTCCTCTCCCCACTCCAAAGTGTTGGATAGAGGGGGTAGGTAGGTCATAGGACATGTACACCATGACAACCAAATCAAATCGTATTAAATCCAATTCTAATGATTATGATGCTGATAGAAGAGACTCCTCGACTATGCTCTACTCCGGTGATGATGTCGACCGACTCTGGTGATGATGAAGTGGTTATTATGGGTGAGGATGGTGGATGAACGATGCTAGAATTGAAATTCATACAATGGTTTTAGCTTCAGTTGTCACATTGAAAGCACTTAACCTTAAGAATCACTTCTCTATATCTCCCCCTCTATAATAACTTAAGCAGAGTTATTATGATATGATGAATATGGTCTTTGGTCAGTCATACATATGTTTTTTTTTTCGTTTTACCCAGGATGGCTTCTCTTTGGTGCCGGAAAAGGCTTTTAGAAGGAAATGTTAGGCGTTAGATTTTTATTTTGGTCATTTCCAAAATAATATGACAACGAATGAATTATTACTCTAAATTACCTTTACTTTTCGAGAGAAATTTGACAACGATTTATGTTTATTATGTTTTATTAAAAAAGAAGCAGACATGTCAATCGTTATAACACTTTGCAAAAAAGAAAACAAAAAATAGTTTCACTATCTGCTAAATGTACTATACATAAATTTCGGCTTCGAAAATCGCCAGAAAACCGATAATCGACCCGCATTCGGCCTAAAAAAACCGAAAACTCGAACACTCCTTATAAATATTTTAAAATGCTTATGTCAAACAAATTTATGTTTTGATAAGAAAATTCAAAATTTTAGAAAATAAATACTCATAAGTTATCACAAAAATTAATTCTTTTCGATCTGTATCGCCTATATAATTAGAAAGAGCCACTTAAAGCTTTATTAAGGAAATCCAAAATGTTGGCTACTTTTTGTGTTTATGGTGAAATCAAAAAATTGAGTCAAAAAATAAGTGATCATACAATTTCCATCTTTCCGATCTAGGGCGCCTTTTTAACGAGATAGATCAGTTTAAAATATTACTAATTTTGGCCATCTAAAGTTTTCCTACGGTAATACAAAATCTTGAACAACAAATAAGTACTCGTACACTTTCGACCTCTTGGATCTAAGCTGCATTAGATCTTTAGATAGATCATTTGAAAATTTTGCTAATTTTCGGCCAAAAAAGTGATTAACGAAGTTCGCCCTTTTCGCTTTAGAACTCTTATTTAAGGAGATAGAGCCATTTAAAGTTATACTAAGTTTATCTAAAATGTTGACCAAAAAATAAGTGATCAACATTTGTTCGGATCAACAAGACAAGTAGAGGGTGATCCATTTCAAGGTTCCCTACTTTTTTAAAGAAAAAAAAAACAAACAAAAATCTAAATGAATGGGGAATTTTTATTATCTTTTGAAAGAACATTCTTTGGCATTTATTTTTTGAAGATTATGTCTATCAAATGTTGGCCGCGGCTACGTCTCAGATGGTCCATCCGTTGAGTCCAATTTTCGATGACTCGTTCGAGCATTTCGACTGGTAACTGGCGAATGACACGCGTGATGTTTTGCTCCGAGGCCTGAATCGAAGCGGGGTTGTCTGCATAAACTTTAGACTTTACATGTCTAAACAGGAAAAGTCTACCGGTGTGATATCACACGATCTTGGTGGCCAATCGACCGGCCCAAAACTCACCGAAGTGTTCTCTCAATAAATCCATTGATTAATGCGATGTGTGGGAAGTGGCGCCGTCTTGTTGAAACCAAAGATCACGAGCTTCAATTTCAGGCATCAAATAGTCGGTTATCATGGCACGATAACGGTCGCCATTGACGGTTACGTTCTCACCGACATCATTTTTGAAGAAATATGGACCGATGATTCCGGTACGTCGGATAGGGAATCGGCCAATGGCAAAAAGATAGCTGTTAACGAGAGCTAAAATATTGCTCATGGGAGTCAAGGTCGTGGGTCGACTGGAAAGTGTTGGTCCAAAAGTAGTGGACCAATATGGCTCATCTCCGAACTTAGCCTGAGATAGAAAAAAAATATTATTACATACCAAATTTGAAGTCAATCCGTTACTCATTTCGAGAGTTATCGTGCGCTCCAGCCGGACAGACGGATGGACATTGCTCAAATGACTTAAAATGTCCCTCCACTAAAGTGAGGGTATAATACGGATCATAGAATTTCGACTTTTTCGATCTATTCCTCTTAGATCAATTTAAAATTTTGCTAATTGTTGCCAAAAAAGTGACAAACGACGTTCGACATTTTCGCTTTGGGATGCTTACTTAAAGAGATAGAACCATTTAAAGTTTTCATAAGCTAATCCAAAATGTTGACGCACAAGTGATCACAATTTTTGTTACTAAAGGAGAAATCAAAAAATGTTAAATTTTGACCCTTTCGATCTAGGCCTCTTATTCAAATATATATATCAATTTAAAATGTAGCTAATTTTGACCAAAAAAGTGACCAACAAAGTTGGTCTCATCGCTTAGGATGCTTGTTTAAGGAGATAAATCCATTTAAAGTTATCCAAAGGTAATCTAAAATGTTGACCAAAAAATAAGTGATCACAATTTTTGTTCTTATTTCATACAATTTTGACCATTTCTAGATTGGCCGCTTATATAGAGAACAAAAACAATAAAAAAGTGACCAACGAAGTTCGTCATTTTCGCTTCAGCAAGCTTACTTAAGGAGATAGAGCCATTTAAAGTTTTCATAAGGTGTTTCCTCCTGCTCTTTTTCAGCTATATAGTGCTACCACAGACTTCTTTGCTCTTTCCAAAATGTTGTGTTTGAAGGTTTTTCGGTCTAGTAAAATTCCTACATCTTATGCGCTTTCAGAGAAAGGAATTTCAATACCCCCCAAGGATACAGGTGCTACTGTTGGTATTTTATATATCCTGCTGAATAGAACTGAACAACTTGCGGTTGTAGGAACGGCCTGTTTTAGGATGTCTCTAAGAGTAAACGGAAAATCCCTGTAACAACTATTGCCACGTCATCAAGACCCATCTTCTCTAGAGAGAGAAGAATATTGTTTATAGAGAGATTTCGTGGCAGATGAGGCAGAACACCCCCTTGAGGCGTTCCCCGGATGCATAGATCAGTTGACCTTAAGCCGGCTGAAATGCTTCTTTTAATCAGAAGTTTACTAATGAACCTACGTATACTGCTATCAACTCCCAGGATTACTAGAGCCTTAATTATTGCGGCTAGATTTATGTTATTGAAGGCCCTTTCCATATCTAAGAAACCTACTATAGTATATTCCTTAACTGAGCAGGGCGGTTTCGGTGAATTTGTCCTTGCTGCATGTATGGTGTAAGGCTTAACTCCTGCCGTAAGGCTTAACTCCACCGTGCTCTTAACACCAGGGTGAATATAATGTATCGGCCAACGCCCGCACATACATTGTGCATGAGTACCAATCAATTCCGTGCTTTTGATACTTTTTCCCTCCTCTTTGGTTAAGAGCGGAGCCCATCTAAAACTCCTTACCATTCTATGGATCATAGCACCCGGTTGATTTGCAACTCCACATTCGAGACCATACTCTCCGAGCGAGTTTGGTTTAAACCAAAGCCTCCATAATTCCCCCGAAGGGAGCACACCAATAGTCAGGCTGAAATCGAAGTTCCTGGGGCTCCTGACTCCCATGGTACCATATTACAGATTCCGGTCAAACCGCATAGCCGAAGATACTACCAGTAAGTAGATACTACCCCAAAAAGTCTAGCACTGGAGGCCCTTCTGGGATCAATGTCCAGTCCCTATCACGGGAATAGATAGGGACAGTAATCTCTGATAAATTTTAGTCCTAAGATAACTATCTATTAATCTCTCTAGGGTTTAAGGGCCAATTACGATAGACTAATCAGTTGGAAATCCTTAGCTACTGTATAGGACGGCATTCCCACTTTTGGGATGGAAATAACCTTTGTTGATCTCCATTTTGTTCCTATGTAGGCCTGATTGATACAATATGTATAGATCTCTATGAGCCAGGGAGCAATTATATTAGCCACTGCCTATAGCTTACCCAGAGAGACATTGTCTGGTCCTGGCGACTTAAATGGCTTAAAGCTTTTGTTAGCCCAAAGAATGCTAGATTCGGCTACAATTCGGCTGTAGTATCTTCAATAGTTTTTATATTTAAAAGTTCAACTTACACTTAACATACATTTTATTCTTAGGGTTATGAACAAAGAAACTATGATTTAAAAGATTTTAGATTTTAAAAAATCACACTACACACTATTGCTGTTTGTAATTGAAAAATCTTTCCAAATCTCTTATTTCTCGTCTACTATAAGTTTCATCAAAATCAAGGAAAATCCAACAATAACGAGGAATTAAATATCTTCAGATGCTCCGCAAGAGTAAAACAACAAAACACAATAAATTGTAACTCCTCTACTTAAGATTATTATGAACTTCTGTGGTTTCTTCACAATGTCGTAGCACAATAGGGGAAACTGGGACGAACAATGGAGCACATCATTATGTACTTGACTCCAAACAATATAAGACGTACGCACCCCCCAAAGACATCATGATGCTAGAACGACAATACGACAGTCACAAGGACACAACAAAAGGATCAACGACAGAAAAACTTGGTTTTTTCTTCAAGACGAAGGAAATTGTTGTGGTACAATTGCTAATTGCCCTTTTTTGCTGTTGCTGCTGAGAAGGATAAATGGCATTAAGCTGACAAGTGCTTCAAATTAGCTGTGGCCACACAGCTTAAATACTCGAGAAGAGTTTAAGTGATACTCCCCCTCCGCCACACGACTTGGCACAATTACTGCAATTGTTGATTTAAATCTCCGAAATACAGAACTGTAATAGAATATTAAATACCAAGAAGAGTTTAAGTGATTCTCATCCTCTTCCCCCATTTTTGGCACAGTCTTTGTTAAAGAATGTGTAATAATGTATTTATTGTCGTTACAATGTTCTCCATTTATTTCGACTTACCTCCTCCATTTTTGTAACATAAATAGGGAAATCGCCAGACGTTTGCTAAGTCCACAGCGAATCCTATAACGGATAATAGGAAATCGACTTTGCCGCTCCATGTTTCACGCTCATCGGTACTATCGCTTATGTCACGTGGTGCTGTGGTCTTGGCAATCTGTCTGTTAGGTGACATCGCCAAGGCGATGTCGTCTTCTTCGTCTTCTAAATCTGAAATTGAATAGAAAAGATCAGTGTTAATAATATTATCACATAGAAAATGGGTATTGCTTTTATTTCTGAAGACCTATGACATAATTTCATTAAATAAAAATGTGTTTTTATAACCCACTATGGAGTAGATAACTCAACTGGTTCTCCACTAAGAAGTAGATAACCTAAATGGTTCTTTAATCGGAGTAAATAATACAACAGGTTATCTATTAAGTAAACGATAACCCAATTCGTCCTCCACTAAGGAGTAGATAAACCAGCTGGTCTTTCACTAGGGTGTAGATAACCCAACTGGTCGTCAGTTAGGGAGTAGATAACCCAACTGGTTAGAGGACCAAGTAGTATATAACCCAATTGGTCCTCTACTAAGGAATAGATAACCCAACTGGTCATCTAATAAGGCGTAGATGACCCAACTGGTCATCTAGGGAGTCGATGACCCAACCGGCTCTCCGCCAAAAAATAGATAACCCAATTGGTCATCTATTAAGAAATAGATAACCCAATTGGTCATATACGTATTAAGAAAGAGATAATCCAACTTGTCCTCTACTAAGGACTGATTATTTTGTTTGCTTTTAGAATTAAGTTAGTTTTAAGTTAACCTTTGAGAACTTACACTCTAATTTTTGTCCAGCCCCGGGAGCAATAATAATTGTATAAAAGGCTCAATAAATTAAACTAAACTAAACTAAAACTAAACTAAACTAGACAAAGGAGTATATAACCAAACTGGTCCCCTAATAAAGAGTAGATACCCAGAATGGTCGTCAACAAATGAGTAGATAACCCAACCGGTGCTCTACCAAAGAGTAGACAACCCAACTGGTCGTTTACTAAGGTGTAGATAACCCACATGATCATCTACTAGTAAACAACTCAACTGGTCATCTACTAAGTACTACATTCTCCAACTTTAAGGAGTAGATAACCCAACTGGTCCTCTAGTAAGGAGTAGATAATCCAACTGGTTCTCTAGTATGGAGTAGATAATCCACGCGATCCTGTTCTAAGGCGCAGGTAACCCAATTGGTTATCTACTATGGAGTAGATAACCCAACAGTTTCTCTACTAAGGAGTAGATAATAGAGGTAAATATCCCAATTGGCCATCTACTAAGTAACAGATAATCCTGTGTTAAGATGAAAATAATCCAGCTGGTCTTCAACTAGGATTAGATAACCCAACTGGTTCTCTACTATGAAGTAGATAACTCAACTGGTTCTCTACTATGGAGTAGATAACTCAACTGGTTATGTACTAAGGAATAGATAACCCACATGATCCGCTGTTAAGGAGGAAATAACACAACTGTTCAAAGTAACAGATGACCCAACGGATCATCTAATAAGATGTAGAAAAGCCAACCACAGTCAACTGTGGAGTAGATCGCCCAACCGGTGGTCTACTAAGGAGTAGATGACCCCACTCGTCCTCTAGCAAGGAGTACATAATCCAGATGGTCCTTCACTAATGAGTAGATAGCCTAACTGACCGTCAGCTAAGGAGAAGATAACCCAACTGGTCGTCTAACAAGAAGTAGATAGCCCATCTGGTTATATAATAAGGAGTAGATAACCCAACAGGTCCTCTACTATGGAGTAGATATCCCAACCGGTTCTCCGCTAAGGAGTAGATACCAAAAATGGTCTCTACTAAGGAGTAGTTACCAAAACTGGTCGTCTACTAAGGAGTTGACAACGCAATTGATCCTGTACTATGGCGTAGATAACCCTGTACTAAGGCGTATATGTATAACCAAACTGACCCTCAAAAAAGTGTAAACAACCCACTGGTCTTTAACTATGGAGTAGATTACCCAACTGGTCCTCTACTAAAGAGGAGATACCAAAAATGGTCGTGAGTTGACAACCTAACTGATCCTCTACTAAGGCATATATAACCAAACTGACCGCCTAAAAAAGTGTAAACAACCCACTGGTCTTTAACTATGGAGTATATTATACTATGGAATAGGTAACCCAATGAACCGTTACTAAGGAGTAGATAATCCAACTGGTCCTCTACTCTGAGGTAGATAACTCAAGTGTTTCTCTACTAAGGAGTAGATAATCCAATTGGTCGTCAACTATGGAGTATATAACCCATCTGGTCCTCTACTAAGAAGTAGATAATCCAACCGGTCCTCTGCTAAGGGGTAGATAACCAAACTGGTGGTCTACTAAGAAGTAGATAGCCCAAATGGTTTTCTAATAAGTGGTATGTAACGCAACTAAGGAGTAGATAACCCAACTGGTCATCTAATAAGTAACAGATAATCGAACTGGTTGTCTATTAAGATGAAAAAAGTCCAACTAGTCGTAGTAAATAACCCATCAGGTCATCAACTAAGGAGATGATAACCCAACTGGCCGCCTACTACTAATGGAAATAACCCAACTGTACATCTAATAAGGGGAAAATAAACCAACTGCTCGTCAAGTAAGGAATAGATAACACAACCGGTCATATACTAAGAAGTAGAAGATAACCCAACCATTCCTTTTATAGGTAGTACACCAAAGAGTAGAACAGTCTCGTAAGTCCTAGGATGACATACCAAATCCAGCAATATTGTTTGGAGCAATTAACCCTAATTTACTGATACGAGTATCAATCAATCCCTACGTAATCATATACATAGGTACCAATTTATGCAGTAGGTCAAGACGATTTCTATTGAATGTGGGCTACATCGGTCGTTTTTTGTGGTATATGTTCTATCTATAAATCGTAAGATTTAATTATATGATATTCTATTTATCGGAGAATTTGGGTATATTTAAATCGGTTTACCCCACATATAATGTCTAATTTGTATTTTTTTACATTACATTACTATGTTTATCTTTTAATCTTTAATTCCACATTCATGAGTCTTTTTTTAAAAAAAATAGTTATTTAATTGTAAAAATCAATTAGACCAGAAATCTGTTGTCTGTCCCAAAATACAGCACACACGTTGCTCATCTTCTATTCAAATATATACTCAAAATTCAAACCTGAAGCGAAACAAAACAATTTTATTTCCCATTTTAAAACAAAATAAAAAACTACAAAAACACACACTAAAATCTATTGTTTATAATATTTACTGAGACAGACGAAAATGCAATGCAACAAACTGATGTTTGCTTTATGTTTTTTTTCTGTGCCAACTTTAAAGTTAACCCATTAATGTCAAAGCCAAAGCCAGAAACGAGAGCTTCAACAAAACTGGACGGACTTATTAACTTGGTCAAGTGTTGCGAAGTCTGAACTGGACAGGTCTTTTGTTTGGGCGTGTATTCATTGAAAAGTACTTGAAATCTGTTGGACATTTTCTACGGAAATCCCAAAACATGTTAATGGCACAATCCATCCCACCTGCGCTGAAAATATAGATTTCAACATACATACCTACATATGTATGTGGAAATTAAAAATGATGTGATACCGCACAGTGGTTAAGCAATGAATTTCAGCGGCAAAAATTCTGTAACTTTTGAATTAAAAATATGTTTGAATAGAAATATCCCTACCTTTATTCAGAAAGGCGTAACTGACATTTTTCATCGCGTTTTCTACATAATTTGAGAGAAATCGCTGAAATTGTAGGTAAAAATGCGATTTTGAAACTCTTTTTAGTAAGACATTTTTGTATTAAAGTAACGGTATTGTACTACTACAGTGGGTTTTCTACAGGATGAGGATAACAACTGGCCAAAAAAACGAGCAGTCACTACAGGTACTTCACGACAGGGACGTATCCAGAGAGTGGGGGGGCCGGGGGCCGAAATGTTTTAAACATAGGCATACACTTTTTACAATTTTCAAAATCACTAAAAAAAAAAATACGAAAAATATTTGGAAGGCCGTTGAAAAAACAATACAAAAGCGTAAAAAATGGTAACAGTAAAAGTAATAACAACTAAAAATAAGAAAAGTGCATGGTTTCCTTGCTAAAACTTTTTAAATTATGTATCGATTTTCTTCGGAATGGTCTCAATTTATTCATAACATTTCAGAGTTTACGATAAAATCACAAAAGTATGACAATTATGCGTTTCTAGATGTTTTTATGAGGCTTTTATTTAAAAATTATTAAAATTTTCTCAAAAAATATGATTTTTTGCAATACTTTGTAAGATATCGTCGAAACCGCGGAACGGATGGAAAATTGTATTGTGCGAAGGCTACTTAATTCTTAAGTTTGTAAAGCTTACCTGAACCAATTCGGATGAATGGTTCTCTAGTTATGCCATAATATGTGGTTCAACCTCTCTTTTTTCATAGCCTAAAGGGTTGTCTCTTTAAATTCTCGCGATAAGCTGTGATATGGAAAGAAATTAGTGTTTGAACGACATATAGTGGCATAACTCGAGAACCATTTATCCGTTTTGGTTGAGGAAAGTTTTGAAGCATTAAATATTAAGTAGCCTTCAAATTCATATAATTTTTTCCATCCGTTCAGCGGTTTCGACGATATACGAGTATTACAAAATATTGCAAAAAATGTGATTTTTTGATAAAATTTTAATATTTTTAAAATAAAACTCCCATAAAACAATCTAAAAATGAACAAATGTTATATTTTTATGGTTTTATCGTAAAGTCTGTTCGGTCATGAATTAAACGAGTCCCCATCGATGCATAATTTAAAAAGATATAGCTAATTTAGTAAGGCTTAAACTTTCTTATCGATGTTAAATTTACAAAAACAAACTTTAAAAGCTAAGATTGGAGATTTTGACGTTTTTTGACGTCTAGAATCAGAATCTATGCATTAAAACAGAAACCCAAGAAAAAATATTGTTTTTGTCGACCGGTGTAATTATTGGTTGGCTTTAAATTTATGATAACCAGATATAGCGAAAATTAAGTTAAAATTACATTTGTGATTTCTTATCTACCGTTTTAACAGGTTGCAGTGATGGAATGAGTTTGCACAACCGTGTATGTAAATTTGACTTTATATTTGGTGTGGTAATAAGTAGTACGGTTTTGGCCATTACACAGAACTTATCACGGTTTGTGCAAACGATTAACCTAGATATAATAAAGGCTTACGAAATCATAAAATTGGCAACGACTAAATTAAGTGACATGCGTAGAAACTGTTTGAAGAATCCACACAATTTGCAAGAAGTTTTGGAATAGAAGCTGCACTACCTAGAAGAGCAGGCACTCAAAAGTATAGGGCTAATATTCCTGGTTCAGATGCCAAGTCGTATTTTAGGACAACATTGTTCATACCATATCTGGACGAAGTAATATCACGTTTAAATAATAGATTTTCCGAACATGAAGCTATAAATACAAGTATGTTTAATATCGTTCCGATAGGAGTTGTAAATCTAATAAAGGAAGATTTCGAAGAAGTCACACTTTTTTACAAAAACGATTTAAAAAATTCAGCAAAATCTGTTTTAGCTGAAATAAGTATATGGATTGATTATTGGAAGCAGAAGAATGATAAGCCATCAAATGCATTACATAGATGCTATTTCAGTTTGTGATGAGGACATGTTCCCAAGCGTTTTTACCCTTTTGCAGATACTGGCCATAATACCTGTGACAACGGCATCTGCTGAGCGAAGTTTCTCAACGTTAAGAAGAATAAAAACTTATCTCCGGAACAGAATGGAAGGAGAAAGGCTATCTTATCTGGCTTTGATGTCTATATACAAAGATGAAGTCAAAATCGATGAAATAATTGACATATTTCTTTCAAAAAATCGAAGATTACATTTTTAACTCTTACGTATTTTATTATAAAAAGTTTTACTGATCTCGTACTAAAGTACACATTTATATTTAGGAATAAAATCCGAATAAAAAACTAAGGAACTTAACTTCCATTACCTACACAATAAACGCAATTTTTTAATTGTTTATCTTTGTTATGGAAAAAAAGGTTGGGCCCCCCCCCCGAACCAAAATCCTGGATACGTCCCTGCTTCACGGCACACATTTCTCGGGGAACTCCCTGACAGAACTCGAGAAACAGCAGGGCCAACAAGAAAGCGAGTGGACGACAAACGACGCTAAATTGTGAACCGATAAATCCAGACTTTTGTGGGCGATTAATAGCTTCGCGCCGTTCAAATCTCCTGGACCAGATGGCATTTCTCCAAGAGAAATCCCATCTGAAGTTTTGATAAGATGTGATAAGATAAGATATGGGTGGATAAGATATATGCGGACTGCATTAAGCTCTTGTATGTCCCCAATTGATGGAGGGACACCACAGTGGTATTCATACCCAAAGCGGGAAAGATATCTCAAACTAGACCAAAGGGCTTCAAGGTAATTAGTCTATCCTCGTTCCTATTTAAAGGTCTAGAAACACTTCAACTCTTTCATGAGGTTGCGAAACTCTTGACGGGAAACGAATATGCTTACAACAAGTGGAAGTCTACAGAATCGGACCAGTATTAACTCGTGGAAACTATTGAATCGTCCCTACATTGTGATAAATTCCTTATGGTGGCCTTTCTAGATTTTGAATGGGCATTTAACAACATTCACTCATCTAAGCGTGAACTATATATCGCGATTAGCCAAATTCATCTGTTTACGTTAGTGCCATTTCTGACGGGACACTGCCTTATCAATTCCCAGGTGGTTGGGAATTGAGTACAATAACTTCTGCAGAAGCTGTGAAGAGAATTTAGCGTCTGTTTTGTTATTGTTTCGCAGTGAGTGAACAACGTCTGGATATACTGGGGTCGGCTTTCTAGAAAGTCTGAAAGATCTAACGGGTACTGATATACGTATTATTGATACAAAATTTAAAAAATTTAATAATAGGTTTTTCAAAAATCAAATTTGTGTCCGTTTGGCATAATTTGTATCCCCTTTATCCCAACAAGTAAAAAATTATTGCGTCGCAGGTAGTGGGTACCAATTTTGGGTACTTTTTGCCTCATTTGGAATAAACGTTATAAATAACGGGTTTTAAAATAGGGATGATATGATTTTGAAGTGATGTTTCGGACACTTGTAATATGTCATGATCTGCCATTATTTTTCATTGTATTCAGTAGTGTTTACAATTTCATCATGGAGAGATATACGCAAGAACAACGTTTACAAGTTATTCAGTTTTATTATCAAAATAATCGTTCTTCAATTGCAATTTTTCGTGCGCCAAGTCCATTTTTTTAAAAAATCCAAAAAAAAAAAACACTTTCCAGTCGCCCTACGACCTTGACACCCATGAGCAATATTTTAGCTCTCGTTAAGAGTTATCTTTTTGCCATTGACCGATTCCCGATCCGACGGGGAAAATAGTGTTTTTTTTTCAAAGAAATCATATCACTCTTATTGGAAAACCCTGTATATCAAGAATAAACTAATTTCAAACACCAATTTTTCCGAAAAGTTCAGGTTTTGAAATCTAGTACTGTTTCATCTCAGATTGAGGATACTACATTTGGATTCTTTTTATACAGAGAGATAAGAAAGCCACGTCTTTAAAGATATTGGTCAACGACGTTTATATTTTTAAAATAAGTCCTTTTTATATTAAAAGTTAAGACATTTTCCTTAATATCTGTGAGTAGATCATTAATATTAGGCGTGTTTTCGTTACACCATAAGTGCTTAATTTGTATGGGGAGCTAAGCACATTTAAGCACCATTAGTTCCCGATGAAGTTTGGTGCTTGTGTTCATGTCTTAATCGAGTATGATGTTGCCAGATTGGGCACCCTATATTTAGCAATATGGCATCCCATTTTTGGAGAGATTTTATCAATTATTGTGAATTAATGGGAAGAAGAAGAACAAAAATGGGAAATTATTTTAATATTTGCAAAAGAGTGTAAACAATTGAACATAGAATAGTAAATATATGTTTTATAAATACTTTTCACGAATTTTTTGTCTGTTTCGCACTGTTCTTTCTTCGCAACTCATGACACCATTGCTACCAGATAGTGAAAATCCGCCACTTATTGCTTATGTGCCAGTTAGTGGAAGTCAGTTGTTTTCGTTGCAAAGTGCTAAACTAAAAGTGCTAGCTTGTAACGAAAACATGCCTATTATGTAAATTGTCTTTATTTTAAGCATGCAATGTAGTTGTTATAAAGATAAGGAAATATCTGGCACAAATATCCAATAATACGAATATATAATTTCGAAAATCCAATATTATTGGATTGGATCATAGCCTCTCTTGTACAACAGTCAACCTCAGCCTTCACGCAGCGATACCCGTTTCCACAGATGAGGCTCTGGCGACCGAAGACAGGCGGTATAACCTCAAATATAACACCTTCAATCTAACCGGAAATGGTTAATGCAAATCCGAAACCAAGAAGAATGTTTGGACGCCTTCCTGGCAACAACCAACCAACAAAAATGCAGCAAACCTTTCACCAAACTAGTTTACATTAGGCTAATCCCCTATTGCAGCTGAATTAACGATCGATTACAAACAATCAACAAATCAGACATATAACAAGGACCGATTTACGACCCCCGCACTTCCTCGGATTCGATTTGCAACGTGGAACGTAATCTCACTGTTTCAAACAGGTAAACTAGCACAGCTATCGGCAGAACGTCGTAGACTTAACATATCTGTCTTAAGTATAAGTGAAATGAGATGGAATGATAGCGGAGACTTCACGAACTCACAATACTATAATCCGGCCGTAAAAGCGGCGACCCACATACACATGGAGTACGCATTTTTCTGAGACGCCGAATAAAGAACTGCCTTATAAACTGGTCGGCAGTCTCCGAACGCATAATAACCGCACAATTAAATACAGTATAACCTCTCTAATCCGGACACTCGATAGTCCGAACTATCCAGTAATCCGGACAGCTCAATGATTCGGACAATTTCGAAATTTTACCTCTGTAGTCCGGACATCAATAAGTTTTTGTGTTTGTTTTTAAGTTTTTTATCGTTATTATACCTTTAGCCAAAAACAATAATTATGTACTCGTAGTGGTTCTGGGAAATGATAATTTTTTTCAAAATAACCGGTGGTTGCTAAAGTTCAAAATTTGTAATGAAATTGGTGCTTGGAAATATGAGGCGAAAATTTATATAGTGATATTTCTGCTGTATTATTTTTGAAAACCGTCGAAGAAGTGGAGCTTGACTCTGCTCTATTTTTGAGGGCTCTTCCAACAACAACTTTTTTAATTCAGCTCCAGGCAAAAAAATGTCAGCATATAGATTTTCCTTCATGGTAACGAGCCTGGATCTCATACGTTGCGTTTCCTTTTAATAGGTAAGCCTGAAAATCCATGAGCGTTTAAACAATTTTAACTTTCTTTTGTGTATAAGTCTACCAAAAAAGGCAGGATATCGACTTCCGTTTTTGAATATTGAAGAAATTTTTGATAAATGCTAAGAAGCCGCTGATAGCACTTCAGTTATTGGGTAAGGCTCCATCACAAGAAAATGAAATCAATACGGAGGATTACACAGAAAGAAAATGGGACCATACAAATCTTTCATTTCTTGTTCACCACTGATGATGTTATAATTCCGTCAGTTATGTCAAACGAAAATATTGAAAAGGACATAGACTCCATTGTAGTCTTGAAGAAATTCACTATTTTTTGTAGACAAATAAGAAAGCAGCCGAACCCTTTCAAGTGCTATTTTATAGGCTTAGAAAGTAATAATATTTCTAAAAGAATTTAGAAACAGATCTAAAAAACTGCAAAAAGATAAGTGTAAAAGAGTCGATTGTATTTATTATTTATCTTTTTCTTTTTAAGAAACGCGTTTCTTAATAAAATATAAAAATATGACCCACTTTCGAGTTTTGTACTGTAGTCCGGACAATTCAGTAATCCGGACAAAGGTCGAAACTATATCTGTCCGGATTAGAGAGGTTCCCAGCGGGAAAAGTAAGGCGTACGCAAGGCCTTCTTAAATGCCTTCTTAGGGAGGCGCAAGGCACGCTTGCTGCATTCTATACTCATTTAAAATTAACACAGGGTGAGCTTGGAGATCAAGGCCTTACGCTCTCGCTTCTATTAGCAGGCCTTCTGGAACGACTCTGACGAATTGTCGTCTAGATGACCTTCCACCAAAGCCCTTCTAGTAGGCCTCCTGTCATTGCCCTTCCTGTAGGCCTCTTGCCAAAGACCTTATGAAAGGCCTGCAACCAAAGCCCTTCAAAAAGGCCGGGAAAAGAAGCCCATCCTGAATGCCTACAAAAAAAGGCCTTCTGAAATGTCCACAAAAAAGGCCTTCCAGAAGGCCAAAAATAAATGGCTTTGTAGAAGGTTTTAAAAATATGACGAATTAATGACTAAGATTATTTTAATATCTCAGGCCTTGTTATTGCCATTCATTTATACTTTAAATTTTACAACTTTGTTGTTCCTTTGAATATTTTGGACCTTGCTATTGTCATTCTATTAATTTCCACTTTACATTTTTCAATTTTGTTGTGTGCCTCCGCTGGGATTTGAACTCATGATCTTCGCATTTCTAATCGGACGTGCTGCCTACTAGCCTACAGAATTGAGTTGCGTGTTTACGCCTAAAAGTGTACAGAAACACCCGACCCTTCGTTAAAGTAAACACCTTCGGCGCTGCCTTCTTTTGTCAGGCCTTATTGAATGCCTCGGGAAAGAAGGGTGTCAGGAATGAACCAAAGAAATTAGTTTTTTGTTTACAACAAAAAGTGTATAGAACGCACCCATCGTTGAAGTGAACCCCATCCGCGCTGACTTCTTTCGCCAGGCCTTCTAGAATGCCTAGCTGAAGAAGGCAAGTACGAATGAGCCACGGATTTTGCAGCACCTAATGGGAAGGCCTTCTAAAATGCATTTTCGTAGAAGTCCTTCAGGAATGGGTATCGGGCGTCAAAAAAGAATTTTAATATACATTTTTGAATAAATTATGATGAAATGTGATAAATATTTTAATAAAAAATAACAATAATGTACTACTGTTCTTAAATGTATTTATCTGTTCATTTTTAATGAATTTAAATGTTGTTATTATTGTTATATATACATAGTATGGAAATTACGGTCAAACTAAAAATAATAACTAAAAATCATTTTCTGAATTCTGTGGTAGTTATTTTTTTAAGTTAAGATATTCTATTCTGTCAAACACTTTTCCTTATAAAGCTTGTTTTTTTCAATTTTAAAAGCTTTCTTTATAACAGTTTTGTAATTATCAAATGTTACAACCTCAGCTTCAACAGCTTTGAAAATCAGGTTGTCTATATTAAAATAGGTTTTAAATGCTTCTTTATTCTGTATACCATCGTAATTAAAGTTTTGTATTATTTTTCTTCCAAGTATATTGTGCAAATTTTTTCTAATTCCACCATTTTGAGTAATTTTTGTAACTACTGGTATGAGTTTTTCTGCTTCCTCTTTTTCAAATAGAAGGCTCTGAAGTTTGTCTAACGCTGTAACATCTTCAATAGGGAAGGTATGCATAACTGATTCCGCGTTTGCTTTGTTTTTAAGCAATTGATTAACCAACGTTTTTTTTTGGCCAAGTTCTCCAGCAACAATCTCGTTTTGAGCATGGACGCTATTTTGCAAATGTTTAATTGCATCGTTTTGGGTCTGTATATCCTTCCGCAATTCCATTACTTCTGCGCGTAACTCTATAAAATAAAGGATGCGATACACAAGTATATATGTACATGCCCAGCAAAATTTCTCATTACCAAATAATCCGACGAGTAAGCTAAGTTCGATAATGGTAAGTACTTATTATTTAGCCACTTTTCTCATTATTTTAACATGGGGATGTCATTGGAGGAAAGTACTTCCCAAAAGCATACAATAAAGTAGCATAATAAGTACTTATTTGTATCTCGATTTTATGTACTTAAATAATGAATTACCAATAAGTTATAAAATAAGTAGTAGTTATGTAGAAATGGCCATTTAAAATGATTTTTTGCATATTGTCGCGAATATTTCTCGAAACAAACAATTTCCTCATGCCAGATTCGAATTTCTGGTATTTTCATTCAAATCTGCACGTACTGTTTAAAAACATGTTGAACTATAAATAAATCTTGTACAATAACCTACATATAGCCAAAATTGGATTATATTAAAATTTGCCAAAATGATTTTGATAACAAAAATCACTTATTTCTGTTATTATTGGTAAGTCATTATTAATAAGCCGAAAGTAATGCAGCGAATAATGAGATGTCATTATTTGGTAATGCAGGGAATAATGACAGGTACTTACCAAGATTTTGCTGGGTGTAATTATTAATATAGATGGTACGTATAACATTAATGTTATAATATAATTGATAATGTTTAAATACAGTAGCTGCTGTAGTAACTTGTCCCAAACATATTCTGCTGGAAACATATATATGTTTAGGGTACGCTCGAAATATATAGTATTTGCAACAAGCAAATATTCTAAACAAATCTTTGTTCCCATTCTTGCATTATATTTGGGATTTATTTTAATTTATGTATTCGGAAAAAATATCAATATGTACTTACTTTTAGAAATTTACATTTTCTTAACATTGCTTTATAATTGAAATATTATAATCTAGCAAACGATAAATTGCTTGTCGGAACAAAAAATGACTGAATATTTAGAAATTTAAAATGAATGATTTAAAACAAAAGTTAATGCTACATATATAATTTTTAATCGTAAGCTAGAGATCGAAATCAAGAAAAAACTAGAACTTAGATTCGAAAAAGTCAGAAGAGATTTATATTTTTTTTAATAAAATTTATTTCGGGTAATTCCTAAACAATAATTTTATTTGTATGTAAACATATATATAATTTGAGAAATTTTGTTCGCAACGATATCCGCTCCAAATACATTTTATTGACTTCAAATATAATTTCTTTGTTCAAAAATATATTACATTAAAAAATTTATGTTTTTTTTTCTTGAAACATATAAAAAATTGTGATTTCCACGGTGTACTTTATAATTTGAAATATTTCTAAATATTTATATGGAGAATTTTTTACAGGTTCAATTCATAGCATAAATAATGTGGTTTTAATAAAATCCGAAATCCGAATTAATTAAACTATTAATTAAAGTTAGTAAATTTAAATCGTATTTTCAGCTCATCATCGTCGAAAAATGATGATTTAAGAATATCATTCAAAATTTGAAAACAAAGAAGGAATGGGGAAATGATTGCGCAGCCGACTATATGATACCCTAAACCACTCCAATACTTTGAATATCAAATAGAACACAAAATGTTAAATATTATATATATTTGAACAAACAAGTTGATTAGAAAAATAATGTAAAATAAATATGTAACAATAAATATATTGTTTAGGAATTTCTCCAAATGTTTTTTAATACACTTTTTTTAAACTGCGAATTCTCTAGATTTTACTTTTTTTAAAGCGTACACATTCCAATTCATCGTTCGTTATGCAAAATTAAGTATATTAATTAAATTATTAACTAATTTTACAAACATTAAAATTTTTTAAAAAATTAACTTTGAATTACTGAAAAACTTAAAGTTTTGCTTACATATACAATTTGTCTGGGTCCGCCACTAAGCATGTTAATAAGACACATTAGCCACTTAGGCATATGATCAATTTTGGTCACTTAGGCATATGATTAGTACTTCCTCTCATGTATTGAGAAATTACTATTTACGAGTACTTAGGTTCTAAAATGCATTGCTGCCAATTATATCTAATGTTAATATTTAATAATTTCAGAAAAAATTAAGTATGTATATTTTCAAGATTGGTATCCATGATTGATGACACTAGTTCACAAAAATTTGATCAATGAGTTGTGTATAACATTTCCTGGCGTAATATGGAGACTTATAAACGAAAAATGTATTTAAAAAATGTATGGTAAATGTTTTATACCTCCACTATTGTGAACGAGGGTATATTAGTACCATAGTTGTTGCCATCCAAAAGTGTGACACATCAAAGGAGTGACCCTAAAATATTTGGAAATCAGTTTTGGTCCATTTTTAACTCATTTGAGCGATATACCTCCGCCCGTCCGCTTCTCTGTCTTGCTGGTGCGCACTATCATTTTCGATAGGAATAACCGATTGACTTAAAATTTGGTGTATGTTAAAATGTTGTTGTATCTCCGGCTTAGATCAAATATGGGCCATATTGGTCCACTCCTTCGATTACCTCCCCCATAAAAGGTAAAATTTTGTTAAATACTGATTCTGTAATAACTTCTATACTACTTGTAAGAATTTTTTACCAATCCACACATAGTATTATTTTCCTGGTCGCTATGACTTTGAGAACCAGTAAGGAAATACTAAAGTCGGGCGGAGTCGACTATATGATACCCTACACTATTTTGTTAGCAGAATAGGTGAACTAAATTGTATTAGGCTCGGACTGGCTATCGGACTTATACTTACAACAAAATTACTAAATGCAACATCCTTGAAAATTGTTTTGGTTTCATAAAATTGTATGCCTAAATATACACAACAAATATTTTAGGTTTCAGACACAAAAATTTGTTGTTGCGTATTGTAATTGGGACCTTAGAATTAATTCCAGTATTAATATTTATTTTGCCTAACAGTGAATAGCTTAAAATGTTAATTAATGTGATCAGCAAACCGCGTTTTGTAACTACTGTTTTTTTAAACTGTGTACATATCATTGAAAGAAATAATTGAGGTTATATTAAATATAACACATGGCACATCAGCTGTGGGAAGATCGATAGATAGATATATCCAGAGATCCCGGAATTGCAAAATGCTAATGTTTATAATCATCAAAAGTATTGTATTTTTATTATCCATTTCGATCGATTTCGTTTCACCTTTCTTAGATTTATTTATTATAAAAACAGTGGTTTCCGGATTTGGTAGAATATCAAAACAAAATTTTTGTTTTGATTAATCAAAGTAAACATTTAACGAGATACATGCTAAAAAATTCTAAAATAACAAATTCTTTTATTTTGTTTTATTCAAACTTCATTAATTCCTTGTGAGAATACCACCAAACATAATTGGGACAAACTTTTTAAGCATTTACTGAACCACAAATATCTCGTAAGGAATGCAGTAATCGACTAAATATATAAGTGTTTACATAATGTCGAAAATTTGTTGATCTATGTTTTATATAACTACTTTAAATTTCACTATAAAAAGTATGTAGGAAAAAACGACCCATCTCCTAAACCGACACCTTCCAGACCGCCTTCATTTTAATGACAAGTTAGCAGGCCTTCTCAAGGAAGGCAAAATATAATGTGTATTGGATCTAAATAACATGAAATGAGAAGGCCTTTCTGCATGCATTATCAAAGAATGCAGTTAGGAAATAGTATAGGATTTCAAAATGCTGATAATTAGGCCTTCAAGCAGGCCTTCTTGGAGAAGCGAATTAAGAATGTGCACCGAATCATTTTGCATGTGTCAAGAAGGCCTTCTGGAATGCCTATTTTCAGAAGGCATACCGGAATGTGTTTTGGATCCGAACAGAAGGCATTCTAAAAGGCCTTCTAATGGGAGGCCTTACCAATTTTACCGCTGGGATGTGACTATGCGAGAGCTGCTTTCGTTAATCTACGGAGGGTATGGAGATGCAACGCCCTGTCTCCGAAAACCAAAATACTCCTATACAACGCATGTATTAAGTCCATCCTTCTATGTGGCTCCGACACATGGCTAGTAAATAAGGATATTAAACGAAGAATAAGGAAATTCACCAACAGATGTCTACGAAATATTTTGAAAATATGGTGGCCACGAGTCATTTCCAACGAACAACTACTCCAACTCGCCGAACAAGACGCAAATTAAACATAAACACGCAAATTAAACGAAGAAAATACAACGGGTTAGGCCACACGCTCCGCAAACCTTACGACGAAATCTGCCATGCGACTCTTGAATGGAATCCACAAGGTACACGTAAACGTGGAAGACCGAAGACCAAATGGAGGCGCACAATATACAACGAGACCGGCAAATCATTTAACGAACTACGATACATCGCCAACGACAGACAGACATGGAGATTCTATGTAAACAGCTTATGTTCCCAATGGAATTTGCTGATAAATAATATTATTGCATCTCTTGTAGTTTGTACCATTCTTGCTGTACTTTTTGCCCCATTTGGAAAATCCGTTGGAAATTCAAGTTCAAAGGTCTGTTTATATCCCCTTTAGAATATACAAATTTCAAACATACACACTTTCAAAACTTTTTCTAAAAATTTTTTTTTCCAAAAAAATAAAAATGATTAGATTTGGGCCTTTGAATATTGTTTTTGAGCCACTTTGCGCAGATCATTTGTCCAGCATTTTACTCATTTTTTTTAGGTGACCATCAACTTTTATGACTGCCTAGTTAATAGCGTCTCGGTCTTTGCAATCGCATTCACATCGAATGCAAATCGTAGAATAACTTAAACGAGTTGGTCAAGTTTCGCTTTTTATGAATGTCGTCAACCATGTTTCGTAGAAGTGGAACTGCATTTATTTTTGTTTGAAACAATTACTCGTATTCTGACATTTGCATAAATACGTACAAAGCGAGAGATATTTATCGGTTAAGATGTTTATTGTACTCTAAACGCAGTGAATTTTACATTTGCCGTAAAAAAAGTACAACTGATGGCGATCTCATGATAATTTGATGATACTCGTAGATGTAAATTCTGTATCACGTACGAATTATGTATGAGCTATATTTTTTATTTGTTTATGGATTTACTTAGAACTTTTAATACAAATATACTAAATACGTAATACGAAAAATGTCAAATTTAATTACAAATAAGATCATGTAAAATTCAAAAATTCCATTTGTAATTCTAACAAGTAAGAACGGTAGTAAGTTTAGTCGGATCGAATCTCAGATGCCATCCACCATGGATTGCGTTTAATTCTATTAAAAATGAAAATTATCTATTAAAAATGAGTCGAAAGCTGTAAAGTTTCAGTCAAATTGTTCAGAAAACGTGACAATCAATGGTAGAAGAAGAAGATCTCTTCGACTATATTATAACGTTGACCTACATATATGGTACTTGTTTTTAGTTGGAATAAAAAACATAAACTGCAATTTTTCTGACAAATCGACTGAAAAATTTGATCATTATGTCATAAAGAGGCAAATTTGAAAGCGACCGCTAAATATTGACAATATCGAAACATGGATCGATGTGGTTATATTTTGTTGTGAAGAATTCTTATAACAAGTAAGAAAGTTCAGTCGGGTAAAGGGACTTAAGAATCCCCTCAACTTTAGTCCCTGAAAAAATCCCCTCAACTTTAGTCCCTTTTTGAGAAAAAAAAAATACTTCCGAAAATTAACGTTTTAAATTAAATTGTATGTTATGATTCGCATTCGCGAATTATTCGCATCATTTTTACATTCGCATTCGCAAAACCATCTTTTGATTATTCGCTTTCGCAAAAATATATTTCAGTATTCGCTAAAAGTGTTAAATTTCATTTTTCCCTTCACACAATTTGAAGATATTAATACCAATGAAAACCTTTGCTACATCTCTTCAAAACAGTTGAAGAAATATGTTTGGCCTTGTGGTAACAGGAGGTAAAGCTACGGAAAACATTTTTAATACTTGAATATCCTGGAAAAGAATCAATTCCGTTCCTTAAATTTGTTGGTACTAAGGGTCAAACTATTATTCGCATTCGCTTTCACAAAAATGCACATTTCAGTATTCGCTTTCGCATTCGCAAGAAATATATTTCAATATTCGCTTTCGCTAAAGTCACTTTCGTTACATCCCTAGATATGATATTCCGATCAAAAATGTTGGACACATTTTTAACGTTTCTGTATTTAAATTGTATTAATTTAAACAATAAACAACTCTGTCGAACTGGCAACCCTTACCAGTCACATGGGTGATGTAAATGGTGAATTTAGAAAACATGTTTAGTTTCAGAAAACTTCTTAATCGAGATTAGTAAGAAGATGAGTGTTCCAACGGGACACTCAAGCTTACAGGCACATCTTCATCGCATAGGACTAGCGGAAAACGACGAGTGCAGGGAAAGCATCGAAACGATGGAACATTTTCTGTGTCACTGCCCAGCTTTCACACATGAAAGATCCCGATATTTCGGTTCCGACATATTGCCAGACTTGACTCATCTCAGAGGATATGACTGGAAGATACTGAGAAAATACGTGTCTAGTACCGATTTTCTGTAACCCGTGGGTATAAAAATCATAAATAAGGAGCGCACAACAGGCCGAACCACTGGCTTAAGTGTATGTCCATGGACATGAGACGTTTAAACGTCTCCTCTATTCAACCTAACCTAACCTAAATGGTGAATTTATGTCTCGCTTGGAGCTTTGGCTGTGTGACTTGTAAGCTTTCTTCGTAGGTATATAATTCCCATATGCAAAAGTGATGATCGCCACAACTACAAGCTCACACTGTGTCATGTATAAGTCCCTCTGATGATATCCCCGCACAGGATTGAAATACATATAAGGGTATGTGTTTACATGGCTTTCAAAGCGCAGTGTCTTATCTATTCCAATACACCACAAAAACCTCTCTTTCGAAAGGAAGAGTTGATCGAAAAAGCTGAACAATTCGAATGTGAAAACATTCAATAAATCTAATAGTTGTATTAATGTTTTAATAAATAGACACGGCGTCTCGATGAATACTCAGGGAAGTCAATCCATTTAAACGATTTTCAGTTATGGTTGACTGCAAGTAATTTTTCAGGCGGCGCAATCCACACTTCAAATGAAGTGATCTATATTGATGAATATTTTTAAAATAATTGTTTACAACTTTCTTCATTTAGTATTGTCATTTAAGGAGTTTTGGTGACCAGTCCCGTGCTTTATGGAGCAAAAACTGGAAGTAGTACCAGATTAAAGTCTCTCTGACCGGAGACTTTAATCTGGTACCACGGGTGATCAGGTGCCCCTCTTATTGATAGACCCTGATCAGATGGGAACGGTCCTTTATGGGAGTTTCGTGGTGGCTGTGGTTTAATGCCCAAATGAGGGTAGAGTTTTCGCCGCGATGTGGACTTGCATTGCAACCGGGTGCTGGGACCCATAGATCAGCAGTGGTTTTAGATATGCCTCGACCCTCACCAATGGGTGAAGTTTGACATCCATATTATTGTAAACCTAGATATGGAACCGGAAGGGGGTGGTTTTGCTGAATCCCGAAGGGGCGTTGACAGTCACTTTTCATCTGTCTCTAGTGTGGTGACAAACTGTGGTTCAGGCCTTCACGGCATATAATCACATAAAATTCACTCACACCTGTCATTTTAGATGGAAAAAGATATTGGAAATTTGACAGAATTCCACGGTATTTTAAAAAGCGATATTCGAGATGAGTGGTGAACCACGGGTGATCAGGTGCCCCTCTTATTGAT
Organism: Eudasyphora cyanicolor; assembly: GCA_963930755.1. NCBI lineage: Eukaryota > Metazoa > Arthropoda > Insecta > Diptera > Muscidae > Eudasyphora > Eudasyphora cyanicolor. Next base: position 159,603,128 of record OZ005738.1, on the reverse strand, counting down.
AGACCCTGATCAGATGGGAACGGTCCTTTATGACAGTTTCGTGGTGGCTGTGGTTTAATGCCCAAATGAGGGTAGAGTTTTCGCCGCGATGTGGACTTGCATTGCAACCGGGTGCTGGGACCCATAGAGCAGCATGATCGTATCGTAGACTCTGGTTCACATAAGTGAGGGCCATTCAATATCACAATTTCTTGAAATAATCGAATCTCCAAACTTTTCTCGCAAGAATTCAATTGTTTCATTTGCCCGTAGCAAATGATCGTATCGTATACTCTCGTTCACGTAAGTGGAAGTGGTTTTGTTGAAATTACTTCCACCAAAAGGGTTATAATTTCGAAATTTATCCATGGATTTTTTTAAGTTGAGATTGTTTATTCGCTTTTCTATTTTGATGGTTTTTTGCATGCCAGCAATAATTGATTTTTTGTTCTAATTTTTTATCGACTGTTACTACACCACTGTTTCTATGTGAAATAGATGTTTCCAACATTTGTAGCCAAAATAATTTCCTTACTCGTAAACTTAACACGTATTACGACTCTACTTCAAAAAATATAGTCAAAATAGTAAAGGTACCTTCCATGAAAATTGGAATTATAAAAAATGAAGAAAAAAAAAACTATACAATAAAATATTTTTGGTTTTGATATTATGGAATATTATGCCTCAATTTACAGAAAAAAGTGTTTAGTTCCAGTTGAAGATACTAAAAATTCTATATTTTTTAATAGGATTTTTTCTAATGGGTTTCTTTCTTACAACAATGCGAAACATTGTTGTAGGTTAGTTACGATATTTGCATTCACGGCAAACAAACGTAGGTTTTTTTGTGACAATTCACGATGATTGCTATTTATATTTCGGGTCCAGCAATAAAAAAATAATCATTGATCATTGGAAATGGTTTTATTGTTTTCCAAAATATTCTCCGTGAAGATCAACACACTTTTGCATGCGCTCAAACCAATTTTCGAAACATTTTTTCCACTCCGATTGAGACACCTCCAAAACATGGTTTTTGAACGCTTCAACCTCTGCATCGGGCGTCGAAAAACGTTGACCACTAAGCTATTTTTCTTGATGTGAAAGAATAAGAAGAAGTCATTGGGTGCCAAATCAGGGCGGAGCAAACCGCGTCCGAGACTGAACTTTTGGTACCAACGATTTACAGTTGTTTTTGATGGTGCTTTATCACCAAAAGTCGAAACGGGTTGATTCCATTTTTTGATCGAGATGAATTTTTCAACAAACTGAAAACTAAACAATTCGCGCTCAAATGACAAAATATCCAATGGAACTTCGAGTTTGCATCTGGCAAACACGAGTATTGTCAGAACCCGAAATATGAATAGCAACCCTCGTATCATCACAACTCATAATTTTGCCCCATATAGAGGCTTAATTTTTGTAATTAAACAATATGACATGATTTCCATATCAAAAAAAACTGTGCGTGGTTTGCGTAGCCCGGGATTAGCTAAAATGCACAACTCGCTTAATTGATAGTGACGATGAAAGCAGAAACACACAATTATCATCAAAATCGCGATCATCATAACACACTGACATAATGACTGAGAATTTACAAATTAAGACATTTTTGATCGCTAATGCGTAGTGCAAATAAAATAAATGCGAAAGTGAAATTTAATAATACATATTTTGTTTTTGTACTCAGGCTCAAGATCCTTATTGTTTTTTTCAGTATATGAAAACAACTTTGTTACAAATTAAAGAAGAATTAAGTGACATGTATTGGGGCGGTTGTAATGGTTGGATAGACAGATCTGTTTCGGGAGCCACCAAACTCCCATTATCAATATCCTTATCACAACGATTACTTCAGTCGAAATTATTAAATATATACGCACAGCCAAGTATCATTAAACGAGAACTGTTTGCTAAAAGCGCATATCTTCAAAAAAAGACAATTCAGTAATCATCGTCCCTCGTACATGCACCACTTCCCAGCAAAATTTCTCATTACCAAATAATCCGACGAGTAAGCAAAGTTCGATAATGGTAAGTACTTATTATTTAGCCACTTTTCTCATTATTTTAACATGGGGATGTCATTGGAGGAAAGTACTTCGCAAAAGCATACAATAAAGTAGTATAATAAGTACTTATTTGTAGCTCGATTTTATGTACTTGAATAATGCATTACCAATAAGCTATAAAATAATTAGTAGATATGTAGAAATGGCCATTTAAAATGATTTTTTGCATATTTCTCGCAACAAACTATTTCCTCATGCCATATTCGAATATCTGGTATTTTCATTCAAATCTGCTCGTATTGTTTGAAAACATGTTGAAATATAAATAAATCTTGTACAATAACCCACATATAGCCAAAATGGCATTATATTAAAATTTTCCAAAATGATTTTGATAACAAAAAATCACTTATATCTGTTATTATTGGTAAGTCATTATTAATAAGCCGAAAGTAATGCAGCGAATAATGAGGTACTTACCAAGATTTTGCTGGGTTACTTCTTTAATTTTGAACAAAGATGTTTTCATATACTGAAAACAACAATAACGATCTTGAGCCTGAGTACAAAAACAAAATATGTACTATGAAAGCAGATCGAATAAAACAAAAAAAACAAAAACAAGAAGAAATTTAATAAAAGTAAATACAAACAGGTTGCGATTTACTCATACATTTCATCAAAAATTGAAATCAAGAGAAAAAATATTTTCATTAAAGATTAGAATGGAAATAATGTTCAACCCCTGTTTTTTTTAATAATTATGTTAGCGAATTGAATTAGAAATAATTTTCAAAGCTTAATTGCTTCTAATCAAAGACTATGACAAACGTTTTTGAAACTACGAGTATTTTAAGCGATGAAGGAAATCCACAACTGTTTTTTTGCGCCGACTAATCTGTTTTTTTACTTTTAGTTTTATTCTTTTCAAACATGATCATTTCAAGGGAATCGGATATAAATGATTTTTTCCTGTGCATTATATCAAATTATTTGCATTTGTTTACATTTTATCTCATATACATACCCGTACATATATTTTTGGTGATTTCTAACGTTTACTATTTATTTATTTCTAGTAATTCACATAATTATAACAACCGGTTTTGAAATATAGATATTTTCAATTTACGTTTTTAAGTACCCAACGAATACTTCTTATTCGTAGCCGCTTTATTATTTGATCATTTACTGCAGCTTAACATTTGAAATCAGTTTTTACTTTTTTTTTGATAACGAGACCTTCAACGTTCACTCATTCTATTTGAAATATTTCAATTTTGTTCAGATTAAAAGCTGCGCGCACAAAAAGATTAATGAATTAGCTAGCTACCTATAATATAAAATATTCTTTGAATATTTAATTATCTGCCAAAAAAAAAACGAAGTTGAAAACAATTTTTATGTCAGGAGATATTATTTATTTATATTTTTAACTTACAAAATCTGCAGTCCTAGATTTTATTTGTGATAGTTGCAATTTAGCTATACGTATAATTAGGAAATATTTCAAAAATAGTGTACAAAATTTAACGGGCGTTTTTTTTAGTTAAAGAATTTTAATCAAAATAAACCAAAGAAAAGTTTTTTAATGTGAATTGAACTTTATTGGATAGACAACACTGGTCAACATTTTTTTGCGGCATAAGATTTTTAAGTCGATTTGTATATATGGGATAATACATTTCTCAGTCAGTAGGGTCTTTTCTTCGAATTGACTCTAGTTCTTGCGATAATCCGAGAAAAACAGAGAGTTTGAACCACATATGTTAGCATAACTCGAGAACCATTTATCCGAATTAATTCGGTGAAGTTTATTAAAGAATCGGAAATTTAATAGCCTTCGGCCATTTAAATTACCATTTTCCATAACTTCAGCGGGTTCGAAGATATCTGTAATACAAGATATTGGGAAAAATTCCGATTTTTATAAAATCATTTTAGTGGAGGAGCGTATACGGGTATATCATTTGCTACGGGCCAAACGTGTAACACAACAAAGAAGTGACCTAAGACCCTAAGTAGGTTCGGAGGAAATCCGTTTTGGGACATTTTAAAGGCTGGGTTAGGCAAACTTAACCGTAACTTAATTTTAGCGCAGTCGTAACGTTATCCGCTGGAGCAATTACCCAAAACTTGGAAAACGTGCCATATTACTTACATACTTGTATATTTTACGGAACTGACTTTATATAGACATAAGAATTTCAAGACGAATATTATTTTACTATGTGATCTAAAGATTTTATTTTTTATTTAAAGTAGGATATTTCAATATACGAAAATTGAAAAATAAACTCTGCAGAGACACATTATTTTTTTTATTTTATTTTTATGAACCTAATAACAAAAATCACTTTTTCTGCAAACATTTGGATCTGCAATTTTAGCTATACTTGCCTATAGTTGGATATCATTACCAATACATTGTCTCATATCTGTTTTTACATTTTGAATCAGGTTCAAGTGCCACCAGGTGCCCCTTCTCAATTAAAGTTATATTTGATATATTTCGTTTTTAGCTATATGGACGCTATGTGATGGGCGTGGTCGATTTTAATGAAAGAACTTTTCACTTTGTTAATTGTAATGTCTGTGCTAAATTTCAACACATTCGGAAGAAAAGAAAAAAATTCGTATGAAAAAATCATTTTGAGTTATATGGGCGGTATATGATGGGCGTGTCCGATTTTGATGAAAATTTAAATATTCCTAAAAGCGTTAAGAATGTGCTCGGTGCCAAGTTTCATCACTCTACGAGCACTCCTTATATTTTTTTCACACAAATGTATGAAGCCATCCCCACTGAGCGTCGCCGTCTTCTGATTTTGAAGAAGCCATTTATGCAGCTAAAATAGCTATTGCTTGCGGAACTGAGAGCGAATGCTGGAAATACTTTGGACATTTGTGGTAAATGTATTATTTAATCAGATTAATTAGTAATTATAAGTATATATAAAACGTCATCTGCAATGGGTCGTCGCATAATCACGAAGCAAATACCAAATTCCCTGCATTTGGTTAATTTTTTTGCTTTCTTGCTTTTAACTTATTAATGTTGTATTTTCGTTTAATTGAATGCGTATTATGTTTTCTAAAGATATCTCCACAAAAATATGTAGCAGCAAATCAGAATTAGGAATAATATCTACAATCAACTTCATCCAATTCCAAGAACACAAAACAACTTGCCAGCGCCGCCGTTTTTGCAGTGCTTGGTCAGCTTAGCCGATCGCCGCCGCCGCCGATGACCAAAAAACTTGCGCCGCCGCCGCTGTTAATTTTACCTCGGCTCCAAACTGTGTCCACTCCGTCTGGTACGTCCCAAACAAAGGCTTAAAATTCAGTAAAATTTATTGATTTTGTAATAAATTCTCTACTATCTATCGGAGGGGATCTACGAATCCTATAGATCCCAACTATTCCCAGGATGGGGACTGGACACTGGTCACCAGTCCAGTCTGACCAGAGCACTTAAGGCTGGGTTAGGCAAACGTAACCATAACGCCCCCGTAGCGTAACGAATCAGCTGATTCAATCTGACTGGAAATCAGTGTAAACGATTAGCCAACGGAAACGAAACGTAAACGGACTGCTGAATCTGCTGAAATTTGATTTGGACAGTACGTTTACGAGAATTTGCATACAAAATCAGCAACACAACGAAAAAGGAAGATATTTATGCGAAACTTTTGAAATGGAATGATAAATAAGTAATAAAATAGCAAGAGCAAGAAAATATAAAATAAAATAAGGATTTTACAATTTTAGTTGTGAATGTCTGAGACATATGGCACGTTTTTCAAGTTTTGGTTAATTGCTCCAGCGGACAACATTACGACTGCGCTAAAGCTATGTTACGGTTAATTTTGCCTAACTCAGCTTTTAATCTGGTACCGCGGGAGTCAGGAATGCCGTCGGAACGCAGGTTCCTGCCTGACTATTGGTGAGGACCCTATTGGGTGCAACATGGTGGCTGTGGTAGATACCCAAACTGCTGGGAGAAAATATTCTCGGATGTGGAGTTGCAAACCAACCGGGTGCCATGACCCCTAGAATGGCAAGGAGTTTTAGATGAGCTCCGCTCCTAACCAAGGAGAAGGGTAAACGTGTCCAGAAACACGGAATTGATTGGTTCTCATGCACACTGTGCGTGGGGGCGTTGGTCGATGCATGTATTCACCCAGGTGTTTAGAAAACGGTGGGGCTTAGCCTAACGGCAGGAACTCACCTAAATCCAGAATACCAACTAAAGGGTGGGCCATTTACAATTTAAATTGGGAACTACCGATTACTTTGACTTTTGATTTGAGCCCTTTGGATTATTTTCATTGGGAAGCCATTAAGGATAAATGTTACGCAAAGTATTCAGAGACAATTGAAGCGTTGAAACATGAAATCGAAGTTGCCTTTGAAGAGATTCGACCCGAAACAGACAGATGGTCTGATGGACATCAAATGACTCAAAATGGCCCAGAATGGATTTCCGCCAAATATTCTTGGGGTCTTTTAGGTCGTTCCTGCGTTGCGTTAGACTTTTGGCCTGCTGTAACTGACTATACCCTTGTTCACAATAGTGGGGGCATAAAAACATAATTTTGTTGAAATTATCTTACTTCTACCAAATTTCTACATTTATGCATAGATTTGTTGAAATAGTCATTGCTTTCTTCGTTAGGGTGCCAGTTTAGCAAAAAAAAAAAAAACGATTTCTTTTAAAATTTATTTTTTTTTTATTTTTTAACGACAGTTATATACAATTGAAGCATATTCGCGAATAACGTTGTAACGTTTTTGTGTGAACAACGCCGTGTGAACCAAAATAAATTGTAATTAATTAAATACATTAATTTTATAAGAATTTTTTTTATAAAATAGATTTTTAATGCAGCTATGTCTATAATGACTGAAAAAAGACAATGTTGATAGCGTCTGCTCTTTTAAAACGTTTCTTACGAATTTTTGACCATTTTAATTTTGTCGTTTACAACGTTATTCGCGGCTATGTTTCAATTAATAAGTTAAGCGATATCTTATTTTTCAGTTTAGGAACTTTTTATAAAGTTTTTAGGAAAAAACAAGTAAGAAAGTTCAGTCGGGTAAACCGACTTATGAATCCCTTCACTATGAGTCCCAAAAAAATATTAGTAAATTTATTTATTTTTTTGTTTTAATTAAATTATTATCCATTTAAATTGTCTTTAATATCTTTAGAGTATGTACTGGTATTAAAGTTAAAAGCTGTTTACTTTTGGTACAAAATGGTCCATTTGTGTGGGAGGTACCAAAAGGGGCTTCCCAATAACGGTCACTTTTCTCTGGACTCCAGGTACTATAGAAGCATTACACTGTACAAAATTTTAAGTATTTACACGCACTGGTATTAAAGTTCAAAGCTGTTAACTTTTGGTGTAAAATGGTCCATTTGTGTGGGAGGTACCAAAAGGGACGTGCCAATTACGGCCACCTTTCTCTAGACTCTAGGTACTATAAAAGCATTGCACTTTACGAAATTTCAAGTATTTGTATGCACTGGTATTAACGTTAAAAGCTGTAAACTTTTGGTACAAAAAGGTCCATTTGTGTGGGAGGTACCCAAAGGGGCAGGCCAATAACGCCCATTTTTCTCTGGACTCTATGTACTATAACAGCATTACACTGTACAAAATTTCAAGTATTTGTACGCACTGGTAATTAAATTTTTAAGGAGCATGACAATAATACCCAATTTTCACTGTATTGTAGGCACTATTTAACCATTACACTGTACAAAATTTAAAGACTTTGTATGCACCAGGGCTGTGGAGTCGGAGTCTAGGAGTCGAAGTCTGGGAAATTTGCCCGGAGTCGAAAAATTATGGTCGACTCCGACTCCGAGATTTGTTGTGCAAAATGCACCAATTATGTAACATTTTGGGAAAAAAATTTTGGTAAAAAAGAAGGATAAAATATTCGAAGCTTTAAACCAAATATTTAAGCATGCCAAAAATATATAAAGTTAACCAAACTATCGAGTTTTTATGTAAAACAGTTTTAGGAAAGCTCTGAATATATTTAGCTAACAAAATAAGTATTTTTGCAAGACTATACACTATTGCTAAGAGAGTACCAAACAAGTCAGGAAAGGCCGAGAGAAGCCAAATATACTTGTACGATACGCTACAACATCTTGTTAGAGCAGAATAAGCTCAGATATTGTAAATATAAATTATTATAATTAAATTATAAATCTAAATCTAAACAGAATTTGTTAAAATTCTTGGATACATAAATTCTACCCTAATAAATTAAAACAAGTAAAAGATTAAGTTCGGCCATGCCGAATCTTGTATACCCTCCACCATGGATTGCATTAAATTTTATTACTGGAACAATCTTTGGATATGGAGCAAATCATGAAACGATTCTTTTTGTTAAAGTAAATTATTAAAAAACGAACGCTGCAATTTTAGGCTGCAAATTGTTTAGCCAAACTCTTTACCTGAAAAATGTGGCATTTATGGCTTAAAGTAGCACGGGGACTACAATAAAATAAAATTTTGTTTGAATACATTTTATTGAGATGAATTCTTGCCAAAATAGAATACAAACTGCAAAGTTTCAGAAAAATTTCTTAGAAAATGTGGTGTTTATGGCTTAAATAAGCCTTTTTGGGAGCGATATCTTTTGGTGGACTTAAAAAAATATGAACTGATTTAAAAAATTTGTACTGCGATGAGTTCTTCTCTTTATTAAATACAAACTGCAAAGATTCAGTTAAAATGCTTCGAAAATATGGTATTTATGGCTTAAATACGTATATTTTGGAGCGACCTCTATAGGATGACTATAACAAAATATGAACCGATTTCTAAAATTTTTGCTTTGATGAATTCTTGTCAAAATAGAATACAAACTGCAAAGTTTCTGCTAAATTGCTATAAAAATGTGGTGTCTATGGCTCAAGCCCGGTATTTTGGAGCGACCTATATAAGGGAGCTATATCAAAACATTGACCGATATGGCCCATTTGCAATCAAAAACAACCTACAACTATAAGAAATATTTCTACCAAATTTGATCAACCTAGCTCTATTATTACGGACTGTAGCGCGATTACAACAGACGGACGGACGAACAGACGGACATGGCTAAATCGTCTTAGAATTTTACGGCGATTAAGAATATATATACTTTATGTGGTCTCAGATCAATATTTAGAGGTATTACAAACGGAGTGACAAAATGAATATACCCCCCAGGTCATGGTGGAGGGTATAAATAATGATTGAATGTGAAAAACAGCTTGCATAGCGTTACAAGGCCAAATCTAAAGAAACATTTATATCTGGGGGCAATATCGACCTGAACCGATATTCAAAAATACCAAAAGGTTTCCTCCCTTTTGTCTTATTGTCAAATTTTCCCAGGATCGGATTAAGACGGACAGCTCGTGATTCTGAGTAGAATGGTATTTTTTAAGTTTTTTTTTTACAAATCTGTCAAAAAACAAATTTATTACCTCCTGTACCATAGTGAGGTGTAGGATATAATAACTAACGAATAGACAGGTTGCCTGAAGCGAACATAACTTCCAAAAATTGCGGTATATTAAAACAGATCCAGTGATTGATGGAAATTTTATCATGATTCTATGTTGAAAGAATTGTCATATTAGTTGCAACTTGCGGGTCAATCGTCGATAAATAAATAACAAAATTTTATTTAATTATTGGTATCGAATACCTACTTTTTGTGTTTTTCTAACAAAGCTATATCTTATTTTCAATAACATGAACTCACGTCTTAGTAGAAAGAAATTTCAGAAATTTATGTTATTTAACTGCCGGAGTCGGAGCTGGAGTCGAATGATTTTAAAATTCGACTCCGGGAGTCGGAGTCGAGCAGTTTTGGCTCGACTCCACAGCCCTTGTATGCACTGGTAATAAAGTTATAAGCTATTAACTTTTGGTTCAAAATTGTCCATTTGTGTGGGAGGTAACAAAAGGGGCGTGGCGACTTCGCCTATTTTTCTCAAGGTAATAGTGACTAATAAACTAATTCTATGCGTAGAATTGCAGAGGATTCAAATAAGTAGTATTGAAGTTATTAAATAATCAATATTTCACTAAATGTTAACCCTTTGTGGAGGAGGTACTAGAAGGTGTGGACCAATATGGCCCATCTTCGAACTTAGCCGGAGATAGATGAAAATATTACCACATACCAAATCTGAAGTCAATCGGTTACTCCTTTCGAGAGTTATCGTGCGCACCAGCCAGCAGACAGACAGACGGACGGACGGACATTGCTCATGCGATTTAAAATGACCCAAAACGAATATCCGCCAAACATACTTAGGGTCTTAGGTCACTCCTTCCGTGTGTTACACTTTTGGTTCGTAGCAAATGATATACTCGTATACCCTCCTCTCTAAGGTGAGGGGATAAAAATATAAATAATTTTAGGCCCATTTCCATCCAAAGCTAATATGTTAGAGAATTAATAGAAGTTTAAAACATAAAAAATTCGCAAAAATCTAAGAGTACAAACAATTTAAAAAATTACATTTACATTGTAAAACAAAAATCGCACACAATTTTTTTTTTAATATTTTTTCTGAAAATTACTTACATTTCAAAAAAATACTTCAAATCTGACCATAACTTAAGAAGTTATTACCAAAAACCCGACACGCAGAGTGATAAATTAATTTTCAATTTTCAAATCGAACCATAACTAAAGAAGTTGTGACCAAAAACCAGATACAGATAGTGATATCTTAACGATTTTTAAAATATTGATAACTTCTGAACGAGTTATCGGAAAAATCTCACAAAGCGTTTTTGCGGGGGTTCTAAAAATATAAAAAAATATTTTTTTTTTGATACCGTCGATTTGTCGTGGAATTCCAAAAAGTTATTGAACCGTTAAAAATAAGCATTGATCTGAAAAGTGGTTTCATGAATTAATAACCACAAATAAACATTTGATGAGAAATTTTCTAGAGATTACTCAATAGTTGAATAAATAAATTTATTTTTTAAATATGCATTACCTGACTCCGTTTTAACGCAAGAATAGCATTTTATTTCCGACATCTTTCACTAGTTTTTTGGCTAGGATTTCAAATAATTTTTTAAATAAACTCTCTTGTATTTGATTGAAATCAAAAAATTCCCAAATTCATTTCAAAACTGATTTGGGAATTAACACACACACGCCCAAATTGAAAGATCTAAGCAATCACTTGTAATTAAAATTAAAAGCTTTTTGGGGCCTTTGTTGAATAAAATGTTTCGAGTTTTAACCGTTTCCAGTCAACATCTCTATCGCTCTTCGGACCGAACTCAACTGACAACGAAAACGCACCGACAACAGACAAGAAACGTCGACGTCTCTGCAACAGCACTGTCATAAAAGAGACCGTCAATGGTAACGGTGATTTTGGATACCGATGACTGAGAGCAAAACAAAGCAGCAGCAGCAGCATTAGAACCATTAATTTTGGCACCGCAAACAGTTGTGAGCTGCGTACTGCGTTCTGCGGGCAGCAACAGCGACAATGACAGCAGCAGCAACAGTGTTATTGTCTTAACTTGTTTGTTACCGCTGCAATTGTTGCTTTTTGCTGCTCTGCTTTTGGCTGAAGCAACTTCAAAGTGTCGTATCGTAGGAAATTTGAAACAAAAATCAAAAATTACTAAAACTTCCAACAAAAAAATTAAAATGACTGACGGTGTTAATAATTTATGTATGTATGTATATTTTTACAAGTACAGAATTGTGATAAAAAAGATAATGGATAATGGACCTTTTACTTTTTTTGTTGCCGACGAGTCTACTAATTTTGTCTTCGATAAAATTAAGTTAGTAAGTCTAGAGAAAGAGAGATGGGAAGGGAAAGAGAGAGAGAGAAACAATATGGACATTTTACGGTTATGCCTTGACAATCGTGAAGCAGACGAAAAACAATTAAAAAGAAAACCCGAACTCCTCTCAGTCGTTTGAACTTTGTGTTCTAATTAGAAAATGAAATTATGTGAGAAAATTGTTTTATTTTTTTATTCTAATTGTCAGTCGAGTAAAAAATTTAATGCTCTCCGAGAGCATTGCTTTAGTCACGCAAACTTTTAAATATCACACAGAAAAAAAGGACAACAAATGATTTCAGCAACTCTTTTTATCCTCTCACCTTAGATAGGAGGGTATACATATATCATTTGTTACGAGCCAAAATTGTAACACATCGAAGGATTGACATAAGACCCCAAGTATGTTAGCGGAAATTCGATTTGGGTCATTTTAAGTCATTTGAGCAATGGCCGTCCATCCGTCTGTCTGTCTGCTGGCTTGTTTGCACGATAACTCTCGAAAAGATTAACCGATTGACTTCAATTTTGGTATGCGGTAATATTTTTCTCTATCTCCGGCTAAGTTCGAAGATGGGCCATATAGGGTCACTCCTTCTAGGACCTATTTAATATTTAAATATTAATTCTTTAATAACTTATATACTAATCGAATCTTAGTCGATAACACCTCAAGAAGTTGGCGAAGTTTCCACACACCTTTTGGTATCTTCCACATAAATGGACCATTTACACCAAAAGTTAACAGCTTATAACTTTAATACCATTGCATACAAATAGTTGAAATTTTGTACAGTGTAATGCTTTTATACAGGGTTTTCCAATAAGAGTGATATGATTTCTTTGAAAAAAAAAACACACTTACGGCCAATTCAACAATCTCCGGTTATCCTACAGTTAGAGCTAACCTACAGTTATAGCTGTCAAATTGTATGAAATTTTTATTTTTTAACTGTGAGTTAGGTCCAACCGGAGGTTGTGAAATTGGGGGTTATTGTTAAGGAAATTCAAAAGTTTTTTATTTAATGTGAAGTACATTCGATACAATTCAGTTATAAATAAAACTTCATGCAAATGGACTCCACGACTTCTTCTGCAGGAACGAATTCGATGAACCCAATTGTCTAGCACTTTTTCCACTAAATCAAATCGTATGTCATGAATGGCACGTTCAATATTGACTTGTAAAGCTTGAAGAGTGTCTGGTTTATTTCGAAAGACCAATGACTTCAAATCAAGTCAACAAGAAATAGTCTACTGGTGTTAAATCACAACTTCGTGCAGGCCATTCAATATCACAATTTCTTGAAATAATCGAATCTCCAAACTTTTCTCGCAACAATTCAATTGTTTCATTTGCTGTGTGGCACGTAGCCACAATCGGTCAATAGGTGTCAAGGTCGTAGGTCGACTGGAAAGTGCTTATTTAAAAAAGGTCGACTGGATTTAAAAAAAAATGGACTTAGCATAATTATCAAATGTGAACGGAAAGTTTATTTTTGATCTAGCTCTTTAACGGTTAGTCGGATCGGGAATCGGTCAATGGCAAAAAGATAACTCTTAACCTCAGCTAAAATATTGATCATGGGTGTCAAGACCGTAGGTCGACTGGAAAGTGTTTTTTTGGATTTAAAAAAAAAATGAACTTAGCGCACGAAAAGTTGCAATTGGAGAACGATTATTTTGATAATAAACTGAATAATTTGTAAACGTTGTTCTTGCGTATATCTCTTGCGTATATGATGAAATTGTAAATACTACTGAATACAATGAAAAACCAATGACGGATCATGACACAGAAAATTGAAATTGAATGGGGAATGTTTATTATCATTTGAAAGAACATTCTATGGCATTTATTTTTTTGAAGATTATGTCTATCAAATGTTGGCCGCGGCTACGTCTCAGATGGTGCATCCGCTGAGTCTCATTTTCGATGACTCGTTCGAGCATTTCGACTGGTAACTGGCGAATGACACGCGTGATGTTTTGCTCCAAGGCCTGAATCGAAGCGGGTTTGTCCGCATAAACTTTAGACTTTACATATCCCCACAGGAAAAAGTCTAACGGTGTGATATCACACGATCTTGGTGGCCAATCGACCGGCCCAAAACGTGAAATTATCTGATCACCGAAGTGTTCTCTCAATAAATCCATTGATTGATGCGATGTGTGGGAAGAGGCGCCGTCTTGTTGAAAGCAAATGTCGCCGAGATCACGAGCTTCAATTTCAGGCATCAAATAGTCGGTTATCATGGCGCGATAACGGTCGCCATTGACGGTTACGTTCTCACCGGCATAATTTTTGAAGAAACATGGACCGATGATTCCGGTATCTCGGATCTAGAATCGGTCAATGGCAAAAAGATCGCTCTTAACGAGAGCTTAAATATTGCTCATGGGTGTCAAGGTCGTGGGTCGAATGGAAAGTGTTTTTTTTTCTTTTTGATTTGATTTAAAAACAATGGACTTGGCTAACGATTATTTTGATAATAAAACTGAATAATTTGTAAACGTTGTTCAGGCGTAAGTCTTTCCATGATGAAATGGCAAACAATACTTAACAAAATAACATGACAGCATGACACGACACGCACGTGATCTGTCAAAAAAAGTATCTCTACTTAGATCACTCTATATATAGGGGCTAATCTAAATCTGAACGGATTTTCTCCGAATTTGGAGAGCTTTTTTGCACTGCAGGTTGGGGCAGCAGTTTTGGTCGAAGAGAGTGCCTGGCTTATAGTGGCTGACGGGAGATTTGTATTCGTCTGCCCTTCAGTTGTCTTGCCGTAACTGCGAACGGAACTTGACTATGATACAGGATTTTTTTCAGCCGGCTCTTGGAAGACCTAATTTACAATATTGAGGCTGAAATTGGCAGAATACCAGTCGACATGTTTGTTAGAGTTCATGAAAACTTCAGAAAACGTATGCAGCAGTGAGGGGATAGCGAAGGTCGACATTTGCCAGATACACTATTTAAAACCATGTAATTTACAAACTTCTTTACTGTTCAATATAATTAAAATATAAAATAAATTTTTCTTAGGTTCATAGCTTTTTTATTTCATTCCCAAATAAGCAAATTACCGCGCTCCACCCTGTACAGCGCTTACATGTCAAATCGGGTGTAACATATATGGGGACTATAGATATAATTCTTGACCGATTTCAATAGGAATCGTCCTTGTGCCAAACAAGAGCACTGTGCTAAATTTCATCACAATCGGACCATAAATACGACCTGCACTTTGATTACAAGAATACATGGACAGACAGACAGACGGACATAGCTAAATCGACTCAAAAAGTGATTCTATGTCGATCGGTATAATAAACAATGGGTCTATCTCTTCTCCTCTTAGGCGTTACAAACAAATGCACAAAGTTATAATACCCTGTACCACCGTTGTGGTGTAGGGTATAAATACGGCTTATAATGGGTGATTTTGTCGGCAACACTGTTGTTGGCAGCTCAGCTGTTTTCGTGTAACATGTTACTGTCAAACATGTTAAGTTTCGTCTATAATTTAACCATGAAACGACTTACAAACGAACTACGCTTGAAGATTATTGTTTTTTTTTTTATTTTGAGTTCGGTGAACAGTTTATTTCATGTTTGGGGGCGGTCAATTGACCGCCTAAACCGTGTGATTTAACGCCTTTAGATTATTTTTTGTGGGGCTATGTTAAGACTCATGTCTATAGAGACATACCCGCAACGGTTGACGAACTGGAAGCCAATGCTGAAGAATTTATTTGTGAGATTTTAAATACACTGGATTTTTAAGGTACTGGATGCACTTTTTTCAGGTAGGTTTGTTCCGCATATAGAAAAAAGTGCAAGAAATCCACATTGAGGAAATAATTCGTATGGCCATTAAATTATAAATTGAGCTAACTTGACTTAACGAATGATGCAGAAGTTCTTGTTTTTGGGGCTACTTTCACGTCAATTCTCAGAATTGTGACCCAAAATCATGTGTTGTACTGTTTTGTGTAAGTATGCCTCTATCTACAAAAAAAAAAGATGTTAGGTCTCGGGAACAAAAAAAAAAAGAATTGTTGCATAGTGTAATCTAAATTTTTATAAATGCCAACGGTAAATAAAATCAGGAAGAAATAAATCATAACGTTACTTATACGCCACCTGTATGTTTGAGGTTCTCGTAAAGAAATCGTTATACACAGCAATCGAAATACTTTCATATTTCTAAAAATTTTTGCGAAACAACTATTTATTTGCATCAAATGCACCTCAAATGAAATTTCTCTGCATTCAAGAAAATCTGTCTTCGAATTACAGAAACATTTCTTTGTTTTAAAGAAACAAGTCTCTAAGATTTACAGACATATAATAAAGCTTTTCTGATATTATTAATAGACGTCGGATTTTAGCATATTTTTAATTTTTTATCCGAATGGAACCAAACTTTGCATTTAGACGTTTTGTTGTTCAAATATATCTTTTGTTTGCATATTTTCGATATTCTCTAACATTTTCACATATTTTTATACCCTCCACCATAGGATTCATTCCGTTTGCAACACCTTGAAATATTGTTCTGCCCACCATAAAGTATATATATTCTTGATCGTCGTAAAATTCTAAGACGATTTAGCCATGTCCGTCTGTTTGTTTGTCTGTCTGTTGAAATCACGCGACAGTCCGTAATAATAGAGCTACGTTGATAGAAATATTTCTTATATATATCGGCCAATGTTTTGATATAGCTCCCCTATAGAGGTCGCTCCAAAATACTGTTTTTGAGCCATAGATACCACATTTTTACAGAAATTTAGCTGAAACTTTGCAGTTTGTATTCTATTATGACAAGCATTCATCGCAGCAAAAATTTTACTAATCGGTTAATATTTTGTTATAGTCACCCTATAGAGGTCGCTCCAAAATACGCTTATGTAAGCCATTAATACCATTTTCTAAGCAATTTAGCTGAAACTTTGCAGTCTGTATTCTATTTTGGCAAGAATTAATCTCAATAAAATTTGTGTAAATCAGTTTATATTTTATTGTAGTCCCCGTGTAGAGATTGTTCTCAAATATGCTTATTTAAGCCCTAAATACCATTTTTCACATGAAGAGTTTGGCTAATGAATTTAAGGCCTAAAAGTTGGTTAAAAAATGGAGCATTCGTTTATTTAATAATTTGCTTAAACAGAAGAGATCGTTCAATTATTTGCTCCATATCCAAAGATTTTTCCAGTAAAAGTCTTGAATACAATCCATGGTGGAGCGTATCTAAGATTCGGCAGGGCCGAACTTAACGCTTTTACTTGTTTTGTATATTTTCGTTATTCACTAAAATTTTCTATATTTGAACGATACAATGTCTAAATGCAAAGAAGACGTTCTGAAAATTACATAACTCTTATTTTTTATGTTAAGTGACAACATTTTATGTGTATTCAATAATGTTTAAAAAATTTCCCAATATCTAGGACCTCCAATATTAACTAAAGGCAATTTAAGTAATATTAAGTCAATTGTTTTA
This sequence comes from Eudasyphora cyanicolor, assembly GCA_963930755.1. Taxonomy (NCBI): domain Eukaryota; kingdom Metazoa; phylum Arthropoda; class Insecta; order Diptera; family Muscidae; genus Eudasyphora; species Eudasyphora cyanicolor. The sequence goes on along the minus strand of OZ005738.1, from coordinate 159,585,761 downwards.
AGTTTAATTACGTGTAATGTTCTTTTTTTATTTTTTTTACAAATCTTCAACTCTGTTTATGACACAGAATTATATTTTTTTTTTACTATCTTACCTTGAAATTTCTAAAAAATTAATACTATTCCCGAAACATGCTCCAACGCGTCCACCAGAAATAATTCAATTCAAAACCTCTGCGAGAAATCAGTAACAACTACACACGAAATAAAATTCTTCCAAAACACTTGAATACTTGAATTTAGAAGGAGTTTAAAACCAATTTCAGAATTTCACATACATTTGAAAATTATATGTATGCTTATTTTTTCCAAAGTTCTTTCAAAAATTTTTTTTCTATTAAATTAATGTAATGGATTAACAAAATCAAATATACACTAAGAAACACCAACCAACAATAGTTATTATATATATTTTTTTTAACAACACTTTCTTCTTTTGTCTCAAGAGAGATTTTCGATTAGAACTATAAGATTTGAAAACAACGGTAACAGTTAAACGAATGTGTGAATTTTCCAAAAATGTTCGGCCTTTTATACCGTTTCAGGGACAACGGCTGCCATCAGCGACAAGTGCCACGAGATGCTGCCGCTGCAATTTGGATATATTTGTCGTGTTCCGAGACGCATGCGCTTGATTGCTTCTAGTTTGTTGTTTTAGCAACTTCAAACTCTGTAATGATTGCATAGAATGTATTGTCAAAGCTGAAATACACTTCCTACAATGATGAGACAGGGTGTTTCGCAGATTAGCTGTAATTAAGCTTTTGTGCGAGCTTTTTAAGAGCTTTTGGTAATGTCTATTTAGCGATTTAGCCATCAGCAACAAGTGGTCATTGAGCGGGCGATTAAATTTGGAATTTTCTTAGCAAAACTGCAGTAATTCCCTAAATAAACCTCGTTGAGCGAAAAGACAAAACGTTCGAATCACAAAATTTGGTAAACATTTTGAACTTCCTTAGCAATTCATAAAAGTGATGTACATCCTAACTAAAGAGAACTATCGTCCCTTACATAAGCCTCGTAGTAGGAAAGGACGAAATTTCACTCTTTCATCACTATTTTTTTAGAAATTTTGAATTTCCTTATCAGAACTCAAATTCTTAAATAAGTAAGGAACGAAAGGTAAACATTTTCGAATCACAACATTTTTAGTAGAAGTTTTGAATTTCTTTAGCAAAACTTGAAAGGATTATAATTTTTTAAATAAGTCTCGTAGGGTTAAGTTATCAACACATAATATTGTAGTGTAGTGTACTATTTTTTTTAGAAATTTTGAATTTACTTAGCAGAACTGAAAATGGTATAATTCTTTCTTAAATAAGTAAGGAACGAAAGGTAAACATTTTCGAATCACAACATTTTTAGTAGAAGTTTTGAATTTCTTTAGAAAAACTTAAAAGGATTATAATTTTTTAAATAAGTCTCGTAGGGTTAAATTATCAACACATAAATAAGGTACGGAATTTTCGAAACACTAAATATTGTAGTTTCTTAGCAAAATTTAAAAAGGGTTTAATTGCTTACATGAGCCTCGTAAAGGGAAACCGACGACTTTTTCTAATAAATATATTTTTAAGAGATGAGCGCCTCAGTTGGTGAGTTGGTAGCGTGCTCGCCTATGAGTTTGGGGGTCGTGGGTTCGATTCCCACCAGAGGCTCTGGTCTGTCGTTGCAAAATCCGGCCAAATGATCTTTGGACCGTAAAATTAGAATATAAATTAACTTTGTATTGTAAATCATATAAATAAATATTTTTGATAGAAATTGTTAATTTCCTAAGCGAAACTTAAATGCGATTTAACTCCCTAAACAAGGCGTTGCCTTGCGCCATCTGACATTTCCATTGGAAAGTTCGACATTTTTTAGCATAAACGTACTCAGAACGTTTTGACGTACGACCATCATTTGCGTTGTTTACAGTGACTTGAAAAAATCAATTTGGCAAAAAAATGGAATTAACTCGTGAACATTTTCTTGCGATTATTTTTCACAACTTTCGACAAGAGAGCAACGATATGAACTTAAATCTTTGTATGGCGATGAAGCACCATCCTATAGCACTGTGAAAAACTGGTTTAATGAATTCAATCGCGGCCGACGCTCGCTCAAGGACGAAGGTCGTCCAAAAACGGCCGTTGCGCAAGAGAACATTGATGCCGTGCGTGAACTGATAATGCAAGATCATAATGTGACATACCGTGAGATAGAGGCATCCTTGGGCATTTCTTCCACCAGCATACATTCGATATTGCATGAATATCTGGTCGTAAAAAAGGTTTGTTCTCATTTGATCCCGCACAATTTGACAATCGCTCAAAAAAAGGCTCGTGTCGATTGGTGCAAAGAAATTTGAAAAAATACGATCGCGGTGCTTCAAAAGACGTTGATAAGATCGTCACAGGTGACAAATCTTGGATATATGCGTAAGAGGAGCCAAATCCAACGAAAGTTGTTGTTGTGGAAGAAGCACTTCGAAGCAAATGGTCGCCTGTTTCTTCGGCAAAACTGGTCATGTGGCGACTGCTCCGCTTGAGCAACGTAGGACGGCCAATTCTGAGGCAAACAAACCACAATTTGTTTGCCTGAAGTCTTTGGAGAAATTCGAAAAACGAACAAGAGAAGACGAATCATTGTGCTCCAAGACAATGCGAGCTCTCAAGCATATTAATGAACACATCGGCTCAAACCAGCGCCGTTTTGACCGGCCAAAACGTCGAATTGATGGGTCATTCGCCGTACAGCCCTGATTTGACACCCAATGACTATTTCTTATTCACTAACATCAAGAAAAAACTGCTTGGTCAACGGTTTTCGTCTCACATATAAAGGTCATCGCATATGAAAGTCTCCCATATGAAGGTTAAAAATTACTATTTTGGAGATTTTGCTAATATTTCTTGGAAATAAATAGAAAATAAGGTATACGGCTCTCTACTGTATTCGGAATGTGAATCGGAAATTTTTCTTCGGAATCTAGTTTCTTGTCAGATATACTTCGAATAGAAAAATTATGCCAATCTGAATTCACAGACAATCTTCAAAAGTTCTCAAACAGATATTATGAGCTCTGGAAATACAGAACTAGACCGATAGTCGAAGCAAATCCAACAATAATTAAATGGGCAAATTGGTCGCTTATTGATTCACTAAATGGAAACGCTTTACTTCGCTCCAAACATGATAATGGTCTTATGTCGCTACATCGATGTCTTACACTTTTGGTCCGTAGCAAAGGTTATACAAAAAGCCGCCACCAATAAAATATAGGTAGAAAATTGCCAACACCTTTTTAATATTTCTAAGAGGTTAAAAAAGTAGAATGAAGTATACTTGACCACGGCAAAAAACAACAAATGCCGAAGCTGACTGACCTGCCGAACTCTACTACATGCATGCATTATCGTTGAGGGCAGACAATATGACGCTTCTGTTGATGTTTAATTGTTATACAAGCATATTAATGAACGCATGAGCTCCATCTACACATTCAGCCAGGGAAACGGTATAATAGCTTCGCTATTTGTTAGGTGTTGTGGTTGACAAACAGGGTGTGTGCATACAAATATTTTATCGAACCTCTAAACCTCAATACAATTACAGAGTGTTAAGAAAAAGTTGTTAAGGCCGGGTTAGGCATACGTAACCGTAATTTATCTTTACCGTTGCCGTAACGTTGCCCGTTTGAGCGATTAGCCAACGTTGAGAAAACGAGTCATATGTTCTGACAACAACACCACATAAGTAAACAAAAAACCAGCGATTTCTTTTTGTTTAGGTTTATTAAACATGAAGTTAAAAAGAATGTTTATAAATTTGTGTGTTTTTAAATCTGTGCAGAATTTACAATAAAAGTAATCAAGAAAATATCGTCGGACAAGAAGATGGGGTGGACGTCCTATAAACAATGCCTAGGCGAAAGCCGGACACTAGAATGCCTATGGCAGTTTTTAATTTGTTATTAACATTAATAAAATATGAGTTAACTACGCCAAAGCAACGGATTAGACCGGCAGAGAGACTAGCAATAACACCACTGTATGTCAAATATTGCTTTATCCTATGATTCCAAGTTGGGAAATATTAACATTCTATTCTTTAAAATTGTAGATATTTGGGTCACGGTTTTTCCATACAATCGATTGCATGGAATCACAAGCTAGGGAAAACAACAATTTGAAATATTATTTTAGAATGCAGTGAAGTTTTGTGGCGCTTGCTTTTGCCGATTTATTTAAGTGAACAAACTACACAGCAGTACAAACACATTGCCAATGATTTTCAACGAATGTGGGATATGCCGAATTGTTTGGGAATCTGGTATGTCCATTAAACTTCAATTTATTTATAATCTATTTTAATACAAACAATTTCCATTTCTTAATTTAAATTAAATACAGCTATATTCCAGTGCTCTCCGTTTGACCAATCAGTTATTTTAGGTACAGTACCTGTACCTCCTAGTAAACCATTATCGTCAGCATCCTCTGAAGCCTTTCCTCATTTTTTTATTGGTGATGCGGCGTTTCCCCTGAGGAATATCCTTGGTCTAAGTCAACAACTTTAGACGAGCTCAGAGACAACATCCAACGCGAAATTGCCAACGTTCCGGTCGAAATGTGTCCGAGAGGTGGAAAATTGGGTCCAAAGAATAGATCGCTGTTGACGGGCTCGTGGTGGTCTTATGACCGAAATTAAATATCATTCTTAAAATGTATTATTTGCACTACACCTGTAATTTGAACTCTATATCTGAAATATTCTTTGTTTTATTAATATATAAAATTCGTATGTCCTTAATGGAAAACCCTTTACTTATGTCTATTTCCACTGAAGAGGGACTCTGCCAAATACAACCCAATCTCAATCTATAAATAAGTCCACGTTTGTAGAGACGCGTATATTGCTGTCAAATTAACCCACAATGAAGAAGATTAGCGCAATGATTGTTTCGTACTGTCGTCAAAAGAATCCTGAAGCAGATTATAAATTTAATTTTTAATGGAGTCAGCCGCGATCTTCGTAAAACTCACCTGTAACGCCCAGCTCCTTGCCAATTTGCTTCCAAGCTTCTCGCTGTTTTTCTGATATCCTATATGCTGGATTATATTTATTGTATAAATACTCGTGCGACTGCACCAATGAAATCAAATATTCGTCTTTCATGTTTATTTGCACTTTTAAACAACAAATAATTAATAAATTATTTTCTTTACTTTTCTCGGTGAACATACAATTGTAATTGTAAACAACATGTAGTATCAGCTGTTGTCAAATTGTACGTAAACGGAACGTCCAATTCTGATTTCAACAGATTCAGCCGTCCGTTTATGTTTCGTTTACGTTGGCTAATCGTTTACACTGATTTCCATATGACAGATTGAATCAGCTGATTCGTTACGCTACGGGACGTTACGGTTAAGTTTTCCTAACATATTTGCAAAAAGTCTATGGATAAATGTATAAATTATGACCTATATTGTAATAATAGAGAAAATCTAAAATATAACACTATGCAAACAAACAAATTTTTTTTGTCCTAGACCTAAAAATTATTTTTTTTATATAGATTGTGGCATACTGTTATATAAAATAGAAACCAAAATTTTTTATGGATATTTTTTTTAAATTTTTTTTATTAAAAATCGTCGAAGGTACCCTTAGTATTTGCACTATAACTTTTGGAGTATATGCCCGATCAGGTCGACTAATACTTTAAATTGAAGCTATTACTACCAATGTTGAAAATATCTTTTTCACTTAGAAACAGTGGTTTAGTAACAGTCATAAAACAAATTGGAAAAAGTAGATTTTTTTAAAAAAAAAAAGAAAAATTCTGGGACAAAAAAAAACATAAAAAATAGAAAAAAAATCTAAAAAATATTTTATTTTATTTGTTAAAAGTTTGCATCCTAGCGAAGAAAATAATGCCTATTCGAAAAAAATCTATGGATAAATGTAGAAATTATAGATCTTTTGGTAGAGGTAAGAGAATTTCAAAAAATCTTTTTTTTTTAAATTTCTGTTTAAATAGCGATTTTATTTATTACTTTTATTTATATTATGTACATTTGAGTTTATTTACATGAACAAGTTTCATTAGAAATGATTGTGAGTTCTTTGTTGACGTTTGTAGATTTCGGAATCGGTTTCTCTAATGAGAAACCAAATATAATCTCCCATCATTCTTTCATCCCAGTGCCCTTGGTAACGCCGCTCGATGGACTTCATTTCTTGGTGAAACCTTTCGCCATGTTCGTCACTTACGTCGCCAAGATTCTCGGGGAAAACGTTTAAATGAGAATGCAAGAAATGAATTTTGAGGGACATATTTACACCTGTTGGTGTAAAAACTTTCTTTACTGCTGTCAACAAGTAACCGCCATTCCTTTGAATTGTATGTTTGATTAAGTTCCTCGAACAATCCGGGAATGTCCTTGCAAAAGCATCTGTTATCCACAGTTGTATAAAATTGTTTGTAAGGTATATCACGGACTCTATAATATGATATGTTAACGTCTGGGGCCAAAATAGTGTACTGTTTCATCCCAGATGCAAGTAGTTCTGCCTTATCTTTTGTCAGTTCCAAATCTCTCACTAGATCAATGAGTTGAAACTGAGTTAAAAGCGATGACTTCTGACTCAAATCGAATCGCTCAGAGTTGAGTACTCAGTTGAACTTGATGATGTTTCCGTTATTAGGCTGTTAGCTACACTTGCACACTACCTACTCCAATCTATTAACTTAGACAAAAATAGCAGTCCGTATCGTGAATGAATGGCTGTCTCCAAATCATTGGCATTCCAAATTGCACGTGAAGTCTAAAATGAAAACGTTATATTCCACAAAACATTGTAATACATTAATTTTAAAGTACTTACCGCATTCTTCCACTAGTCCATCGAGTAAGATTTACATGGCACGAATTACACAAAATACTAGGTGTACACGGTTCGTTCATATTTTTAACTCGAATACCAAAATATTGCACATTTATTTCTTGTATTATTTTACTAAACGCACGTCGATTTTTTTTAATGACATATTTTCCGCAGATGTAGCAGAAATTGTCGGGATCATTTACACATTGAAAAGTTCTTTGTCTTTTAACCATACTTCGAAATATAACTTTGTAATATTTTTCAGAAAATCGACTTATCTCGTTAAGGCGCTGAATTACAGTTATTTATTAATAAGAAATTTCATTCATAAATTCCGGGTTTAAGGTTCATAAGTTGCAGTGCCTGTAGCTGACATACAGTTTGCTTCGGAAGTAGACACCCAATATTTTCAAGACTGCCGCGTACTACTTTGTATTGCGTACATATAATTTTACTACCTGTATATACGACTGGGATGTCCATGCCCCTAAAAGGCGTAACTGAATGGAAACCTCGTAAATAAAAAACCACAAATATTGTTGAATGACCCTCTATCGGAGCGGATGTCATCCAATATAGCTCTCACTTTGCATAGCATGTTTTATGGAGGGTTACGAACGGCCATAAAACCTCGTAATCTATATAATTTTATAACGTCTGACATCAATCCTCATAAAATAAAATGCAAGTGCAATGTCTCTTATGGCGAATTCTTTTCTGCAAAAAAGTGCAACACTTGCATTGCCCTTTTTCGGAAAACTGCACTATAATATCGCTTTTTTGAAATTTTAGTTGTGCTAAATTCGAGTAACTTAATTACCAAATTTCAAAAAAGTATCACAAAAGTGCCGTTTTCGGAAAAAGGGCAATGAAAATGTTGCACTTTTTTCCAGAAAAGAATTCGCCATTATATGTCTCTCTCACATATGAGCAATAAGCAAAAACATAATTTAAAAGCGAAAAAATATGAAACAAGATTTTTTTGAATTTCCCTAACATTTACAATATGGCTCATAACTTTTACATCTATCCATAGATTTTTTCAAATAGACAGTGTTTTCTTCGTTGTCATGCTGGCTTTTTTTATATTTTTTATGTTTTTTTTGTACCAGGAAAAAGTGTTTTTAAAAAAAAAACATTTTTTTTCTCGTATTTTTGACGACTGTTACTAAACCAAAGATTGTACGTGAAAGCGATATTTGCAGCATATGTAGCCCTCATAATTCCCTTTAATTTGAGGCACAACACGGCAACAGGCTTATACTTGAAAAATTATGGTCCAAATACTGAGTGTACCTTCCATGAAAGCTGGAATTTAAAAAAAAAATATACCATAAACAATTTTTTTAATATTTTTGTCGTGTGTGTGACATCTAATTGCACCAGATACTGTTATTCACATCCCTTGGACAAAATTTTTGTTGCATAGTGTAATTTTTCATGGGAGTGGCAATAACCCCCATTTCTTTAATATACTAGGGTACTATAAAAACATTACACTGTACAAAATTTCAAGTGTTTGTGTGTTCAGGATTCGATGTTATAAGCCGTAAACTTATGGTGCAGAATAGTCCATTTGTATGGGAGGTAGCAAAAGAGGCATGGCGATAACGCCAATTTTTCACGGGACTATAGGTACTGCAAAAGCATTATATTCCCCAAAATTTGAAGAATTCTATGGACTGGAATCAAAGTTATGAGCCGTTATTTTTTGGTGCAAAATGGTCCATTTATATGTGAGGTACCAAAAGGGGGGCGCTTTTTGACGTTGTGAGAAATATAATAATATCTGTGGTATGTGTGTAGTAGTATAGAGTAGTGTAGTAGTACTGTGTAGAAGTATAGAGCAGTTATGACTTAACCAATATTTCACAGAATTTAGACCTTTCGTGTGGGAGGTACTCGAAGGAGTGGCCAACATAATCCATCTTAGACCTTAGCCCCAAATAGAAAAAAATTACACATACCAAAGTGTCAATCGGTTATTACAGACGGACAGACTGATGATTGTCCAAATGACTCTAAATGGCCCAAAACGGATTTCCGCCAAATATTCTTCAGATCCCTTAGGTCACTCCATCGATGTGTTACACTTTTGGCCCGCAGTATTTGATATATATCCCTTTTCACAATAGTGGGGGTATAAGAACAGGATTTTGTTGAAACTTTCTTATTTCTACCAAAAGTGCTATAATTTCTACATTTATCCATAGGTTTTTTTATCCCCTCACCTTAGAGAGGAGGGTATATATAATTTGCTACGAGCCAAAAGTGTAACACACCGAAGGAGTGACCTAAGGCCCTTAGTATGTTCGGCGGAAATCCGTTTTGGGTCATTTTAAGTCATTTGAGCAATGTCCGTCCGTCTGTGTGTCTGTCTGCTGGCTGGTGCGCACGATAACTTTCGAAAGGAGTGACTTCAAATTTGGTATGAGCTAATATTTTTTCCTATCTCCGGCTAAGTCATATTGGTCCACTCCTTCTGGTACTTTCCCCACAAAGGGTTAACTTTTGGTGAAATATTGTTTCTTTAATACCTTCTATACTGTTTACTCGAATCTTCTGAAATTCCACACATAGCATTGGTTTGTTAGTCGCTAACACGTCATGAAAAATGGGCGAAGTTGCCTCGCCCCTTTTGGTACCTCCCACACAAATGGACCATTTTGCACCAAAGTTTAACATCATATAACTTTAATATCAGTTCATACAAATACTTGAAATTTTGTACAGTGTAATGCTTTTATAGTACCTAGAATTCAGAGAAAAGAGGGCGTTATTGGCACGTACCTTTTGGTACCACCCACACAAATGGATTATTTTGCACCAAAACTTAAGAGCTTATAACTTTAATAGCGGTACATACTTTTAAACTATTAAAAAAATTATTTATTTATTTATTTGTTTATATGAATTACAATATAATAAATTTATATTTTAACGGTCCAGGAAACCCGGCATTCCTGGACCTAACATTTGAATAACAAAGGTCATATTGCTAGATTTTGCAGCGACAGACCAGAGCCTCTAGTGGGAATCGAACCCACGCCTCCTAAACTCATAGGTGAGCACGCTACCAACTCACCTGCTGGGGCGGTCAAAAATGCAATTTAAATTGATACGAGTAATAATTTAATTAAACAAAAAAATAAATTAATTTACGAATATTTTTTTGGGACTCAAGGTGAGGGGATTTATAAGTCGGTTTACCCGACTGAACTTTCTGACTTGTTTTAAATAGGTATTGTTTTCTTCTTAAGAATGCTAGCTTTCGTTTTTTCGTAACAAGAAACATTTTTAAAAAAAAAATCATTTTTTTTCTAATAGTTTTAACGACACGCTACTAAATTTCAGTTTCCACGTGTAAGTGGCATTACGAACATTTGAAGTCCCTATAATTTCCTTTAAATTAAAGTGTATCCCAGCGTTATCGAGCATACACTTCAAAAAATATGACCTATAAAAAAATATGAAATATAATGTCTACATTTATTCATAGATTCTCTTTGAATAGGTAGTTTACTTCTTTAGCATGCCAGCTTTCAAAAATGGGGACAAACAAACATAAGTTGCTTTAATTTCCTTTAATTTTTAAGCGTATCCCGGCTTTATTGAGCATATCCAGGGTTTCCAAATAAGAGTGATATGATTTCTTTGAGAAAAAACACACTTATTGTTAAGGAAATTAAAAAGTTTTTTATTTAATGTTAAGTACAATCGATACAATTAAGTTCTAAATAAAACGTTATTCAAATGGCCTCCGCGACTTCTTCGACTTCTTCTGCAGGAACGAATTCGATGAACCCAATTTTCGAGCACTTTTTCCACTAAATCAAGTCGTATGTCATGAACGGCACGTTTAATATTGACTTGTAAAGCTTGAAGAGAGTCTGGTTTATTTCGAGAGACCAATGACTTCAAATAACCCCACAAGAAATAGTCTAATGGTGTTATATCACAACTTCTTGGAGGCCATTCAATATCACAATTTCTTGATATAATCCAATCTCTAAACTTTTCTCGCAACAATTCAATTGTTTCATTTGCTGTGTGGCACGTAGCCACAATCGGTCAATGGCAAAAAGATAGCTCTTAACGAGAGCTAAAATATTGCTTATGGGTGTCAGGGTCGTAGGTCGACTGGAAAGTGTTTTTTTTTGATTTAAAAAAAAATGGACTTATCATAATTTTCAAATGTGAATGTGCTCTAGCTCCTTAACGGTACGTCGGATTGGGAATCGGTCAATGGCAAAAAGATAGCTCTTAACGTATGCTAAAATATTGGTCATGGCTATCAAGGTCGTAGGTCGACTGGAAAGTATTTTTTTGAGTTTAAAAAAAATGGACTTAGCTTCGTTTTCAAATGTGAACGGAAAGTTTATTTTTGCTCTAGCTCCTTAACGGTACGTCGGATCGGGAAAAAAGATAGCTCTTAACCAAAGCTAAAGTGCTTTCGTTTAAAAAAAAAATGGACTTAGCGCCCGAAAAGTTGCAATTGGAGAACGATTATTTTGATAATAAAACTGAATAATTTGTAAACGTTGTTCTTGCGTATATCTCTCCATGATGAAGTTGTAAACACTACTGAATACAATGAAAAACAAATGACCGATCATGACATATTACAAATGGCCGAAACGCCACTACAAAATCATATCATCCCTATTGGAAAACCCGTTTCTTCAGAAATATGATCCACAAGAATTTTAAAGAAAAATTAAAAAAAAAATTTACCATATAAATTTTTTGAAATATTTTTTTCGTGTTTATGACAACATTTTACACCAGAAAATCTTCAGCACTGCCCATCGACAACTTTTTTTCTTTGCATGTTGTTATTGTTTCAGCAATTTATGCAACCCGGCCGAAAAGAGGCTAAATAATTTTTAAGCCGACTTTATAGCGCTGCAATATTAATTAAAATTTATTGAATAAAATATACAGAATATTTCATTAAACCGCTCCTATGACGTGAGCCAATAGATTAATCAATGTCATCACGAGTGATGCAAGCAAACCAACTATGCCTTTACCGCCTTTACCGCCTAACAAGAGTTTTTCAAGCTGTTCTAATAGACCCTTGTTTTCTGGTGTCTCGTCGATGTACAGAAACTGTAAGAGATAAAAGAGTTAAAAAATAGTATTAAGGAAAAAATAAGTTATTAACACATGCGTAACACCTAAATTTGGTTCAGACTAAGGAGATTTCTAAGTTTGGTCAGTTGAGGAATGACCAAACTTAGGAATGAAAACAGTTGTAATGTTGTCACCCATACATTGACACAATGATTTAAGTACTCGTACATAGGGACACACGAAATCTACTCGTAATTAGTTTTAGGAGCTCGCTCATGGAACGTGCGTTCCGAAGCGTTGGGTACTTTTGGTGTACCCAACATATTGTTGTTAAAAATACGCCCATTTTTCACTGGACTATAGGCACTATAATAGCAGTACACTATACAAAATTTCAAGTATTTTTAAACACTGGTATTAATGTTTTACGCTGTTAACTTTTGGTGCAAAATGGTACCTTTGTGTGGAAGGTACCAAACGGGTCGTGGCAATAACGCCCATTTTTCTCCAGTTGATAGCGACGAATAAACTAAAACTATGTGTGGCATTTCAGAAGATTCGAATAAGTAGTATAGCAGTTATTAAAGAATCAGAATTTTAACCCTTTGTGGGGGAGGTACTAGAAGGAGTGGATCAATATGAACTTAGACGGAGATTGGAAAAAAATACTACATACCAAATTTGAAGTCAATCGGTTACTGCTTTCGAGAGTTATCATGCGCACCAGTCAGCAGACAGACAGACAGACGGACGGACGGACATTGCTCATTCGACTTGAAATTACCCAAAACGGATTTCCGCCGAAAATACTTGGGCTCTTCGGTCACTCCTTTGATGTGTTACACTTTTTGTCCGTAGCAAATGATATACATATACGCTCGTCACACTAAAGTGAGGGTATAAAAATACAAAGTATGAATATATAGCATTAAGCACTTCCTTACCACTAGGAATAATTCCTGATTTTCCGCACTTTGTATGATTTCTATAGCTTTATTAAGTTCTGTGGCACTTTTGATTAGGGTATACATAAATGGCCCCGGCAATAATTTAGATTTAGCGGCAAAATTTTTGAGCCCCCCATTATCAACATTAATACAGTTTTTATATATATCAAATGTATTCGATTTGAATGTAGGTGCGCCTAGTAGAGTGCAACCTAGAAAAAAAAAGCATATATTTGAAATATGTACTCGTAAATATAAGTAGTTGTTATCTGTATTAGAAAAGCTTCACTTACCCTCTTTAACGGCAACTGGTTTGCTGTTACCCGGATAGAGTTCTCCAGTGGTCGGTATTACCATACATGTTGAGACGATAGCGCCAATAGCTAAAACCATCAAAGTTGTAGACTTCATTTTACTGCTTTTACAGGGTTTGTCTTAGCTTGTTGAGACCTATGTCTAAGCTAGGGTATTTATAGTCAACCTATACGAGGAGTGCAAATTTAACCATTTTGATTGTGAGACACGATTTTAATTACTATATAACTTAAGACAATTTGTCTTAAGTCACGCATTAGATAGCAATTGATTGCTGAACCTAACATTAACAGTGAAACGGGACATTTTAATTGAAAAAAGACAACTATTAAACCATTTAAAATGTTGCAATTTAGAAAAGCTTGACAACAATATTATTAAAAAAGTATAGTTTTTTTCCTTACCCCTTCCGTTGAACCAATCTGATTGCTTTAGAAAGTCTGCCAATTCCTAGGGTAGATTGCCGCCTTCTAGAGAGAGCATGGCGAGCGGGGGAGACACATAAGGTGTTCTATTCGTCTTCACCACTTCTGCATAAGTCATTACGCATGTCCTCCAATAAGGCAGTGGTCCGTCATGACTGACACGATAAGTAAGACGTCCGGTCTCCATAACGAACACAGGGCGTTGGTGCCTGTGGGGTTAAGGCAGGGTCACATCGTCATGAAATGTATGTAGTTTCTGACGAGTGACCACATTTATTGCTGTAAGGGCAATCAAAGCTAGCTAGTCGCTGGAGGCATGTCTACATAATCCAATTCTCCTGCAGTGTGTAAGGTTGTTCCTAGTCTGATAAGTTCATCTGTTTTGCTTTTCCCTGGTATGTCCCTGTGGACCGGCAACCATATTGGGTGAATATTGAACTGTTCCTGCAACTCGTTAAGAGATCTGCGTTAGTCTAGGGAATTCTGCAACTCTGGAATACAGTTCGCAGGAATCTTATAGCAACCTGATTATCATAGAAAATATTGATACCGACTTTAGTCAGAACATTGATGTGCAATCATTTCGTCAGCTCTCACATAGCTAAGATTTCTGACTGCTAAACACTACTGTGGTCAGGCAGTCGTGTGGCAGTGGGCAACTCAAGCTCCTTAGAAAAAACATCACAGCCCACATGGCTGTTGAGTTTGAGACCGTCTGTACAGAAGCGCACGAACCTTCTACGTCCTGGTATATGACCACTCCATATACCCGATAGATCGGGGGTATATATATTGCCCAAATAGCATATAAACTGCATAGTTTCAGCTACATTTCTTAGAAAATGTGGTGTTTATGGCTTAAATAAGCCTTTTTAGGAGCGACATCTATAGATGGACTATAACAAAATATGAACTAATTTAAACATTTTTTATTGCGATGAATTCTTGTCTTAATTAAATACAAACTGCAAACATTCAGTTAAAATCCTTAGAAAATATAGAATTTATGGCTTAAATGCGTATATTTTGGAGCGACCTCTATATATTGGGTGACTATAACAAAATGTGAACCGATTTGTAAAATTGCTGCTGTGATGAATTCTTGTCAAAATAGAATACAAACTACAAAGTTTCTGCTAAATTGCTTTAAACATTTGGTATCTATGGCTCAAAACCCGTATTTTGGAGCGACCTCTATAGGGGAGTTATATCAAAACAACAACAACTGCAACTATAAGAAGTATTTGTATCAAATTTGGTCAACCTAGCTCTATTATTACGGACTGTAGCGTGATTACAACAGATGGACGGACGGACAGACGGACATGGCTAAATCGTCTTAGAATTTTACGACGACTAAGAATGGGGTCTTAGATCAATATTTAGAGGTGTTACAAACGGAGTAAAACAATGAATATACCCCCCATCCTATGGTGGAGGGTATAAAAAACAAGTAAAAGCGTTAAATTTGGCCACGCCGAATCTTATATACCCTCCACCATGGATAGCATGTGACCTCACAAAATAACTCAAACCTAAAGAAAATAATAGATGAGAACAGTAGGAATAACAACAAGTTAGATGCTATATAGTTACTTCAATCAATCAATCCCAAGTTACCTGCAGCTATAAGAAGTATCTATACCAAATTTCAGCCTAGCTCAAGTATTGTAGATTGTAGCGTGATTACAACAGACGGACGGACGGACAGACGGACAGACGGACATGGCTAAATCGTCTTAGAATTTTACGACGATTAAGAATATATATACTTTATGGGGTCTCAGATCAATATTTAGAGGTGTTACAAACGGAGGGACAAAATGAATATAACCCCATCCTATGGTGGAGGGTATAAAAAAAATTTAGTTATATTTATCTGTTAAATAAATATATTTTAAAACACGTAAAGATGGATTAAGTTCGGCATGCCGAATCTTATATACCCTCCACCATGAATCGCATTCGAATAGTTCGGGATACAAATAAACTCATTATACCAAATTGCAGCCCAATCCGTTGACATTTGAGGTTTTTGTGGCGTTACGAAATCAAATCTAGAGGGGCCTTTATATGGGGGCTATATCAAAACATGGACCTATGACTACCGTTGTTTGTGTGAAGGATTCCGGGTATAAATAAATCCCAGCTGCCAATTTTTAGCCCGATCAGTTGAAATTTGTTATCTCTGTGGCGTTATGAGGTAAAATCGGAGAGATGATATATAATGGACCGATATTGCCCATTATCAATCCCAACATACCTGCAGATATAAGAAGTACAGAGTTTTCCAATAAGAGTGATATGATTTCTTTCAAAAAAAAACAAAAAAATTATTGTTAAGGAAATTCAAAAGTTTTTTATTTAATGTGAAGTACAATCGTTACAATTAAGTTCTAAATAAAACGTCATTCAAATGGCCTCCACGACTTCTTCTGCAGGAACGAATTCGATGAGACCAATGACTTCTAATAACCCCCAAGAAATAGTCTAATGGTGTTAAATCACAACTTCTTGGAGGCCATTCAATATCACAATTTCTTGAAATAATCGAATCTCCAAACTTTTCTCGCAACGATTCAATTGTTTCATTGTAGGTCGAGTGGAAAGTGTTTTTTTGGATTAAAAACAAGTAAGAAAGTTTCAGTCGGGTAAACCGACTAAGGTATACCCTCACTTTGTGAGTAATGTAATATTGAATATTACACGAATTATTCTGTCAATTTGTGTGGGAGCTACCAGAAGGGGTTTAACAAATACACCTATTTTTCGCTGAACAGTAGATACTTTAAATTCATTGCACTGCGCCGAATTTTAAGCGTTTATGTGCACTGGTATAAACGTTATGAGATATTAATTTTTGGTATGATTTGGCCATTTTGTGTGGGAGGTACAAAAAGGGTCGTGGCGATAACGCCCATTTTTCACAGGGCTATAGGCACTATGAAAACATTACACTGTACAAAATTTCAAGTATTATTATACACTTGTATTAATGTTATAAGCTGTTAACTTTTGGTGCAAAATGGTACCTTTGTGTGGGAGGTACCAAAGGGGCGTGGCAACAACGCCCATTTTCCTCTGGACTGTAGGCAATATAAAATCATAACACTGTGCAAAATTTCAAGTATTTTTATACACCGTTATTAATGTTATAACCTGTTAATTTTTGGTGCAAAACGGTGCATTTATGTGGGAGGTACCTAAAGGGACGTGGCAACTTCGCCCATTTTTCTCGAGTTGATAGCGACTAATAAACTAATACTATGTGTGGAATTTCAGAAGATTCGAATAAGTAGTATAGTAGTTATTAAAGAATCAATATTTCACAACATTTTAACCTTTACCTTTCGAGAGTTATCGTGCGCACCAGCCAGCAGACAGACAGGCAGACAGACGGACGGACATTGCTCATTCGACTTAAAATGACCAAAAACGGATTTCCTTCGAACATACTTAGGGTCATAGATCAGCCCTTCGATGTGTTACACTTTTTTCCGTAGCAAATAATATATACCCTCGTCACACTAAAGTGAGGGTATAAAAATGGACTTCGCATCATTTTCAAATGTGAAGGGAAAGTTTATTTTAGCTCTGGCTCCTTAACTGTACGTCGGATCGGGAATCGGTCAATGGCAAAAAGACAGCTCTTAACGAGAGCTAAAATATTGCTCATGGGTGTCAAGGTCGTAGGTCGACTGGAAGGTTTTTTTTGGATTTACAAAAAATGGAGTTATCGCACGAAAAGTTGCAATTGGAGTACGATTATATTGATAATAAAACTGAATAATTTGTAAACGTTGTTCTTGCGTATATCTCTCCATGATTCGTATATAGCTCCCGAAAAAGCTTATTTAAGCCATAAACACCACATTTTCTGAGAAATTTAGTTGAAACTGTGCAGTTTGTATTCTATTTTTGCAAGATTTCTTCTCAATAAAATGTATACAAATAAAATTTTATTTTGTTGTAATCCCCGCGTTGATGTAACTCTCAAAAAAGCTATTTTAAGCCAAAAACATCACATTTTTCTGGTGAAAAGTTTGGCTAAAGAATTTGCGGCGTAAAAATTGCAGCGTTCGTTGTTTTAATAATTTACTTAAACAACAAGTAAGAAAGTTTCAGTCGGGTAAACCGACTAAGGTATACCCTCACTTTGTGAGTAATGTAATATAGAACATTACACCAATAAATCTGTCAATTTGTGTGAGAGGTACCAGAAGGGGTTTTCCAAATACACATATTTTTCGGTAAACAGTACATTCTTAAATACATTGCATTGTGCTGAACTATAAGCGTTTATGTGCACTGCTATATTAAAGTTACGAGCTATGTAATTTTGGTATGATTTGGTCATTTTGTGTGGGAGGTACAAAAAGGGGCGGGGTGATAACGCCCACTTTTTACAGGACTATAGGCACTATAACAGCATTACACTGTACAAAATTTCAAGTATTTGTATGCACTGGTATTTAAGTTACAAGCCGTTTACTTTTGGTACGAAACGGTCCATTTGTGTGGGAGGTACCAAAAGGGGCTGTACGATAATGCCCATTTTTTACCGGACTATAGGCGCTACAAAAACATTATACTGTAGAAAATTTCAAGCATTTTTATGCACTTGTATTAAAGTTATAAGCAGTTGAATTTTGATGCAAAATGGTCCATTTGTGTGGGAGGTACCAAAAGGGGCATGCCAACTTCACCCATTTTTCTCGAGTTAATAGCGACTTATATACTAATATTATGTGCAGAATTTCAAAAGATTCGAATAAGTAGTATATATGTTATTAAAGAATCAATATTTCACTAAATTTTAACCCTTTGTGTGGGAGGTACCAGAAGGAGTAGACCAATATGGCCCATCTTCGAACTCATCCGGAGATAGATCAAAATATTACCACATACCAAATTTGAAGTCAATCGGTTACTCCTTTCGAGAGTTATCGTGCGCACCAGCCAGCAGACACACAGACAGACAGACAGACAGACAGACAGACAGACAGACGGACGGACATTGCTCATTCGACTTAAAATGACCCAAAACGGATTTCCTCCGAACATACTTAGGGTCTTAGATCACTCCTTCGATGTGTTACACTTTTTTCCGTAGCAAATGATATATACCCTCGTCACACTAAAGTGAGGGTATAAAAAGGATCGTTTCATGATTTGTTCCATATCCAAAGATTTTTCTAGTAATAAAATTGAATGGAATCCATGGTGGAGGGTATATAAGATTCGGCATGGCCGAACTTAACGCTTTTACTTGTTGTATTTTATATTTTATTAGAAATATAGAATATGTATTCTGAATTTAAATATGGACACATTTACAAAGGGCGAAATCTGCAAGAATCTGTCATATGGGAAGAAAATATAAAGTTCTGTTAAATACTCGTACGTAGTATGTTTAAAAAATTGCGAATTTTGTATTTTTTCAAAAAGTATTTATTTATTCATGAATATCTATTTTGTTCCCTTCAAAGTAATTCCCCTCGGATATAATACACTTCTGACAGAAGATTTTTCCAATCCTCGAAGCACTTAAAATAATAATTTTTTGTGATCTTGTTCAGCTCCTCCTTCGATGCCGTCTTTATCTCCTCAATCGTGGCGTAGCGTCGTTCTTTCATGGGCCTTTTCAGTTTTGGAAACAAAAAATAGCCACAGGGGGCTAGGTCAGGGGAATACGGTGGCTGCTGTTTCATTACTGTGTTGTTTTTGGCCAAATATTCGCGCACAAGCAACTATGTGTGTGCAGGGGCGTTATCATGGTGCAAAAGACAGTTTTTGTTCTTCCACAAATCCTGGCGTTTTTGGCGGAATGCTTCGCGCAATTTGCGCATAACTTGCAGGTAATATTCTTTATTGACCGTACTACCCTGTGGTAAGAACTCATAATGCACCACGCGCCTGCAATCAAAGAAAACTGTGAGCTCGGGCGCCCCGCACGCTGTTCGTCCTTCGCATCTTCTCGACCCTCTAAGAACATTTTGTACCACCGATAAACGTTGCTTTGGTCCATGGTACCTTCAACATATGCCACAGTCAACATTCGGAATGCGTCAGCGCACTTTATTTTGTTTTTCACACAAAATTTGATTCAGATTCTTTGATCCATTTTCTGAAATAGATAAAAATCGAAGACAAGTTAAAGCACATCCAAGCACAGCAGCTGTCAAAAATTAACTAAACATTCAAAATAGCCGACCTAGTCAGCATAAGTGAGGGTCATGAGTACCAACATAACGCTACAAAAATACACCCAGGAAAATAATTGGTTGGAATTCGATTGTAACAATAAAAAAATAGTACTAGCAACAAAAAGTATATTGCCTACACCGTCTGTCGGTTGTATTTAAAAATAATTAGTTGAAACAACAATAATAACATGGATACGATCAAATGAAAATGCTTGCAACTAAATCGATGGTTGTATCAATCGAATTAAGTTTGTTTTTTTCATTGACACTCGATTAGTTGTGGTAACCGATTTAAAATTTTCATTATAGTACCATATGATCGATTTTTGGTTGTGACAACCAATGTTTTATTCTTGACAACAGAAATTGTATCAATAGACCAAAGATTATTATATAACAACAGAAAAAATATTAATAAATAATCGTTTATTGGTTATCCCAATCATTTCCCAAATGTAATTTGGGAAATACAACCGAAAGATTGGTTGCTGTTCTTTTGCTGATACATGACAAACAACAAATAAAATTACTCGACATAAAAAATCTTCAACAGTTTTGTTCAAGAACGGTATAGGTAATCAAAAATAATCTCGTGTGGATAATAATGTGTGGAATGCAGAATATGTTGTGCAAAATGTTTTACATACATAAAAAATAAAAGCAACAATCATGAAATTGAAAGCAAAGGGTTAAGCGATATTTGCATACAAGTTTTGTGTTTTTTTTTTGTATACTAAAATGTGTGTCAAATATTTCCACATTCTATATAGTGATGAATTTGTAATATGGGATTTTTAATTTTGTTTTTTGTTCAATAAATAAAACAAAAATTAATGAAAACTGTTTTTAATTAATTGTCGGTAGTATATGACTGCCAAATTGTCAGAACAACCAATTTTTTAAAACAGTTGGTTGTGGCAACTACAACATATAATTTTAGCCACCATTTTCGTAGTTGGCGCAACCAAATATGATTGTTGTCAACATGGAAGCAGAAGTATACCACAACCAAAATATTGGTTGTGCTGATGGAATCGCATGATAGTAGACAGAACTACCAAAATTCGGTTGGCAAATAATTCGGTTGAGGCAACCAAACTGTATTCTGTGTGTATCAAAAATCAAATACACGTAGCCCGCGGAAATTAAAAATTCCAGATGTTTTTTGAACATACCTCGTATATCTTGATTTTAAAAACTGCACCCATCTTTGAAACTGCCCTTATGATATTTTGACTTCATAATCGAATTTAGCTATTCCCAAACCCCCAATATTAAATACTTATGGCGAATTCCGATTCTGAAAAAAAGTGCAACATTTTCATTGCCCTTTTCCCGAAAACTGCACTTTTGTACAACATTTTGGAAATTTCGAAATTTTAGTTGTGCTAAATTCGTGTAACTTAATACCCAAATTTCAAAAAAGTAACACTAAAGTGCAGTTTTCGGGAAAAGGGCAATGAAAATGTTGCACTGTTTTGCAGAATCGAATTCGCCATTATTCACAATTGTTTCTTAAAATTGGAATTTTAAAATTTTATCTTCAGATTCAGTATCATCGACCCCTTTAACGCCTCTACAAGAAATATTTATTTACATAAAACGTAAATTTTTGAAAAAAAGCGTCCTCCATATTTCATCCGCCATTTTCAATTTTAATATTCTGACAACAGATTCTGAAACAGCGACCACTAAAACATTAAAGATGACAACATTTAGACCAATATCACCTTAATTCGATTTATGGCCGTTTTTCTAGGTTTCCAACCTATAGTGCACCACTGTGAACAAGGATATATATCAGATGATGCGGGCAAAAAGTGTAACACATCGATGGAGTGACCTAAGATACCATAAGAATATTTGGCGGAAATCCGTTTTGGGAAATTTTAAGTCATTTTAGGCTATGTTTGACTTCTTTCTTTGGGGACATTTAAAAGAAAAAGTGTACATCAATAAGCCAAGAATAATTCAAGAGCTAAAGGATGAGCTAATTCGGCACATTGGCGACAATGAACCTCAATTATGTCTCAGAATCATTGAAAATATGGACCATCGGATAGAGGTATGCCACAGAAACCGTGGCAAGAATTTGGCCGATATTTTGTTTCGCACATAATTGTAATAGATCCGACTATCATCTAACTTTTTGTTTTATTTACAATTAACATCGTGCGGACACCCTTTACAAGAACAATTATAATAGTGACACAATAAAATTCCTATGTATTTTGGGTCTATCAAGACTGCATTTTGAGTTTTTCATGGTCAGTTTCTAAAAGTTTGACCCTTATAACCAACAAAATTAGGAACCTGATAGTCACGAATTTTAGAATATTATAGAGATTTGTAAATTTGGAGCTCTGTACCACAAATACTACAACGAATTTTTAAAAACTAAAAATGTCAAAATATTCGTACGCTGGGAGAATTATTGCTGCTAAATAGTCCATAGCTACTTGGCAACAATAATTCATAGTTCTTTATTGGATTTTAAAAGTTTTGGAAGACATCTTTTGAGAATTTAAAATTGATCAGGTTGGATTTTAAAATGCGGTTTTATGTCCGTGTTGGCCACAGACTGGACATCTGATAATTATTTTCACATCTTGTTTGAGATTAGTATGTAAACAGCAGTTAGTAGATTTTTAACTTCTAATAC